>OZ010794.1:287262315-289662315 GCA_963932465.1 Maratus speciosus
GTCAATTTTAGTGTTATATGAATGGGACTTTTTTTGTGTGTCTTGTCAGTGTAATAGGAAAATGTTACTAAATATAACTTAATAGGACTGGGGGCCATATAAAAACTTAAATTTCGTAATTTTTAAAGAAATGTTTTTATTGACCCAAATCGTTTTTAAAATATTTCTTTGCCTCAAATTAAAACATTTTTGTAATTTGAACTATGTCTATGACTAACGGTTTAGGAATTAGCCATTGAACACCGATGAGAGTGGATCTTAATTAAGACTATGAAGTCATTCCCACCTATTAGACTATGAAATGTTCACAAAGATTGTATTTGAGATCAGGATTGCCTCTTGGCAATCAAATTCCTTGCGCTTTCCTAAGCAAAAAATTAAATTTTCCTTGAGTAATTCCTCTGAGAATTTTCAAAATTTCAATGGATAAATTTTGCGAAATACCAAAATTTAGTAACATTTCTTGTTTTTAATATTCATTTTTAAATTCCCTCACTTTTCTAGTTTTTCCTATACAGTGGCAACCCTGAAGATTATTATTGTTAGCAAAAAGCCACCTCTGCTCTGCACAGCAGGTTACGCACACTAGTACTTAGATAAATAAATAGATATAATTCTGGCCATTAAAAACACAATATAATAATATAGGTAATTGCTTACCTTTATCTTTCTTCAGCAGCAATATTCCTCATTTTTTGTTTTGGTGCACATTTTTAACTCCGGTGGGTAATCCATTTATTACGAAGCTAAAGTGTTGAAACAAAAGGTGTTGGTTAAATGTATTATATTATTTATATTTAATCCACACTTGAGACTTGATCACTTTCGTTATAGAGAATTATATTAAAATTTTGACTTTACATTTTAAATTAATGCGTTACATACAGCTGCCTTTTGCAGCAACAAATTAAATATTACATGTTTCTCTTTTGAGATAAAATGGGCAACTAACTTAATAATAAAAAGTTTTTTTTTGAGTCAGAGTCCTTTTGATGACGTCAGACAGCTGCAGCATTCGTGGGTTGATATTAAAACAAATTTCGCGAACATATTTCACATATTAATATCATTGTTTATCTTGAGTAGGATGATTTAGCAATAATTGGAAAGTTTGTTTATTGTAGAATGATTTATTATTACTTAATGTATTTATTTATGTGTTCGAATATTTGTATTCTTGAATTGCTTCCTGTTTTGAAATCAGTTAATGATATCTAAGATGATTATGAATTGATTTACTGCTACTAAATTAGTTCAAGTATTTTAAAGTGTTATGTCCTTGAAAGTTATTGCTTGTATAATGTTTCTAAAGTAGTTTACTGTTCATATCTGAGAGGGTTATAAATCCATCAATTATTTGGCAGGAAGGTAGAATCATATTCCACATTTTGGCATTTTAACCCAATTTACCCTGGGAAAATTGCCCATTTAACCTGGGTTTTTTAATAAAACCCGCCCGGGCTGAGTTTTTAACAAAAAACCCGTGTTTTTTACAACCCTGCTTGAACTTTTTGTGCACCATGCATTTTTCACTCCCTAATTTTCTCACCTCATCAGTGCATAATTTTAAAGTTGGGTCTTGCACTTTTCTTCCAGGACCAACACCCTCATATTTTTATTGGGTTCCAAGGGCCTTTTTTGAAGCATTTACCCAATTTTTTTGTGTATTTCTTTAAAATATTATTCTAACGAAAAATTCATACCCTATGCTTAGTTTTGACTAATCAGGGATATGTTTAGGAAAATTTTAGGTCCTTTAAAGGACCCTTCACAAAATAATTTATCTTAAAACAGGACCCTTCACAAAATTATTTATCCCCAAACAGGACCCTTCACAAAACATTCTATCCCAAAACAGGACCCTTCACAAAATTATTTGTCTCTTAAATAGACCTTTCACAGAATTTTTTCACTTTCAAATTAAACTTTTCACAAATTTAGTCATTTAAAAATAAAATCTAGCCTGTAAGTAAGCTGTTGAACTCACCAAAGAGCATATTACTTAGCTTTTTATACATGAACGATAGGACATGAAGACATCGATAATTTAAAATTCACAAAATTATGACTAGAATTTTCACAAAAATAAGAAACTTCACAATTTTACAAAAACAGGACCCTGTGAGAAAAGTCTGGACAGACCCCTGCTAATTATAGATCTAAATCGTTAAGTACCCCCATAGTAGAAACTGTCCAGCACGGCAGCAGTGCTGCAGATTAATCTGCCAGCTTAAAAATAAATATTGGGCTTAAAAAATTCATTTAAAATTTACTTTGTTTTAAAGAGTTATTGTTTTTTATAGATTTTCTTTGTAAAATGGAATTTTTTGCTTATTTTATGGGTTACTATATAAGTATTTATGATAGTAGCTTGATTCTGCATTGTTGGGTCGCAGATCA
The DNA here is from genome assembly GCA_963932465.1 of Maratus speciosus. Classification (NCBI taxonomy): domain Eukaryota; kingdom Metazoa; phylum Arthropoda; class Arachnida; order Araneae; family Salticidae; genus Maratus; species Maratus speciosus. The sequence goes on from OZ010794.1 coordinate 287,264,716, forward strand.
GTTTTGGTTTGCTGCAGATGGACATAAAAAATTCTGCTACTGGGTTAAGTAGTAAGACATTGTAACATGTTTCCATGTTAGGGCCCTGTTTTTAACTGTCAGTTGGCCCTGTGAGGGCCCCATACTATAGCTCCATTAAAAATGGTCCGATTCAGAAGCTTTTTTTTTTCCCTAACAACTTCTTAAGTCCACCAGCTACTACATGAACGGCAAAAAAAAAATTCAGACTTCAGCTACCACCAATTTTGAATATTAATTGCCTTCTTGGGCCCCTTGGTGCAGCTTCTTTAAAAATGATCAGAATTGCTTGCAATTTTCTTTAACACATTTCTAGCATCCTCTAACTACTTTAAAAACTACTAAAAAGTACCTTTATACGCAACTACATGCCACTTAAGTCCCTGGTACCTTGTTGCTTAAAGTTTTTGCACCATGAATTGTTAATAAATTACTTCCTCTTAAACCGATTTTCATTTTTGGAACCCTTTTTCCATTTATTTATTCTACTTCCGTTTAATTATTTCTTTATTCCAGTTAAAATCCATCCTAGGGTTATATAGGGCCCGATCCAGAGCCCCTTGAACTTCTTGTGCGGCATGCATTTTTCACCACCTAATTTTCTTGCATTATCAATGCAAAATTTTAAAATTGATTTTCCCCCCTTCTCCCCGGATTTATTCTCCCCCTCTTATTTTTACTGGACCCTAGGGCCCTGTTTTAAGCATTTCCCCCCACTTTTTGTCAAAATTTTATTCTAATGATTAATTCATATTCATACCCTATGTTTAATTTTGACTTATTGATGATCTAAAGTGCTAGAATTAGACCTTTTAACAAGTTTTAATGTTAGGGCCCTGCTCTTTACTATCAGTCAGCCTTCTTTGGGCCTTTTGTTATAAGTCCCTTAAAAACGGTCCAATTCACTAGCTCTTTTTTTTTTTTTTACAACTTCTTAAGGGCTACTGCTTCTACATGAATGACAAAAAAATTTCTCAGACTTCAGCTACCACCAATTTTGAATATTAATCTCCTCCTTGTAAAAAGTAAATAAGTTTTTATAAATTAACAAATATTGAAATTTTTAATTTCTCGCGAAAAAAATGTATAAATTTTAATGAAAGACTCATCTTAAAGTGATGCATTCTTGTCTATTTCTATCTATTCCAACAGGGTTGCTATGCTACACCTGGAAAACCTGTAAAAGTCAGGGAATTCAGAAATTTGTCTAATAAGTCAGGGAATTTCTATATTTTATCCAAAATCCTGGAAAGGTCAGGGAATTTAATAAAAATTTCATGGAGATCGCCAAATAAATACAACCTTTGTCCCATGGCAAATGAGAAAAATCTTCCATGTTTCCGCAAATTCCAATTTTTAGAAATTTTATTTAATCGACTCTTAAAATTTCCTCTTCCCTTTTCTTCCTCTTTTCTTTTTTCCAACTGTCATCTTCCACACATACTTTAAGATTTTTAACTGTTTAATATAATTTTTTAAAAATTTTCTGCAATATTTTTTTTTATTGACATTTAATGTAACTAATAAATCATTTCAAATCTGCTTAACCTCCATCCTAAAATGTTTGCTTCTCAATCCGCTTTGCCTAAAGTTGAACTTAAGTGAGATTGTGATAGATGGTGAAGTGAATTATCATTCAATGCAAAAATATTGTATATGTATATATATTTTTTTCCATTTTACAAAACACTTACTTTGAAATACTCAGAAATTATTAAGGAAAGCAATTTCTATTGCAGTTCTAAGAGCTTTTTTGTGAGGGGGGTGCATATGTGAAAATTTTAATTGTTATATACCTATACAGTTGAAAATTTTTATATTTTCGTGAGGTACAATATTTATTTTTGAGGTACAATATTTATTTTACTCTCAGCTTGTCCAGTTCACATTACACTGCTAGACTGAAATTTTCATAAAATGCACCTGAAAAAGTCAGGGAATTTCATTCTCCTATATGAGTAGCAACCCTGTTCCAAATACCCAGACTTAGATAAAATGTAAAACTGTCTGCGAACTCAAATAATTTCTTTAAAATTTTCTGCAAAAAAACGCCTCCCGAGTCCTATATTGCTGCCAACAGCAAAAATGAAAAGTTATATACAAGCACATAAACATTCGCTAAAATTTCCAACCAAATAAACTTTATTTAAAATGAGATCAACATTTCACATTTATTTTTTAACACAAAATTTATTTTTAATCTGTTAAATTAATCAGCAAAGCCTAACATAATCTGCAGCACCCGCGTCGGTGCTGCACTGTTTCTGCTACCGGCCCTGGCAGGAGGAAAATAAAAAAAGGAATTGTACCTGCCGTTCCTGCATAAGTACTGCACTTACAATATTTTAAAGTTTTTAACTCGTATGAGCCGCAGCGCTTCTTCCAAAAAATACTGTACTATATGGTACATGGCAAATACTTTCTAGCAAACCTTTTCTTTTCTCCAGTTGAAAAATAGTCTTCAGACCTTGTCAATAGTCTGCAACGTGCGTTACACCGATTGTCCGCCTGGGGTCTTGTTAATTTCTTTTCTTAAATAAGGAAACTTGTAAAAAAAACCATCAAAACTGTCTGCAAACTTTGAAAATTTTCTGCGAACAGCGTTCGCATGTTCGTCTATATTATCTGACTCTGCAAATACCATATAATTTATTTCGATGAATTTTAATTAAAAAAAATTTATGCAAATAATGAAAGTTTTAATCACGAGCAAAAATGCTGTTTTTCACTATGTAATATGCAATTTCATTTCTGCAAATAAAAATTGTAAAAACTTAAGATAAAACATTTGATATATTTCTAATACACAAATAAAATTACATGATAAATTTTGTAAATGTAAAAATCATTCATATATTATAATTCAAAATATTCCTTTGAACCTGTAAGTCTAAACCAATACAAAAACACAGCTTCAATAGAAAACATAATTCCTAGAGTTTGGTCTCAAGTGTATGAAAAGAGAGTTTTGACACACATGCTATGCGTTAATCCTTCCTCATACAGACAGTCATTGTATTTGTACCCGCCCTCCAAACAAAGCATGCAAGCTACACACAAATACAAATTGGGTGGAAAGAATAAGTTGCTTTGAAAATTTTGGTGACACCTGTGGTCATCTCTGAACAACTCTCAGTGAAAGAAATAACAATTATTTTCAAGAATGTTTTTTGGGGAGAAAAAGGAAAAAGTTTAAGCCGGTGAAAGGGTTAATATTTTGACCAGGGTAGCGTCTTTAAAAATGTGCGCTCAAATTTTTTTTCAACATTTCACAATCACACACATCACATACAACCTTATCCCAGGACGCTATTCTAAACACATGTTTTTCAATGCAATGAGAGTTGCTGTTAGCAGCCGCAGAACACAGAGCTCGTATTATTTCCTGCGTGCCCAGAAGGTGCAGGAGAAAACAGGAATGAATGTGTGGGATTCGTCGTGCACATGGTAAATGCCTGCTTCTCTGTGTTTTACAGAAAAACAGCACTTCTTGTGGCATCTCTGTAACAGGAGAACAGGTGCGTAAGGCTGCATACTGCCAAGGGAAAAAATGTCTGAAAGTTTGGACAATTTTTTAATTTTTCTTATTATTGCAGACAAAAACTGTCTGAAAGTTGCAGACAATTTTTTTAATTTATTTCATTAGTACCGACTAGGGTGTCACCGATTTTAATCAGTTGATTTAAATCAGCGATTAAATTGTGATTTTAATCAACTGATTTAAAAAAAAAATGGGGGGGGGGGTGTTCGATGGATGATAACTTCTGATATTGTAAGGGGGGGGGGGGGTCCAAAATTACCAAAAAGTTGATAATGTTATATATGTACAGTCCCTAATGCTGGTGTTTAATGTTTGAGGATTTCAGATATAACTGTCTATTCCTTATATTTACTCTGTATGTGTGTATGAATGGTTTTACACATTTTCATATTTTTGGGGGTTAACATATGCATACTTGTGTGTAAGTTTAGATTTAGGCGATTAATAATACAAATGCAAAATGAGCTGCAAATATCTAATAATAATATTTGTTAGTTTTGTTATTTGTGCTACTAACTAATGAAATTACTTATTTGAGTTTTTATTAATTCTGTAGTTACTTACTGTTTCTTCTGGGCCATTTTTTAGGGCACCACAAACTGCCCCTTTCGAAATTGGCAAAATGCACCCTGCCTTTAAAAAAAATATTGAAATTACCTTGTAGTTGTAGCCAGAGATTTCTTTTAAAAAAACTTCCCCACTTCACAGTATTTCTAAATCCATGTGCCCAAGACCTTGCAAAAATGATAGAACTTTATTTCTTTAGAAAAAAATTAAAACATACTGTATTTTTCAGTTTGTAATTCATAAAATTCTTAAAATTAATAACACTATTTATCATACTAGGAAACTATATTTTTTTATATTTATATAAAAACCAAACACATTATTAATGTATTTCTTCATGAAATAGTGTTAGCATCCTTCCCCTTTTTCCCTCTAAAATGAATACTAAATTATCATTTTTGTAATTAAAGCATAAAATTGTATATTATGTTCCTAATTTCAGAGTTAATTGATTAATAATTCTTAATTTTAAGTAGTGTTAAATAATTTAATATTAAATACAGTTATTAAAAATTTTAATAACTGTAATTACCACTCGTATTTAATATAATTTTACACAATTATTACAAAATATTAATGTATATAACATTATTGTATGCTACTAATTTGCAGTTTTAAAATTTATGTAATTGCTATCTAATAATTATTTTATTAATTAAAGTGTAAAAACACAGATTATGTTAGCAATTGGAGGTTTAATTGTTTTGAAAACCTAAAACTCTTAGTAGCTATTCAGTATTTGAATGCTGGGAAATAAATAATAGAAATCTAATTTAATTTTTTTAAAAATCTGATTTAAATAAATAAAAAATTAAATTCTTTTTATTTAAAAAAAAAAAAAAAATTACACCCTAGTGCAGACAAAAATTGTCTGCAAGAGATTTTTTTTTTTTTTTTCCCACGACTATGTCGCAGTTTTTCTGCCACTGGGGTTATAATCGACTGTTGTTTTCTGACACCTCTTTAATTACTATCACAACTGAATGTTCAGTTCAAAGCATCCATTTTGACAATATCGCCTGAAAAATCCTTTGCATTTAGAAGGAAGAAAAGACTAATCGATTTCTTAATTTCTGATCAAGAACATTTGGTGATTTTATGCCTTTACGAATAAAAATCAATAAATAAAAAGTTCATAGAAATACTTTATCATTCAATAAATAAAGAAATAACAAATAATTTATTTTACCATAAGCTTCTGTTCTTTTTATAGTAAATGCGTGCAATTTTAATAGATTAAACGCAAATTTAATGCTAAATCAACTTAATATCTCAGAAGAAAAATAAACACATCTTGTCTCAATATTGCTTGTATCCATGTTTTCTTTTCTTTTTTTTTTCTTTTTTTTTTTAATACTTGCATGTAAATTTTATTATGCTCTTGTTCAAAATAATTCAATTCTTCTATCTATGTTTGAAAAATTCCTACAACAGTTCATATCTACAAGATAAAAAGTGTAATTCCTAAAGGAATAAACAATTTTATAACGATCATCCTTCTAAAAGCAGTTTGTTCTGCTATTGACCACACAACTTCAAAAGCTCCTTCTAAAATTTGTTCACACATTTTCAGTGTACAAACGAGTCTTTACTATGTGTATCAAGTGCTAAAGTAACGAAAGGACTAAATGAAACTTGTATCCACATATCTGATATTGATGCATAAAAAACTGACACCGAACTCTCGGTCCAAAATCCAAACACACTCTTTATCTTTTCCCATCAAACTATCCGACTCCATTTATGAATTATGCAAATGTGTAGTATTTGAGGTTTATTTCATTTAGTTCTGCAGCACATTGATATTGATGAGGTAATGAGTGATATTCCAAAGTAACGATTTGGTATTTTGAGTCAGAGAGAATACCCTTTTACTCAGCAACGAATGTGCATGATTTGCAACAGTTTTACTTAGGAGTTATAAAGGTTTAAAGTTTGGAACTCGTAATGTTAAATTCATTTGAAATTATTGCAAAATAGATTGCAATGCTAGTAGTTTTTCAAGCATAACTCAAAGACTACTTGGCAGATTGAGCTGTAATTTTGGATTTGTATCGTAGATTCTAGAAAGCAACTTCTGTTTAAAAGAAGAAAAAAAAAAAAAAACATTGTGGGTTACAATTTTTTAAAAATAATTGAATTTAAAGTAACAGTAAATTTGGTTCTGTGAAATTAAATTTTTATCCTAGTTTATAATATTACTGATTATACTCTTTTGTTATAATTCATTTTTCTTGCTACAGGTTTGTCCTGTTTGTGCTTCACAACCTGGTGGTGAACCTAATCACATGACTGAAGATTTTTCAGCCCATTTAGCTCTTGACCATAGAAATCGAGATATAATATCCTTTTTTAATCTGTTTTTAGTATATTAAGAGTTTTTACATTAATTATGTACTTCTTTATTTAATGAAAATTGACAGTTTTTAGCTGAAGCGATTTTTCTATTTTAGTGCCTAAATGTAATGATTCTTCATTTTATTTCACTAGAAAGCTTCTTGTACAATTAGAGATAAATCTTTTTTGGCATTAATTACCCTGTTACTCAATCATATAAACAGGGGTCGATGCAGGTTTTTATTCTTGGGGCCCATTTTGTGATAAGTAGAAGTTATTTTTGAGAATTTTATTATATTTTTGTGAAAAATAACATTTTGAAATGAAAGTTGAAATCCAGTTACTCAAATTCGAACCAAGAATTTATGAACAAAAACATTCTTTAAATCCCCTTGCTAAAGTTTTTGTTTTTCGTGACCTGGTTTTATTTACAAATTACACATTTTAAAACAGTTTTTATGAAAAAGAATGTTATTTATTTTTTTGAAGAGGCCCATTTTATTAAATTTATTTTTGTGAAGAGGCATTTTTTATTAAATTAATTTTTGTGAAGGGGCCCATTTTATTAAATTTATTTTTGTGAAGTGGCCTATTTTATTAAATAGATTTTTGTGAAAGGGCCCTAAATAGGCCCCACATTTTGCCTGGATCAAACCCTGATAAACAAAAGAATATGTTCCCTTATTGCAGATGTTCTTTTAGATTTAGAGCTCCAGTAGTTTATATTTATTAATTTACCTTCTTTTAAAGGGTTATCTTAATTCTATTGGTAAACTGTTTTTTGTGGACATTTTCAATATTTTTGAGATTTTCAGGCTAAAGTGGCTGTTAATAAGGTTGATTAGAACACTTCCCTTGAATCCAGAAGCTTAAAGTTGCATTTTTTGCGTACTTCCAGATGGTTTTGTGGAATGAGAGTACAGTTTTCAATTTTTCTCTGATTTACTTGTGTTTCCTACTGTTTTATTATTCCAATGCATTATATAGGCAGTGATAGACTATTCTTGGCAAATTTTTCAGTTTATTATATGAAATAACACATTTATTTGCATAGTGTGGAGTTCTGCCGACTGACAATTACACATCCATGTGTTCTTTTGGTTTCTTAAATTTCTATTGTTATTTTATATCTAACAGGGTGTCTACAGAATCTGAAAATCAGGGAGGTTTGTCAATCTGGAAAAGTCAAGGAATTTTGTAAAAATACTTGAAAATCAGGGAAATTAGCCTATATGTGAAAATATTTGCATTTTCACCTTGCCAACGAGATTGATTCGTCTATTTTATATACCTAATTTTTTCATATGCTGGTTAGTTTTTCCCAATATTTTTAAAAAGATGCACATAGTATGAGTTTTTGATATTTACACAAATTAAGGTGATCAGGTGTCCTCATTTTCTGTGGATAGCACTTCTATTGAAGGCAATTTATCCATTTTTGAAAGTTTTAAATGATACATTAGCATAACCTGACCAGGTGGCCAGCTTAATCCAATTAGCTACCCCGTCAGATGTAGATATGTCTTTGAATTTAACATTTTTGAGAAAATGAGGAAATTTTCTTCTCACCCTGTATTGGCGACTATATGAAGTTGTTGCACTAAATTTTGAGTTTGGATTTAGAAAACAGTCAAGTAATTAATAAACTACTTTATGATATTTGGCAATTTTTATGTTTTTCTCTTGTTTTTTATCCCAAATGAGGTATTAGCAAGGTGGATAAGCGTGCTATACAAGGAAGCAGCATACATGAAAATATACTGTATGTGTATTGTTAATAATGAAAATCAGGAAAGTCTGATAAAGATAGTCAGGAAAATCACAGAACTTTTTGCAATTACTGTAGGCACCATATCTAAATTCCATTTATTGTTCCAATTTATACTTATATTTATTTCAATTTTACCTGGCTTCATGTGTTTTTGAATATGTTTTTGTTTCCTATTAATTAGAATTCTATAGTGTGTTTTATTTAGTAAGATATTTTATAATTTTTCATGTGACAAATGTGTGGAATATTACTATTTGCCATCTCTAAATTGGAATCTCGGCCATTTTACTGTTTGAATTTAACTTTTTAATTTCAAGTTAGGTATTCTGTGTATAAATTAATTACATACCATCTTAAAATTAGAGATTTGGTTAGATTGTGTTAAAAGAACTTGTTCGTTTGGAGGTTTGATTTAAAAGGTATAAAGTATGTTATAGAGACTTTGCAATTGTTTTAAAATATGATACAAGTAAACAATATTTTACTCTTTTTTTTTTTTTTTTTTTTTTCCCCTTGATAACTTTAATATCTAAATGGTATTGCAAGTATGGTCTACAGTGCTTCATCTTTCATCTCAACTTCGGGAACCTTCCCCAAAAATTTATGCACGTAATATTAAATTATCAATATTGGTTATATTTGTTTATGTCCCTCCCAGGGGATACCTTCTTTAGGTATTCATGGGCTTCGCAACCCTGGGCACCTGAACGATCTTTCTCTTTTCCTCTTATTTCTTTTGTCTTTCTTTCTTCTTTTTTTCACTCTCGTTGTGGTTTCTTCTTTGGAGGTGAGGGCAATTCTGCATGAGCCGATATCATCCTGTCTATATCGACTCCTTGAGAATTGTAAACCACCCACGTGTTTGCCGTGCGTGGCGACCCGTGTCCCTGGAAAGGGGGATCTGGCAGTTGAGGGAAACCAACACACTGCTTTGGCCTCTGCTACAGGTAGACGGGAGAAGCATATTGGTCCCATATGCATCAATCGGCTGGTCAGCTGACTTGTCACTGGCTTGGGATCAAGTGAGCGAGCATTTACTAGCCATCTCATTAAGGGTGGAGACTGGCATAGGAGTGTCTTGTGACCGTATGGGCCTTGGTTAGCACTGATGCACAAATGTGCATCCCCTTGTTGGACTCGGTAGTGGGCAGGGGTGCAGAATATGTCCGGATCGGGAGAAATTGTATCCATCTGGAGAAATTTTGCAGAAAAATACATAATTGATTTCAATTTTAACAATGACTTATGTAATTCTGAGAAACAGAAAAAATTTCACTACACCTTATGGCGACCTCTACAAAATCGATCTCAGAATAATATGTACTGTATATACTTGCGTGTAAGTGGAGAAATTTTGGAGAAAAAAAATTCTATACCTACGTTAACACAGAATTTATGTAAGCCTATGTAACATATTGTAAAATTTCGTGGAAATTTTCATATGGATTGGGGGAAATGTTGGGAGTAAAAACATTTTCTGCATCCCTGGTAATGGGTAGTGCGGCCGGGGTCTGAATTATTTTTTTCTGAAATGGATGGAAAAACTTCATTTCCTTCTAACTATCTTCCATGTGGAGTGCAATAAACTGTTCAGAATAATTTATTCACTTGTTTCTTTGTTATCAAATGCACCGATAGTCTGTCTGTGTGATAGTTCATTTAAGAGAACTTCACTATTCCTGATTGAAAAAACACCGCAATCTGATTTTTTTTTGGGGGGGGGAGGGGGGGGATGGTCATTCACTAAAAAAATTGCAGTCTGGGGATTTGCTGGTTGAGGTTTCCTTAGCCAGCTAGTCGCAACTTTTATTTAATTGTACAACAATAGGTTCTTTTTCTGTTTCTGTCCAGCTACATCAAACTCTGAATACAAGCCATGGTGTTATATCCGAACCAGAACTTTTACTGTGTACAAAAGAACTCTTGCAGAATTTAAAAGATCAAAAGGTCATAGATACTCGCCGTATTACTATCTGTAGGAATGTGCAAGTGCTTCCAACAAAGCACATTATTCTCACTTTCAATAGCCCTACTCTTCCAACTAGAATTAAAGCTGGCTAGCTCAGCTGTCCAACCTTATATCCCTAATCCTCTCCGTTGTTTTAAATGTCAACATTATGGCCATAGTATGACAACCTGCCGTGGTTCTGTTACCTGTGCACATTGTGCAGAATCAGGACATGACAGTAAACTCTGTGAAAAACAAGAATGCTGTGCAAATTGTAAAGGTGACCATGCAACCTTCTCTCGTTCTTGTCTAAACTGGACCTGTGAAAAAGAAATACTCTCTGTTAAAATACCTCAAACTTTCTTATCCCAAAGCTCACAAACTTGTTCAATCCAAAACCCCATCTATTGGTGTCTCTTACTCCAGTTTATTCAGGCAACTATCAAAACCTGTAAGGCACATAAGCACCCAGATTGACACCTTTTTTCCACCAAGTAATTCACCAACAATACAATCATCCAGCATTGCAGAGAGAAAAACCCATGATGTTTGCTGTACAACTAGTGGATACGTTAATCCAAAATTAGGACTTTTGCCACCATCCAAAGAACTTGTTAAAATAGAATACTTAACTAGTCGACCACAAAAATCTTCTACCCAGTCCAAAAAGTCGACTGAAAAAACCTCTGTTTCATCTACGAACACATTGAGAAATCTGACACTCTTCCAATTGAAAATATAAATCAAAAATCTCGTGAACAGAGAAAAAGAAATAAGACCTTTAATCAAGCCTCTTCACAGTGCAAAGCTGTGAGGGGGGGGGAAAAAAAAAAAAAAAATCTACGGTGACACACCATTTTCTAATGTAAAAGATCCCAAACAGCTTCAAACCTATGTAGAAGAGGCTATGGAATCGCAATCCTGTGAATCTAGTGCAGATGACGAAAATACTGTTTTTGAAGAGTTTGTACCGAAATAATTTTATATTGTTGTTTATTAATCTGTGGATTTTAATCTTGTTTTTATCCAGTATTTGTACAACATTTTATACTTTTTTTTTAAACACTCCTTACTTTGCAATTGTCATAGTTTTTAATCGTAAGAATTTTCTTTGTGTCATTTAACCGTGGTCTTTTGACTTCATTGAATGATTTTAATTACCTTTATATCATTATTAATTTAAGTATATTGTCTTTCCTACCTTATTATTATTTTGACCATTTTACTTTTTTTTTACTTTGTAAATTGTTATTCTGTTTTAAGTTTAGCTTGGTGCAGCATGTCCCTAAAGGGACTTTGTGCCACTGAACCTCAATCAACCAACCAACTACTGTTTATGTTTTAATAATTAGTATAGTATTGAGTATTTCATTATAATATTGGGCTTACAAATTAGTTTGTTGCATTTTCAAAAGATGGAGTTGGCTGTTCTGAATGTTTTATTGTAGTGACAGCTGATTTCAGTGATTTCAGAGATGTTGGACATCTGTCAATAGTATTCAATTTATATCGCTTTGAGTTTCACATACAAAAACCTTGTTTTTTACTGTGTTGAATATGTTAAATTTTGTGTGCTAAGCAACATTTGTGGGAGGTTTTAGTTTTCTGCTTTTTAATTGCAGGGTTGGTAAGTTTTTGCCATAGGTGGAAAAAACCTGGTTAAAACCGGCAAAAATAGGTCCATTTAATTTTTTTCATACAAAAAGAGAAAAAAATATTTCATGAAAGAAAAAAGAAACTTAACAGTTAAAAAATCAATATTCTAAATTTATTTTTGAACTCTTAAGTTAAGAAATAATTTTTTTTTTTAAATCTATTATCTATGAAATCAGTTTGGTCCTGCCTGGTTTTGTACAATAGCTTTTACAAAACCTGTGTACCTGCACGCCTACTTTTACATTGACCAACTACAAAACAGGGTGCAATACTCTGGTATTTTGTTATCTGTCTTGTGATCATTTGACAATGGACTGCTAGATTTGAAAATTTCAATATTTACATATTTTAAGACTTATTACATAAAGCAAAAGTAGCAAAGTTATAATAAAACCTTTTGATAATTAAAAAAATATTAATGGCTGACAAAATACTTTACTTAAGAAAAAAAATTAGATATCTGATTTTTAATTTTGTTCTTAAATTCCTAAGTATTAGACTGAATCTCATCTATTTTATTAAAATATTTAATTATATTATTAGCAAATTAAATAAAGACATTAAATGATGTTATTAAATTTAATTGTTTATACCATTATTATCCTTATTAGCTTATAGATTTTATTACACATTAAGGGTGTTCTCAAATCAGAAAGGGCAACTTTCTGACACAAGTTTTAATTTATTTTTGTTCGAAAATGCATGAAACTAGCTGGTGTTGTTGTTTAGAAACTATGTCATCGAGCTGTTTTTTTTCTTCATTTTTTTGCAAACTCAATAGATCTTTCAGAAAAGAGTGTCAAAGTGGACGTTTTGAACAGAGTTTCTGCGCGAACAGTGAATAAGTACTCAAGAGCGGGCGAAAAATGTGTTTGTCACGTGATCAAAAATGCTTATAACTCAATAGGCAATTGATGAATCCAAAAATGGAAAAAACAGTTCAATTTGAAATAGCTTCCATGGTCAGGTTTTCCAATTTTATATCTTTCTGTTAAAAAATGAATATGTAAATGTGTCAAAACGTTTTGTGCTTGTTGAGCAGAGCAATTAAGAACAAAGAAAAATAAGAATTTGCCATTTTTGCTGTTTTTTTTTTTTTTTTTTTTTCAGTTTTCCCCTGGTTTTTTCCAGTTTTTGCCGGCAAAAATGCCAACCCTGTTTAATTGGAAGAGAAGTGCAGCTGAAGCCTGAAACCCATCGAATGCTTGTGGAAGTTTATGGTGATGCTGCTCCAACTGATAAAACGTGCAGGAAATAGTTTCGACGTTTCAAGAATGGTGATTTTAACGTTGAAGGCAAGCTCACTCTGGACAGCCAAAAAAATTCAAAGCCAAAGATTTAGAGGCATTACTGGATGAAGATCCGAGTCAAATGCAGGAGGATCTTGCAGAATCATTGGGAGTTAGTCAACAATCCGTTTCCGTACAATTAAAATCCATGGGAAAGATTCAAAAGCAAAGAAATTGGATGCCTTGTGAACTGAAACCAAGAGATGTTGAAAGGCGATTTTTCGCAAAAATCATATAAAATTATTTGGGAATGCTGAAGGGGGATGTTTTACCACACCTGAAGTATTCTATGGACATTGCTCCTTCTGATTACTGGTTGTTCTAGCTTCTAACGGATGCAGCATGATTCAGCATTCGGTTCACTTCTTTCGCAGAAATCTAAATTTGACTCCAAATTTGGGTCGCCTCAAAAGATGTTATTTTTTTCTAGATGGAATTAAAAAATTGCCTGAGAGGCAGGGTTGCATTGGTTTTAACCATGGTTAAAACCGGTTTTAACCATCCTGATCGAAATATGTTTTGACCATCAGTGGTCAAAACTCATTTTGACCTGTAAAAGAAATAAAAACTTATTTTTTAAATGATAAATTTAATGGAACATTTGAAAGGATTGTCACAGTAACATTTAGTAATACTGAATGCAACATTTTCAAGTGTTTGCAAATTGCTCTTAGTGTTATACTTTATTTCTTTCTTTTCTTTTCTTTTTTTTTTTTTTTAATAGCACAAAAGTTTTTAAAGAACTTTTATTTAGAACTCAAAAAAATGATTACAGGTGTTGTATTACGATAAGACAATTTCATAGTTTATTCTGGATGAGATCAAACCTTTCTATTGGGTAGTGATTATCACAACCATTCACCAGGTGTATTATGAAATTTATAAATTCAAAATCAATATTATCATCACTACCCACCAAATATCATAATGTATTAGTTACTCTTTAAGAAAAATGAGATTTCTGAAATGTATATTTGTGCTATGAGATACAGAAAAATTCTAGTTATCTATATTTAATAATTATTAATAATAATTACATATATAAATATAACATGGCATTAAAATTTACTTAAATATATTCACAGTTTGATAATTTATGTAAGCTAAAGTTATTTAAAAATAGAGTTTCGACTAATTGTGACCAGTTTTGACCAGTCAAAATTACAACCCTGCTGAGTTTTTTACGAGTTTATTTTTTGAGATGCAAAAATAATCTATACTCTAGTACACTGCATACTCTAACTTATACTACATTTAATCTATATACTCTCATTTATATTTAGTTTAATCCATTTAAAAAAGAAGTACTATAAAATCATAGGTTGATAAATGTGATGAATTAAAATTTTCCTTAATGATTTTTATCACGATGAACCTTCTGGTTCCCGGCATATGAGAAGGATACCACATGCTGGAAGAGGGATGGCTAACAATAGAGCTAGACGTTCTCAAATGCAATTTGCATCAACTGGTGGTCTTGCTTCACTTTCCCCAAATAGTAGAGATTCCATGGATCCAATTGCTGGTTTGTAACATTTTTAAATAATTTGCATGCATTTGTTCCCTAGTCTACTGTATTTTATCTTTCTTTTCCATCCGTATCGATAAAACAGAACTGTTGAATATGAAAAAAAATTTTTCTTGTTAACTTATAGTTAATAGTGTACTATCTATATTTATATTAATGAAAGAAAGTTTTGCTCAGTCTGCTTGTCTATCTGCAATGGCTAGCAAAATCTACCTGGCGTACAAAGCTGAAAATTTTTGTGAGGACAGCCCAAAGATTCTCCTGATGCACCTGAGGCTTTTAAAGTTCTAATAATTAGTTAAGTTATTAATTAAAAATCGCAACTCACTTTCATCAAATGCACGCTTTCCCCCCCCCCTTCTACTTGCTTTCAGTTGGTTGGATAAAGCTTTCGCAGAAATAATTAAATAAACCAGGGTAGAATTAAATACACCAATTTGAGTGTTTGATGTTTCAAGAGTGACTGGTTTTTCAATTAAATATTAAATTTTCACACAAAGGTTAAACACATGCTTTGGAAACATATTTTTTACTTATGAAAATTTTAAAGAATAGATCAGTTTTAAATAATGTCATCTCCTAGCAACCAACTTAGCAACCCAGTGGGCATTTTGTTTACACATCGATTTTCCATTTTTTCTCCACTTGGTTGAACCGTAATACCTACTAAAAAATCAGCGATTTTGTTTCGTTAGTGGAAAATTGGGGGCTCGTGGTTGAAACTGATCTGTTTAGATAATAGGAAGTATAGTTTTTAAATGTTAAATAAAAGTTTAGAACATTCCTTACTGGTTCTTTTACCACTAGAAATTAGAAATTATTGGTTACAGTAAGTCCTTGCATTCCAATGCTTTCTGTTACTGTAGCGAGTAGCAACATTTAAAATAGAAATTAAATCCTCATTTATGATGCTATTAATATGTATATTTTTTAATTTCAGAAGTTTTTTTTTTTTTTTTAAGAGACATTTTTAAGTGCATTTTTTTCCATTGCTATTTTTTTGTTTTTTAAGTATGGAAATATTTTTCGAATTTAACACACGTCTGCTATATGGTGCCGCAGGCAACAGGGATCCCTGTCGGATGTTAATATAGAACATATTGCGTCCTTAATTTGTGAGTAGAGATTATTACTTTTGAATAGCAATTTCAGCAAATTTCTTAAATTCTTACTTTAGCCCCCCACCCCCTTGACATATAGGTTGAATAATGGAGTTTCATTTGGATGTAGGTTTGTTCAGAACAGAGTTTGCCTCTGGCGGTGGAAAGTGGAACTAATATATTTCATGCAGCATGCGCAGCAGCAACCCATGTTCTTATAAATCAGATTAGGATTCTCACAGGTTCTTATAGATCATAATGGGCCCTTAATTGCAGGGATGTGGTGTAGGGTATATGGAGGTTTACGACGTATACCTTCCGGAATTTAAAAAAAAAGCTCTGCATAGACTGTTTCTCAAATAAAGCTGTAGCGTATCCTCTAGCCCTGGACATTACTGACTCTAGCATTCCTTCTGCCTATAGCGTATACTCTCTGGTTTATTTACGCCTACAACACTGCTTGAGTGGACCCTTAATTGCAGGGATGTAATGATACAGAGGTATATGCTGTATACCTTTTGGAATTTAAAAAAAAGCTCCGTATACCAACTGTTTCTCAAATAAAGCTATATCGTATGCCCCCAAAGCAGAGCATTTAAAAGTGCGACATACGTCGCAGAACAACAGACTTCTCTGCAGAACATTTCAAATTCTCATTTTAAAGAAAATTCACCATTCAATTGAAGGAAAAATTTCTAAATTAGTCACTGAATGGCCAGTGAAAAAAAAAAATCGCAAAATTCTTTTATCGTCCATTTAAAAATATTGTAAAATTCATCAATTGGTTGAGAAAAACTCATGCAATTCTACACTCAATCATGAGGAAGAAATCGTGAAATTCTTTAGCCTGTTGTGGAAAAATATACAAAATTCGATGAACAGTCACAGAAAAAAATCCGCGATTATCACAGGGTGTCTACAGAATCTGGAAATCAAGGAATCATGGAAAAATCAGGGAGGTTTATCAATCTGGAAAAATCAGGGAAATGTCAGGGAACTTTGTAAAAAAAAATACTCGAAAATCAGGGAAATTTGTCTATATGCGAAAATATTTCCATTTTCACCTTGCCAATGAGACTGATTCGTCTATTTTATAATCATATTTTTTCACATGCTGATTAGTTTTTCCCAATATTTTTAAAAAGATGCGCATGGTATGAGTTTTTGATATTTAACGCAAATTAAGGTGATCAGATGTTCTAATTTTCTGTTCATAGCGCTTATATTGAAGGCAATTTACCCATTTTTAAAAATTTTATAAGTGATACATTAGCATAACCTGACCAGGTGGCTAGCTTAATCCAATTAGCTATCCCGTCAGATGAAGAATTGAATATTTTTCAGAAAATGAGGACATTTTCTGGTCACCCTATATCCATTGGCCACTATATGAAGTTGTTGGAGTAAATTTTGAGTTTGGATTTATAAAACTGTCAACCAATACTTAATGAATATTTGGCAATTTTTATGTTTTCCTCTTGTCTTTTCTCAAGATATTAGCAAGCTGGATAAGTGTGTTATACGAGGAATCTGCATAGATGAAAAATTACCGTTGTGTATTGTTAATAATGGAAATCAGGGAAGTCTGATAAAGATAATCAGGGAAAAATCGGGGAACTTTTTTTTAGAATTTCTGTAGACACCCTGTATCACCAATCAGTTGCAGGTAAAATAATTTTTAAAAAAGCTAAATTCGCCAGTGCATCGCTATAAGAAACTCTGAAAAAACCCATGATTTTCTCTAATTGTTCGCAAAAAAAAAAAGGCTCAAAATTTGCTTACAATACAAGGAAGAAATCATGAAATTTGTAAATCTATTGCAGTTAAAAAAATCACGAAATTCATCAGTGGATCGTCAGAGGAAAGTGCAAAATTTGTTGATCAGTAGCAGAAAAAAACTCACGATTTTCTCCATTCGGTCTCAAGAAAAAGCTGCAAAAATTTGCCTATTGGTAAGAAAAATATCGCGAAATTTTTAAATCGGTCACAGGTAAAATAAAAAGCGAAATTTGTCCGTGGATCACCAGAAAAAAAATCGGAAATTCGTCAATCAGTAATAAAAAAAAACAGGTTTGGCCAATTGGTTGCAAAAAAGCACCAAAGTTTTTTAACCAACAGAAAGAAAATATCGTGAAGTTCACAGATCGGTTGTGGGTAAAATGCATAATATTAGTCGATCGGCCGCAGAAAAAAAGCAGGATTTTTATCAATCAAAATTTGCTAATCAAAAGAAAGAAAATATGGAATTTATCGATCAGTATTTAAAAAATATGCACTATTTTCTACAATCGGTCGCAAGAAGCTGCTGCAAAATTTGCTTATCGGTACAAGGAAAATTTCTCAAAATTCCCCAGTTGGTCGTGAGAGAAAAAAAAAAGTGAAATTTGTCAATGTAACGTCGGAAAAAAAATCGAAAATTCGTCGATCAACTGGGGGGGGGGGGGGGGGGAATCCACAATTTTTTCCATTTGGTTGCAAAAAAGCAACAGTTTGCCAATCGGTAGAAAGTAAATATCGTTAAATTTGACCATCATTTGTGGGTAAGAAATTGCAAAATTTTTAGTTTATTGTTGAAAAAATCAGAAATTTGTCGATCCAATCAGCCGCAAAAAGGGGGAAAAAACTGCCAATCAGTGAAAAGAAAATATAATGAAATTCACCTATCAGTCATGTGTAAAATCAGAAGATTGTCAGAAAAATCAGGAAATTATTCGATACGTTGTGGAAAAAGTTCATGCTTTTTTCCAATCTGTCGCAAGAAAATGCTGGAACATTTGCCAATCAGTCATCGGTAAAAAACACTAAATTCGTAGATCAGTCGTGCTCTCATGTGAAAAATTAAGATTTTTGCCAATCAGTTGAAGAAAAAATTAGCAAAATTCACCTATTCGTCGCAATTAAAAAAAAGTGAAATTCTTCTGTGAATTGCAGAAAATATCTCGAAATTCTTCAATCAGCTGAGGAGGAAATATAGCAAAATTCAACAATTGTGTCAGAGAGAAAAACAAAAATCGCCAGTTGACGGAGAGAAAAATCTGAAATATTGAGAAAATCGTTGTTCTATTGTCGGGAAAAACAGCATAATTCACCATTCGATCGGGGTAAAATCACAAAATTCAGCAGTAGATTCTTTCGTATGTGTATGCCAGTGTTTTACAAAATCTTTTTGCATTTCTATAAAAGATGCAATTGCACTTCATATACACGAAAATCCCCCTGTGTCTTTCTTTTGTATTCCCACAGAACATTCTTAATCAGCTGAAGTTCGTTGCAGAACATTGCAAAGTATTCTGCTTTGGGGGCGTATGCTCTAGCCATGGACATTACTGACAGTAGTGTATATCTTCTGCCTATAGCATATACTCTCTGGTTTATTTACGACTACAAGACTGCTTAATTGAGTGGTGGTTACCATTGTTTTGCCGAATAGTAATTTTGGCAAATTTATTGAATTCTTATTTGAGTCATCCCCGTCGAATAATATATCTATGGATAGGTTGAAAATTGGGGTTTCATTCAGGTGTGAGCTTGTGTCAATTCTGTGAGAGGTTGAATAATAGGGACGAAATTCACATGAACATTTAACAATAAGTGGAACCCCTTTCTTTCAATTTTTAGCAGAGTAAAGCTTTTGGTTGGTACTGCTTTAGAATAAGTGTATATGACATAAATTATGATATCTATTCAATATTCCGTTAATACTTGTTAAGTAGATACAAAAGTATTTACAGTAGGTCATGTTGTTGAGTTTAATCCAAAAACCCTTTTAATAGTGCTTTATTGATATTTTCACAGATTAAGAAACTCAGCTTCGTTTCAAAAATAAGTACAACAAATTGGCAACCTTGGATTTCGGCGGTTGGCAGTACTATTGTTACTGTCCAATAGAAGTACAGGGGTATTCCATTCTTAACATAACTTAGGAATTTATTTTATATAACATGAACTGAGAACTTATCTCCATTAAACTATTATACACTGGCCTCCAAAAGTTAAGGTACAGGACAGGATGCTTTCGATTGTACACTGTTTGTCGAATATCTATCAACATTATTGGTGAATTGTTCTTGAACTTCTAGGATGTAAAGAACATGTTTGATTTTATATTTCTCGGTGAAGATTTATCGGGGGGTACAATTAGGGGGCTAATAATAAATTTAATAATAATATTTGCGATCACCTATGTAACATAAAAGGCTGGAAATGGTTTGTCACTGTGGTAAATGACTTGGGTCCTGTTCAACATTTGTATGCATTTGTGTAAGCATAGTACTCATATTCGTGAAGATGTTAACACTTTTGTGAAAAATTCAAAAGTTTTTTGTTTATAGCATGCAGAGTTTTCAACCAAATTTAACACAACTTTCCAAAAACCTGACAAAGAACAGTAGCAACAGTATACTGCAATTAAAACATGAATATATTGAATATTTGATGAGATATGGGCAATTGTATGAAATAATTTTTAACTGTGCATGCATGTAAGATTTCAAAATTTTTATTTTATAATTTGTTAGCCAGCTATTTTGAGTAACTTCTGTAAAAAGTCCAGTCAAATATTGTGAAAACTCAGAAAGATATAGTGAGTTGATTGAAAAGTTGTGGAAAAACCCTTATAATAAAGCTATTTTTAGAAAGCAACTCACTATATTGCCCTTATCTTTGTGAAATTTCTCGATATTTGACTGGACATTTTAGATAAGTTGCCCTAAATAGCTGACTACCAAATTATGAAATAAAAATTTTGAAATCTTCCACGCATGCACAGTTAAAAATTATTTCATACAAGTGCCGATATCTCATCAAATATTCAATATATTCATGTTTTAATTGAAGTGTACTGTTGCTACTGTTCTTTGCCAGGTTTTCGGAAAGTTGTGTTAAATTTGGTTGAAAACTCTGTA
This sequence comes from Maratus speciosus, assembly GCA_963932465.1. Classification (NCBI taxonomy): domain Eukaryota; kingdom Metazoa; phylum Arthropoda; class Arachnida; order Araneae; family Salticidae; genus Maratus; species Maratus speciosus. Next base: position 287,285,375 of record OZ010794.1, read on the forward strand.
TGCTATAAACAAAAAACTTTTGAATTTTTCACAAAAACGTTAACATCTTTACGAATATGAGTGATATGCTTGCATAAAGGCACACAAACGTTGAACAGGACCCAAATAGTCATTTAACGCAGTGACAAACTATTTCCAGTTTTTTCTGTTGCATAGCTGACCACAAATATTTTATTATTAAATTTATTATTAGCCCCCTAATTGTCGGCTCGACTAAATCTTCATTGAGAAATATGAAATCAAACATGTTCTTTACATCCCAGATGTTCAAGAACAATTCGTCAATAATGTTGGTAGATATTTGACAAGCCGTGTGCAATTGAAAGCATCCAGTCCCTGTACCTTAACTTTTGGAGGCCAGTGTATATTCATGCTAAATTTCATTATAGAATTATTTTTAAAATCTTAGCGTTTGTTACCGCAGCAAATATTTTAAATTCTTGTTTAAGACTGCCACCATCCCGACCCATCTATCTACGGAAAGATTGCGTAAAGGAGTTTCGTTCAGATATGCTTTTGTTAAGAATAGAGTGCATTCCCTGGTGGTGGAGTGTGGAACTAACATAACGCGATTTTGTTAAAATTAGGAAATCTAACAAGTCGATCTGTTTGAAACTTTAAGATATTTTATAATACATAAGATAAAGTGTAAGAAAGAATGACACACGAAATTCCGGGGAGGGGGGCGCTAGATTTCTATTTAAAAAATTAGCGTTTCTGACCGCTTTAGGTGACTTTTTGAGGGAGTCCTGAGATATATGCTACTTATTTAATATAAAATTGTCTAAAGTTTAGTTACCACTATTTCCTAATAGTTATTTCAGCAAATATCTTAATTTCTTATTAAGACCGCCACCACCTCGAGTAACATATCTACTTATAGGTTGTTTAGCGGAGTTTCCTTCTGATACAGTTTTGTTAAGAATAGAGTGCGCTCCCTGATGGTGGAATGTGGAACTAACATTTTTGTTAAAATTAGGAAATATAACAAGGCGATCTGTTTGAAACTTTAAGATATTTTATAATACATAAGATAAAGTGTAAGAAAGAATGACACACGAAATTCCGGGGAGGGGGGGCGCTAGATTTCTATTTAAAAAATTAGCGTTTCTGACCACTTTAGGTGACTTTTTGAGGGAGTCCTGAGATATATGCTACTTATTTAATATAAAATTGTCTAAAGTTTAGTTACCACTATTTCCTAATAGTTATTTCAGCAAATATCTTAATTTCTTATTAAGACCGCCACCACCTCGAGTAACATATCTACTTATAGGTTGTTTAGCGGAGTTTCCTTCTGATACAGTTTTGTTAAGAATAGAGTGCGCTCCCTGATGGTGGAATGTGGAACTAACATTTTTGTTAAAATTAGGAAATATAACAAGGCGATCTGTTTGAAATTTTACGATAGTTTATAACACATTAGAAAAAGTTTATAAAAAATGGCGCATGAAATTTCGGGGAGGGGGGGGGGCAAAATATTTCTTTTTTGTTTCATACCGTTTCAGGTGCGTTTTTTGATGGAGTCCTCAGATGCATGCTACTTATACTTATTAAATATAAATATGTCAAAAGTTAAATTACCACTATTTCCGAATAGTAATTTCAACAATTATCTTAAATTCTTGCTGAAGACCGCCTCCCCCTCGAGTAACATATCTACTAATGGGTTGTGTAAAGGAGTTTCGTTCAGATACGCTTTTGTTAAGAATACAGTGCGCTCCCTGGTGGTGGAGTGTGGAATTAAGACCGCGATTTCATTTAAATTAGGAAATCTAACAATTCAATCTGTTTTAAACTTTAAGATACTTTATAACACACGATAATAAATTATAAAGAAGAAGGGCGCGTCGCATTTCGAGGAGGGGGGGGGGGGGGTTGAGGGAGGTGCGCGAACAAAATTAGGAAATATAACTGGACGATCTGTTTGAAACTTTAATATGGCTTATAAAACATAACATAAATTTTTAAAATCAGGCCGCGTCAAAAATCATGGTGACCATCTGCCCACTCCCCCCCAAGGGGGGCACTTTTCTAAATTTGGCAGATACCCGTCATTTGATATATCGTAGCATTTTTTTGGGGGGGGGGGGAACAAAATTAGGAAATATAACAAGGCGAATATGTTTGAAACTTTAACATAGTTTAGGATGTGTTTGCCAAAATTTAGAAGGTATTCCATGGCGATAAATGTACTGGACGTTTTGGAAGAAAGTGTTTTGAAAGGAATATTAAACGAAACCCTTTGTGCGATGTATGATCACACTTACCCACTTGTTAAATATTGATATTTTTGGGCAATTTTTTAAAAAAGATTTTCAGATGTGTATTACACAAGACTGCGCATGGATTTTTAGATACATCTAATATTACATTTGATATAATTTTTTTACTGATATATATATAGTGTAAACGATGAAATCTAACACATCTTCATATACTTTTCTTTTTTTTAATAACAAAAAACCTGATGTGCTTTTCTTCATGTCTTTCATGTGCATGAAGATGATGTGAAATCTTTCATGTGCAGATTTATCACATATATAATATAGAACGTGTACAAAAAGTATAATGTCCGTCTCAAATACAAAAAAAGCCTTAGCCTTTTTAAAACGTGAAAGTGAAGAAAATATGAACATGACGAAAAAGCCATTTTAAGTTTTAATTTGTGTGAGTAATTGAACTGAGTGTATTAACAAAATTGACAATATCTCATGATATAATTGCCGTATGGGTAAAAATGGGGTGTCAAAACATTCACGGTTAAACAGGCTTTCATTTAATATTAAAAAAGAAAATTGATTTTTTGATCGGTTTTGAGGTGAACTTCCTGAGATAAAAGGGGCCAGTTTACCTCAAAATTGATTAAAAACTCAATTTTTGTATGTTCAAAAATTTCAAAGCGTTTTCTCAGTAAAAACTTGAAGGTTATTATCATGTCCCGGACAACGTTGGGCGGGTCAGCTAGTCTAATATATAAAATGAAAATTTGTCTTTCTTTACATAACCACAGCTCAGAAGCAAGAATCGTGCTTTTTTTACATACAAGGTATAGGTGTATTAAAACAAGGCCAAGGCAACTAAAGTAATGCAGAATCGAAATAAATTACCCTTAATTTAATTAAATAAAAAAACCAAGATTTCCTGTAAAAATTAACCATTTTTCTTTATAGTTGCCAAAAATTCAAACCCACAATAAAATTGTTTCCACAGTAATTAATTTTTAATTAAAGATTTCCACATGAAAAATATAAAGTTTCAAGTATTAAAAAGAATATGGCATCTTATTGGTTAAATAGACGGAACTCTTTGGGATTTTATCAAATTAAGAGTATATAAAGTTATTCAAACTAAGATTAAAATAAGCATCATTATTTTTAATAATTTTTGTTAAAATATTTTAGATATTGCTAATTCAGAATTTTTTATTAAGTTAAGAAAATCATTAAAAATACTAAACCGAATCTTAGTTGAAATTCTCTAAATTAATTAATGAGATAGTTAAACTGTATAAAATGTTTGTTTTAAAAATAATAGAAACCTTCACCTGAAGTATTAAAGATAAACTGGATTGTTGTTTTAACTGAATTTTGAAGTAAAAACTTAATTAAATTATTTGCATCAATTAGCAGAATCATTAATGTAACATTATAATTAATTTGAAAAATATCTGGAATATTTAGCTGAACTACTGAACTAAAGAGAAGTGTTGGTGTTACACTTCATAGCATTTACCACACATTCTCTTCAGTGCTTTTTATGTAAATAAAATGCTTAAAAAGGGAAATTTGATAGACTTTTATGGTATATGTAACATAGAGATATAACCGTGTCAATTTAGTGTATAAGGGTCATCCAGAAAATAAATTTCTCACTTCCCATAAAAAGAAACAAAACATAATTACCTGGAAAGATTTATTGCAAAAGGTGCAGCACTGTTTCAGCTACTTCTTAACATAAGAACCACCGAAATTGTAATGTCATAGCATGGCATGGGATAAGTGTTTGTAGTTCAGTGTCATAGAAGTCTGTTGCTTGGGAATGGATCCCACTTGTCGCAGTTGGCAACCCATGTCTCATCACCCGTAATGATCCTGTTGAGGTACTTGTTGCTCTCATCGTGGTATTGCTGCAGTAGAGGGCAGAATTTTTTTTTTTTTTTTTTTTTTTATCCGGAATTTTTTGAAAGTGATAATCCTTCTATATATAAAAAAAAGTTTTGATTTGGAAATGGACCAATGAAAATCTGCGTAGATATTCCTGGTAGATCGGCATCCAATTTGAATACTTAAGCATGGCCTTTCTTCGTTAATATTAAAAAAACTGTTGCATAAAAAAGTACGAAAATCGGTGGTATTATAGAGAAATGTTTGATAAACACGCTGACAGTTTTCAAATCTAAGAATAATTTTAAGAGATATTTAATGCTAAAGTTGGACAAAATTGTTCCATTAAAAAAGTTTTATTGGAGCAAAAACTATCCATGAGAATTTAACTATTTTTAGAACATTTTATGCGTTATAAGTTCCCGGTGTGCAGATTGCATTTATTTTTTTTATTTGACTTATTTTTTTAGTTTTATTTCTATTTTAAATTCAAATTTTCAGCATTACGAGAAATATTTTTTACAGTGTTTTTAATTTAAACCGTTGCCAACTGTATAAACAGCACAAACAATAATGTTTACTTCAAATAAAAAATTTATTTACACATGACTATTATAAAAGGAAAAAAAACTTTAAATTTAGAATTAAATGATTACATGTTAAAAGCAGGAAAATTATGTCATAAGAACCATGTTTACGCTTGAATTTTGAAAGAGAAACAAAATGTTAAAATAAAAAAATCATTATTATGCATTAAAACTTGTAAATGGAGGAAATTACGTCATATTTATAATGGCCAAAAAATATGGCAAAACAATTTTAATTAAAAATATATTTGCAAAAGACATTTTATATTTTCAGATAATCTTTTCAACTATTATCGTGAATTCGAAGACAGCGCAAATAATATTTCCTTCTAACAAAAAAAGTAGTATTTTCACGTGAACATTAATAAGAGAGATAAAGCTTTGGTGTAAATTATGTCAGATTTAAAACGATACATTTAAAATGAATTATTTAAAAGAACTACCTTATAGCGCTGTTAAAAAATTCCAGGAGACAATGACACTGCTTACTTAATTCGTTTTACATTAGCTTATTTTCAAATGTTTAACTAATTTTTTTAATTAAATACGGCAGATTTTTTAATTAAATCAGCAGCAGATTTGGTCTTATAAATCCCCAATCCAAGGAAAACGAATGGAAACCAGTTTACAGAGAGATCGCTACAGCTTTTTTTTAAATTCAATATTTTTAAAGCCGATCAAATTAGCGTGCTTTTTGGATTTTGGCATGCCTTAACGGGGGGTTGGCGAGCATAACTCATACTAGGGGCTCTGCCCCCTAGTACATTAAAAAAAAAAAAATGCATATTATCTCTTAAATATGTTATCATAGTGTTTACCTCTTTCCCATCATTCAATGTAATTTATCAAAAGTTGGCAATTTAACTGTTTCAGTAACTTTAAAAAAAAAGTTCATTGTGAATTTATCTTTTTTTTTTTTCCAAGTTGATTATATGATCTATTAGAAAAAAAAAGTGTGTTAATTTCAGATCATTTTAATTTTTTGTTTACTCTATTAGTTCAGAAAATCTGCAAGATTTTATAAACCTTTGAATTTTGTACAAACTTAGTTTATTTATAAAATCTTAGTTTATTAACCCTTCTAATTAATTTTTTTTTTTTTTTAAATGTTTCCTTAAATGGATTTAACTTATTTTATGTTTGGGCTTCTATATACAAAGTATTGAAAAGGAATAAAAAGTGGTGTGGCAACATAATTAAAACAAGTGGGTAAGTGTGATCATACATCGCACAAAGGGTTTCGTTTAATATTCCTTTCAAAACGTCCAGTACATTTATCGCCATGGAATACCTTCTAAATTTTGGCAAACACATCCTAAACTCTTAAAGTTTCAAACATATTTGCCTTGTTAATTTTGTTCGCCCCCCCCCCCCCCCCAAAAAAAAAAAATGCTACGATATATCACATGACGGGTATCTGCCAAATTTAGAAAAGTGCCCCCCCTGGGGAGGGGGGAATGGGCAGATGGTCACCATGATTTTTTACGCAGCCTGATTTTAAAAATTTATGTTATGTTTTATAAGCCATATTAAAGTTTCAAACAGATCGTCCAGTTATATTTCCTAATTTTGTTTGCGCACCTCCCTCACCCCCCCCCCCCTCGAAATGCAACGCGCCCTTCTTCTTTATAATTTATTATCGTGTGTTATAAAGTATCTTAAAGTTTAAAACAGATTGAATTGTTAGATTTCCTACTTTAAATGAAATCGCAGTCTGTTAATTCCACATTCCACCACCAGGGAGCGCACTGTATTCTTAACAAAAGCGTATCTGAACGAAACTCCTTTACACAACCCATTAGTCGATATGTTACTCGAGGGGGTGGCGGTCTTCAGCAAGAATTTAAGATAATTGTTGAAATTACTATTCGGAAATAGTGGTAATTTAACTTTTGACATATTTATATTTAATAAGTATAAGTAGCATGTATCTGAGGACTCCATCAAAAAACGCACCTGAAATGGTATGAAACAAAAAAGAAATATTTTGCCCCTCCCCCTCTCCCCACCTTCCCGAAATTTCACGCGCCATTTTTTATAAACTTTTTCTAATGTGTTATAAACTATCGTAAAATTTCAAACAGATCGCCTTATTATATTTCCTAATTTTCACAAAAATGTTAGTTCTTCATTCCACCACCAGGGAGCGCACTCTATTCTTAACAAAACTGTATCGGAAGGTAACTCCGTTAAACAACCTATAAGTAGATATGTTACTCGAGGTGGTGGCGGTCTTAATAAGAAATTAAGATATTTGCTGAAATAACTATTAGGAAATAGTGGTAACTAAACTTTAGACAATTTTATATTAAATAAGTAGCATATATCTCAGGACTCCTTCAAAAAGTCACCTAAAGCGGTCAGAAACGCTAATTTTTTAAATAGAAATCTAGCGCCCCCCCCCCCCGGAATTTCGCATGTCATTCTTTCTTGCACTTTATCTTATGTGTTATAAAATATCTTAAAGTTTCAAACAGATCGACTTGTTAGATTTCCTAATTTTAACAAAATCGCGTTATGTTAGTTCCACACTCCACCACCAGGGAATGCACTCTATTCTTAACAAAAGCATATCTGAACGAAACTCCTTTACGCAATCTTTCCGTAGATAGATGGGTCGGGATGGTGGCGGTCTTAAACAAGAATTTAAAATATTTGCTGCGGTAACAAACGCTAAAATTTTAAAAATAATTCTAGCTCCCCCCCCCTCCTCGAAATATCACATTCCATTCTTTTTTACACTTTTTTCTATGTGTTATAAGCTATCTTAAAGTTTCAAACAGACTGAGTGGCAGTCTTAACCAATAATTCAAAATATTTCCTGAAATTACTATTAGAAAATAGTGGTATGAAGTAAACTTTCTGATGATGAATGAGTTATACTTATCTCATATCGCTGTTCAAAAAGCCCAAGCAAATTATTAGATTTCCTAATTTAAGTTAATTCGTGGTTAAATAAGCGCGTCTCTTCATTTTAATCGACGCGTTTGATAGGAATAAACCGATTAATTAAATAATAATTAATATTTCAGCTTGTAATTAAGATAGGACTTAGATATGGGTATCAATGAAATCAGCGAGAAATTTGACATTGGGATGCCAAAAAATTTAATCAAAAGATTTAATATTTAAAAAGTTAAAATTTCGTATTAAAATATGCTATTATGGAAAACCGCAGCGTCGTCATGTCTACCTGCTTTCCTGCTGAATTGAAATCTTTTTATTTCCTTGTCTTTCCAATTAAAGAAATTAAATTTTTATCGATTGATTTTTAGTGGATATTTTAACTTATACACATCGCAGAAATGTGAACTTTATACCAAATGAAAGTAGATTTTTTTCTGCGTCTGTCTATTCCATTTACAAATTTCTCGGACCAATATTTTCTGATATACGATTTCGCTTTAAAATCTTTAAAAGTAAAGAATTAAGGTGCATGCATTATATTTAAGTCTGTTGCTCACATAACAGAATCTTCAATATGATTTTAACTATGCAATTCAAGGACTGATTATTAAAAAAAAAAAAAAAAAATGTGAGCTAAAGGGTTAATAATCGGAATGGATATAAAATAAGTTTATGAATTTTTTTATATTTCATTGCCAGGTTTCAGGAAGGTGGTAAAGCAGCCATTCTCAATCTGCGACCCAGCGACTCTTTATATGAGGCCCAAGATACAAAATTTAATCCAGATTTGTAAAAATTTGAGATAAGAATTTTAATATATAAATAGTTCAGCGCATAAAAGGTATTTAAGATGTATTTAAGGTATTTGTTGTGTTATATATTTTAATGGGAAGACAAAATCTGCCCTGTTATTTATAATTAATGTAAAATTATATTAAAACATCCTAAATATCAGTTGCTTAATAAAGTTTTTTTACATTTATTCATATTGGCATTAAGGTATGTTTATATTTTTTAGTCCTCAACACTAATCATAGATTATTTATAAATAAATTTTCACTATAAATTTTTAAAGGATAAGTTGTTCATTTAGCAAAAGTTTAATTTATTAATGAAAATCTCCTGATTTTTTATCTTTAGAACTTGAAATTCTGAATTGTAATGTTATTGACTTTATTATTATTATTATGGCGAATCCTGATTACGAGTAATATTAATAATTATTAATTTCATATTATAATTATTAGTTTCATATTAATAATTTTACTAATTTTTTTTTTATCATAGTATTTTAATTATCTTTTTCTGTATTATTATTTAAGTATAGTAAATTGCTGTCCCCTAATGTAAAAGCATATGTTGCAGTCTGCAAGAGAAGAAGGTTGAGTAATGACTGGGATAATTATTCCCTTCAGGTCTTTGAAGTTCCAATTTATTTTTCTCAATTTCTATAGAAAAATATATAAACAATGCAAAATGATTCTCATCAACCGGGAAATTTTACCCTTCCCATGCTACCTCTCTGAAGCTGCCTTTGTTTTATTTGTGAATATAAGTTACTGGACTGATCTTGAAAGCAACTATAAAATACAAAATACTCTGAGAGGGGCGGGGGGATGATTTCTTGGAGAGGGGGGGATTTGTATATGTTGCAGCTAAAAAGAACTTTGGGTAATTTTTGTAAAAAAAAGCATTAAATTTGTGAACAGAAACTGTTTTCTTTTTGCTTTGTTAAATTTTATTTATAATTAAAGATAGAAATTCAGGAATGTTCTTATTAACTATAATATGAAGTCATTTTCATTTTTCTAAAGTATTTTTTTTGTATGTAATTTCCACTATATATAAATTATATATATATTTATAGTACTATTATATAAATTTTTGTTTGATCAGTTTGAAAAATGAGTTTTAAATTCTTAATTTCTCCCTACATATTGATAGAAATTTTTCTCCTTACAAGATAGTCAGATTTAATTTATGATGGTACTTATGATTAATTGGTTTTATTTCTTTTGTACATCTTTTCTGTTAACAATTACAATCTTAACAATTTACTTATTTTAAAATTACATCTTCAAATTTTTTTTTCAGAACTTCTTTCTCAACTGTCCTCTGTTAGGCGTTCTAATCTTGCTCAATCCAATACGACTTCTCAGCTGCAGCAACTTCAGATGCAGTTGCAGATGGAGCGTCAGCAAGCACAAGTAGCCCGCCAGCAACTAGAACGTCTGCCTCGTAGGCAAACAGCAACCACTAGCATTTCTACTTCATCTGGTTCAGGAGGGAGTAGTTCCCTCCAGACTCACTATACTGTTTCTCTTGAGTCTTCATCTAGTCCTTCATCAGCCTCTTCTGGATCCCAGTTCCTTTTGTCTAGGTAGTTTTATACTTCTTTATTTAGAGTTATATGTAAGAAGAGTGGGATTCTTGTGTATTGCACCTTCCACACCACTTTTACTGTTGTAAGAAAAACAAAATAAGAAGTTAGAGTGACTATCTGATCTGAAAAAGTTATGGAATTTTGATTAAAATCTGAAAAAAATTTGATTTAAACCTAGAAATTTCAGTGAAATGTCTACTCACCGTATGATTTCTTTGAAAAGAAAGAGGAAGGTGCAATGTTTCAAGATTTGCACGAAGCAGCAGCACTCAGATGAATTTCTATGCTATGCTGTGAAAGAACATCTATTTTCTTAAGCCATTTTTTTTTTCCTCCCTAAGAGGGAAAAAATCTGATGAAAGAGAACTTTTGGTGCCCTGATTGTTAAGGGGTTGTTGTTCAGAAAAGTAACACGAGAATGTGGAAGAAAATGATCTCTAAAAATTATCTGCAAATGACAGGGAAATTGAAAAAATTCCAACGCTTAGCCACCTTTGTCAGTTAATTCAAAATTGTATATCTAATTTTTCAGTGGATTTTGTATTTGTACTTTTGGATAAAACTTCTTTCAATGCATAGCATAATGAAAAATTTTAATAAATGTCCAACCTTAGTGAGAGAAAAAAAAAAAAAAAAAAAGATGCAATTAATAATTTAGCATAAATAATTAAACTGTCAAAAGCCTAATTAAATTTACGTAACATTATCTATAAGAAAAATTATATTATTACATTTCAAAGGCAAGTATACATTATGAGATACAAGGTGTCTTTGAACTTCACATAAGAAAATCAAAGGATGTGTGTAGTGAGGGAGGGGGTTCTGGAAGTTAAGAAAAGGTACTGGATATGTGCTAGTCAGTGAGATCATATGTAAAATCAACTGCATTCTGAAATAAGATAGTCTAGTTTAGTGCTATGGATGGTAATCACTTCTACCACAAACACTCTCACAGTATTATATACATTTCTGACAAAGAAAAGTAAGTCTGTTGTAAATTTTGTTAAAGTTGTGAACAAAAATTTGGGTTTGAATTGGAGAGACACTCTGAATTTTTTATTGAAAAGTTAAATGGATTACAAAACCCTGATTTCTTCTTTGAAAATTGCAGCCATGAGATTCCACAGATCTGCAATTTTCTGATTATTACTATTTATTCAGGGATGAGATTCATCCCACTTTTATCGGAATTTCCAACTTTTAGTAAATTTTTGAGAGAATTTTTGATTTTTATCTGTAAAAAAAAAAAAAAAAAAAAAATTTTTTCTTTCTGGCAGCGGAAAAATGGGCCAAACGAGACATATCACGCAAGAATTGCATCGCATTTTCTCCGCGATTCTTTGACGAAATTCGTGTTTTTTTTTCGCGATCTTTTGACGGAATTCGCGTATTTTCCTCGATCTTTTGACGGAATTCGTGTATTTTCCTTGATATTTTGACGAAAATCACGTTTTTTCAGCTTTCCTTTGACGAAATTCACGTTTTTTCCGCGATCCTTTGATGAAATTCGCATTTTTTCCGCGATCCTTTGATGAAATTCGCGTTTTTTCCGCGATCCTTTGACGAAATTCACGTTTTTCCGCAATCCTTTGACGAAATTCGCTTTTTTGAAGCCTTTTGATGATTCACGTTTTTCCCTCTATCCTTTAACTAAATTCGTGTTTTTTCAGCGGCTGTTTCACGAAATTTGTGTTTTCCCGTGATCCTTTGCCGAAATTCGTTTTTTTTTTTCACGATCTTTAGACGAAATTTGCTTTTTTTCTGCAATCTTTTGATGGAATTCGCATTTTTCCCACGATCTTTTGACGAGATTCGCTTTTTTCCCACGATCTTTTGACGAAATTCGCGTTTTTTTCAGCGATCCTTTGATGAAATTCGTGATTTTTTTTTTTTTTCGCAATCCTTTGATGAAATTCGCTTTTACAGCCTTTTGATGATTCATGTTTTTTCCCTTTACCTTTAACTAAATTCTTGTTTTTTCAGCGGCTCTTTCACGAAATTTGCATTTTCCCACAATCCTTTGCCAAAATTAATTTTTTTTCTTCACGATCTTTTGACGAAATTTGCATTTTTCCCCGCAATCTTTTGACGAAATTCGCGTTTTTTTTCCGCGATCTTTTGACGAAATTTGCATTTTTTCTGCAATTTTTTGGCGAAATTCCCGTTTTTTCCGCGATCTTTTGACAAAATTTGTGATTTTTTGACAAAATTAGCATTTTTTCTGTGATTTTTTGACAAAATTAGCATTTTTTCTGTGATTTTTTGACAAAATTACCATTTTTTCTGTGATTTTTTTGACAAAATTCACATTTTTTCCGTGATTTTTTGACAAAATTCACGTTTTTCCGCGATCTTTTGGCAAAATTAGCATTTTTTCCTGCAATCTTTTGACGGAATTTTTTTTTCAAGCCCTTTGACAAAATTTGTGTTTTGTGCAAAATATGATTTCATGCGGTCTTTTAGTTTTTTTACCAAATTTTAGCTTACGCGTATTTTCAGACTTTTTGTTCTTTACCCACTCTCATGGCTGTTTATTAAAAATTGGATAATTTTTACTTTGTTCTATCTTTACAAGAACAAAGTATTGGATTCATGAAAATTTTCAACTTTCGGTTTTTGACGGATTTACACATTTAGGGGTCAGAGATTCCAAAAAACATGTTTTTACAAAATGTCTGTCTGTGTGTGACACAAATTTTGTGAGCGCTCTATCTCAAGAACTAATAAACGGAATTTAATAAAAATTTATATTCAGGTAGTCCCTGATATAAATTGGTGCTGATTAGTTTTTGGTGTAAATCGCCCAACAGGTGGCGCTGCTATGCTGCATTTTGTAAGATTTCAGCAATAGCTCTATCTCAAGAACTAATGCACAGATTTTTATAAAACTTCAGATTCAGTTACTCCTTGATATGAGTTGGTGCTTTTTATGTTTTGGTGTAAATTGCTCGACAGGTGGCGCTGCTATGCTGTATTTTGCAGGATTCACACGATTTCCGCAGGAGCTCTATCTCATGAACTAATGCACACATTTTCCTCAAACTTCAGATTCAGTTAGTCCTTGATATGAAATGATGCTGACTCTGTATTGTTGTAAATCTCCCAATAGGTGGCGCAGCTGTGCTGCATTTAGCACGATTTTCTCAATAGATCTCAAGATCTAATGCTCGAATTTTCATCAAACTTCAGATTCAAGTATACCTTGATTAATATTGCTGCTGATTGTGTGTTGGTGCAAATCGTTCAACAGGTGGCACTGCTATGCTGCATTTGTCATGATTTGCGCAATAGCTCTATCTCAAGAAATAGTGCACAAATTTTCCCCAAACTTCATATTCAGTTAGATGTTGACATAAGTTGATGATGATTAGGTTCTGGTGTAAATCACCCTATAGGTGGCGCTGCTATGCTGAATTTACATGATTTCATCTTTGTAGAATCCTTATGATGAGAATAGATTGCCATTTAATTTTGCGCAGTGATAACGAATTTTGAAGTATTGACATGTATGAGATAGAAGAAAGTTTTGGGATTGGTACATCCGACTAGTCATCAGTTGGTCACATGTGTGTGTAGTTGCATCAAATATTATGCTGATACATATACTGTTTAGTCCTCAATCCCACAACATGAATTTCAATGTTTGTATTAACTTATTTTATTAAAATCTAAAGCCTAAAGGAAAATAAAACTGCACTATATTTCTTTCATACATATTTTATTTTTTTAGGTATCTTTGTTGTCATTGTAATTGAACAGTTAAATTAATTTAATTTTCTTCTGTTTTATCTCAATAAATTGTAATATGTGACTATCATGTATTAAAATACTATGTTAAATTCAGTACTAAGTTGTGATCGTACGCAATAAAACCATAGTGATGAAATTAACGCAGGTTCTTATGATGCTGATAAGTACATATTCTAAATGAAATTAATAACAGAAAACAATTCCTCTACTTTGATGAGATGATGATTAGAGTTATAGTAAAGAAACACACGGTTTTGACTGGAATATACTCAATATTCATTGCTTGCTTAAATGATAGATGAGATATCGATAAATATGTCCAGAGCCCATTGGTCCTTTTTTAAAATTGGAGTAATTCTGATTAAATCATTCAGATTCAAGAGTATAGGAGAATGGAAGCGATGTATATTTGTTTCATAAAAGAAACAACAGGATGATTAAGTTTGATTATTCTATTAGTGATTTCTATCTCCAGCTACAGCATTTACTGCTGTGCATCTAAGGACACAAGGGTTGCCTGGGATACAAGCCTTTAAACAGCAGGTACAATGACCAGGGGTATGGAGTTGGTGTAAAAAATGAGACTCAAAGTCAGACTTGGACTCCTGAAATTTTAAAGAAACTGACTCAAACTGCAGGATGACTAATGTACTAATGTTGCCTATTAAGTGGGTTCCTGTTATTCAGATTGCTGGATTACTAGCACTTGTTTCGAAATAGTAATAGTTGCATTGTTAAATTTGGCATATAAGCAATCTAGCAGTCTCAATAATAATAAAAAATACCCAATTGGCAATGTTGTAACCTAGTCCAGGCAATAGGGAATTTTACCTAGCAAAGTTAATGGTAGTTCTGGAAATAGGCTTACTTTGTTTTTTGGGTCGCTGAATCCGAATTTGTAACTTCCCACCAAAATTTTCCCCAGCAACCTCCAAACAAAATAGGATATATGACATTATTGTTAGGAATTGACAAGTTAGTTTTTTTATTCTCAATGCCTCTAATAGTATTTAATACATCCTTAACTTATTATAATATAATATGCAGTACTTTATTTATTACAATTTATCAAAGTAACTTTATTCAAACATAATTTATTCTGAAATAAAACTTACCTTTATTCTGTTTTAATCCTTTTGTCCTTTAATTATTCAAGAAGTCTTTTCAGTTTCTTTAAGTTATATTTCTTTAAAGGTCGTGTTTACTTTTCTTTAAAATTCCGATAATGTAATTTGCCAGACGTCACTTTCAGTATCATAGAGCATACTACGCGGTTTTTCTTTCGCCAGGTGGCGGTGGCTATCTTCATGAATGAATTAGATGACGTAATCCACTCCAGCGAATCACTGCTCATCGAACGTTCCCGAAAGGGGGTGTGTGCCGGCACGTGCACCGCTAGCTATTGCATAAAAGAGTTTTCTCTCCTCGGAACTTCATTCAGTCCTTTCTTTGTTTGTACTTTGGACTTTCGCCATTAGACATGAAGCGTAAATGAAGCATGAAGGCTATTTTTCCTACATTCGTGAAGGATCTTGCACTTCAGTTTTTGAGCATCTTGGATTTTTAGAGTCATTGTTTCACATCTGTATCATGATTTGTGAGATGGTTGTTATCATTTAAAGTCGCTTTTTAAATCTCCCGATATGCTTATTTAAGCTGTTCACGGAGAAAGGATATTTCCACTCCGGTTGTAATGACGCTGATTCTTGGACTGAAGGAATGCAGCTCGTAGCTTTTGAATAGATTAAGCATCTGGAGGAGTTGTTGATGTATCATCGAAATATTTCTCGAATCTGTGATATGGATTGAAACTTTATTTCCCCGGTGATATTCTTATTAAGTGAACCACGATTGATGTTTTTTAATGTGAAGCCTATTTTGATATGACATGCCTTGGAGTCCTGGGGTAAATATATAAATGCCATATATATATTTGTAGTCATATTTAATAGTTGTTATATTTTTCTTTATGAAAGTTAAGTTTGTTGTTTTTGCTTTTGGTTTTAATAAATACGTTTTTATTTCTAAATAGTTATCTATGTTTTATTTAATCCACCACAGTTATATTTTAGTTTATGTCTAATTGAATTACATACAAGTTAACAAGCAATATATATCTTTAAATCTTTAATTAAAGTTATCCTTAGATCGTGTCAGGATATGTCGGAAGCCAGCCATATACGTTCTCCATTGCTAAAGCATATCCAGACCTGCCAACCTTTGAAAATGAGAAATCGTAGCACACAAAATTTAAATTATTCTGGAGATTGGTTGGTTGGTTTTTCGTGTTTTACAGCCATCTTTTGACATTCGTAAAAGGAATAAGGTTTTCGTCTTTCAACTCAATATAGTAAATTTTTTCCTCTGAAAATTTACGATTTTTAGAGTTTATTTTCGTTTTGCAGCGGTTTTTTTTACATTTGTAAAAAGAGCATGGTTCCAATTTTTTAGCTCAGTAAAGTCAATTTTGACGAATGACGAAATTCGCGATTTTTTTCCCGCCATCATTTCAGGATATTCACAATTTTTTCCCACAATTGTAATTCACATTTTCCTATCACGATTCTTTCTTTGTTGAAATCTGCACTTTTTATCATGAACTTGTGACGAAATTCGCATTTTTTATGCGATCCTTTGATGAATTTTGCGTTTTTTTACCACCATCCTTTGACTAAATTAGTGTTTTCTTTCTGTGATCTTTCGGTGAAATTTGCGTTTCCTTACTAATCTTTCGATGAAATTTGCATTATCTTACTGATCTTTTGACGAAATTCGCGCTTTCTTTCTGCGATATGTTGACAAAATTCACGTTTTTGCCACGATCCTTTAACGAAATTTATTTTCTTCTGCGACCAATTGACGAAATTGATTTTTTTTTACATGGTCAGTTGTCGAAATTCGCGATAGTTTATCGCAAATCGTGCGATTTTTCACACTATTTCAAACCTTTCTCCTCAAGGAACCCCCTCCAGAATTCTTAAAATGGCACCCTTGTTTCTAAGGAAGGTAATTCCTATATAAATATTTACAAAAACACGATTAGAGTATTTTATATTAAGAAGTTTTTTTTGGAGCCCTGAGTTTTTTTTTTCTCATGAGCATTTTTTAATGTCTGAATTTTCGGACTAACGGCCGATTTTTTTTAAACTTTCGGAAATGAATACTTGGAAATTTCGGAACAGAATCACTCCTGAAAAATATGCTGCGCGGGATAAAAATCGCAACTAGAAACAAAAGATGCTTTTGTGTTTTTTGCAAAAAATCGTAGTTTGACCAATTTTCGTAGCATCGTAGTTTATAGGTCCAAATCGTAGCAACTACGATTTTTTCGTAGCAGTTGCCAGATATGCATATCTCTGCTAATTTATATTTATAGCCATTTCTTTGGTATTGGCTGACAATTATGACATAGGATAAACGGGGAGAGAGGGGGTTGCCTCGGAACATTCTCCGCACGTTTTTCTCAAAAATCAAATTTTTTCAAAAAATCAATTTTTTGGGGGGTTGCCGGGTGAAATTTTGGTGGGAAGTTACAAATTCAGATTCAGCGACCCAAAAAACAAAGTGAGTCGAAATCCAGAACTAGTATTAATTTTTCCAGATAAAATCCCCTATTGCCTGGACTTCATAATTTAGTGCACGTAGCACCACAGTGCATGTTCAGAGGCAGCCCCCTCTCTCTCCGTTCATCCTACGTCGTAGTTTCATATATCCTATTTGTTGCAAATTTTGTCTAGTTTCTGAATTTCGTAATGCTTTCCCCCTAAAACAATAAGAAATTTAAGTTAAAAACAACTATTTGGGGTGGAGGGTGGGGGGTTAAAAATTCGTATTCAGCAACCCAAAAAACTTAAAACCTTATAGAGAAAGTTCGAAGGGGAGATGAGAGGGTGAATGTAAACGTATGAGTGGTTAAGTGGAATTGCGCAACTTAGTTCACGCAGCACCGTGCGCATGTTCTGATGCAGATTCCCCCTTCCCCTTCATCCTAAGTTATAACGTTATATATCTAATTGGTTGCAAATTTTGTCTACTTTCTGAATTTCTAGATACTTTTCCCCTAAAACAATAAAAAATTTGATTTTTTTAATAAAAACCTTTTTTTTGGGGGGGGGGGGGGGCATTTTACCAAAATTTGGGGGGGTTGCCGGGATAAATTTTGATGGGAAGTTAAAATTCGGATTCAGCAACCCAAAAAACATATAGTAAGCTTTTTT
Organism: Maratus speciosus; assembly: GCA_963932465.1. Taxonomy (NCBI): domain Eukaryota; kingdom Metazoa; phylum Arthropoda; class Arachnida; order Araneae; family Salticidae; genus Maratus; species Maratus speciosus. The sequence goes on from OZ010794.1 coordinate 287,303,325, forward strand.
CCAGAACCACCGTGAATTTTGCTAGGTAGAGCCCTTACACGGTCTCTATTGCCTGGACTAACCTACTGATACATTGCTGTTTGCCTTGAAGCATGTGATGTGCATATCGATAGATAACATTTTTGTTTCTGTTTCATTTCTTCCCATGAATCATGGGTGTAACCTGTGATACGTAGTCAAGACCAGGACCCAGTTACTGCAGGGGGGGGGAGAGCAGAAATTTATTTTCATATTACCTTAGATACCGCAACCCCAAAAAACTTGAGGGAAAGTACCATGCAGGGTTTACCAAAATCATTGATCTTGACTTTTATTCCTTAAATATTGATCACAGGCATATGTTATAAATTACAAAGTTACGTAAGATACAGAATTTTAGGAAATTTATTAAAATTTTCCGGAGATTAAATTTGCAGAAATACAAAATTTAAATTTTTATATTGGTCCCATACAAAAAAATTCCCAGTGAGCAAAATGTGCACTAACAATGTCATACTAATAAGGTCATGTGCAGAATTTCAGCATTTTATCATAAAAAGTCGCAGAAATAGTAAAATACATAAATGCTGACTTAAACCACTTTTGGATGCCTGGATATGAGTTTGCAAAGGGGGAAAAATCATGTAGGATGATAGTGTTTTAGGGGTCGTACACAAATTATGAAAAAAAAAAAACAATGATTGCATACTTTTCTTGGGTGCAAATTTATGATTATCCCCTGACTTTGTTTGAACATATCTCTGCGACTTTTTATGACAAAATGCTGAAATTTTGTAGACAGGGATCACTCTGGAGAGTTTCAGATTGACGTCCTGCCCTCATGCCCTCTTTAGATAAAATTCCACCCTCCTCGCCCTTTATGCACGTAGAATCTCAACCCTACTTTTATTCCTGAGTAGAATCCTGCCTTATTTGCCTTATACATTTGAAAATCCTTTACTTTTTAGAATGCTAGTATGGTATGTCAGGAGTAAATCTCTTCTTTCCCTCCGACATTCTTTATTTCTCTGTGAAATGTCCTAGTATGTCTAATCTTGGACTTTGTGTGATTCATTCTTTCCATTGAACACGACATAAATGGTCATTAAAAGTTATTGATTCATTTCACCTTCTGTAGTGAAATAGTATTAGATTTAGATATGCATTCTGGCTTTTCCCACATAACTTACACAAGTTCTATTAAAACTAGTTGGATTTGCCAATCCCAAAACTTTCTATCTCATAGATCTTAATATTTCAAAAAGTAGTTACAGATGTTAACCACTTCACCGTTTGCCCCGAGATAAGTAAATACTGTTTCCCCATACCCGTCGCCGGTGAAGTTGTTAATACTGCAAGTTCAATACTATACCAACTTTGATTTTCATCTTAAATTTCTGCTTCAGTCAATTAATCTGAGTAAAAATGAGTTAATCTCGATCATGATATTTATTAAATTCAATAGTTTTTCGTTATTCTGTTGCCCAGTAGCAGAAAGTTATGGTTGTGTCTGCGACAGCAATTTAGTGGGATGAAAATTGTCTGCGGGAGTAGCATGTTACATTTTCTTATGTACAAACATTATGAGTGTTAAAATAAACAGCGTTCTTACTGATTAATACCAGGGGTGATTCTGAGTAAAAAAAAAAATTCTGAAATTCACAGCAAATTTTCCGAAAGGTTACAACAGAGGGGGGGGGGGGGAGCGAAAATCAACTGCCGGCACTAATTATGTGTTTTTCTTCGCGATCTTTTGACGAAATTTGCCGTTTTTCTCGATCTTTTGACGAAATTTGCCGTTTATTTTTCGCGATTTTTTGACGAAATTTGACGGTTTTTTCGCGATTTTTTGACGAAATCTGCTGTTTTTTCGCGATCTTATGAGGAAATTTTTCGTTTTTTTTTCACGATCTTTTGATGAAATTTGCCGTTTTTTCGCGATCCTTTGGCAAAAATGAGCTTTTTTTCGCAATCCTTTACGAAATTTGCGTTTTTCCTCGATTCTTTGACGAACTTAGTGTTTTTTCCGCGATTCCGTGACAAAAATTTGCGTTTTTTCGGCGCCCTTGGGACGAAATTCACCTTTTCCCGGGATCTTTTGACGAGATTCGCGTTTTTACAGCAATCCTTTGGCAGAAATTTGCGTTTTTCGCGATCTTTTGACGAAATTCCGCAAATTTAATTCAGATCTTTTAACATAAATTTTGTTTTTTTCGTGACCCTTTGACAGTAATCTGCGTTTTTCGAGATCCTTTGACAGAAATTTGCGTTCTTCCGCGATCGTTTTAACAGAAATTTGCGTTTTTTCGGCGCCCCTGGTACGAAATTCACCTTTTTCCCGGGATCTTGTGACGAAATTCGCGTTTTTACAGCAATCCTTTGGCAGAAATTTGCTTTTTTCGCGATCTTTTGGCGAAATTCCGCAAATTTAATTCCGATCTTTTAACATAAATTTTCTTTTTTTCGCGAACCTTTGACAGAAATTTGCGTTTTTCAGCGATCGTTTTACAGAAATTTGCGTTTTTTCGCGATTGTTTTTCAGAAATTTGCATTTTTCCGCGATTGTCTGACTAAATTCGTGTTTTTTCCTCGATCCTTTCATGAAATTCAAGTTTCTTCCGCATTTTTGTGACAGAAATTTGCGTTTTTCTCGCGCCCCTGGAACGAAATTCACGTTTTTTATTTTCAGGATTTTTGGATAAAATTAAAGTTTGTACAGATATCCTTTGGCAGAAATTTACGTTTTTCGAGATCTTTTGACGAAATACCGCGTTCTTTCTGCAATCCTTTGACATAAATTTGCGTTTTTTCGCGATCCTTTGACATAAATTTCCGTTTTTTCGCGATCGTTTGACTAAATTTGCATTTTCCCCACAATCGTTTGAATAAATTCGCGTTCTTTCCGCGATCCTTTGACGAAATTCGTGTTTTTTCCGCGATCCTGTGACAGAAATTTGCATTTTTTTCACAACCCTGGAACGAAATGCATGTTTTTCTCCGGGCTCTTTTGACGAAATTCGCGTTTTTATACCGACCCTTTGGCTATAAATTACCGATTTTTTATGCGAATGATTGTCGAAATTGATATTTTTCGGCGACCATTCGTCGAATTCGGGATATTTTTTTTTTCTTCAAGTTGGCTAATTTATCTGCAAGGTCCAAAATAAATCTGCGACGCACGTCGCGCGTCACGCACTTTCTGCTACCGGGTTCTGTTGTATAATTAATAGCTGTTCGTGAATAGTCGCTTATCAGGATGGGAAGTTTCTGTTCATTCACGAGCAGCTGGTGTACGATAAAACTACGAAAAATCAAGAAAATTACAGAAAAATCACTTATGGCCCCTTTCGGTGGAATATTTCCAAATTGAGGAAGGATCTTCTTGCCATGCTCAAAAACATACACAAAAAATTTCGTTCAATTCTATGCATAACTTTATACACTTTTTGATGGTACAAAAATCTCTATTACAGCGTCCCCTTCTGGCAGAATTTTTCCAAATTCAGGGAAGACTTTCTTGCAATGGCCAAAAACATACGCAAAAAATTTGGATCAATTCTATGCATAACTTCATACACTTTTCCATGGTACAGTCGTGGGAAAAAAAAAAAGTAAACACCCCCTACTAACTCATAACTTCTGAAATTATGATCCTAATGTTCTAATTTTTTGTGTAGCAATAATACTAATATACCCAAACATAAACATGTTGAATTTGCAATTTTTATAATTTTCTGATATGAATTATGAAATTAATATTCAAAGAAATTATGAATTGCGACCTACAATTTTTTTGATGGATTCAGATTCATAGTCCTATATTTTAGTCCTGCTTTATGGAAATCCAAAATTTCACATTTTTCTTCCAAGTAGTTTTCAAATTATACTTAAAAAACAGCAAAATGGTGGTTTAAGGGGCCGTCTATGTTAGAAGTGACTAAATATTTTGAAATTCTTATGCTATTCTTCTTATGCTATCCTGTAATCTAACAGGCTTAATTGACTGCTTAAGGTGCCTTGATCAAGGAGGAAGCTCTCTCGGTTAACAATCGAGTACCAAACTTCAATTTCGATACAGCCCTTAAAATATGCTCGTTTTAAAATAATTAATTTCTCGGAAACCTATGGTACAAATTGCATAAAAATTTATTTTTAGACTAATTGAAGGGTGTAGAGTTCATTTATGCTGTCAAAATTGTGTACTGCTATTGAAAAAAACAAAGTTATGGTTTGTTTTAATATGTAGATGGCCCCTTAAGCAAATTTTATATACACCATTTAGAAGTAGACTTTATTTCCAATCGTTCGGTACCAGTAAATTTCTTCTACGATAATTTGTTGAGGAGTTAGTAGGGGGTGTTTACTTTTGTTTTTTCCACGACTGTACAATATTCAAAATGACACAAAAATCGCTATTACAGTGCCCTCTTCTGGCAGATTTTTTCCAAATTAAGTGAGGACCTGCTTGCCATAGCCAAAAACTTTTTTAAAAATTTGGTTCAATTCTATGCATAACTTCATACACTTTTCGATGGTACAATGGCAACACACGGGCAGACAGACATTTTCTATAAGCATGTTTTTATCTCTGACCCCTAAAACGTGTAAATCTGTCGAAAACCGGAAGTCGAAAAAAATTTCAATCGCAATACTTTCTTCTATTGAATATAGAAGAAAGTAACAAAATTGAGAAGTAGCTTGAGAAGTAGCTTTTGTAGTTCTTTCAATATACATTTTGCTTAAACCAGGAAAAAGTTATCTGGTAAACAGGGTTCGTTGATTTAAGTCAATTGATTTAAAAAAAAATCATTGATTTAAATCAGATTTTTAAAAATTATTTTTAAATAAATTCAAGATGTAAACAAATATACAAGGGCATTTCGAAAAGTAAAGATACAATGGCTCGCATTCCTTAAAAAAAACATTTATTTAGAAAAGGTAAGTTACATCTTATTAACTGGATTATTTATTATTTTTCGACGTAATCACCCCCGTTATCCAAACATTTGTTAAGTCGGGCAGAAGCTTTTGTATCCCACAGTCAGAAGGTTTCTTCCTGTTGTCAGAACCACATTTCAACTTCATCTTTGATCTCATCATCGTCGTGGAATGATTTTCCTCCAAGATGTGACTTCAGGTAACAAGAGACATCTATTCGCACGAATTGCTTCCTCCGTTCTCTGAAGAAAGGCATCAGAGATCACAGATGGCCGACCTGTTCTTTGTTCGTCATGAACATCGGTCCTACCTTCAGAGAAATGACGACACCATTTCGTTACATTTTGTGGATTTATAATGTTCCCATAAGCAGAAACAATTTATTTGTGAATATCTGCTGGTCACTGACCTCTTGCATGAAGAAAATATGTGACGGAGCGCACTTCGCATTTGGCGGGATTCTGAATCGGCAGAACCATTTTAAACACGACCTACTCCAACCAGAATCAACGTTGAAATGCCGAACGACCGCGAGGTGAAAGCTAATGGTTCAAGGTTAACACCTGTGCTGCCAACTTGCTTGCCAAAACTTTTCTTTTCCTCCGGCGTATGGTGTATCTTTACTTTTCGAAATGTCCTCGTATTAATGTGCTATAATATAATTTCATTTTATGTAATACAGATAATCAGTAAGTTTTTAGAAAGATCAAGCTTAATCTTTGTCAAAAAGCAAAGTACAATGTAAAGTTTAGAAAAAATGGCTTCAAATATCATTTGAATCAAATTGTAAAAGAAACTTGCAACAGTAAGGAAATCTAAACAGGAATATATTAAATATAGGTAAAGCTAATTGATGGGAGGTGCTGAGTTTGAACTCAATAACACCCATCACCCTAATTGTTCGGATTTTTCCTAGGTTTTCTCCGAACCTTGCGTAAGTATGGTTAGGATTCCTTAGGAAGACCCCCTTGGGCCTATATCCCTTGTGCAGATAATCGGCCATCATAAATAACACCAACACACTTAAATATAGGTATATTTACTTCCCTGTTATTTAGTATTTAGAAAAACTTCTGCAAGTTTAAATAAAATAAAATTGTATAATTTTTCTCATTATAAACGCACATTGAGCCCAACATGTTTATAATCTTATCTTTTGAATCCTCGATATGCAGGAGAGAAATTAACAAGCTCTGAGAAAATATCAGCATTATTTTTTGCTAAAGAGAAATTATCTACTTTGGTGATTCCTATTATATTAAAGTTTTTCAAAATTATTTTAAATTTTTATGTGCTGCAATTATTTTAACTAAAATATGTAAGGTGGAATTGATTTTCGATGCCTGATTTGTAGTTTTTCATGCATTTTGTATAATAAAACATTTTGATAGCCTAAAATGTTACAATTTTAATCATTTATGTTAATTGTGTAATAATATTAATATATATTGGTAATACTTATATAGTGTGATTATGTTTGTCTGTATATATAATTTTTATTTTATAAATTAGAAGTCATATAAAGTAATAATATTGTCAGCTTCTGAGAAACATCTGCTATTAGAACTAGGGTTCTATATTATTTTTGTCTTAATATATTATCTATTGTATGGCCTGCGTACTGGAATTTCAAAGTAACATTCTTTCCTTATCTGAAACTGGATTGAGCCGGTGAAAATGTACAGATGGAATGAAGGGAAAAAAAGATGGTTGGAGAGGAATGTGCCCGACCTTTTGAGATGTCTGTTGAAGATGGGGAGACAAAGGCATTCCACGAACGAGGAAAAGAGCTTGGAATGCGAGCCTGGTAGAAACCCTGGGGGGTTACGTTGAGTAAAAGCAGAGGGTGCGGAAAGCAGTCGTTTTTGGCACGGATCGTGGCAGTTGGAGCCGAGAGCGCAGAGTGGACAGTAGTTCCTGCGTAGAGCTCTTAGAGAGAGCGTAGGGTTGAGTTGGAGCCTACAGCGCGAAGTGCAAGGTGAGTTCCTGTGGATAGATCTTAGATAGAGCGTAGGATTGAGTGAGGCTTGCAGAGCTTAGGTTTAGAGCCCATGTGTTGGGAGATTGAGCTCCGGAAAAGCTAATTTAACGCATATAGAGTGAGAGTGATATAACGTAGTTTTAACAGTACACAGCCAGCTTTTTACTGTATTTAATGTTGAACCGGATCACCTACATCCGAGTTTTAAGTGTAAATAGTGTTTTGTATTGTGTAAATAGTGTGTAAATAAACTGTTAATTTAGTTAATTGAAAGCTTTGGTTTTCATTTAAACAATCCTCTCAGTGCGTGATCGATATCACGTAATCATATCGGTGGTGGCAGCTTATGAATAGTATGGAATTTCTTCAAAGTTGTGCAGACTAAGAGGAAACTCTGACAAATATTGTGTGAGGTTTAAAAAAAAAAAAAAATCTGATTTAAATAAAAAAAATCCAATTTAAATTTTTAAAAAATGCGATTAATTTGATTTTTTAGAAAAAAAAATATATAAAAAGTCACGGACCCTGTTGGTAAATTAGTTTTAGAAAGAAAAGTTTCTAAGATTGTAGGAAAAGGGAATATGACCGTGAATATAGTAAACAAGGCCAAACACTATTTTACAGTAAAAACTGAAAATGTAAGTTTCATTTTACTATTTTTAATACTTTTCATATGGTGAAGTTATGTAAATTATAAATGTTATTGTAGTCTTACAAATGACCACTTTAGTAGCTGTGATTTCTTTAAGCAACTGTCACTCTCTCTTCCCCACCAGTATATTGATGTATGCACTTATTACAAAAATGCCCTTTTTATTAAATGTGCCCTTTTCAACAAAATTACTCTTATGTAATGTGAGCCCTGCCCTTTTCTATGTTCTTGAATGATCCCTGCTTGTACATGACGTATGGGAAACATTTTACTCATTGGGAAATTTTTTTGTATGCGGGTCGTATAAAAATTTTAATGTTGTATTTCTTCAAATTTAATTCCCTGAAAATTTTAATCGATTTCATAAAATTCTTTTCCTTTTTTATGTAACTTTGAAATTTTATATATATATATGTATGATCAATATTTAAGGAATAAAAGCCGAGGTCAATGTTTTTGGGACATCCTGTATACTAAATGTAAAATATCTATGACAGTTTTCAATAAAAAACTGTTTTCATCTACATTGTATACCGGGCAGTATATTGGACATCTTTAACCTGGATAGCCTGGTATATATAGTCCAAAAATAAAAATAATTCAGTTTAGAATTTTAAAATTGCATATCACTTGGTTTAATTTCACTTCAAACTGTCAAACAAAAAGCCATAGACGGAGGAGACATGTTTTTTAACCACTTCAATGGCTGCCCCGAGATAAGTCGGGGGTAAAAGCATTGTTTCCCTATACCCGTTGCCGGTGAAGTGGTTAATGACTCTAAATCGGACACTTTTGTTTCAAAATGGTTCTTCAGTGATTCTTCAAATTCTACAGTCCTGCTAATGGCTGAGTTTGACACACAGTGAATAACTACTGACAAAGCAAGAATTCGCTAGAACATCATGCCAGCAGAACACAACAAGAATTTTGCCAGATAGCAAGCGATCAGCAATGAACTACCAAACCAAGCTGGGGTGAGCAGGCCACAAAGTGATGACTGCACAACAAGCTGAGCACATTGCTTTCACGAAGTAAATATTTTGACTTTCCCCACATGGAAATATGAGCATGGGTATCAACAATGTTATGTGGTACAGAGTACATAGGCAAAACGTTGAAACAACAAACTTAATTGAGATATGTTTGTACAATTTCAAAAGACAGATGCAGACAAATTAATATTTAAAATGAATGGTTGAATAAAATTACTGTAAAAGACAAATATATCACAATATGATAGTCATTTTTAAAAACTCCTGTTTATTAAATAACATAATTTTTCCTGCATAAGCACGTGAAAAGTGTGGAAAATAACAAATTTGGGATGTTTATAATTGGAATATTGCATGTTTTTTAAACCTTCTGACTCCTTACAAAAATTCAGTTGCTTTTACCTTTGTTTTTTCCAAAAGTGAAAGTACAGTCGTGGAAAAAAAAAAGTAAACACCTCCTACTAACTTCTCAACAAATTATCATAGAAGAAAGTTACTGGTACCGAACGATTGGAAATAAAGGCTACTTTTAAATGATGTATATAAAATTTGTTTAAGGGGCCATCTACATATTAAAACGAACCATAACTTTGTTTTTATCAATATCAGTACACAATTCTGACAGCATAAATGAACTCTACACCTTTCAATTAGCCTGTAAACAAATTTTTATTCAATTCGTGCCATAAGTTTCCGAGAAATTGTTTTAAAACGAGCGTATTTTAAGGGCTGTATCCAAATTGAAGTTCCGAACTCGATTGTTAACCGAGAGAGGCGCCTTCTTGATCAAGGCACGTTTAAGCGTCAATGAAACAGGATTGATTACAGGATAGCAGAATAAATTTCAAAAATTTACCCACTTCTATCATAGACGGCCCCTTAAACCATCATTTTGCCGTTTTTTAAGCATAATTTGAAAACTACTTGGAAGAAAAATGTGAAATTTTGGATTTCCATAAAGCAGGACTTAATAAATCTAAATCCATCAAAAAAATTGTATGTTGCAATTCATATTTCATAATTCATATCATAAAATTATAAAAATAGCAAATTCAACGTTGAACGTAATAACATTCATGTTTGGGTATATTAGTATTATTGTTACACAAAAAGTTAGTTCATTAGGAGTATAATTTCAGGAGATATAAATAAAAATATGAAAATGTAATTTAACATTAGAAGTACTAATTTTTGAATGTCTATGATTCAAAAACTTATCATTCAAATGACTTGAAATTTGGTTTCTTGGCATATTTTAAACCAAAGATTTGAAATATCTCGTTAAATTTGGGTACTGCCATTGAAAAAAATGAAGTTTGGATTCGTTTTAATATGTATATGGCCCCCTAAGCAAATTTTATACACACCATTTAAAAGTAGACTTTATTTCCAATCGTCTGGTACCAGTAACTTTCGCCTACGATAATTTGTTGAGGAGTTAGTAGGGGTGTTTACTTTTTTTTTTCCACGACTGTACATTTTGAAACACTCTTAAACAATTTCATATATCTTCTTCTTCTTTTTTTTTTACCTTTCTGCAGTCTCAAGACTGAAATTGTTTAATATAGTGTGCTCTGCCTCCCCTCAAATTTTATATGGAATTTCTGGATACCTTGTATATAATAAATTATTGAAGAAAAACTGTTTCTTCAAATTTTTCTACTAGAAAAAGAAATAGTTCTGCCATGATTAGCAACAATTTTGTTTTGTCTTACTGAAACAAAGTTACTTTAAATTGATGTCTTTTCATTTTTGGTCTCTAGTCTCCATTTAGTAAATGAAAAGTTGTGAAAAAAAAAAAAAAAATGGTTGAAGTTGTGCAAATAATTAAAATAGAAAGATAACTGTGGTTTGATTTTAAAGTAATTTAGATTAGTAAAGAAATTTTTAAATTTAGCAATATAGAACTAAAAAGTAAATTTGAATAACATAAGCCTAAAGAAATTGAAAATACAGTAATCCCTTAATATTTGCGAGTTTTGATTATTCGCAAAATAAAAAATGTAGAACATTTCAACATTCGCGAATACTTAACTTGGTTATTCGCAAATTTTGTTTTACAAATTCCATAAATTATTTGACACTGGATAGCTCTATTGTACTGTACAGCCTAAGTACCAAGAATTTCATCCCTTGTATTGAGGCAAAATCTAGTTAATTCCAAGAAACCCAAAACATGACGATGCTTTTAAAAAAATTTCTAAAATTCAAAATTTGTATTGTAAGTGAAAATTTTTCTGCAAAAATTGTATAGGGAATTTTAAAGCTTCAAAAAAAGAAAAAAAAAAAAAAAAACCTTTTAATAAAGCAATAAGCAATAATGTATCCTTAACTGGTGATGAGCCTTTAAATTTAAAAGAGAAATCGAGACCGCAACTTTTCCTTATATAGAAAATCATGAACAAAAGATCTTTTCTTCAAAAAACAATCGCAATATCAATAAATTTTTTAAGTCATCAACTAGCAACTTAACTTTGTACAATATGTTTATAATTACTCAAATATATTTTCATTCAGAAAGTACTTTTTATTGCTTAATAACTATATTTTTACGTTTCCTTTTTTTTTTTCATTTAAAAAAATCATAAAACCTAACCTCCTTTCATGCACAGGCAGATAGTCTCAACATTCGTGATTTTGACATTTGCGGATGTTTCCGCGGACCTAATCCTTGCGAATGTTAAGGGATTACTGTACATGAGAATAAAAATCTTACGTCAAGTTACAATAGTGTTAGATAAAAATATAGAAGCAATATGGAGAATGTTAATTGCCATTGTTTCCTATAATTAACAAAATTGTTTTAATTCAGTTTGATTTTGAATTATGTTTAAATTATATTGAAAACTAACATACACAAAATGTCTACTTTACTGCATTATTTAAATGCATTAAATGATAGTTTAATGTACTCTAATGTGTGATAATTATCTTTTTATTTTTTAACAAATCTTCTGATTTTTGAGTATCTGTTTTTTTATTTGCATCTACAAATGATTGTCAGGTACATTGTTTTGTTGATTTTGATTGCATAAAATTTTGAGAGGATTTGTGGGGTGGGAGAAAAATCAAGAGTTTTGTGAAATTAAAAAAAAAATTATAAATATAATTTGATTTTTAAAAAAGTGAAATATCAGTAATTAAAACTTAATATCCAGGCATTAATAGTCATTACATTATTATTTTTGTCATCTTGAGCAATAACACTGATACTGTATTATTTTCCAGATGCACAGACCCTGTTATAACTGAAGTTGAACAGCAAGCATTAGAGATTGAACATGCTGAGCGTAGTCTTTTTGTCCAAGAACTGTTACTGAATACATTAGGTGAACAGTTTAATAATGAAGAATGGGACAGTCTTGTCAAAGGAATTGATCTGAATTGTAGTGGGGAGGAGTCTAACCAGTGCTCCGGCGTCAATGATAATCATGGCTCCCAAAGGGGCCAGATAAGTGCCATACTGGAGTCTGGCTCCCCTTCTCTGCAATCTAGTAATGTTGAAGAAGTAAGGCAGTCTCAGCCCAACCCCAATCCTCCAGCCCAACAACGTACCAATACTCAAGGACGTATTAATCCTCGTGGTGCTGGCAATAGTTGTAATAATCCAATTGGTAGAGGAGGAACCTCACAACGAGCAAATACACGTGACACTCTTAATACAGGGGGACGACCAGTCAGCAGGACAACTAATCGAGAAAGGGGGACATCACCTTCTAGGAGAAAAGCCTTGCGCCATGTTGATGATAGAAACAAAACTACTGAACCACCTCCACCACACTGATATTTAGGACTTTATACAGGGGGTTGGACTGCCACTTTTTCATGTGTTTCTCAGTAATAAGACTTAATTAGAACTTGGGCAACTTGCTTTCTAAAGTATTTGGATAAAAGATTACACACACAAAAAATAATAATCATCTGGCATGCTGTTGTTTAATTTTCTCAGCATGCTACATGTTTAATGCAAATATGTCCATACAAAATCCAGAATAAGTATTTAAATAAAAGTTATGTTATATGATTCTCCTCTTCTCATTGCTAAAGTACATATTTTTTGAGTGGAAATGGTTTGTTGCAGTATAGTGAGAATGTATTTACATACTTGTAAAGCCTTGTATACTCTAAATTATGAAAGTTATGCTTTAAAAAAATCAAAATAAATGATGAAAAAAAAGTGACATTGTTTTTTAATTCTGCTGGAAGAAATGCAGAGTTAGCTACATTGTTTGTTTCAGTCAAATTTAGCGGGTTATTTTTTTTTTGTTTTGTAATTTATTTGTTTATTTTATGTTTTAGTGAAATATATTGCTTTTTATTTATTGATTAGTAATTTTTTATTCATTAACTAGAGATTAAACTATGCAACACAATGTAATTATGAGAAATGACATTTAATGCTATTGCCGATTCATATTTATTAGGACTTGCTATTATGTGTTCCATTCAAGTATTGTTTCTCATAAAATATATTTGTTTTATAACTTTGTTTTCCAAGCATTGACTATTTTAAACTTTAGTATTTTTAATAGATTGTCTGTCCTTATAAAGATTATATATAAAATTTTGAGAGTTACATAATTACATTAAAGTTAGACAAAAGCTATCACAGAATGCTAAAATACCTCTTCTCCTATACCTATTAAACTTGTATATCATATTATAAACTGTATTTTATATCACCCAGATCAACATTGTGATATATTTAATGTATTATTAATGCATAAATAAAGTTATTAGGTTTGATTTACATAAAATGCCCCAATATGTTTTGAAGTAAACTCAGTTGAACATTGCTTCAATTAAAGAAATATTTTATGAAATTACAATGACACCATTTATCACACAGTTTTTACTGAAAATGTACTTTTAAAACACTATTGCAACTAAAAAAAAAAGGCTAGTAATAAATTTTGAAGACTTTTGTTTCTTTAGATTCATATATTTTCAATGCTGAATTTATCTCGAATACTTTAAAAATACAGCATAATCATGGTGCATTATCACTTGATTAGTGGTGTGGCTTTAATATCTATCATTTTAATTTCATTCAGTCGATTTTCAAACTACTGCAAAATAATATATAGGTTCTGAAACTGATTTGTATACATATATAGAGAAATATAAATTTGCCTGATTATATTATGGAGTAGAGTGCAAAACATTTTCAGTTTCCTCTTTTCCTTAGACAGTAGTGAATTTTGTTTGACATGGGAAAACAGTGTCTAGCGCAGCAGTTGTTGTAAGATAGCAGGGTGAAATATGTTCAGAACAAGGTGTGGTACCCTTATTTGGCTTACTATCTTTTTTCGGTAATCAAATTTGGGGGGGGGGGGACCTTTTTATTCGTATTGTAAATTAGTTCATTTTATTTATTGTAATTTTTATGGAAAGAATAAGTCTTAGAGAAAAATAAAATTACCTTAATTAAATTCACTTGATTAAATAAATGTTTTATAGCCCTTTATTTCATGTTTTAAACACACACAAAAAATCTGGAAGGGCTCCACTCGTCTTTCCAAATGCTTTACAAAATATGCTGCCATTGAAATAAATTGTAATATAACTATAAATAAAAACTTCCTCATAAATAAATAAAAAGATCCTAATTTTACAAAGGTGAAATATTTCCATTGTAGAAAATGACCTTATGTTTAAAGAAAAAAGTGCTTTCCTTCAATAAGCTTAAACATTTTTCTAAAGATGTAATTTTCAATAAGTTTTCATTTCACCTGTGCTTAACGCCTATAAATTAAACAAGAAAACAGAATTTACTAAATTAAATCACTCATAGGTGAAACATAGTTGTTGGATCAATATATGTGTCATCAATAAAAATAATTTAATTGATATATTATAGAAAATATTTATCAGTTAGCATCATAGAATAGATCAAAAAAAGATTTAGATACCAAACCTATTAGCCGATTTCTTTTAAAACGAATGCAGTTCTTGTGATAGTGGCCTGTAACATATATATTCATCAAATGAAGATTCAATCAAAAGCATACTTTATGTGTTATTATGTTCACTCACACATACATGTCAATATCATCGAAAAACCACCAAAAAACAACCTGTTGGGACCAGAAAACATGAGAAAATCCTAATATACGTGCATATATTCACACATTCATATGGAATCTTTGTAAAAATAGCAAAAATGGGCTCAGGGAACCGCAATATGTAAAAATATACCAATATTTCCGTAATCTGTTTTTTATCGCAATTACAATACTTTCTTTATACTGTGTTAACTCCAGAAAGTAAAAATTTAATGATTTTTCAATTATATGACACTTAACAGAATAGTATCTGGATTTGAGCATGAGTTTCTTAAATTACTCTTGTCTGTGCCTTTAACCATTTGGTCATAAATTCTTATATGTGAAAGGCCTTAATAATGTATAGATAGAAATCAATATAGTTCTTGTGACAGTGGCCTGTAACATATACGAGTATATTCAATAAATGAAGACTCTGTCAAAAGTATACTTTGTGCTATCATGTTCACTTACACACACATACATGCCAATATAATTGAAAAACCACCGAAAAACAAGCTGTTGTGACCAGAACACATGAGGAAATTCTAATATACATGTATGCATCCACCTGCATAAACATGCCTTACAAAAAAATAATTTGCTGCTACAAATGTGGGAAAACTATAAATTCATCCAAAATCGTAAATTTAAAATAATTTTTTTATGCTTAATGATAGAATTGTCATCAGTCTGGATTATTAATACTTTTGTAACAAATAAATAAGATTTAACATAATTTGCTGGCATAATAGAATAAAAGAGCATTCTTCTTTTGAGTTTTTTTTTTCCTATCTTAATTTGGTTTTGTTTATTTATAGCCGGTTGTCTAGCCACCTCGAAAAGTCAGGGAAATTTGAAAATTCTGAGAAAAGGTCAAAGAAACTTGAAACTTCTGAAAAATTCATGAACCTTTTTCTGATTATAAAACTAAAAATTTGGAATTGCAGCACCAGAAAATCTAACTTTATAAGTACTGTAAAGATTCTATCTTTTCTTGTAACTGAGATTTTCAATTCCAGTTTTATCGAATCTTTGTACAGAATGTTGTAGGATTAAATCTGGTTTCTTATGTTTGTTTGGGAACTTGACTCCCCAAACTTCTTTTTTGTTGTATTTAAAATATGTTAAAGCAATCTGTATTTAACTGTGACTGATCCTATAAAAAATTTCACACAGATCGGATGCTAAAAGGATGTGGAGAAAAGTTATCATTAAGAAATGCGTTAAGTAATCATTAACCATGTATAAAACCTTGGTATTCAACAATTTGTAAAATTTGAAAAAAATTGTTTAAAAAATCTGTAGTTTGTGCTTTCAATCTATTGTGAAAGTTTCACTCTCAAATCCACAGCTTTTAAGATTTTTTGTGTGGAACATCATGAATTCTCGATACCAGGAATTTTTTAAATTATTATTATTGGCATAGAAAACCTAGAAAAGTCAGGGAAATTTGTTGCTCATCTGAAATAGACACAGTGTTGTAAGTTTTGTCTGGTTTATCTAAATATTTTAATATTCTCTGCATATGAATCATTCTATCATGGGTAAAATGAAAGTTTTCTTTGAATAATATTCATCTATTTATATTTAAAATATTGAAACTATTCATTCATAATTTCAAGTAGTAGTTTAACCTTCACAAACAGTAATTTGACAAACTGATTACAGCTAAAAAGTGCAGAAAGGTGAAAAAATGTAATTGTAGTTTTGCTTTTCATAACTGCAGTGTGACCAGTGGTGTAGTCGTAAAAAAAAACAAAAAAACAGAGGGTATACGTTCTAAGCTGAGGGTATACGCTTAAGGCAGAGGGTATAACCCTAGTGTATATATACTACAGCTTTCTTGAGAAACAGAGGGTATATAGTGTTCCTTAAAAAATTCCAGAGTATACGGCGTATACCTTCCACTACATCCCCGAGTGTGACTTGACACATTTAAGGTAAATAATCTGTCCTATGCAGTTGAGTATTGAGGGAAGAGAGAAATATTTCAACGTTACTACTAAGAATTTTAAGTTCAAAATGTGAAATTTATTTATAGGTGCGCTTATTGGTATATATATCTTTTTTTTGTGCTTTTTTACATCTAATTAATAATATCTTATATAGAAATAAATGCTCCTAATTTTTTATATCTTGCTATCATAAATTTTTGTGATTTTTGGGGATTATCTGAGTAATCTTTTTAAAAGTTTGCTCATCCAGATTTTGAAAACTATTCTTTTTTTCCATTTTTGTTCAACCAAAACTTACTGAGTCATGCTACTTTGAATGCTTTGAATTTCAGAAATGTTTTTTCTGTATTTAGTCAAATTTAAAATATCATAACTTGGTAAGGTTTGGTTGTATACAAATGGAATATTTATTGTTCTATTTGTTAGTGCATGGAGAAAGTTTTTCTATATATAACTTATAGGATCCAGTGACCATATGAAAATAAAATTTTGTAACTTGGTGGTGGGGGGGGGGGGAGACTTTTGGTGTAAATGTTTATTTATATGATAAAAAATATTTGAAATATTTTTGCAATTGTAATTATACCTCTAAAACTATCGGTTTAGGAATTAGCTATTTGTCAATGGCAAGAAGAGATATCCTGTATAATAAATACTCAAGAAAGCAAAGTTAAATTTCTACAAGGACTAAATTTTTAAATGTTGATTAAATAACTTTAAATTAAAATTTAACCTAATCATTTTCATTACATAACTTTATATTTGTCTGCCAATTATTTTTTTTTTTTTAATTATTATAAGTCAATTTAAAGCGGAATTGCCCTGACAATGTTTTTTGAAGTAATATTTTTATTTGTATAAAGCTTTGACAGCAGCCGCATAGGCACAATTTCTTTTCTCATTGTTGTGCTATATTGATGAGACAAACATATTATTGTAACTTTGAGTTTTCTTGGATTTATTTAAATTTTAATTTTTGAAAAGATTAACTTGGACTTAAAAAGCAATTTTATCAACTTTAAAATGATTTGAATTTGTTTATATTCAGCTATGTATATGTCTATAATGTTTTGGGATGCATATGTTAGTGTTTAATTTAAGATATGAGAATGTTTCTAAAAAGTTAATTTTAAACTCAAATTTTAAATATTTAATCGAATATGAATGTCTGGTATATGGGCAACAAAAGCCTAGTAATTGAATTAAATTTCCTCAAACTTTTGGGAATTAAATCTACATGAAAGATTTTCATATTAAACAAGATTTCAAAATTTTTTCTTGTATAAAACACTAAACAGAAAATTTCTTTTGTTTTATTAGAATGAAGAATACAAAATGAAACTTCAATCTTAGTTTTATCCTTATTTTGGCTTTACTTTTAATTAAATCCTCTTTCTCAGAAACATAAATATTTACATTGCCTAATTAAATGATGTTGTAAATCAGAGGTCCCCAGGCTTTTTTACTCACAGAACCTTTTATACGATAACTGTTTATGCTGAACCTCTTAGACCCTGTTCAAAAGTGCATTCCTGTTAGTACAATTGTGTACCATTTGTCTTTTATGGCTTATAAAATATTTTTAAATATATTTGCAAGTTATTGGCTTTTGTTTTTTTATTGATTATTGTTATCTATAAAAAAAAAAATCTTTATTATTATTATGTTGATCTTTGCACTTGTTCAATCTTATATCTTTGTCAGTACTGTAGAATGGTATTACATTTGCCAGCGTAAACACATTTAATCTCTTTATCAACTTGCCTGTCATAGAATAAAGATACATGAATTAAGTGATTATTATGATAAGTGGCTACAACTTTAATCAAAAGTTAAGCTATTCTCAAAGTTGGCCATACTTGTTAAATGATTTTTTTTATGTGAAAGGAAGTTAAGAAAAAAACATTCTGAAGATTGCACTATTCTGAGAGAAATAATATTAAAAATTAATGCTGGTTAACTTTGTTTTGAAAAATTGTTTTTTAAACAAGTTAGCTAAAACATGTGCATGTATTCATAGTCAATTTTAATTTGATTTGAGAAATTTCTAAACAGACTTTTTGCCTTGGAAGACCCATCAAAATGTTAATTTAGGATATTAATTTTGAGGGAAAAATTAATCAAGTTAAATGTTAATTTCTTTCTCCCCTAAATGTAATTCAAATAATACCTACACAGATGTAAGAATTCTTTTAAGAAACTTTCATTCTATGATATATTAGTGAGAACAGCAAATACGGGTATTTTATTTGGAGGGAAAGGAGAGATAAGGGTATAAATAAAAAATATAAGACATGGTTTGAAATAATGTTTGAATTTTAGGGGGAATTTATAATTAAAGCTCTTAATTATTTATTGTTATTTTGGAGAGGGGCATTACTAATCACATTTATATTTACTGCAATCATTATAATGCCATCAAATCATTTGTTTTCTTACATCATATGTACAGTACACTGTCAAAAATATGTTAGTTTTGCAGATCTCTGTATTTTTGAGTTTAGAGTAAGGGTCAATATCTAAAACTCTTATTTGGAAAAAAAAAAGTCTGATTAAATATTTATCAACGGTTCCTTAATTTTATGATAAAAATATCGGTAGTATTTTTTAATGTTTTGTTTCAAGAAATATATTAAAATATTGAACAAGCTGGTGTAATTCAATAAAGGAAAAAACACTTCTTATTAACACCAATTTCTAAGTTTTATAATGTTGATAAGTGTTTTTGCTCTCAAGAAATATAGCAAAAGAGCTTTGCTTAAAATAATACATGAGTGGATTTTTAACATTCTATATATTTCAGAATTAACAGATGGACAGCTTGAAAAATAAAAATTATTATAGTCAGGTTCACATTATAATGGACATAACTGCTAGTCAATACTTTATTTGCTGTGCAGAGTAATTTTTCTGTGAAATTCATTATATTATTTATTTTAACATTAAAGATAGTCTTTTAGCATTGCCCTCTACAAGCCATTCTCACTCGCCAACCTCTATCCAAACACCACAGGCTCTAAAAACATGCTAATTCACTCTTTTAAAAAGATTAACCAACTACGGAAGATAAAATGATATTATCATAACCAGTGTAGATCTTCTGTAATCAGGTGGCCATTCATTTATTTTTGACTGGGAGAGCTTTCGGTTCCCAAAGCCACATCCACCATTGTCACGACAGCTGACAACTGTTTTCATGATTAAGAAAGATCAATTGCACATTTGAAAATTAGTTTGTATAAAATGTTTAAGTAAAAATAGACACTGTTTTCTGGACATTCCAAAAAAGTTATTTCAAACTATGAATTAAAACTATTCAAATAATGAAATTTTAATTAAACGAGAGAAAAAAAAAAGCAAAAAAAAAAAAAGACATTTAAAATATCACAATCAAACTATGAATTAAAACTATTCAAATAATGAAATTTTGAATAAACAAGAGGAAAAAAGCAAAAAATTAGACATTTAAAATATCACAATTTAGTGAAGTATCTGTCTGCAAAAAATGGTTGAATGGCTATGCATAGTTTTGATCCACAGTGCCAGCTTTTTAAACTGAAGTAGCTTCAGAGATTTCAACATAATGTGTCAAATATTTTTCATGGGAAATATGACTGACAGGATTAATAGTATAAATAACTGTTGAGAAAATAAAACTCATTGTTCATGACATGCAGTAACATTTGTACAGTAGTTTTTAAGAACACTTACAATAATCAATTTAAATAAATGCTGCATATCCCCCTCCTTTAACCCTCAGATGACCAAGTGCAGCAATCTTCCGACCCCAGCACAAGTTCAATCCTAATGTGAATTAATGATAATTTTATTTTTAAAATCCTTTGTTCCAACAATATTGCATTTTCCATTTCTTTCTATGGCTGCAACTGTTATGTATATTATTAAATTAATTTTAAAAGCTAAGTTTTGGAATTTTTCTGATATCGTAAATGTGTTTTTTAAACTATGGGGTCACTGAATGACCCCACATGGCCTTTCTTGATTTAAATTTCCACCTGGTCATCCGAGGTTTATTCCAGATTATCATCTGGAATTTGTTATACATAATGTGAAGTTAAAGTGTTGTAAGTCACATTTTATTAACCCTCTGAGCGGTTTGAGGGCTTTCCTGCATTTTTATAAAATATTAACTGAAATTCTATTTTGCAGATTGGTATGAAAATACCCCCTATCGCCTTTCATCTTACATTTGTGCTAAAATACAATTATCTTGAAAATATTTTTGCCTACAACAAATTTAATTTGAACTCATGTAATGGAAAAATAGGGGTAACCATTCAGAGGGTTAAATGCTCAAAAACAAGTATTTTCTGGATACACTACAATGATTTCCTATGGCATAAAATATCTTTGGGTGATATTTGCAGCCATTTTTTTGGAATTATCATAAAAAGTATTCTTATGTATAGATTGATACAGCTAGATTCAATAAACTCTAAGGTAAATTCTATATAAAATGAAAACCTGCCCAACTAGAAAAGATTTTCAAGCTTATATTATTTATTTATGCAACTTTTTTCATTAGCAGTGGTTGATCAGGGCTTTTATTTTTTCCATGAAAAATAAAAAGTATTATTAGATGTCTTTAAAAAATGTTCTTTTAAAATAATTATTGCATGATAAATGTTCTTTTTTTTAAATAATGAGTCTTTTTTAACACAATTAAAAAAAATATATATTCATTGAAATATAATATGCAACTGTAATAATGCCAAACAAATTTTGGAAAAAAAAAAGTAATAACTTGTGAGAATTCCCCCCCCCCCCCCACTTCACTAAAATTCAAATTGTATTTCAATACTGCATTTGCTTAATGTAGATTCAAAAACAAGTATTTAATTTATATTAATAAAAGAAAGATGTCTGTATGTAACTGTTGCTATGAAAATCTCTCGCACATAGAGGTCTGCAAATTTAGATAAGAGTAAATGAAGAAAAGTCTAAATTAAATTCTGATTTTTTTACTTTTTGATAATATTAAACTGTTAATTAAAAACTCTAATTAACGAGATTAAATTTTCGGCAGTTTGCCTGTGTTAATATAGCTTGCAGCCATATCTGGCGAATCCTCAGTTTTTCAAGCAGACAAATGAAAAAGGGTTGTATTTTTTCTGCATTTTGAAACTGCTATCCCTGTTTCCTGATTGGAAATACAAAAAATACTCACTTATTCATGATATCTTTTATTAAAAAATTTTATTATTTCAGAAAAATATTTTCTGGAAGTCAATTTCATGTTAGTTTATCCTGCATTTTGAAACTGCCATCCCTGATTCCTGGATTAATTTTTTTTTTTAACTTACCTTCCAGGTTGCAACAGTGTCTTTTGATTAGAAAAATATTAATATTTACTATTTAAAAAAAGTTTTTGAAGGTCTATTCAATAAAAAATCCCTCATCAAGTGCTAATGAACATGCTTGCTGTTTTGCTGGCGATCGTTTCTGTTCATGTTAAGCCTGTTTATAATAACACTGGGAGATATCATTTTGCATTTCAAAAGAGATTGATAGTCGAAGAACTTGCATGCATTTTAGGGTAAGTATTTGAGGCTCACTGAAAATGACACTTCTTTTACAATGTCTGAATACAGAATAGAAGACCTGGCTGAGGCCTAGCCGACCCTTTGAATTAGTGAAAATTTATTTCCAAAAAAATTTTTTTTTGAGATTTCAATATTAAATTTAACAACAACAACAACAAAAAAGACTTTGGTATTTTATTAATGACAAGATATTAAGTAAATTTATTTTGAAGTAGTAATCACCGTTTCTTGACATAAAAAAAAAATTATTTCTTAAAAATTTAATTCAAAGTGATAATATATAATCTTAAAATACTTTAATAAGTTATGTACAAAATAATTTAAATAATATCACGTTCTTAAACCAGATTATGAATTTTGCATATTCTATAAGAACATCAACCATAAAGTAAAGAAAAATAGTGTATTCTTTCAAAACCAAACTGTTTTAAGGCAGAGAACAAAACTTTCTTAGCAGCCTCATAATGTGGTGAAAATTGATGAGTGCCATTTAAAATAAGATGAATGCTCATTGTTGAGAATTTTAAGAAATGTGATAAAATATTGTCTATAAACCAATATTAAAATCATCCACCCTAAAAGATCATATAGCAAATTTTGGTTCTGAAAAATTAATAAGGATCACTAAAATCCATTACTTTCGTTCTTAATTCTTTTTTGGTCATATAAAATATAATAAAGTTCTTGAGTTGTGGAATGCAAAAAAAGTATAGACAGTTCAAGAAAGACAAACTTTATAATAATAATAATAATAATAAAGGAAACTTATATCTTGGAATAGCAGAAAAAGTTTTTTTAGTGGTCGTCATTAAAAATTAAAATCACAGAATCAATTTTCAAATAATCTCTGTGATCAAAATATGAATGGAATTTGAGCAACATTTTTCACTTGAAAAATCAAAAATGCATATTCCTGTCAGAAACACTTAGAATTAAATCTTCAAAACTTAATGTAATAAAACAAGGCTTCCAAAAATAAATGCAATCAAATCTTTAAATTATAAGTTCAAACGTGAAGTATGAAATTTAATACCACCGAGCAAACGGCCAGGCCATTTTCTGGTGCATATAACTGCAACATAAATTGGCCACACCCTACCTACAGAGTGAAGAGAGAGAAAGCATGCTCTGAGGCAATGGTGAAACACATAACCAGACAGCAGAATAAACTGCAATCGTGGAGGAACAAAGATATGTGTGGCATAAAAGAAAATGCGATACACTGGAAGAAAAAAAAAAGTTTGGTCATCAAAGGGAAGCAGCCAAGAAATGCCAATGGCAAAATACACAATGTAAGATCTCTCACAATCGTTTCGGTAATTCTCAAGAAAAAGGCTACATCAATGTCGGCAATTTCACAACTGTTGTTGCCCCTTTCAGTGATGAATAAAAGACAATAAATAGTTAATGTTCTTCTTGGTGACTTATATTTTTATGACATTTACTAGGGATCCACCAAATAGTGATTTTGACCAAATACCGAATATTCGGCCCACTGGTAAGCCAAATACCAAATATTCAGCTGGCCGGATGGTTTTTAAATTTCAATGTTTAAAAATATAAAGTTAAATTTTAAAATAATTTTACATAATATTTAACAAACACACATACAGTGATCTCTAACTTATACGCCGAATTCTCTTGGTCCTGTCCACGCTTTATGGGAAATAATGCTAAACTTCTCTCAGTTATACGACTGCTTTTCTACTTATGACGCGTTAAACAGTTCAGGCGATTTTACATTTCTAACTCAAGAATTCATTTTAATAATCTTTAAAGTACAAATCATTCACGTTTTCATTCCTTTATCATTTCACTATTGTTAAAGTGTTTATCAACAATGAAGACGCGAGCAAGGTGGTTGACGAAGATAGGGGCAATATTCCTGCTGCTGTAAATTTTTCAGAAGCAAGTGCTGCTTTAACCTGTTTGCGACGGCGCGCGCATTCAGAAGTGCGCATCTGAGGATGGAGCGGGAAAATTTGATTTCATCTTCTGGGCCAAATGATTTTTCGAAACTAAGCCTAACTCTTGTAAAGAGTTCTTCAAAAAATTATAAAAGATTCATTTTTCCATGTAACATTTTGAAATGCACATACATGAAATAAGTTATTATATATATTTACACAAAAATTTGAAATATTTTTCTCGGATATTTTAATGTAAAAATTGTTGAAATTACAAAAGTAAAGTCTAACACGAGTAGCAAAGCTGCATTAGCAACTGGAAACGCGAAAGCTGAAAGAATCCCTAAACCTCGTTAAAACAAATTATATTGATAAAGATTCAATTACTATTTAACTTTAAATGAAATCCAAACAGCTGAAATAGAAAAGCATTTGTGGTGGTTAAAGAAATAAAGAAACTAGATTTAAAAGACAATACTAACGTTTATTATTCGTTTAAATATACTTTAAAAATAGAATGATAAAACAATTACATATATATTCCAATGTCTTACTCTTACAAATGAAACTAACATGATACTCTTAAAACATAACTTCATGACACTATTAAATAATTATATTAGTGAACCAGAGTCCTTCATATTTAATGATCATATTTCCATGATTACGATGTACTTCATAAATTACATTTACATAAAAAACGAAACAACCTTCACGAACCACCTCCGTATCCATCAAAACGACCGAAGGTCAACAGATGCAAAAAGACTAAAGTCCCGGTAAAATTAAGTCAACATCTTCCAGGAAAACGATATTACCAATACGGATTACACGCTCACTTGTAAAGTTAATTTCCTTCTTATATGTCGTTGAGAAAAACAACCTTGCATCTTTCCACAGCGAAAAATCACTCAAGTTACCATCGATGAAAAATAAAGGCAGCTTGCTAAAAACGTTCTCTTGTTTAAAAAATCAAATTCCAAGTGGACAATAAAAATAATCTTATTCAGCATTAAAAACCAAAAGGAGACTCTAGACATATGAAGAAGAATGGCAACATCTTTTCAACTAGCCAAAAACTAAACAGAAAAAGACTTCACCGTATAACAGCACGGACTGAAAACGCATATCTATCACGTTGAATGAAAGCATATTTATATCATTCAGCCACACAGGAAAAACAACTGTGACGCAGCCCGGAAGTTACATTCTCCGATCTCTGAAACACTAATGGATGAAAAGACGAAACGTCATATGCAAAACGAACGACCGGATGACTAATGTCATCTCGTGTTCATTCGTCTCCTCAGTTGGTTCAGAAGATTTCGGATGTACTGCATCACGGACGAAAACATGTGCTAAAGGCCGGCTCTTACGATAGTAAAGTGAAACGTAAATAAAGTATATGGAGTAAAGAAAGAAACTTAAAGCCTGGAACTAAAGCTTGGAAATAACAATAGAATAAAGGTAAGTGGAACTAAATAAAGTGTATTTAAATAAAGATAATGAATTAATTATACTTGTAAATAAAAAGTAAAAGTGAACTGTTATGATAGGGATATGTACAGGGATGAGAAAGGGTCTGTTTACCTAAGAAAAATGACTTTTTAAACAAATATAATGCATGTTTTAAACATGTTTTTCAGTTTTAAAAATATTATATGATTACAAAACACTTACGTTCCTTTAACACAGCAACATATGAAATGTTTTGCTAAAATAAAGGATAGTTTTGTTTAAAAAAAAAAATAGTTTTGTTTCTAAATAATTGTTAACACATTCTGTAAATAAGACAAGTATTTTTAAAAAGCTGATTTATTCACAAATAAAAATAATTAAATAAAACTTGAGAGCAACTTCTGCATGCTTCTTTTTAATGCTTATTATAGACAGACAGACATAAAAATAGTTTGAAAACTTTTAATTTCATTTAAAATATTTGTGAAAATTCAAAATTTACATGTAAATATATAATCAATCATAAAATATCTATAAAATAAAAAAATATTGAATATAAATAATAAGTAAAATAGAATTATACTTTAAATTTTTAAAATAAACATTTCTAAAAAGTTGTCGATGGTAAAAATATTTTTGAAAATAAAAGAAATAATACATATAGTAACGTATAATAAAACGAAATATCAAATAAAAAATACTTGAAATAATGAGTAAACTTGAATAACTTAAAATACATTCTTCTAAAAATTTGTTTATGTTAAAATATCTTTATAAACATCTTTTAATACATATATATATATACAGTACAACCTCTTTTACCCGAAACTCTTTTAACCGAAAATCTCGGTTAACCAAAATCAATTTTTAAAGCTTTATTACTATTATTATTATTATTATTTTATTTATTTATTTTTTTTTTTACGGTGTGCGACTACGATGTACGACAATCATGTATGCCATGAAAACGAACAAATTAGCAATTCTGAAGCTTTTCAATGATTTGGCATAACTAGGGCAGCAGAAAGACTGTGATACTTGTGAACTAATAGTATTAAAAAAACTTCGTGATGGAGTTGCAAAGCAAAGGCAATCGAAACTGTGACCAACAAAAATTTGTTTCAAACCCGTGTGTAGCATGTAAAATGTACTTAATTTCAAAATTAAAATTCAGGTAATTTATCATTGTTTCTATTTTGCTATTTCTTTAGTTTTATTAAGCATTTGTTACCATAATAAGAAATAGCGTATATATTTGTCCTTAATCTTAAAATTGAAGCATTCTCAATTATCCGAAGATTTCGATTTTCCGAAAGGTGGTCGGTCCCAATTACTTCGGATAATCGAGGTTCTACTGTATTTAAACATATAAATAAATTTATGTGGTTGAAAGTATTGAATAATATTTTTTAATAATTTCTAAAACTGAATAATAATTTTAAATATACTGATAAAAAATGCTGTTAATGTTAAAAATATTTAATAAAATGGAAATATTAACAAAATCAAATAAATGTACAGTACAGCCCCGATTATCCGCGGAATTGGGTGGCAAGGGCACCGCAGATAACCCGAAAAAGACTGAAAATAGGGTGCAAGCACGAAAAAAAGAAAACATAAAAACTATGTTTTAGTGTGCAAAAAAACATAAAACATTTAAAATACATATGCACAGTACAGCAGAAACCTCTGCTTTACGTGTAAATCACTAAAATAAAGAACAGTGAACAAGAAACAATGCCATACATACTGTAAAAAAAGTGTTGACCTTAAAAAAAAAAAAAAAAAATCAGTCACTTGTTTTTGCTTCTTGCTTTGGAAACACCTTTTCTATCTCAAAAATGAAGCTATGCTTCACTGAAATTTATCATAAGTCTTATTTAATTGTTAAATATTTTAATTGCCGTGTTTACGTTTTGTTAATGAAATCAAGAAAAAACATAGACTTTATATCTGATATTTCAAACATGGCAACCGAGTCTAGAAACATTCTTCTATTACTTTCGAATACATGAATTTTTCTGTTTATATTTATTAGTAGTGTTAACTCATATTAAATACTCACAAATACACAAAATAACAAAACTGCAGTGCACTGTTTTTATTAAATAATATCACAAGAGCCGCTCATGGCTACTTCTCTCACAACAAAACATTCTATAAACTCGCATAAACAAACGCAGGCGATCAAAGTTATTGCCAAAAATGCAAAGCATAAAAACGACCGAACATACCGGCCCCCGTTGAATGATTTTCATTCAAGCACAATTATAATACATTATTACACTTTGAATTTTAAACAAATAATACAGCATGTACTAGTAAACAATAAATTGACAAATTACAAAAGATAATCATTTTTCTTTGGGTAACAGACAAATTTTTGAAATTGGTCTCTTGAAAACACCTCGTTGTTTTTATGTTTACTACTCTAAAATTCTGCACACATTATGTAATGATGTTCACTCATGACATCTAACACTCAAATTAAATTTTTAAATGCTGCAAGAATTTATTTCTTTTCTCGTATTTTATCTCAAAAAATAGCTCAGAAATACTTTATTTTTAAAGTATTTAAAGGTTAACAAATTCGATTTTATCAAAATGAAACTTAAACCTTCTGGATAAAATAAATGTCATTTAAACAACTCGAATAATATATATCTCATGTGAATAATCTCTCTATATAAATAATATAACTCAAATTATATATACACTCTCAATACATATTTTGTATGAATATTTTCTTTGATAAACACAAAATACATTCAATCAAATAGAAATTAGCTTAATTTTACATATTTACACTCAAAATATCTTATAAAATCTACTACTTTAAGAAAATATAAAAACTTTATACAATATTTATAACACGAAACATGCAACAATTATGAATTGTTTTTCTACATACTGCACGACCATTTAAAGGCCAAAACTTCACCCTTAACTGAAAAAGTAAAGATTTTGGACCTAAACGTAAATACCGTTTATGAAAGTATTCTACTATCATTTGAGTAAGTTTACTTTTATTATGTAGTAAAATTGTAAATTTTTGGTTGGCATTTAAGTTACTGTTCGCTAATCTACCTCCTACTCTTAGAAGACCTTCTTTATCAAGAAATGGATGGAGGTTTTTTACCTGACTATTTTGATTAATATTACCTGATTTTTGCAAGGATTTTATTTCTTTGTCAAAAAACTCACGTTGAACATTTTTTAACAAAAAACTTTCTGCTTTGTTGAGCTCTTCAAGGTCCAGAGGACCCTCCTTTTTTTCTTTTTTACAGTTACTAAGGAACCTGAAAATAAATCCTAAAATACGAATTATTTTACAATAGTTATTACTTAAATCAATTATATCATGCACAAAAGAATTAATAGAAATTGTAGGGTCAGGTGGGGGAAAGTGGTCATAAAAACAGGCTTTTCAAACTTTCTGAGGATATAAACATCAGAATTTCTGTGATATTTTCTAAAATTTTGGGTGTTATTTTACATTACATTACTCTAGAGTACATCCATATCCATTTCAGAAATATTTTGGGGGAATAACACCTTTTTATAACATATTTTTTCAGGCATGTTTTTATGACCACTTTACCCCAGGGGGTGGGGTAAAGTGAGTAGTGCATGGGGTAAAGTGGTCACATTGAAAAAGTGTAATAAAAAAATAAACTAATGAATAAAAAGTGACATTTTATTATTTACAAACATTTTAAACAACCTTTATAATAAGTTATCCGCCATTTTATTTTATTAAAGTGTAAATTTGTAATGTTAAAATTGTTTGTTGTTAAAATTTGGTTCTTCAATGATTTTGATCACACCTGATTCTGGAAAAGTATAATGATTGCCAAATTTGGATTTTTTAAACATACTTTAAGAAAAATAATCAGGTTTTTTCCCAATAAATTGCTTTATTGATTTCTTCATTTCATATATTAGCAACACTCAAGGTCCTATAGATATGGTTTGAGATGTCATCTTTAGCGATTATAAATGGATTCAAAAGAGAATGTTGATGATATTTTTTGTTGTTTTTTTCCTCTTGGAAATTTATGCAACTTTTAAGTATCTCGTTCCTCTTGTTATTTTTGCAGATATAATGCAAGTGTTTTTCCTGTCAATACTACCCCGATCTTGGACTGGACACATTTCCTGTTCCTTTAAAACTATGTCTACCAATTCTATTCACATCTGAAATGAGTGTAGATAATGTTGCCAATATAGCTTATTTTAATTTTTTTACATATTTTGCAGTCTGCTTTCTTGATACTGTTTCTTTAAAATTCCTTTCCAGGCTTTTTTTAATGGGGGAAAATAATCCTAGATTTAATGGTTGTAGACTATGACTAGTATGAAGTAGCAGGCAGAGTATTATAATGTGATTGTCGATAGCTTTTTTCC
Organism: Maratus speciosus; assembly: GCA_963932465.1. NCBI lineage: Eukaryota > Metazoa > Arthropoda > Arachnida > Araneae > Salticidae > Maratus > Maratus speciosus. The sequence continues at coordinate 287,333,205 of OZ010794.1, forward strand.
ACAGCATCATAATTCATTTATGTCCATCACAATCATAAATAAAAGGACAGGCTTTTGTAAGCTTTCAGTGTACTATCTACTTAATAAAATGATCCATCCAAGATTCAAGTACAGAATCCTGCATTTAGCCAGATTCCATGATTCATACAATGCTCCTGCACGACCACCCTTTATCCATAATTCATATATACTCACTCATAAACTACAAATGGAAGAATGTAATAACCACTACCTTATATACCAAAAGGAACACTAAACATTATCTTTCCTTTGGTTTCTGAATTGTATATAATGCATTGCATTGTGTAAAATTTTTTTAACTGGACTATTTTGGCTATCCATATCCATTCCAGCGTCATCAACATTAAAAATTCTTTCAGGACTTTCTTGTGGATCATTTTCTTATATAATACAAGTATAGGTATTAGAAAAAGTAGTTAATGTGTTGGTTGTTAAATTAGTTGATGTAACCTTTTGCAGGCAATTCGGGTTTACACTTAGTTAATTCATTCACTATTCTGAACCTATTAAAAATTAAACCTAACCTTTTTTAACCCCCATATTATAAACTATTATTAAATAATAACTATTTGTAGTTAGTTTTTAATAATTATTAGTATTTAATAAACTGGCATTGTATATAATGAATAATTTAACTCGGATCAAATATCTATAAGTTAAGCCTAACCCTATGACCACTTTACCCCATGTAACTAAAACTATTATGAAATAAAATCTGTGATAAATATAACTTAGCTATAAATGAAAATATGTTCTTGAGATATGTGTAAAGCTTTCTGAACTGCCAATTTAACAAAATTTGGAATAAACAAAATGCAGCAGAAAAGTTAATTAAAGAGTTAAAAGAACAAGGTGTAACAAAGACAGACAAAATGAGTGCTCAGTGGCTCAAACATGTTACTAAAAATGTTTTTTTGAGTGAGAAACTTTGATCAATACTTAATAAATCTAAAATTAAAAGAAAATTATTCAAATTTCTATATTAGTCAGGATTTTAGCCCTTTTTATGAATTATGACCACTTTACCCCGCCTGACCACTTTACCCCACCTGACCCTAAAAACAGATATGCTTTTAAAGTCACTTATATTAATATTTTTCAGTTCGTTTGAAAAGTCATTGGAATTAACTGCTGCAGGAATATTTGTACTGGGATAGTCTTTTTCCTTTAGGAACAATGGACCACTGCACCATAACTCATTTGATAATAGTTTATCAGGATTAGCTCCTCTCGTTAGAAGGTCAGCAGGGTTATGCTGAGATGGAACATGTCGCCACTGCATCCCTTGAGTTAGTTCTTGTATTGTAGAAATCCTATTCGCAACAAAAGTTTTTAGAACGTATGGTTCTTTTTTAATCCAGGATAATACTATCATGGAATCGGACCACAAGAAGATTTTGTTTACACTAATTTTGAGCGAAGAAATCACTCGTTTCATAAGCTTTGTCAATAAAACTGCTGCACAAAGCTCAAGTTTTGGAACAGTTAATTGCTTTAAGGGAGAAACTCTAGATTTACTTGTCACTAATTTTACAGACACTTGACCTGATTCTGTCACTGATTTGCAGTAAATTACCGCACCATAGGCTGCTTCAGACGCGTCACTGAAACCATGTAACTCGATCATAATTGCATCTTTCAATAAAATACACCTACTAATCTCAAATTTATTAATTAATTGTAAGGTATCAGAAAACTCTCTCCATTCCTTAGCCTCTTTCTCGGTTAGCAAATCATCCCAATTTAATTGTAATAACCATAACTTCTGCATAAATATTTTTGCTTTAATTATAATAGGAGATACTAAACCTAAGGGATCGAATATACTTGATATAGTTGATAACACTTGTCTCTTAGTGACATTTACATCATTATGAATTTTAACATTGAAACTTAAACAATCTTTCTCCGATTTCCACAAAACACCTAATGCTTTAGATTCTTCTGAATCACCAAAGGGGTATATTTCGACATTTGTTTTACAAAGTTGTGGAGCATTACTGCACCATTTATGTAATAACATTCCTGCACTGTTTAAAATTTCTATTAATTGATTTTGGAGTTCCAATGCAGAACTTAAAGAATCAGCTCCAGAAAGAATATCATCCATATACATGTCTTCTCTCAGTACGGGTGCTGCTAAAGGAAACTTGCTTCCTTCATCCTTAGACAATTGAAGTAGTGTTCTCATGGCCAAAAAAGGTGTGCTAACTGTACCATAAGTAACTGTCGTTAATTCAAAATTTTTAATTGGCTCGTTAAGACCTTCCTTCCATAAGACTTTTTGCAGCTTCCTCTGATCTGGATGAATAGAGATTGCTCTATACATTTTTTGAATGTCTGCAGTGAAAGCGACGATATATTTTCTAAATCTCAACATAATTGAGAATAAATCATCTTGTATTACACTTCCGTTATATTGAATAGAATTAAGTGAGTTTACCTTAGTTGTTAAGGAAAACGCGTTAAATACAACTCTCAAAGGTGTTGATATACTTTTTTCTATTCCTCTATACACTCCAAGATGGGGAATGTAATAGGATCCACTTTCTTCCCCGATTTCGTTAACTTCAACCATGTAGCCTAACTGTTGATATTCTTTTTAAGAAATCTGAATATAATCTTAAGTACTCAGGGTCTTTTGCTAGACAATTCCATAAACAATTTAATTTTTTCGTAGCAATTTGTTTTGAGTTTCCTAAAATAGCTGGATCCTCTTTTAAGGGCATTTTAACAACATATTTACCGCTTTTGTCTCGTGTATAATTTTCTACGAAATGTTTCTCACAAATTAAAGTCTCTTTACTTTTTGGTTTTTCAACCTCGATATTTTCTATCTCCCAGAATTTCCTAAGTGTCTTGTCTAGGTTGGTTTCTTTCTTAATAAACCCACAATGAACTTTGTTTTCATTCTCTGTCGAAAAACTTCCCGATACAACAAAACCGAAAACTGTGTCTTGCAAAATAAGATCAGAATTATTAACACGAATTTGTCCCGGTCTCAAAAGCTCATAAAAAATTCCTGCTCCTAAGAGCATGTCTACATGTTCTGGGATATTGAAACTAGCATCTGCTAATTTTACATTAGGTAAATCTTGTATTGAGATTTCAATTGGACGTGAAGGCAGTTATCTGCAGTTAATCTGCAGTTATTTTCGGAACTACCAAGAAATCTAAATTTTTCACAAAACTTTCATCTCTATTGCATATTGATGCAATAACTTTATGATTTATTACTAAGGTAGCATCATTTAGACCCGACACTAAGATGTTTGTTCTCTCTTTTTTTTAAATGCATTAGCTCTATTAAATGGCGGGATAAAAAATTAGACTTGCTGCCTACATCTAATAAACACTTTACTCTATGTTTACATCCCGATTCATCAATTAGAAAACATATTACAGTTGAAAGTAAAACCTTGCTCTTTTTATTCGAATAGTTACTAATAAAGGTTTTCTGAACGAACTCTTCTACATTAGCGTTCAAGACTGATGTGCCACGATTTGTTGGCCTAGAATCTGAACATTCTTCCACATTTACCTTTCCTTGTTTATTTTTTTCCGATGAAACATATTCTTTCACGTATGTGTTGTTATTTGTTTTTGGAAAATGAATAGTTTTATGATGACGTTTTTTACAAAAGCATGTGTACTTTGATGGACAATTTGCAACTGAATGTGAATTTAAACAATTAAAGCATAACTTGTTACATTTTATAACGTTCACCCTTTCATTGACAGATAATTTTAAATAATGCGGGCATTTTGAAAGAGTGTGATTTTCGTGGCAAAACATACAACTTAATGTTTTAACATCTAATAAGAATACTTTAGATACACTTTTGGAGCTAGTATATTTACGATTAACACTAAAATTCTCAGTAAGAGATTTTCCGCGTGATGTGAAATATAAATCAATCTCTCATCCCAACTCTTCTGGTAAAAACCATTTATCACCTTGTTTCACAGACACTAATGTGGGAAGCTGTTTCTCTATCTAATGTTTGATATAATTTATCCGATACTATAGGTTGTTTTAGACTCTCGAAATTGGAGACATTTCTTAAATTTAAATAATATTCCCAGTTTGTCATTAGACGTGAAGCAAACTGTACATGCGTCTCATTTGGTTGTTTAATAGCTTTTCTAAATTGCTCTAAGCAAAAATAAGGTGTAGGTTGAAATTCTTTTAACACTAATTCTTTTATTTTTGCATAATTCTCGATATCACTATCATGTAAGTAAGTTAATATGTTAGATGCTTTATCCCCTAATAAATTTAACAGAATTTCTGCTTTATATTGTTCTGGAACATTTTTAGTCTTAAAAGCTCGTTCTAAAGAAGAAAAGAAAAATCCCCATCCTTCAGGATGTATTGGAATTCTTACAGTCAAAGTTCGAATACTTTTTATCAATTGATCTAACGATTCTATTTTTATTTCACTTTCACTAATATTAGATTTAGCTTCAGATTTAATTTTAGCTAGTTCTACTTCATTTTTTCCAGATCAAATTGCTTTTGCTCCTCATCAATTCACCTTTGCGCTTCATGTTTACGATTTTCAATTATATCGTTTGCTATATCTTTCACAAGATCTGGTTTATTTTTATACATTTCACTGTCTTCAATAATAACGTTTAAATCCGCAATTGTCATATTTTCATTAACATTTAGATTTATTTCAGTGGCTATAAGCCTTAAATCATCTTTTTTTGCACCTTTAAACATTGTTTAATATATGTATAACAGTAAAGATAAGAAAAATCACATTCACTTACTTTTCGAATAATCTTTTGACGAATTTCGTAGCACGGAACTCTTAGAACTTATCATTCATCTCGGCGTTTCACTCAACTTAAAATTTGATTTTAGAAGCTTGTTGAATTTAATCCCAGGCTGCTTCTTCGTTGCTCGGCGGACCATTATGTTAACTCATATTAAATACTCACAAATACACAAAATAACAAAACTGCAGTGCACTGTTTTTATTAAATAATATCACAAGAGCCGCTCATGTCTACTTCTCTCACAACAAAACATTCTATAAACTCGCATAAACAAACGCAGACGATCAAAGTTATTGCCAAAAATGCAAAGCATAAAAACGACCGAACAAGTAGGGCGTATTGTATTTTCCTTGCTGTTGGCTTGAATAAAAAAAAAAAAAAATGCTTCACGGATAAACTGCACCACGGATAATCGGGGCTTTACTGTATTCAATTATAAGGGGCAAGCTGACTATTAATTGAAACTATTAACTTTAAAACCTGCGAACATTTATCAAAATGTCAGGGTTCAATGATTTGTTAGAATCACACCACCCTCTTAAATTTTACTTTCTGAAAATACATAAATTTCATGCATTTTCTTTTCTTTTACTATATATTTTCACTATCCCAGCTATTCCATATATTCAGTCAAATACTTGCGTTTTTAGACATTTTAGTGAGTTTGTAAAATAAGATACTTAAATATAGATAATTTAAGACAGAATTATTTGAAACGGTATGAATAATTGTTGAAGAAGAAAAAAAGAGCGCACAAAAGTTTTCTTGTTTTGACGGTGCCGAAAATATTTTGAACAAGCATCCGCAAACATATAAACTGCGTAGCAGCACTTGTTGAAACAAATTAAAAATATAAATAGGCCTCCCACTTTCCTCCTCGATGAACGAAAGTCCAAAACTATTAATCACCACGACATACAAATAAATTATTTCCAATCGAGATAAAAGTAGAAAAGAAGTAATTGAAAATGAATCAACTGGAAGCCTAGCCATATGCGTACGTGAAGCTTACGTTATAAGCTTAGAGTTGATCAGCTGACTAAATCATTCGTTTTCCTAAGTGAAGTAGAAAAATTTCTGATAAACAAAAAATAAAGTTTCATTTGACGCATAAAATATTTATGATAGAAAGAAAATCACGTTTCAGAAGCATAAATAGATGCATGTGAAATAAACACACTTTTTTTTCATTGCAGTCATTTTTGGAAAAAAAATTAAATTGACATGGATTAAAAATATATTAATTGATTTCATTTGCTTTCCTAGACAGAAGGAAATATGTTCTTCCCAAATGTATATTCAAATTTGATTACGAAATTTTTTTCTGAGTTCTGAACTTTCTGAAATAAAACATTCCAACTGTGTGGCATGAATGCCGGTCGCTCGGGATGTGAGTGCCAAAAATGCTGGCACGTATACCCGTTGCGCGGGATGAAAGTGCAAACGAGATTGGCATGAATACCGGTTGATCGTCCCGAACGGGTTAAATACATTAAAGAATTATATCCATCAAAATGATTATAACCAAAATAGGTTAAAAGCTTTATTAGACTCAGAAAAAGATATTTCTCTTTTTGTTTACGAGAGAAACAAACTAATATCACTTAGTTTTGGCACAGATGTCATATTCGCCCCATATTGGCGCGATTTTTTTCTGACGCCAATGTCATATACGCAATGTATACTTAACCGGCGCCAAAGTGTCGTTATTTTGCTTGATATGGTAACCCGGATGTTGTTGTTTATGCTGTTGATGTTTTCGCCAAATCAGCGTCGGAAAAATAACGCGCCAATATGGGGCGAATATGACATCTGTGCCTTAGTTTTTTGATAAAATCTGATTTGTCAATCTTTAAAATAAACACAGTGGTAGGTGAACTATTTTGTGAACATTTTTTAATATCTTTTATGTTTTATTTTTTAATATATTTTATGAATTTTGTAAATATGTTCTTAGTACTCAAAACATAATCGTATTTCATGTAGGTAAAATAATTAATGCATATAAAATTTGAAACATATATAATAAAGAAGTCTCTCACTTATATTACTTTTTTCTATGGTCCCCTGAAAGTCGTATAAGTGAGAGGTTACCTTCCATATTGATAAACAAGATCATTTTACACATAGACACTAAAAAAAATTAGAAGAGGATTGTTTTAAATATTTTTTAATTGATAAAATTTAAAATTTCATGGATTTCTCTGTAAATTCAAACAGGGCTGCCACAGTCGACTACTTTTCTGTTCTATTTGCACCACTATTTTAAAAAAAATTAATTTTATAGTATATTTCACTTGCAGATATCAAACTGTATGTCAGAGATTTTTGTTTTGAGAAAGTGGTGGGAGGTAGAATTAAAAATTGGTTCAGGGGCGTGCCGAAGGCAGTTTTAGTGGGGGGGTGTGAACTGAATTTTGCCAACTGCAAGATCGGGGGTGAGAAAGGCTTTGCGATAGCCCCCCCCCCCCCCCAGCGACGGAGTCAACTGTTCTACAATACTGTGAATTTATAAAAATCACTAAAAGTCTTCAGTGCTCACCTGCATTCTCCTTAACCACAGTCGAAATTAAATGCTGTTATTCAGTATGTGTAATCTTTTTTTAATTATTTTACTATATAAGTAGAGTTGAGAATCCTGTTATTAATTAGGATTCTGAGGAAATGTGTACGGATGTACCGTACAAAAGCCAGTTCTCAAAAGTAACAATTTAAGAATGTTGAAGTATTTCGGAATTTATGTTCCTATAAATAAAACCGCATGCTGTTGTGTAATGTAAGCATATAAATTTTAAAATACATAAAAAAGACAAATCTTGCTTGCTAAAAATAAGATATATATTAGTATAAGAGACTAAAAATTATCCTTATACATTTTTCAATTATCACCCGCCTATCCTTCAGAATAGTCCATTTCCCAGCTACACTGTCTAAATCCAACATGTCAGTTATGCCTGTTTCACAGGGTAATAGCATTAGTTCGTCTGGTCGCTCTTCCGACATGGTGGTACGCAAGTAATTTTTTATTAACTTTAACCTGCTGAAACTTCTTTCATTACTCTCTACAGTTACTGGAATAATTAAGGCCAAATTGTAGGCCAAAGAAAGTTTAGGATACAAATGAGCCTTCCCCACAAGTTTTTGCGCTGCTGCGCCAATTGTATCCGATTCAGAACTAGCTATTTCTGAGGACATGATATCAATTTCACATTCCAAATTATCTACATCTTTGAGATCATCAATTGACATAGTTTAGAAATGTCCTCAGTAGAGCCATACTTGATCCTAGATGGAAGAAGACAGGCCAGTGGTTTAACTTTCTCAAATACCAACTTATGAATGTCTCCAAATGCAGTTGTAAGCCGATCTACCACCTTCAAAATTTCTGCTTTAAAATAATTCTCTCGTGTAAATAGAACTGCAGTTTCAGGATTTTAGTCGATCTTCGATGGAGGCCTCCGTCGCCTGTGCCGCAAATTGAACTCATAATCTTGATTTATTCCATGTGTCTCGCAGATGTTGTCAGATTCCTTAATGATGTTCATTATTGCCGCCGCGTCATCAATCCTTTCGTAAGTTTTCTGCATTATGTCGGTTCCCTCTAAAATGTTCAGGTCTTCACGTTGCAATTGCTCTGCTGCTAACTTGGTCTTAAACATAATTGTTTTCATTGCAAGTAAAGAAACAATGAAATCGTATGACATCATTTTGCTTCTTAACCCTGCCGACTTAGCTCGAGCATCCTTGTCAACCTTCATGTCTTCAGAAATAATTTGCAGAGTATGGATGAGGGCATCATAGGACGATAAAATAGCTCTGACTGAATCCACTCGCACAGACCATCTTGTCTTCGACAAAGATTTCAAGGTAAGACTCTTCTGAAGAACTTCCATTTTCTCTCTCAGTATGCCGAATCGCTTTGTATTCAGTGAAAAGAAGTTATAGATACTGAATACTGTCGTAGAACAATTTTATTATATTGCTTTCTTTGCACGCATGTTCAACACATAAATTCACTTTATGTGCGAGGCAGGGTATGTATAATCTACCAGCTATTTCTGAAAGTTTTGATTGAAAGCCTAAAATGCGGCCGGACATAGATGACATGGTGTCGTAAGACTGTGCACGAGCTTGGGAAAGCGATATTCCAATTGACTGTATAATTTTAGAAATAAGCTTAGCCATTCCTTTGAAAATTTTGGACACAGTTAGAACCAACCTGAAGAGTGATGATGCTTAAATGCTCTGATTTTGGAATTTTCAACGAACGAGGTTTAAAGATGGTCGCCCCCACCCACTCACAAAAAGAGTAACACATACTTTAAGCATCATTACTATTCCAGATGTACCTGTCTACAAAATTCATATGTCTATGACAATTTGAAGAATAAAACTGGCTTTTTTTTTGGGGGGGGGGGGGGGGAGGGGCTATACAAGAGCCTTTTCAAAAGATAATTTTACATCTGTATGATCTGTTTGAATATGACTATGCAGGCCTCTAATAGAAATGCAGAAATATCTACATATTGTATATTGAATCTGTTTTCCTTTCTGGAGGTCGATGTTTTCATTCGGAGGAAATTTTCTTATATGGCGATATAAATCTATTTTTTTCTGTGAAATCTGTGTGTATGCGATCACAGTGTGCGCATAAAATTTTCACTGATTTATCCGCCATCATGCGACAGAAACAAACTTTTGCGAATCGCTCTTCTTCTGTGTCCGTGACTTCATCTTTTAAATGCAGCAACCTCAAATAACTAGCGCCAAATCCAGAGCCAAGAGGTCACCAAATTCTAAGAATCAGTCCATAGCAGAAGGGAGCAATTAAAGATGCTACGTGGGAAAACTTACAATAGAGACTGCAACAACCCCCCCCCCCCTCCCGCTTCCTTTCACGAAAGTCTTAAATTCTCAGAAATGCGATTCTCTCTATCTATCTATCACCTCCGCTCTCTGACAACCCCTCCCTCCCACACAGAATCATACACAATCTTCCGTGAGAAGTTCTTTCTTTTCCCCTTTAAGCTGCGACCGCACCATCCTTCTAACTGTTAGCAGTGTCGGCTTCGTTTTATGTGGCAACGCAATGTCTTTGATTTTTAACGACTTTAGCAGGAAAGGGAATGATGTCCGGCAAAAGAAGAACCTTTCCTTCAAGTAGAGTCGAGCTCCTTATCTCCTGACCCATTGTTGATTCCCCTCATTCTTTTGTGAATAAACCGCAGATGGGTCCAGTACAAAAGCTTTTCCAAGAAAACTGGAGAAGTAGGCAAAATACGCGTGCGTACACAGCCTTAAAGACGGACAACAGAGAATTGAAATGATACTGACGACGGGAGAGGGGGCTTTTTGCAGGGTGTGTTCTTAACTTTCCGACAATTCTAAATTTTACCAACTCTTCCAAATAAGTGGGGGGGTGTTACACCCCCAACACCCCCCCGCTAGGCACGCCCCTGAATTGGTTGCTTGTGGCAGCCCTGTTAAAACAAGTTAATAAACTTTTCTTGTATTCTAAAACAAATATCAAATCAAAGAGAAATGTTGAAGGAATGGGAAGAAAAATTTTAGTCATACTGTTTATCAGTACTCTCCACTGTACTTAGATTTTTCATTTTAATAACAATTAAAAATTTCCAAAGTAATTGTATTGATGGATTTAAAGATAGATTTAGAGCAGTGTTTCCCAACCTTTTATTGCCCATGCCCCACCAAAGCATCTGAAAAATCAAGATGCCCCCCCCCCCCCCCAACACATATTCTGTAACCTATATCTCTTATTATTCGAAAATCGAATTGTATTCACCTGAAGGAAGTCTAACAGTGCTTTAACAATAACTATTTATTTCACATTTCTTAACATATCATACAGCTGAATTTTCTTTCACAAATGTGATTTTAGTATAATTTTATGAATGGAATTAAGGCTATAAATCTTCACTTTTATGCCAAAATAGATTTGTTGTGCCTTCCCAACTTACCTGAATGTTTAACAAAAGTGTCATATGCCTATATTTTCATTGTCCCAAAATGACAAAAAGAGACTCTCATATTTAGTATTAAAATTGAAAACGATGACACATTTTAGATTGAATTTTAGTAACTTATTGAAAGTTGTTGGAAAATCTTTGGACGCCAAATTACACAAGAAGCATTTCAAGGTTCTGACCTTTATCAAGTTTAAGTAGACATTATTCCCTATCAAAACATATTTATCTTTTTCCCTCCCCAATTATCGTTAATTAACTGCCATGTATTATGACATTTTCAAATTTAAATTGTACATGTTATACATTCATTTACCGTGTAGGAGGCCTGCACTACAACCATAGTTATTTACAATTTATCCATTTTCTTATTTAATGCTATTAAAAATTTAAAAATTTTATAAAGTTGTTAGTACCACATTTAGTTATTTCAAATATTTTTTTATGTTAAATATGTTAAAGACAATAAGATTTAAGTATAGTCTTAAGTAATTTCAAGTGTAGAAGTTTCTTTATGTTACATACAGAAGAATGAATAGATATATATAGATCATTCGATAAATAATTTTGAAAAATTGTAAAATACATTAGTAACCAGAAAAGTTATAGAAATTTTTAAATATAACAAAAGGGGAGAAGGTGATACTAACATAGTAAAAAAAAAAAAAAAATTGCCCATATAATTATTCTGGTATTGATTCCATTTTAACATTTTGATTTTAAGCTTTTTTAACGTTCAACAAAAATACCTATTTTTTAATTTTGCATGTTTTATTTTTAGTCTAAAACCTAACTTAAAAAAAAAAAAAAAAAAAAAAAAGGTGAGCGAAGGCTGAGTTACAAATTTGAAAATGCCCCCCTAAAGAATCAAATGTCCTCCCGGTGGGGCGTGCGCCCCACGTTGGGAATCACTGATTTAGAGGCTGCAGCTGAACATGTGTTTACAATACAAACAGAATCAAAGTATCCAGGGCAAGTTTTTTAAATTATGGAACTCTTGCGTTAGATAAGAGCAGGTTGCTAGTTCTTTGCGTGTAGGTTACGAGTCATGGTTAATCGAGAATAAAATGAGAAACCAGCTATTGGATCTCTGAAAGTGGGTAAAAACATATAATGCTCAATTCTTTTGATTTTTAAATAAGTGAAAGTATCCAGTTTGGCTGAATAGTTTCATATTCAGCTTAACCGAATATTCAGTAGTACGGCTGTATAAACCAAATAACGAACATTCAGTGCATCCCTAATTTAGATGTAGTTTAAAACTTTGGAAAATTAATTTTTTTGCTTTGATTCTAAGTTTAAATCATTTTCGAATCAAAAGTTTAAATACAGTCGGACCTCTATTTTGCGAACTTTTCCTTGGAACCAAAAACATTTTGCGAATTTCTTCGTAAAATAACCTCCAAATAGCGAAGTGCATTCTCTATTTAACAAACTTTTTCTTGTGATCTAAATTTTTTTTTCTCCCCAGTCCTCAAAATATTTCTGGTCATTTCAAACTTATTCTTTCTTTAAACACATTTTATGATGTTCAATGGCCTTGAACTGGTTTTACAAGGCGCCTTCTTTGTCAGCAGTGAGAATTTGGTAAGTACAGAGGATACCTTAGAGAAAATGTGGATACAGATGAGAAAAAAAGAAGAAATTAACCATGATGAGCTGATTGAAGATTGTATTTCACTTAATTCTGAAATTGAGACCTCGGAAACACTATCCGAATTGGATATTTTCGACAGTGTGAAAAATAAAAACAATACAGCAATGAATTGCGATGAAGACTAATATGATGATGATGGAAATGATCATTATGCAGGAATTAACAAAACTTCGTATGATGAAATGCTAAAATCATTTGAAACAATCCGATGCGGATTATAGTTAGAAGAAAAAATGCATGAAGGGGTTTTTGATGCATTGCAAAGATGCAAGACGTATTATGAGAGAAAGCACTTTTTAAATAAAAAACTCAGGCAAAATTAACAGAGTTTTTCAGAAATTAAATTTAAGGATGCATATGTTAATATATGGTAAAATTTATTTGTTATAATAATAACAAATGATAATGTCATTAAAATTCGTTAATTTTAATGTATAACTATTTACTTTAAACAGAAAATACAGTGTATTCCCAGACAATATTTTGTTTTTTTTTGCAGATTTCAAAGATACACATAGAAAAAATGAATTGATGATGGATATTGGTGGGTAAAATAAAACAAATTGATATAATTTATTAAAAAAATGTTATTAATTACTTTTAGTAAAAATATTTAGTCTTTATGAATTTAAAATCTGTTTTATGTAGTTTAAAGTATTTTAAAAGGTGAATCTCTAACAAATTTTCCATATAACGAACTTTTTTCCGGGATTTAGCGACTACGTTAAACAGAGATTCGACTGTAATACTACCATGTTTATAGTTCTTTCTTCCCAAAGCTTGCATAGACTTTGTTTGTCTTGTAAATATTTTAACTAAAGGTGTATTGTTATTGTAGCTATAATGGCATGAGACAGCATCTTACTGCAGTATTGCATCACCATTTGGAAACTTCTAATTAAAGAATATAATTAGTTTTAACTCATTTGCAGCAAAGCTTAAAATGCATATATATTTTTTTAACTCATTTTAATTTTAAAACATAGCTTAAGATAATTTTAAAGTGGAATTTATCTCAAAAAACTATGCTAGTAACTCATGATAGACATTGTAATTTAGTGTAATATTCTAATATGTTCCGGATGTATATAGAAAAGGGTACATTCATGAAATTTTTGGGGGAATTCATGTTATAAAGGATTTTGCAAGAATTTTCCATCATGTTTGGCTTTTACATTTTAACAGTGCACGAGTTCCCACAAGGGGTTAGGTGTAAATATTTACCCACAAGGATCTTATTTACCATATATATGAACTGATTATTAATATACAGGTTTAGCAAGAAATAAGTTGCCCTCTTCAAAGTACTCTCAGTTTTGTTCTACTTCTCTGAAAAAAAAATTTAAACATACAGATAATGAATGATGCACTTATTAAATAATTTTTTTTAAAAGTACACAAATTTCAGAAAGGTGGTGCTGTAGCACTCAATTGTTCTATAGACTTAATACTTAATGCCTTCATATAAATGTTTAATATGCTACAATTAATGCTTTCAATGACCCCCCCACCCCCACCCCTTCATTGTAAACCATGTGCTATACCTGCAAAATCATTTTTGTATCTATGCCAATTCTAAAAAATAACATTTGTTGCTATGTTCAAGATATTCAGCCAAACTTGCTGCACTCACCGATTGGAAGTGTGGTTTTGGCATTACAGCATGTTGATGAAGAATAGAATGAAAGCAGTTATTGTAGAACATTTATCTGAAGGCATATTGAACATTAAAATGTATAAATTTATTGCAGTGTTTGAGTGCAACAATACTACCCTTTGAAAACTTTTAACTATCTGCGCTATAAAAATACCTACTATATACGCTCGCTGTCTTTTCATATATTATTTACAAAACTTATATCTTTGGAAAAAAAAAAAAAAAAATACATAGCAGCACTAATTGCAAGTAAGTATATAAAAAAAATCTAGAATCAGAGCTTAATTTGAACTTATTGTGAACCTTGTAGTGTTGTGCTTTGAAATGTACCACACAAAAGCAAATTTTACTAAATGTTTATATACAAATAAAACCTGTTTTCAGATATTTGTACAACATTTGGGTAAGTTTTTATCCAAGTCTATGTAAAAAAAAAAAAAAAAAATATGTATTAAAATACCTATCTTCAAAGTATTTTTTTTTAAATCATGAAAAGTACCAAATACCATCAGTCCAGAGGAAAATATGTGGTTGAAATAGCTCAGACTTTAAAATGTCAATAAATTTCAATTATCTGTAGTTTTTTGTCTCGCTTGGAGCAGTGGAATGTGCTCCAGAGTCCTTTGATGTGGGTAACTTATTTCTTGCTAGCCCTGTATTTCCTTTTTCCCAGATTGAAATCTATAAAATATCTTGCTGAGATCATCTTAAAGAAGTAAAAAATATTTTCATATGGAATGGTTGATTACCATATTGTGCGACACTGGTCAGAAAAAAACTATCTGAGGTAAGGTGAGCACATATTGCAACTAAATTTTTCGCCCTGTTTGTCGACATTGTTGAGCAAATTTGGCATGTATATTTACAAACATTTTAACTTGATTGGGTAGATCCCCAGCGGCACAAGATGCTTACTATAGAATATAGCGTGCATAGCATTCATTGCTCATTTATAGGGGCACTCAAAAGAATTCAGTTACACTATGGTCTGTGCAGGTGAAAATGTTTGTGGTGTATTTGAATGATGTTACACTATTTCAAATAGATTGAAATTGATATATATCTGAGGTTCACTGCAAAATGCTTCTATAGAATACGGTGTGCATAGCATTATTTGCTCATATATAGTGACACAAAATAATTCGGTTACAGTACTGTCTATGAACAACAATTGTTGAAAATGAATTTTCTGTTGTGGTATGTGCTTTTAAATTTAACATTTTTTTTTTTTTTTTTTTTTGCATATTAGGTGTGTATAAATTCTATAGATCATAAACAGGGCTGCATAAAACATCTGGAGTACATTTCTGTTTATTGATGGAAATTGCTGAAGATGAATTTTCAACTGTGCTATGCCTTTCCCAATTGACTAAATTTTAGCATACTATTAGTATATCACAAATGTATAGATCATATACAGAATTCAGATATTTTTCCAGCTATTGATGGCAATTGCTGAAATTATGTTTTCAAATATGTTATGCATTTTACGGAATTGTTTATTAATTGTATTATTTTTCACCTTATTAAACTGAAATTTTATTATAGTATTCTGAATGTGTTGGAAAGTGTTTCGTAATCTATGCTTGATTTAGCATGTTTAATTACCCCATATGATGTTATCAAGTATGAAATGGTTATAAGGATGAGAAAATAACTTACTTTTTTTTTTTTTTTTTCAATTCAGTACCAAGTATGAGGGAAAAAATATATAATTTGCTTCAAATAACTGATCACAACAGAGAAATAAAATTAATGTTTTTAAAAAGCATGTCTACGAAAATTTAAAATTATTGAAACATTACCCAATTACAACTAATATTATTTTTATTTTACAAGGATTGTGTTTCATATAGTTCTACAGAGCAAATAATTTTAGATATCAAGTGCCACATATGAACAATGTATTTTACCATAGAATTTGAATTTTAAATTATGTGTAATCAGATTAAGACTACCAATATTTTCTTATAAAATATGGCTTTTGCATACCTGGTCAATTCAAGTAAAACAGATGTCATGCCTTATAAATATTACAGAAATGCATTTCAGTAATATTTAAAAGGAGCATAAGAAATTATGTTTTTCCCATTTTAAAGAAATAATAGACTTCAGGAATGTTTTATTAAAAACATATCTTTCGGAATGAAAAAGAAATTTACAAAAAAGCAAGAGATTGCAAAACATTTTGATCATGTAATGAATAGACAGAAAATGTAATGCTGTGTTACATCCTGAAAGAAGCATGTGGAGACATAAGCAAAAATTTTAACAAGAATGAACATTTAGACTTATGTACAAAACATCAATGAACAACAAAAATTATTTTAAAAAATTTCTTTTTCCTTTTTCATACGGTAGAAGACAAAAATATACTTTACTAATATCACCTTTCAAGATGTACGGAGAAAATAAGTGGTACAGGGTGATTCATAAAGATGGAGCCCTATTTCCTTAAATAATGCCCTATATATGTACAGTGATGGAACAGCTGCACCTTTCTGAGCCAAAACGATCATTTTTCAACAAAATTGTGCCCAGCTGCGCCAATTCGATAATAATTCTTGAGCCAAATCGATCATTTTCCATAGCAATCGCACCAGTCTCTTTGCATCATTCAGTCATTTTTCACGATACGAAGTGAAGTCACTTCTCCTCAAAGCGCAATTTCGTCAGAAGATCGTGAAGAAAACGGGAATTTCAACAAAAAAGCTAATTTTGACAAAGAATCATCAAATTCGTCAAAATTTTTCAAAGGATCGCAGAAAAAACGCAAATTTCGTTAAAGAATCGCAGAAAAAATGCAAATTTCGTTTAAAAAAAAATTATGGAAAAATGCAAAGTTCGTCTAGGAATTGGGAGAAAAAACTAATTTCGTCTAAGAATAGCAAATTTTGTCAAAATATTGCTGGAAAAAAAAGCGAAATTCATCAAAAAATCGTGAAAAAAAAACGCGAAAATTTGTCAATAAATCGCTCAAATAAGGCGAATTTCGTCAAAGGATCACAAAAAAAATTCAATATTTGTAAAAAGATCGCGGAAAAAACGCAAATTTCGTCTAAGAATAACAAATTTTGTCATAAGATTGCAGAAAAAATGTGAATTTTGTCACAGGAACGTGAAAAAAAACCCTGCGAATTTCGTTAAAGAATTGCAGAAAAACTCGAACTTTCGTCAATAAACCGTGCAAAAGAGGCGAAATTCGTCAAAAGATTGCGGAAAAAACGCAAATTTCGACAAAGAATCGTGAAAAAAAACCTTTCAGAAAATTTTCTGTGAACTTCATAATTTTTTTTTACTCAAAATCACTACCTACCTGTTACGTCTTGTTCTCCAGGTTCACCGAGAACATTCAAGGGAGAAGGAGAGTATTTATTCATTCCGGTTAGGCTCAATGATGCAGGAACTCAGAATTCTAATTAATACAGTTGCAGTAAGCCGTCAAAACGGTTTGTAATGTGAAGCTGGTTATTGCTCAAATTTAAATGTCCTCATTCGGCCCAAACAATACAAGCAGATGGAACAAGGGAATTCACCAGTCCCACCATTCATTGGAATGGTGGGAATATTGTTTGACAGTGTACCACATGTGCCTGACTAGCACAAAAATACTGTTATTACATATTTCTAATGTTAAAAATATCACAATTGCCCCTAAAATTTTGAAAAATCCTTGCAAATTTCATCAAAGAATCGCTGAAAAAACGCGAAATTCGTCAAAGAATCGCTGAAAAAACGCAAAATTCATCAAAGAATACCAAAATGACATTTTGATGCTCAAAATAGTTATTTTCTGCTTCAAAATGAGCCTTTTTACTGCTCTTAAAGTGGCTTTTTGCTGCTTCAAAATAATTTTCTGCACCAAAATGAGCGTTTTTACCTTTAAAATGAGGTTCATAGTGTCCCATCACTGTATGTACTTGCAATTGCAACTCCCTGGTGGGTCTATTTGAGAAAATATACAAACTAAATTTTTTTTTACCGCCACCATAGTGTAAAACTTCCAATTAGAAAAAATTTTCTTATCCACTTCCGGAATGAAACACAAAAAAGTCCCAATTTTATATCTGGAAAACTCCGATATTAAAAACAAAATTTGTGACTTACCTAAGCATACCTCTGAGTGATGTGATATTGATGCATTTGTAATGCAAGATAGGGATTAAAAAATTACTCTTTTTAAATGGGCATATCTCTGAGTTTTGCAGATATCAAGATATAACTTTTTGTGCATCATTCAGGAATGGATAATGAAAATTTTACTAATTGGAAATTTTACCCTATGGGGGCCATATAAAATTTTAGTTTGTATATTTTCTCAAATAGACCCATTACAGCTTGTGTCATCAAATTTTGCACTTTTTAAAAAAAATGAATCTTTGCAACTGGAAGTATGTGTCTAGGAGCTATATATATATATATTATGCTATTGTACGTAGCACAGAAATCAAGATTGTTTGTTAATTCTTTAATGGCAATGCCCGAATGAAAGCATCTCATTGGTTATTGTGTAAAAGTCCTTTGGCAGGATATATTTTATATTATAATATTTATTATTAATTATAACTTACATTTATTACTGATACTGACATGGATTTTACCATTTGGTAGTTACCTGATGATGAGGAAGCTACAATAAAATTATTTCAGAACTTATGATTTATACATATCAAAATGTTTTGTTCAAAAAACCATGAATGTCTTCATTCAAAAAATGAAATGTTAGACATATGTATTATGTATGCCACGCTGCAGTACTAAGAGACATTTACAATTTCAAGCCTGCAGTTTAAATTGACTATATTTTATTACTTGCAAAATATTTGTTCTTTTAAGTGCTTATTTTTATTGATTTTAAAAAATGGTATGTCAAAGTCTGTAATTTTCAAAAGTTATAAATGCTCATTTTTTTATTTACAAAATTTTTTTTTTCATTTTTTTATCTACAAATTTTTTTTTTCAAATTTTCATTTCTATTCATTTTGCAATGGTGTTGGCATAACAGAAAAATACCAAAACAGTTACTAAGTTTATTTCAAATGCAAAGAAAAAAGGTTTAAAGAGAAATAAATATTGTAAAACAAAAACATTTAATTTAAATATAAAAACAATGTTTGTACGACTTAAAAAAAGATTTCATTTTCAAAGGTTTACATGGTACTACCTGATTATCAAAAAACTATAAGATTAAATGCCAATATTGGATAATCATAAATGTCAAATTTACTTGTCATTAACACACTTGACACATTGTTGTTACGCCATCAAGTGATTTTTAATTCGACGATTTATTTTTTTTCATTATTTGAAATAAAAATTATGTCATTTGCATAATTTGGCTAACAGTTTGGCGATTTGTATAATTTTTCGAAATTGGTCAATGGGATATTCAAGTAGTACCGTTTAAGTTTGAATTTGGGGATTTGTAATTTGCTCCTGGGTAAGAAGAAAAAATGGGTACTTTTATGTTAGCCATGTACAAATATCGCCAATAACATTTTTGAAATCGTAAATGACAGCACTTTCACATTTACACATCATCATTTACTGTATATGTAAAATGCAAATTCCTATTTCATTCCGATTGATTATAACAAAGATTCTACAGAACAGAATATTGTAGAACTTACACTGTCAGATAGTAAATTTGCTTTATAAATGGTTTAATGTAAAAACCATCGTTCTTAGTAGCTTAGTAACAGCTACGGGAAAATTAGGTGAACTCTATTATGAAAGATTTCAAGTTTTACTGAATGGATTTTAATGTTATTTAATATATGATATTTATTATGCTATCATACGTGGCACATAAATATTATAGTATGCATTACGCTATTGTATGTGGCACAGAAATCGTGATTATTTATTAATTGTTTAATGGGACTGCCGAATGAAATACATCTCATTGGTTATTGTGTAAAAGTCCTTTGGCAGGATTTATTCCGAGGTAAATGGGGTTTATTTACCTTTCACTGAAATTATGGAGCTTCAAAATATCATTAGAAATGATTGTAAAAGATTTCGGCGAATGCTTGAAAGTGGAGAAGAAGCCGAATTAAGAAGAGAAAATTGAAATAGATTGGATCGAGAACACTGTCAAATACAGAGCATAACCGATTGCCAAAATAGGCTTTATAATCGTTGCATGCATGAACACGTTGCTTCGGAAATCCAAGACCTTTTGACTCTATAACTGTTGTTTCTTTTACTTCAGGTGTTTATAAGGCAGTTTTATAAAATGCATCACATTAGCATTTCACACAAATCTTAATTTGCTATATATCAAGCCTCGATTTTATACCAATATGCCATTTAGGTTCAACCGTAAGAACTTACCAGACCTTTTTATTCTTAAAAAGTATGTGTAATAATTTTCCCTGACCGTTTCATTTTTTTAAGCATAACTGTTATACTTTTGAAATTTTAGCTCTTATTTAAATTTTTTACAAGTTTTTAGTATAAATAAATATTATTCAGTCCACTCCACTGTTATATTTTTCAATGACAATCTGCCTGGGCTACATTGGACGGGTCAGCTAGGCTATTGAACTCCATCTTTATGAACCACACCATATACATTTGAAATCTAAATCCCAGAAATTATTTTCCAAAGTTCGCATTGTGTTATTTGAAGCATCATTTAAAGGCTAAACTTACCTTTATTGAAAAACAAAGTTATATTGATTTTTCTACATTTAGCTCAATGAGATAAAAGAACTGGGAGAAAATGAAAGTTTTTAATGTAATACTGAATTTATTATATTAACTTGCAAAAACAGCTAGTAACTGGAAATCATCAAATCTTAGTTCTTACAATGATGCATATAAAACAAAATCACAACATTAAGTGCAAGAAACCTTTTTTTTTCCCCACTACTTTCTTATGAATGTATAAATGGGATACATACCTATTTTCTCTTTTAATAAACAGTTTATGTACAATTAGCTTGTTTTGGGATGTCTTTGGTACAACTAATCAAAATTTGCAAAGTAAAATGAACAAAATCTCAAATTTTAAAGCTGTGAAATCCCCAGTTATAGGAACATGATGTTAAAAGAATCACAAATTTGTCAACTCTTATTGAAACTAAATCACTTAGTTTTTTGTTATCAGTAACTAAGCTTTATGACACTTCTGGGCTAAGGGCCACCAAGAAAAACAAGGTCCAGACCTAATGTTCATTTGGAGTCTGCCTTCTTTCACTGTCACAAAAGATTAAAAATTTTGGATCCCTTAGAATATACAGCACTTCTACTTTGACATCTTTTGCTCAATTTGTCATCATTTGGAAGGCATATTTTTAGTTCAGCATATTTCTGTTTGCTTTGGAGTTTCTGGTTGACTGTCAATGAGATTCTGCATCTGTGACATGTATACTTTTTCATAGAACTTTTGAGTTAGCTTAACTAACCATCTTGCAAGTTTTTTTTTCCTTCTTTTGTCCTATTTTCTCAAAATCGGATATCTGTCCTCAACATACATTGCTATTTCTATGTATGAAAGATTTTGGGAATGAAGTAGTAAGCAATACTTAGGAAAAGTTTAGGTTAATAATTTTTTTTCTTAAATTGCACTGCTTTAATTTGTATCATTGTGGATTAAAGCAATATACAAATAATTATGAATGTGTTGATTTTTAAACAAATCTGCATGAGCTGTTTCTCTTTTAGACCACTGCATTAGTATTAGAGAATGAAGGATCAAGATGTGTAGTATAGTAATATTTGAACAATTTAATGCAGACTGCTTTTCTTTAGAGAAGCCTTTTCTATAATTAAAAAAAAAAAATGAAAAAATATATATTAACATTACTCTTGTTCCTAAAATTAGCACTATTCTTCCAAAATATGTGCATTTTTGTCTTCTACTGTATGAATAAATTTTTAGAGAGTTAAAATACATGTTTAAAAAAAAGTTTTCTGGTCAAAGAGTCACAAATTCAAAGGGCACAAAATTTAATTTAAATAATTTTGTAACAGAAAAAAATAAATCCAAAGTAAATGCATTGTTTCTTTCTTTTGAGGAGGCAGAAAATTATTTTGTTGATTTTGCTTATTGTTTCTGAGATCTTTTAGGGGAAAAAAATGTAATAAAAAGAAAAAAAAAAATGCTGAACGTGAAGAAAGAGAATTGAAAAAATATTTGTGACTCTTTATCCAAAAACATTCAACTTAACAAAATTAAAATTAAACCTTTATGCTGCAATAAATGTTTTATAGTGCAAAATAAATATGAAGCAAAGGCAACAGCACATTTACTAACTGTCAAGGCTTACAACTGTTGGAAGAGATGATCTTGTTTATTAAACAGTAATGGTCATCTTCCTTAAGAATTGCCTAGGGCAGAATTATTTAGAATTTTGACAGGCTATATCTGTGTGACCAGTTGGACAAAATTGGCCCGTCTGTTTCACCCACCGGTGTTCTTTGAGGAAGTGGGCTTATGATTGCTGAGCAGCTTCCATTGTGCTCAGCTTTATCTGACACTGAGTCCTCTGGCACTACTTGTTTTAAATTGAACTGCAAGATGTTATTTACTCAAAGGTGATGCAGTGAACAACAACAAAAAAAATCTTGGAAATGGTATACAAAGGCTTGGCACAGATACATACTAATTATTAAGATGCTACTTGGTGCAGAATATATAAATTAAAAAACAATGTTAAAAACACCAGAATATGCTAACTTTGAGCAGACCAGTTTCGGTGGCCTTTAGCACACTGAGAACAACACACTAAAGGTTACCAAAACTAGTCAGCTCAAAGTTAGCATATTCTGGCATTTTTAACGCTGTTTTTAAATTTATATAGATACATACTGTTTATATATCAATTGTCAAACATTGCAACCTTCATATGTCTTATTGTTACAAGTAGTTAACTATTGATTACCAACAGATTTTTTTTTATATCTGTAATCAGTAACAAAGTTAAAATTATTTATTGTCTGTGATTTTTCAGATTTTAACAGAAAGTACATGTGCTGCTGCTTTTTTTTTTTTTTTTTTTTAACTGAAGAAAATAATTTACAGAAAACCTTTAAACAGTTGTAATAAGCAAACTGAACTTGATAAATGTACACATGGAATTTATTTATCGAAATAACATTGAATAGTTTTCAACACATTATAAATTTATAGTGGCTTTATGTTTTTAAAATCTGACAGAATGTGGTCATTTATTCTCCTTTCCTATAAAATGTCGTAGCAGTGGCAGTCACATAAATGTTAAATGATAAAATGATGTTGCAGCACTGATATGCCATATGGTAAACAGATTGGCATCTAAATGGATTATTTTTTGAGTATTAAAGTGTAGTGATGTTATTGCTTGATGTCATGCAAAGATAAAACATTTTAAATTATTCTATCTCAGGTCATAATTAACACAATAGTGATATGAATTGATTGCACAGCTACTTGAAATATAAAGTGAGATTATTTTATGTAAATTAAGTTGATTTATATCAAACAGCTCAAAATAAAAATATGTAAGGCACACCATGTACGAAAATAAAAATAGCCCAGTTAAAATTTAGACTTTAAACTATTTTACTGATTATATAGGGTGGTATACTCAACTATAATAAAAACTTAAATATAACTAAAAAAAAGAAAAAAATACAACAACAAATTACTAATTACATTCATATTTGCACTAGTATATAAAAACAAAACATAACATTTATTCCACAGATAATACACAAGTCAATATCTTACCAAACTGTACAAAATCAACATAAAATTTGAAAATTTCACAGAGTTCTCCAGAAAATTAAATCTCTTTTATTATTATTTTTTGCTTGAAATAAAATACTGAAGAAATAAGAAAATTATTTTTTAAAGGACACAAAATCTTGAGCTTAAAAAAAAATAAAGTAGTAAATAAAGATTATAAAAGATAGCCATCTTAAACTGAAAATTCTGGGACAAAACATTCATTTCACCTCTTTAAATTCTGAAGAAAAGGTATGTTCAGAAGGGAGAGTGTTTGCAAAAAGCAAAAAACTTAAGATTAATAAAAGTTATCTGCATAGTGTTTCTCGGGAAAACTTTTATATTCTTTCTAAAAAAGAAAATCATAGTTAGAATTGTAAGAATACATGCTAAATAGAAATAATTGTGAAATATTTTATTTAATTTTAAGGACAAATCTGATAGTAATATTTTTCAAATGCAAGCCCCCCCACTCCCACCCCCACCCTGCTCTCTCCTCCTCCTCAAAAAAAAAAAAAAAAAGCTTATTAGTTGATTATTTAACACCTCTTTTAAAAAGAAGTGTAAAATAAATCATTTATTGCTGAATTTATTTTCATATAAAATATAAGGTTGGATAAAGGCATAAATAAACTGCCTGTGTGGATATCAGATATCTCATTCAAAATATATTTGAAGAGTTAACTATCCTCAAGCAAGAAAATTATAGCTTTTGTTAAACATTCAGATTACAAAATGATTAATTTATTTATTAAAAAAAAAAAAAAAAAAAAAATAACTTTAGTAACTAATAAACTGGTTGATTATTTTCAGTATTATAAGGGGGAAAAATTGTATTTTGTAATTACACTCTTTATTTTTTGTTCTTTACTATGAAAATGGTGTTTGATAATCATCAAGCCTATATAGGAATGCCTCACTATATAAAGATTTTTTCTTTTTCTAAACATGCTCCCCACCCCATACCCTTAAAAATCTGGAAAGGATTTGTTAATGGATGGAGAGTTTGTTATCACATTTCAAAATGTTTATTTAATTTCAAGGTTTTCCTTATAGGTATGTAGAAAATTACCACAAGATTAAACTTCAGTAATTTCAGAAAGAGAAATAAATATCAATGAAAAAACTTAAACAAGATAATACTTTGAAACCCATGAAATTATATCAAAATCACATGATGTGTCAGTCAGTATACAATTTGGCGATGAAATCCATTCTTACATATTGGCTGGATTCACTTATAAAGTGAACAAACCTTTATAAAATATATATATATAGTGTACATATAGATTCTACAATTATCATGAACTTCCATTGAGCACATTCTTCGGTGGTTCCAGTAAATCAGCATATTCATGTAAAGCTTCACGTAGAGAGCAACACACTTGAGCTGATGTGGATGTTGTACAATCGACCAAACTAGGATAGAGAGCTATAAGTTGTTCCCAGACAGTCCATTCCACTAAATAAATATAAATAAACAGTTTCAGAATGTATCTCTCTATTC
The DNA here is from genome assembly GCA_963932465.1 of Maratus speciosus. NCBI lineage: Eukaryota > Metazoa > Arthropoda > Arachnida > Araneae > Salticidae > Maratus > Maratus speciosus. Next base: position 287,358,537 of record OZ010794.1, read on the forward strand.
TAAAAAAAAGTAACTAACACCGCTGTTTTTGAATTTTTTGTGACAGAGGGTCTTTCTTCGTTAATATTAACCCTTAAATGCCATGTGTTGCCATTCGGCAACATACCCAATTTAGTCTTCTAAATATTATTAGAATAATATTGAAGTTTTAACGAATAATGTTGCCAGGTTTTCACGTCTCTCTGCTTATCACATCAGTATTTCAAAGTCTCGATTTTTTGTACCGTAATTTCCGGCCTATAATCCGCGGATTATCTGTGAAAAAACCTCAAAATTTTTAAGTGCGGATTATCTACCGGTGCGGACTATCTGCTGAAAACTTTTTTAAGCAGAAGCTCAGGGCAGACATCCAGTTTCTACCGGCAGTCATAAAATAAAAATGTAAACAGTTATCAAACGATTGTCTGCTATCGACCGTTCGTGGAGTTGCTTGTGATTGGTTCACATTTGACGTGAACGTGCTAGTGGGAGTGGCTTCCGATTACGATTTTATTTTTTTTAGCCTTTTGGCAACATGTTTTTATGAAGAACAAAGCATTTGTCAACTCATCCCTTTCAAAAATTGCAACCTCAATCATTTATGAAATAGCTCCGCCCAAAATTACGGCAGTTTTACTAATTACAATGATTGATATTACGATGCAGCCAATGGGAATCCACCACACAATAATCGAATGAATCATTATCGTATCGTAATTTCGCGGTTTTACTGCTGCCCTCTATGGATAGAATAATAAAATACAATTATGTCCTTGTAATGTATATTAAAAACCAAAACGTATTTGATGGTATATCACGTTGAAAGTTATAATAATGTCTAAGAGAAAACCTGTTATTTAACACTGCAGAATTTAAACAGGACGTTATTTAAAATGCGGAAGATGATTTAAAAACAGCAATTATAACAGAATTATCTGTATTCACAAGACCTTCAACGTTTTAGATATAAGATTCAATGAAAAAAAAATATTTGTATTTTATAACTTGTAATTATTTTTAATTATTTTATTACAATTATCATTTAAATAGAGCAACTAAATAAATAGGGAGGTGGTTGGTTAATTAGTAGTACTTTGGAATGTTGAAAGCAATGAGTAATTGTCGTATAGTCCGGCGTATAATCCGCGGATTATACGCCGATGCGGATTATCTGCTGAAATATTTTTATAAGGGCTAAAAATTGCGGCTGCGGATTATAGGCCGGAAATTACGGTATATGATTGTAATGTAAATAAACTACGGATTTTACATCGTTGAATAATTTTCAACACTGGATATCCCGACAATTTAGAAAAATTGACCGTTTTTCATAATCCATCTTAAAAGCACGGAAATTAAGTGATGAGAAATGTCTTAGCTAAACTTTTCACAAAAGTGTCTAAAATGCCCATGGAGATAAACGAGAAATTTTACTTCAATCCTTTATCTGAATAAATAAACCAGGAGTCAGAGTCAGGGCCATTTTTGAGAAAAAGAGTCGGAGTCATCCATTTTTCCCACCGACTCCACAGCCCTGAAATAAACCCACACACTATGAATGACCCACTTAAGCTCCAGATAGACGTTTCAGTTCATTCATGGTCTTTTTGTTCTGGTCAGGCAGCGCTTTCTTGTGGTTACACGACGTTTTTTATCAGACTAATACCGAACCATTGCATTGCATTGAAATGATCAGAAATTATATAACATCCATTTCTGAAACAATGAATATTGATTACAATTCATTGTATAATATTGAAAAAAGAATTCTAGGAAACACATCTAGGGACAAGCAAACCTTAATTCATTAATATTTCATGTAACAATAAAAAAAGTCATAAATGTGATTTTTATTATTTTCAATTCTTTTTGTGTGTGTGTTTATTTTGTTTAATAATGTTTTATTGCTTAAAATGCAAGAACAGTTATGAATTTAAAATTGTCATTAATTAATTAAAAATACAGCTTATTATAAACATATGTTTCTCCAACTCCAGTTACCGCAACACTCCGCTTATGACGACACTTTTTTCTGGTCATTAGAGTGTCAAGATAACGAGGTTCGACTGTATTATTAAGTCAATTTTCAACATGTAAACTGCAGCATTTGTGCTGTTTAAGAATAAAGATAGATTTATTTTTTCAATTGCTGCTACATGTGTTTTTTGTTTTGTTTGGAAGCTTGTGAAATACCCTATTTTGTTCTGCAGTGAGCAAGTAATATTTATTCTCTATCATAGTTCTTAAAATTCATGAGTGTTTAATATTATACAATTTTATCAACAAAAATTATTTTTTCAATTAAAGTGCAGTGTTGCCGATTGGCAACAACCAGTTTTTTAGCTGTAAAACATACTTGAAACAAAATATGATTTTTTAAAGTATTTTTTCCAAGATTTATTTAAGAAGTGAAAGCCGGAAAACATTTTAAAATGAAAAAATCAGGTATATAAGGGTTAAGAAAACTACTGCATACAAAAATATGAAAATCGGGGGTATTATAGAGATATATTTGATAAATACGCTGATGCAGACAGTTTTCAAATCGAATAATTATTTTAAGAGATATTTAATGTTATAGTTGGTCAAAATCGTTCCATTAAAAAGTTTTATAGGAGCAAAAACTAAAATTTCAGCATTTTGAGAAATATTTTTTACATCTTTTAGAAAAAGGTATTATTTTAAATTGTTGCCAATTTTTAAAACAGCACAATAAATAATATTTCCTTCAAATTAAAAATTTATTTGCATGTGACTAAACAGAAAAAACTTTCAAATTAGAATTAAATGATTATGTTTTAAAAGCAGGAAAATACAGAAAATTAAGTCATAAAAATTATATTTACACATGAATTTTAAAAGAGAAAGAAAATTGTAAAATAATAAATTCATTAATATGCATTAAAAGTCATAAATGGAGGAAATTATGTCATATTTAAAATGGCCAAACAATAATACTGCCAAACAGTTTAAATTTAAAAATGTATTTGTGTGAGACATTTATTTCATATTTCGAAATAATCTTTTCAGCTATTGATGTGAATTCTAAGACAGTGCAAATATTTCTTTTCTAAAACCAAAAGTATTTTCACGTGAATATTAAAAAGAAAACGAAAACTTTGGTAAAAATTACATCAGATTTAAAACGATGTTTTTAAAAGGGCTTATTTAAAAGAAATTTCTTATAGCATTGTTAAAAAAATACTGGGAGACAAAGACTCTATTTAATTAATTTTATATTAGTTTATTTTCAAAATTTTCACTGATCCAATTTAATCAAAGACGAAAACAGCCCATTAACAGGGAGATTGCCACTGTTTTTTAATTATAATTCAGCCTTCCGAAATTTTTTCAAGCCGATCAAATTAGTGTGTAGTTTGCGAGAGTTTTTAGAGTGTCTGAACGGGGGTTGGTGAGCATAGCTCATAGAGGACAGAGACCCCTAGTATAATAAAAATAAAACTTTACAATAGTCCAGGCAATAGGGATTTTACCAAGCAAAATTATTGGTAGTTCTGGAAATCGGCTTACTTTATGTTTTTTGGGTCGCTGAATCTGAATTTGAGACATCCCACCAAAATTTCCCCCGGCAACCCCCCCCCCCACCCAAATTTTGGTAAAAAGCCCCCCAAAAAAGGTTTTTATTAAAAAAATCAATTTTTTTATTGTTTTAGTGGAAGAGTATCTAGAAATTCAGAAAGTAGACAAAATTTGCAACAAATTAGATACATGACATTATGACTTAAGAAGAAGGGGGAGGGGGATCTGCCTCGGAACATGCGCGCGGTGCTGCGTGAACTAAGTTACGCAATTCCACTTAACCACTCACACATTTACATTCGCCCTCCCATCTCCCCTCCGAACTTTCCTTATAAGGTTTACTTTAAGTTTTTTGAGTCGCTGAATCCGAATTTTTAACTTGCCCCCAAAATTTTCCCTCCCGAAAACCACTCAAAATAGTTGTTATTAACTTAAATTTCTTATTGTTTTAGGGGAAAAGCATTACGAAATTCAGAAACTAGACAAAATTTGCAACAAATAGGTTATATGACATTATGACGTAGGATAAGCAGGGAGATAGGGGGCTGCCTCTGAACATTCCTCGCGCACTTTTCTCAAAAACCAAAATTTTTTCAAAAAATCAATTTTTTTTTTAGGGGGGGGGGGGGGGGGGTTGCCAGGTGAAATTTTAGTGGGAAGTTACAAATTCGGATTCAGCGACCCAAAAACATAAAGTGAGTCGAAATCCAGAACTAGTATTAATTTTTCCAAGTAAAATCCCCTATTGCCTGGATTTCATAACTTAGTGCACGTAGTGCTGCAGTGCATGTTCAGAGGCAGCCCTCCCCCTCCCTGTTCATCCTACGTCATAATGTCACATATCCTATTTGTTGCAAATTTTGTCTAGTTTCTGAATTTCATAATGCTTTTCCCCTAAAACAATAAGAAATTTAAGTTAAAAACAACTATTTGGGTTGGGGGGGGGGAGTTTCGGGGGGGGGGGGAATTTTGGGGGAAAGGTAAAAATTCAGATTCAACAACCCAAAAAACTTAAAGTAAACCTTATAGAGAAAGTTTGGAGGGGAGATGGGAGGGTGAATGTAAACGTGTGAGTGGTTAAGTGGAATTGCGCAACTTAGTTCATGCAGTACCGCATGCATGTTCCGAGGCTGATTCCCCTTCCCCTTCATCCTAAGTCATAATGTCATATATCTAATTTGTTGCAAATTTTGTCTACTTTCTGAACTTTTAGATACCTTTTCCCTAAAACAATAAAAAAATTGATTTTTTTAATAAAAACCTTTTTAGTGGGCATTTTACCAAAATTTGGGGAGGGGGTTGCCGGGGAAAATTTTGGTGGGAAGTTAAAAATTCGGATTCAGCGACCCAAAAAACATACAGTAAGCCTTTTTCCAGAACTACCATGAATTTTGCTAGGTAGAGCCCCTATACGGTCTCTATTGCCTGGACTAAAAAGCAATCAATAACCTTTTTTTCTCTCTTACAGCCAAACAGCTCTTTTACTGAAACATCTTGCATACAAATAGTTTTTAAGTCACACAAAGAATCTTACACAAAATAGCACATTATTTGAATTATGTTTAGAAGCTTAAAAAAAAAAGCTAAATAGTGACCTAAATGACAGTGATAAGACATTAAGGCTGCTAGTCACTCAGCTTCCAAATTCCCCTTGGTAATGTTAAGTTTATAAGTGTTTAATGCTTTCATATATTTAAAATATCTCCTCAGGAAATTAACATTTTTAACTTCTTTTTTCTATGTACTCCTCATAAAGGATGTTTCTTTTTTCTTTAGTTATCAAAATATTTCTAAAATCAATGATTAATTTTATATGAAGTGTTAAATTTTACTCCCAGTTTGTCAGTTTTTAAAACATAAAATATTAAATTAAGCATAGATTTTAGAAATATATTGACAACTAAGAAAAAAAGTGACATCTTTTAAGAAGAGAACCCCTGAAAAAAGAAGGTAAAAATATTAATTCCCTGGGGAGATATTTTAAATATAAGAATGCATCAAACGCCCTTAGACTTAACATTACCGAGGGGAATTTGGAAGCTGAGTGACTAGTAGCCTTAATAGGGATGCACCGGATATTGATTTTGCCGGATATCCGAAGCTCCTTTGCCTGCCGGATTCGGATATCTGGCTGGATATCCGGCACTAGATATGTTTTTAGTTATATGGTGAATTATTTCTTTATATAACGCCATCTCAGAACAATAAATTACAAGCATATTTCACACATCATTAAAACATTTTAAATGTATTGAAATATAATTAACGAAAACTATATCTCTTTGCATATCAGGGCTTGAAATTCAAGTTTCCCCAGGAGGAGAGTTTCCCACCAAACATTTAAAAATGCAGGGGGTTGAACTGTTAGAAAGGAAAAAAAAATCTTTAAACCCCGTTATTTTTTATGTGCCACTTAAAGAATTACATTTATACAGACATGACAAAATACCATTAAAATAATTTAAATTAACAACTGAAGATAATTATCCAAAATGTTTATTTTTATTAAAACAAAGGAACAGAATCAATTTTTATATATACCATGTCTATCTTTCAACTTTCACCTAATGTTATGGGCAATTAACAATTGGGTTCCTAAATGAATTTCTTAATTTAGATTTTATTGCATTCTGCGTGATTTAGCCTCTTTCACAAGTTACACTTTTGACAAACAGCACAGACCAACTTTTATAACTTTAGAAATTATCGGAAACACATGGTTATGCTCTGTTAAAAAATTTTAAAAAACTTTGCAAAATCTGATGTGCATTAATTTTTAACAGTAAGTGAAAAATGCATGAATAATGCATATCGGTGATTCTATTGTCAGTATCCTATGGTGATTGTATGTCACTTCTGAACAAACTTGTTTTATTATATCCTTAATGGAATTATAGTCAAAATTGTAGTCCCTGGTATTTTCGTTAATTGAACTATGTTCTATGCATTGGAATTTTAAATCCATATCCAAAGTTTGAAAAGGAAATAGTCATTGATTTTTTTCTACTACATGATAAAAGGTTGATTTCAAAAAGTCATGTCCTAATCTGTGAATTGCAAGAATCAACTAGTTTGTTATTAATAAACGTGTTTTTTTTTAAGTTCAACCAAATTTTTTTCCCCTTCATGTGCACCACAAGTGTAATCTCATTTTGTTGAGTGCTGACTATTGGCCAATTTGGTAGGGCTCAGTCTCCGGTGGCCATTACTGCCCTTTTAGTTATTTGCTATTTTGGGCATAGGGAAAAAACATCGCAAAATACATAAATAGGTCATAAAAAAAAATATTGCCGATTTCGTCAATCATGGTGAAAATAAATAAAAAAATTTGTCGACCGGTCGCAAGAAGAAAACAGATGTACAGGGGAAATCGGCAGCGGGAAAATATCACAAAATTCGTCAATTGATCTGTCACGAGCAAATATCGTGAAATTCCTCAGCCGGTCGCAGAGAAAAAAACGTGAAAATTTTCAATCGGATGCAGAAAAACAATTGTTACTTTCATCAGTATGTCGCAAGAACAAACAAGGAAATTTGCCAATCGGTCACAGAATAAAATTGCTATATTTATCAATTGATCTCGAGAAAAAAAATATATATATGAAATTCACCGATCGGTCTCTAAAAAAAAAATTGTAAAATTCGTCAGTCAGTCGTGGAGAAAAAGCGCAAAATTTTTCAGTCAGATGCAGAAAAACAACCATGAATTTTGTCAACCTGTCATAAGAAGAAACTGTGAAATCTGCCTATCGATAATGGAAAATATCACGAAATTTGTCAGTCAGTCCTGAGACTTGCTCGTCGTTTTACAAAGAAACATTTTCAGAAAATGATTTTTTGGAAACAGGAGCTGCCCCGCTCACAATACGGCATAATAAATAGGGCACGAATCCTGCCATCCCGCTTCGAAATTCAAGCCCTGCAATGTATATTAATAATATTGCATAAAAATGTAATTTAAATATTAAAATATTCTGTTTATTTGTACAATGAAATGCTGATAATTTGTACAACAAATTTTAACCAATTAATATGTGTATAATTGTAGAGTATTTTCACAAAGAAATACTACATACTTTCTTTTTATAATTTAAACATAAAATATCTACTAATATACCCGTGATTAAAGAGTTATTTTCTCCAAACATAGGCTTAGTTGATGCCCTTTTTCTGTATTAATTATTTAACCTTTAACTGATGTGACTAAAATTTGTCACACAACTGATGTGATCCGGTCTCTCGGACCCCTCGAATAAAATGAATAAAAAAATAACTCAAATGGTTGAATTTACTTAAATTTTGTCCTAACAATATCGTTGTACTTCTCTTAGGAGCATGTGAATTAAATTGCATGAAAAAAGTATTTTATTCATATTATTTAACTTCAATACAGAAAAGTAAAAAGCTGTAAAAGTGCTTACAGCTGGGAGTCGCGGGGTCTGGGAGGCCGCGTGACATCAGTTAAAGGTTAATATTGTTTTTGCTCTAAGTCACGTTTAGTTTTACTTTAAGTTAAATTATTTTTATATTTAAAAGTAAAAAGAAAATTACTACTTTTAATTTTAAATATTTATAATGAAGTTACAAAAACTACTAGTTGGATTTGCCAATCCCAAAACTTTCTTCAATCTCATACATCTTAATATTTCAAAAAGTAGTTCCAAATGTTAATACTTCAATATTATTAGTTCAATATTATACCAACTTTGATTTTGGTCTAAAATTTCTGCTTCAGTCAATTAATCAGAATAAGAATAAGTTAATCTCGATTATGATATTTATTAAAATCAAAAATTTTTTCGTTATTCTGTTGTTCAGCTGATTGTGAATAGCCAGCTTAGCAGGATGCGAAGTTCCCTTCGCTTCATGAGCCGCCAATATACAGTACAAAAAAAAAAAAAAAAAAAAAAAAAAAAAAAAAAAAAAACTGAAAAATCGAGAAAATTTTACAAAAATCTCTGTTACAGTGCCACCTTCTGGCAGAATATTTCCAAATTCAAGGAGAAACTGCTGGCCATAGCCAAAAATATACACCACAAATTCTATGCTTAACTTCATACACTTTTCAATGGTAAAATAATGAAAATAACACAAAAATTCGTATTATAGCGCCCCCTTCCAGCAGAATATTTTCAAATTGAAGGAGGACCTGCTGGCCATAGCCAAAAACATATCCCCCAAAAATTGGTTCAATTCTATACATAACTTCATACACTTTTCGATGGTACAAGAATGAAAGTGGCACAAAAATCGCTATTACGGTCCCCCCCCTCCCCTTCCAGTGGAATGTTTCCATATTGAAGGAGGGCCGCCTGGCTATAGCCAAAAACATTCATAAAAAAATTGGTTCAGTTCTATGTATAACTTCATTACAATGGCAAAAATCGCTATTATTGGAAATATCCCCATCCTGGTGGAATATTTCCACTTTAAGGAGAACCTACTGGAGATATCCAAAAACAAATACAAAACATTTTGTTCAATTATATGGATAACTTCATATACTTTTCGATGATACAATAATGAAAATGGCACAAAAATCGTGATTACCGTGCCCCCCCCCCCCCCCACCACCACCACCTCCAGTGGAATGTTTCCATATTGAAGGAGGGCCACCTGGCTATAGCCAAAAACATTCACAAAAAATGGTTCAATTCTATGCATAACTTCATTCACTTTTCGATGGTATGATGGCGACACACGGACAGACAGACATTTTGTATAAACATGTTTTGGGATATCTGACCCCTAAAACATCTAAATCTATCGAAAACCAGTAATTGAAAAAAATTCTATTACAACACTTTCTTCTAAAAATAGGCCTGTTTAATTGTTAAACTTAAAAGAAAGAAAGAAAGTTAATAAAGTCATACTTTAATAAACAACTTCAAATTTTGTTTATACTCTGAAAGTAAAGGTACAATTTTTTAAAAGAAGTAAATGTAAATTCTTAAATTTATTATAAAGAGTTCATATATCAATGTTAGGAAAGCTGGCAATTCTTTAAACTTTTGAGAATTACCTTTTACTCATGAATAGTGAACTTACTTTCATATTTTACATTATAAACAAAATTGTTCGGCATTGTTTGGGGTCAAACGATTTCTGTTATCCTTATATATTCGCTTTGCTGCACTCTGCCGGATATCCGGCGATTGTGATTCGGATATCCGACGGTATTTCGGATATTGAAAAATCAGCCGGATATGCCGAATATCGGATATTTGCCGGATATCCGTTGCATCCCTAAGCCTTAAGAATAAACATTTGGGTAAAAAATGCTGATTTACTCCGAGAATTCTAGCTTAGGCTACTGTAACTTCGTAATTAATGAGCAGTGTTGCCAGACATACACTGGTTTCCAAAAATTAAGGAAAAACAACAAAAGTAACAATTACTCAAAATGCTACAAGTAGATTTTAATAACTGAGCCACAATGTACAACACATAGTAAGGTATAAAATGACATTAAAAGAAACTACCAGACGATTGTGGTGTTCCAGAAATTAACACAATTATAAAATAAAGAAAATAAATGTGTCAGTTTGGTATAGGAAAAGTACCTTTAATATGGAGTATGATCATCCCTAGAAGCAATACAGCATATACAGCAATGTGTCATACTGTCAATTATGCGATTGATAAGTTTGCTGGGAAGTGTGAGCCATTGCTCTTGTAAAGCAGTTGTAAGCGTGGCAAGAGTCTGAGGAGGGGGATTGAGAGCAGCGATACATCTTCCTAAAGCATCCCAAACATGCTCGATGAGATTCAAGTCCAGTTATCGAGCTGGCCATTCCATGCGCTGAATTGTTTGATGCTGAAGATAATCTTGTACAATGTGAGCCCTGTGTGGTCTAGCGTTATCATCCTGTAACAGGAAATCATTACCTATTGCACTGGCATAAAGGCTCACATAAGCATCAAGAATGTTATCTTTATAGACGTGAGCATTCATAGTTCCATGTGGAAAGACATGGAGGTCTGTATGTTCGCCCAAAGAGATACCATCCCAAACACAGACACGGCCTACTCCATACGAATCTCTTTTACGAATGTTTGATGGATGATAGCGGGTTCGCCGTTCTCCCCAAATCAAACAATGCCTACTATCGCTTTGAAGGCTAAACTGGAACTCATCCGTGAAGAGAACACGCCTCCATTAATCAGCCATCCAGTGGACATGTTGACGTGCCTACCTTAAACGTTCCCTCCGGTGACATGAGTGAGTGGCACACAAATGTCTGGTCGCAACGCGTAAAGAACACCTTCATGACGGCTTCTATTCACAGTAGACGTTGATACCAACCTTCCAGTGGCTGCAACAAGAGTGACTCTCAGATGAGAGGTGTGATGTAGCAATCACATTTATTATTTATTTTTTAAATTGTAATGCAGCATTATTATCTCATGTTTTAAACTATTTATTTTCAACGCAAAACATCGTTCAAATCGTTTTTTTTTTTTTCTTTCCTTTTTACCACAAGTAACAGAACCTTTGATTTCAGATTTTCCCCCTCTTCCTGATCTATTTTTAGATTAAGCGTGACGTCGACCGCGTCATATTGGAGGTGTGTCTCTCTCCTCTTGCCTTTTGACTGTAGTTTCGTTTTTCCGTGCTGTCATTCGTTCTACAATTAATACGTAAATTTAATTTAACAAATAGATTTAAATCATTTCTGCATGTAGTTTTGTAAACCCCTTTTATGCAGTATATATATCAATGCAGCCAGTTTTTTAACAGATTTTAAGATCGGATCAGATTTTAAGATTTACGAAAGTTTTAATATGTATTATTTTTGACAATGTGATTTGTCGTTTGAATTTCGGGCCTTAGCGCCTAAATTCAAAGAGCAATGTTCTTCAATAGCTATAACTCGATATCTAAAAGTTTATCTTCGGTCTCTGGCTTTTTTAAATTTAACGCATATTTGATTTCGGACTTTTGATTATCAAGACCTTTAAAAAAATGATTTTAACCAGTATTCATCTTTATCATGGAATTACTTCCAAGTTTTAATAATTCTACGTGGAACGTTCTTCGAATGTGTACAGTGACCTACTTCTCCTAATTGCCTTCCACCTCTCAAGTGAAACAACGAATAAAGAAGATTTTTTATAACTGCTGTCTCTTCAATGTGTCTACTGTTCTCATCATTAAGTAAGACCATTCCTTTTATTTTTATTGCAAGTCAACCTTATCATTTTAGCTATACGATCACTCCATTTATGGCATTCAAGAAAAAGTTTATTCTCGCCATTTATGTTTATTCTCAACAAATTAACTCTTTTTATTTACTTAATTCTCCTCCTCAACATATTTAAAACGTCACATTTGGTTTCCGTGACAAAAAAGAACATTTCGGCGTTGTTGCCTTTTGATTACAACGTAATGCCTTAAATAATAACTTAATGACTGTATTTTGTTGCCGTAATTTTGACGATTGATGCATTTTTTTTAAAGAAGATTTTTGTTCTCAAACAGATGAACTGCTTTTTTAAATGGAATTCTGAAAATGATTTAGCATTATAATTGCTGTTATTCTTTTTTGCAATATTTTCTGTTCTTATAAAAAGAAAACGTAATCTTTTTTAATCTTAGAAGAAATTTTGTTCCTGAAAATTATTCCTAACTGAATTTTCTTTTGCATAAAATTTTGCAGATTTGTTACTTTTATAGAAAAATACTGACGTAAATTCAAATAAATTGATTTAAAATTATTATTTTTTAATATGGAATTTTAAGAAAATTATAATATTCTGTTGTTCTCAGATGGAACATTTTGCTTTTTTAACGGCTGAAGATCGATCAAACATCGTAATGAAAATTTTGTTCTCAAGTTCTATTTGCAATACTTATTCCATGATTTTAAATTTTTGAGCATAGTATAATTAAAAAAAAAATTCCATTAGTGGTTTTTATTTTGAAGTATGTCTTGACAAAATTATTGCTGTTTTTAAATTAATGCAGAATGAAATATTATTTTAAAAATCAAGAAATTTATTTATTTGTTCTCTAATTCATTTATTCTTATGGTGCATTACAAGATATTTATCATAGAAAATCTTTAATGAATTTTGAAATTCTAAAATGAATTCCAACAATTGTTCTCTGATTTTAAGAACAAATTTATTTAACAAGAGGCTATGGTTTTTATACTTATTCTTATATTGGGTTTTTAAATTTTATTTTATGGCACTTATACAATAAAATATTTAGTGAATTTGAAGATATATTATGAAAATTAAGATATTTATTGAAGCAAATTATTTTTTTCCCCTTGGAATCTGTGATAATTATTGAAGTTTAAATTATTTTACTGAAGTTGTTCTTATCTATTACTTGCAAAGGAGCTGAAGTTCATGAAATTCGTAGTTGTAATATAACCTGCATAATTTTTTTTGAAGTCTTTTCTGCTTTTAAATGTATCAATTTATGATTTTTATTCAAAAAATACCTTCAATAACTTTTTATAAAAAATATATATGTATAACGTGTTCTTGTACCATCTTCCACTTTTATTCTCAAGATATTTTTGTCATCTAGTGCACGATTTGACTGCTAATATCGATTTTGGTGTTTGGTGAGTGCAGTGTTCCTTTATAAAATTTCAAGAACTGTGTTTGCTTTCTACAAACTGTTATGATAACTCTCAGTGCTTCAATTTTCCAGAATTATGTAGCTTCATCAAAATTTAATGACATATTTTTTTTGCTTAAAGAAGAAATTAAAAAAAATTCATTCTCCTGTATCATCCTCATGACTGAAATAGTTTGATAAAATTTATTCTACATGTTCAAATATAACAATAGATTTACTCATCTTTCTTATTCACATTTACTTACCTGCTGAAGTTGCCTTCAAGAGTGTTGTTATTAATCCATTTTTTGAAACGCTTCTCTTGTGTATGGAAATGTTGTTCTGAAAGTACTGAAAATATTATACATACCTGCAAAAAAAAATTCTGTTCCTCATTTACAGCAACCAATAAAGATTTGTGCTCCATTTTCGGCTTTGATGTTCCTGGTGAATTCTCAGTAATTTATGTAGTAAAATATCCATATTTTTTCTGATCTTCTCCAGTGTGTTTTTGAAGTTGGTTTTGAAGCTAAATCAGTATATATATTATTTTTTCATAAACAGTATATTTTCCTAGTCAACGTTTACTTGTGAGTGGAAAATTTTTATCCTTACGTAGGAGTAAGCGGCAAAGTTTCATCCTCGCATTCAAAATGTTTGACTTCTACATTATACCATATTCTACAAATATTTATAAAATTTAATGTTATTTGAATTACAGAAAATGTTTAAGCTCAAGAATGTTTGTTTATTTGCTTATTTCTGAAGATTTTTATATGTTAATTATTATTATAGTGCCTTTTCCTTATTTCATAACCCAATTGCTTCAAAATTTTTAATCTGCCATATGCCTCACTTTTCCAATTTTATGTAAGAAATTATTTTAAATTGATTATGAAGATATTTTTTAAAATGAAGAAAATTTTTATTTGCACCTTTCATATGAAGAAAAGCACTAGTTCTTAGTGAAAATATTTACCAGCGCACCTTTTTTCTGAAGTGTTCGTCAGTGAATCTTCAACAATTCTCTAAGAATCATAATTAAAAAGTGCTTCTTCACTACCGATTTTGACTACCGATCTTGTCCTCTACTCATCATGGTGTATGTGTTTATATCATCCTTAAGTGCAGTGTTACTCCTAAATGTACCACCATGCATTGTCTTCTTTTTGCCAGCAGTGTCTACCGATTTTTCCTTCAAAGTATATCACCATATTCTGCTAAATGTTCATAATTGGTGATAATGTTGTTGCTAACTGTGCCTTTTTTTCCCAACAAAATAGAAGTGTTTGAATAGTTCACAGTACTATTCATATCCAACCATTTGTGGTTTATACCAAGAGCTTCTTTACATCTGTAAAATATACTATTTTTTTTTCTCTTTTTCTATGCTGATTATTTGATTATCTCTTGCACAAGATCTCAGAGGTCTCTTATGCACATTGGAGTCTGCTGTATTTTTGTGTTTTGATATAGATATCCTTACAGGGTTCCTGAATGTGTCCACTGGCTATGGTATCATGAAGGATTGTCTGTTTACTCTACAATATTTTTTAAATTTTTGCAGCTCTTTAATTTAATTTCAACTGTTGTTTAAAGTTAATTTAAAATATTTTTTTTTTTTACAAGCATAGAAATTTAAATTTTACTATTAAATTATTGAAGGAATTAAACTAAATATTTTTATGGTACACTTGCTTGGTAATTTAAAATTTTTCCTGATTATGACAATTTTTTTTTAACTATTATGATTAATGAAATTCAAGTCCTAGGTTGTCGGAATATAAAAGTAAAATATTCTCGACTTTCTCATTGCAATTTATTTTTATAAATATGCAGAAAATTGATTAGTAGAAATGATTTATTTATTCATTTTGAATGTTTCAATATATGAGGAAATTGATTAGTAGAAATGACTTGTTCATTTTGAATGTTTCAATATATGAGGAAATTGATTAGTAGAAATGACTTGTTCATTTTGAATGTTTCAATATATGAGGAAATTGATTAGTAGAAATGACTTGTTCATTTTGAATGTTTCAATATATGAGGAAATTGATTAGTAGAAATGACTTGTTCATTTTGAATGTTTCAATATTATGAAAAAATTGATTAGTAGAAATGATTTTTCATTTCGAATGTTTCAATTTATGATTTATTTTTCCTAGGCAGTCAGAGTATATTTAGAGAGGGTACTTCTGACTTTATGTTGCTTTACTTTTGCAACTTTATAAATTTTGATTCATAAGTGTACCTTATTTTTATCTTATTGAATTCAATTTTTTTTTTTTTTTTTGTGGTCTCTTTTGGCTAAAAATTTATTTAGCTTTTGGATTTATTATTAATTTTAAAATGTTATAAAGGATAATATTTTAATTTATAGAGATCATTTTACACAGGAAGGTGCCTTTCTTTGCATGTGATTGCAATGGGGCTTGATATTATTATTATTATTATTGTATACTATCATGTTATGTATACTATTGAAATTTGAATGTACTACTTGATGTATATTCTTTTTCTTTCTCTTTAGGTCACTGTACATGTATGTTCCCTAATTGTGCAAATGCACTTAAAATTTTTATTATGACTTTTAAATTTTAACTTAAATTTTATTCTACATTTTTTTGCTCCTTGGCTTTTAAAATTTTGTTTTCCCTTTGTTGAAAAAGCTCTTTCAAGATTTACCCTTTTCACCTTTTGGTCATCCAAAATTTTGTTCGGCAAATGGGGGTAATGTGATGTAGCAATCACATTTATTATTTATTTTTTAAATTGTAATGCAGCATTATTATCTCATGTTTTAAACTATTTATTTTCAATGCAAAACATCGTTCAAATCGTTTTTTTTTTTCTTTCCTTTTTACCACAAGTAACAGAACCTTTGATTTCAGATTTTCCCCCTCTTCCTGATCTATTTTTAGATTAAGCGTGACGTCGACCGCGTCATATTGGAGGTGTGTCTCTCTCCTCTTGCCTTTTGACTGTAGTTTCGTTTTTCCGTGCTGTCATTCGTTCTACAATTAATACGTAAATTTAATTTAACAAATAGATTTAAATCATTTCTGCATGTAGTTTTATAAACCCCCTTTATGCAGTATATATATCAATGCAGCCAGTTTTTTAACAGATTTTAAGATCGGATCAGATTTTAAGATTTACGAAAGTTTTAATATGTATTATTTTTGACAATGTGATTTGTCGTTTGAATTTCGGGCCTTAGCGCCTAAATTCAAAGAGCGATGTTCTTCAATAGCTATAACTCGATATCTAAAAGTTTATCTTCGGTCTCTGGCTTTTTCTAATTTAACGCATATTTGATTTCGGACTTTTGATTATCAAAACCTTTAAAAAAATGATTTTAACCAGTATTCATCTTTATCATGGAATTACTTCCAAGTTTTAATAATTCTACGTGGAGCGTTCTTCGAATGTGTACAGTGACCTACTTCTCCTAATTGCCTTCCACCTCTCAAGTAAAACAACGAATAAAGAAGATTTTTTATAACTGCTGTCTCTTCAATGTGTCTACTGTTCTCATCATTAAGTAAGACCATTCCTTTTATTTTTACTGCAACTCAATTTATCTTATTCACGGCATTTCTCATCAATATATATATTAAAATTTCGTCACAAGAGGGGGTTGTTGTTCTATTCCTTCGTACACATAACCGCAAATTTCAGTCATCAGTGCTTGTCATAGCTGTTGCCCGTCCTTGGCTAAATCTTTTCGAGGCCGAACCAGTGGTTTGAAATTGTTTCCAAAGCTTATGAACAACAGAAGGACTCAGATTTAGGCATCTGGCTACCTTTGTCTGACTTTGGCCTACCTCCAATCTTCCAATAACTCTATATTGCAATTACACGGACAAATGATACCTCGAGATCATATTAATGAATTGGCTATCTCAGTTTTCTTATCTTATAATCACAGCGACACCAGCAGCCGTACTCTCTAGCATGTATTTTTATGCCCCTCGCATATGATGCAATCCGATTACAGCACCACTAATTTCATTTTGTAATTTTATTCAGCATCTTTTAGTTAGCAACATATGCAAATTTCATACGGATAGGTTAATTTTTGAATGAGTTATCGCTCTTTTTGTGATTTTTCCTTAATTTTTTTAAACAAATGTACAATAATTTCATGTACTGATATGATATACAATGATGATAGCATAAAATGCAATACTTTTTATGGTGACTTTTGAGCAAGTTTCATAAAATATGAATATTCACTATTGAAAGTTATAATTTATAAAGTACCACTTTCCACTGGCAAAGATTATAAAATCAACAAAAAATATTATGAAATAAAATGTGACTGGTGAGCAATATAATAAATTTATGCAAAATCACCAAAATTATATGAACAGTGACTATTTATTCTGATAAGTTAAAGACATTCACAATATAAGATTTCAAAATTAACATTTTTTTTATAATTTGCTTAAAAACTCGTACAATGTTTTCTGACTAGTACAATGTTTACTGACTATGTCTTTTTTTAAAAATAATACCCTTTTTTAAAATATGTAAAAAATCTCTCGAAATGCTGAAAATTTCAATTTAAAATGGAAATAAAACCTCAAAAAATGAATCAAATTAAAAAAATAAATGCAGTCTGCACACTGTCAACTTCTAATATATAAAATGATCTAAAAATAATTAAATTTCTATGTATAGTTTTTGTTCCTATAAAACTTTTTTAATGGAACAATTCTGACCAACTTTAACATTAAATATCTCTTAAAATAATTCTTCGATTTGAAAACTGTTTGCATCAACGTGTTTATCGAACATTTCTCAATAATACCACAAATTTTCATATTTTTATATGCAGTATTTTTCCTAATATTAACGAGGAAAGACCTTAGGTCACAAAAAATTCATTGTCAGCCATGGTGACGGCATTAGTTACTTTCTTTTAGAATAGAGAGATGATTGAAGAAAACAAAGTACAGATTAAAACCACTTAAAAGATATGAAACAAACTTCAAAAATTTCATCAATTGCATCAAGCTGTTCTATCTATTGTTATTAGACATATAAATATTGCACAGATGAGAAACTAAACTCAATTGTGCTTAAAAAAAAACTAAACAATACGGAAATAAAGATACTTTAAAAGCATTTCCTCGGCAATGCATACGGCGTACCTTGTAGTGGGATCAGTGGGATTTTTCAAAGAAAAGTGAACTCACGACGTCAGCACCAAGTATTTAATACGATACGACTGATATCAGATGCCGAAAAAAATGCCCCCTATCTAGAACATACTCCGGAAGTAACAAAATGATACTTTGATGAATAATTAATGATGACTGGTGAATCAGAAGATAGTATGTCTGGCGCTATCTGTCATCATTTCAGAATGCCACGCCATTCGATTCCGAAAGAAATCTATGTTTGCATGGAAGTTACTGCCGTGAATGCATTACAGAAATGAATCGAAAATACTTTTAAAAGTAAATAGAGATAGATATAACTATTGCTTAAAGTAACGGCTTTTAAAATAAAGGATTATATTTAAATACAAAAGGAAAAGAGGTTTACTGGTAAGTAAAATTATTGTTTAAATAAAGATTGATGTTTAATATTATAAAGTATATATAAATATTGATATTTTATATTACTAATGATATTTAATTATGATAAATATTATAAACTTTAAATAAAATGATGATAAAAGATGAATGAATGATGATGAATGTATGAGTGGTGTGAAAAGGGTTTTGAGTCAATAAGACACATAGCACTGGACATTCCTATTACTTTCCACTCCTACAAGTTCTTAAAATTAAGCATTTCTATCTTAAAATCAAGTTTGTGAATTCACTGTGGCCATTCAGACCCTGCAGTGCCTTTTAATCCCCCCCCCCCCCCAAAAAAAGGAAAATAGGAGGAAAAAATCAATAAGGAATAAAAAAAATTACATTTAAGATAATTTATTGAAATATAATGTGTCAAATATACAATTACTCTTAAACAAAATTTTTCTTTAAGTGTTAAGCCAATTTATAATTATAAAAAAAAGAAGCTTGTATGTATGTCTGTGTTCTGTTCTGAAGAGACTACTGCATTTAGAGCTATGAAATTTTGCAAGAAGGCACTTATATACCTGATGTAATGCACCCTGAAGCCTGATTCTGGGTTTTCATTAGATTTTTTTAAAATTAAATTTCAGGCAATTTTCAGACTGTTTGCGTTTTGGGGTGGTTTGAATCAACTTTAGTGATTAAACTCATGTTAGAAGAATGCCAAATCAGTTCCTATAGCATGAACAACAATACTGAAGAAATAAATTTCATCTGTGTCAAAATAAAAAATAATAATTCTAGCATCTTTGATTCAAGACTGGATTTCTTTTATGAATATCAAAAATACGTCACAAAAAGAGAAAAAACATCAAAAATCGCAGAAAACTTAATTAAAAGAACTCACAAAAAATTTGAATTGCTATACGAATTCAAATAATATCAAAAAGGATAAAATATACTACAATGGGCTAAAAGGTTGACTCCATGTTTCGTTCACGAATTTGAAAAAAAATCACGACAAAATATGAAAAAACCACTAAAAACCGCATAGCAATTTTCAAAAGTCACTGTACTAATTCCGAACAATAGATAAGAGTAACTGTTTTTTGAGGTCGAATACCCTTCCCGCCTTCTTACCCTTAATGAAAAATCCTGTGTAAGCTAGGGCCTCATATTGATGAGAATTTTTTTCTTTTGTAAGAACCTCCTGAAAAGATTTTAACAGGAAATATAAATCGCAGATCCAGCACCGTGCGAAAGGGGGGGCGAAGGGGGCGGTCGCCCCGGGCACGGAAATTTGGGGGCGCCAAATTTGTACTACCAATTTTCGTTTTTTTTATTGTCGTCGACCATTTTCATTGGAATTTTTTTTCACTCTTCGATATTCTATTTTTTTTTTTGTAAAACCAAATGTATGTATTTACATAGCGGGAATTTTTTTCCCAATGAAGTATGTACATTTTGCATTTCCAGGTTATTGCGTCGTTCACATTTACTTTGCATTGAGCTCTTTAGATCTGATGATTTTATAATATGCTTTTGTGATATTTTATTGCAGTGTTTCTTAAACTTTTGCACTCTGCGGCCCCTTTTACATCGTATACGAAAGTTTCTGTGCTAACCTATCCTGATTCCACTATGGGATCATTCTTATAGTCATTCGGTCATTACTTTGCTGTTAAAAAAAGGTCCAGCACAGGATAAAAATGCTGATTACATGAAATCTGCCATTGCAGAAGGACGACAATTTTCCAAACTAACGTTCAAGAAAATTATACCTAGTGGAGAAACTATTAACCGTGATTGTGGCTTATTGGATAACTTAATTAAGCGAATCACTATATTTTGTTTTCTCTGTTTATTATTCACCAATTATCATGATCGCCCACCAAAGTTAGCCAATCCAGATTGTGGGTTTTTCATGTAGAAGAAATTAAATCCTAAAATTCTTGAGCATAAAAATGCTCTAGAACACAGGAATGCATGCATTCGATAAAAGAAACTTGAGAGACGTTTAAAATTAAATCATGTAATCGACAGCAAATTTGAAAAGAGCAAAAGTGAAAAAGATAATTGGCGAAATATATTCAGGATGAAATTATGAACTTTCTTGCCAATGAAGTAAGAAAAACGATTGTAGAAGAAATTAATAGAGCAAGGTATTTTTCAATTTCGTTCGATCGCACTCCATATACCGCGTGTCCTAAAATGGACTGACTGAGTGATAGTGCCATCCCGAGGGGCAGACCACTAGCTGCTCACGTTAATGACTTTTTCAATTCTTATACAGCAATTTTACAATTTCACATTACAACATAAATATCGATGATTTGTTGAAGAATTAAACAGGTTTATAGTCAACTCAGGTTACAGCAGTATACTTTATTAAACCATATTCGTGAAAATCAATGAAGTTTATACTGAATTGACAATTATGCCAGCAATGTATAACCACACAAGCACTATAAAGACAATATCTAGCGCCATAGGTGCTCAATCAAGGCCAAAACCGAAATCGTCCAACACTGATGCGAAAAGAAGAGGTTAAATGTATGGAGTGGGTCACATTCTCCAATACAATCTTACTTTTAGGGGCCTATTCTATATATTTAACCTTCTTCCTTCGCATGATGCCAAGGGGATTTCTGTTTATACCTCCTTTGAGCGCTTATTGCTTGCCACCTATCTCTGTTATTTGGAACTAAAACCGAGAACCGCAGTAGAAATACTTCTAATATCTTACATAACTCTCCTGCAAGAATTTCTTTTAATAATTGTCACCATTTGCAAGTTATTGAATTTTAAACACATTCCAGTTTAGGAATCCAGTACACCTCACAAATTATAAATGACACAAATTACGCGATACCGAAAATAGAAATTTTTCATTCGGGGAAAGGTTTCTTGACTACATCCAGTCAAAAAAAAAAAAAAAAAAAAAAAGGAGCGTAAGAAATTTAAGATAAGCTAATGTCCGACAATCTCGACATTCACAGCTGCACGAGAGGTTCTGTTCTCAAAGATGGTAGACAGGAGGTGCTGAGTTCGACCCAATCGCGCACGTCAGCCTAATCGTTTGAAATTGTCCGTAATTTTCTTCGAACCTTGCCTAAATACGGGTTAGGTTCCCTTAGAAAGACCTTACAGAGGACATTCCCATCCCATTCCTTTCTACTCAGTGTTGATTTCAGGGGTGGCCTGGGGGGGAACATTCCCTCCTGGAGAAATGAGATGTCCCCCCCGGAAGATTTGAGATTTTGAGTTTTCAATGGTCAAAAAGCACAATTTACCCCCCGGAACTCTATAATGTCCCCCCCCCCCCCCGGAGCCACAGAAATCCCTCCCGGAGAAAAGTGTCTGAATTCAACACTGGGCCTACTATATCCAACTTGAAGATAATCGGCCGTCATAAACAATACCAATATCAACGCTTCAGAGCTCAATGTTGTGATATGGTGTAAATATGGCTTCCCAATATAATGTTGTGTAAGCTCGAATCGTCGAAGTAAATAAATTCGTCTATTTTTTTTACCATGCTCTGCACATTCTCTAAACTTTGAGTTAGTGCTGCTGGTGTATGTCCAAAAATGTCCGGAACTGCATAAAATGTGTTTTTTTTTTCTTCTCTTCTACTGAAAGGTGGGATATACTTATGTCCCACTTATCAGTTTATTTAAAGAAACATTGCGATACTCTATGGTCATGAAAAAATAAAGCTATATCTGCAGTTTACGAACAATAGCAACAGATTTTAAAAGCTCTGGAAGACCTTATAGAAATGAAGTAAAATGAGAAAACTTACTCAGGAGCAAAAAGCTTAATAAAGCAAATAAAGAAATTCCCCTTTATTTACGGCTTAGTAGTTTGACACAGCATTTTAAATGAAATAGAAAAAGTTAATATTATTCTCACGAAAAAAAAAAAAAAAAAACTGTCAATGTTTTGATTCACAGCAAACTGATTGAAACACTAAAAAACACATTTTAGACAATAAGAGAGGAAATTTTTGAACAAGAAAGCTAAGATTTGTTTATGTCCGTAAATGTAGAGTCCTTATTTGAGCAAAACAGAAAACGTAAAATTCGCAGAACACTTTGACTATGAAGCTCCTGATGAAAGTGGACATTTATATGAAAGTGAAAGATTTCGTGTTACGTAGAGACACTTTACCGTGCAACTGAACTGGAGGTTTAAGAAACTGAGAAATATATAACAAGAATTTGAGTTTCTGGTGGTGCGAATCTAAAATCAGTTATCGAAAATCTGTTAATATTGCCTGGACCTGGCCATTTATTGCTGACTTGAATGGACTAGAATTGTTAAGCGAGGTTTTAAATGCGAAAACCTTATTTCTACCATTAGATAAGAACTTTTATAAAATGGATCATTTAGAAATCCTTTAGTTGCTCCATAATTTTAACTTAGGGAAAACAAGGAATTACAAAAACATGGAGGCAGCGTACATAATTTATAAGTATTTCAGTTACAATAAAATAGCAAAAAACTACTTAAGATCTACTATTAGTCGAGAGATTAAGCAACCTGAATTTACTTTCTATAAAATTCAGTGTGTCGCAATCTTTACACATAAAATAATAAACGATTTTGCTACCCTAAATGTGTTGTATCGTACCTAAAACATTTCTAGGTAGACACAAACACGTGGTAGATAAATTCTACCAAGAGAAAATAAAAAAAAAAAACTGATCGTATAGATTATTCATTACATAAAAAAAATCCACCTAAAAAGGAAAAATGCTGCTGTGGGAAGGAAAAATTAATACAGAGATATTTTTACTGATTTAAATTAATGTTTATTTAAGGAATGCAATTAATAATAAAATCTAGTTCATCTTTAAAAAAATTACACATACAATATTAATAAGTATCATTATTTATCTAATCTTTTAGTTTAAAACTAACAAAGATAAATTGCAAATTTGTTCATGATTGAAAATTATTTATAATTTCTTCGGATAAAATAAATAAGAGGTACCTCTATTAATGTTTACAGTATTTTCATAATTTAAACAACATCTCCAGGCAATTCGTCGGTGTCATTTAGTCTTCTCTCTGAAGACTCTCCACAATCTTGATACTCAATTTCAGCATCATTGCAGCCAATTGGTTTTCCTAGCTCCGGACTCCGCGATCTCTCTCGCTCTTCTAAACCTTCCAGCCGACTCACGGTAGCTCCTTCCACCTTGCAGCCGAGCCTGCCACCTCCGAACTCCGATCTTCCGAAGAGAAAAAAGCCCCGTTTTTAGCGAAGATCTCTCCTTTTATCCTCTTGCTTCCTTACCTCTTTCGTCCAGCGCAACGGTACAAAGTTCCGTTCCGCGCCGAAAAACACAGAGATATGCGCTATTATTTATTTTTAGGTCTTTTTGAAATGAATTAATCATCATTTAAATAACACATAATATCTATTTTTACACATTATTTTCCGATTTTTAAAAGGAGTCTTAGTTGCATGTAAAACGTGGTCCGATCATACGCGGATGAATACTCAAAACATCGCCGATTCGGAACCACGTGCGATTAAAAATGAAATAATAAATTAAGCTTAATTATTTACCAATAGAATAACTCTAAAAACTTCTAAAATAATATTATTTTGTCATTTGAACACATATTTTCAATATTAAATTGCGATTTAGTTGTAACTTTAAATATTTTTTTTTTTCTACATTTTTAAACATTATAGGCTTATATTTTACACATAAAATATTCATAATTACTGAGGAAAAAGTCTTTACATTGGCGGGCGCCAAGCCAACATAAAAAAACTTCCTCAAAATATTATTTGGCATTACAATAAACCATTAAGTATAATATGGAGTAATTTGAACTATTGACTGACAAAAAGGAAGTTATTCTAAAGTAAAAAAAAACCAACTATTATCTATATAAAACATCTTAAAAATTAGCATTACTTTTTTTTTTTTTTTTTTTTATTTAATTATTTAAGGAAAACTCAAATTATCAACATAACACATTACATCTCCGTCCCCTCAAAAAAAATTTTTTTCTGAAAAAAATTTTTTTGTAAGCAAAAGAATAAGAATCAGGTCTTCGCCAAAAAAAATAAAAAAAATACATGTTGCATGTGAATACCCCTCTAACTACCCAGATAGAAATTCAAGTAATTGGCTAAACTCCGAACACCCAGTCACCAAAACCAACCAAATCAGGATTCAGACAACTTTACCAAACATTAATGAAATCTTGCTTCATCAAATTTTGACATGCATCCATAACCATAATGTTTAGATTATACATAATAAACAATTCAAGGTGATTTCCATTAGTTGACTGGTGTGTTTAAGATTTATACGTATACTTTATCACATTCATACAATAAATAGCAAGTTTGTTCAAAAATTTAAAACTAAAATTTGATCCTGATTATACAATATATTACACAAATTATACAATACGTTACATAAATTATATTACACAAATTATACAATACAATACAATAGAAAAAAAATTATATACAACACTATTCAATGGTGAAAATGTATTCACCACAAAATCTTATTTTTTCACAACAAAACCATGTGTGTCTCTGGTGCGCAAATTGTAATCACTAACGACTGCAGGTCTCGTATGCTGTCTACAATTTTGCCTAGATCCTGAATGTGACTGACCAGGTAAGCCTGTATTTATGTCAACATTATCAGTGTTAATTTTATTATTGTGTGCATGAGCTTGATTGTTACTACTATCACTATAACCTATCAAATCAAAAACTGGATACTGATCAACAATCTCTTCTACCTGAGAATCCTTAACATCCATGTCAATTTGATTGTTTTGGTCTGTATCCCGTTCCCCATTATTAATCTCTTCCTCAAAAAGTGCAGGAAAAATAATTCTTTCAGTGATTTTAGTCAATCTATCAACATGTACTAATTGCTCGTCCTTGGGGTTTTGTATGTGAACAATTTTAAAATTTACTGTATTAGTTTGTTGAGTGATACGGTAAGGTCCTTTATTGAACTGTGTAAGTTTTTTACTAGCCCCTGGCTTAACTACTGGTGTGTACAATAGCACCAAGTCCCCCACTTGTAAATTTTTGTCTGTGGCAAACTTTAACCTATACTCTTCCTGCTTTTCTGCAGCTGTAGTTAAATTTTGTTTGACCAAGCGAAAAATTTTGCTTAACCTTAAATGTAAATCTTCACTTAACTCTCGAGCATCTGCGTAAGATCTTTGAATAGGTTTGGTTATGAGGTCAACAGGTAAAAGTAGATCCCTACCGTACACTAAATGTGCTGGGGTATCCCCTATAGCAGCGTGATAAGCTGTTCTGTAAGCCAATAGAGCAAAATGTAAAACTTTGTCCCAATCTTCATTTGAAGAGTCCACTAAGTGTTTTAACATATTAACTATCGTGCCATTGGCCCGTTCCACAACCCCGTTTGCACTCGGGTGATAACTGGTCGTAGTATGTTTTTTAATGTGAAGTTTCTCATATACTTTTAAGATTGCCTCTGATATGAAAGATTTGCCCTTGTCTGTAGTGAGGTGTTCAGGAATCCCATGAGTAGAAATAAATTTTTCTAACACTGATATTATAACCTCAGATTGTAAATTCGGTACAGGATATGCCTCAGCCCATCTTGTAAAATAATCTGTAATTACAATAATGTGTCTGTTTCCCACTGCTGTAGTACTTAACGGACCCACTGCATCGACTGCAATCTTTTCAAAAGGACGTGAAGTAATTTCGACTCTCTGCAATGGAGCTTTCTGTTTGGATTTATATCCTTTACGAATGGCACACTGTACACAAGATTTAACGTGATTGAGTGTGTGTTTATATTGTCCCCACCAAAAGTAATTTTTCTTAGTTTTAATTAGTGTTCTTTTAAATCCTGGATGTGCTGAGGTTACAGAGTCATGAGCTAAATTTAAGATATGTGAAATTAAAGTTTTAGGAATAACTAATTTAGTTTGATTGTCATTATGTGCATTTTTTTTGTTTATGCAATATAATAAATCATCTTTTAAAAAGAAGGTTAATTCATTTAATTGTATTTCATTTATATTATTTAATTGTTCAATTATGTTTTTACATTTTGCATCTTGATTTTGTGATGATTTAATAAATTCTTTTGAAAAATTTGTGTTGATATTTATTTCTTGTATCACATTGACATTTCTCGATAGTACATCAGCTGGTACATTACATTTACCTGGGGTATGACAATATTTTATATTATAATTTTGCAGTGCAAGAGCCCAACGAGAAACTCTACCACTGTCCTGGATTCTCAACACCTGCGAAATTGCCTGCTGATCACAAAAAAGAGTAAATTCCCTCCCGTAAAGATAATGTCTAAAATTACTAATTCCCCAAACTACACCGAGAAGTTCTCTCTCAAACGTACTATATCTTGTTTCGGCATCCTTTAAAGTTCTGCTAGCATAAGCGACTGGATGCAGATCACCTGATTCATCTTTTTGGCTAAGTACAGCACCTAATGCGAAACCAGACGCATCGGTATGTAAAAAGAAAGGTTGCTCAACATTAGGCAACATTAAACAAGGGTAAGAAGTCAAACACTGTTTCAATTTGTTAAACGCTGAATCTGCTTCCTGACTCCATTTGAAAGGGGTTTTCAATTTAGTTAATTCTGTTAAGGGCTTTGCGATGTCGGCAAAATGATCAATAAATTTTCTATAAAAATTACATATTCCAATAAAACTACGTACAGCTTTTTTGTTTTTTGGTATGGGGAAGTTTTCTACAGCTTTTACGTTTCTTTCATCTGGAGAGACTGCACCATTTTTAATTTGGAATCCAAGGTAAGTTATTGAATTTTTTGCTATTTGACATTTTTCAGGGTTAATTTTCAGGTTATGAGAATTGAGTCTTTTAAAAACCTGATCTAATTTTTGAATGTGTTCTTCAAAAGTTGCAGAACCAATAATTATGTCATCAATGTAAGTATTAGTATCTAAACCTAATAAAATTGTAGCAACTAGCCTTTGAAAAGAAGCTGCAGCATTGATTAGGCCCTGTGGCAATCTTGTCCACTCAAACAAACCAAATTCTGTACAAAAGGCAGTTTTGTATCTGTCATCAGGATGCAACTCCATTTGCCAATATCCTGAGCATAAATCTAAAGATGTATAGTAATGAGCACCATTTAATTTATCTAATAAATCTGAAATATGGGGGAGGGGAAATGGCAAGGGTTTAGTTTTTAAATTAAGCTTTCGGTAATCGCAAACTAATCTGTAAGAACCATTTTTCTTTTTAACCAATATTACTGGGGATGCATAAGGAGAATCAGAAGGGGTAATTATATCAGCTTCAAGTAGGTCATCAATTTGTTGTTTCAGCTCTGTTCTTAAAGCATATGGTGTCCTATAGGGTTTAGAACGGACTGGAATATCATCTGTTAAATAAATCCGATGACTGGTTGTGTTACAACCTGTTAAGTCTTTAACCGACTGTGCGAAAATAGCTTTATTTTTATTTATGACTTCCATGACTGCCTGTTTTTGTGATTCAGTTAAATGATCTAATTCGAACTTCTCCCCATAAGGATTAAAATCAGTTATCTCATTTTCCACTTCTAAATTATTTACAGTTGTATTTTGGACATTAACTGCTTCAACAAATTCAATTTTTGCTATCTGACAATTTTTATTTATATGAATTTTCCTTTCTGTTACGTTAGCTACTTTAATCCATAAATCTTTGTTGCCTTCATAATTATAAATTCCGTTCGCTACTAACCAAGAATTATTTAGAGATTTATTTGATGGCTGAACAAAAATTAGGTTTTGAGTTTGTGGTAACCCATGAATTTTAATTTTGATGAATTGTTCAGATCGAGGTTCAATAACATTTTTATTTACCGTACTCCCTATACCTTCAAATTTATGTAAATTTATCGAGTTAACTTCTATATTTTTTATATTGTTCCATAAAATCGTATGGTTTATATATTTTAACGTTTCAGTTTTATAATCAATGATAATGTTATGAGATTTTAAAAATTCCGATCCAAGAATTGCGTTATAGTTTGTTTTTAGACTATTACTAATAAAGAAGGTTACGTCAAATTTAACGTCTTGGTCAGTTAAGGAAAGTTTAATTTTCTTATCTAAGCCCATGATGTCATTGTTGACGCCAATGACTTGCATTGTGCAAGACTCAGCTATATCAACCCAACTTGGTAAGAGTTTATTCAAAATTTCGGATGAAATTAAGTTTATTGCTGCTCCTGAATCGATAAGACAATCTATTTTTTGTTTATTTAATTTACGGGAAATTATAGGTAATTGTCCTACTTCAGCACTAACCGTATCTATGCGTACCAAATTAGGGGGAGAATCCAAAGACAGTGGTACGTTCCCGTTTTGCCCCACTACTGGTTTAAAGAATCTGAATTAGAATTTTGTGATTGTGTGTGTAATGAGGGACAATTCCTTTTTAAGTGGCCTGGTTGGTTGCATTGGTAACAAACAATATTTCGTCTGGGACGGTACTGCCTACCCCCGTATTGTGATGGACCTGCCCCATACCCTTGTGATTGACCTTGGGTGACACGTAATAATGTTTGTACTTGGTTACTAAGTTCTGCGATTTTTCGATCACTCTCGCTGACTACATTTTGAATGAGACTTTTAATTTCTTGCATTTCATTTGAGTAATTATTAGTAGTTTGAGCAATGTTAATTGGTGCTTGTGTTTGGTCATAGTCTGCACATTTCTCCTGACAAATTGCCAAGTCCCAAATATGTTTATAAGTGCTAGGAGAATGTGGCATGACAAATTTTCGCACCTCCGGTAACATACCTTGCAGACATTTTTGTACGAGTAATTTTTCTCGGATGGCCTCTTGATCTGCAAAGCATTTGTAAGATAAACCCAAAACTCTGGACAGGAAAGCTCTATTTGACTCCCTAATATTTTGGCGGGCTGTTGTAAACTCTTGTAAATGGTATGCCTCATCTACAGTTTTACTGAATCGGCTAATTAAGGCTTCTTTTAGAGTTTGTAGGCTGTGTGTATTTTTTAAGTGAGGCTGGGACTTAATAAATTTTTGGGCTTCTCCTATGCATTTCATCTTTATGGCAAAGACGCATTGTTCCTCCTGCCAACCTGCAAAGTCTCTAACTTCTATTATTTTGTCTAGAAAATCAGCTACTGTTATATCGGGATTTTCTCCTGAATAATTTGGGATATTTGAAATGAACTGATTGAAGTTAAAAGTTAGGTTTGGTACCAGAGACACTGGTCCATGTGTGTTCCTCCCATAGCTGTCTGAACTCCTGACTGGTGATAATGTTGGTGGTGAACTGCTACTACCAAAAGAAGTATTTGCTGGGTTATTTTCTTTACTCTCTTTTTTGGATTTCTCATTTTCTACACTATTATTTAAATCAGTTAAAGTAGTATTCTGTTCATTCCCTTTCCCAGCCTGTCCAGCCACCTCCTCAGGCGTATCTGTCTCAGTGCTCATTATTATCAATTACTGCAAGTTTCCCCCAAAATAATACTAATTGTAATTATAAATTACTATAAAAATATATAAAAATTGTGAAAATAAAAATTTCATGCAACATGTGGAAAATCAAAAATGAAAACTAAGTTAAAGTTAATATTCTCTACAGCCACTTAAATCATGTTAAAAAATGAATTTCTTAAGAAATTACTCCATTTACAAATATTTTCCATTATCCACAGCAGCAAAAGGTAAAAGAAAACAACAGGTGACGGCGCCGAATTTTGGCCGAGAAAAGAAAAAAAAAAAAAAAAAAAAAAAAAAAAAAAACGCGGACCCGAACCGTGCCGCGACGCCAAAATGGCAAAGGTCACTAGGCACCAAAAATGTGTTGTATCGTACCTAAAACATTTCTAGGTAGACACAAACACGTGGTAGATAAATTCTACCAAGAGAAAATAAAAAAAAAAAACTGATCGTATAGATTATTCATTACATAAAAAAAATCCACCTAAAAAGGAAAAATGCTGCTGTGGGAAGGAAAAATTAATACAGAGATATTTTTACTGATTTAAATTAATGTTTATTTAAGGAATAGGATATAAGCAATTAATAATAAAATCTAGTTCATCTTTAAAAAAATTACACATACAATATTAATAAGTATCATTATTTATCTAATCTTTTAGTTTAAAACTAACAAAGATAAATTGCAAATTTGTTCATGATTGAAAATGATTTATAATTTCTTCGGATAAAATAAATAAGAGGTACCTCTATTAATGTTTACAGTATTTTCATAATTTAAACAACATCTCCAGGCAATTCGTCGGTGTCATTTAGTCTTCTCTCTGAAGACTCTCCACAATCTTGATACTCAATTTCAGCATCATTGCAGCCAATTGGTTTTCCTAGCTCCGGACTCCGCGATCTCTCTCGCTCTTCTAAACCTTCCAGCCGACTCACGGTAGCTCCTTCCACCTTGCAGCCGAGCCTGCCACCTCCGAACTCCGATCTTCCGAAGAGAAAAAAGCCCCGTTTTTAGCGAAGATCTCTCCTTTTATCCTCTTGCTTCCTTACCTCTTTCGTCCAGCGCAACGGTACAAAGTTCCGTTCCGCGCCGAAAAACACAGAGATATGCGCTATTATTTATTTTTAGGTCTTTTTGAAATGAATTAATCATCATTTAAATAACACATAATATCTATTTTTACACATTATTTTCCGATTTTTAAAAGGAGTCTTAGTTGCATGTAAAACGTGGTCCGATCATACGCGGATGAATACTCAAAACATCGCCGATTCGGAACCACGTGCGATTAAAAATGAAATAATAAATTAAGCTTAATTATTTACCAATAGAATAACTCTAAAAACTTCTAAAATAATATTATTTTGTCATTTGAACACATATTTTCAATATTAAATTGCGATTTAGTTGTAACTTTAAATATTTTTTTTTTTCTACATTTTTAAACATTATAGGCTTATATTTTACACATAAAATATTCATAATTACTGAGGAAAAAGTCTTTACATTGGCGGGCGCCAAGCCAACATAAAAAAACTTCCTCAAAATATTATTTGGCATTACAATAAACCATTAAGTATAATATGGAGTAATTTGAACTATTGACTGACAAAAAGGAAGTTATTCTAAAGTAAAAAAAAACCAACTATTATCTATATAAAACATCTTAAAAATTAGCATTACTTTTTTTTTTTTTTTTTTTTTATTTAATTATTTAAGGAAAACTCAAATTATCAACATAACACATTCAAGAAAAACTAGTCGGATGTACCAATCCCAAAACTTTCTTCCATCTCATACATGTTAATACTTGAAAATTCGCTATCACACTGCCAAAATTAAACGACAATCTCTGCCCATCATGAGGATTCTAAAGATATGAAATTCCATGCATTGGTTCTTAAGATATGGCCATCTCTGAAATTGTGTAAATCCAGCAAAATTCAGCCTAGAAGCGCCACCTATTGGGTGTTTTACACCAAAACCTATGTTACTCCAAAACCACCAAGCAACCACTTATGTCAAAGTCTAACTGAAAGTTTGAGGAAAATCCGTGCATTAGTTTTTGAGATCGAGTTATTGCGAAATTCATGAAAATTCCTCCATAGCAGCGCCACCTCTTGGACGATTAATATCAAAACCTAATCAGCAACAACTTGTGTTAACATCTAACTAAATCTGAAGTTAGATAAAAATTTGTGCATTAGTTTTTGAGATAGAGCTATTGCGGGAATAGTGCAAAATGCAGCACAGCAGGCCACCTGTTGAGCGATTTACACCAACATGTAATAAGCAGCAAGTCATATCAAGGACTAACTGTATCTGAAGTTTCATGAAAATCCGTGCATTAGGTCTTGAGATAGAGCCATTGCGGAAATCGTAAAACAATGCAGCAGAGCAGCGCCACCTGTTGAGCGATTTACACCAAAACGTAATCAGCATCAAGTCACATCAAGGACTAACTGAATCTGAAGTTTCATGAAAATCCGTGCATTAGTTCTTGAGATAGAGCCATTGCGGAAATCGTAAAAAATGCAGCATAGCAGCGCCACCTGTTGAGCGATTTGCACCAAAAACTAATCAGCATCAATCTGTATCAGGTACTAACTGGATATAAATTTTTATTAAATTCCGTACATTAGTTCTTGAGATAGAGCGCCCACAAAATTTGTGTCACACACACACACAGACAGACAGACATTTTGTAAAAGCATGTTTTTCGGAATCTCTGACCCCTAATATCCGTCGAAAACCGGAATTCGAAAATTTTCATGAATCCAATACTTTCTTCTTGTAAAGATAGAAGACAGTAATAAAATGGAAGTAAATGTATTTGCCTGATATTATATTTTATTTTATATTAATTAAAACACTGTTTCAGTTATCTTCCTTAATTAATGTACTGAAAATATAATTTATTTTTATCTTTTACACTATGTTCTGCAGGTTTTTTGTTTGTTTTGCTTTTTTAGTACTTATTGGTTGAAGGGACCACTTGTTTCTAATCTGATTGTTAGCGATTTTTACCCATTTTCTGCAGCTTAAAGACTAAAAACAACTAAAAATGGCTGGAAAAATATGTGAAAAAGGTTAAGAAAAATCTGCCGCAAAGCATCACGATATCATTAACAAATAAGTGGAATTTTCTTTCCAGTTATTTAGTTGTTTGGAATTTCTGAATTAAAATTAAATCTTTTAAAGTTCTAAAATAAATGCAAGATATTTATTCAATATAATTTATTTATGTTTCTGCCCTTTATCAATTTTGAAGGAGGGGGGGGGCGCCAAATTGACACGCTGCCCCGGGCGCAGTTTTCTCTTCGCACGGCCCTGCGCAGATCAATATTATAAAGCATAATTCGGTCAAGAGAATATGATAACACAATTTTCAGAATACTTTTTTAAGAATTCCATTTAAATTAATTCTACTTCTTAAAATCCTCACTTAAAATTTTAATTAGAATCTGAAAATCTCATCATATATATATTTTTTTTCCCAGTGTCAAACAGATAAACTAGTAGAAATCCGAAATTCTTTCATACAAAATTTAAAATTTTTGAAACAATCATCAAAGCATCTACTTGTGTTCATGAAATGTACTACTTTCTTTTTTTACTATCTTTTTTTTTTTTTTTTTTTTTTATTAATGAGATGGATGAAATTTGCAATTTTTTCACGATCCTTTAACGAAATTCACGATTTATCTGCTATCCTTTGACAAAATTCATGTTTTTCCGCAAACCTTGGATGAAATTTGCATCCCCCCCCCCCCCCCCGATCCTTTTGTGAAATTTGTACTTTTTCATGATCCTTTGACGAAATTTGCATTTTCCCGCAACATTTTGATGAAATTAGCATTTTTTCCAAGATATTTTCACGGAAATCGCAAATTTCCTGCGGCTCTTTAATGAATTTTCAGTTTTTTCAGCGGCCCTTACCCGAAAATCGCGTATTTTCCTCCCAAGATCTTTTGAGGAAATTCGCGTCTTTTTTGTGATCCTTTGACGAAATTCATGTTTTTTTTGCGATCATTGGATGAAATTTGTGTTTTTTCACGATCCTTTAGCGAAATTTGGGCTTTTTTCACGATCCTTTGGCGAAATTTAGGCTTTTTTTTACTATCCTTTGATGAAATTCTCGTCTTTTCTTTGGCTTTTTGACAAAAATCGCATCTCTTCTGTGATCCTTTGATGAACTATGCATTTTTTCTGCGGCCTTTTCATGAAATTCGCATTTTTTCTGCGATCCTTTGAAGAAATTCGAGTCTTTCCTGCGGCACTTTGGCGAAAACTGCATCTTACCACAATTCTTTGACAAAATTTGCTTTTTTGCAGCCTTTGATGAATTTTGTGAGCCTTTGACGAAACTTGCGCTTTTCTCGCTATCCTTTGACAATATTCGCATTTTTTTCTGCCATCCTTTAATGAAATTTGTGTTTTTTTTTAAGGATTTTTTGGTGAAATTCGCGCTATTCGTTGAAGAAATTTACGTTTTTTCAGTGACCTTTGAATGAAATTTGCATTTTTTTTTTCAATACTTTAACAAAATTTGTGCTTTCTTCACGATCCTTTGATGAAATTCGCTTTTTTTTCAGTGATTCTTTGATGAAAATTGCACTTTTTTGCTTTCCTTTGACAAAATTCACATCTTTTTCGCAGCTTTTTGATGAAACTCATCTTTTCTGCGATCCTTTGATGAAATTCGCATTTTTTACATCCATTTCAGGAAATTCGCATCTTTTCCGAGATCCTTTGACGAAATTTGCATTTTTCTCAAGGTCATTTGATGAAGTTCCCGTCTTTTCCACGATCTTTGATGAAATTTGCGTTTTTTTACATTCTTTTGGCAAAAATTGCACTTTTCTTGATATCTTTTAGCGAAATTCGTGCTTTTCGCAATATCTGTTGAAGAAATTCACATTTTTTCTGCAATATTTGAATGAAATTTGCATTTTTTAATAATCCTTTGATGAAATTAGTTTTTTTTTTTTTTTTGCGGTTCTTTGACGAAATTTATGCTTTTCCCGCTATCCTTTGATGAAAGTTACATTTTTCTGTGATCCTCGTATGAAATTGACAATTTTTCTCTGCGAACAAGCGACAAAATAAATTTTTTTTGGCGATCATTTGTCGAATTCGCGATTATTTTTAATATCCAAATTTTTGGACTGATGAACGATTTTTTAAAAATTTTCAGAACCGAATGCCTTAAATTAAAAAAAAAATTCGGAACAGAATCACACCTGTGACATAATAATGACGGTAGACCGTTGCACATAGAAATTAAAGCAGTCTGTTTTACAGCCGAAAAATAGGAGAACATAGGGAAAAAAAGGAAAGAGACCTAAAAAATAGGAGCTCTGTGAGGTCTGTGCCCTTTATTGAGTGATTAAGCCTTTAAAATAATCCAAGAAAACACAAAATAAAAGAAGAAACTATACTAGAAATGTTACACTGTCATTTCTATAATTCCAGCATTTCGAAATATTAAATAAGTTTCTTTTAAACTGATAGAAGTTAACAAGAAACAATATGGGATATGATAATTAACTCTAAACTTACCTTTTACAGGGTCAGCCTTTTTTAAAGATTTAGCT
Source organism: Maratus speciosus (assembly GCA_963932465.1). NCBI lineage: Eukaryota > Metazoa > Arthropoda > Arachnida > Araneae > Salticidae > Maratus > Maratus speciosus. Next base: position 287,394,275 of record OZ010794.1, read on the forward strand.
AGAGTAGCAACAGCCTTTAATACAAAAGAAATTTCAGACATTCTATGCCTATAGAAAAATAAAATATTGGGTACAATCAAACAAAATGAACAATCAACTAATTAGACATATAATTGTTTCTTAAAAGAAAAATGGTCTTCTATTCTCAAGATTCTTTGAGATAATTTTTTATGTGAAGTACTAATTTTCTATACCCAAAGAAGAGAATACATAATACATAAAAGTTGTTTTTAAAAAATTGGAACAATTCAGCTCAATATTTTTATAATTAAGAAATGTCATTCAAATTGAAGTCCTGCATGGTTTGATTTATACATCACCAAGTTTGAATATAAGTTAAACAGTTAAACTGAAACCAAAGATTTTTTTAAAGTAAATTAAAATGAAATTACTCATTCCAGAACATGCAAAGACCTTACAAAAATCATTCTTAAAATAATAATAATAATAATAAATGAAATAACACAGGTATTAAATTAGCAACATTCAAACAAAAAGGAAAACAAAAGCATTGTGCAATGTTTCCTCCTTGAAATTTTAACAATAACATAACTATTTTTTAACAATAAAAACATGTTCTTCTTGCTTTGAAGTAGTTCTTAGCTCTGAAGAAGTGTTTTTTTTTTTTTTTTTTTTTAAATATTATACAATTTAGCTCTCTACTTTATAGTGAAACTAGTATTATTAACAAAGGCCAGTCAGTAACTTAGAGGTCGGCATGTCTTGTTACCATGTTACAGGTTCACAGTTCAATTCCGAACTGTAGGCTGGTCAAGGTTTACTCAATCTTCATCCCTTTGAGGTCAAAATGCATATCAAGTTTGTTGGAAACTAAATACTGGCACTCCTGCGTTAGGCTATGCATATGCTGCATAGCACCCCAGAGCCCATGGTCAAGAAAACAGGGCCAGGCCCTCATCTTTAATGGATTGATTGTAGCACCACAGGTTTTCAGTATTAGCTAATTGTTGGTATCTTTTCATTTACTCATGGCTATTAGCCTATGAATCCAAATATTTCCGATGAATTAATAGTAATTTCTGGAGCTATTGATTCATTAGTATGCTATATGCAATAAAAGTTTTTTTTTTTTTTTTTTTTTTTTTGTAAAGATCAATTTCATGATTTTCACAAACAAATCAAAATCCTTCCTAAAGTTAAAGTTCACTGTGTTTTGATTTTAGCAGATATAAGCATCATGCTAGCATATGGAATGCATGAAGATGATATTTACCATTTTAATATTGCAGAAAATATTGCCAAATAATTCATTGAAATTACAGCTTAAGAATTCAAAAAAATTTTGACCAATGTACAAAACTTTGCAAATTCTATACAGTGATGTCCATTAAAGATATGTTTACTTTAAAATAAACTACAAATACGAACATTTTATTAATGTTTTACTTCTAAAAAATGTCAAGCAAAAAAAAAAAAAAAAAATCCTACAAAATTTTATTTATATATATATATATATATATATAATGATGTGGTTAAGTGTTAAATTGATAAGTAAATTTTTATAATTATTTATCATTTTCAATTGGAATAAGTGCAACCAAATTAAGTGACTCCACTGCATGGGCAAGATTTTAGAACAGACATAACCGTAGTCTACTATCAATGCCACTTTTTTTTTTTTTAATGGATTAGCATTAAATGCAGAGCTGTGTATAGGGGCAAACTTCCAACAGTATTATAGTACAGAAAATTTTACCTTTTTATTTTAAAAAGTGTAAAAAAAAAAAAAAAAAACGAATTATTGTGGTAATGTATTTACTCTGGAGACGCGAAAAATATAAGCAGAAAATTTTACAATTTAGGCATCATTTAGAAATAAAACGAACAGTTAAAAGTTTGGTCTGTTACACCAACACCATTGCAAAATGTATGCTAATGTGCCATTTATTACAACCCAGGCAATAGAAAAGATTTGTATTGTAAACTGTGCAAAACATTGTGATTCGCTATTTATTGAACAGGGATCTTTTTAGACACATGAATGCAAAAAAGCAAAGCATTGCCTTTCACAGGGGTTCAGGGGGGCAGTTTCTCCCTGACAAAAAATCCTTAGTTCCATTTTCTCTTTGCATTTATTTTAAGTTTTGTGGACATCCATGTACCATTGTGTCTTCATATATGGACATGGTAAAAGATATGAAATCATTTTATCTTTGTAAGTGTGCAAATGTCAAAGAATTCTTTACATTTTATCTAATCAAAAGTTACAAACAAAACAAATGTCATAATAAATTATGACATTTTTTCTTAATTCCTTAATTAAAATCATTACAATTTTATTTTGGAAAATTTTATTATAAATCCGTTAATTATTCTTTAAATTTAAATCATTAAGCTTCAATTACGTTAATAGTTTACTCAATTCACCTCAAAAATCTCATTTTTAATTTTGTAAATCAATTTGTATAAATTTTGGAATTTAGTTAGGATCGTTTTTCTTATAAAAACAACCTTAAATGTCAGTATTAATATAATTTCAATTATTCCTTAACTTTCTTTTAAAACACAATGCATTATTTAATTTATAGTTACGATCATGCTAAAAGGTCTGGAGATATTTGAAATGGTTTTCTAACTACTTTAAATGAAGAAATAATATTCAAAAATTAATTTTATCCTTAAAATCATTCTTCTAAAAATAAAAGTCAGTATTTTAGCATCTGTTTCTTAAACTTAACAGTTATCTTTAACTTATTGAACGCAAGCGTAAACTTTAATTTACGCGTATGTTTTTTTCTGTTTTCAAAACGAAAATTTGAATTTGCCTGGCCATTTTGAATAGAAGACTCATCGTTTCCTTTCCCCCTTCTCTTTCGGAAGAGACGCGCATAGGTTTGCCATGGACACTTTGCTTGGCGCAATTTTCGGATTTCGCCGTGCCACCATTTGGAGTTGTTTAGCGCTAGAGTGGTGCAGGCATTGCACATGTCTGAGAGTGCCAGATAGCAATTTTAGTTATTGGTTTGGCGGCCGTTTGGGTTTCTGGGAGATAAAGTTTCGCGCTCCTGAAACGGCAGTTGGGTGCTGGAAGACCACGTCGGAAGGACGCATAGTTTTTCATCCTTTATTTTAAAGATCTACATTTTAAAGATGTATTCTTCAAGGTGGCTTAGTGTCACAAATTCTTTTTTTATTTTTTAATCTTTCCCCAATCCCGATTTTGTTTTTATTTAATTTTATTTTAAAAGGAAAATCTTTCTTTTTTTAAATTAAAGCAGTCATCAGGATATTAAATGATTAAATTACTATTATCCTGTTGTTTTCTAGTTATTCATAACATTAAATTTTCTGGTTTTCTTCACTACCCTTAAATTTTATTCCTTAAAATAAAAAATTTGGTTTAACAACCTATTTCTTGTTTTTCTTTCTTTCATTTTTTTCTTTCAGTTTTCTTATGCATCGTTTTCTCTATAGTAAAGAGCAAAGGTAACTTTCATTTTATTGATTATTATTGTTGCACGCAGTGAGACATCAATATATTTGGAATTCAGCATTATGTACATCGATGGAATATTCTTAAATTTATATTTAGAAAATATTTCTTTGTCAAAGATAATATTCTTTGTTTAACATGAATACCTTTTTCTCAGCAAAATTGTTTTTGGGAATTTAGGGATTTTTTGGGAAAATAAATTGAAAACATTCTCGAATGAGAATCTTTATATTATTTAATCATCTAGATTATTTGTCCAACATGTATAAACTTATTCCTAAAGAAACTAGTCAAAAATTCCTAAGCAATTCCATCATCTTTATGTGTACAATGGGTTATTGTCAATTTCTAATGTTACAACAAATACAAGTCATTTTACTGAACTGATAACTTTAACACGAGAAATTACTCAATTTCATACCTAGGTAATGGGCATTTTCCACTCAGCCGTTCATCTTCAGCATATTTGTGAATAACCTCTTTAAATCTATGAAGAAGTGAAGTTACAGCCAATAAATTCACTACGCCATCATCATCAATTTCTATTCCACTCTCTAAGAAAGAGAACTGCAGCAATGTTTCGAAACAAGACTTTGCAAATTCCTCTCTGAGTTTACGACTCGAATCAATATCTAAATCACAAAATAAGCCAAATATATAGAAGTGTTCTTTAAGGCTCAGCAATAAGCAATCGAAAATAGAGGAAACAAAATTTAATATGATACACAACACATAAATTAATAATATTATAATATTATGAATGTATCCAAAATACTGGATAATAATTAACAATATCTTTTTCAAAGTTACATTTTTATATTTAACTAGCCGTAATTCATTCTTAACGCATGGAGAGAATGAAAAGAAACTATATTAATCAAACCCTAAACATAGACAGACATAATGCTTCAATTGATGAATAAGACATATGTAAAGATATATCAGCAATTTCATCAATGAAAATTAAACATATGATATTACAATGATTAATTCAAGGAAAATCACATTTATTTCTAGCATCTAGCCTAGACTAAGTTCCACACCACAAAGGTAAATTATTTTAATTTTCACAGATAAACAAAGCAGTTTTAATATTAAAGGGGTTAAATAGAGAAAATACATTGATGTATAATCATTAAAAAAAAAAAAAAAACATGCAATTTCTTACACAAATTTGAAACATTTTACTTATGATTGCACACAAAGAGTAATTTTCCTTTAAATCTTGGATTCTTACAATAAAGTGAAAATTAAAAAGATTTTTTTTACCACCCTGTCTTTTAAGTTTTCAGAAAATAACTTTGCTTACATTTAATATAAATCTAAAGCTATAATAGAAAATACATTTTTCTTTTTTTTAAATCACACAATTTAACTAGTTAAAATGTTTAATATGCATTGAGTTTATATCCCTATAAAATTTCATCGTCACATAGAAATGTTTTCACATATTGATTTGAGTATGAAAAAGACAAAAGGCTTCCGATGTGAAAGTAATGTTGAGTTTAGCAGAATAACAGTATTTTAATCCCACATACCAAATATTTATTGACAATAGAGATAAAAAATAAAAATTTTCACTCATTTTCGATTCCATATGTGTTGACATTAAAGTATGTAAAGCTGAAAAAATGTTAAAATTTAAATAAATTACAATTAAATAAAATACAAATAAAATTTTGGTCAAATTTTTTTCCATTGTTGCTAAAATGTTTGAAAGTTGCCACAAAATCTAAAGTTTACATTGATCAAAAGAATTTGAGGAACCTTCCTTTAAATGATTCATTTTTGACTAAACATTGTTCAAATCTTTTTTTCTTTCCTTTTTTCCTAAAGTAGCAGATAAGTTTTGATTTCAGCTTTTCCCCTTTCTTTTGATCTACTTTTAGAACCAGCGCATCATGATGACGTCGACCACGTCATATTAGAGGTGTATCTTCGCTAGCCTATTGAACGTAGTTTTGTTTTCTCCCTGCTGTTATTCGTTCTACAATTCATACGTAATTTTAATTTAACTAATAGATTTAAATTGTTTCTTTCTGGCACTTTTGTAAACCCTGTTTACATAGTATTTATACCAAGTGCAGCCAGTTATTTAACAGACTTTAACTAGCTTTGATATGGTATTTTTGACAATGTGATTGTCTTTTGGATTTCGGGTCATGAGCGCCTGATTCAAAGAGCGATTCTTCGATGACGATGTTCTGAGGGGATCATTTAATAATTAAAAGTTTGTCGTCGATCGCCGATGGAATTTAATTTAACGCATTTATGATTCGGACATTTTATCATCAAGACATTCTCTAAGAAATTATTTTAACCAGCATCAGTCAGCATTCATTTTTGTCATGGAATTACTTCAAGTTTTTAATAATTCTACGTGGAACGTTTTCACAGTGTACGGTGACCTGCCTCTTCTATTACCTTCCAACCTCTCAAGTAATGGACAAATAAAGAAGATTTTTTATAACTGCTGTCTCTTCAATGTGTCAACTGTTCATCATTTAAGTAAGATCATTTATTTTTATTTTTACTGCAATAACATTCGATCATAGGCAAAATGTTTAGTCTTGGCACTTAAGTCAATCTTATCATCTACAGCTATACTGTGAGAATACTTCTCACAGTATTTAAATTTGGTTTATTTTTATTCCCTTTCAGCTATTTTTTTTTTTTTTTTTTTTTTTTTGCATCGATGTCTATTTAAATCCATCGTTATGATAGACCGCAATAATTATTTCTTTTGGCCTTATACATCAATGTTCTTTAATCTTAAATCCATATTTATTTTTGCGCGGGGATTTTTGTTTCAGCCGCACATCGGCAAATCCTCCCACATTTGGCTGCCCCTGGCATGGGATGCTTCTCCTTTCAAATCTATACGATTGTGATGACGTCATCGGAGCAAGTGTCTTATGGCGTAAGCTTTGAATGGATGTCTATCTTTTCGGAGGTGTGTCTAATCCCCAATCGTAGAGCAAATAAAGATGAAACTCTCCAAATGTATTCTTTCAGATTTGTTTATTAAGATATTGCTTGATTTTTAAAATTCTCTAATAGATTTAAATCTTTTCTTTCTCTAACTTTTGAAGTCCCCGTATTCATCATTTAAATACAAAAACTCGTTAATTTTAAAATCAGAATTTGGTTTGATGTTGTCTGAAAAATATGTAGTCTTTTAACGTAGTTTTAGCAGAGCAACGGCCCGCCGGCCGTTCGAATGCCGTGCCGCTTTTTTTGGCTGAATAAGTTCGATATTTAGTTATGTGGATATGTTCTTTCTCAAAGTTTAATTTAACTAAAAGATGTGCTGCTCTCATTAAAAGGAATCCCATGGAATTATTCTATGTTGGCTGCTATTTTTCTCTTCTTAAAAGATTAGTTCATTTATTTTAAAATGGTGACCAGAAGCAAGTAATTAAGTAATAAAGTAAGAATTCTCCAGTTTTTATTATTTCTTGAACGATCAATAGTTTTATTAAAAGAACTTCACAATGTGTACTTAACCCTTTTACGATCACAACACATTCAATTATCGCCACAATTTGGCGCCGTAGTACCTTTCGAATTGCAACGTTGTTGCTTTGAGATTATTGCAATTTTCAAAATACTGATTCTTGAAGATAAATTTTTTAGAAGTTTTTGTTCCTTTTTTTAAGAATTATGAGAGTTTTGGTTGAAATATTTTAATAGAAGTTACATTTTCATGAAACTTGTTTTAATTTTTGAAACAATATTAAGATCGTTATGCAAGAAAGTCAAGTAAATTCTTTTTAAGGAATTGTTCTCATTAGTTCAAAGGAAAATGGTTTATTTAATTCAAGATTTATTGGATATAATTTATGAAAATATTTTAGAATATTTGATGTGTTGTTCTTATATATTCTTGAATTATGCCATTTTTATGTTACATAGTTGCACTTTTTCTTACAATATTCTAAAGAATTCATATTTAAATTTTACTATATTTTGAAGAATGTATTATTATCCAAATCAAGAAATGAATTTATATAATTACAATATTGAAAATGAATTTTATGTTGGTGCAAATAATAGCAATATTCTGTTTTTAAGAATAAAATTCTGAGGCAGTCACATATTTTTTTAATTGGTTGAAAATTTTGGAATTAAAAATATTTTTGAAGAATAATTATTGAAGCTGAAATATCAATGTAAATGAATTTATGTTCTCAAATAATTTCGATGAATTTGAAGTTTGGAAAACTTGTTCTCAAGAACATAATGTGATATTTTAGGAGGCATGGCTTTTGGGTTATTTTTTTTTTAATTTTCTACTTATTAATGGCACTTTAAATCAATTATAAATTTGAATTTCAATATATATATATATTTTAAAAAACAAAGATTGAAATTTTATTGAAACATTTTTAATTCTTGTTGCTGAGAAATTTTGTTCTTCACTTAAAAGTTGTTCTCATCTCATCAATTATGCCTATTTTCTCCAACTGAAGTTTGGTATTCTTCAAGTAATTTATAGTAGTAATTATCCTGTATGATTATTTTTTAAGTATTGCCTGCTTCTCTGAATAACAAAAATATAATATGAAAATTTATAGACAGTTATCCCCTTTGAAAAGTTCTTAGACTTGCTCCTTAGATGATTTGTGAAATATGCTGATATGTATAGTTAGCATGTTGTTTTGTGGACTAGTCTGATTTCATCTCTAATATTTAAAAAACTGTTCCTTTTTTTTAAATTTACCTATTGATGTTGTTATAGAACTCTCAGCTAACAAATTGGAAATATTCAAAATTTTCATTGCTTCAATTCTCTTTGGAAAATTCAATTCTTTCACAAATTTATAAGTCTATGCATGACATATCCACATCGACATCATCATACCTTATTCTCATGTTGCTTTATAAAAATAAAAAGAGCAACATTATTTTTTTTCATTTAAAATGAAATGGGGCTTCTTCAATCCTGTAACAGTTCTACTTAAAAATTCCATTCACCATAAGAAAAATATTTTTTCCTTGCCAATAGTGAAGATTACTTTTATATATTTATTAACCATCAATAGTTCTTATGTGATGTGCTTTTTGCCATATTTAATTATGACTGTTCCTGTATATGCTGCTAGAAAATTTTTTCATTACCTGTAATGACATTCTTCAGACTTTTCTTCCATTCATCTGTTACTTACCTGATGAAGGTGGTCAGTGGTTTTGTGTGATATCCATTTCTTCTGGCCTCTTCTTTGTTGTTGCACTTGTTATCATGGAAGCTAAAAATTATAAAATTACCTACCTACTTTTTCACAAGTTTCCTACATCTACAATAGTTTAATTTTTTGTGTGTATGTTTCGTATGCAGCCATAAGATGCCTGGTGAAGATGTTGTTCATTTATAGGCAAAATATCCATTTATGTAACCACTTCATTAGTGCTCTTTGGTTTGTGAAGCTACAAATAGTGTTTACTACTTAATTCTCTTCAAAAAATAAGTAAAAATAAATAACTTTCATTACTGATTATGATAGTGTGTCAGTTAACGTTTCTCATGTGTGAGTAAATATCCTCATCAAGTGAAATTGTTGACTTGTCTGCTGCTAGAACTCAGTTACTCACACCATATCATTATTCTAAGTTTTCTCAAAACAAGGAAGTTTAAATTTATATTACCTGAAAATTACTGATGCATTTTACCTTCAACAACTTTATTTTATTATGCCGCATTTTCTCCAAATATTCTAGCAGGTGCAATTAAAATTATTCAGAGTTAATTTTTGCTTGTGTGTAGCAATTCATCCTCACATTACAAAATTTTTGCTCATTGATAATCAAGTATAAATTCTCAATTAATATAAGAAGTTTGTGGATATTTGTTACAGTGTTTATGCAAGATCAAGTTATTTTGAAAAGTTCCTCATATTTATTTATTTATTTATTATGTGCATAGTGCCTTTTACTTTAATTTTATTTCATACCCAAAGCCTCTAAGTTTTTATTTTGCCATTTGCCTCATTACTTTTGTATATATATATATATATAAAGAATGATTGTATACATTTTGAAGATTTTTGTTTATGAAGAAATTGAATAGTAAAAATGATTAATTCATTTTCAAGTTTTCAATGTTTTATGAAGAAATTGAAATTTAAAAATTAATGTCTTCTTTTCATACCTACAAATAATACAAGAAAATTACAGAAAAGCACAATTCTAGATGGAATTTTTTACGGGTGCATTTATATATATATAGAATTTTTTTCTATATATATATATATATATAAAAATCACTAGATGATTTAAATTGCTTCTTGACCTCAAATACTCGATTATGTCCTAAGAAGTATGTGTGACTATACTACATTTCATTATTAAGTGCACCACCGACTTCTCATCCTTGTTAATGTTCTGCAAATGTGATTTGTGCATGTGTCGCAGGAGTTATGATTGCTCTGCAGTGATGAGTACGATGTCGTCAGTTAGTGCTTCAAAGAGAATGCAATGCATTCTCATATTCTACAAAGTGTGTTATATTTAAAATATTCTGATGTCATCATGCAAAGATCATCTATATTTTGATGATTATTATGTGAATGTTCCAGTTTTTTGACAGCATCTGTTCACATCTACAAATGTTTTGGTGTATGCATCTGTCTATTTTAGTGCTTGTGTACAACCTTAAGATGCAATGCTAGTACCAGTGTACCACCTCATGTTGTGTTGCTAAACTTTCAGTGACATCAAGTTATCTTTAATAGCCTTGTTCCATATGGCTCTGGACTCAATGAACATTGGTTTGAATCCAAAAACATTGCCTTTACCTCCTGCAGTTATACAATATTATTATATTCTTATGTATACTTAAATTTTCTTTTACCTAAGATGTTAGGAGCTTTGTTGGGAGATCCAAGCCACCTAAATTTTACGTAGGAGTTTTTATATGTATTTATTTTTGTTCATGGACATGGTGATGGCTATGTAGGGCACGGTGGTCATCGACATGGTTGTGGACTTCGATATTTACATATATATATCTAATGTTTTGTTTGTTTGCAGTGTTGCTGATGATTTCATCTTCGTCATTATCATCATTGTAGGCCTAACATTGAATTTTAATAATTCTATTTCTATATTATATTTAAATGATTATTTAAAATTATATTCCTGGTACATGGCATTTTAGTTTTATAAACTCATGATTTTGTCAATTTTTTTTTTCTTTCATTCTATATGGAAGTACCGTATATACTCGCGTATAAGTCGAGGAATTTCTGAGAATTTTCGGTAAGCAAATTTGGGGGTCAACTTATACGCGAGTCAGTTAAAAAAGCAAAAATAAAAACTCTGAATACTAAAAATTTATGGCTTTTTATGTGTATGAATAAAAAAATAATACATAAAATATACAAGTAATAATAATTCATAATTTAAAAAAAATTAATGATTTGTTTCTGTTTACTTACTAACTTTTCGCATTAGAAAGTCAAATCTTTGGTTTGATTTTGCGCAAAATTGAAGTAAAAAGTTAGTGGGTCGACTTATACGTGAGTTTTTGATTTTTTCCAAAATTTACATCTGAAAATTAGGGGGTCGACTTACATGCGAGTCGACTTATACTCGAGTATATACGGTACTACTTTTTTTTTTTTTTTTTTTTTTTTGTGATCACCAGTCTCTCATATTTTAAAGAAAAACCATGGTATATGTATATTTATCTAATAATATAGTAACATTCTTTTGAGTCACATACATATATATATTAAGAATTCTTATGACTAATATATTGAAATTTTTATTTAGAGTAAAGTATAAAGTTCAAAGAAATTGTGTCTATGATGGGTATTTATGTCACTTAATTATGACATGTCTTTTAATTGAAATAGCAACTTGTTTCTATGAGATACTTTGTTTGGGTGATTGAGTAGTGCACAACTCAATTACACGATTGGTATCACATACAATTGATTGTTTGTTTTAATTTAAATGAAATACTAAATTTGATACACTAAAAGGATATCACTATGTTTTATGAAAGTTTATTTATATATGGCCATTTCATTTCCTTTCATGTTAAGAGTAATAAAGAAAACTCTTTATTTTTTAGATATAATTAGAAAGTCCTAGGCATGTTGTAAAAGTCAAACTATAAAATATTTTTTTCTTGACTTTTTTGTTACTTTTGTATTTGCAACTTTTATCAGAAGTTAATTCTGTTTTTATTTGGTACCAAGATAGCAAAATTTGTTATGACTAGTCAATGATCTCAATTTTGTTTGTTAACTCAAAATATGTTAACACTTTTATCATGATAATTTTATGAGATCAAATAGAAGGTTTTGCCAGTGTTACTGTTTTTTGGCATTTTTTTTTATTGTATACTTGATGTATTGGATACTTTTTGGATTATGAATGTACTTTATGCAATGTATATTCTTTTTCACTCTCTTACTTTTGGCCACCAATTTTTTTTTCCAGCACCTTAACTTTAAATTTTAATGTTCACATTTAACGATTTTTTTTATTGCTTTGGCAGCTCAAAATTTTGTCATCCCATTTTCTGTAAAAGGTTTTTGATCGATTTTGCCTTTTACATCTCCTGGTCTTACAAAATTTTCTCGGTGAGTGGAGGTAATGTGAGAATACTTCTCACAGTATTTAAATTTGGTTTATTTTTATTCCCTTTCAGCTATTTTTTTTTTGCATCGATGTCTATTTAAATCCATCGTTATGATCGACCACAATAATTATTTCTTTTGGCCTTATACATCGATGTTCTTTAATCTTAAATCCATATTTATTTTTGTGCGGGTGATTTTTGTTTCAGCCGCACATCAGCAAATCCTCCCACGTTCGGCTGCCCCTGGCATGGGATGCTTCTCCTTTCGAATCTATACGATTGTGATGACGTCATCAGAGCAAGTGTCTCGTGGCGTAAGCTTTGAATGGATGTCGATCTTTTCGGAGGTGTGTCTAATCCCCGATTGTAGAGCAAATAAAAATGAAACTCTCCAAATGTATTCTTTCGGATTTGTTTATTAAGATATTGCTCAATTTTTAAAATTCTCTAATAGATTTAAATCTTTTCTTTCTCTAACTTTTGAAGTCCCCGTATTCATCATTTAAATACTAAAACTCGTTAATTTTAAAATCAGAATTTGGTTTGATGTTGTCTGAAAAAGATGTAGTCTTTTAACGTAGTTTTAGCGGAGCGCTGGCCCACCGGCCGTTCGAATGCCGTGCCGCTTTTTTTGGCCGAATAAGTTCGATATTTAGTTATGTGGATATGTTCTTTCTCAAAGTTTAATTTAACTAAAAGATGTGCTGCTCTCATTAAAAGGAATCCCATGGAATTATTCTATGTTGGCTGCTATTTTTCTCTTCTTAAAAGATTAGTTCTTTTATTTTAAAATGGTGACCAGAAGCAAATAATTTCCTAACCTCCTATTCAACTAACGTTCGAAATAAAGAATATTGTTTGTTTCATCAGTTTGCCTCTTCACTGTCTACTGTAAAGTAAGAATTCTCCAGTTTTTACTATTTCTTGAACGATCAATAGTTTTATTAAAAGAACTTCACAATGTGTACTTAACCCTTTTATGATCACAACACATTTAACTATCGACACAATTCGATCTACTACGGCATTCAAGAATTGTTTATTTTATCTAACACCACTTATATTTATTTTATCTTACAGCAATTAACTCTTTTTATTTATTTAATGCTTCTTTTTATTTTCAATGCCACATTTTAATGCCTCTTTTTTATTTACAATGTCGCACATTGGATATCAACGGCTTGGAACAGAGTAACCCCCTACATCATCCAAAGATGCTTCTACAAAGCTAAATTCCCATGTGAGAATGAGCAATCAAGAATAGAGGACCAAGAAGCAACAACAGCTATGAGTGGCTTGGCATCAATTCTACAGGAGCTTCATACTGATGTAGCTTATCTCAAAGCCGACGGAAGCCTCCCAGTTTGTGACAACAACATCGTTGAATAGGAAAAGGATAGTTAAGAAGAAGCAGAATCAGAAGAGACCGATGAAACAGGATTACCTTCAAGCAATATGGCCAGGAGATTGAAGACCTGTTGAACTATGCGGCTGAATATCTCCCGCAACCTTTACCACTTCTTAAACATCTAGATAACATGTACACTACATGAACATACAAAATACAAAAACAGACTAAAATTTCCCACTTTTTTAAGTAATGTACCAATTATGTTTCCAAGTAATGTTTTGTATATATGTATTTGTGTGTTTTGTAAAACTTGTTTAATAAAAAAAAAAAAAAAAATGAGATGGTAGATTACAGGTCCGACTGAATTTAGTTTGACATTGCATTAGCCCTCAAATCTAAATTCAGAAACTCCATCTCGGTAACTTGCATGGCTAACCAGATTAAGTATTCTATACAGTCTATAAACTCAATACATAGTAGTTTAATGCATTTCCCAATCTCCTCTATAATGAACACCCCCCTAATTTAAACATTTTTAGTCAGTCCCATGAGTTTTCAGAAGAGAGAATCCACTGTATATTAGTTGGATCCGATTGAGGAAATTTATCAGCACTTGCATGCATAAAGACATCCACACATATACATGCCAAATTTGGCACCAAAAGTAACTAAAAAGAAGGCAAGCTTAATGGTAACAGGCAATTTCGGCAAAATTCTAACTGTAATGCATTTGAAAAACATATGCGGGATTTATGACCCAAGATTGGCAAAGGTGCTTTCTTCTGAATTATAATAGATATTTTCTGCTATGTTTGAAAGTTAAACAATTGCATTTTTATTATGATAATAATAACATAGCTTGAACATCATGGCTTGAGCAACACCTCTTAAGAAGTGTGAAAGTACCTAAAAAAATCTATGAAAATGAAGTTTAAAAGATTACAATTTTTAAAAATATGCAGCATATTTAACCACTTTTTTTTTCAGAAAAATGCAAATTGAGGCATTTTTTTTTTTTTTTTACCTAGTTTCCAATAATTTTCCTTAGTTATTATTTTTGTTGTTAGAATTATTGGTACTTTAACTTTTTCTATGTCTTAGAAAAGTTGGTGTATATCTTAGTAAGATTGTGTCTCACAATGAAGAGAAAACAAATTGATTTTTCTTCTTTTTCCAATCTTTAAAAATTTAAGAAAAGGAACATTCCAGGCGAGCCTCTGCAACCTAAAAACTTTATTCAATGCCAAATCTGAATTTTCTAAATTGTGATTTTCGCATGTTTTTCTTGTCTTAAGCCTTTTAATATGTAACAAAAAATATCATGTTTATTTTTTTAATTAATTATTAAATATCTATAAATAATATTAAATTTGAGATAAATTGTATCTGAAAGAACAGTTTTTTTGTTTTGTGCTGCAAACACTGAAATTATGCTATATTTAGAAGCAAAGTAATTTCCATAGTAGATGAATCTGAAGGGGGAAAAAATATCTAGTGCAAAAATCCCTTAAAAGTTAACTTTAAAAATATAAATCAAATGAAAAAAAAAAAATCTCTGAAATATTATCCGGTACACCTTCGACGAATACCCATTATCGGAGCACTGACCTTATCTAATGAAACGTGAGAGTATACCGTAAAATCCCGAATGTAAGATCCCAACCCATTTTTAAGCAGTTTTAATTTTCTTTTCCATTCCCAAATATAAGCCCCCCCCCCCCCTTTCACAAGCTTTTTTTTTGTGAAAAAATTGATTTAAAAGTCTAAGGGGGATAATTTTGAATCTTTTGACTTTTTTGGTGAATTTCATGTTTTTCATTTGTCTTAATAAAATCCCCCGCCCTCCCCCCTGCATGAAATAACAACTTCCCTTCTTTGCCCTCTCTCCTCAGCACAAAATGTTTAACATTGTGAAAAATCTTAATTCTTTTTTCCTATTTGTTGTTTGATAGTAACAATAAGTAAATAATTATCTAAATTACACTCATTTCTCTAAAAGTTCCTCTTTCCCGACCGATCCACACTCTGCAAAGTTTAAAATCTTTAAAATTATTATTTTTTAAATTTTGCAATATTTCTTATTTTGTAGTAAGATGATTTACCTAAAATCTCATTTACATAATGTCATTTAATCCCACTCATGTAAAATCTTTATCCTTTTTGAAAATTTTACTCCATCCTTTCCCCCCAAGTGGAGGGGGGATTTCTAAATATATGGAGGGCTAATCAAAATATTTTCCTGTTTTGCAGTTTGGCTGTTCCCATCCTTGAATCACACGTACATTTTTTGTTTAAATAGAGAAAAAAAGTACTGTGGGTTTGGAGGGGGGGGGGGGGGGGGGGGGTGCAACGAAAAGAAAAAGAGCATTTTTTTGGAGGAGGATGAGAAATAATTTAGGTGGTTATTTAAACATGTTTACAACAAAATTACAAATCGAGCAAAAAAAAAATTAAGAGTTTTACAGATTTTAAACTGCATGAGATGCAGGGAAGGGTGTGTGTGTGTGTGTGTGTGGAGGGGGGGGGGGGATACTTCATGATATGAAAGTGGGGAGAGAAGTAGGTAGAGATTTTGGGAGGAGGTTGTGGCGATAATTAAATGTTGTGTGATCGTAAAAGGGTTAAGTACACACTGTGAAGTTCTTTTAATAGAGCTACTGATCATTAAAGAAATAATAAAACTGTAAAATTCTTACTTTACAGGAGACAGTGAAGAGGCAAACTGATGAAACAAACACTATTCTTTATTTCGGACATTAGTTGAATAGAAGGTTAGGAAATTACTTGCTTCTGGTCACCATTTTAAAATAATAGAACTAATCTTTTAAGAAGAATTCCATGGGATTCCTTTTAATGAGAGCAGTACATCTTTTAGTTAAATTAAACTTTGAGAAAGAACATATCCACACAACTAAAATATCAAACTTATTCGGCCAAAAAAGCGGCACGGCATTTGAACGTCCGGCGGGCCGGCGCTCCGCTAAAACTACGTTAAAAAACTACATCTTATTCAGACAACATCAAACCAAATTCTGATTTTAAAATTAACGAGTTTTAGTATTTAAATGATGAATGCGGGGTTGACAAAGTAATTAAAAGGCAGAATTTAAATTGATTAGCTAAATTAACATTTAGAGGAAATTAATGAAAATTGAATTACAAACTACAGAATTCAAAATGTTTTCACAGATTGGAAAATGAAACCAAACGATATTCTCCTGTCAGCGATCGGCGTCAAAAGAGGGCGGCGCATCACTTCAATGACGTCATCATAATGCAAATCGACTCCGACGAAACGAGAGCTCCAAGACGTGCTCCTAAAATAGCAGAGTGCGCATGCGCAAGCTGCCGATCCGCTCCCAAAGCAGATATGAATATCGGCAGCGAAAAATGAACTTGTCTTACGGTGAGAGAAAAAAAATGTCAAAATTGCGGCACAATGATTGAATTCAAATAGACATCGATGCAAAAAAAATAGCTGAAAATAAATAAAAATAAACCAAATTTAAATACTGTGAGAAGTATTCTCACAGAGGTGATAATTTAGGAGATGATCTATTTGTTAAATAGGTCAGAAAAGAAATTTAAAATTAAATAGTTTTATAGGTTAAATTACGCATGTCTGATACCAGAGGGGGGGGGGGTGTGCAAAGGGGGAAGCAGTATTTTGGGAGGGAGGGAGACTTAGATTATTGATTAAATATTGTTGCAATAAATAAATGAACAAATAAAGAAGTAAATTTGAAAAAAAAAAAAATGAAGTTTTAAAATTTTGCTCATGGGCTTTTGTTGGGGGAGATTTTACAAGGGGGGATTTAGATAATATATTTTTTTACAAATCGGAAATGTGACGAAATACGAAAGATTCTCGCCCCTGTATTTGCCTTAGTTACTTCTAAATTAATGGTAAAAAAGGGGTTATTTTATGCAAGTGTTTTCAGGGCAAAAATTATGAAACCACTAAAAACATCAGAAATTGTTATTTATTTAATATATCCTCATTTAAGGCAACTTTTCCATAGTAGGTGAATCTGGGTGTGAGAATATTTAAATATAAATATGAGAGATGAAACTACCTGCCCCACTGACAATGAAATAACACTGTGAAGGGCATTTCAGAGAACCAGCATTGTAAATATAATGCTACATAACAGAATATGCAACAAGCATACCTGTGCAGACTGTAAAAGAGCTTCTTCCCAAATAAATTTAATAAAAGATATAAGAAGTCATTTAACAACAAAAAATCTAAGTCAATTATTGACTATAAATAAAGAAGGGATAACACAACAATAACACATAGATAACACAATGAATTTAATTTTGAAAAGTCTAAAAATCTGGTGTTAAGCAAACCCAAGAAGGATTTTGCTATAATAAAACATAGTTCCTAAAATTTGTAATTAAAATGTACAATATGTCACAAAAAAAAATTATAATTTTAGGTTTAGGTTTTTATAACCTTTCTTCCCTAAATATATAAATAAAGCTAAGACATTGGTAAAAATTAAAGTTACATTTTAATTAAAATGCTAAAAAAATTGTTTGCCTGGCTAAACTTTGCTCCAGAACAAAATTAATATTCAACAATCTTAAGGCATTTAAGTCAGTTAAAAGCCCCATAACAAGAATAAAATATTTTATATATATATTTTTTTTTTATTAGATTATATTCTTTGTCCTATTTCTAGTTAGATAAAAAAAAATAACTTGAAATTAACCTCAATTACATGATCCAAACACATAAATTTCTAAACGGCTATGAGAAAATCATTAAAGTGATAGATTTGTTACTATATAAAATATAATATTTCGACACTTTAACTTTTGAAAAGAAATTTCTTGATAATGATACAAACAAATCAACTGGAAAGATTAACTATACTAATTGTTAAAACTTTATTTTCTATCTTTAGAAGGCTTGAAAAATTATGATAACAATACAATATTAGTATATTTAAGTAAACTCATATTAAAACTTACCAACGGGACTGTTATTTGTAGCTGAATGAATCGATCCTTTATTCAGCAAAGTAACTATTTTGATGATGAACTCCCGTGGTAGCTGATTGGCATAAGGGAGTATTCCATCTCTGAGTAAATCTATTATCTGTAAACCAAAAGAAATTGCTTTTGAGCTACACAATAAATGGTCAAATCAACAATAAAAGAACATATATCATCATGATGATCACAAAATTAAAAGTTATTAAAAACACATATTAATATACTAGGTTCCTAGGAGCCAGTATTTGAGCCAAAATAATAATCAATTAATAAAATAAAACCACACGTTACTTCCTTCAATGGAAAACTCATATATATAATAACTATTTCTTATAGACTGCATAAGTTAGCATAATAATCTACAATCTAAAATATATTTTTCAAATTGTTATTCTGATAAACATCTAATCAATATACTTCTTTTGACTATGAGAAGAAGGGAAACAATCATACAACACTGCTAAATGTATGTGATTATTGGATTTGAGTGATACTTTCACGCAAGAAGTTATGCAATACTGAATCACAATTTTACTGTAAATCAGTTGTTCCTAAACTTTATAATGAGACTAAACTAAAAGTAAGTATATAGAGACTCTTACATAATCTATCTTATGAAAAAGAACTTCCATACAATGCACATAATGAAAACAGTAATAAGTATCCTAACATGAAAATCACAATAATAAAATATCTGGTATAATAATAAACACAACATTCTTTTACCTTTTCATGAAAAAATAAGTTTATGAATGAATGTGGGATAAAAGAAAAAAAAAATCAAAGTCAATACAATTTATAACATTGTTTTGCATAACAAAAGTCAATACCATGGTTGAAAATTAATTTTAAACTTAAGTTGCATATTACATTAGTTAAATTTTTACAGGATATAAAAGTAATATGCTTTTGAAGGACTGATTGATCATTCTGTGATCTATAGTTTGAGAACCACTGCTTGAAACAATATACTTTTAAAGAAATAAGGCAACTATTGAAAGAATTTTATAAGATATAAATACCTATTTTTATATACAGGGCCATGCGAAGGGGGGAGGGGGGGGGGGGGTCCAGGCGCGAAAATTGTGGGGCACCAAATTTATACTACAAACCTCATTTTTTCTCCTTTTTTGTAAAATAAATTATATATTTACCTATTGGAAATTTTGTCCCTAATAAAAGTACGTTCATTTTTTGTTTCAATGTTATTGCATGGTCCCTAACCTTACACCCGAATACAAATTTGTTAATGACTTCTTTCTTTTAAAAACTTGTTTTAGGTTTTTGTCTTAGTCTCTTTCATTAACCTTCTCTTTTATGAGTCTGTAATTTTCTTTCTGTGCTTGTGACAAAAGCATATACTCTCAAAACAGCATGGGGTTTCCTTCTGGGAATACAAAAAGGTTGTAAACTGCTACTATAGTGTTAGATACATTTTTTCTACATCCATTTCCCAGATTCTCTTTGAAAAATATAAGTGCAATTTTCTTTTATGTTATCTAGTTGTTTGGAGCTTGTGAATTAAAATTAAGCATAAAGTTACAAAATAAACGCGAAATATGTATTCAATAGAATTTATCTCTGTTTCTGCACTTTTCAAAAAAGTGTGCTTCGCCCCAGGTGCAGTTTTCTCTTCCGACGATACTGTTCTTATAGATTAATTTAACAAATTATGAGATCTTGTATCTCCCTTTTGTTGTCCATTGTTATATGTCAATAACTTTTCTGCCATCCCTGTGACTAATCTATCCCATTCCATCATAAACAAATTACAATGTTAGTATGAGGCAAACACTGGAACCTGTGTTAAATATTGTGAAGAATGATTGTTCAGTATAACTAATTAGAATTAAACAAAAATAACAAAAGTATTTTCATTTTTTTTTTTTTTTTTTTTAAATACTGCAAAGTTTTGAGATCAGAACATTGCAAACTGCATATCTGCATCAAAATTTCGTCAAAAAAGATAAAATACTTTGATAAATTACAATGAATAATAACAATAATAAATTCAGAAATATGTCCAATAATAAAGTCCATTTCTTTCCTACTACTACAACTACCTTTTTTTTTCTTTTCAAGCTTTGTGATCCTACCATGGCTTTCTATGTATATAATATGATTAAAAAAAAAAAAAAAAAAAAATCAACAGCAAACCAAT
The DNA here is from genome assembly GCA_963932465.1 of Maratus speciosus. Lineage (NCBI taxonomy): Eukaryota > Metazoa > Arthropoda > Arachnida > Araneae > Salticidae > Maratus > Maratus speciosus. The sequence continues at coordinate 287,414,838 of OZ010794.1, forward strand.
GTAATGGAATTTATAAAGTAAAAACAAGAATTTAGATTTTACTACTAATAAATTTTATAGGAAAAGTATTTTAAGATCAAATAATTTTTAAATAAAAAATAAAACTGAATTCAAATGAATGTAAAAAAAAAACTTTCATATAAAATATTGTGGACTTCCATTTCTATTATTTTAAATTTACTTATTGTAAACCAAGTTGGCATTTTTTAGCAAAGTGATTTAACACAACAGAGTGTCTTTTGTGATAACATTTTTGTTATCCTCATTTATTTTAAACTACATTGTCACCCATGTTTGTTCGAGAAGAAACAGGCAAATCTATAATAAATTTTTATTAGGTGTTCTCGCAATTTATTTTTTTTCCCCACAATATGATGGCTATTGGTAAAATACAAAAGAAAAGAAAGATACTATATATGTTAATATCATATCCAAATTTCATTGTTATTGAGCAATTTGAAAAAAAAGTTAAAGCCTACTAAGTTGGGGGGGGGGGGGCAGATTATACCAAAACATATCATGTTTGGATCCTGATGAAATTTATAGGTGACCACATCAAAAGAAATATTTTCAGATGTTAAAAAAAAAAAAAAAAAGAATTATGGAGCATTTGTTTAAAAATAATAATACATAAAAATTAACACAATTACAGTATGAAGTTGGATTGATATTACTGAAAATCATTCATATTAAAAAATAAAAATTTAGATAAATACGTTAAACAAAATTTGCATACTTTACAATCTAAAGCTTCATCACATTGTTGATCTTCCAAACTTTGAGTAGGAGAAGGAGAGCTGAAGACAAAATTGAACAAATTAATAAGGTGTAGTATTTGGTGGGAAAGAGAATCACAACTAATATTTAACACAATTATTATTTGTAAAAGATAATGTAACTTAAATTCAAAATTCAGCTTTTACAATAACAGGAAAAAATATGTGTAAAAATTACTTATAACAGAGTCTGTATCTAAAATAAATGAAAAAAAAATATATCATTTGTTTAAAAGTGACTACTGCATTAAAAAATAAAAACTGAAAGCAAAGTCGCTGTACTTTTTAAACCATTAAAAAATGAAATATCTAAAAACATTATGAGGAATAATACATTTTTTTGTTTAAAATTTTAATAAATGATTTATATGCTCACACCATACATAGTGATCAATTTGAAACAACCATTCTCTAGACATCCATACATAAAAGTTTTTACTTTATTATAAAAAACAACATTTTAACATATGAATAAGTACATAGTAACTAAATAGAGAGTCATATTACAACCTCATCAGATAATAAGGTGCTTGCATATGTACAAAAAATAATATTTTAACAACTAATTTAGTGAAAAAATGAAAGTACACCAAGGTTTCAAATATAACTAGTTGATGATCAGAGCAGGGAGCAAATGCCTCAGGAGAATAATTGAACAGGTCATCAATTTTGGAAATATTTTTGATAAAAATATTGGTTACAAGAAAAAAATAAAAAAGAGAAAAAATTAATTCTACAGACACAGAAAATTAAATATACAAAGAAGTTAAACCCTTAGAAATTTTATGAGACATATCAAAAAGGGAAAAAAAAAAATCTGTATTTGAATTTGCTTATTAAAATAGTATTCAAGATAGTGGAGGAAAACAAAAACAAAAAATATATATATAAAGCTTGAATGTTCAAGAGATTTCATTTGGTTGAAAACAGATTCAAAGTATTTCTTACCATTTAAGTCAACCCTTTGCTGCATACCGTCCACTACAGTGGACAAAAATGTTATTTTTTCTCCTATATAAACTATTTCCTTTACAGTTCCTATTCAAAGCTTATGCTACTCTGTGACATCTATGCTTTCAGTAGAAAAATTGAGATAGCAATACAAGCCGGGTAACTTAGCAAATAGGAAATAACGAGTATAACGTTTGGTATTTACTAGTTTTGACATATGCAACAAAGGGTTAAGAGTCTCATATGAGGTTCAAGTGAGAAATAATATTAAGAATATTTTTCATATTGAAGGTTACTGTTGATTCTGTAGAAAGAGGCTTCAGTTAACACAAAATTGTAAAAAAAAAAAAAAAAATTGTTTAAGTTCTAATACTAGGCAAGCAAAATTATCTAATATGTCATTTTGTCTATTAAAAAACACTTAACCAATCTTTTTTTTTTTTTTTGGGGGGGGGGGGGTGTTGTAAGAAAATTATTTTGCATGAATAAATACATGAATAAAGTCAAAGAAAGTTAAGCTACAATCAATGTTATTATTATCTGTAAAATACTGAGATTTTATGAAAGACTTAAAATATCACTGATTATTTTGGTGCATCGATAAAATTCAGGAATAGTTAACCATATTTACTATCATTATAAACTAAATATTAAGATTTTACATGTTTACTTAATCGATTTTCAAATTAAATTAAAATCTCTTTACAATGTGTAATATTGCTATCAAGTAATTAAATATATTCTTTATTTATATTTTATTTATATTTTCGAAACGTAAGTGAATTTTAAAATCTTTCTCAACGGATATTTCACCTATCTCTTGCTTATCCAGAAATGTATTCATTTATAAATCACCCCTATATGGCGAAGATTAATTCATCATTCGTGTTCCCAAGATTTGTTTGAACAATTAAATCCTTCAATAATTCATAATTGAACAATTTCAATAAGAACACTGGTTCTCTGGACTACAAACAATCTGAAGATTTCTTACTTTAATTTAGGAAAACCTTTTAATAACTACTGCTGATATGTTTCAACGATATCTTAAAATCTGTCTACAAATTTTCACATGTGTTCAAGTAATGTTTTGAAATCAACAGATTATTAATATTATAATTTTATCAGTATAGACTATTTGGATCCAATAGTTAGTGTTTTTGTGTGTTCATGTTTATTTAATAAATTTTAAATTATGCCAAGTGAATAACTTTGTGTTGTGTTTACTTCAAATGGGCGAGTGATTAAATTTCATTTTATTTATTTATTACAGAAATTCAATTTACAATTTTTGCACAGATGTAAAGTCTTTAGATGGCTCAATGTTTAATTGATTTTCTTTTGCAATGTCAATGATACTTAACTTTACGATCTGGCCGTAATGTAACTTTGGACAGAGGGATCTCACTATTAATATTACACTTTTAATTATTTTAGTATTTTTAAATTTTACTAATTTAAATATTTCATTGTACTTATTTAAAATCCCTTTCTCCAAGGTTATGTTACAGTTGTGATAATACTATCACATTTTTTTTATTATTGCATGTTTCATTCCTGTTTAGCATGTGCAATGTTGTTAAGCCTACATAGGCTTCTTTTCCCAGCCATTGACATTGTTTTTTCTTAAGTCTTCTTTAGCATTTCGGAGGAGCATTTTCACTTATGGTGTTACTCGAACGAGGTTGCTGCACACTGAGTGTAGTGCACACGTGCTGATGGCATGGCTTCTAAGGTGGATTTTCCTCTCTGTTGGAGCTGAAGCAAGGGGATGTGTTTATTTTCCACGAATTAATAGATTTGTTTTGGTTTCTTATTCTATTATTTGTTCTTCAATTTTTATCATCATTTTAATTCAGATTCAAAATTATCATGCAAACACTTTTGTGCACCCCTTTTCATTCTGATTTATATAGAAGTCGAAATTTCAGAGAGAATATATATATTTTTTGTTATTAATGGTGTCATAATAATCTGTCATGATTATTGTAAAGGCCAGAAGTACGGCCCTCGGTGCTGCTTCAAAGTGTCAGTAACAATATTCTTAAATGTTTTAAGAACTCCATCCTCTCCGAAAGAGATGTTGTGTTTCTTTTTATAAATTTGTCTGGATTTCATTATTAAAAGAATATCAGAGAGCTCATCTTTTATAAATATATTTTGGTTATCAAAAGAATCTCAATGCCAGCCATAACAATAATTTCGGAATCTACAAAATGATTCTCATGTGTGGAATTTTTCCATTATGTGCAGTGACTGAAATTTAATTTTGAAATCTTTCCTCTATTGCCTTGACGAATACAATAAAGATTGATTAATTGCAAGCAAAGTACCTTCCTTCTGGTCTTCAATTTTATTGCCTTCCAGATCATAATTAAGTAAGATCAAATTTAATTTTATTATTATTTTCTCTGCCAATCATGACCTTAAAGAACTTTAAGTAGGTTATTCTCTACGCAATGTAATTTTTCAAGAAAGTCCAATTTAAAAGAGCACAAAAAAAATTATTTTTGTCACATCTGTCTCAGGTAAAAATGTGGCACAGCAGGTCTGCTGCTGACATTTACTTTTGGAAATTGATATTCTGAAATAATTGCTTATAAGTTCATTATCATACAAGGGTCGATGCAGGTTTTTATTCTTGGGAAAAGTAAAAGTTATTTTTGTGAATTTTATAATATTTTTGTGAAAAATAACATTTTGAAACAGAAGTTGAAATCCAGTTACTCAAATTTGAACCATGAATTTATTAACAAAAACTTCCTTAAATTCCCTTGCTAAAGTTTTTGTTTTTCGTAACCTGGTTTTATTTACAAATTGCACATTTTAAAACAGTTTTTATGAAAAAGAATGTTACGAAAAGGGCTTATATTCAAAGGAATTTTGTGAAGGGGCCCCATTTTATTGAGTTCATTTTTGCGAAGGGGCCCATTTTATAAAATTTAAATAAATAAAGTTCTGAAATTTTTCAGACTATTTTATCAGTTCAATAAACATTACAATTTTACATACTCAGTCAAATTGAAAATTAACACTATAGAACATAAAAACCTCAAAATGTAATATTGTATAAAATTAATTGAAATCACTAGAAGTAAAATTATAAATCCCTAATAAAGTAAATTAACATTGAAAATTTTTTAATTGTTATAAAACTGAAAGTTTACCTAGCAGGAAAAAGAAAATCTTCTAAAGCATATGCAAGGTCTATCCACATTGCTTGAAACTGTGTAGCTAAAAAGAGTAGAGTTTATAGCAATGATAAATTTTGTATTGGATAACTTACTTTTATTATTACTATAAGACATAATCTAGCAACACATATAAACAGCAAGAATTAATAGGCAATATCAGTAGGCCCCCAACAAACCCTAATTGGAGTCCTAGAGCAGAGCACAGATTGAGTTAATATATTTTGGATTTAAACAGATACTGAATCCAGATAAATATTATTTCTTTGTGGCTGAATTAATATAAAATACATTTTAAAAATAATCTTATATAAAAATGTTCATCTGTATTGAAAAGTAAAAATTTACTTATACAAATATGAAAAAAATGTACATTTAAAGAAAAAAAGTAAACTATATAAAAAATATCTAGTGTAAGTTAAAAGATAAAGGGATACATTGAGGAGAACTAAGAGATTCAGGAAACAAGGAAAAGTCAATATTGGTAGAAAAAAAACCACAAACAAAATATTCAACATTTATTTTCCAGTTGTTTACTATGCAATCTTTTCCATGGCAAATAAAGTCTATTAAATGTTGGTCGTTTAAAGTCTTAAATTATAAAATATAACTGTAACCATAAAATATAATTTATCACTATATTCATGCTGAAATTTGTTATTTTAAAATTATGAGTGTTAAAATTTCCACAAATCATTTAAAATGACATAAGAAATCTGAAAATACATAACTCATAAGAAAAAGGCTATCTAAACAATTTATGTTCAACACATATGAAAACTATTATGTAGAATAGATGTATAACAGCACATACTGTTATTAAAATTCAAATATATAATTTACTGAAAATCAATAAAGAAAAAATTTTTTTTTTGAAGAATGCTTTTGAAGACTTTTTAGAGAAATGTGTATAAAATAAACTCATTTCCAGTTAATATGTTCATAAAACATTAAACATGATTATATTGCAAACTGAAGATTGTTAGACAAAATGAAAAACTTTAATAAATATAAAAAAGGTTGAAGATTTATAATTCTAGATCTTTTTCTTATGAGTATTTCTAGACCTTATTTAAATTTTCAATGTATCATTAAATAATACAAAAATTATCAAATATATATATGAAAATAAAATTATTTGGCATCTTTCATACATACATTACAAATGTACAGTGGCAAATTCATTTGTTTCAATTTATGATCCAAAATGTGACTGATAGATCCATATTTAGGAGCTTACATTAGACACACGAAGAAATTTGCATGCTAACATTAAACCTAAGGGTTCTTATAATATTTATTTGCTTAGGATACCTGAGTTCAATATCTAACATTGTGCATTTTTACTTTCAGGTAACTCTTTCCTTACAAAAAGTAAACAGCTAACTATTGCAGACATTTGGAGGAAAGCTTTTCTGGGAAATTTTAGTATATTTTCATATGATCTGTGTCATGCAATATCACTCGTATTTATAAACTGATTTGCATGTAACTAAGCATGTGCAGGCTTACCAAGATCTCGAGTGAGTTCGTTGGACAGCTTGGTCGCCATCTTGTTTCAAAATGTTGGCCTCTTAAACATTTAAAACTTAAAAAAGAAATCAAAATATAGTTGAACCCTGTTATAACAAACCCAGTACCGAACGAAAATTTTGGCCCCGTCATTTACCTATTGTATTTAATGTTAATTTATCCTTTTATAGCGAATCTCCGGACTCCAATTTCATAAGAAAATGTATGCTGGCTAGTGAAACATGGTGCACATCAGCTATAAGTATTTTTATTAAAGGGTAGAAGCAAATGCATTCTTTCTCTTTTACAATAGTGTGATCCCGCCCACCCGTCAGTCATTTTCCCTTTTATTCCTGATCACAGCTATGTGCAAGACTGTAGACAGAGCCGGAAATGAGGGGGGAGGATGCGAAAAAGAGAAAAAACAGCCAACCTGTTGGGTGGGGGGGGAAGTGCTCGAGCAGAACAAGTAAAAGCAGGAACAGTAAGGACATACGCATCTGAGCTAGGTGAGGGGGGAGGGTGAAGTAAAAATCAGATCATGAGAACAAGTATTTCCAGTCGTTTCATCTCGTTCACTCATTTTAATGTTTCTCTATATAGAGCCAATGCAAAATGATCTCTTGTTCCAGACTTAAAGTTAAAAGTTCACTTTTAACAAATCATTAGGTCCATCATGTCGAGTAAACGTAAAGCATTCTGCATCGAAGAAAAAGTAAGCATCATAAGAGAAATACAAAATAGAGGTAGCCAAGCTGATATTTGCTGAAAAAAAAAAGATTTATCGAAATCTACAGTTGGAACAATATGGAAAAACAGAGAAAGCATACTTTCTGCTTCGAGAAAAATTTTAATTCTAAAAAAAATTGAGAAAAGCCAAACATGAAGAAGTGGAAGAGTCTTTATTAAAATGGTTTAGCGTTCAAAGAAGCCGAAATGTACCAGTTTCTGGGCAAATGCTTCAGTCAAAAGCTGATGAATTTGCCAGTAAATTTGGAATTCAATTTTCGTGTTCTAATGGATGGTTAGGCAGATTTAAAAAGCGGAACAACATATCTTCCAGAAAAATTGTCGGAGAATCGGGAGGTGTTTCAACATCTGACATCGATTAGTGGAAAGAAAATGTTTGGGATGAAATCTCTCGTGAATACGACGAGAATGACATATATAATGCTGATGAAGCTGCACTGTTTTACAAGATGACACCAAACCAGACATTAAAATTTAATGGAGAGAAATGTAATGGTGGAAAATTGTCAAAAGACAGAATCACATTTCTTGTGTGCCAATATGAGTGGTACTGATTGTCGTAAGCTTCTAGTGATAGGAAAATCTAAGCACCCTAGATGCTTCAAAAATATCAAACAGCTTCCTGTTGCTTATGAAGCAAACCACAAAGCATGGATGAGTAAGGAACTGTTTGAAAAAGAGCTTCGAAAGTGGGAGCATAAACTGTCAGCTAAAAAAAGGAAAATTCTACTTCTGCTTGACAATTGTAGTGCACACAAAATCGATTAGAATTCTACACTTTCCCCCGAATGCAACATCTGTAGTACAGCCTATGGACCAGGGTGTCATCAGAAGTCTTAAATACCATTACAGGAAGCAGCTCATTTTACAAATTTTGAGGGATATGATAAAAATATGAAATGTCATGTTTCTCTTCTTGATGCACTTATAATGCTCGAAAAATCTTGGCAGAATGTTACGGATTCTACAATTAGAAAATGTTTTCGACATGCAGGCCTAGCAAAGAATATTGAAGATACAACGAATGATGAAGAAGCGAAGAATGTTGAAGAAGAGGATGATGAAAATTTACCTATCGCAATGTGGTTAGAAAAGCACAAAATTTCATCATTTCCAATTTGTGACATGCAATTGTATGAAACATGTGAAGATCCGAATGATGAAGAGATTGTGGAAGAAGTTAAAATGAATCATTCTGAAATCGAAGATTCTGCATCTGATGCTGACGAAGAGGAGCTCATAAATGATGAAATCCCCACAATCTCAGATGCTACAGCAGCGATGCGTGTAATTAATATGTTTTTGTCTACACAAACAGTGGAAGAAAGAGTTTTGGAGTCATTTGATGCACTAGACAAAGAAATTCATAACATGTTTTTGAAATCGGCATCACGTCAGCAGAAGATTATCGATTATTTGTGTATCAAAACAGTGGGCAACAATTAAAGGTAAAATTAATTTATTTCTGTTTGTCTTTATTGTTAGTTAATTTAATTTGTATTGTGCCAGTTTAATGTGATCGATTTTAGTCAATTTAATTCATTTTACCTTTTTTTAATGCATCATTATTGAATATACACATAGCAACTAATGAGTTATACATTTTGTGAACTCTAACATTTTTCTTAACTGTTCGAATATTGTGAACCACCGGATATAGCGAACAAAACCTTCAGTCCCTTGAAGTTCGTTATAACGGGTTCGACTGTATATTTTTTACTTAATGGTTAGACCTTGATACAAGGATTCCAGAGCATTTTTTGTTTTGCCTATCAAAAAAGTACAAATGCACAACATTAGATACAGAAATGCACAACATTAGATAACATCAGGTATCCTATGCAAAATAAATAATTTTAAAATATTAAAATGCAAGCAAGATATTTGTAAAGAGTGCTCCTTTAGATTTAACATTAGCTTGTGAATGTCTTTGTGGGATTAGTGTAGTCTCTTAACAAGTCAATTTAGAGAGTAAACTTTTGATCTGATTTTTTTTTTTAAGATTCATAACTTCCAAACACACTAAGAGATTTGTAGCCTTCATCTTAGAGCAGTGGTTCTTAAACTGTGGTCCACAAACCCCAAGAGGTTCACAACATATCTTCAGGGGATTTGCGAAATTTATGTGTTCAATGTACCCCCCTTTTTTTTTAACTTATCTAGAATCCATGGAAATTCCTGTGTGTAAAATTAACTTATTTACATTATTAGCACAATATATGTGTCCATTTTAGGATTTAATTCAGAATGTCTAAATTCACACTGGAAATTTTGAAAGATGAATTTTTACTTATTCAATCACAAATTGTCTGTCATTAAATAAAGCAAAAATTCTATTCAGAATTTCTGGTATGAATTGGGAATTTCTGAATAAAAAATAAATTCTTAAAATGTTATGCTTCGAATGCAAGTGGGTTACAGGATAAAATTAGAGCTACATTAAAAAAAATACAGTATCATTAGTTTATACAGTAAAACCTGTGAAAACTAAATCATTAGAGTAAAAACAAAATCTCTTTTTGACAGGTTTACATCTTATGAAGCATAATTTTATGATATTCTTTCCCCGGGACCCTGAAAATTTCCCCCTTTTTTCCTTTGCATTACAGACAGCTTCTGTTTCCACAAGTCTGCATATCTTTATCAGTTTATATATCATGTATTCAATTTTCTAAAGAATTTCAGACACAAATCCTGGAGTCCACATTGACAGAGGAAATATGAAAAGGGCCCAGGGTAACTAAAAGTTTAAGGACTGCTGCTTTAGATAATTTATTTGAAAGAAAATCTCATAAATTATGTACTGCAATAATGGAAAGAGTAAATTATTTTGCCAATTAGATCTTAAATATGATAAATTCGGCATTAATAAAACAAAAGTAACAATACTTAATAAGCACAAAATAGCATGATAAAAGGAAAAATAATCAGAAATAATTTTATGCTTACGATACTGTCGAGCTACAGGTAGACCAGCATTCAGAACTTTAAGTAGTGCATTTACAGCAAGTTTCCATGTCATTTGAGATGGACAAGCATATTTCATACTTAAAGGAAGTCTTAAAGCCTAATAGAAAGATATGATTATGTTAAAAAAAATCCTCAAATTTTACTAGTGTGTTTAGAATTAATAAAGAATGAAGAGAAATGCATAAAAATATTAAGTTAAGCCTTTAATTTGCAATAAATACCAGGCAATTCAAAAATTGCAAAAGAAATGAAATTAAATAAATATCAGTCACATGATGGCTTAAATAGAAACAGACAGCACCTTTAGCACCACTACTGTGCTAACTGTTGCCACCTATTCTAGCTTCTCTTTTCTTTTTCATCTTGCTATAAAAATATCCCATGTTTTTTTGTGTATTTATGTGAAAACTGTATTCTGTTACTGTCTATAATTTTTGAATTTTTTATTTTTTTCATGACTTTTGAATTACTTTGTATATTGTATAAAATTCTAAATTAGTATAATTTATACTTCAGCCTTATTCTTGGCAATGAAAGAGCGGGAAATTGAACCATATAAAACAAAAATCTCTTCATATATTTGAATAAATCACAACTGAATTCCATAATATTGATTCCCAAAAGAAAACTGATAATAATAAATTATCAGTTAGGTTAAGACCTAAGACTTTAACAATTTTAGAATTACTATTTCAGAAAGAAAAATATATTAAAATATTCTGTAAAGTATGATTAAAAAAAAACTTTGTAGAACTTTAGTTATTTTGAAATATTAATTACTATGATATTTTCCTTAAGACATCTAAATGCAGCTTAACAATAATTAGTAAATTCCTTAAACAACTTTCATACATATTGAATTGCAATTTAAAAAAAGAACTGCAGACTTTAGAAAAAAAAAAAAAAGAGAAAATACAAAATTATATTACAGGACATAATTTTTTCTTTTAAATTCAACTGAAATATGTTAAATAATTTATACTTTCCTATATATTTCACATTCTATTAATGGAAAGAAACTTTTGAGTCAAACAGTTTCCATGGACTATTTTATACTGTTTTGGCTCATTTAATATTTAATTTCACTTAGTCCACTCCTTATACACACTCTTCCAATACTTGTTATCCCAACATTGCCTTATAAGAATCAGACTAAAAAGTAAAAAATAATTGGAATTGGAAATTCTTATAATTCTACTTAATTGCTATCAAATGTGGTATGAAACATTCAACATTTTAAAATCTAATGTACAAAAAACAAAGTCCTGCAGAAAAATTTTCAATGCTCTGTGTAAGGCGAAATACTGTCTACGATGGAAAATAATTTTCTCGGTTCTGATCAATTCCTCTTCGTTTACTGTAATTTATTATTTCATTTAAATTTGAATAGCACTTGATTTTTAATTGAAGATTTGTTTAAATGTTACTATAACTTAAACATGTACCATATACTATATTAATTTTAACACAATTGTTCTAATTGGTAAATAAATCATATTAGATGTAAATCTCCAACTGGACGAAGGTTGGCTGGGTGAAAAAGTTCCAACAGATTCGTCCGGGATAGCTCAGATGGCAGAGCATTGGCGGCTTCAGCCAGGAGATCCCCGGTTCGAATCCTGGTCTGGACATTTTTCGCCCAGTTGGAGATTTACATCTAATGTACCATATATTCTGACATATAGCATGCAACTAAACTTTCAGACTTCATTTTTCTATTTTTAGGTATATTCACCATATAGCCAGCACCACCTTTTTTGAAAAGAATTTTTCATGAGATACATAGCAAAAATAAAATGAAGAAAATTGTAAATAACTGTTACTCTTCATGTAATCTGATTGCAAAAATTATTTTTAAGTAACTAGCATGTTCCTCAAATTAGAAATCTTAGTTCTTATGATCATCTTTTATTTTCTTACTTTTTTAACTTTCATTTTTAAAACCAGCATATAATGCACATCTATAAACTTTTATACATTGGAATATATGGTATATCAATGACTTTTTTTTTTTAAATATAAAAATTTATGACACCATCACACTTTTTACATATTAATATGTGAAAAAAAGTAGTAAACCACATATAAAAACTATGATGGTGTTAAGAGAACTTCATATTGAAAAAAATCAATTAAAATATATTACAATTTGATAAATAAACCTATGTTTCTAATTTGTATAACAGATTTAAACAATCTTCTCTCTTCAAACAGAAATAAATCAAAGAGGTAATAAATATCAGCCCTAAATTATAATAAAACAATCAAAATATCTTAGAAAAATGATTTTTTTTCTTCAAAATTATAATGGAGAGAATACAATAACCAGCAATAATAAAACTTTGATACCTTTACAATAGAATGAAGAACTTGCGAATTTATTATGTTCATTTGATGAGCAGTTTGTTGGTATGCATTTACAACCATATCTAAAGCTTTTTCCCCAAATGGAACAAAATTCATTGTTATCCAATCAGTCTGAAAATAATAATAATAATCATAATAATAAATAAAAATAACAATTGATAATTTAAAAGAGTAAAACATTTAAAAATAGAGAACAAAGAAAATAAAAATTATAACAAAATCTAGAAGTACCCACAGAAGCAGCTTTAACATTGACAAAGTTTCTTGTTCTTAGCTGGCCATATGGAGGAGCATTGCAAGCATATGATGAAAATACTAATAGTTGATTAAAAATGGCAGGAAGCAAAGATGCTACGTTCTCATTTTCATTTAATGCTTCCTAAGGATGAAAAAGTATTAAAGTACATGATAATATTTTTTTTAACTAAAGAGTAATGGTGCAAATTTTTACAAAGATAGTTAAATAAAAACAGTAAAACTCATAAAAACAGAAGCTGCATATAATTAAATCTTGTACGATTAATACGAGAAGGGGTCTGCGGTAATCAAAAGTTTAACCACTGCCTTAAGGTATTAAAAATTCAGAAATTCAACCATATTGCAATTTTGGGTAAACTAGTGTGGTTTATAAATGTTATTAACACACCTCTCTCTTTCAAAATGTCATAAATAATGGTTAAGAATGATTCTAGAAGTCATCTACTAAAGGTATTTTCTAACAAGAAAATATTTCAAGAAACAATGTTTTAGATCAACCACCAAACAATACAGATTGATAATTACAAATAAATAAATAAAGTATACTGTATCATACACTTCACAGTCAATCATTACATAAAAAAATGTGCATTTAAAATTTTAGTCTAGAAAATACAGAGTACCATAATGCACATAATCAATTAGCAGTAATATTGGTCTATCCACTTCTTTTATTCTTCCCAAAATAGCAACACGAAGATGTTAATAAGACAGATACAAACCATAAAATATACTGAAATTGCCTTTCAAAAATTAAATATTTTAAAAACATTTTGAATAATCTGTACAATTGATGCTTTGCATTTATATGTACAGGCACCAACCAGTTTTGTCAAAATTTATTTGGCAGGATTTTTGCATGGAAAATGACTTGAACTTTTGTTCACGAATAATAACATGTCACATAGCCTGATCATCAAAATAATGGACAAAGATAATATCTTGTATTCTAATTGTAGATTATAAAACTTTTTATATATATAAAAAAAATGCATTCAAGAACTGGATATGTATATTACTAAGTAATAAATACTGAATCCACAGATGTGAATGAAAAACTGAGAGCCATTTTGCACAAAGTGTTATTATTATTAGATTTGAAATTTTGATGCAAGTAATGAAATTGAGTGAAACAAGCATAATGTGAAATAAACATAAATTAATAATACATAATCTTCAAAATCCTACGGCAAAGAAAATATAAACTTTACAGATAAAATAATCATAAAATAAATACATGGGAAAGTTTTATTATATTAACAAGATTTTTTAATATTTAATATGTTTTTTTCCAGATTGCCCACACACCAAAAACGATTTTTGTATGAAAAATATCAATAATGTATTCAAATAACATTTTGAAATTGATTAAAGTTGATACTTTTATATTAGCTGCATGTCAGGAGTTAATAGCTGAAGAAATTGCCAAAGATTTCGCTATTTATAGCAAGCAGCCTCTTTTATTGTGATTATTTTAGTCATTTAAACGTGTAGTTCAATTACATACCAACTAAATTTTTGTTTTATTCATATCATATTCATCATTATTTATTTATAAAGGTTTAATTTCATTATGGAATATTAATCAGAAACAAACTATAGTGTTTTAAGTGCAAATGGGTTAATTTTTCCCTAATGGATAAAAATCATGCTGCAAAATTTTAAAAACATTAAACTCAGGCACAATTTTCAAATAAACTGCATTTGAAAAAACATTTTTTTTTTCTATTCAAGGGTGTAAAACTTGAGACTATGTGATGTTTAAAAAAAATAATTGCAGTAAAAACAACATTTATTGGCCAGATGTTGCCACTATTAATGTAATGTCAGCTAAACTGATGGGTGTGTGTTTTTGCTTCATCATCACAACTGAAGAACAGAAATTTTTTGGCCTTTTAAGCAAATGGCTCACATGACATTTTCGTGCAAGAAATAAGGCTGTCATAAAATTAAAGATTGTAAACAAATGAAACAAAAATTTTCAGAGTAAATTCTTCTTCCATTTATTCTCCATGAATTGATATAAACATTATAGTATGACGTAGTACGATTTAAAAAAAAAAAAAAAAAAATCCATATATTATAAAATTATGAGAAACTTTTACTGTAGAAACACAATGTTACAAAAAAACACTTATGATGTACAAACATTTTTAGATTATTTTTACAGTAGTTACAGAACTATTTTACATAAAATATTTGTGTTTTAAGTGTTCAGTTTGGTAAGCATTATTCTGAACTACCTTTCTACACTGTTATTTCATTGACAACAATACCTTTTTTAATTTTGGAAGTGGTATTTTGGCAGATTCATCTTGAACAGCTTTACAAAATCCACAAAGAGTTGTAGGTTGATGTTTGGATAACATGCTTTTTAAAAGTCCAAAAGCACAAAAATCCATAGGTGATACATCAGGAAATTTAGCAGGTATATCAGTGAAGGGGCCCTAATACCCATTTCTCATTCCATTTTTTCAGAAATTAACAGTGGATTGTGATGTGTGACTGCTTGTTGCTTTATCTTGATGCAGTTCAACAGATTTATGGCACAGGGGAATAAAGAGATGGTATTTCATATTTAACAAGAAAGAAAAATCATGTGTTAAGCATAGATTATGAAACACTTTCCGACACATATTGAATGCTTTAAAAAAACTTTATTATTTATTTAGGGAAATAAGGTAAATAAGATAACTAAGTAAACATTTTAGAAAACGCATAAAACATTTGAAAAACCGATTTCAACAGCTACCGTCCATATTCAAATATGTATTCCAATTCTTTTGAAGAGCCCTGTATTGGATCTGTAGGTTGATATCTATACTATATAATGGGAAAATTTAATTTAGAAAGAAAACACATAACAAAATGAAATTTCTCTGTCAGCAATTTATACTAACACACAGAAACATGCTTGAATACTTTTGTACAACCCTGTAGTTTACCTAGAACCTTTATTACATGCCACTATTTAGCTAAAATTTAATTCAAACTAAAACACTTTTAAAACTACTGAAATCACATTTCCTGAAATTATCATTTATAGACGCCATGTATCCAATTGTTTCCATGGCACTGTATATCATTTTATCTATATTCTAAAGCCATTTCTTAGTAAATTAAATGCAATTCAGCTTACAAATGTACAACCTATTTAAAAACCACCTTTAAGTAATTTGCACTCATACCCAGTAACCCTTACGAATTCTTTTGTGTAGCCCTGTATATGAATTATAGCATTTATACACACACCATATAGTATGCATAAATATAGTGAAACATAAAAGATCATAACAAAATTAAAATTTAATTTCCAGCAATCATCGCTAATGTACAGTAATTGAGATACAATATAGTATCTGAAATCTTTTGTGTGTCCCTGTAAATGCTATGCACCTTGTATTATACATGAAGTAACTTATACTATAGCTCAGAGACATATATAATACGAAATATATAATATTCAATATATACGAAATAGTTTAACATAATTCAAATACGCCACAAACAATTCCACCCCCATACCATTATGTAACGGAATTCTTTTGTGTGGCCCTGTAAATGAATAATAACTATTCTTTGTGCTGCATATTCTAAAGAATGCCTATTTTAGTGTACTTCATTAATGCATATTAATTTTATTATGTTTGAAAAAGTAACACTATTAAAAATTATTTGAAACGATTTTTTCCCATTCTGATTTTTTCCATGTAACGGAAAACTTTTGACTGTCCCTGTAAATGAACTAAACATGCTACAAACTTCATTTGAAATAGGGATTGTGCTATGGTAGAGGTCACTAACATTTGTTGGAAAGTGCTAAAAACTGGGAGTAAAATGTTTCTGATAGTACGTGAATTTGATAAACATTTTTCTCCACTCTTTTTATTTTTAATTTCCATATGCAAAAAGCTAGCAAAAATCATAAATCCTTTTCTAAAACTTTCTTGAGATACATTGAACCATGTTTTTCGCCTCTTTGATGACAATAAATGGATTTATTTTTATTACAATCATTTAAATAGACCCAACCTTCATCTATTGTAACAACATTTTTCCATTTTCCTCTGGATAAATGCTTCTCATGAAGAATTCTGCATTGTGTTCTACGTTTGGCAATATGTCATAGACAAAGACTATCAACATTGTATTTTTTGGCCTCTTTAAAATTTAAATCAGTGTTAATGGACTTTGTTAACAGTTGATACTGGGCATTTTAATGATTTAGCAACAATCCTTTTCCTTGGAGGATTTTCTTTTACCATAAAAGATTTTACCTTTGCAATATTTGAAGAATTCCTTTTTATTCTTGGATACATATATGGAACAATTTTTCCACTTGAAGACGACATTCACATTTTCCCCCTCTCTTATTGAAAATAGTGCATACTATGGCTTTAGATATAGAAAAATCTTCCTTTCACAGCATTTTTTAATAACTGAATACGAATAATTCTCTATGGAAAGTGTAGAAATATAACTTTCAATGTATTGGCTCTTTAAAAATGCCATTTTGTATGTAAACAAAAATTTCAATTGCCAGACGTGAATTTATACTTTCAAAAACATATTAGTTGTGAAGAATAATTTCTCTATTCAGACAACTTTTTTTTACACCAAAATAAACTTGTCTAAAAAATGTGCAAACAGCCTCTATATTACTTTTATATTTATACTTATCATTTGCTGATATACTGCATTAATTTTAATCTCAGAAATACTGTAAGATTCCTTATGTAATTTTTTAGCTAAAGTCAATATTACAACATTTAAGTAAAGGATAATATAAAATGATACAGATGCAATTTTTATAACAATACACATAAACACAAACAAATGCATAAATAAAATAAAAAATTACACATGTAATTTAAAATTCACCTTTAATAAAATATGCATCGCCTGTAAGACCGAATCCTGTAATTGTGTTAAAACTATTTCAGTCATGGAGGGCAAGATAAATGGTGATGTTTCTCCGTGTACAGGAACAGCAACAGCATTTTGTAAAACAGTAGCTAGCTTCTGAAAATCAGATGCAGTAAACCTAATGGGATAGAAATATTTCAAGTGGTAAATTTAAAACCAAAATTAACAGAAAAATAAAATTAAAATATATATGACAAAAAGTGTATATGTGCTAGAATTTACAGTGAGTAAAACAAACTACAGTATACTCTCGATATCTCGAAGTCGAAGGGACACTAAAATAATTTTGAGATAACAAGATCATAACCAAACATAAAAATTCACGTTAAACACAAGACACGGAATAATGTTATAAAAACTAGAGTCATGATAGATGAGAATAAGTATAAATATGTAATTATAGCCACAATAAGTCTAAATACAGTAATGATAATTTTAATTTTTAAAATAGTAGAAAATAATTACATTAAATTGAAAAGAATTAGTAAATACATAAATGAACTTAGATTAATAGAATTGTTTAACACTAGAATGCCCAAAAGGAGTCGATCAGACTCCCACCATATGATTAAATGTCAACTGGAATGAAATTCTTCCATAAAATAAGTTAAATTTAAACAATGCAGATTTACATTAAATAAATCAATCAAATAATTTTAAATAACAATTCTGGTGTCAAATATTTTTATGAAAGTTGAATAAAATTTCCGGGCATTCTAGTGTTTAAAAAGCCAAGTGTTGTGGCCTGGCGACATATCTTTTGAAAGTTATCATTTTCCACGTTTTCAGAGCATTCTATGAAGCATCGTAGTACGTGGTCAGCATCTTTAGCTTGGGCCGCAGTAACGCTAGGTAATGGTCCTGAAAACCCAGTTCTTCCTCATTATCAAACAGCAGAGAAGAAATTGATTGATTTTTTACTTTGAAAAATATTCGACATAACAAGGTTTTGAGTGAAAACTCTTCGAGATAAGAATTAAAATTAACATTAGATAAATATGTAGTATCAAGGGGAAGCATAATTTTTTGACACATCGAGGTTTTCGAGATATCGAGTGTATACTGCACAAGTAATTTTTAAGAAAAAATAAAACAGACTTCAAGGGATTATTTTTATCTTACTGCACTAGTATTTTCTAATTTCATGCCAACTAGCATATTTTATTGTTATCCCCATCCTTTTTAACTCTCACTGTTGCCAATACTGCTCTTCTGTTGTGTAGTAGATGATCCTACATGAAAATTGTTGATGGGTTTCTGTTAAAAACATGTACAAAATGCAATGATCAGGTTCAAACTGACAAGCTGACTCATCAGCCTGAAGGCTGTTGTGTAGTGTACCCTCTTTCAGGTCAAGTTTCGTACCACTAAGTCAATTATTGTGTAGCAATATATTTCGTTTACATTCCCCAGGCAGTTTAATTACTCTTACTTTTAAACATCTCTTATTTATTTAATCTAACCTTTTCTGTTTAATATTTTCTGGATTCATCTCTCATTTTAATTTTTGTACTTTATTTAATTCATCATGCGATATTTCATAAATCGCAATTAGCGATTGTCGTCGCACCGTTTTCGCGATGTCCTCTCATGTCTTGCACTGTTTTGGTGAGTGTACACGCCGATTCTGGCAACACCATTTCCCAGTACAGCAGTTTAACATGCCGTGCATTTCAAACCTTTAGATTTTGTGAATTCTACTCCCCCCCCCCCTTTTCAACGTAGTAAACCAAGCTCCTTTATCTGAATCCTTTATTATAAGAACATTTCTGAAAAAATTTCTGGCATTCTAAAATCATTCAATATTGGGGTTTCTTTTAAACCTATTAATAAATTGAGTTCCTTTTTCAATAAGCATAAATTTCAATATGATAAGTCTAAATTACCTGGTGTTGTTTATATTATTCCTTGTAAAGATTGCAATAGTGTTTATATTGGTGAAAATAGTAGATCATTGGAAATTCGCCTAAAAGAACATACTGGTGCTTTAAAAAAGGGCAATTTGAATTCAAAAATTGTCCAGCATTCACTTCAAATGAATCACATTTCGCTCATTGCGAACACCAGTATTTTAAAATTGGGTTGCAACAACTACCATGGTAGATTGCTCCTTGAGGCTTGGTTCACTGAATTGCAGTCGCAGGCTTTGAATGATGCTCGTTCTGTCCCTAGTGAATATTGTTTGTTTTTAAAATAACTAACTGTAACTGTTCTTGATTTGTTCTCACGTTTGAAATGCAATGGATATTTTTTGTACTGATGAAGCCTTGCGTGTTGCTTGGCGAAACGTTTACATGTTGTATTTTTAATTGTTTTTAAGTATATTCTTTATAAATTTTATTTTTTAATTGTGCTCAAGTCTGTCTTAGTTTATTTTATTTGGTGTTTTAATGGTTTTTAAATTCAGACGTTAAATGTATATGTACTGTAAAATACATATTAAGTTAAAGAAATGTTTTAAAAAGGGGATAGAACACAAGGCACTTACATTCCTGACTTTAAATAGTCATAAAAGTAAAACATATTTATATAATAGTTTTAGAGATATTTATTGAAATATTTATAATAAATGGCAAAACATTTTTTAAAATCAAGAAACCAAATTATAAGCAATTTTAATTTGGAATTCTAAAAACATCATTTATTATAAAAATTTTCTAAAAAGTCAATAAATCAGTTGAAATTTCTAATCAACATAAGATTAAAGCATTAGTACATTTTTACTATTATTAGTAGTACAGTTTTGCCAGTAAATCCAACTGTTTGCCAATTACAGGGTTCCCAATGATCCATTTTTTAAAATGCCAGTATTTCCTAAGAAAAAACTGTGGCAGGTTTCTACAAAATTTGTTACAAAAATAACATTCAAGGTTCATTTCTACAAAATTTGGACGAAGAATCTAAACAGAAGATTTTTGTATAAAAAATATGGTATTGCAAAAAGGAATCTTGGGAATCTTGCAATTTGTAATTCAGATCCTTGATCCAAAGATCGGCCAATAGACTCAAATGCAATCTCAGTTGTTCCCTCATCCAACAGCTAACTGTTGGGCCAAAGTAGGTGAGACAGCCAAACTGAACCACTGCCCAATGAAGCTAGAAAACAATGGGTCAACAGCATCAAAACAATTTCGTGTTACTTAAGAATTTGCACTTCAAAATAATAATAATAATATTGTATCAAAAAGGAAAGGTGTCAGTTAAGTCACATCTCAAGGCAAGATGATAGTAAAAACAAAATAATAATAATCACAAATATCATCAGGATTAAAATCCAGAATTAAATTACTAACAAAGTAAAACAAGAACAAAATTTCCTGCATTGATGGACACAGATATGTAAAGTTATAACTAATGCATAAATGTACTTAGGTATCCAATGAAAAAGAAATAAAATAGGCATTCCTAGTATTAGTATTTATCAATCTACTACAAGGTAATCTCTGTTCAACTTTCTAGCACTTTTTAATAGCACATGACTTGTTACAGAAAATTGTGTAACAAATGAATTTGATGTAGCTTCAAAAATACAGAAGAGTCTCCTATCCAGACTTAGAGATATAATTCCAAACCATTTTCATAAGGGGTGCTGTGCAAATGTGTTAAACCTTATGAAATCAAGACCTTGCCAAATGTAAATAAAACAGAAAATTGGCATTAAAAATGCATTTATGGAGAAATATTTGGTGAATGATTAATTTGGCTCAGATTGTTTCAGAAAAAAGAACAAATGACATTGAAATTTCTCAAAGCATTTTTAAAAAGAAACCAAAGAAAAAGAAACCAATTTGGAATCGAAACTGAATCTTGTGGCAGCTTCAGCTCATGTTTGCAATCTATGCATAACTTTGATTTTCAAGTGTTCCAGAAGAATGAGAAATCAAAGTTTATGGCTAACAGTTTGAATTTCTTAGTCAGGCATGAAAATGGGGAATGGGAAAAAATTCCACCTCTTTTACCATCTATACAATAAGACCAAACTTGTATAATTTAGATGCATTTCAACAGTTATTCATACAATAAAGTAAATTATAACTGTACATGTTTTTTTTTTTTTTTTTTTTTTTTTTTTTTGGGTTTTTGTAACTTAGAGAGTGTTAAAAGAAAAAATAAATAACAATAAATGGATAAATTCATTAAATCAAAAAAGAAAATTGGAAACAGTTTGCCAAAAATATAAATCCATCTAAATGTATCTGATGAACTTGTGTGAAGTACAGAGATTAATTTTTCAAAATAAATGTATTATTTTGAATGATTTGATGTTTAAGATTTTACTTAAAAGAAAAAAAAAAATCTCTATGCTAAATATATGCACACCAAATTGATCTTTACTCCAGAAATACATTTCCAAAAATGCATCACTGAAATTACCCAGAAGTGTTTTATAAATAGAATAAAATATTCTATTCCAAAAGAACCTTATAGAAACTTCCTTTCCCTAGTTAAAGAACTTAATTTACATGACTTTCAGATGCTTATAATAAAAGCTTGCATTTGATTTGATAGTACAGCAATTCAGAAACAAACTCCAAGGATTTGAACAGACAAAATGTTTAATCATTAAGCTTTCTCGACCCCCACCCCCTCCCCACCCATATGCTTCTAATATTTTCTTTGCAATTTTGCATCAAGAATGTCCAAATTTGTTTTTAAAAAGACAGAATTCCTCCTTTAGGAGGAACTCTTTCATGCCTTCTTAGCACAATCCCTGTGTTTGGATAGTCAAAAAATACACATTTTTAACTAAATAAATAAATAGAAACAAACAGATTTAATTACCTTCCTTTAATATGCTGGAACAGCGATGGGAAGATTTGTATTAAGGCAGTCAAAAATTGCTGAGCTGGTACATACAGCATGCTATAATCATTTTTGGTATTGTCTATTATTCTATCAGGAGGTGGTTTTGTGCTTTCCACACCAATATTGTACCATACTTTCCAAGCAGCACTCCATAATGCAACCTCACTAAAGGAAAGACAAAAAATAAAATAAAAATTAATTGATAAAGTAATACAGTAAAACATATTGTATACAGCATACAGTATATTGTACACAGAATACAGCATACAGTATATTTGTAAACAGAATTTGTAAAGACAAAGACACTAAACAAATTTAAAAAAAAAAAATTGCTTCAGAAAATTTAAATTATACAATCTACATCTCTCTTTGCAGATGATACTTCTAATGTTTTTATCCAGCTTTTTTAAAGATGCATGGGCACAGGCAGAATGAAATTGAAGGATAAACAAAATTTTAAAATGGACATGTTGCTTGTTTTCACAGTAGCACTGCAGAAATTTAACAATTATGAAATATTAATCTTATTATATACATCTTTTTCTACTTCATCTTCTTTGCATACATGTGTGTGTGTGTGTGGGGGGGGGGGGGGCTTTTTTCCTTTGAACCTCCTTTTAAGGGGATTTTTGAACATATGAATGAAAAATACACAGAATTAAAACTTGTGTTGCATGAGGGAGCAGCCCTTCCCCTCCTACTTGATAAAAAATGTTCCTTTTCTATTAGTGTTTAATTAGCATTTAGAGGAAGAAAATTTAGTTAAATTTCAAAATCTAGAGAACAATGACCCTACCCCCCATTACACATAGGCTGCTATGGCTATCCATTTGGAAAAATTCTGCTAGTATAAGACACATAGAAATAACGAATCAGCTTGTAACTTGAGTAAATATGAAAGCCATACTCAAATGATCAAGGAAGTTGAATGCTCATATGATTAACAACATTGACTGCTATACAAAGCACAGATAAATCATGCTAGATACTTTGATTCATTAACTGTCTGTCAATCATAAATTACACATTCTGTGCAACTTATAACAAGTATCTGTGAAATAAATACCTCTAAAAAATCTCAGACAAAATCACATATTTCAACACAAATTTTAAATAGCAATAGGCATAAATATAATAAAATAAAAATGCTTATTCAATAAAGGCTTGAAAGTTAATAAAATTATTTTGAGAAAAATCACAACTAAAGCATAAAACAGAAAATTTGATTAAATGACAATGCAAAACATGTAACCTTTATTTATTTTTTTACCTTTCTATAGATGCTTCATCTTCATTTGTTTCTACCTTCGTCTTCCCAACTTTTCCTTCTTGGAATCGACTGATATTTAAAATTTCTTGAAAACTTTTCAAAGCAGAGAAAGACACCTACAAATAAATGCATAAAAAAAATGCAATTTCACATATGCATGTATGTGGGGAATGTCAAAATATATGGAGGCATATTACTGAAATAAATTGCAAATCACACAGGTTGAACATTTAACCCACTGTTTAAAGAAGAAAAAAAATTGTCTGCTGATGAAAATGTCATGCTAAAAAAGAAATTAACATCTAAATAATTTTTATATTTAAGTAAATGTAGCCAGAATTAAGAGTGGTAGAAATTTATCAATTTCCTCCTAACTGTAAAAATCAACAGATTTAACTATGACACTAGTAAAATTAAAAGCCAGTGAAAAGAACATTATTTTGACACAAATGTAATTTTTTGAATGTAATTTCTTTCCTGGTAAATTTACAACAATGAACATTGCGAGATACAGCTGGAATTATCTATTGAAATTAAAATAAATGATTTATTATTATTTTTTTTATGTGGAGCTATAACTCTGGCAGAATTTTAAAAAAATGATAATAATTAACAATTACTGTAAATGTTTCACTTTTGTGAATAAAAATGGAGATATTCTTTTAAAAATGTCACACTTCTTGCTTTAAACCTCTGACAGCATTTTTTTTTTTCAAAATCCTTTCGCACAATATATAATCAAATTTGTTATTACATATTTCAATGCATCATCCATTTGAAATATGCAGTACATTTATCATTTGCATTTTTACACTTTAAAATGGAATTTTGAAAACAAAATTGCTTCAAAAACTGTATATTATCTGAATTTTTCTACAAATGTCTTGCCTGTGGAAATTGCAGGATACGCAGTCAGAGAGTTAAAGACCTTTATTATTATTTATTCAGTAGAATAGGTTAGTAGTATGCAGTGCGTAATTATTTTTTAAATTTAATTAATTTAATTTTCTTTCTTATCTTTATTCAAAATTTCATTAATTGAATGGTGATTTAATTCACAGTTTGAAATAGCTGCTTTTATCTATTGTTATCAGATTTGAAAAAGTCTGAATGATAATATCTCCAAACAGTTTATTAATCAAAAAATATATTTATAAGTGAATATCAAAAAACTTTAAAATAGTTAAATATGTGGAAAAAGCATTTAAAGGCGAAAATTACATTACATTTTAAAATGCTACATTTAAAGAGAATTTCCTATGGACAATATTGGTGTGATGTTGCAGTAAAAATCACTTGGCATAAAAATATATATTGGTAATATAATAATTCTATATATTGGCAGAATTATTAAGAGAAGAGATTAGGACAATAAAGACCAAAGCAAAAACAGCTGGTTTTAAAACCGATATAGTGGACAAGTTGTACAGAAAGCGTATTAAAAAACTATCGACCATAACTCTGCGCAAAGTGCAAGAAAACATTTTACAAGAGCTACCCTATGATAAAGGAGCAGCTAATGGGCTTAAAAAAGAAGCTATGATATATAACATCAATATACCAATAAAGCCCAATAATATCTTTCAGAGAATAAGAAACAAAAAAGACCGAATAGATGATATGAAAACTTTGGGCATATACAGAATCAACCAACAAAACGAAAGTGGGGATGAAAAATGTTATATTGGAGTAACGAAGTGAAGAATAGAAAAAAGAGCACAGGGAGGATATAAAGAAAGGAAGAGTAACAAAGACTTTGGCGAGGCTCAATGCAGAGGAGAGGCTAGAAATCGAATTTCAGCATACCAAAAAATTAGCAAATTAATAGAACTTTAACCATGCCCTAAAGAGAGAGGCCGTGGAGATTGTAAGTGAGAGCAATGCAATCAACCACATGGAACATGCGCTAGTGGAGCAAGTCTGGAGACAGATGATTAAGGAAAGACACGAATATGCAAAGAAGAGGAAAGGAGATCCGAAGAGAGGCCCAACGGAAAGCAAGTCTGAATCAGGTGATGAAAATGGTTCAGGGAGGACCGTAATATATGTTTCATGTTTTTTAGCACCTTTTATGAAAATTGAAACTTGGTTTCAAAAGTTTTTATCAAATGTGTAATTGATATTACTTAATCATAATCAGCGGTTGTGATACCAGTGGATGCATTGTTATAATATCATTCAATCTTCTGTAATTGGGTGAATTAGTTTAGAACAGAGTAAATTAGCAATTTTTTAGAGACTGTGGTGTCTGGACAGGTGTTGGGGGGTGTAACTCATAGGAGGCAGAAGCCCCTAGTAATAGATAAAGAAAACTGCAATCCACTTTTGATAGAAATAAAAAATTTTTGAAAGATTATTAATAAAAAATAAGTTTTATAACTGTTCTTTAAGAAGAGTGACAACAGTTGGAAAATCACATATAAAACTGCTAACATTGATGTACCCTTTTTCTTGAGAAAGCACATGAAAATACTGAAGAAATCTCAATACTTTTTTTAGTAGTTTTGGTAGCAAGTAAACTAAAAATGGGTTGTTCAACTAGAAATTAAAAAAAAGAAAAATAATAAACTGAATAGTTAGTTACACAGGTCTCAGAGCAGTCACTTGTTCCACCACCACTAATTTTTTTAAAATTATTTTCATGGCAGATTTCTACAAGAATTGTAATAAAAAGCTCACCACTAAGCAGGTTCCTATGACATTTCAAAGATAAATCTAAAACAAAAATTTTTGTAAGGAAAAAGTGGTGATAAAAGATTTGAATTAGTCTTTATGAAAAGAGACAGCTCCGAGGCCTGGTTACGCCATTTTGCAAATAAAAAATATCAATAATTGACAATGATGTACATTTTTCTCAAGAATTAATGAACTGATTTCAATACTTTTAAAAAATAATTTTGGAAATACCTTGACTATAAATTGATTGCTCAAAAATAAAAAAAAATTAGTGATGCAATTTTCAAACCAAAGAAATCTAGGCTTTTAAAAAATTAATCATTGTATCCCCACACCCCAAAGAAAACTAGTCGGATGTGGCAATCCCAAAACTTTCTTCTATCTCATACATGTTAATACTTCATGAAAAGTGCACCATAGCAGCACAGCTGGTTAGGGTGATTTACACCAAAATCTAATCAGCAATAACTTATGTCAACTTATAACTTAATCTGAGGTTTGATGAAAATCTGTACATAAGTTTTTGAGATAATGCTATTGCAGAAATTGTAAAAAATTCTGCATAGCAGCATCACCTGTTGGGCAATTTATACCAAAAACTAATCTGTACCAATTTATACCAGGGACTAACTGAATCTGAAGTTTTATGAAAATTCAGACATTACTTCTTGAGATCAGCTATTGCAAAAATTGTCAAAAATTGTGAAAAGCATAGCAGCGCCACCTGTCGGGTGATTAACACCAAAAACTAAATGGCACTAATTTATATTAGAGACTAACTGAATCTGAAATTTGATGAAAATTTGTGCATTAGTTCTTGTAATACAGCAATTGTGGAAATCGTGAAAAATGCAGCATAGCAGCACCACCTGTTGAACGATTTACACCAAAAGTAATCAGCACCAATTTATATCAGGGACAAACTGAATCTAAAGTTTCATTAAATTCTGTTCATTAGCTTGTGAGATAGAGCGCCCATAAAATTTGTGTCACATACGAACATTTTATAAAAACATGTTTTTCGGGATCTTTGACCCTTAAAACGTGTAAATCCATCGAAAGACGGAATTTGAAAATTTTCAAATACTTTTTTCTTGAAAAGATAGAAGAAAGTAAAGAAATATGTAAAAGGATAGTGAAGAAGAAATAAGAAATCTCTTATAAAGAGTCTATAAATTATTGTTAAATGCAAAATCAGAAAAAAAAAATGATAAAGCTGCTTTTACCTCATTATTTTTACTTAATGATGAAGATTCTATAAATTCCAAAAGCAATGCCCACGCTCTAGGAAAATCACCAAGTTTTTGAAGAACATCTCGTTTTGTATGAAAAATTCTTGCAACACCCGATAATGTAAGGACCTGAAATAAAATAAAATGCATCATAAACAGACAAATAATAAATACAACATTGAAAAATTTTTTTTCATAAAAAATATCAAGTTAGAAAAGTGAAGCATTAAATGATAAATGTAGACAAGCTTATTATAATGAAAGTAAAATTTAAATGCTCGGGCCCACAACTGAGCTATCAGAATAAACAAAATATACAAATCATCTTTTTAAAAAAGCTTTGGTAGAAAAATCTCATCTTATTTTTTTTTTTATTAGATAATTTTCTGATATGCTTGTGATGCTTAAATAAACTAATAAAGATAAGATTCAAAATTTATATACTGCCATTATAAAATAGGTGAGTAACTATAAAAACTGTGTAAGTACAAGGAAGCTACAAGAAAAACAATGTATAACGGTTTAAAAATGTGCATTAGACAATTTTACTTGAGTTTCAGCCAGCTGTTTTTGAGCAGTGTTGCGAGAGTGATGAATCAAGATATTGCCACCCATATCAGTTATTTTATCAGTAGAAGCAGTACCAAACAATGATCTTACTCTATCTAACAATGGAAAAAGAACCTGAAAAAAAAAATGCATAAAATCAATGTCTCTCTCTAACATAAAATTCAAATAAGAAAAATGCTAGTGAAATGTCTTGATAGAATATAAGAAAAAAATGAACAAACCTGCCAAAGCACAACTTGCCATGTAGTTGGTTGTAAAAGAGAACCATGAGCTGCAAGTGTAGAGAAAAGTGTTTGCCCAGCACTTTTACGAACTGCAGGCCTTGAATCCACACACAAGTCTCCTAGCCTACAAAATAAACTAAGCCACAATCTGTCAAAGGGTATTATTGTAACACCATAGCTTGACAACTGTATAGAGTTCAGCACAGAAAGTTCTTCAGGTGTACAAGCTGCCAATTCTTCAGAGATTTTTTCTTGATTTTGAAATAAATGATCAGCAATATTCCACTAAAAACAAATTTTATTTATAAAACAAAAAGTACCATAGTTTAAGAAATTTTTTTGTATATATTAGTTTTTTTTTTTTTTTTTTTTTTTTTTTTTTTTAAGTGAAAAAAAAACTTTAAAAATTGAGGTGCACATGATACATGAGTATTTGGAATCTGACATAAAAACCATTGTATATGTGGCCATTGGTCATTGCATGAAATCAATGGGCAGAATTTATATTTTAATTTAAGAAACCATGAACAATACTTTGTGAATATTGTGAAATTTTAATACTTATTAGATTTTTATAGAATAAAATCTGTTAAAGAGTATTTTTCTATTTTTTTTTTTTTTCACTCCAAATGAGATATTAAAAAGCAGATATGCATGTTACACAAGAATGTGGCATATAGAAAAAAATATATATATGGTAATTCATCAAAGAAAAGATCTAACTTTACATAAGGTACAGCATCTTTAAATGTATAGAGCACCTATACCAATCTTTTACAACTTCATCTGGGGTTGCCAGTGCATGGTTACTCACAATAATTTTAAATTTAGTGTATAATATTTATCAAGATACACATTACATTAAAAAAAATATTGTGCATTATGGCTGAGAGAAAATCTCTGTTAATGTAATTTGTGAAAAAGAGAAAACATACCTAAAAATATAGTAAAAGAATTGTGTTTAGCCTAGATTCCAAAAAAACAAAAACAAGATGTTGATTCTAGAGACGACTATACTAAAAACTGAAATTTTTAGTTAGTAGTCAATGGATGAAAGATGCTTTTATAGTTCATTCAAGATGAAGAGAAACTTGAGGTCAAAATGAATTTTAAATTTAAGCCAGTGAGTTTTAGTTTTGTGCTTTTACAAATTTGGCGATTATATATAAATAAATAGTTGTTTTACTACAAAAATCTATTTAATAAAATAAATAATACAATTATAATACCATTTGCACATAGTTTTGCAGATGATATTATAATAGATAAATTTAAAAGCGCAGCATCATCAATACTGTGATGAATAAGTGTTGATTTGTTTACACTGAAAATTACACTATTCATGGTAAAGTGTTTATAATAGGAAAAGGGCAGATAGAAGAAAATTTGGAGAGAATGAAACACTTATTAAGTATTAGAGTAAATAGTAATATCTGCTAAGAAAATTAAAAAGGAATTTTACGGCTGCTAATCTTAGTATTGACTCTAAGCTGCTTTAGCAGGGCGCAGCACCCGGCGTCCCTTTATAATTCTTTTTTGCACCCGGCTGCCCTTTTATTTCTTTTTTGCACCCGGCAGATCTTTTAAAGCCTGCCTATGTGCCCGGCTGCTTTTTTTAACATTTCCTATGCGCCCTGTGGCAATTCAATTGATCCGGGGAAAATATCGCAAATTCTAGAGACTCTAAACAAACCAGTTCAAAATATTTTTTGCGAACAAGGTACAAGTGTCCCCTTTTTGAAAAAAAGTGCCCTTTTTTTAGAATAGTGCTCCCTTTTTGGAAAAAACTACCCCTTTTTTAGAATAGTGTTTCCCTTTTTGAAAAATTCCCGCCCGGCGGCTCTTTTTTTCTAAAGTCAACACTAAATCTGGTAATTATATTTCATAGAAGATACTAAGAAGTTTCCATGCTTTAAACCATATATACTCGTATATACATATATTCACATTTTATTGTAAAACTAGCTGACTTGGCTGGTATTGCCTAGGCCCAAATAATCTTAAATATATCTAAAATCAATGTTAAATGATTTTATCATTTTAAGCAAAAATCTTTCCAAATGAACCTAATTGCAGAGAAAGGGGGGGGGTGGCATTAACTTTGGCAACACCCAATCTTGAATTTGTATGATCTTACATTTTGAAATCGAAAATCTATCCAAACAAACCTAGAGATGAGGACACACTGCTTTCGGCCAGGTGTGTCATGCACGCTCCAGTCTGTTTTCATTTTATATATTTTAAATGAAAATATTTTGAAACAAAACTAACATCGGGAGTTCCATTGTCTTCAATAGTGTACATCTTTGAACTTGTAAAATTTAAAATTTTTAAATGAAAATCTATCCAAAGGGCTCCCTATTATAGTGATTACCAATTTAATTTCTGAGTTTTAGAAGACATATTAAACCTTTAATTCAAACCAAAAGTTTCTGAAGAAACCTAAATAACATAAAGCGCCCTCTCTACCCTGCCCCTTTTAAAACACGAATACAATAGTTGCAAGATACATTTCTGATGCAACATGAAATTGCATTGGGGATAGGCAATGAAAAAAGAAAAGGCTGGTGAATTTGTGAAAGGATTACAAGAAAAAATATATGTATATGTAATGATTTCTCGCTACGCCCGTTGTGGATCTCCTGTTTTGGTGTAGATCGTGCCGATGGGTGCAGGGGCGCGAACAGCAGACGCGTCTGTGCCGACGTAGGATCGCTCCCTCTGAGTTTCTATCATATTTTTGTAGTTGCAGGCCGTGATCCGGGAAATAAAAGTCTATTTAAGTAAGTAGCTGTTTAAATGAAGACACAGTATTTTCGGGGACCTGATTTATTGATCTTCTGTACATCCTTTTGAGAGAAATCAGGCCCCTTTAACATGAGAGCTGCTACTTTATTTCTTGCTGGACATCGGGATCAGGTTGGGTTGGGTTGATTTTTGACGGGCAATTATCTACACGAGGGATATAGGCCCGGGGGGAGTGCCCTCCGTGGGGGTCTTTCTAAGGGAACCTAATCCGGGGACATTGAAGTCAAAGGAGGCATATTTAACATTTAATTGGTCGCTAGCTGAATGATTGATTGCCCGGGTGAAAGGCGGTGGCTCAAGATCGGCTGATTGAATGCAGCACGACTTTAAAATTGCACTTACCTCAGCAAAAGTATTCTTATGAAATGGGCCAAAATGATCTTTGAAAGTTATAAGATGTAATGTTGAAAAACTGACTTAACAGGGGCAACTTCATTCAATCAATTGAGACACAATTACTACAGCATTTAAAAAGTTTTAATTTTAATTTCTAAATTTAACTTTCTGTTTTTTAAAACGGGGATTTCAAATTTTAAAAGGGTCAAAAAAGGAGATTTTAAAAAGGGGCTTAGCTTTTATCATTTCATATATATATTTTAAATAATATATATTATTTTTTTAAATCCAAATTTGATTGTTGTCCTTAAATCTGCCTTTATTTTTTCTATAGAGACCTTATTTTACAAGATATTAAGAATTCTTGCATTTATTTTCAATTCCCCCCCTCTTTCCCCCTTTATATTTTTTTTTCTAGTTTGTATTTTTACCTTTTTAGGCTCCTGAACCTACGCTCTATTTTCCCTTAAATTTATCTTTCAGTCGGACAGATTTGTAAGCTTTAACAGATTTTTGCCCTCACTACAAACACACATTACATTCATTACACATGCATTAATACGCTTAGTAATTCCTAGTTTTCTTGTCTTCCAGTTTTCATGCAACTTTCACCTTGTACCTCCTCCTTCACTTCATTTTAGTTCCCATTTTCCCCACAAGTGAGGGCTCACTTCTCTTCCTGGGCTTTTTCTTCCCTCTCTCCT
This sequence comes from Maratus speciosus, assembly GCA_963932465.1. Classification (NCBI taxonomy): domain Eukaryota; kingdom Metazoa; phylum Arthropoda; class Arachnida; order Araneae; family Salticidae; genus Maratus; species Maratus speciosus. Next base: position 287,447,165 of record OZ010794.1, read on the forward strand.
TTTTTGATATCTGACATCACAGTTCTTTCTTAGAACATAAAGTAAACATTATCTAAATATTAGATGACGAATAATTGAATACATTGATTAATAAGCAGAAAAATTTTAAAAAAATTAAAATTTCAATATAAAAAATTAAAATTTTAATTATTTATTATTTTTCTGTTTATTAATCAATCAATTTTTGGTATTCAATTATTCGATACCTAATGTTTAGGCAATGTTTACTTTATGTTCTAAGAACCAACTTTGATGTCAAATGTGTAAAGAAGACAAGGAAAAAGCACAAGAAAGAGAGCACCGTTTAGCAGAGAAAAGGAAGGCTTACTAAAATAAAGGTTTGTCCAAAATATGCATAGCCAATAATTCAAGAAGAAATAGTTTAAGGACACCAGATACTAGTGACATAATGAAAAGGAGAAGGAAACCCGCTCTCTACCAGAGAAGATGAGAAATAAAATGAAGAGTAGGAGAAATTGATTACAGGTACAAAGGTGAAAGTTGCATGAAAATCAGATTAAAAGATAAGAAAAGTAAGAAATAAATAATTTTGTAGCAATGAAAACAAATTTAAGAAAGTAAAATGGTGACCATATTTAACTTTTACTTGGGTAATCAGATTAATAATTTTTTTAATCCCGTTTGAATTAATCCAAATTGAATTAATCATGAAAAATCTTGAAAGCATAATTACTTTTTCATTTTCAATCATGATTAGATTTCGTAGGGTTGAAAATTTAGTAGACTACACTAAGAAAGCGACAAAAAAGTAATCAATTAATGCAAACCCTCACATTAACAAGGTAAAACCTTTAATGGGCATATAATTATGCTTTAATATAATAATGATCTTTGATGGCTATGTGTTAAAGCCTTAGTAAATTTTGTGATAGGGGAAGATTGAATAAACTTTTAATAAATTGTTTTTGCATAAAATAAAAATTTACATGATCTCTGAAATAAAATTTTTGTTTTAGGAATATTTTTCAATATAGTTGTATTCAGGAAGAACAGTTTCTGCAGCATAAGGTTCCATCTGTCATTGTCATATAATTACTTTTTCTTAACTCTGCTACACTTTTGAGAAATGCTTTTGTCAGGATGATTTCTTGGGAAATGAAACAAGTTTATTTTTTGAGTGGGGATAATTTCTGGAATAAAACTTACTTTTGAATGGGGCTTATTTTATGAGCATCCTGAAAATTCATACTAGGACTTATTTTATAACTAGGTATTGTTTTCAGGAAAACACAGTTTTTATAAGCATTAGAAAAAATTGCTAGATCAAATAAGCATATATAGCTTACCAAAAGGCCCACTGCTGCTAAAGAGACATTCAGTTCTTGGGTCTGAGAGGCAAATTTTGCAGCTGCATCAACACAAAGCTCTAGGCAAGTACAAGGCAAAACAGGTGGATAATCTGCAACTACAAGTTGAAGGCACTGGAAAGCAGATCTAATCAAAGCTTCTCTGTGAGTTAAACGGGAAAAAAAGAGTAAGAATTAGATTTAATAATAAAAATATATAATAATAACCTGAAAATTAACCATGGTTCAAATAATATGTCTATAAGGAAATTTTTTTGATAATTTTAGCTGTTTTTTTTTATTTAATTTTGTTGCTGAATTTGAAAATTGAATAAAAATAGCATATTACCTACCATTTTTTCAAAAAACATGACTTATTATATGCATTAAATTACCATCTGCTTATTGCAATTACAATGCCTAATTTAAAATAAATCAAAATCATTTATTTAACAAAAAAAAATTATAATTCCCCCAAATTAAATGTGTGTAGTGCTAGATATTCTATTAGAAAAATTTATTTCATCTATTTTGTAGTGAAATTTGGGGATCAGGACAGGATAGATATTGGGCTTCAGCATAGGACTTCAAAATGTTATCCAAAGGTCAATATGAACATTCAGATTTGATATTCTATTGGTGTGGAGGGGGCCTAAACATCATACTGATGATTTATTTTTTATGTTCATGTGATGTTAGTAGTTATAAGTCCAAAAACAAGAAAGCCTTTATGTACCCAAATCTTCCTCAGCTTTACTGCTTGTTACGATTGCTCATAAATTGTCTCAGCCTTGCCAGAAAAGAACCCTCTACGTAACAGGCAGCAGGCACTGAGTAGAAGTTGTGCATTAGGAATGGCAGCTGACGGCTACTAGGTAAGGCTTGAGATATCTGTGAGAAAAATATGGATTTTGAGTATTTTACTGTTAAGGGTGTGCCCATTTGGAATACTGAGAAGTCATTCCATGGGAGGGATGGTAAGACCGAAGCTATGGCATAACAATTGCAAAGGAATGTGGCTGCACATTTAAATCAGTGGAGATGTGTTTGAAAGGGACCATGCTCGTGAGAAATGCTATTGTGTGTTTTATGGAGAGAAGTTGCAGTGTTATTGAGACTTTCAGTATTAGGTTATATGTATGTCGGCCTTCAGAGGTGTTGTGGTGTTGTCCCAGACTGATTGTCTTTCTGTGAGTATTTTAGCTTTCAGTATACATTTTACGTATGTGGGTGGAAGTGGAAGCAATTGTAATCAACAAGATGAGGGACCTAGCTCACACCACAAAAATAGTACAAGAATGGTGCAGTGGCAATTTTGTAAACAAAGATGAATGGCCTTTTCAGATTATTTAACATTGAGTTACATGTTACCCAAACTAAAGAAATACAAGGTTACTAATATGACCCACTTTAAAGTGTTCTTAGAAAAATATGGGATGACTTTATAATGGATATCAAAAAAAGGCTAAATCTAGTAAAGAAATTCAAAGAAGGGATAATCCCAAAGTACAGTAAACTCTGTCTAAGGCGGAATCAATCGGGACCAAGAAAATTTTCCGCAGTAGACAATATTCCGCCTTAGACAAATTTTATTCTATGTCTATGGATTAGCAGGGACTTTAAAATCTTTCCGAGCTAGACAGATTTCCGTCTCACGCAGAATCCGCCTTACAGAGAGTTTACTGTACATTGTTAATTGCTTTACATTTATTTTTTATGCTACAGTTTTTGTGTGCTTTAATAAGCTGGAAACTAAGATCCAACTTGTACAATATATTCCATAAGTTCAACTTTTACAATATATTTTAATTTCATCAAAATAAATTTGTCACATGTTTGGCAATATCCTTGTCAGCTTTTTTTTTTTAAATTGTAGTATTTAAAATATAATTAAATGTTCTGAAAGGGGGGGGGGGGGAGGATGAAAAGATTTCTGAGTGAAAAAGAAGATAATGTTCATTAGTCACAACAATCAATGAATAAATTTTTAATTAGAACTGTATTTATTACACAGACAACAATTTGAAACAATAAAATAGTCAGAGGTTATTAAAAATCTATTACATTTAAAATCATTACAAAGGAAGTTGAAGCAATATATGGGGACAGAAATGTATCACTCCTAATATTGTTATTATATTCACTATTTAAAAATATATAGATCTAATTTCTAAATTATATCAATTTCAAGTTCACAGACAGCATATTTAGGCAACCATAAAAGTTCAAATATTAAACAGAATGAAATATTAATTTGCATTATTTTGGGACACCAATATGTACTTATTAGTGTAAAGCAGAAATTTAAAATGGCAACTATAATAATAAATTTTTAAGACCTAAAATGATAAAAAGCATTCTGTCACAATTTTTGCAACATGCACAATTTACTAAAAATAATTATAGATGCTATCAAGTGCAATTTTGCTCATTTACACAATTCAATGTATGAAATAAAAACATATTATACCCTTGATCATCATTGATAGCTGCAATGACATCTAGCAACTGAGGCCAGCCAGTTGAAATAATATCACCTGTATGAAGAACTTGTAAAGCACAGTCTAATTGTTTTTGACGTATATCAGGATGAGGGATAGATGAAAGCTCTTGTAAAGGACTTAATAATAAAGTCTGCAATTTCTAAGGAAAAAAAAATAGAAATCAGCATTAATACAAAAAATAAAAGCATTTAATTGCCACTTTTCAGAAGAATTAAACTTCAAATTGTGGCCCAGTTAACACAATTATGATAAAGTTATGCAATTTTTAAACAAAAAATTACATTGAACTTATTGTATCTAAATTTTTTCTATCTTGAATAAAAGTGAAGAAAATTTCTTTTTACTGGAGTATAAAAAAGTTAAGTTAATAAATTAAAAAAGAAATTAAGTTAATTAAACTTAAAAAATTAAAAACTTACTTTATTGTCCTTCATACCATTTGAAGGTTTGTAATATAAGGCAGCTTTTACAAGGAATGTTACTGCTTCAGCTCCCCATTCTCGCATTTTGATATGTGGATGTTGACATACCTATTTAAATGCAAAATTCTCAAATATAAATAAATAAATATGTATATATAGTCGAGTCTCTATATAACAAAATCCATTGTTCCAGTAAAAAGTTCGTTATATAGAGAAATTCGTTATATAGAGAATGAGTAAAAATTCCTATTTATTGTGTAAATTTTGAACAAAAATTATTTTTGAGTTGTTTAATTAAGAATTTGAAATGTTTAGCTATAAATATTAACCTAATATTGTGTTTCTTAATTATTTAAACAATTTCAAAAAAGAGAACAGACATTTATTTGAAAGCATAACAAAAATCACATGAGGAAAACATTAATTTTAGATGAAGAAATCTGTAATTTTTTGCTGTTTTGATTTCAAAATTGTTACACTCTCAGAAAAATGTTCACCCTTTAGCAAGGAATGAAAAATTGTATCGGGAACATTTTCTCCATTTGAAGTCCTCTCCTTATAAGATCAAAAGAACTCATCATTTCACTGCGTGATGGTTTTTTCTCTTCATGCTCATTGTCACTCTCACCATCATTGTTCATAACGCTGCTTAAAATATCACTATCAGTAGGATACTGCGCAATAGTGATATTGTCATCCACTTCCAAAAAATCAGAGAGAGTAACATTTTCTTCGACATTTCTGCATAATTTCCATTTCTCTTTTAAGTCTGCTAAAGCCACATATTTTTCGTCCTCAGAATCCGCATTATTCTCCAGTTTAGAAAAGCTGGCCTTTTTGAAGCAATTGTAAATTATTTTTTCAGTTGCATCAAATCTCCAAGCTTTATAAAGTTCCACAATACACTTTCTAAGATTAATAATGTCTTGGGTGGAATCATTTTTTTTTCAGAAGCTATGATCAGTTCTTTAAGAATTCTTTTCTTATAACGCATCTTTAGATTTTTTATTATTCCCAAGTCCATGGGCTGCAGATTTGATGTGCAATTGGCTGGTAAGAAAATGACTTCAACATTTTACAGTTTTTCTCCACAGTTTTGTGAGTGAGGTGGACAATTATCAATAAAGCAAAGCAATTTTTCAGCATTGTTTTCTTTGATTGTCAAGTGCTTTTAACCATTTATCAAAAATTTCAGTGGTCATCCAGGACTTTTTATTAAAATCATAGTCCACTTCTAAGGACTTACCGCCTTAAAACACCGAGAAGATTTACTTTTCCAATGACTAGCATCTTTAATTTTTCTTTCCCTGTCATGTTAGCACACAACAGAATAGTAATCCTCTGTTTGCCGCCAAAACATTTATCTTTCTTTAAACACCAGAATCTGGTTTGGGAGACAATTGTAAAAGAGACCTGTTTCTTCAGCATTGAAAATGTTCTCAGGAGCGAATTCTTTCAGAATATCTGCTACTTTAAGACTCTAGTTCTTACATGCTGTTACTGGAGCATCTGCAATTTCACCGCTGATATTCTAGCCAACCAATGCTGGCTTGGAAGTCAAACAGCCCAAGAGATGAAGCATATTCTAGAGCTTTTTCTAAAATCATTGGTCCCGAAAGTGGTAGATTTCGGCCCCTTATCCCATTAATTCACTTAAACATTGCTTCGTCTAAGTCCTCGCGTATTGGCATGTCCTCTTTCTTTTTCGCACCGATCCAAGATCCGAATTCTGCTCAGTGATTGACTCTCTATTTTTTTGTGATTGTTGACAGAGTGCTAGCCGGAATCCCAAACTTTTTTGTCACTTTTTTTTCAATACTTTATCGATTTCTTTCAAAATCTCCACTTTATCACAGAGAGTTATGCAGTTAATAGGAGAAATTTTTTTGCAGAAGCAGTAAAAAAACGCACTCAAACAAATTAAGTTTTGTGAATCTTTCACACTAAAGAAAGTCAGAAACAAACATCTGTTGTAACTGTAAGGGTTGAGAGTTTTAGTTTGGATAGATGAAAACATGTTCTAAATGGTGACAGTTATCTGCTCTTGCGCTGCAGCTCTAGAGGGAGAATTTTCCATTCGACCAATAGCATGCTTGCACCTTTTTTGTGGAGAGCATCAGGTCACGTGTTATGCCAGTGGATCTCGGGAGCTTTCTAGCAGTGAATATTACGAATATCAATTTGTTGTGTGCTTGATTAAAGAGAGTTTATTTTTCTAATTTAATTTTCTGAATGATCTTCGATCTCATTCACCTTAAACTTCAATTACCTCTCTGATCCTGCTCTTATATGTGTAACAACCCAATTGATGCTTTTTAATAAGGATGTTGGAAGGTGTGGGGGGGGGGGGGGGAGATGAATTCGTTGGACATAAAGAACAAGGAGATTCAAGGTAGAAAAGTAAGATAAAAAAAAAACTCAGCACTGAACAATAAAACAGGAATCAGTGATGGAAAATTGATTCCATGTGATTTGGAAGCTTTTTTTAAACTGAATAAATAAAGAAAATATTATGAAAAAATTCGTTATATGGAGATCGATATTTCACTATATGAAGACAACTTTCAATGCGATCATGGGAAAGGGGACCGTTCCAACTAAAAATTCGTTATATAGAGAAATTCGATGTATAGCGTTTCGTTACAGAGAGACTCGACATTATATATATAGATTTCAGAGAACAATGCAAAATCATTTTAAATATTTAGCAAAAACTGAAGCTTTCCAGTAAAACTTTACATTTGATATTTTGTTACTTGCCAAAAGTACAGAGTTACCAACTCTTCAAAGACAAAAATCAGAAGAAATCATATTTTTTAAAGAAAAGAAATTGCCCCATCCATCCCGTACCTACTGTAAACCTTTAACATTGTTCTAATTAATACTTGAGTAAAAAAAACAAACACTGCTATTGAAGTAAGACTAGCATATACAGCAGAGTCCGCTTACTCAGAGACAGAGTTGGGCAAAATACATCGAAAAATCATTTTCGATACAAAATACATTAGTTTTAGAACCGAAAATACAAAATACTTTTCAAATTAAAAAAATTCCAAATACAAAATACATGTATTTTCAAAATACATTTAAAATACAAAATACATCTGAAATTTTGAAAAAGTTTGTGTATAAGATTAGAGGTTTGCACGGGCGGTCCCCGGCACGGTCAACTGTCTGGTTTAGGGCCAATTTTTATTCACGACACTCGGACTGGATGGGCCGGACCTGCCCTTCAGTTGTTCCGGTATGGTCCGGCCCGGGTATCAGGTTTATTTTTTTCTGAAGGATAGGCTCAGATGGGCCTCGTCATCACTCTTCGGGTTCCGAGCTTTAATTTTTTCTGCAAACTTGGGCCGAGCCTGACTTATTCCTTCCAGACCGGACCGGGACTGGACTTCATTCTTCCTAGACATTTGCACTAGCCAAAAATTTTGGTATTGGTCCCGACCCAGCCCTTATGAAAATAACTGGCCCACCCCGTCCCGGCCTGGCCTATGCAAAAATCAGTAAAATTTGGCCTGACTCAACAATTGTTTCCAAAAAAGTATGCATTTTTAAGTTGCTATGATTTTAAAATTAAAAATTTTAATTTTATTATTTTTAAAGGATAGTAAATATATTTATGGGCAATAAAATTAAAGTACAGTAAAAGAAACTCTGAAAATGAATCTGTCTATAAATCCTTTCTTAAACGGCAAATGTTTTGATTCATGCAAAATGAATTTAATAACCGGCGAAAAGAACATAATACATTTAGAACAAACTATGTACCTAATAAGAAGGGAGCCTATCTATAATGGATTTTTTTCTCTATCCTTTGCGAATCTGTCTTAGAAGATTCTACAGTATAGCATTTTTCAGATTTTTAAGTTTCCAAGGCATGGAATAGAGATTAATGATATTAATTATAATTAAAACATTTACATAAAAATAAAGATTAATTTAAAAAATAAATATCGCAGTCAAAGATGCTTTTAAAGGAAGTCTATAAACATGAAAAAAAGCTGATTTTTGATCAGAATCCCTCGTACGAGATGATTTTTAATAATATCGGCAAAAAAATTTATGTTTTCTGGAAATTAGTTGGTCCGGGCTAATCGAGTTTTTGTAGGAGTAGGGTCAGGCCGAATTTTTAGCTTTTATATCGGGCCGGGCTAATTCCGTGATTTTACTTTTTATACCGGACTGCGGCATAAATATGCAACATAGAAGCGCTACCTGTTGGGGGATTTACACCAACACTTAATTAGTAACAACTTATATCAACGCCCAACTGAATATGAAGTTCGATGAAAATCCGTGCATTAGTACTTGAGATAGAACTATTGCAGAAATCGTGAAAAATGTAGCATAGCAGCGCCACCTGTTGCGAGATTTATACTAAAACTTAATCAGCAACACCTTGTATCAACGTCTAACTGAATCTGAAGTTTGATGAAAATCCGTGCATTAGTTCTTGAGATAGAGTTTTTGCGGAAATCGTGAAAAATGCAGCATAGCAGCGCTACCTGTTGGAAGATTTACACTAAAATCTTATATACAACTTATGTCAACGTCTAACTGAATCTAAAGTTTTATTAAACGCTGTGAATCAGTTCTTGAGATAGAGTGCTCAACAAAATTTGTGTCACATGCAGACAAACTCACAGATAGGACATTTCCTAAAAACAGTCAAATGGTGTTCAGGACCTTTAAAAATATAAATCCGTCGAAAACCTGAAGTCAAATTTTTTCACGATTCCATTACTTTCTTCTTGTAAAGATAGGGGAAAATAAAAAGAGTGAGAGATTGAAAATCGAAGCGTTAGTTCAATAGTTTTTCTTTGATGTATACATTATAAACACATATATAAAAGAATTGTATAATCTCCTTCGTTGGAAGTTGGTTAAAAAGTATACATAATTCGTTAAGGCCTCGATCACTACAACGCTAATATGAGTATGCTTCCCATGAATAAAAATAAGAAATAATTTAAAAAGGAATATTAAATAAACAACATGTTAAATGTTTTCGTTTAAATCCTAGGAATATCATAATGTGTAGAAATACGACTTCGGGAGTATCATGATACCAAATAATTTTTTTTTAAGTAATTTTTTTTTTTTTTTGTTTTTAATAAATAACAAGTGTCTTCCATCAACGCATCGTTCTTCGTCATGGTCTGTTTTAAAGACCTTTCAATCTTGAATAAGTCATTGTATTAAAATTACTTTAAATACTCGTAACGTACTCTCCATCATTTATATTGTAAAACTGCATTTAAACATATGCATACTATACTTGTAATAATGATTGCAAGTTAAATATTGCTATTTATTTTCTTTAGGTATGAATACACTACTTATTCTATTAAAGAATCCTTTATTGATATTTGTTTTTGATTAATTTGCAAGCCAAATGTTAAAAATTTTGAAACTCTGTACAATGAACATTGATCTCGGTTGATACATAAATAGCTACACAATTAATAATGTATAAATTTCTATGCTTATAAATCTGTACAAAATAATGTTTCATTAATCTTTTTTTAATTTTATTCTAAACAAATATATGCGCATACCTGCACATTCAAAATCATAAATATTCTTCTAAAGGGGGATGTTTTTGTAATTCACCAAATTAATATTCTTATTGATATTAAAATTCTCATCTGAGAAACTTTCGTTTACAATCTAAACTCAAAAGAGAATCAAACTTCGGTTTCGGACAGCAACTTTCATTTCGGTCAAACACCACTTTATTCACTGTGCTATTTTTTTTTATAAACACTACAAAATAAAACATGAAATGAGTCAAAAAAATTTAATTGCGAAGTTACGCTATATAAACATGTACCTCCAGTAAGAGCAGGTCTATAACCAAAAATTCAACATTTAATATACTCAATCGTAAATACAATTAATGAAAATCTGAATTCTATATCAATAAATATAACTATTTAGGTAATAAAATTCGCTTTCAATTAAATAAATATAACGGGTGGTTTAAAATATACCCGAATTTTGATAAAACGGATACAAAAGAACTAGAAAAAATGTTTCAATCAATGATAAAACTAAAAATCTTACCTTTAAATGTGTATTAAAGTTAGTTGTTGCTTCAAAAGTTCCACTTATAACGGTAGATCTTGTTTTACATGTTTGGCATGCAGCCTTAACTTTACCGTTATTATCAACAGAAATTATTTTAAAAAATTTCCCATCTAGTATAGCGCAACGTGTACTATCGCAATTCATTAATTCACTTGATATATTATTTTCCGGAACTGTAGAAATATCAGCCATTCTTTCACGAGACTTGAACATACATTACATTTCTTTCTATGGTTCTTTAAACAGTAACTATGCACAGCAAAACTCTAAATGATTCTTCCTGTTTATCACACAGTAGATTTAGTCGTTCTCATAGCAATGTTATAATTATAAAAGTTAAAACGCTAGAATCGTAACATTTCAGCAAAAATGCTTAATTAAAACAGAAGCATTCATTCTAATCCTTATCATATCAGCAGCTGAAAAAGTATGTTTACATTAACTTCCAGAAATGAACCCTATAAGACAAAACAAAATAGACAGGCACGTATTTTGCTTTTGTGAATCTTACATTTGCGGTTTAAACGACAGTTCTTGTGTTTCTGTAGAAGCAGATTGAATTCTACAGAAATGTATGTTGAGTATTTTCGAAATACAAAATACATGAAAAAATCATTTCAAAATACATTACCAAAATACTTTCGTTTAGCCGGCTTAAAATACAAAATACAAATGTATTTTGAAAATGTATTTCAAATACATGTATTTTCGATACTGCCCATCTCTGCTCAGAGATCATATGTAGCTAAGTAACGGTTAATACAGATTTTTTTTCTGTCTCTTTGGATATCCAATACTGTAATAATGATAGAGAGATTGCTTAAAACAAATAACTAAAAACTTCCTTATCAGACATTGCAAAGTTTTTGGTTCAAAAATAAAGCTTCACTATTTTACTATCTAGGCTGGATGTACATGTGATATTGGAAGAATGAAGGTTTGAGAAATGAAGGGATGAATACGTCTTTTAATGAAAAGCAGGCAAAAGAAGAAAGATGTAAACAAACAATAACTTATAATCTGCAAATTTATATTATAAAGAAAGAAATGTGTATCAGTAATGCTGATATTTTATCAATGATGGCAACGACCTGAGCAATCAAATTTTGCTTTTATCAGAAATTTATTAAATTCTGAACCCTCTTGCGGTTTAAAAAATAATTTTCATACATCAATTTTTTTTAAATTTTTTCTCTATTGCATGCAGCCTGATTAAGGAGGAATAATCCATTTGAACTGTTAATACTCAAATTGTTTTTAAATTTTATTTAATCTACATTTTTTTATGTAATATCTTTATAATGTCGAAAATTAAGAATTTCTGAAGTTTTTCTCGTAATACCAAACTAAATCACTTATAAAATAGATCATGGAAAAAGTAGCTAATGCAACATGTTTCAAAAGAAATACGCTTTTCCATCAGACGCAACAAAAAGACCTACCATTATGAGAGCAGAAAGAAATCTTTTTTCCACTCTTGTAGTGGTACTAAGTACTACAGGTCATACATACACATCAATTATAGCACTTTGTAGGAAAAAGATAACTTATTCCAGAATCAGAAAAAATGTCATTTTTAGGCTCCATCTGATGATGAGAAACTTGACTATACGAGTAGCATGTGGAATGGAAGAGAGAAAAGGAAAGCTGTGTTACACACATGTGCACAACAGAACCAACAGGTCTCAATAACTGATTAGTATATTAAGACAAACTGAAGCTGATCTATTTATATGACAATGGGCATTAACAGGTTAAAACAATATAAATAGTTCAGCTTTTGTTTACAGCAAATATTCCAAAATAATTAAATTAAAATGTCAATCTATACTAATAAAAGAAAGTTTCGATCTGTCTGTCATCAATAGCTAGCGAAATCTATCGAACGTGAAAGGCTGAAAATTTGAATGAAGGTAGTCCAAGTTAAGTCTTGATGCACCTGAGGCTCAGATTTTTTAATTTCTGATAATTAGCCAAGATATTAATTAAAAACCCATCAAATGTCGCAATTAAAAAAACAATTCTTTTCCAAAATCACAAATTGAATAAGATTTGTACCCTTACAGATAGGTTAGATTTGAAGAATGACAATAAAGATAACATTTAATTTTATTTGAAATCGCAGATGACTGTTTTTTTAATTTTCACTAATCATTGAATATTAAAATAACTATTTGAGGTGGTATCAATTTAAAACTCATAATATATATGCAAAAAAAAAAAAAAAAAAAAAAAAAAGCATTCAAAATTTTTTTTTAAATCAGCGATGTTTCTTATTTTTTGCAATAAACTGGCCCAGACATGAAAGGAATCACTGAGACAAGGGATGAGCTTTGAATTTCATTAAAATATGTTTTGCGGGCCTGTCTATTTATTTACTTTCCAAACAGAAGCAAATTGACAATGGATGAAATTAATAAGAAAAGAAAAGAAATTATTTTTTGGTAATGAACAATAATTAAGATACAGATTTAAATTTAACTATAAGAAGAGACATCTGGCAGCCAGGAGTTTAATAACATCTAATTATCAGAAAAATAAATCTTTCTTTTAATAACCACATGAATGTAGGGAGAAGTCAATTTCAGCCATAAATTAAAAATCTTGTTAATGATAAAATTATCATTTTCAAACAATATCGACACATTCTTTCAAAATCTAATTCAGATATAGAATTTATAATTGGTAAGCACAAGTAGAAAAATATTTTACATAAGTGAATATATTTCAAAGTATGTTTTCCTATATATAGACTTCATTTACCACCATTTTCAAACAGTAATGTCACATTCTTTTCTCCAGCTCTGTGGGCCTGATTTCAATGGGAATTGATTCATTCGACCTTTAGTTACATTTAAAAGTATGTTATCCTAAATGCAGGCTTCATTTACCACTGTTTTCAAACAGCAATGTTGAATTCTTTTCTTGGGTCCTATGGGCCAGATTTCAATGGGAATTGGTTCATTTGACTTCCCATTTAGTTACATTTAAAACATGTTTTCCTAAATATAGACTTCAGTTACAATTTTCAATCCATAACATTGCATTCTTCTCTCAGGTTCTGTGGGCCTGATTTTAATGGGAATGGGTTCATTCAACTTTCCCTTTAGTTACATTTAAAAGTATGCTTTCCTAAATATAGACTTCAGTTACCACCATTTTCGAACAATGATGTAGCATTCTTTTCTCAGGTTCTATGGGCCTGATTTCATTCAATTAATTCATTCAACTGCCCTTTTAGTTACATTTAAACATATGTGTTTCTAAATATAGACTTCAGTTAGCCCCATTTTTGAACAGTTACATCACATTCTTTTCTCAAGTTCTATGGGTCCTATTTCAAGCGGAATTGCTTTTTTCGACTCAGCTTATGATTCTCTTCAGATTTTCCAGCACGTGTGCAGCACAAATGCTTTAAGGTTCCATAGGCAATAGGGTCGAAATCACTCATTTGTTGACAGCCAACCATTAGGTATAGGAACAGTAAGTCCATGAGGGGAAAGGGCAGCAGGGACACGTGCCAGAGGTTTATTCAGAAAGAGGTTTGTTTAGAACACAGGGCATGCTACGTACTGTTGAGGACAGCAAGGACCATCCAAGAGGTTCATTTTGAAAGATACATGTTCGAATCAAGGTTTTTAATGGTTAGAAATGTAGTAGCATGCCCAGTCTATGCTGCCAAAGGCAGCAGGGACCCATCTCAGAGATCCATTTTGAGATATTAGTCTTTTTGAAAATTTTAATATGAATTATTGTATTCAGTTGTGGTTCGTTTGGAAAAATTGACAAGCTTGGGTAACACCAAGTGGATCAACTAGTAAATAAATAAAATATAGACTTCTGTTAGCACCATTTTTGAACAGTTGCGTCACATTCTAAACTATACACAGTAGAACCTCGCTAATCCGAACTAACTGGGACCAGTGCCTATTCGGATTACCTGAAATTATGATAAAAATAAAAAAGAAAAAGATCTGTGCTAAAAATGTAAGTTATAAGTACTCAGTAATACTACTATTTCCTAATTTTTTTTTATTCAAAAGTAATAGAAAGAGAATATGTCTCCCCTTTTCATTAGAATAATGGATGTGCTCCTGTATGAAGTGACCTTATCTTATAGTGAACTCAAGAAGAGATTCATTCTATGAAAGAAGTGAGCCATGGGCGCCATAGCGACGGAAGCTAAGAAATAGATTTTTTCTTTCTTCCTCCACATACAATCTCACATGCAGTTCAACACCTAACTTTCCAAGAAATGAATCATCCACTTTTCTGCTAGCTCATTCCAATACGAACACGCATCTCCTTGACACATCATTCTCTTCTGCAAAATCGAAATAACTTGTTTTGTGCAGATCATGTTACGTTGATTAATTTTAATTCATATATTAAGCATTTCAATTATGTCAAATAAACGGAAACATAGTGTATGCTCACTAAAAGACAAATTAGATGTCCTAGCATGTTTAGACAAAGGGGAATCAACCACGAAATTAGCTGCTGATTTTGGCATCAGCAAACAAACAATTAGTGATTGGAAAAAGAATCTCAGCAAAATTGAACAGTTTAGCTCAATGACATCAGAAAACATGCTTTAAAACTGTTAAACATTGAAAGTGTCACATTTTGAAAATATTAATGAAGCTCATTACCTTTGATTTCACAAGAACGGCAAAAAGGGATGCTGATGTCTGGTCCACTTATCCAAGGAAAAGCAAATCAACTAAACACTTTAATGTAGTGCTGCACAACCTGTTTGCCAGAAAATTCTTTGCCACCACAAAAAATTTAAAAGTAACATTTGAATTATTTAATAGCAAAGTTTCTGTCAATTAATTAGGAAAATTTTTCTGGATAAAAATACTGGTAAAATTGGTGGCCCGCAGGCCACAGGTTGTGCACCCCTACTTTAATGGATGAAGACCCTACATTTGTTGCAAGTAACGGATGCACGGTGGGTAATTTACCAATTCTAGCTGGCCAAAAGTCGATTTTTAAAAGTTTATCCTAGTGTAATTTATTTTTTGTCTGTTATAGCTCAACAGTTAGGGCGTTGTACCTGTGATATATGTATACTTGTGGCAACACCCATTAAATATTAAAGTTTTTGGTATGTAATGGCAACACTATATTTTATACAGCTGAATGGCAACACGAATGTATTATTATGATGCTATGTGCTTGGAGCTGACAGTACGCTCTCTTCTCTCTTGTAATCACGATGCATGCCGTGATATTATTCCAGATAATATGCTACTAAATTTAAACTCAAACATTAATAAATAATGTTTCATCTCAAGAAGTCTCTTCGTCAATGAATCCAAGCTTCATACATGGTGTCAGTTCGTTTTTGACTTGGATGGAAACAGATTTCTAAGACGTTGAGCGATCATGCTGTTATGCGAAGGAGGTTGAAACTGCTTTAAATGGAACTTTTGTGTTCTATAATCACGTTGTAAATAACAGTGAACTCTCGTGTTCTAAATAATTATGGATAGTTTCAAGCCCCCTGGTGAATTGACGTTCAGTGCGCCAAATTTGTCCGACAACTGGTTGAAGTGGAAACAAAAGTTTGACAACTTCATGTTGGCCTCTGAAAAGAATGGAAAAGATGATAAAATCAAAATAGCCATTCTACTGAACGTTATTGGTGATGAAGGAGTCAGCGTGTTCAACACTTTTCGCTTTGAAGGTGGAGAAAGCAAAGAAAAATTTGACGACGTCATTAAGAAATTTGAAAACCACTGCCTGCCGCAAAGTAACGAGGTATTTGAACGCTTCAAATTCTTTTCCTGCTCTCAGAAAGACGGACAAGCCGTAGATGTATATCTGACGGAATTAAAGACATTAGCCTCATCATGTGGGTTTGGCGAACAAGAATCGAGTCTTCTGCGAGATCGAATCGTACTTGGAATCCGGGACAAGAGCTTACAGGAAAGACTACTTCGGGAATCTGATCTGACGCTGAAGAAAGCTGTGGACAGCATTCGAGCCTGTGAAGTTAGTAGAGAACAGATGAAGACCATTAATGACCCTAAATGCAGTGAAATTAACGTAGTTAATCAAAAGAAAAAAGCCATGAACTTTAAAAACTTTATTGACTGTAAATCATGTGGAAGAAAACATGTGAAAGGACAATGTCCAGCATACAACAAACTGTGTAATCTTTGTAAGAAAAAGCATCATTTTGCAGCTGTTTGCAAGAATTCAAATAAGGTAAGCCACCATAGAAATAATTTTCAAAAAGTTAATGAGGTAAATAGCTCTGATATTAATTGTTTGTATATTGATAATGTTTTAATTGATGTTGATACTGTAAATTCAACTGAGAAAGAATGGTATAAAACAGTAACAGTTGGAGATCAGCAAGTAAATTTTAAACTAGACACAGGTGCTCAAGTTAATATTCTTCCTGTATCAGTTTTTCAATCTTTTGATTTAAAGTTTAAAAATAATTTGATCCCTACTGATATTGTTTTATTATCATATGGTAATCATAAGCTGAAACCTGAAGGGTGCATTACGCTAACATGTAATACTGATAAATGTTGTAATGTAAAGTTAAATTTTGTTGTTGTGGATGTTAAGGCTAAGCCTTTATTGGGTTTACAGGCATGCCAAGAGTTACAGCTGATACAGTTGATAGATGAAATTAATTTAGATTCTAAATTAAATGTAATTAGTAAGTATCAAAATGTCTTTGAGGGTTTAGGTAAATTTCCTGGCAAGCCACATCACATTGAAGTGAAAAGTGATGTGAAACCCATTATAAATCCACCGCGAAGGGTACCCCAGTCCCTTCATAAAGAGCTAGGCAAAACTCTTGATGAATTGACAAAGTTAGGCATTATATCCCCTGTAAATGAACCAACAGATTGGGTCAGTAGCCTGGTAGTGGTTGAAAAGCCAAACGGCAAGTTGAGAATTTGTCTTGACCCCAGAAACTTAAATAAAGCCATTAAGAGGGAGCACTATGTTATTCCTTCTGCTGATGAAATCATTAGTAAACTTGAAGGAAAACAGTATTTTTCAGTGCTCGACTTAAAGGAGGGATTCTGGCAAATTGTGTTAGATGAAGCTAGCTCGAAATTGTGTACTTTTAATTCTCCTTTTGGGCGTTACCGCTTTCATAGATTACCTTTCGGAATCTGCTCTGCACCAGAGGTGTTCCAAAAAACTAATTTTAAATTGTTTGGTGATATACAGGGTGTTGAAATATATTTCGATGATTTAATTATAGGAGGTAGAACTAGACAGGAACATGACCAAATTCTTTTGAAAGTTTTAGAGAGAGCACAATCAAATAACATAAAGTTTAATCCTGACAAATTTCAGTTCAGAGTAAATGAAGTTAAATATATGGGTTTAATTATTTCTAAGGATGGGATTAAAGCTGATCCTAGCCATGTTAAGGCAATTAATGAGCTTGAGAAGCCATCGTGTAAACGTGATATCAAAAGGCTATTGGGCATGGTTAATTTCTTGAGTAAATTTTTACCCAATGTATCAGCTGTAACCGCCCCAATGAGAGAATTGTTAAAAAATAATGTAGAGTTCCAGTGGAACCATGAACAAGAGACTAGTTTTGAAAATATCAAAAAACTAATAAGTTCAGCTCCTGTTTTAAAAGTCTTTAATCCCTCATTACCTATAACTGTTCAGTGTGACAGTTCACAAGGTGGGCTAGGTGCCTGTCTCTTACAAGAGGGACACCCAGTGTCATTTGCATCTAGAAGTTTGAGCGAGTGTGAAACAAATTATGCTCAAATTGAGAAGGAATTGCTCGCAATTGTATTTGCATTCGAAAAATATCATAATTTGTTGTATGGTCACAAAATATTAGTTGAAAGTGATCATAAACCTCTAACGTCAATTGTGCACAAGCCCATTGGCAAAATTACCACTCGCTTGCAACGTATGTTGCTTAAATTGCTTAAGTATGATTTTACTATAAAATATGTCCCAGGTAGTAAAATGTACCTTGCTGACACTTTGTCAAGAGCAAGTTTAAAAGATGTGGGTGAAGAAGACCCCGAAATGCTAAATGTGGTACACTCTGTTGCGAAACTCTTGCCGATGAGTGAAAACAAATTCAAACAGTTCCAAAAGTTAACTGCTGAAGATGAGGAACTTAAATTAATTTCCAAATTTTTTATGGAGGGTTGGCCTAAAAGTAAAAAATTAATTCCTAAAAATCTTCTTTGCTATTATAAAGTTAAAAACAGTATATATGTTGCTGATGGACTAGTATTTTTAGAAGATAAAATTGTGGTCCCAAATGCACTCAGGCAGGACATGTTATTTCTTATTCATGAATCACACTTAGGCATAACAAAATGTAAAAGCAGAGCTCGAGAAATAATGTACTGGCCAGGCATCACCAGAGATATTGAAGAATTAATCAGTAAATGTAGTGTATGTGAAAAATTTCAAAAAACGCAGACTAAAGAACCGCTAGAACCTCATGATATTCCAAATAGGCCTTTCGAAAAAATAGGTATTGATCTCATGTATTTACATAACACAGATTACCTAGTAGTAGTTGACTATTTTTCCAAGTGGATAGAGGTAGTAAAAGTTGATAATAAGACCAGCGAGGAAATTATATTTAAACTAGAGGTTATTTTCTCAAGATTTGGTATCCCTGAAACAATAATTTGTGACAACAATCCGTTCAATAGTTACAAATTTAAAAACTTTGGGAGGGAATGGGACATAGAAATTTCCTTCACTAGTCCAAATTTTCCACAAAGTAATGGGATGGTAGAAAAGGCAGTTGGCATTACTAAAGCCATTTTCAAAAAAGCCTTTGAGGACAACCGAAGACCTGCAATAGGGTTACTTGAATATAGGAACACTCCTATTGCGGGCTTAGGTTTATCTCCAGCCCAAATGATGTTCGGTAGACGACTACGAACTAAATTACCTATAAGCAATAAAATGCTTAATCCAGAGATATTTGACAATGTAAACACTAAGTTGTTAAGATGTCAACAAATTCAAAAGCACTATTATGATAGGTCATCAAAAATGTTAAATGAGTTAGGGCCAGGTGACAAAATCACTGTTCAGAATTTTAAAACTAAAGTGTGGGAGCCAGCAACGGTTATTTCTAAAACTAGAAATCCAAGATCATATAAAATTAGAACTGCAAGTGGCAGAATATTTATAAGGAATAGAAAATTCCTAAGAACATCCAAAACATCACATTCTGGCTATAGTGATGATATGCTTGACACTTTACCAGATGTCAAGACTGAACAAATGAATGTTTCAAATTCAGCCCCATCGCATCACATTCCACCACAAAGTATTGCAAATAATGCTCCATTTATAACGTCATGTGGTCGCATGATAAGACGTCCGAAACATTTAAATGATTATGTTTGCTATTAAGTATCTGCAGTAATAATTGTATTTGTATATTGTAATAATTGTATTTGTGTAGTGTAATGATTGTATTAAGTTATTTATAATTATAATGTATTGTATAATCCATGTCTCATTAGAATTAAAAGGAAGGGTGTGATATATGTATACTTGTGGCAACACCCATTAAATATTAAAGTTTTTGGTATGTAATGGCAACACTATTTTATACAGCTGAATGGCAACACGAATGTATTATTATGATGCTATGTGCTTGGAGCTGACAGTACGCTCTCTTCTCTCTTGTAATCACGATGCATGCCGTGATATTATTCCAGATAATATGCTACTAAATTTAAACTCAAACATTAATAAATAATGTTTCATCTCAAGAAGTCTCTTCGTCAATGAATCCAAGCTTCATACAGTACCTAGCGCCATCGCTAAGACTTTTTATTGGTGGGGGAGAGAACCTTAAATTGCCAAGTCAAATTTCAGTATTTGCCAACTTACCACAGTTAGAAAATGTAATATAGTTCTTATTTGTTAAAAGTTTAATAATATTCCCTATTAGTTTTGTAATTTTTGCCAATTTCTATCAGAAATAGAAAATATATTATAGTTTTTATTAAAGTTTTAAACAAATTTGCCAAATAAGTTTGTAAATTTGCTAAGTGTAATAACATTCACGAATGATTGGGAGGGGGAGGCTCCCCCCTGTCCACCCCCCCTTAGCGAGGCCCCTGGCTTGTACCCTGCTATTGTTTTTTATATAAATATAATTGTATGATTTATAGACTAGTGCAAAGTTGGTGCTTCTTAGTTGGAAATGAATAAATCAATTTGAGTATAATTCTTTAATATGTTACTTGAAGCAGAATAAAATATACTGCTCAATTATGGATGCTTATGGAAAGAAAATATAGACTTTATTTTATCGGATTTATGTGCATAAATTTTGCACATATCAGCTGTTATTTCATATTTAATGTCGCAAAAAACTGAATATTTTTTTTTACAATTTTTTAGTTTTAATATAGAAAAAGTTATATGATAAAGCACGATTAAGCTCAATTTTTGATATGATTAAATAGTTTAGATTATTACCTTTTCATTCTAATTTAATTTGTCTGCCCTTAGGTACCTCTCCAGTTTTTAGAATTGTTTTAGCTTATTAAGTTTAAATAAAAAAATTTGAAATTTTAGTTCAAGTACCATTTTCTTTTTATCAAAGACAGCAGAATTTAAGTTATTCACATAAATAAACTTTTGAAACATTATGCCACGGCAACAAGATTTAAAATTTAACGAAAATGTGAATTTGGTCGAAAATGTTTTGTTTGTAGAGGAAAATCACAATGAAGAGAACACGAAGCTTTGCAAGCACGAAATGTTTAAATTTATGACCACATTTCAAAAAAAAGGTGCCAATTGTATGTAGATATCTTAGGACAAAATGATGTAAAATATATTACTTGGCTGCAAATTTCGAGTGGTTACAAAATTGATCCAAACAAATTCCTGAAATTCAGATTTGATACAATGCAAAACATAATGTAGACACTTTCCCATGATATCTTAAGATTCCCATTCTTTACAAAGGGTTCCTCTGTGCAGAGATAAATATAAATATACAACACAGCAATTTTCATTAAAGCTGTCGAATATTTGTTCTATATCTTAAATTTTAGAAAAAGAAATTTTAGGATTTGTTATAATACGAAAATAGTTTCATCACTTTAGCTTCCATACCGCTAAGAAAGTATCATTAAAATTATCAAGAACATAAAATCATGCATCAATCAGATTATGAGACATTTTTTAACGCATTCTGACTACTATAATAAAACTTCATAGCTTAATAACGTAAAAAACAATGTCTAAGTAATAATTTGTAAAACATAACACGTTTGAAAACACAATTTCAAACAAAGTCGAAAAAATAACTGAAAATTTTGTACATCCCTGTATATGAACTATAGATTTATCATATAATTCACATTATGCTAAAATTTAGAACAGTTAGGGAACGCACAGTTGAAAATTCCCCATCAGCAATTTCTGTAAATAACGGAAATGTACTTCAGATGTTTTGTGCAGCCCTGTATATGATTTATAGAATTTATAAACACTATATAGTATGCAGTTTTCATAATTTAAAAAGTGTTCCACAACTGAAAACGTACTTCCATTAATTATTGTTCATAGAGAAATATAACTGATTTATTTTGTGTGCCCCTGTATATGAACGATGAATATTATGCACATCATATTCAATAGTAAGCATCTTATGGAGTACCTCGAAGATACATATGTATCAATTTAAATACTTTTGAAATAGTGTAACATGAACAAAATACACCACAAACAATTTTTCTCCACAGGCCGTAATGTAAATTCTTTTTAGTGTCCCTGTAAATGATCAATAAATGCTATCCATACCATATTCTATAGCAATCATCTTGTAGTGCACTTCATAGATATGTATATGAATTTCAAAGTGTTTGAAATTATGTATCATTAAAACCCACTGCAATTGATTATTTCCCATAGGCTGTAATGTAATGAAATTCTTTTGAATGCCCCTGTAATGAAATTATGACTACTATATGCTACATTTTGCAATACCTAACATTCAATAGTGAATATCAATAACAATTTTCAATTTCATGGCAATGCGACTATATTGACGCCTAAAATAATTTTGGAAAGCTAGAATCGATAAATCACCCACTGTGGGATGGTTAGATCATTGGAAAAAAAAGGTATGGAGTTTGCCAGTTCAGGACGTCTACAAAAATTGTAAAAAAAAGTTCCCTGATTTTTACCCTGACTATCAGACTTCTCTGATTTCTACTATTAACAATACACATACAGTATTTTTTAATGTATGCTGCTTCCTCATATAACACATTTATCGGGCTAGCTAATATCTTGTTTGGGAGAAAAAATGAGAGAAACATAAAAATGGCATTTGCCTTCAATATAAGCACTATCCACAGAGAATGAGGACATCTGATCATCTTAATTTGTGTTAAATATCAAAAATTCATACCACATGCATCTTTTTAAAAATATTGGGAAATATGTATCAGCATGTGAAAAAATATGGTATGTAAAATAAATGAATCAATCTTGTTGGCAACGTGAAAATGCAAATATTTTTGCATACAGACAAATTTCCCTGATTTTCAAGAATTTTTACAAAGTTCCCTGACTTTTCAAGATTGATAAACATTTTTTTATGATTCCCTGTTTTCCAGATTCTGTAGACACCCTGCAGTTGTGCAGAACAGGATAAAAATTATCCTCTGATTTTATATGGCTGCTGGAGAATTCATAAAAGAATTCGATGATTTGATTTCATCTGAAAATTATTTACCACAAGAAGTGTACAACCGTGATGAAAGTGGCTTAAATTTTAAAGTGCTGCCATAAAAAAGTCTTGCTTGTCAAGAGGAGTCTTGTGCTCCAGGCTTTAAAATGAGTAAGGAAATAGTTACAGTGTTAGCATGCTCTAATGCAACAGGTGATAATAAATTACCACTCATGTTTATAGGGAAGTCAAAGAACCCTAGAGCATTAAAAAATGTGAAAATGAATTCACTTCCTGTATTTTACAGGAATCAGGAAAAAGCGTGGATGGCCACCCGGCTTTTCAAAGAATGGTTCAAAAAGCAGTTTGTTACAGCAGTAGAAAAGTTTAATGAAAAGAACATTCTGCCAAACTGTGCTTTACTAATTTTGGATAATGTTCTATCTCATCCAGCAGCAACATCATTGTATTGCGGAAATATAAAAGTAGTTTTTTTACTTCCTAATGTAACAGCCTTATTACAGCCTATGGACTAAGGAGTGTTACAAAATGTAAAATGCAGCTACAGGAAGATGCTTCTTCGAAAACTGACTGAAGCAGTGGTAATTGTGTCTCTGTATTGCAACTTCTACAGAATGTCACAATAAAAGACGTAATTTACTGGGTATTGGGGTCATTGTTCAGTAAAGTCATGGAAGAAGTTATGTCCAAATTTAGCTGATTCTAGCGATGTTGAACAGGGAGAAGCAAGCAAAAGTGAAATTCTTCCAGTAATTAAATGTATCATAGGCTGTGAAGATGCAATTGAACATACTGTAACTTTGTGATTGTCTTGTGATACTGAAGCCAATCAGTTATACACAGAAGAAGAAATCATCTCTTTAGTTCAGAATAAGGTACAGACTCTGATCTAGAAGAAACTGATGAGCCAGAGTATTTTCTCGTTTCCCATTCTGAAGCTGAAAATGCGCTAGAAATAGCACTGTGATATATAGAGCACAGTGAAAATGCAACATCAACAGACATTATGTCTATGAGACAGTGGCATAATATTGCTTCCTCATCGAGAATAACATCACTTCGTCTAAAAATCTGACAAATGTCTTCACTCCAAAAGATCATTAATGTAAATGTATATGTTAATGTAATGTGTTTAAAATGTAAATATGATCCTTGAATTTCTTCAATGTGTGCAAAATTAAGCTGAAAAAGTACCTTTTTGTTTTTAGTGCAATATTTCAACTTTTTCACAGTTAATCTGCTTAAGTGTAAGTTTAAAAAATAAAATTGGTTTGGATTAACCGAAATTTCGGATGAGAGAGGTTCTACTGTAGTCATAATCTAAATGAAAAACAAATTTAACAGACATGTAATTGAGGTACAGGCTTAAACATTGAGATAATTAGAATTGAAAAGGCTGCTATAAATAGGGCACTCTTTCGCCATTTCTATGGCTATTAACCTCAGGCATGCGGCTAATAGGAAAGTACTATTTTTAATAAATTTCTAAACTTTAATTGTATACACAATCAATATTTTTTATATAAAATGCTTTGTAGCATTATTAGTGGGCAATTAAAAAATATATATTCATTGTAAAAAAGGTTTTAGAATTTTCAATTAAAATTTATTTTCAACTATGTTCTATGATTCGAGAAGGCCAGGTTGGATCCTCTAATTACTATAATCAACAAAACCTTCGGTCCTAACATTTGCAGGTTAGAGGAAATTGATAGCATCTAAAGAGAAACATGAAATAAAATTTTTATTGCATCAAAAGAAAAAAATATAAAGTTTTAAATATTGCTTTGAAAAATTCTCAAGAACTTAAGTATGGTAAAGTATGACAAGGATTAAGAACAAACTTTATTTTAAATGTTTGGTTTTTGTTGTATGTGATTCTGTAACAATAGTATCTGAGATAATCAGAAGTGATTGTGCATGCAAAACATCATTACAACACTGCACTAAATAAATAAATAAACAACAATGATAAATTAATAAAAATCTAACTTTTGAAAAAAAAAATCTGTAATTCAATTGCTAAAAGGTGTTATTACACCTTTCAGCAATTAAAATTTCTACATTACTACAAGGTGTTAATTTGCTATATATTTTTAAAAAATCTCTTTAAAACGTGGAAAGATTTCAAACTGCTACCTTTAAATTAAAGAAAATTTTCTTTCCCAAATGTATGAATGGCCCTCTGCATCTTATCATAATAATTATAACAAGGATACAAATCACACATTTTAATTCACAATTACAATAGAATTTAAAATTTAAGAATATTTATGAAGAGAATACAAAAATACTTACTTCCAACAAATGATTAGTGACTGGTCTCCAAAGTACTTCAACACGAAATAAATTAACAAGACCTGTTTCCAATAACTTTGCTACAGCAAACAAAGATGGTTCCTAAAATTAAAAGAATATAGTAAAATTTTACACCTAAATAAAATAACAATTAAAAGATATTTTTATTTAAATTTACCCTGTTCGTGTATGCAAGTTCCATCGATTCTGATGACAATTTACAAAGGGCATCAATGAGGTGATGCAAAGCCACTTCATCAAGAAATCTAGAGAAAAAGAAAAAAATTAGAAATTATATTAAAAGATTAATATTTATAGAATTGATGTAATTTATTATACAAAAGTACAAAAATAAAAGCACATATATTTTTTCTTCTACAAAATAAAGCTCAAGAAATTCAACAATATTAATTATAAAATGGTGCTTTAACACTTTCCATCATAGTTCAAAGTGTTTATGAATTCAGTTTTTTGGTCTACTGAATTTGATTAACTCTCATAAATATACTCAGATCTCCATGTAATTAAAATATGTTGTTGAAGATTACTATGGCATGTTCACTATTAAAAATTGAATGTGCCATAGTTCATTTATAGTTCATTTACAGGGATACTTAAAAGATTGGTATATGGGGATGATCAACATATGAAGAGGATTATCAGACACAATGAGTAATATTTACACATTTTATGATGCCATTCTTCTAATTTTTTCCCTAATAAGCTTTTTGTTAAATACAGCAATTAATACAGTTTTTCCTTAAAAAAAAAAAAAAAAAATACAAACTTTTTCGAAAATTTGCAAAAATGAGTTAGTTTTGAGACAAACATTTCATATATTTTAATACATCAAAGTTTCAGATTCATACTCTTATTAAAACATCAGCTAAAGGTGTTTTCTTAAGGCATATCAATAATATTATCATTTCTTGAATCAAATGCTTGTTCTAGAATTTGAAAAAATTAAAATATCACCTATAAAAATGTAATCTACTATTCATGCAGCTTCTTGCCATATATTTGTAACCTGAGCAATTTCTTGATAACATCAATCTTTCAGTTTGGATGCAAAAGAAGTAAAACACCTTCATTTCAGATTATGAATATTATAAAAGTCTCTTTCATTCTAATAATGCCATTGACCAAAAAATATGGCAGCCCCAAGGAGTAAGGTCCCGATTATATGGGGTCTTGCAATGTTTTATTTGAGAAATCCTCTTATTTTTATTTACTTTTTTTAGATATTTTCTTATCAAACAAACACAAGTAATGTCTATTTCTGAACCTATAAACTTATATTAAAGAGAATTTATTATATTTGGACAAATAAACAGATAAAGCATGTTTTGGGGGAATTTTTTTCTTGAACTAGGATAAAGATATCATGTTGCACTTCAATAAATGTAGTTGCAATAAAGTTGTGCTTGAAGAATAATAAAGTTATACTTAAACAAATATAGTGCAACTCGTGGGTTTTTGCACTACATTTATTGAAGTTTAGGCATGCTCTATAATTTTTTTCAATCAGAAACATTTGAAACTTTACTTCATAAAATAGAGAGTATACACCATGCACCTCCAATTAGGCAGTCATTTTTCTCAAGACTCAAGTCATCTGAAAATAATTTTTGAGTAAGAATCTGAAATATTACAACATTCTCTGGAGATTATATAATTATTTAGCTTAAAAAGTTCATAGCAACAGAATGATAATCACTTGAAGATTAAATGAATTTAGGGTTTATTTTGAAGTTTAGTATGTATTCTGTTAAAGAAAGTTAATTATTTAAAACAGCACATATTGCTACTATAAGCTCCTAAAAATGTATCCATTTTCTATTTTAAGAAAAGGAAACAACAATCAACTGAGAAATTCTATGGAAAAATGACTCCAGTTTGAAAACACTTGGACATATGTTAGGTCATATGGAACAAAGTTTCAAATATTTGTGATTGAAAACATTCATAAAGCTTTTCTAAATTTCTATAGTGCAGAAACTCCTGAGTTGATATATTTATTCTAGTTGAAGAAAAAAAAATCCCCCAAAACATATTTTTTTTTTGGCCAAATATAGTAAACCTCTCTTTAAATGTAAAATAAAAGTTCTGTTTATTTGTATAAATTCACTACTTTATTTGTTTCAGTTTTTCTAATCATAACTCTTACAAGAAAAAAAAAAAAAAAAAAAGAAAAGAAAGAAAGAAAGAAAGAAAAGAAAGAAAGAAAGAGGAGGTACAAGAGGAAGAGGTACATGTAAATTTCAAAGGGGTATATGCAAGGCAAAAAATTTTGAGAACCTCTGCTATAATGTTTGAATAGTGAACCATGAAAACCAGCAGCTTTGTAAGCATTCCAAGAATCAGTAAAAATCATTATTGCCCCCAATAATTTTCTGTATTGATTTCAGTGTATGTTTTTAGTAGACATTTTTAATTTGCAATGAGAGGAAGGGGGGAGAGAGAGAGCTAGATTAACATTAACAAAAGGTTTATTTATACTTAAAAAAATTCTGTAAAATTCCTACAATATAAGAATTGATGCAAATCTGCTGAGATCTATGGGATATCTTTGCAATGGTATAATACACAACAGCAAAATTGTATTAAATAAATCTGTAAAACAAAATATGCAATACAGAATAAACATAAAATAAATGTAAATTTAGTACACAAATTGATATTCTGCTTCACGATTTCTTCATGAAATAACTCTATAATTTTTAAGCAAAAGCTAGGATTATTATGATTTTTTATACAATATATTAAATTTATACATTCAAATTCTACATATTATATTATGTATACATATAAAACAAAGTAAACAAAAAATTCATTTCAAATAATTTTCAGAACTGATATACACATTATGAATCAACATTATAATGCATGCAGAAGAAATCAAAACTGTTTTTGCCTTTAAATATATATACATTTTCAGTAAAATCTGCTCTGACAGAACCACAAAGGACTTGAAAAAAAAATGTCATTGCAGTTAGGTTTCTATTGTAACAGATACACCATCTGTTACAACTGTATTATATTCTTTCCTTTGATACCATAAAATTTTCTGTTTAAGGGGTTATGGGAATTTTTCGGCTTGAAAAACAATTACATTTTATGAAATTGTTTAAACATCTAGGAGCTATGGGGAAATACATAGGGTTTTGCATAAAGCAATACATATTTTGAACTTTCAAAAACTATATTTTTATTAATTTGTATTGAAAAATATGCCTTTTAGACCAACCTTTCTTTGATTTTTGGTATGTCGTATTCTGCAGTACAGTGATCTTGTTATGATTTTGGAATGTGGGTCACTGTGACCAAACATTTTCAAAAAAATGAGTCCTCGTTTTAGAAATAAAATTCAGTGTATTTAATACTTAGCGTACTCTTTTGTGATTATCCAAAAAATATTTTCTTCCTTGCAAGTAAAAAGTATAATAAAATGCATTCTAAAGGATCCATCATGTTTTTTATGTATCCTTTCTCTTATCTTTTGCTTAAAAAATGCACTATAGTGCATCCCCAGCATTACAGAGTATGCAAGATATGTCTGAGTGGTCTCAAGTGAAACCAATAAGGCAAAAAGTATGTTAAAATATGTAATTGTCTAGTACTTGACAAACTGTTTTTTGAAATTTTGCATTTTTAACTAAATGGTAACTATCTAACAATCGATCCTGTCTACATCCAACTTAATGTAACAGTTTTAAACAGAAAATCTAATTTTGTTTTGTTAAAAATTAGTAATTTTTAATTCAGTCAAGGACCAGAACAATATACCAGTTATCATAACAAGAGGGAAAAACAAACAAACAACAATAATAATAATAAAAAAAAACCCAAAAAGTTGGTTCACCCATTGATGAAATATTTTGGTTGCAGACTTGCAGTTTTTCATGAAAGAAGTGTTGATCCTTTATTAAATGTGCAACAATAATTGCTATAATGTTTATATGTGTTTAAATTTTCAAAACAAAAGCTTTGAAAGAACATTTATGAAATGTCAGACATTCGGAAACTGCAAATACACTTTTTGAAGCAGAAAAATTCCCATAATCACCTTAAGGCAGAATTTTATTATATATAAGATCCATCTTCACATGTTTTACTATATATATATATATATATATATATAAACATAAGTTTAAGTTTTTTGTGTAGGGAATATTTGTAAGTGAGTGCATGAATAGGTAGGATTTGTATCAAAATATTAGATTAAAAAAGTGGTTCTCAAACAGAAAAAAATTGCTTAAAAATCAGAAATTTTAATATTTCAGAAAGATGCCAGAAAAGTGTGATTATTAATACTAATTCTACAACCATATTAATACTATTAGAGTGAAACTCCAAATTAATATCAGAAAAAAAAAAAAAAAAAATCACAAATCTGAAAACTATGTTCTTATGGAAATTCAACTGTAGATATATTCTGACAAACAAATGATAATTAAAAAAGAGAAATAAAGGGAATATTTCAAATATGGGAACACATATCTGAAATATTCCCTTTATTTCTCTTTTTTAATTATCATCATTTGTTTGTCAAAATATATCTACAGTTGAATTTCCTCCATAATATATAATATTCCCCCATTCTTCAGTCACTTGAAAACAGCCACTCGCTAATATTAAACCTATGGGCAGGTTATTTTCAAATTTCTCATTTAAATTTGAATATTTTTAAACAATTTTTTTGCATAGGATAGCTGAGGTCAATCTCTAATATGACTTTTTTGATTTTGGTTGCAGATTTTTTGATAAAGGTACTTTCACTTTTGGAACTGGTTTCGAAAGTGAAAGTACTTTCATTTAAAAAATCTGCAACCAAAATAGAAAAAGTACAAAATGGACCTATTACAGATCGAGTCCAACTATCTTATCCAAAAAAATCATTTAAAAATATTCAAATTTAAATGAGAAATTCGAAAACAACCTGCCCATATGTTTAGCGTTAGTGAGCAGGTGTTTTCAAGTGAATGAAGAGTCCCCTGAAGATGCGATTGATAACTAACATCAAAGACTGGTATGAAAATCACCAGACACAATACGATTAATCTATTACAGCTAATGAAAATCCGAGAGGTTGATTTTAATTTATTACGTACTCGGAAATAATTAAAAAAATTAAAAGATAAAAATAAATAATCACAAGGTTATTTTAATCATGCTGCGTTGTGACCAGCATTAAAGAATAGTCCCAATGCATGTAGTAAGAGGCGACTAAAAGGGATTGGGGGAAAGGCTGACAACCTTTCCTTCTATATATAAAAAAAAGTTTTGATTTGGAAATGGACCAATGAAAATCTGCGTAGATATTCCCGGTAGATTGACATCCAATTTGAATGCTTAAGCATGGTCTTCCTTCGTTAATATTAAAAAAACTGTTGCATACAAAAATATGAAAATCGGTGGTATTATAGAGAAATGTTTGATAAACACGCTGATGCAGACCATTTTCAAATCGAATAATTATTTTAAGATATATTTAATGTTAAAGTTGGTCAAAGTCGTTCCATTAAAAAAAGTTTTATAGGAGCAAAAACTATACATAGGAATTTAATAATTCTTAGATCATTTTATACACGAGAAGTTCCGGGTGTGCAGACTGCATTTATCTTATTTTATTCATTTTTTGAGAATTTAT
Source organism: Maratus speciosus (assembly GCA_963932465.1). Lineage (NCBI taxonomy): Eukaryota > Metazoa > Arthropoda > Arachnida > Araneae > Salticidae > Maratus > Maratus speciosus. The sequence continues at coordinate 287,478,145 of OZ010794.1, forward strand.
TTCCATTTTAAATTCAAATTTTCAGCATTTCCAGATATTTTTTACAAATTTTAGAAAAGGATATTATTTTAAATTGTTGCCAATTTTTAAAACAGTGCAAAGAATAATATTTCGTTCAAATTAAAAATTTATTTACATGTGGCTATTATAAACAGAAAAAAAAAACCCTTTAAAATTAGAATTAAATGATTACATGTTAAAAGCAGGAAAATTACGTCATAAGAACCATATTTACACTTGAATTTTAAAAGAGAAACAGAATGTTAAAATAAAAAAATCGTTATGCGCTAAAACTTGTAAATGGAGGAAATTACATCATATTTAAAATAGCCAAAAAATATGGCAAAACAATTTAAATTAAAAAATATATTTGTTCGAGACATTTATTTGATATTTTGAGATGATCTTTCCAACTATTATTGTGAATTCGAAGACAGCGCAAATAATATTTCCTTCTAACAACAAAAATGTTTTCAGGTGAATATTAACAAGAGAAATAAAACTTTGGTGTAAATTACATCAGATTTAAAACGATACATTTAAAATGAATTATTTAAAAGAACTATCATATAGTGCTGTTAAAAAATACCGGGAGACAATGACACTGTTTACTTAATTCATTTTATATTAGCTTATTTTCAAATGTTTAACTAATTTTTTTAATTAAATACGAAAACAGCCATTGTATCTCTTAACAGCAGCAGATTTGGTCTTAAAAATCCCCAATCCAAGGAAAACGAATGGAAACCCGTTTACAGAGAGATCGCTAATGTTTTTTTTTTTTTTTTTTTTTTTTTTTTTTTAATTTTAATTCAATATTTTTAAAGCTGAACAAATTAGCGGGCTTTTTGGATTTTGGTGTGCCTGAACGGGGGTTGGCGAGCGTAGCTCATAGGGGCAGAGCCCCCTAGTCTCTCTAAAAAAAAAACTCGTTGCGAAGCCCTTAATTACAGATGTTAGACGGACTGATCTCATGGTAAAACAGACTGGAACTGGAAAACGGCTTATGGATTTTAGAATTGGAACTTGGAATGTTTTAAGTTTATACAGAATTGGTACAATGAAGCAACTACAGAGTCAGATGGATAGTTATAGACTGGATATATTGGCCTTACAGAAAGTAAGATGGAAGGATAGTGGGAAAAGAGATATTGGTGATGTTACAATTTTTAATAGTGGAAGCACAGGGAAAAACACACATGGTAATGGATTTATGATAAGAAATTGCCTTAGAGAAAATATTGATTTTTACAATGTAAATGAAAGAATATGTATCTTGAGGTTGAGAGCAAAGTCTTTTAACATTTCAATAGTATGTGTCCATGCACCAACGGAAGATACCGAGGATGAATAACAAAAAGATACTTTTTATGGAAAACTGCAGAATGAATTTGATACGATACCAAGGCATGATGTTAAAATTGTAATAAGTAATTTAGTGCTAAAATTGGAATAAGTAATTTTATGCTAAAATTGGAAAAGAACACACTTTTATGCCAACGATTCGAAAATTTAGTTTACATGATTTGTGTAATGAAAATGGAATAAGAGCTGTGGACTTCACTGCTTTTAACAACTTAATCATAAGTAGTACATGTTTTGAGCATAAGAATATACATAAAGAAACTTTATTTCTCCTGATGGCAAGACAAAAACCAAATTGACCACATTATGATTGACAAAGGACATGCTAGTGATGTTATGGATGTACGAAGTTATAGAGGTGCTGATTTAGATCATTTCCTTGTTATTATGAAGTACAGACAAAGAGTTACAAAATTTTGAGATGCAAAAGGAACTAAACAAATAAAATTTAAAACAAAAAGCTTACTAAACAAGCAGAGAAGAAAGGTTTATCAAAGTAAATTAACAGAAAGAATAGCTAGTGAATATGCTGAATTTAATCAGTAAGATATAATCAATAGTAAATGGGCTAAATGCAAAAATATATTAAAAATTGCTGAGGAAGTTGTTGGAAATGAAGAAAGGATGGAAATTAATGAATGGTTTGATGATGAGTGTTTGCAACTGATTAAGAAAAAAAAAATAAAGCAAGAGAAAAAATACTGAAACATAGAACAAGACAGAGTGAAAATCAGTTTAAAACAATTAGAAGAAATACTCAAAAGTTGTTACGTATGAAAAAACGAGCTTTGGAGCAGAGTAAAATTCAAGAAATTGAAGACCTATCAGTGATAGGTGATATAAGCCTAATGTATTCAAAACTTAAAGGAATAAAAAAAGGCTACCAACCACACACCCTTTTTTGTAGACAGAAATGATAAGCTTATTGGAGGACATGCAAATGTGATGGATAGATAGGCGGAATATTTTGAAAAATGTTAAACAGACAGTCAAATGAGGAAAGAGAAATACAGTTTAATCATAATGATTATGATGTGAGTGAAGAAAACTATGAATCACCAACTGTAGAAGAAATAAGGGATGCTATTGCAAAATTAAGAAATGGAAGAGCACCTGCTGAAGATTTGATAAGTGCTGAGCTTTTGAAATATGGTGAAGAGAAGTTAGTACAAATGTTGCATGATCTAATAGTAGATTTGGCAGAATGAAAATATACTAAATGAATGGAATAGTGTTATCCCAATTCATAAAAAAGGAAATATCTTAAATTGCCAGAATTTTAAAGGCATAGCCTTATTAAATATTACATATAAAGGGTTAGCAAAGATAATTGCAAAGCGATCACAGCCGTACGCTGAAATGGTAATAGGGTATTATCAGTGTGGTTTTAGGAAAGGTAGATCAATGGTGGATCAAATTTTTAGTATTAGGAACATCCTTGAAAAATTCTATGAACAAAATATTAATTTGCACCAATTGTTTGTTGATTTTAAACAGGCCTATGACAGTATAAATAGAAAAATGTTATTTGAAATATTAAAGAAATTTAAAATATCTGATAAAATAGTTAAACTTATTAAATTAACACTAGAAAATACAAAAGCTAAAGTTAAAGTACAGGGAAGACTTTCAAGAGAATTTGCAGTGAATTCAGGTTTAAAGCAAGGTGATTTTCTCTCGACAATTCTTTTTAATTTATGCCAGGAGAAAATAAATAGAAGCATCAACAACAGAGGAGGTACTGAATCGCTCCCTACAAATCCTTGCATTTGCAGATTATGTTGATATAATTGCTAGAAATAAGAAAGTCTTGATTGAAACATACAATAAACCAGAAACTGAAGGGAAAAATTAAGCCTCGAGGTTAATAAAGGAAAAACAAAATACATGAAAATGGACCGAATAAAATCACAGGCAACAGCAACGTTAATAATAAATAATGAATTACAATTTAATGAAGTAACAGAATTTAAATATTTAGGATCTATGATCACCTGTGATAATATGGTAGAAGCAAAGATTAAAACTCAACTTACAGCAGGAAATAGATGCTATTTTTCTCTTCGAAACATTTTAAAATCATCTCTAATATCTCGAACAACTAAACTTAAAATTTATAAGACTGTTATAAAATCAATAGTAATTTATGGTAGTGAGACCTGGACCACTACACAAAAAGATGAAAAGCTACTTATTACTTGGGAAAGGAAGACCATAAGACAAATTTTTGGACCTATTAAGAAAGACAATACATGGCGCATCAGGTCAAATAAGGAGATTGAACAGTTATATAATGAAAAAGACTCAATAAATTCTATAAAAATAAGAAGAATGCAATGGTTAGGTCATCTAATCAGAATGAGGGATGAGAGAAGTACAAAGAAGATATGTAATAGTAAATTAATAGGGAAAAGAAGCATTGGTAGACCTAGGAAGAGATGGACAGAAGAGATAGAGAAATATTTAGCACGAAACCAAATAATAAACTATAAATTAAAGGCCAGAGATCAGAAGGTCTGGAGAGGTATATTGAAGGAGGTCAAAATCCTAGATGGATTGTAGTACCATTGTGTATGTATGTATGTATATATGGTTGGTTGTTTTAATCAAAGTTAGCTCTAAAGTAAAAGTCACAAAAAATGTAAAACTCTAACCGGAAGAGCATACCATGTGTGTGTGCTCACCAGTAATTAGGGAAAGTACGCGATAAAAAAACACACATGGAATTGTGTAATGTAATTAATGGATGTTATCTATGAGGAACATAAAGCTTTCATGGTAATATAAAAATATACAGTACAATATTGTATTGACATTCATGATAACAACGTACTGGTGTGAAGCATGTTGCTAATTTTAATTCTTTTTTGAATGCAATTGAGGCTAGTTTCTGGCCCAGAAAAAAAGTAAATTGCATTAAAAACAAACATAACAGGCAAGATTAAAATTTTTAACTAGTTTGATCTTTCTTTGATTTTGTGATTATTTTGAATGACAAAATTATGAAGGTGCTCAGAACAAAAAAGAAAATTTTCTGGTGTATTAACAGACAGCACTGGGAACTCAAATTTCACCTAAAATAAAAAATTGCAAAGTATGTGTACTCTTACATATTAACATGGAAAAGTGTACATTTGTTTCTGTATTATTTCTTTTTATCTAATAGTTTTAACATTATTTTTAAATATTTATGATAGTCTTACTTGATTATTAAGTTTAATAACAGATGCAAATAATTTTGATAAATTTGTTACTTAGCCCTTTACAGCCAGCTGTTTGAAAATGTGCACTCTTGCAACACTGTACCATAAACATGAAAAGTTTGAGAACCACCAGTTTCAAATCATTATTATGGTAGGGGCTGTGCATATATAATGTTATCATTTTAGGGGGTGGGGGGTCTGTCACATGTTATCGTAACATATCTCTAAGGGGAGGGGGAGTTTGTCTTTTTGATATCGTTATCATTTTTGATCCAACCAAAATTTTCTCTTTTTATTTGTAGCTTGGTCTTTACTTCAAAATAGTAATGTTTTATTTTTTTTTAGAGTATTATCTATTTTTATGAAAATACAAAGTTATTATTAAAATTACTAAATGATTATAAAATTATTTAATTCCAAAATATGGGATACCCCAACGTTTGGGCCTTTCTATTCTTCTTCATACGTGTATGCATATATAATCCACTGTTCAAGAAACCACATGCGAAGTACATTTGAAATTATACTTGTGTTTACTAGTAAATTAAAGAGAAAGAGAAAGAATGTTGTCCACCTGTTTCATTGATATAAGAAGTTCTATCTGCCCCCTTCTCGTGTGGGGAAAGTGCAGGAAGACTTTATTACTGTTGAATGCATTATGTAACAAAATACTATTATAAAATACTTTTAAATAATAACTATTTCTTTTAAGTGATATTTTATTGATTTCTCTTCATTTGAATCTAAGTATGTGAAAAATAAATGTAATCATTTTTATATATCACTCCAAACAAAAGAAATAAATTCCAAAAATCAAAAGAATTTTTAGACATTGATAACGATATCATTACGAGGGAGTGAGGGGCTGTAGGATGATAATGAATGATATCGTAAGCGGGGGAGGGGGTCCAAAATTACCAAAAAGTTTATAACGTTATATATGTACAGCCCCATAATAGCTTAAATAAAGTGCTTACAGCCACTAAATATACTATAATTGCCTGGTAAAAAAGGTATAAAGTAGCATACAATTAACTTTCTATAAAATAAAGCAACTAAAACAGAAGCTGCAGATAGAAAGATATGCCTTGTTAGAAGAAAGGAAAAATAATATAAAAAGCAAGCATTTTGGAGTAAGAGTGAGCTGTCACTTACTGGGAGCTGTGAAAGACACGTGACAATGTGCCAGCCAATGGCACATAACTGGAGGCATTTTAAAAGAAAAAATATATCAGCAATAATAAATGTTATATTTCAAACTTACTATTACAGTATCAACTATCAACAAAAAATAAACCAGAAATTTGAAAGTAAGCAGAGTTGAAAAGCTTGCTCCCAAACTAACAAGCAAATTTAGCTACAAATAATACACAGCAAGCTACAAAGTATAAGCATGAATAAACATTTGCAAGTTAAGGCATAGAGATGAAGCAAATAAAAGCAAATCATAAGTCAAAACTATATTCACCATTTTTACAATTTTACTATTATCAAAATGATGAACAGTATTTCATCATTTGTGTTTTATTTATTTTTCATTATGTAATGTTATACAATGCTCTGCAAAAAAGCTTAACAAGCCACACACATATCATACAAAAATAATGTATATACATTCATAAAAAACATTGGTTCCATCCAAATAAACCAGAAGACATTAACGGTTATAGAAGATAAATCAAACATCATGCAAATACCTTAGAACTAAATAATTTCGAAGAAAACAAATGACACATATTTTAATATCATAAGATAGGATATACCCAACTGCAAATAAAAAAAAGATTACAAAAATAAAATTAATTAGTTAAAATTTAAAAAAAAGGAAGAATTTTATACTCATGTGAATGATTTGAAAATATAATTTACCTATCAGTTAATTTAAGTACACTGCTATAATTTCATATTGTTCAGTTAGCTTTACATTAAAGAATGGATATTATTCTTTATATCCAAATTTTTATTTGTAATAATAATAATTATTTTTTAATGAAAGATTTATTGCAAAATATTCTACTTAAAACAACTCCATTTTCAAACATCCCACTTAAGGATCTGAAACTCCCTTGTTATGTTTTTTTCCTAGCATGAACCCTAACAATATTTTTAAGAATCCTACTTGAAATAACTCTACTTTCAAGCATACTACTTATACAACATCCCACTCTAATTTATGGATACTTCATTATATAAAAAATTGTGAGTAAATCACACAGAGAACATCTAACAAACTTTTGCTGATTATTCATACGATCAAATAGTAATAATTACTGTCTGAATGTTGGAGCCTGATTCGGGGTAGTAAGAGTAGATCAAAAGATATTTTGATTATAGTAATCTGTTTAACCCATTCAGGACCATGGGTCCATTATGCACCTTTGAAAAGTACATATAGAATTTGTTTTGGGTACCAGTAAGAAAGAAAAGTAATATTTGCTTTATTTAATTAGAGCATTTTCATAATTATTTAAGTAATTTTTTTTAAAGTGGTTCCAACTGAAAGGAATTTGTGTAAGAGCCGCCGGTCCTGAAGGGGTTAAGATTTGCTAAAGCAAGAGTTGATTCGGGTTGTTGTTTTTTTTCCTTCGGGCCCAATTTTGTGAAAAATAGAATTCTGTAATGAAAGATCAAATCCAGTCTAAACCAAACATTTGTTAACACTAATTTTGGTTATCTTGTTTTGATTGCAAATTAAGCATTTCAAACACTAAAAGAAGAAGAAAAAACGAAGAATATTTATTAAATGGAATTTTGTGAGGAGATCTCTTTTATTAGGAACGCCCCTAAATAATTTTTTGTAAACACTTCTAAACAGAAAACTAATAATGTCGAATAATAATACAGTTTAATATTTACACAAAACTAAATGTGAATTACTACTATTTAGTAATTTTAGGATTTTTTTGTACACACTTCTAAACTGAAAACTAATAATGTCGAATAATAATACAGTTTAATATTTACACAAAATTAAATGTGAATTACTACTATTTAGAATGGTACCTTTAAATCAATGATTGTCTAAATTTTACCACACTTTCTCATAGAATAAAATATGCATAAAATTAGTTAAATGAAAGTTTCTAACATAAGCATTTTTCCTAATAATAGCATTAAATATGAGTTCATTAAAGCATATAAGTATAGAGATTAACTGTTACAATAAATAAACAAAGATTCATAAATTCAGCGATGCGAAGAAACACTAAGTAAAAAATTTTTAAGTTAATACCTTACTTAAAAATAAGTTATTTAATATTGTTCCATTTCATATAGATAAAGTATCAGTGCAGCAGTAGCTCTTATTCGTACCACCTTTTGTGTTCACATGCAAAAAAATTGTATTTGTTGGTGCTTGTTTACTTTCCTGTCACCCATTTATGATAAACAAAAATCATTGTCAAACAACATGATTTAACAGCAATAATAAATAAACATGACATCAAATCCACCGCTGTCAACTGCAGTGCTGCATGTCAGGTCATGTGTGAAGCGTGAATTGCATTTTTCATTTTTATTTATTTTGTAGATAAGCCAGATTAGTTATTGTAATTGAACAATTTAATTGCTATTTCTTTGTTACTTATCCATCATAAAATCAATTTTTTTGACGGATTTACACGTTTTAGACACTGGAGATTCCGAAAAACATATCTTTAGAAAAAAAAAAATGCTGTCCATCTGTCTACGTGTGTGTGTCTGTAAACGCTCTATCTCCCGAACAAATTGAGATAGTTGAAATTTGGTGTGTATTTAATATGTAACAATGAGAAGAAGCCTATTGAATTTCAGTAACATTGATCATCCAAATCTATTTTTTTGTCTCTCGAAATATTCGTTCTCATAAAAAGTATATAAAAATTTCCGAAATTGATTATTTTAAGGAGTGAATACAAAAGACAATAAAAAAAACAAATTTTGCATATAGAGTGAAGTTGATTGAATAATTAGTTGCCGAGATATTTGTAATCCTATTTTCCACACTATTCGATTTTTCATGACATTGTGTGTCATTCAAATTTCAATTCAAAGATATATTTTAATTGGAAATGAGACGCTTAATCTGACACAGTAAACTATTAGTTAATATGGTTATGATTTTTGGAGTTATAAGGATGTTTCTTTTATGCAATTCAGTAATAGGGCAGTTAAAATTTATGACATCATCAAGCCACAATTTTAAACGCTATCTACTGAACAAATTGACAACAAATATGTTTAAATTTTAGTCTGGAATTGCAATGCATTTTATAAATAGTTTACACATGTTTTATTTTCATATTTTATATTGTGCATATCCATGACGGGTAAGTATTATGATGGCTACCAACGACTGGTTTTTCTCGCGCATTTAAAAAAATAAAGATTTGAGACTTTCTGTCAGGATGTGGTGAAGTATTTTCAAGATTATTAATACACAGAAAAAAATGTGCATTAATGGACATGATGAGATTTAATCTACAAACATATAAATAATGGTGATGAAATGTGAAAAACTGTAAGTAGTAAATATATATATATATATATATTTTTTAAGTGGTTCAATGACTCTAAAATTACAATCGTGACAGCTCTAAATTTTATTTACAACTGAAAAAAAATATTTAACATTAATTAAATGGGGGAAAAGAACAGTTAGATTTGAGCAACAAGATTAGTGATCACACATACCCATCTTATATGGAACCTTTGCAAATAAGATACTGAAAATTGATAAGGGGTTACATGAAACAGAACTTCTTTATTATAGTGACCACCCCTAAGGATGAATCGTCAACTGACAGAGATATATTGCCCAGTCAGGTTGTAAAATCTCGTCAAATGGTTTGCAGTTCTTAAAGAAACAACAACATGTTTATGCTATGATATTGCTTTTTCATTGATGTTCCAGTACATTTATATACAGGGTGACAATTATTGAACTATATGAAATAAAACACAAAATATTTAAAAACTACTAATTGCACAAACTTTATTCAACATGTAAACGTCACTACAGATATTCGAATTTAGGTTATGACATGTTTGATATGGTTGCCATCATTGGCTGTGAAGTGGTGCAGATGAATAGCAAAACTCTGCATGACCCGCTGAAGTGTCGGAACATCGATGCTGTTGATGACCTCCTGAAAAACAGTTTTCAGCTCAGCAATGGTTTTGGTTTTATTTCTGTACACATTGTCTTTAATGTAGCCCCACAAAAACAAGTCACATGCGTTCAGATCAGAAGAATATGGTGGCCAAGCGAGTCCCATTCCAGTGGCCTCTGGGTACGCCAGAACCAGAATGCGGTGCCCAAAGTGCTCCTCCAGGATATCAAACACTGTCTTGGTCTGATGGGGTTGAGCTCTGTCTTCCATGAACCACATCTTGTCGAAATCAGGGTCACTTTGGGTATGGGGATGAAACCATACGTTTAGTAGTCACCGTGCCATCAATGCATATCGGACCGATTATTCCGTGACTGGATATTGTACACCACACAATCACCCGTTGAGGGCGGAGAGACTTCTTGATCGCAAAATGCGGATTCTCAGTCCCTCAAATGCACCAATTTTGCTTATTGATGAACCCATCCAAATGAAAGTGGGCTTTGTCGCTAAACCAAACCATATTCGCATCAAATTCCTGTTCGTCAATTCTCTTGACAGCAGAGTTGGAGAAAAACAATCGCAGTTCTATGGCCATGGGGCTTAACCCTTTAAGCATCCTAACCGGGTTTTTAAATCCCATAATCTTTAAAATCAAGGGCTGATTTAATACAAAACTGATATTAATGTTATTTTTTTGCAGTGCATAAGATAATTAAATATGTAAGGTAATCATAAACAAATCCCCATACAAGTAGTTTTCATAGATATTATTTTATGAATCATTAAACATAAAGTAAGAAATAGGCCGGACACTTAAAGGGTTAATGGCTGATGGGTTTGAATTTTGTATGAGAAGAGATGCAGGTCTTCAACAACAATTTGTCGCAGGGTCTCCTAGTTGATTCTCACCTGTTGTGCAGCTCGTCTAATCGATTTCCTTGGGCTGGTTTGAAACACAGAGTGTGTTTTCCGGATGTTTTCAGCCGTTCTCACACTTGTTTGTCGACCGACATTGCCAACACTGTCATCACAAACACTACCAGTTCTCTCAAAATTGCGAATCAAATTCTTGATTCTTAGCACACTTGGACCATTGTCTTCAGCTTATACTCGGTTGCAAACTTCATTTCAGCTGCAATCGGGCTGTTATTGCTTGCATAGTAGACCTTCACAAGCAATATACGCTTAGGCACGCTGTACTGTGACATTTTCACTTGCAAATGACTGGCAACAACAAGTTGCGTGCGCATGTACGAGCTGTTTTCCATCATGCCCTGTGGCCAACCACAAAGTTTGAACTTCATCACGCAAACCGTTCAGAAGTTATGATGGTTTAATTTCATATAGTTCAATAATTGTATATATATGTATATATATATATGTATATATATGTGTATATATATATATATTAATTTTGCAAAAATAGCTATGATATAAAACTATGTTACTAATGATGAAGCTATATGGAGATGAAATTTAAAAAGCTGAAAAAAAAAAATGTGTCTTTTAGAAATTGGTTTACTGGTTCAAGAATACTGTTTGTAACTGCTTTAAGGTTTATGTACTGTTGAGCAGAGGAATTAACATCCATAAAATAGCATAAGAAACATATATGGATGAAAATGCAGCAGTTGATTGGGATAGTTAGAGAGAAGTGTTAAAAAATTAAAGAAGTTGTTATTCTTGTGAAGCATTGTAAGAATTTTTTATAAAACATTAGTATGAATTTGTTATGAAGCACTGTAATATATTCTTATTAACATAAAATAAAAATAATATATTGTTTGATGCAGTGATATTTATTTTTATATCTTCATTATATGTATGTGCTATGCTTGTACTTGGCATAATCATAACTGTGGGAGCTGCTAAACAAAGAAGTACACATGAAACTATGGAAAGATATTATGAGTATGCTTTACAACACTCTTATTATTGGCATTAAGTGTGATACTGATTGATCACATGTGTGAGAATACTTCTCACAGTATTTAAATTTGGTTTATTTTTATTTCCTTTCAGCTATTTTTTTGCATTGATGTCTATTTGAATTCAATCATTACGCCTTGATGTTGACGTTTTTATCTCTCACAGTAAAGCGAGTCTGGTTTTCGCCGCCGTTTTTCATCTCTGCTTTTGGGGAACAAGTCGGCAGCCTTGCGCATGCCGTTTTTATTTCGGAGCACATCTTGGAGCTCTCGTTTCGTCTGAGTCGACTTGCATTATGATGAAGTCATTGAAATGATGCGCCGCCCTCTTTTGGCGCCGATCGCTGACAGGAGAATATCGTTTGGTTTCGTTTTCCAATCAGTGAAAACATTTTGAATTCTGTAGCTTGTAATTCGATTTTCACTAATTTCCCGTAAATGTTAATTTAGCTAATCAATTTAAATTCTGCCTTTTAATTACTTTGTGAAACCCGTATTCATTATTTAAACACTAAAACTCGTTAATTTTAAAATTAGAATTTGGTTTGATGTTGTCTGAAAAAGATGTAGTCTTTTAATGTAGTTTTAGTGGAGCGTCGGCCCACTGGCCGTGCGAATGTCGTGCCACTTTTTTTTGGCCGAATAAGTTTGATATTTTAGTTATGTGGATATGTTCTTTCTCAAAGTTTAATTTAACTAAAAGATGTGCTGCTCTCATTAAAAGGAATCCCATGGAATTTTTCTATGTTGGCTGCTATTTTTCTCTTCTTAAAAGATTAGTTTTTTATTTTAAAATGGTGACCAGAAGCAAGTAATTTCCTAACCTTCTATTCAACTAACGTTTGGAATAAAGAATAGTATTTGTTTCATCAGTTTGCCTCTTCACTGTCTCCTATAAAGTAAGAATTCTCCAGTTTTATTATTTCTTTAACGATCAATAGTTTTATTAAAAGAACTTCACAATGTATACTTAACCCTTTTATGATCACAACATATAATTACTGTCACAACATGTACATCTTTTTTTAGTGCAAATAAATGCATATAACCTTTAATGTTTTTTTTACTTGAAAAAGTTAGCAAACCCAAGTCTTACAACTTTCATTCAATTTAATCATCTGATGACCTATTTCTTGCTAGAAATTTTTTATAATGAGGCATCATGTATTAGATTATAAGAAGTCGCCTCCGCCTCAAAAAAGAAAAGAAAAAAGAATGCAAACAAGGCGTTAGAAACATAACAACACACTGGTATTCTTAAAATTATCAATCAGAAAAATATAGAATAAATAACAAATATAAATCTTGTACAAATTTAGGAAACGTGGAGAGTACAATAAAAAAAAATTCACAATATTTTTTTTTCTGGAATTAAAAAATAATTTTTTTTTGCTATGTTGAGCAAATTTTACAGAATTTCTACAGTAAGTGCGATCTCTAATAATATTACCACACAATTTTCATCTTTAATACTTTCTAAAAAAAAAAAAATAAAGTTTTAAGAAACCGGAAACCATGGTTCAAAACTTTTAAGAACTTTCTTTCCTTACAAAGTACTTTGTTCAGATTTTTTTAAAAAAAGGTATATATATGTCCCCTAGCCCCTCCCCCCCACACTTAATTTTTTTTTTTTTTTTTTTTTTTTTCCAGGTAACCAAAAGTAATTAACTTTTACATCAGATGTAAAAGAAAAAAAAAATAGGGCAAGATAAATTTTAATATAACTTTGAATAACACAAATAATAACAAGGCATATCCTATCAGTCTGCCTATAAACAAAATAAAGATGCAGCAAATCATTTTTAATATTAACACGAAACATAGCAAACATAAAATAAGCAAATAAATAAACATTAGAACTGGCAACAAAACAAAAGCAATTTAATAAACTTTTCAAAGTAAAGATGTAGATACACTTACTGAGAACTTTCAAATAGTCTTGAGAGCATGGCAGAAAGTACAGGCAAATCAGCCATAACAGCTGTAGTGATGACCGCATTATTTGAAGTGGAGTTAACTCGACTAGCTTTTAAACTCCCTCCAGTCGATGGTTTTAGCCCAAGAATCCAAACAAGATGCTGAAATTAAAAATTGAAACAACTTTTGGAAGATGTGATATTTTACGACATTTTGAAGCATTATATTAGTATGAAAATAATTTAAAAATAACGCAAAAGGAGAATAATTTTAAAACTAAAACTAAAAGAATTTTAAAACTACTGAAAATCAGACAACTGGCAATAAAACTGAAGTTAGAAATTTTTTTATTATTCGTCATGGCATATTTATTATTTGGCATAAATTTACTATTTTTCAATAAGCAAGTTTATAAATATAGATTAACCCCCTTGACCGCTGAGCAAAAGGGCAAAATTGCAATTTTGTTTTCCCTGTAATTTTTTAAAAATACAAAGATAATTTTTTCGACATGATATAAAAAATTTAATTACATATAGGAATAAATCCTTGAGATATTATTAACCATAGCTTAATCTTACAAAACTGGATTACACTGCATAAAAAAGTAGAAGGACACTCGATTTTTCTAATTTATTTAATTGTGATTTACATTTACGGTTTGATATTTTTAAGGGTATCATTTTATACACATCCTTTTGTTATGACATAAAAAATTGATTGCTACAGCAATTAATTTATGGAAAATTGAACATAGTTAATTATCGCACTGTAAAAAATAGTAAAAGGACAGTTCTGAAAAACTGAATTTATTGGACGCTTCTGTTATAAATAAGGTAAATAATCATTACTATTTTATTGTTTTTGTCAAAGAAAATGTATATTTCTTCATTTTAATTTTTATTTTGTTTTTTGAATGCCTAAAGGAATGCCTTTAAATAATTTTCAAAAAGGCCAATCCATAGCATTTAGAAAAAAGGTAAAAAGCATCAGAGAGATTGCTAAATTGCTTAATGTTACTAAAAGTCCTTCCGGCCAGTGCCGGGAGGAAGAGGTAGCTTTCAAATTCCTTATTTTAAAAAAGCCAACTTATATTATTCAAACACACGAAGCTGGAAACCGAATATAGGAGATTCAATACTAATTTTTATCAATACTAAATCATTATGAATGAGAATTTCGCGAAATTAGTCAGCTTTATCCAAGCTGCTTTGATTTAAAGTAACTTATATTTGGCTGAGATGTTGATGTATACTATCCACATGCCTTCTTACATGGAAATAGGCGAATACGTGTGTTATCGCGTGACAAATACCAGATCGTTTCAAAATGTTAGCCATACTAGAAATTCAAAGTGCTATAATTCGACCATTTTTTAAGATATAAACAAAAGAACAAATTTTCAGAAACAAAATCTGCTCCGGAATCTTTGTATCAAGGCCAAACACATAAAAAAATCTTTTTCATTTTCCAATTTTTTAATACCTCATTTTAAATTTTAAATTTAAATTTTTTTAAATGGCAAACCCTTTGAAACAAGATGGCGAATGAAGTTGGCCAACGAACTCGGTCGAGACATTGGTATGTACTATGTACAGACCAAGTAACATCCAAATCGGTTCATAAATACGCTTGTTATCGCGTGACAAAAATCAGGTCGTTTTAAAATGTAAGCCACAATAGAAATTCAAAATGCTATAACTCAGCCATTTCTTTAGATATAGACGAAACAAAAACTGTTCCGGAATCTTTGTATTAAGGTCAAACACATACAAAAAAATCTTTTTCATTTTCCAATTTTTTGGTATCTCATTTTAAATTTTAAATTTTTTAAATTTTTTTAAATGGCCGCCATTTTGAAACAAGATGATGGATGAAGCTGGCCAACGAACTCGGTCGAGATATTTGTATATACTATGTACACACCAAGGTACATCCAAATCGGTTCATAAATACGCCTGTTATCACGTGACAAATATCAGGACGTTTCAAAATGTCAGCCATGCTAGAAATTCAAAGTGCTATAACTCAGCCATTTTTTAAGATATAGACGAAACAAAAACTGCTCCCGAATCTTTTTATCAAGGTCAAACACATAAGAAGAAAATATCTTTTCAATTTTCCATTTTTTGGTACCACATTTCAAATTTAAATTTTTCTTAAAAATTTAAATGGCCGCCATTTTTAAACAAGATGGCGGATGAAGCTGGCCAACGAACTCGGTCGAGACATTAGTATGTACTATGCACAAACGAAGTTACATCCAAATCGGTTCATAAATACGCCTTGTATCGCGTGACAAAATTCAGGACGTTTCAAAATGTCAGCCACGCTAGAAATTCAAAATGCTATAACTCAGCCATTTTTTAAGATATAGACGAAACAAAAACTGTTCCGGAATCTTTGTATAAAGGTCAAAAACATAAGAAAAAAATATTTTTTCATTTTAAATTTTTTGGTACCGCATTTCAAATTTTAAATTTTTTAAAAAATTTTAAATGGCCGCCATTTTGAAACAAAATGGCGGATGAAGCTGGCCAACGAACTCGGTCGAGACATTAGTATGTACTATGTACATACCGAATTACATCCTAATCGGTTCATAAATTCGAGAGTTACAGTATGACAAAGGTCAGATATATATATATATATATATATATATATATATATATATATCAACTTTTGAACGGAGGGTGGTTTGGGGGTCTGGGGGTCATGATCGATGAAAATATACCAAAATTTTTTGAAATCGCTTTCCTCCGAACGGCTGCAATAGGTAGCTTTTTGTAATGAAAGCTACCTAAAACTGCAATATTAAACTATCTTAGAAATCCAGAGGATCATGGTACTAAAAATAAAGACACGAACACCTAAAAAACTGACGCCTCGTGATGAAAGAGACATTATCCTAGAGTAAAAAAAAAGAAAAATTCTACAATTTCAAAGGTCCGAATACAAGCAGGACTAACACATGTGTCACATCAAAGTGTGTAGAACTATATAAAAATGCCCAAAATCTTCATTTTAAGAATGGACAACACCATCCAAGTGAACAAAAATGCATGAAGCTAACTGCTTAACTTGGGCGAGAGACCACGTGTCTTGCAGCACGGATTGGGCTTCTGTCATTTACTCAAATGTGAAAAGGTTCATTTTATATGGTCCTCATGGATACCAGTTCTGTTGGCTTTGTAATGAGGAAGAATTTTATTCCACTCAACATATGGGAGGGGGAAGTTTGGTGGTCTGGCTAGCAGTTGGATATTATAGAAGAACGAGTCTGGTCTTTTTGAGTGGTAGACAGAACCATAAAGATTACAACTGATTGTTGGAATCTAAACTTCTTCCTTGTGGTACAGATTTAGGTGGGAGAAATTGGATATTTCAACAAGACGGAACAGCGATTCACACAGCTATTAGTGTCAAAAATTGTTTCCACACAAAAAATTTTCATGGTTTGTAATGGTCAGCTGAACCCCCTGACCTGAACATATCTGAAAACGTATGGGCGACATTAGTTCGTCACATATACAATGAAAGAAAACAGTATGAATGTGTTGTTGAGCTTCGGAATGTACTTAATGAAGTTTGGAACAATTTTCGCCAAAGTGAAAAGTAAGCACTCAATGATTCAATGCCAAACAGAGTATTTCAAGGGATAAAGGCAAATGAAAAGAGAACTTCTTACTAATACTCTAATTTTCATATAAAATACTTGTGTCCTTCTACTTTTTTTACAGAGTTTCATGTAAGCAACAGAAACTATCTTATGAAAATCAAATTCTCTTTGTAATTTATTTTTGATTACTATGATTTTATATTCATTTAGTTCTAAAGTGTTACGCAAATAAAAAAAAATTGCGCTGACTTAATTAGTTGTGCTTTTCTTAGAAAAAAGTCTCGTGTCCTTCTACTTCTTTTACGCAGTGTATATCTGTACAATTATATTAATTTAAATAATGCTTCTATTGCAATGAAACCTACAGCCTAGTGAACAAATATATCAGATCACAGTGGTGAGAAGGTTAAGAAATTTGCTATATTCTTTTTATAATAGTCTTGAGGAGATAGGTGAAATGACCTTGGTAAGAGAAGGAAAAATTTCACAAACCTTTTCTAGTTATGCATTCATTGCAATTTATTTAATACATATATGTATTGAAGGGGTCTCATCACTTTTTCTTAGGTATCATCCTTTAGAATTAGCCCATTGTGAGATATTGCTAGAGGTTACTTTACTTTACATGGCCAGTTTAGGTATTAAATGTAGAGTGTAATTGATAGCCAAGCATTACAACGAGTTCATTGGGACCAGACTCTTAATTTTTTGCCTACATAGCTTGAAAAAACTCTTACATTCTTTTTATAAATTGCGTTTTATAAATATAAATCTTTTTATAAATTTGATTTTCCAATCAGTCATTTTTCTTTATCAGCGATTGTGCACATTTTCTGTTTTCCTCTGACAGATCGTAACTGCTAAGCGTTCTTTGGCATTTTCTACCAGCCGACATTTTAGAGTGAACTTCGCCTTTTCTCCTTGCGCAATATACATGTGCCAATCAGGAGTATTTTTTTCTCTTTGATCTGGAGTTTCACTCTCAGCCTGCTCCTTTCAGAGGTATGGTTTTTGTATCAGTGCTCACATCAAAATTACCTTTTAAACTACAAATTCATTCATTTTCTTAAAGTTTTGTCATTGTTTAATTTGGCAAATCATTTCAAAATTATCGTTTCAGCACTTTTGGCATCCATGTTTTACAGGTATATAACTTACTGTCACACAGCTATTCCAATATCAATTGCTATTCCCATAAAGTGCATACTTTACAGTGCTAAATAACATAAATATTATAATGATAAACCCAATTTTACTTTATTAAGAGAAAAAAAGAAAAGAAGCATTAAAATTTACTTTTTTACATAAAAACAGGTTTTGCTTGGCTGACGTTAGTTATAAGGATTATTAAGATCGAACAAATACAGCCATCTATTGAGCCAAAATTGATACTACCAACATTTTATTTTCTTCCTGAAACTTTGAGTGTCCCTTTCATCTCCCTTCTCCCCTACAATACTATGGGGATTTTTGGACATAAAATTTAGATAACTATTAAATGAAATTTTATTTTGCCTGAAATCACAAATATTTTTGACGGAGGCACAATAATCGTCATGGAATGTCCTGCTGATATTTAAGGAGAAACTATATTATAGAAACATGCCAGTGAACCTTGATTATGGAAAGATTCTAAGTAAACAAAACATCGACTAAAGAGAAACCATCGAACATGCTCAGAAAGATAATGTAAACACTTTAGTGAATCACAGAGTAATTATATTCGGGAAAACAATTCTACAGAACTTTAGGATTACTGTTTATCATACTGAAATAAATGGGAAAATGTTCTCTTCCATATTGCTTTTATACTAAAACGCTTGAAAGTTATAATAAAGATTCGGCATTCCATTTATTATAAACTTTTTTGGTGTTAAAGAAATGATTATAAACAAATATATGTACTTTGGCTACAGTTTGCCGTACTGCAATAACTGGAATAATAGTTTCTTCCATTTCATTTTGAATTACTCATGTTGGATAAGTTATAATTCATTTATTTATTTTGCTCTTAAACTGGTCAAATTTTATAAATATTCATACAGGCTTTATATGTATTTTATTCTGTCTATATGTATACATATATGTGTCTTTCTATATGTATACAGCACATATACAGAAATATTTTTTTGAACATTCAAAACTTTTCCATTTAAGCTATTTTACAAAGCTAATAAAGTCAGCAAGGTTTTCTTGTTGCATAACTTTTCATTCATTTCTTACAATCCTTTTATATCAAATATTTTTTTGGCAGTTTTATTGGAATTTTTTGTTAATTTTTCATTTTAAAAATTTTAATAAGGAGATTTATAAATCTGATCGACTCTGTTATTTTGGGCTTGTTAATTAGAGTGCTATCAACATGTCATAAATAGCTTTTAGTTCATTTTTAATTAGATTATAGCGCTACTTCAAAATTTACAAATACGATCAAAATTAGGGAGAATCATTTTATAATGATTAACTATCGAATTCCAGACTTTTATTGAGATGAATTATAATTTATCAGATAAATTATCTGAAATATATGAGAAAATATTTGTAAGGCATACGACTCCTGTTAGTCATGTTAAAAAGAATTAGGAATTTAGAAAGTACACACATTGAAAATTCAGAAAATCGAACATGTGTTAGTTTATGAAAACATAAAAAAAGCTTAACACGTTGAATGCCAAGTCTATTTCGTCTGTCTTTCCATTTAGGCCACGAAATAAGACTCCTGTTACAAAATCCATAAGTGTCAGTCACCGATGACTGTGTGTGTCAACGTGTTAATCAGATAATTCAATGTGTTAATCAGATAATCAGCGTTTCTGCTGCTCTTATCAGGGAGACGTTGGATTTCCTAAAATAAAAAAACTAATTTTATTTAAAAATTATTTCAAGCACACCATCTAATAAAACAAATGCTTCTTATTCAGTCTCTGTTTTTAAATCTTTGCATATTTTGTATAAATTGATATGAATTTTGAAAATGTAAAGGCATTATTTCAAAAGTTATTAGGATAAAATCATTGCTGTGTTAATGAATCACCCAATAGCTTATAGGACAACAACAAAAAATCTAGCTGATTTGTTCGTCACATTTCATCTTTTCTAAAAAATAAATGATTTCTTCTGAGATTTGTAAGAATTGATAAAATGGTTTTGAATTATTTTAAAATAGTCCAATATTATACCTTATAAAAAATATTACACATTTGAAAAATTTATAGCATCACTATTAAATTATTTTTTTACCTCTATCATCTTTTGTTTACCTTTTCTTTTCTGAATTAAAATGGAATATGTATAATGCAAATCTAAAACCTTGCAAAAAGAAGTGATATCTCATGAAAAACGATTATAAATATCCCGCCAAATAACAAATCTAAAACGGCAGTCATAAAAGAAATGATATCTCATAAAAAGAAGCGTTATAGAAGTACACACTCCAAGTGACGTGTAAAAATCTATCACTACTCATGTTGCCAAAGGACTCAGAGTGAGGTACTTGCGCATTATAAAATATAAAGCCATAATACGGCATAAAGCAATAATTTCAGACTGAAAAAATAATCCAGTCTACTTACTTGTAAAGTAGTAAGCACTAGATGCCATGCAGTTCCTAAAACAGCTCCATGGCAGTGTGCCAGGCTCAATACTGCACGCATACACTGCAAGTTCTTGGCAGTAAGCTAGAAATAAAATAAAATAAATTATCTTAAAGATTTCTGAAAAATAAATTCACTAACATGAAATTAATCTGTGTACGAAGTCTATTCAAATAAAAGGTACTAATGAAATAACTTGATTAATAGCTAGAACTGACCATGTGTTAGAGAGGTCTCAATATATTTTACTATTACTGGTGTACTTGGATTTTCCAACCAACTTTGTGGGTACACCTCAATGACATTTATTTATATGTATGCATGTGTGGGGCTATTCCTTAACCCCTTTGCGATAAGTCTTTTACAGAATTTTTAATCTTTTATCACCAGTTTTCCAAAACACATTTTTGTGCAATTAAATTGGGAAAATACCCTGATTAAATAAGGCAAACTTTGCAATAAAAAGTAATAATCGAGGGGAATAATCGAGGATTCTGAGCCTCGTATGCATCATGTATATGTGACACTCATCCTCCAAAGGCTTAAACAATACACATCTTAAACTAGGTGTTAGATAATGCTGAGGCAAGCTTCGTCCAATCTAGATGATCAGTTTGGGGACCTCGCTGTCTGGAGCAGTGAATAACCTGGCTCAGCCCATCTAGGGGAAAGGGGCAGATTTTTAATAACAAACATAAAAAGCCACACAGAAGACAAATAAGAAATTAAATCCTTGAAACTTAGCATATCTATAGACAACAAATAAAGGTTTAACATACCTTTTTTGAAAAATATCAAAAGGGGTGTTTTTAAAAAGTTAAAACTCAAAAATTTTCAAAATGAGTATTTAAAAAAAAATTCAATATATCTTCTTAAAGCCTGTGTAAGTAGCTTTAAAATGAGACAAAAATGAGCTTTATAGAACAATTGGTTACAAAAATATTAAGAATTTTGTATATAATTTAATACATGGCAACAGCATCAAATTTGTTGTTTTAAAAGTTTCGTAAAAAAAACCTTTGGGCAAAAAAAATAAAAAATTGGCATTTTTCATATATTCCATGGGTACAAATAATAAACACAAGATTATGAAAATCTGAAATAGTAGGAAAAATATAAAAGTATGTTCTTATTTAAAAAACACAAATTTGTAGATCATGAAAATTAAAAAAATCATTCACGATGGCTCTTAAAATCAAAACCTACGGCAGCTGCAGGATACACAGATTATTTCTCTTTATTCCAAAAAAAAGTAACTTACACTGCTGTTTTTACTGCCATAATTAAATTTATTGTGACAAAGGCTCTTTCTTTGCTTATATTAAAAAAACTATTGCAGATAAAAATATAAAACTGGTAGTTTTATAGAGAAATGTATTATAAACACGCTAAAGTAGACAGTTTTTAAATCAAACAAATATTTTATGTGCTATTTAAAGTTGAAATCAATCAAAATAGCTCAGTTTAAAAAGTTTTATAAGTTCAAAAACTATGCATAGCAATTTAACAATCATGTGCAGGCACATAAGTGACTAGATCACGGTTGAAATGTCCAATCATTTTTTGAATGTCTAATTTTTTTATTTTTTTAAAATTCAAAATTTCAATATCTGAATAGAAATTTATTTCATCTCTCAAAAAAGCCCCCTTTTTACCTACTGCTGACAGATAATAAAACAAATTTGTAAGTATTAATGTGTAAATATTAAAAATATATATATATACCATCACAGGACCTTGTTGAGCTCCTAAAGGTAAAGAGGCAGTAGGCAGCGGTGTTCCAACAGCTACAACTTGTTGCCTCATTTCATGAGCATCACATGAACCTAAATGAAGTCCAAGAGGCAGCTGAGTTGTACTAGATGCATTAGAATTGTTTAATCCTGAAGAGAGGTCATCACATTCTCGTCTTCTATCACTAGATGCTAAAAAAGAATTAAAATAAATAAGTGTTTAGACATTTTTATTATTAGATACACATTTTTATAGATATTCACATATACATTTTTATTTTTATGATTAGAACCAGTTGATAAGTAAAATAATAATCCTGTTATTTTCTAATTAAAATTTTACTAATTTTTGTTATGCATGAAAAAAAAAATCAAATAAATAAACCATACAAAATTTTTATTTTATTTTTAAGAGATTGCTTCAGCTTTCCTCTCTGATTGTGCAATCATATGTTAACTAGCCTATGGGGAAATTCAAAAAGGTGATTATTCATTTTGCAATATAATTTTTAAATTGAATTTTAAGCTTTAGAAATTCAGCATCCAATGTTGATGCACGGCAAAATTATTTTCCCAAATTTTAAATATTTTTAAAAATGCAATAAACTTTGAAATTTCTACTGCAATAAAATTTACAGTCTTTTCAAATATTCTTAAAATTTAAAGAAACTATTTTTAAAAATTTAATACATCAGTATATAAGAGGACAACTTCCTGTTGGTGAAAATAAAATTTTGATAATTATAATAGCTCTCAGTAATCAGTCGCCTAAATTTCCCCATAGATTATGAATGAATTTTGCAATCAGAGAGGAAAACTGATGTGCCATTTAGCATTTAAGGAGAATTTCTTTTAAATAAAACAGGAAGAATGAATTTTTTTTTTTTTTTTAACTGTATAAATATGTCAATAAGAGCAAACAAATATTGTTTATAAATTCAAACAAATGAATTTTAACCAGAGAAATTAAATGATAAATAACTGTATATTATTTCATATGCAAATGTCTTTTTTGTTTTATATCTTGTTGCAAATATGCAAATAATATTAATGCTTCTAAGCAAATCTCACAATTTCATTTTAAAAAGGAATAAAATCTCATAATTACATTATAGAGCAGATAAAAAGACAATAAATAAGACAATAAACAATTTTTTCTTTTAGTATTACACACTTCATTTTTTATTTATAATTTATTTTCTACTTTTTCGAGTTTAAAATTGAAGTTTCATAGCCAGTAACCTTATTTTAGTGAGAGTGATTTAATGCTCAATTAACCTTATTGTTGTATGCAGAAAAAACATTTAGTGAATTATTACATGTGCCTGGCTAATGGAAAAATGCATTTTAAAATCAATTTATTAATTTACAATTCAGTTATAAAAATATTAATATATTGCATTGTCTTCCGAAGCACACATGTTTACATAGTTTTTATAATTCTAGCACATCAGGAACATATCCATGACTAACGTTGACATCATATCGACAGTGGCAATGAGTAAGTATTCTTCTTTTTTCACAAAGTTAACATCACTTACATTTTTAAACCATCAAAAAGGGGAAAAAATTTACTTTTAAATGCAATTTGTATGGAAAATGTATCTCAATTTACAGTATACTCAAATTTAATTCAAATGAAAAATGCTAACACAATTAAAAATGCCTTTTCTTCAATTACCACCATAGATGCATTGCATCCATATACATTTGTGCAGCCTTGTATATCAATTATACTCACACCACATAGAGAAATGTGGTTCAGCCGAAAAATGTATAACACAGTTG
The DNA here is from genome assembly GCA_963932465.1 of Maratus speciosus. Taxonomy (NCBI): domain Eukaryota; kingdom Metazoa; phylum Arthropoda; class Arachnida; order Araneae; family Salticidae; genus Maratus; species Maratus speciosus. Next base: position 287,502,384 of record OZ010794.1, read on the forward strand.
AAAATGTACTTTCAGCAATTTTCATTTGTAGGAGTTAGTAATGCAAATTCTTTTGGAAAACCTTGTATATGATCCATAGAATTAATGCAAATAATATACTAAATTAATACATGGAAATTATTCCAGAGGGAAAACATTCGCCTTGCATACAATATTTCAAATGAAAATCAAATTTCAAAGTTCAAAGCTTAAAAGGCGCAGAGGCCAACATAGTGAAAAAGATTCCAAGCCGGGACTCGAACCCGGACCATCGGTATAGTGCACTGACTGATTTTCATTTGAAATAATGTACTAAACTTTAGTCAGCTTGAAAGTGCATTCAACTATGTTGTAAGGTGAGAAAGACAATCTTTTGTTGACATAATTATTTTTGCAACACATTTATACAAAACAAATTTATTAATTTATTTAAAAAAAATTTAAGTATAAAAAGAAATAATAAAATCTACCTTTGGAGTCTGTTTTGAGCAAATTTGTATTTAATACAGTGAGTGTATAATGTGGTGGAAGTGAAGCTTTACAAAGGGCTGTAATGAATGCATCTCGAGGTGTTGTCATATTTAAGGTGCCACAAATGCTGCTGTAAATTTGCATAGCTTTCAAGATGTTTTCAGTTGCAGTCTCATCAGTGCTGAGGGATAAACAAGGGGAAAAAATGTCTTAAATATCTTTTACAGGCATTTTTGGTGTCAATTTGTAACATAGTAAAGTAAGATCTGATTGCAATTTATAAAGCATATACATATACTGAAGCATAGCTGCCAATCTTTCCAATTTTTTTTATAATCAAATAAACATATTTTGAAGCAGAAAATTTAATTAATGAAAATCAAATAAATACCACATAGAAACAAGATATCTTTCCTGGTTCAAACTAGATTTATTTGACTTTAAAAGGAAAAAAGAAGAGAAGGAGTTATGCTAAAGTAATGCAATTAAAACTAAATTATTGGTGATTTAGGTTTTAGCAAAATATACACATATATTTGCAACACTGAAGAAAAAGCTAAAATTGTACACAATTTTTAAAATAAATTAATTTTTAAGCTATTTGAACTATATAAAGTAATTTATTAGACACTATGTTTAAAAAAAAAAAAATGAGCTGCAATTTTAAAGTGGAGTTCAAAAATACATTTTACTTGTTTATCACATAAAACCATCACAGAAAATGCTGAAATTACACAGACCTGTTATATCACTGTTTTTACATGTCTTCAAATAAGAAAAAAGGGAAGGGGGGGGGGGGGAGGAAAAAAAATTCTGCACTTTTTAAGTGACTAAATGTAGATAACAATAAACAAAAATAATTCCTTATCTTTAAATTTATTTAGCATATTGAAATATAAACCAGAATTTAGAGGTAAATATTAATCATTTACTTGTAAGCGATCAGCTTTCTTAATTTTTTCAATGTCCTTGGTGATATTGTATTTTTGTTGTTGTTGTCTTGTAATTTGAGAGGTATCATTATAAGGGAATAATACTAATTTATATATACATATATATAAATATTTCACTATTTTGAAGTATTTGTATTTCAATATGCTATTCCATATACCATCAAAGTGCGAAAAAAAAAAAAGTTTTGAAATCTTCCATAAACAATAGCGATCTTTTCTAAATAAAGCACGGCGATTTCTTGATTTATAGATATTTTATTAGAGCTTACAAAACTTAAATAATAATGTGTATTGTGTGCAGGGAGAAAACAACAACAACATACTTTCTCTATAGGCAGAATTAGCAACAGATGAGAGGAAAGATGATGACATGAAAGATAAGCAATTATGTAAAATCTTTTGCAAATCTTTATTGAAAAATTCAAGACAGCTTAAATATCTCACAGAAAGCAGGAGTAAAGAATCTACAGAGCATTCCAGCTTTCAAAATATCTGTTCAGCAAAGTCAAATTCGCAAGTATTTAAAAATCTTTCAAAATTAATTTGATATGCTCCAATTAAATTATACCCAACACAATAAAAATACAATCAATGGATTATCAACCAATAAATTATATAACTTATATACAGTAAAGCAAAATTTATGTGTTTTTCAAGGGATCATTGAAAAGTGACGAGTTGATGAAAAGGCATGTAGCTGATATCTAGAGTTGCCAAATTGTACGTTTTTTCTGTAAGCTGCACGCTTTTTGTGTTTTTTACGTCTATCGTACGGTGCACATTTAAATTTGTCCCGTACAACAATTTCTTCTGTTTTTCTACTTCATCTCACCTTTCATAATTTTAAGATTTTTTTCTCTTTCAGTTTGCTTCAAAATTTCACCTTTTGCCAAAAAGAAGTTACATATAAGCACATCAAATGAGAAAAACATCCGCAATGACAAAAAAAAAAAAAAAAAAAAAAAAAAAAGTTAGGGGGTTCTGTAATATTAATTGAGCATGCACAAAATCTTGTAGCTGCTCACCAAAGTATGCATAATTGTAACCTTCTGAACTTGACATTATTATATACTACAAGTACCTACATTATAAAATTATTTATTTAGTATCTTAAGTTTTAATATTTTGTTTGATTTATTAGCTCCCTTTATGCACAAACAATTATTTTTGTACACTAATTACATTACTAAAATTTTCATGATCATCATTGAATTTTAGAATATTTTGATTTATTTTTGTTCTTATAATACAATTAATTTTTCATTCATAATGGGATACACAACAGCAAAATTAGTTAATGTTGTAGAATAATGTAACTCAAATACAGTAGAAAAATAATGATAAAATCGATTTATAAATACCTTTTTTAAAACAAACTTGTTGCCAAAAACAATACTGGCACATTCAATTTACTAACAGTGGTATAAAAAATGATGGTAGCACAATAAAAACAAAACTAACTAGTGACAATCAAAATCTTCGGGTTTTTTTTCTTAGATAAATCTGGCAAGCCTACTGATATCCCAGCTTTAAGACTCAATACACTTTTACTATGAACATTTAAAACATCTTTGCATTATATTATATTACATTAAAATTTTTTAGGGATTTTTAAAACACTATTTTATAAATACGTTTTCGAATGTTTTATTAGATGTGCATACTAACATAATGCAGCCACATTGCATTTCAATTGAACAAGAAATTACATTTCGGTTAACAGAGATTTTGGCTAATAAAAGTGATTCCAGAATGAATTATTTCATCAGTTGAACTATCACTGTACTTCTTTATTTTTATTTTTTATGAACCATCATTGATTTTAACCACAGGGACTAAATTCTCACAAATCATTAAAACAAGCAATAAATATTCAGGCAACATGCAACGTTGAAATTTTGCCCTCCTTTCGAGAAAGGTTGCAATGGGCAGAAGACAACAAAAATAGTTGTTTAAGTAGTAGCTTATGTCAAAAATTATAGCTAAAAAGTAGCTGATAAAGAAGAAGAAACAAAAGTAATTATCCCCACTTCCTTAAAGTAGAATCTAATTACCTCACAGATAGAAAATTTCAGAACACAATATTGAAAAATGATATCATGTATGCAAAAATATAATTAAAACAATTTTTAAGTAAAACTTTATGATTTGTTATAGAGAAAGTATCATTTTTGAATGATTTTTCCAATACTTCAAGAAAATCCAAAATTTCAAGGGAAATAAAAAAGAAAGTCACCCATAAAATGAATTAGTATGAAAATATTTGGAATTTATGCATTTTAAGTTTTAAAAAGTTGTCATAGTCACTTTAGGCTGCAAATAGATGTTTTTAGATGTCTGTAACAATCAAGATAACAAAATGTCTGTTTTTTTTTTTTTTTTTTTTGTGGTGGTGATGGTGTGTGTGTGTGGGGGGGGGGGGGGGGGGAGGGTACTAAATTTACATGTTTCATGTGGGACAGTTGTTTTTATAATTTTTCCTAATATAAACATTCAGGCAAGTAATATAAAACACATAATTTCTTTAGTAAAATGAGACAATTTTAACTGGATATTTTAAATCTTTCTCAGGAAAAGTTAAAAGATATATACAAGTTAATTTTTTTAAGCATTCTAGTTTCCAATTTCCATGATGAATTGGTAAATTCAAAAATAAATTTAAAATGGTCTAATGCAAAGAATAGATCTTCACAACAAAAAAGCTGTTCTTTAAAAACATGGAAATGAAAGAAATCTGATGTATTCGGCAGTTTTTCAGAACATGGGCATACACTTATTCACAATAAACATAGAGTTATATTTGACAATGTTTTCCCTCTCTTGATTATAGCAAATATGCAATAATTACAAATTACAATATTATCATTAAATCCTTTTACAGCAAATTTTTAAAATGAGAAGTTTTCAACAAACTAACAGAATAATAACAAAACATAAAAACAACAGCAACAGAAAAGCTAACAAAATTTCAGAGTGAAATTACGTAAAAATTGAGACAGATTTACCTAGCTTCAATAAGCAAAGTAAATGCAGCAAGAAGTCCACACCAAGTAGAATTAACAACTTGTTCTGAAAGTTCCAAATCAATATCACATATGTTTTCAGGTTTTTGTTCAGTAGAAGGTTTTTGTGGAGGAACTTCGGTTTCTACTTGACCAGGAATGGCAGGTTCATTTGTTAATGTATCTGGCACTTTCTGATAGTTAATGATGCATCCGATACTGTTGATCACATCAAGCAGACAGGAATAAGCCACTGAGATTCCATATCCTTCAGGCACACCTGGTGCTTCCAGTCTGTCTAACAGTTCCAAGCTAAAAAAAAAAAGCATACTAAATTACTGTTTTGTATATTTTAGTTTGCTTTTATATTATTTGCCATTTTTAGGGTTCCGTACTTAAAAAGTAAAAACGGAACCATTATAAGATCACTCCTGTGTCTGTCTGTCACAGCCATTTTACTTGTAAACTATGGAACGTGGAAAGTTCAAATTCGGGAAAGTAATAAAGACCATTAACCCACATATTTTAATTAGAATTAATCACATAAACATTATGGGATTTGCGACTAGTTTACATTGAGTGGATCTCTCAATACACCTCCATGTTTTTAAAAGATAATTCAAAACCTATCGGGGAAATCACAACACGAACCAAGGCGGCGTTGCATCATTGCAAACTCCTTTCGAAGCGCACCTAACACAATGCCAAGTTTAAACTTTGAACAAGGGTTTTGTTTTATCTACACTGTAAAAAGAAATGATTATTACTACGCTGAATTTAGTTTTATGAAATGATAAATGAAATTTAAATATGCACTATTTTTATTGTCAGTATTGGATTAAGTTCATCATAAACAGATTAGGATAACATTAAAAAATGAGTATACAGAATAGCAATATTTAACATAATTTAGGCTTCATATCTCTTTGAACTTTTATGGCTTTGAATTTTTACCCATTGATACTTTTCTGGTATATAGATCCATACCCAACCCTACTTTGTTTTGTTTTTTACAAAGTCTTGTTATTCTTTTAGCAACGATTTTTTTAATAATACAGTTAATAATTCATATATTTATTGTACGGAACCATCTGAGCGCGAGTAATACTTGCACCTCACCTCAAAGTAAAAACGGAACCATTATAAGATCACTCTTGTGTCTGTCCGTCCGTCTGTCTGTCTGTCACAGTCATTTTACTCGTAAACTATGTAACGTGGAAAGTACAAATTCGGGGAAGTAATAAAGGTCATTGACCTACAAATTTTCAGATTAATAAGCATTCAGAAATATATTTAGTAAAAATGTAGAGGCAAATTATGCTACTTGAAAAAAAAAATCTTTTCTTTGTATATCATGTGGGGTATCCTGTGAAAGCTTTCGAAACGCTGAACTCAAAAATACATTCCTTTTCATTTTAGGTATTATATTTTTAAAAATATTGTCGAAAATGTAACGCAAAAATATGTTCCCCACCATCTAATTCCGAAACTACTAAAACTAAAATTATGAAAAAATTAGAGGTAGTAGATGTTAATATAAACCTTGCCGGAAAATTATAGAGATTATCATAGGTCATATAGTTTTTGAGAAATTAGCATTTTTCTGTTATACACAAATTTCGATTTATGAGCATTCCGAAAAATTGTTGAACATCGCTGGATATACCTATCATTGCAGAAGTATAAAAGCATTGTTGATAATGATTTTCAAAAAAAATCATCAGTAATTAGCTGAGATATGAACCCTTAAAGATAGGCCAGTTTGGACATACATAAGGACAGGGGCGGCGTACTAGTTAACAACTTTTAATGATATATATATGTGTAATGTAATGTCCAGTAACAGTATAAAAGCAATAAACGTCAAATTGTTAAAAACATACTAAGTCTCAGTCAGGGGTCTCAGGACTCTAAAAAGTGGAAAAAAAGACCCTTTTCAACAATTGATGTCTTAAAATGTAAATGATTTTAAAACACAAATTTAATTGGGATGAAAGATATAAATATGTTCTTTCGTTTCATGTATTTAACAATTGCAAGATACAGAATTAGTATTTATAGGGGGCTCGAAACTGTTAGACTTTTGTCGAACAAAAAATTGGGATAACAGTTTACGTGCCGGATGACAAAATAAATATTGCAACTAGAATGAAAATTTTGGTGCTTACTTATACTTCAGATTGTAATAATTTCCCTGAACTTAAATAAATTTCTATTTAAAGCATTTTTATATTTTTAATGCAATGTTGCATTTAGCTAATACAAAATTTTGAAAATATCAGCAGTAAAATCGCCTAAAAATATTTCTTTGAACAATAAAAAGGAAATTTTAGGTTCAGTTTATACAGACTAAAATGAAATACATGTTTTGACAATTTCATGAAAAAATATTCAGAAGTTTTTGAGGTATCCTGCGCGTTATGCCCAAAAAACACCAATGGAGAAAAATGACTTCAAAGTTTCGGAATCACCGCCTCAGTTACTGAGCGGGTTTAATTCTAAAAGCCATAACTTAAGGAAACAATTATATCAAAATATTCAGAAAAGATAGGAGTTTAACACCTAAAAAAATTAAAATTTCTTAAATTTTGAAGTTTTAAGACTCCTGCGACCACTTAACCGTTTCTGGCGCGGAGTAATTCTATTTATAAACTTATGAAATAATGAACTGACACCAGAATTTATAAACAAATTTATTAGAAAATGCGAACTTATTTATTTTCACGTACATGGTAAAAGGAAAATTTTAATTAAATATTCTTGGTGCCGATTGTCTGTTTTGGAATTAAAATTAGGTGTCCTTCTTTTAAGGGCACCGCCCTCGAAAGGTTAATTAGAATGAATCACATAAATACTGTGGGATTCGCGATAGTTTGCATTGAGTGTATACACCTCTCAATACACCTTGAGTGACTTTAAAAGTTAATTAAACACCTATCTGGAAAAACACAGCACTGACCAAGGCGGCGTTACAACTTTGAGACCTCCTTTCGAAGCGCGCTTAGCACAATGCCAAATTTAAACTTTGAACAAAGGTTTTGTTTTAGCTACACAGTAGAAATAAAGCTACGCTGAATTTAGTTTCATGAAATGCCAAATGAAGTTTAACTATGCACTGCTTTTATTGTCAGTACCAAATTAAGTTCATCATAAACAGATTAGGAAAATATTAAAAAAAGAGTCATACGAATAGCTATATTTGATATTATTTAGGTTCCATATCTCTTTGAACTTTCATGGTATATCCATTTGCACTTTTCTAATATATACAGTTATACTCAACCCTATGTTGTATAGTTTTTTACAAAATCTTGGTATTCTTTTAGCAACTTTTTTTTTTTTTATAATACCATTACAAATTCATATATTTATTCTACGGAACCCTCTGTGAGCGAGTAATACTCGCACTTGACCGTTTTTTTAACCTTTAAAAACACGGACAGCATACTGAGTGCATTACTTAGTGAATAAATATATTCAAATTCTAAAGCAATTAGATCATTAACACTTGCATATCATTTAGTTTCTTTCAAGGTTCCTTAAACGTTCGACCAATGATTAAAGTTGAAGCTCACAATTTTTCTACTCTCTTTCATTATTTTTATTGTCAAGTCACCACTGACATATGGAATACTCCCCCATGCATTTGTGTAATTTATTCCATTTTCTTTCTTAATTATTTTTTAATTTGATGTTTATTGCTTTAATACTATTACTGCATGAAATTGCACTAAAGAAGAATATCATCAAAAGTTGATATTTAGGTTTTAAAAGGCATTGGCACATGAAGTATGCTGCCCATGTTTAATTTGATGTTTATTACTACTGAACACTGCATTAAACAGGAATATCATTAAAAGTTGTTATTTAGACTGTAAGATGTCTTGACCTGTACAGTATTCTGAATACTGAAAACCACTCTTATTTTTAAAGGTTAATGATGTTATATATTTTAAAAATATTGCATCTTTCAATGAGGTACTGTATAACATCAGCAGCATCTGAAAATATTTATTCTACTGAAGCACAAAACATTTAAAGGAGGACAATTTTGAGTATATTATGATACAACAAATACTTTAATCAAATCAAGTTAACTTTATATTAATTTTATACTCAAAATAAACATAAAATATGTTTCTTTATTGACAGATTTCTGTTTACCAGCAAATCTTAAGGTTTATTTCCCATAATCAGGTCCAAAGCCAAGTAGCATATAAGAACAAATGTGACTTGGTGCAAAAGTATTTTGTAAAAACTTTAATGTTATTCACAATCACTTTTTACAATTATTGATGACAACTTATAAATGAATCTTTGCGATTAAGAATAAAGCCTGAATGTATGTATAGAAACCAACCGAACCAAACATTTCTGATTTCTGGACATAAAAAAATGGACTACACATTTCTGATTCTAACGACAATGGAAAATTCAGTAGTAAAACAAAATGAGACTTTGTTGCTAATCAAATTTAGTAAATATAATAACAAAGAATACTTATGAAAACTAACACTATATCACATAATTTAAATATAATGATGTATTTTAAATAGTATATTTTAAAAACATAAGATACCTTTACATTAAGGCAATTAAAATGCATTTTAAATCCTTGATTAATACAGCAATGACAATTTAAAGCAATTTATTTTAAAACATTATATATATTTGAAAATTCTTACTTTTATTTCCGGTGCTTATCGAGTTTAGTGGTATTTAAAGAGCAAAGGGAAAATGTTGCCAAGTTCAGATGCCATAAATGGGGGGGGGGGGGGGGGGGTTGCATTTTACATAATGAAATTTTACCAGAAATGTAAAAACTTTATTTCCAAAAATACAAATTTCTACATTAAAAGTGTTTTCAAAATATTATAAATTTGAAGTAGTAGCTAATATGGCACCAAACACATTATCACAGTCTTTTTATATTGCTGGTACATGAACTCAGCTAGGCACAACTCAAGATGTTAGTGAGCCCTTAGCATGTTCTTTATTTCTCCACATGTCAGAATCCCATTGTCTTTCAATAATTTGCAGCATGAAAATCAGTTCTTGGATCAACAAAATTGTAGATTAAATTTTGAACGATATAGATCTTACCACTGTCAGGAATGATACTATTTTGGAAACAGCTAAGCAGTTGCCAATGCTTTTTTTTTCCTAGCAGTTTTATGCTTTTCATTTCCATATGGCTTCCACGATCCTACAAAACATCATTTCATACCCATTTTTGCAAATTAAGGTAGACGGTAAAATACTTCTTAAGCAATAGTCTTATTTTCCCTTGATAGTAAATTAAAAAAAGTAAAAATTTTGAATCTGAAAAAAGAATTTCCAATAAACAAATGGGGAAAAAAAAGGTTTCACAATTCTTATAAAGAAGAAAAACAAATTTTTGCTTTCTTTTAGTTATGTATTTGACGCTACATTGTTTGGCGATAAACATTTTCTAACTTGGTGGTTAATTGTTGCTGGGATGATTTGCATCTTTACTTAAAAAATCCTGAAATTATAGGAATGATAAATTAGGACCAGCAGTACAATTAAATATTTATAAGTAATTTTAACCAATTTTTCATGGGACTAATTTTTCTGTTTTGACATCAAGACATCATCCTTTCATGATGTTAGTGTTAACAGACACGCCTTGATTTCAACTTTATTGTAGTAATAGCATTAAGGTTTTTAAGATTAAGATTAATAAAAATAGAGAAATAACAAACATAGTAGAAAAAATAAAAATAAATAAAGTAGGATAGTAACTTTGAATAATATTAATTTTAAAGAATTGCGTTTAAAAATAATGTAATATAAAGAAATTAACTTTAGAAAAAAATTCAGTATTATGGTTTAAGAAAAACAACAATAAAAGGAAATCCCAAAATGATTATTTATATTTAGCTTTTACATTACCCTTCCCCAACACCTCTCCAAAAAACATTACAAGTGTAATAGAAAGTGTGCACAATAAAAAATTGTAACTTGCAGCATTAGGCAGTGTTAAACTAATTTTAATATTTATTGTACAATATATAATCAAAATGCTTTAAAAATAAGCATACCATGATTTATAAATCATGTATTATGCAAATTTACTCTACAAACTTTGTTTTCTACCTCCCATTTATCTTTTTTTTTTTTTTTTTTTTTTTTTTAAATAAATGTTTAAAAATATACTGGAAAGTTTGTAACTAAAAATTGCAACTCACAGTACTGGATTTTTACACAAAGGCAATTTCTATATTAATTAATGAACCAGCTTAAACCAATTCAAAAACGATTTTTTTTTTTTTTTTTTTTTTTTTTTTTTTTTTTTTTTACTGACACTTAGTAGCATACTCCTTTATTACAAGAAACACCCAATAAAATCATCAAGACTGGCATTAGATGTGAGATGAAAAAAAAAAAAAACAAGCATTTAAAGGGGTGGTAGTTGGTCCTATACTGTACAATAGTTTAAAAATATGACATTATGAAAGCAACAAATGGATTTTTGCCACAGATATCAAAATTTACCCTTTAAGAACACAAGAAACATCCCCCATTTGCCAACACTTTTTAAAGTCTATATATACACTTTTAATACAATGTTTAATGCAATGTCTGGTATTGGTATTAAAATAATAAGCATCAAATTAGTAAAAATAAATAAAGAATAATAATTGAATTAGAATCTATATAACCAGACTACAAAAAATGTGGTTAACAATTTGTAGCATTACAAATTTGAAACAAAAATGAAAAATAAATAAATACACACAACATAAATAAAATCAGTCACTCAGACAAATAACTGGGATTTGTCGAACAGTTAGCAGCTCTCAAAAATGTGTTTGGTTATTTATATATTTTTTTAGCATGTTAAATGGAAACATAGAAAGCATATTATGTACACCAGTGGTGTCTTTTCAGTAAACATAATGAAACACCAGAAAACAATTGCTATCTTCAATTTTAAACACTGGTTAAACACTAAAGGGCCTTTGGGATGAAGCTAAATAAAACTAAGATATTAATCATATGATTATTTTGGAATATACAGGGTTAGCATAAATGGTTCATCGAGTTTCAAAACACTGTGCATTGAGAGGTATACAACCTAGGAAAACGGGTGATACATGACAAGAAACACACACTCAAAAAGTTTAAAAGCCCATCTCGTGACTCGAATGCAGGAACACATCACTGCTGCTGTGACGGACATTGACATAAACATGCTATTGAATGCATGGATGGAACTGGATTACCATTGGGATGTGTGCCGGGTGACTAAGGTCGTACACATTGAACATTTGTAGTATGTACCAGAAACTTGGTGAGTGTATGTATCTTTTCATGTATCACAAGCCTTTGTACGTCATATACTTGTAAAAAAACAGTCTTTTGAAATCTGATGAATCATTTAGACTAAATCTGTACAAATGTTTTTTCACTGAGTGGCATATACAAACATTGTCCGTATTCTTAAAGATTAACACAAATGGCTCTGAAAAGCCGAAGATATAAAAGTACTTACAACACAGGTTTACAGGTTCCTGAGGGAACGGGATTAATTGGCAGCCAGATGCCTCGATACAAGAATCCAGCTTGAGGAGTAATCCCAGGTCCAACTGGCATTCCTGCTAACATTGCAGGTGGTTGGCCCTGAACTGCAGCTGCTGGAGGAGTTCCTAAATTTCCTGATAAACCAGACAAAACTGGATTCCCAGAATTAGATGATATAAACATTGACTGCACATAAGATCCCAATGCATTCACAATGTCTTTAAATATTTTGGTACTATGTGGCTTCATATCATATGCCTGGCAAAAAGATCTGAAAGTAATAAATATAAAAGAATAATTTAACAAGAAATATTAAAACAGACATTACAATAATTTAGTCTTAGATTGCTAAACATTAATTCTAATAATAATTGAAGTATCTAGATGTCCCAGTTTTAGACTATGTCCTGGTGTCTTTTTATTGTTCTTGATTATTCTGGTTAGCACAAATTCAACTTTTAAAAAATTGAATAAGTTTCAATTCTGTGAAAAGATTCATAGGAAAAAAAATTCACTTTCCTATTGACAAAGTGTTGAAAGGCCCTCTGTGTAAAAACTACATTCTACAGTAAAGTACAAATAAATGAAAGTATAAAATTTAAGCTTAATTTTTAAAAAATAGTCAGATGTGCCAGACCCAAAACTTTCTTCTATCTCATACATGTTAATACTTAAAAATTCGGTATCATAGTGCTAAAATTAAATGACAATCTAGGTCAAATTACAAGGATTATAAGTTCATTGAATTTAAAAAAGAGATGCATCACATTTTTCAAACAAATCATTAAACTTCGGCACCTACCCTGTTAGATGTCTGCAATCAAAATTCCCAACTCAAAGAGCATAAAATTGACACATTAGGACAGTATGCATACAAGCCTAATAAGGTTCTATTTTTGTTTGAAGTGTAACAGAATATGAAGTTTGATTAAATTCTGTACATTGGTTTTTGAGATATTGCTATCACAAAAATCGTAAAAACTGCAGCATAGCATTATGATTTACAGGAAAAACTAATCAGCACTACCTTATGTCAAGGTCTAACAGAATACGAAATTTAATGAAATTCCATGCATTATTTCTTGAGAGAGACCTATTGTTAAAATCATGTAAATCATGAAAAATGCAGCATAGCAGAGCCACCTATTGGGCAATTTACACTAAATTCTAATCAGAAACAACTTATATCAACGTTTAACTGAATATGAAATTTGATGAAAATCTGTGCATTAATTCCTGAGATAGAGCTATTGTGGAAATTGTGAAAAATGCAGCATACCAGCACCACCTGTTGGGTGATTTGCACCAAAAACTGATCAGCTCCAATTTATATCAATGTATACCTGAATCTTAAGTTTTGTTAAATTCCATGCCTTAGTTCTTGAGATAAAGCACCCACAAATTTATGCCACAGACAGACATTTTCTAAAAACAGCCAAATTGTGTTCAAGACTTTCTAAAACACATAAAAACAATGAAAACTGGAAGTCGAATTTTTTTCTGAATCCAATACTTTCTTGTAAAGATAGAAGAAAGTAATATAGCATAGGAATAAAAAAGCAGCAAGCAATCAGCCATTTATATTGACTGTTAACTAATTAACTGTTTACTTATAAGTAACACAAATTTAGATGAATTTATCTGTTAATTATGGTAACAATCACTATCAGCAGAATTTCTTCATTAATTAAGTAATGCAGTTTGCTGCACCATTTTTGTCATGTAGCATTACAAACTCTTTCAGAATTATCAGTCAAATTATTGCAGGAGGACTATATATAAGGGATTTAATTACTGGACTTAATTGGCTAACTGCTGGAATATTATAGGCATATAATTTTAATTTTATTATTAAATTATAGAAGGAATCAATTATTACTTTTTTTTCATGGTACACTTGTTTGGTATTCAATTTTTACCTGATTATGTCTTTTTTTTTTTTAACAGTGGGTTTTTACTGTAAATGAATGATAAAATTTAAGTCTTAGGCAGTCAGAAAATACCAGATAAGATATTCTTGACTTTTTGTTGCTTTCTTATTGGATTTTTTTTTTTTTAATCCTAAAAAGACAAAGTATAAAGTGACTTTATGTTGCTTTTCTCTTGCAACTTTATAAAATTTTGATTCATAAGTGTCACGAGTAATCTTATTGAATTAAAAATATATATATATGATCTCTTTTTGGTTAAAAATTATGTTTAGCTTTTGATTATTTTTTTAAATATTATATAAGGCAGGCATGTCAAACTCGTTTACCACCGAGGGCCAAATTAAACCTTGTATAGAAAACCGTGGGTCACATTATGGGGAAAAAAAAAAAAAAATTCATTCTATTATTATTACACAAAATGAAATTTGTTCACACAACCAAACAAAGACATTTATCATAAAATTTAAAAGAAATATTTCTTGAGTAAAAGACATGAATTTTTATCTTTATTTAAGTATTGCGCGGTGACGCAATACTTATTTATTTCCAGTGCCACTTCTCAATGTTAATTTAACATAGAAAAGCCTATGGAGATCATAACTTTTTCATTTTTTTCTTCCCACCTTTTTGTCCCTGATGCCACTCATTTTTTTTCTTTACTAATTCTAATAATATTATAAATTTGTGAAAATGTTTGCCTGATGTGAGGGTCAAAATGGATGATAAAACGCCTTTGCATATGGGTGAACTATAACCCAGAGAGTAACATGGGATATTTTTTATTTACATTTTTCAAATATTTTTCTTAATTCCAAATTTTGTTTTTTTCATTGAGAATCAACGGACATTTCCCCAGTAAAATTTAACTTTTTTTTTTCATTGTTGCCAATAATTCAAAAGCCGTTAATAATTTGTGTATTTTTAGTTAAATGATTTTCACGTGAAAAATTACTGAAATAGTTTTTTCAAGAATTAGAAAGAAGTTGAATATGGCATCATAGTAGAAATAAAAATGACATTTTCAAACAATTTTTTTGTATTCAGATTGGAAGTTTTTGCCCAAAGTACAGCAACTTGCATTACTGCACTGGTGAAAGATTTTGAATTATACATAAGTAAATTGCATCACAAACAGTGATACAATACCGCATGAATCAAAATCAAAGCCTGATAATGATACTTTCCATTAATTTTGAAATGTGTTCATCTGAATGCAGTAGTTATTAAAAAACTTGACATATTAAACAAAAACCTAATTTGAAGAACAAATTAAAAAAACAAAATTTATTTCCTACATTGTTTAAGCCGGAGAAGGGACAGATATTAAGATATTTCATTCAATTTGTTCTACATTTAATGTTAAATTTTTGTAACAAATAAGTTAAACCAATTGAACATTAAAAAATAAAAATAAAATTCATACAACATGATACTTTAAACACCCTAAAAACTTATATTCCGTTCAAATGAAATCGAAATAAATCTTAAACTTTTTTAAAGTTTTGCATTTTGCATGTATCTTATCATTTTATGTACAATCATCATAAAAATAATACAAAAATCTGCAATACAGATATTTACAATTGAAAAATGGAAAACGTCTAAGATTTATTTCGATTTCATTTGAACGGAATCTAAGTTTTTAGGGTGTTTAAAGTATCATGTTGCATGAATTTTATTTTTATTTTTTAATGTTCAATTGGTTTAACTTATTTGTTACAAAAATTTAACATTAAATGCAGAACAAATTGAATGAAATATCTTAATATCTGTCCCTTCTCGGGCTTAAACAATGTAGGAAATAAATTTTGTTTTTTTAATTTGTTCTTCAAATTCGGTTTTTGTTTAACCCCTTTGGGACGGGAGCCTTTTACGAAATTTTTAATCTTTTGTCCCCGTTTTTTAAAAACAGAAATTTGTGTCTTCTTGAATCGAAAAAATGTGCTGATTAAACAAGGCAAATTTTACAGTAAAATTTTACTGGTGAGGAAAAACAAGGATTCTGAGCGATTTCTGCGGTACATATACGTGTCGCTCGTCCCCAAGGGGTTAATAAATTTTATTATTCTGTAAAATAAAAAATAGCCCGAATATTGTATGAAAGTGCACTGCTAAACGTAGATAAATTTACGTTTTTATAAAAATAATTAAAAGTTTAAATATATACTTGGGTGTTTCAAAAGCAATCTAAATGATTTTTTTAAAAATTGCATTAATAAGCTTATTACACTGATCTTTGCATTTTTCTTTTAATTTTGTCATTTCTTTGTAAAAAATCTTTGCAAGAGTACTGAACAACAAACTTTATTTAATCAATTTTTTTATAATTGAGCCAAAAATATCAGCCATACCGAGAGTAGGAATAATTTCCAGAAGCCCTCAATTTATTTCTAAGTACACATGATGTGTCTGAATAAAAATTGCTAACTGAGTGCCATTTCTTGCATCTGTATTTTCATAAATTACAATGTAAACAGGCAACAAATATTGAATTTATAAATTTTATTTGATTATTAAAATTTCTGGCTATATCAGGAATCTTTCTAGCAATAGCACACATATTTTAGCTTATATTAGGAATTCCTTTATCTGCTTTGATTATTTCTTTTCCTTATCGATGAATGATTTCGTCTTGTGTCAAATTGAATTTTTTTGTGTGAAAGTTAATAATGTTTCTGGTCACTTTACGTGATCGGCGGTAGTGTGTCTTTCGATTTATAAATTGGAAATACTTTAATTCAATTTCATTTAATATAAATATTTAAATTTTTAATAGATGTTTACATTTCCAATTTAAATTTATACTCCAATTTATTTAATCCAGAGAGACATTACAGTGTACATATATAATTTTCAAACAAGCTACAAAATGGCTTACTTTAATAAATCTGGTTGTATGCACATTTTGTGTAAAACTTCTAAGGCTAACGCTCTTTGCCAGGGAGGTTTATCGACATCTAGAAATTTTAATATTAATGAAATGAATATTTCACATTCAGTAACCTAAAAAAAGAAGAAAATTGACTAACTTCAAAGTTAAACTAGTTCAATGATTATAAAAATGCAAAAGGGTTAGGAAGGTAAATGAGATAACTGTAAAAAAATAAAAATAAAAAAAACAATTGAAGCTTACTCTGAAACATTACAGAAATAAACTGAAATAAATTACCATACATACTGGTCAGGGGTGTAGTGGAGGGTATACGGAGGTATATACCTTCTGGATTTTTTTAAGAAGCTCTGTATACCCTCTATTTCTCAAAAAAAGCTATAGTGTATACTCTAGCCATGAACTTCATGATTCTAGCATATACCCTCTGCTGCTGCCTTCTGGTATTTTTAGGACTGCAACTCTGTTACTGGTATATAACGTGCACTTTTGATAGAAGAAGAGTAATAGAAATTTACATATATCGTTGTCTCAGAACAACAGTAGAACATCTAGTAATAATAAAAAATGAGATATCTGACTTATTGCTATGAATAACTGTGTTTGCACCTAATGGAACAACTTCTGAAACACAAAGTTATGTTTAATACGATATCTCAGATGTGTTTTATAAAAATTCCCTACTGTTGCACTAGATGCAGACACAGTTTTTTATAGCAGTAAGTCAGACATCTCATTTTCGATTATTACTAGATGCCCTACTGTTGCTCTGAGGCAACAATATGCACTATATGTAGGGATTACAATCACAAGACTCATTTTCAATCCCGGGAGTTCGAAAATTAGAGTTTATCTAATATCAACATTTTTTTCAATAGCTAAATATCAATCTTATAGAAAAGATAATTAACTCTTTCAATACCAAAGCGCCTCAAACGCCCGGTCATCCAAAATACCGAAAGCGCCCGAAATCGCCTGGACTATTTCAACCCCTCTTTTGTCCTCAGAGCTCATGTCAAGACGCGCGTTGTGGGGTGTGTCTGAGGATTATCTCCTCTTTGTTAACTTGATTTCAGAAAAGGGATTTTTTCAGGAACCAGATAAGGGAAAATGAAGTATGTTTATGCTTTTTATTTCGGCTTGAGTTTCTCATTGAAATGAAATTTCCTTTTTTAGATAGATTTTGGTAGAAACAATACCTATTACATTTTCCCCTATGTTGAAATTTCTGAAAACTATTTGCAGATCTACGCCAATCACGACCCCCTAGAACCCAAAACCACCCAGATTTATAACTTTATCTATCTATCACTTTTTTATGGGTACGATAACTTCCATAATTCTGCACAAATCTCTTCCAAACTATTACATAAAATCAAGGGGCAGAAATTCTCAGTCAGGTTCATTAAAGGGCAAAATCGGACCGAGGGGGTGGAAATAGGGAGCGGCGGGTTTGTGAAAATAGACAAAAAAACAACAAAAAAAACTTCTTAATTATACTACATATCAAATCACTTTAAAGTTATTATTACTTCTGGGAAAATGTCCAAAAAATTATGTATAACAGATTTTTGATATCATTAAATATGGGCTCAAGGGGCGGAAGAATAGGGTTTTAAAAAGAAAGAAATTCATAACTTCGTCAATTAAGAACATATCAAATCCACTTAAATTTATTATCAATATTCTTAATATTATCTATAACTTTTAAATTGGCAAGTTTAAAATAGGGCCAACTCTTACAGCAAAAAATAAATAAATAAATAAAGTAAAAAAAAAAAAAAAGAAAAAAAAAGAGGGGTTGAAGAAGAAAAGAATTCACAACTTCGTCAATTCACAAGATATCAAATCCGCTTTTTTTTTTTTTTTTTTATATAAATCTTCTTAATATTATCTACAACAGCTCATAGAACGAGCCCGTTTTTGTGAAAAATTGGAGATGTATGTAGAATATGTGCATAGTAAAATATGACATTTCGCTGTTTTTTTCAACAGCGAAATGTCATATATTTTAGTACCGTTGCAACTTTTTTTTCTAATTTTGTGCCTAATAAATGAGACTTCTTTTATGAAGCTTATAACAGCCTATACTAATCAAACGAAGAAATCTGAATGCTAACGTTAAACCTATGAGAGAATTCTTTACGTAATTCTCGATTTCATGTTAATATTTTCATTTCTTCTCTTTCATATAGGATATCTGAGGTCGGTATCAAATGTTGTGCGCTTGTACTTTTTCGATTTTGATTATAGTTCTTTTTTTTACCATGCAGACTCCTTTATTTTTCGAATCAGTTAGAACCAACCCTGAAAGTGAAACTATAGTCATATAAAAAAACTGTAAAATTAAAATCTAAAAAGTTCAAACTCACAACAATAGTCACCGATTTCATGTATCCAATGAAAAAAAAAATCACTCAAAAAGATTAAAATACAAGCGAGAAATCGGTAAACATCTATAAATGTTCAGTAATTGTATTTATGTAATATTTGAGTGTAATTCAATTTATTAAATTTGTTTCATTCATTTAATTCTTAGCTTCATTTATTTCATTTATTTGGCTGTAAAATTATTATTCGGATTATTATTTGGCTATTTTCTGTTATTACTAGAGGGGGGGGGAGGGTGTAGGGTCTGGGCTCGGCTCAAGAATAAGTCCCACCTCTCCCCACTAAGTAAAAATTTATATCATACCGTTTTGTACTAGTTTAATATTTGACAACTTGAGGTTACTAATATATATACAGTAGAACCTCGATTATCCGACGTAATTTTGATCGTCCCTACATCGGATAATCGAGAATTTATCAATAATCATCTAGTTTAACATTAAAATCGTCACCGAACTGCTATTAGGACTATTTAAACTGCTTAATAAATATCAAACTTCAAATTATACATGAAAATAATTTTATTTGCTTAGAACAGGGACGTGTACACAGGGGAAGGGGGGGGGGGGGGGGAGTACAATTATACCGGGATCGGATCTTGCGGGATCTCAAGCTAATTTCCATTGAATTCGAAGAAAGGGAAACCAAAATACTTATCTCTACTTGTGGTTTGGAAAGTAATGCTTGCACATACAAGAAATGTGTAAAAAATTGAAAATTTAGGATATTGACATCGGGTTACGGAGAATTTCGGTTAAACGAGGGTCGGATAATCAAAGTTCTGTTTTACCATCTATACTAATGTGTAAAACGAAGAATTTCTGACAGTTTTCTGCAGGTAAATTGGGGGGTAGACTTATACGCGAGTCAATTACAAAAGCCAAAAGAAAAAAAAAAAAAAAACTTTAAATATTGCAAAAGTCTGATTTTTTATGTGTATAAATAGTAAAATAATATACAAAATATACAAATAATAATAATTTATTATTAAAGAAAATTAATGATTTGTTTTTGTTTACTTACTAATTTTTCGCATTAGTAAGTGAAATCTTTGGTTTGATTTTGTGCAAAATTGAAATAAAAAGTTAGGGGGGGGGGGGGGTCGGCGTATATGCGAATATATACGTCTATATACTCTTTTAGTAATTATTGATTATTATAAGTTTTTGCTATGCCAATAGCTAAGGGTGTGGAGGAAGGGGGTCTTGTTCTTGAGCCGACCCCCCCTCCTCCCCCCTTATAGTAATAATAAAGAAATTTTTATAGTCAAATAATAACCCGAATGATGTATAACATTTCTGTAACAAAATAAATGGCATCAAATATAGATCTAATGCTTAGATAGTAACAGAGAAAACCCCCACTCCTTTCGCACCTAGTGTCCCAAAATTGGGACGTTTAGATTTTTATATGTTAAATAAACATTTTTTCAAAGATAATTTTTTTATTATTTTTACGTTCATTTTACACCATTTACTATAATTAAGTATAATATTGAGTTGAAAAAAAAATTCAGGCACTAATGGGTTAATTCGTCTTTCAAAATGCTAAAGGAAAACCTTCCTTATAACTTCAATTTTTGAGACAATTCACGAGGTTTTAAATTTATTTCAATAGTTCTTGCATTTCTAGTTCCGATAAATTCAGACATTTTTTTAAATACATCACTGGATTGACAGCTTCAACATTTCTAATTTCATGCTAAAATGGCAATGTTAAAGAATGGTTGTATGTCAAAATATTTAGAAAACCATAAAATTTAAGTGTCCTTCAATACAAAGCGGTACTAATAAGTTTTACATTCATATCGTAAAGGTATTTCCATTTATCTGGATAACCTGGAACAATAGATGTTTACATTTTTATTCTAAAGCTCTCTCGGAATTTTGTCCCTTGCAAAAAGGTATTATTCAGTCAGAATTCTTCCCTTTCCCCCATGGAGAGGAATAGGCTAACCCTTTTCTACGCTCGTTTCCTCCCACTCCTAAGATTGATGTTTTCTAAGTTGACATTTCTGCTAAGAAGAGGGGTATGAAATTTTTCGGGCGTTTCGGTTTTCTGAAGGACTTGTATAATTTCAGCCTCGGTAACGAAAGAGTTAAAGCAAAAATACAGTCTAATTTACAAATGAAAATTAGAGATGCAACGAATATTCGGCCCATTCGGCCTGTCTGCCGAATATTCGGCTTCGGCCGAATATCAAGTCCATTATTCGGCCTTGGCCGAATAGTACTGTAATAAATGGTTTTATATTTACACAGTATAACTTTTTAATTTGACAATTTATATTCATCATGTATAATGAAAATTTTATTTGAAATTAACTAACACTTTTTTTTTTCCATTAACTTTCATACTGCGAATGGATTTTATCTACGCATTTTTATATAAGAGGCTAATTTAGGAATCATGTTAAAAAACTTTTATGCGGTATCAGTAAGCACAAAAAGTATCTGTAATAAGCTAACATTAAATCTATTTAAAATTGTCTTAATACAGCTATACAAGCTAATTCAATTTTTTTTTTTTTATATCATAATGGGAAGTTTAACATTTATCCCTTGTTACATAAAAATATATTTCTTTCAATAATATTTTGAATTATACCTATAAAGAACATAAATATATGATTGATTAGATACAGATGTTTAAGATATTTAAGTCATATGTAGCAATACTTAAGGTTTTTTTTTTTTTTTTTTTTGTAAAATACGCTTAAAAGTTAAATATAATTTAAGTGATTTTTTTAAGTGTGTTACTATTTCTTATTAAATAATGAAAGAAATGTAAATACTAAATTCTTTTAATTAGTATACATATGCATTTGCGTTTTAGATATTTTTTTCAAGAATAGCATTGCAATGTTTATATTTACCTTAAAAAACAGGTAAAATGTTTTCAATAAACGTAGATTGCGATGCAGAAATAATAATTCAGCATTCTCAGGTGATTGCCTATTTTTTTTTTTTTTTTTTTTTTCTTCTTTCGTAAATGTTACCTGCTTTTGAAAATAATCTCTTACTATATATGGTACTTTCTGGTCAGAAAGGTACTTTTTGGCTAATCGTGAAAGGTTTGGAAAGTCTTCCGAATTTTTCGCCCACCACTCCAAAGGACACTGTTGTCTTTCTAGCAGTGGCTGGGAAAGAAAATTACTAATTTCTTTTCCTTCTTCACATTGAGGGGCACTTTCTATAGAGGCTTCACTGCTGACAGCAAAGAAAAAAAAATAATAAAGATGAAAAAAAATTTTGTTAATTGTGAGCTTTATAAAGTCTACAATGATTTCTTTCCACTATTTTAGAGGATATTCCTTTCTATCAGTGGTTTTTCTTAAGATATTAAGATTTCTTATTTTTTATTTTATCTGAAAGCTGAAACTTGTGTTTCCTAGTACTTTTAAAATTTTGTCATTATTTTAAAATGTAACAACAACACACATATCTATTAAAATGTAACTAGACAGTACCTGATGAGGAACTTTTGCTAAGAATTTTTTTTTTTTGGGGGGGGGGGGCTGAATTATATTATTGAGGCAATTTTTAGGCCGAACATAGCCGAATATTTTTTCAAAGTAAAATAATGCTTTAAAAAATTAAAAATTTGTATATAAATAATTTTTTAAAAGAAAACAATACATTTTAATTGTGAAATATACAAGAATTGTGCACATAGTGCATACTATATTTTGTTTTTAGGCAAAAATAAGTTCATTATTCGGCGGCCGAATAGGCCGAATATTCGGCTCTAACTTGGCCGAATATTCGGTATTCGGTTATTCGGCCAAACCACTATTCGTTGCATCACTAATGAAAATATACCAAATTAAAAATTTATGACTTTAATTATTAATAAAATGTATAGGATAAATTACTACAATTGAAAATTAAAATAAACATGACGATGTTTGACAATGTAGCAAAAAACATGAAATGTCTATGTTTCACCTTCTAGACAATTTCTTTTATTTCCT
Organism: Maratus speciosus; assembly: GCA_963932465.1. Classification (NCBI taxonomy): domain Eukaryota; kingdom Metazoa; phylum Arthropoda; class Arachnida; order Araneae; family Salticidae; genus Maratus; species Maratus speciosus. The sequence continues at coordinate 287,525,522 of OZ010794.1, forward strand.
GTTAAACAAGTTTTTGAATGGATTGATATTTACAATATTAAAAAATAATTAATATCACTAATTGAATATTGAAATATTTTCAAAAACACGTAATTAAAGATTACAATTTTAGGATATCGTAAATGCAAGATTTTCCGTAACATGAAGCTTTTTTTTCTTGAAATAAAAGAACTTAACACACACATAAACAAACATACAATAAAAAATTACATAGATGTATAGTTTAAAATTCTAAATAGAAATAGTTGTTAAAATTCGAAAACGTTGCATAATATAAAAAGTTAATTACATACCACAAGAAAAAAAAATATTAGTTTGAATGCTTCACTGTTTCTTAACTAATTGATTTTCTTTGAAAATATGATTTCTATTTTCCGCTTTTTAGAAAGCAACGTATCTTCTATGCAATCTTGACTTGAGGAAAGAAGAGAGATTGAATTAAATTCTTTCTGAACTTTGGTACCATCTTTCGTAGATAAATGTGTATATAACCCCTCAGTCAACCCACCTGATGTTTTAAGCACTATGCCACATCTTTTACATTTAGCCCTTTTTCCATCTTTTGTTGTTAAATAATAGTTGTTAAGTGAGATTCCGGGACATGTAAATTGAAACGAAAATTCGAAAAGAAAATCTGATCGAAACAAATTCAATTCACATTCCCCGAAATCACACTATGGCTTTGATCGTATAGTGGCCAGTGCAATAGCGATGTAAACAAATTTAAATAAATCGGAAAAGGAAAAACAAATAATAATACTCACCCCTCTTTGGTAGAAACTTATATAAATAATAAAATCACCCTTGAAATGATACGGACAGATATTGCACAAAAATCATTTATTATATGATAACAGATATTGTTAAACCGGATCCGGGTACAATACTATGGATTAGAGAATATTATTTCAAATTATTTAAATAAATATTATCTTATTGTGACAGGAGTTACTTCCAATACTTATTTATATGGATGCACAGTCTTCATATCATACCACTATGTTGGAAAATTAGGATATATAAGAATAGTTCTGATTATGTTTTAATCCATTACACACTTTTCGAGAATATATGAATTCAGGACTTTACGATAGTAGAGTGAGAATAGGCAACCAGTTTTTTACGAGTTTTAAATTGATGAACAGTTGTATTATTTTAACATTGATTCCGTCAACTGTTAAGATGACATAGTTGAGGAAACATCGAGGAGAACACGAAATCTAATATCTTCCCTTGGAACACGGATACTGTAGGAGGCACGGATTAAATTCAACTGGACGAATGGAAGTGACATTTGAAATGAAATATGCTAGGCAAAGGACAAAATCTGAAAGGCCTTCATCACATCTTCGGATTCGAGCAGAACAGAAAACATCTTTTTCAAACTGAGCAAAATGGGATCAAGTAATTTAGCGGAAATTGACGAGAAGGCATGAGCAGGACGCTATCATATCAGATATATCTTGGTTGAGGTTGATGAAGTATAACAGGCAATTAATACTGACTAAATGATGAATTGAAGAATCGCCATCAATGGAAAAGTAAACGCTTGTTGGGCCCAAGGCCCAACGGCTTAAAAATTGCCGATCTGCAAACCGGTGTTCACTCTTCCGACAAAATTAAGGAACTCAACTCTTTTTCAAATGCCTGCCAAAATCTGGAAACGATCTCGGCAACGTCAGCCAATCAGAATATTTCTAAAGATGGCTTGTCGCTAGCACTTCCGGCGAAAAAGATTTTGTAGTAGGATTATCACCATGGAATGGCAACGCACTTAAGAAGCGGGGAGAAAGGAATGTTTGCTATGTGGGAGTTCCTATGACGTCGAAAGGAATTTCCTGTCTGTTTTGAGATAAGGAACAAAACCTTCTTAAAAATTGCATCTTTTGGGATGCGAGGTGAATGGAAAGCAATAAAATTAAGGGAAACTATAGGAGTTAGAATTTCGTTTCTCTGGCAAACGATTTCAGTAATTTTATGAAAGTCTACCAGAGAAATGGAAAAAGATAATAGAATATAATAAATGTAATTTTAAACGAAATAATTAAAAATAAAGATTTAGGATTTAATATTTAAAATTTAATAAAATTTTCTGTCAAAATTGAAAGATGGTAAAAGGAAGTAGATTATTAAAATTAACAAAATATGCAAAATTAAGTTTATGTACATTTAAGAAGGATGAATGTTATGTAAAGTTTTTACAACATAACAATAGTACCATACTGAAAATGCATCATTATCTTTCCTATGAACTACAAAATCCTTTTCATTAGACATTGTCAGGTTCTGAGAAACATCTGCTATTAGAACTGGGGTTCTATATTATTTTGTCTTAATATATTATATATTGTATGGTCTGTGTACTGGAATTTCAAAGCAACATTCTTTCCTTGTCTAAAACTGGATCTAAGCCGGTGAAAATCTACAGATGGAATGAAGGGAAAAAAGATGGTTGCAGGGGGGTTTGTCCGACCTTTTGAGATGTCTGTGGAAAATGGGGAGACAAAGGCATTCCACGAACGAAGAAAAGAGCTTGAAATGCAGGCAGGTAAGTACCCGTAGTAGTAAACCTCGAGGGGTTACGTTGAGTAAAGGCAGAAGGTTGCTAGGTGCAGGCTCTTCTGCTGAGACAGTGAGTTGAAGGCTGGAGTGTCAAGCGAAAGGGTAGTTCCTTGGATAGCTCTGAGAGAGAGAGAGTGTAAGGTTGAGTGAGGCTCGCAGAGCTTAGGCTTAGAGCCCATGTGTTGGGAGATTGAGGTTGATCTCCGGAAAAGCTAATTTAACCCGTATAGAGTGAGAGTGATATAACGTAGTTTTAACAGTACACAGTCAGCTTTACTGTATTTAATTTAATGTTGAACCGGATCACTTACATCTGAGTTTTAAGTGTAAATAGTGTTTTGTATTGTGTAAATAGTGTGTAAATAAACTGTTAATTTAGTTAATTGAAAGCGTTGGTTTTTATTTAAACAATCCTCTCAGTGCGTGACCGATATATCGGTGGTGGCAGCATATAAATAGCACGGAATTTCTTCAAAGTTGTGTGGACTAAGAGGAAACTCCAAAAAATTGATGGCAGCGACGGGATAGAATCGTCTCAGACTAGTGACCAACGAGCCGTGTTGCAGTGTGTTAGTGCCGGAGCACCCAGTGGAATTCTTGCGTGGAAATGCCGGATCGTCGAGCAGAATTTTAGAGAGATAAAAACCAAGCGTCGAGCAGAAATACAGAGTGTGTGTGCCCTATCATTGTTACAGCGAACCAAACTAAAGTGTTGTGTCCTATCATCGTTACAGCGAACCGAAATAGTGTTTGTGCCCTGTCATCACTACAGTGAATCAAATTACAGTGTATTACAGCCTGAGTGTTGAATATCATCAAAGTGACTTTAAAGTGCAAAATATTGAATTCATCGTGAAACTACGTGTGAGCAGCGGAGTACCCCAGTAGATAAAGTATAAGGTAAGGTGTTGTGATCATTTCTGTCTGCTGACATTCTTGAACCAAATGTATTTGTTGTTGCATAATTAATAATAATTTAAGATAATTTATGTGCAATAAAGTAATTGTGTTCAGATAGGTAGGAGATATTAAGAGCCATATTTACTATTGTTTTAAAAAAAGGTCATAATAACTTGTACTAATATTAATTTTCTATTCTTTTTTTACTAATAATGGTAGTGAACAAAATTAATGCATTGTGTTAATAAGAGTTGGAAGGAATAGTTGAATTTACTTAAATCTAAATTATTGTTAAAGTAATATTTAAATGAAGCAATACTGTTTTAAGCTTGAAGAGTTGATAACAAACGAGTAATGAACATTTGCTTAGAATTTTAATTGGCTAGAAGTAAATTTCGAAAAAAGGCTCACAGAGAAGAAAAAAAAAAAAAAAAAAAGGGCTCACAGTGGGGGGGGGGGGGGGGGGGGGGAGTGAAGGTTTTGATTGTATTTGTTTTAAATGTGAGAACCAGTATTGAATTTGGAAATATTTTATTGAGGATAATTGTAGAAATTTATAGGTGTATGTTATACAATTTTTCTTTATGTGGATGTTTCTATTGGCATCAATACTTTTATTCCATTTGCAACGTATCAGTATTATTATGTAAATTGTATGTCATTATCTAATGTATAAATTGGAATCTGTATTGCATAGTAATCAAATCGAGATTATTGTTTTACCTTTTGTTTTATTGGAAGTAAATTGTGTGATATCAATGGTTGAGGAAAATCAGATTATACAGTAGGTTAAATTAGAAATATAATACATCGATTATCTGAAGTGTATTAATTAGTATAATATGTGGAGGTAACTCTACTAAGGTAGAAATTTAGGAAATATTAATTTGGTAGGTTTAAATATTATTGTAGAGAGGTAATAGTAATCGGTGAAGTTATGGCTTTCTTATTGAAACTAAAAAGGGTGGATCTTCAGATGATAGCCGAAGAATTGGGGGTTGAATTCATGGAAGATGATACCAGATTTCAGCTTAAGAAAAAGATAATGGACAGCGATTACTATGACGAGGGGGCTGTTATGGAATTATCTAGCACTATTGTTGCGGAATGATTGGAGCACGAAAAGTTAGAAAAACAGGAAAAATTAGAATGTGAAGAAAAACAAGAGAAATTAGAGCGCGAAAAGTTAGAAAGAGAAGAGAGGACTGAAAAATTAAGGATGGAACATGAATTAGAAACGGGCAGGCTAAGGATACAAGGTTCGACAAATAACTCAAATGGGTCTAGGGAATCTAATAATGAAAGTAACCTAGAAAAATTGATCAAAAGTGTTAAAACTCTGTCTATCAAAGTACCAGAAGGGACTGAGGGATGGAATTTATATTTCAACAGTTTAGAAAGGGCATTCAAAACTAAAAATGTACCGGAAAACCAGCAGGCCGAAATTCTACTAAATATGTTAGGAGATAAGGCAGATAATTTGTTAATTTATACCACTAGGGAACAAATTGAGAGTTATGAGGAATTAAAGGAGTTAGTTCTAAGGGAACATGAACCAACACCGAAGGCGTGTTTGGAAAATTTTAAGAAGGCTAGGAGAAACCAGAATGAAACTCATATATTATTTGTATCGCGTTTAATAGCAACATGGGAAAATTATTGTAAGATTAGGGGTGCTGACTCATATGAAAAGGTCAACCAGTTAATAATTACAGATAAGTTATTAAACACGTTAGGTGAAGAAACCGCATCATATATTGGGTTAACTCAGCAGAGTAAATGGTTAGAAGCTTCTAAAATTGCTAAAGAATGTGACAATTATTTTGACGCTAGACATAAGTCTTATACCGTTACGTATAAAAGTTTTAAGGGTAAAGATAGGTATGTAAACAGTGAAAAAGTGAAACTGGGGGAGGATAGTAAATTTAGTGGTAATTGGAGGCAAAACGGAAGTAATGAGACTAATTCTTTTTCGGGTAGGAAAACTGATTTTAAGAAACCTAGCGATGATTCAGCTCCTAGATGCTTCAAATGTGGTTTAAGGGGTCATTACCAACGTTTTTATAATAAAGTGGGTAATGAGGGAAATAATAATGCTAGTAAAGGGCATGAACAGAAAGCGGGTGTAAATAAGATTGTCATGAAAGGAAATAAAGAGTTACATAAGGGAGCTATTGTGGCAAGGATATCGGCAAAGGCCGAACAGAGAACTTATATTATTGGCGAGAAGTTAAATAAACTCGAGAAAATTGAAGTTAGTGTAAATGGGCAAAAAGCAAAAGGATTGGTTGATTCTGGATGTGAAATTAGTGTTATTCATAAAGATTTGGTACCGGAAGAGAAATTAAAAGGAGCGGATAGTATTTATTTACAAGGATTATTTGGTGAAGCAGTTAAATCACCGTTGGTTAAATTACCATTAGCTATTCTGCAATTCGGACAAACTAATATAATTCATCAGGAAGTACTTTGTGCGGTGACCGATAATATTAATGAGCAGGTAATTTTACATTCCGAGGTGATTAATGAGTTGTCAGGTGTCAATCGCGAGGAGCCATTGCTAGAGTCCCAAGAATTAGAAAGTTCGGAAATTAGCATTGATAACTTGAGTGAAAGGAAAGATATGAGTAGCGATAATTGTAATGTTTACGCAATAGAAGCGAGATCGGAAAATTTACAAAGTCAAAATGCAGAAAAAATGGAAGTGGAGGAAAATAATAAAGTTATCGTTAGTAATTCAGATATGTTTAAGAAATTCCAATTGGAATGTAAAAATTTAGAGAGAGTTTGGGAATTAGCTAAAATGGATAAAGGGGATTATTATATTGTAGATGGTTTATTGTATCATAAAGAGAAATTGTTAGGCGAAACTATAGCGCAATTAGTGTGCCTAAAGTCAAAAGAGAAGGAATCAAAGTCAGTGCATGTGTCTAATGAGGGAGAACATCACGCGGCAAAGAAAACCTTAGAGAGAATTAGGCAATCTTTTTTATTGGGAAGGTATGGCTAAAGAAACTAAAAAGTTTTATAAATCATGTCCAGAATGTCAATTATCTAGAAAAGTGAAAGTGCGTGATAGAGTCTTAGTTGAGATGGCGGACGGTAGCAAAAAAGTATGTATATCAAAATAAAGGTGAATTTATGGTTAAGTGTAACATAGTCAATATTGTTTTGAAGGTGATGAGGAATTTGGAGAAGTTGGGGAAATTCCTATTTTAAACCGGGAGCAAGAGGTAGAACGGGACATAGAAAGGTTCGAAATAAGAGGGTTATCGAATAGTCAAGTCAAGGATATAAAGTCCATTTTGAGGGAGAATAAAGAGGTATTTATGGGTCCTGTGCGACCAGCGGAAGTAGGGGAGCACCGTATTGATTTGAAACCGTGGGTGGCAAGGAAAAAGCCAAAGTTGTATAGTATACCTGTTGCTTACAAAGAGGAAGTAGATAGACAGATTCAGGAGTTATTAGGATTAAATCTAATCGAAGTGTCAAATGCATTAATTAGTCATCCAATTGTTTGTGTGGCGGAAAAAGACGCAACTGTTAGGCTTTGCATAGATTATAGAGCTTTAAATTCAGTAACGCAGGTCCCAACATTTCCGATGAAAGATTCGCAAGAAATCATGTATACTGCGGGGACAGCTAAATATTTATCTTCGATTGATTTATTGAGAGGTTATTGGCAGATTAAAATGGCGGAGGAATGTAAACATTTGACAGCTTTTACAACTCATAATGGGACTTATCAGTGGCGTACTATGCCTTTTGGTTTATCAGGGGTGGCTGCTATGTTCCAAAAAGATATGAATGAGGTTCTTCAAGGTCATCGGAGGTATGCACAAGAATATATTGATGATGTCATCATTTTCTCCGACACTTGGGAAGAGCATTGTGAGCATGTTATGGCTGTCATAGAAGAACTCAAAAATAGAAATTTTACGATCAGGCTGGACAAATGTAAATTTGGAGAGAAATTGACTAACTTTTAGGTCATGTAATTGGGGGTGGAACGCATGCACCTGATGAGGAGAAAATAGGAGCAATAAGGGACTTAAAGAGACTGAAAACTAAAAAGGAAGTTAGATCTGTTTTGGGATTAATGGGATTTTACCGATCTTATATTCCAAATTATGCAGAAATTGCTATACCTTTAATGGAATTAACTAAAGGGAAGGTTAAAAATACGGTACCATGGGATGAAAGGGCAGAAGGAGCATTTAATACCCTTAAAGATGAGTTATGTAACGTGACGCGTTTGGCTACACCTACCGTAGGCCGGGAATATCAGCTTCACGCCGATGCTTCAGACCTGGCTGTAGGATGTTGTCTTATTCAAAAAGATGAAAAGGGCCAGTTTAAACCGATAGCTTTTGTCAGTCAGAAATTATCAGGGGCTCAGCGTGCTTGGCCGAGTATAGAGAAAAAGGCTTGGAGTGTTCTCTTCGGATTGCAAAAGTTTGAAAAGTGGACATATGGATCTCAAATTGAGATCATAACTGATCATAATCCATTAAAATTTCTCACTGAAACAACCCCAAGGTCCCCCAAACTCACTAGATGGGCTCTTGCCTTGCAACACTGGAACCTGAGTATTTCTCATCGTACAGGAGCCAGTGGTGTAGTCGAGGGGGGACGCGGGTGGACGGCGTCCCCCCACTTTTTTATTTTATTTCAAGCGTCCCCCTTGAAAATAAGAAGTAAGGGCGTTTTCTAGCGTAGATAAATAAGATTCAAGCGTCCCCTTACTTCTTATTTTCAAGGGGGACGCTAAGGATGCGAGGGGACGGAGACTTTCTTGATTTATAAAATGTTTAAAATAAAGAAAAACATATTGATAAATTAACAATTTTATGAAGTAAAGAATTGATTTTTTTAAAATTTTTTAGTTTTCTTTAACAAGGGGCATTCAAAAAACAAGTTGAAAGGAATTGGTGAGAAAGGGATGTTTACTTGCTCTTATCCACCATAATTACCAGTAGTGAAATACCGCGCTAACGTTAGTTCCTTCGGATGCATACATTATTTTTACAGGGAATTCGCTAATCGAAAACTATTAATCCCCTCTTGTGCCTAACAGAAAGACCACACAAGCTCTCCGAAAAAGATCTTTATACACCGCAGTCTCAGTTTAAAAAATATCCAAATGTTTCAGTTTTGAAAGCCTGGTCATGTTTTTCTCACATGACAATTAACAACAGCATGTTTCCATTAGTCAGTAAAAAAGGTCTTTAAAGACATTCAAGGTATTTGACATAGCTGTCACATACTGTTGGTTAGTAGGGGTCCTCAGATGGCTGGTATGGTGTCGGCAGTCAAATACCGAATAAATCACCAAAAAGGACATCAATGCAGACCAGCAACTCCATATACTGTGGAGTGCGAGAATCCCCCCATAACCATTATCCTCCCTTCTCCCATCTCCATTTATCATTCACATTGATAATTATTTCTTGATTAGATACAAGGATTACCTCTTTAGACAGAAAAAACTACAAGAATTGAACTACCTTAAATTCTAGCCAGTATCGAGTACCTCTGAGTTAACTCTTTTTTTCTAGTCATAAGTATTTTGTACCATAATTTCAAATACTTATGGAAAAAACAATGAAACGATATAGGCAGCCAGAATTGGAAAGCTTTATAATTTCTTCCAAACGTTCTCGGACAGAAACAGATGCAACTGAAAATCAAAAATCCGATCCAAGAGAATTGTAAGTATCTTTTGAGTTTTGATCGATAATATTTTGAATTGTATGCTACGTTATAACATGAATTTTTGATAAGGGTTATATATTTTCCAAATATCAATATGTTTTTACCTGACTGCCAAGAAGGGTTATGTCTTTCACGCGTATCTGGGTATGTGGATTTCTTTATACCCTCGAAATATTCCAACGGCTGGATAGATTTTAATGAATGAAGTGTCTATCGATTCGTCTTAACCGTCCGATGGTTATAGGCAAGGTTTTATTTTTATAAATTCAAAATGGCGGTAGAGACGAAAAAAATGTTTTACGCACCCTATTGAGTGGCATATCATTGAATAGGTCTTTAAAAATGAAGAGGATGTTTCGTTGACTATTTTACAGTCAGAAGTTCCGTTTAAATATTACACAACCTGAACGTTGTGCAGGTAGGATCTCTAGCTTTACTGCAACTCTAATCTTCATAGACATCTATAGGCCTCATAAAAACAGTGTTTATAGATAGGAACTAACAATTAAACACAACTTAAAAGTCATCAATACAAGTAAATAAAAAATATAGGTAAGTAACATAAAAAAATAGTTTCACATTGATGAGAAATAATTAATTAGTTCGCTTTTTACGCTGTCGGGTTTTTTGATTTTTTTAATTTAGTGTTATATAACTATGTCTGTTGTTGAACGGGATGGAAAGGAAAAGGTGAAAAAGAAACATGGGCGCAAGCAATGGTAGTTGAACAGAATTGCCCCTCTCTGAATTTTCTTTCTCGCTCGAAATCTTCAAAAAATAATAAATTTTGTTATTCTCAGAGGATTTAAAGTAATTCAACAGTAAAAGAAAGGATAACCAAGAATTATTCATCAGGGAGAGGGTCTATCTCCCTGAAGCCCCCGTAAAAGACTATTTTTAGTTCTGTTTTTCTTTTACGTTTGTGTATTTTATTTCTAAACACACGATTAAAATACACCGGGTGTTAAGGAAAAAAAATCAGTCTGTTTCACTAGTTTATTTTGTAGAAAAACTAATAGAAATTTAATTTTGGGTTTTTAATATACATCTTATTTGTTTATTTCTAAATTATATTTTTTAATAAAATACAGATTTTATTGAAATTACTGCAATATTGTTTAAAAATGCCTGTAATCTCTATAAAATTCACAGCAGCATAAAAAATATAAGATTAAAATAAAACATTTTAATTTTTGATTGCCACACTATCTATATATATTATCGTTATTTACTATTTACAATCGAGATTCTTTAAAGAAAATTAAGTATGTAGCACTTGTAGTTCGTTTACAGGTATACATAGCACTATTCCATTAAATTATGCACTACGGAAAGAAAATTCTTTACATTGTATTTTAATGATGTTACACTACTTCAAACGTAATGAAATTGATATAAATGTAATGCATAACTATATGATTAATATAGAATACGAATTGTGTAGCTTCTATCGTTTATTTACAGGGATACTCAAAGAAATTACATTGCATTACTCTCGGTATATAGTAATTGTTTGAAAGGCGTTTTGTGAAACTGATATACATTATTGAGGAGGGAGTTAACGTCATCCACAGAAAACATAGAGAATGTATATCAATTTTCTTTAATAGTGTATGAGCAATACTGCATGATGTGCGTTTTCAATCTTAAATAATTTTTATTACATTATGAAAAATGAATTCTATAAAGCATATGTAGTGCAACAATTCGAATTATTTAATTTGTGTGTGCGGGATTAGAAGAAAACGCATTTTTAAAAGTGTTATGTATTTTTTAGCACAACTAATTTTTACTGTGCGAATATAGTACAAATAAATTCAGATATAGGACTGCACTTCACAAAAGATATGGATACAAAATTATTGTCGTCAATAAACGGTAATTGCCAGAAAAACTTTTTTTGGTTGTTTTATGCGTTTTCCGCTTTAATTAGACTTTTAGGTTTCTAGGTGGTATGTATAAAATACAAAGATTATACACTAAAGAATTGCATGTTAAGGCTGTTGCCAAATCCAAAAGGGCAACTTCCTGACATATGTTTTACTTTATTTTTGTTCGAATATGCATGAAACTAGCTGGTGTTGTTGTTCAGAAACTATGTCATCAAGCTGTTTTTTCCATTTTTTTTTTTTTTTTACACACGCAATAGATTTTTTAGAAAATAGTGTCAAAATGGACGTTTTGAGCGTAATTTCCGGGGGAAAGTAGAAAAATCACTCAAGAGCGGGCGAAAAACGGGTTTGTCATGTGATCGAAATCGCTTATAACTCAATGGGTAATTTTATTGATCAAAAAATGGAAAAAACAGTTCAATTCCAAATCGCTTCCATGGCCAGGGTTTCCAATTTTATACCTTTCTGTTAAAAAATGAATTTGTAAATGTGTTAGAACGTTTTGCGCTTGTTGAGCAGAGCAGTTAAGAACAGCCTTAAGGGATTACTTTACTCCCGCGAAAACACCCGTTTTTTAATGTTAATCCTATGAGAGAATTTTTTTTAAATATCTTGTTTTACTTTCAGTGCTTTTAAATTATTATTTTTATCATTAAATAGATGAGGCCGATATCTACGTACTTTTTCGATTTTGTTTGCACTTTTTTTTTTCAAGTTTGATAATTTCGCTTTCGGAACCGGTTTCGAAAGTCAACGTATCCTCATAAATAATTTTTAAAAAAGTAAAAAAGACTGCGAACAAAATCGAAAAAGTAAAAAACGGGCATTGTAGAGATTGGCTTCATCTATTTAAAGAAAAAAATAATAATTTAAAAACACAAAGTAAAACAAGATATTTAAAAAAAATTCTCACATAGGTTTAACATTAGCAAGCGGATTCAGTTCCTGTGAGTGAAATAGTCCCTTAATGTCTGTAGACAGTAATTACTGGAAAAGGCTTTAACTTTCTTAAGTATTTTCTAAGATATTTATTTACATATCTTAGACCAGATAAACCACTGTTTTTGGTATGAAAAAAATAATTATAATAGAATGTTCTTGATAGCATTAGAAAATGTTTAATCTATGTATGACGCATGATTTTTCATTATAGTTAAAGTTGTATTTGGAGTAAAAGAAAAAAAAATAGTTGTAACATAAATTACGTTTAATGAATTTATTTTTCATTTTGAATAAATGCGTACAAAAAAAATTAATTATTTATATAAACAATATGTACTTTTTTTTTAAATTTTTAAAGAAAATCTTATCTATAATACGATATTTAAAATTAAAATTGAAGTAACATGTGTTATTAGTGCTTTCTAGGAGGCGCAATACTTATTCATTTTACTAAATGGAAATGTAGTAACAGATGTTACATTTTTTATGACAAATGCCGAATTAAATTGCACAAAGTTAAAAAATAAATATTTTAATTAATCAGAACATATTTATAAAACTATTGAAACTAGGGATGCACCGAATATTCGGTATCTATTGGATATTCCGCCATACTACCGAATATTCGGTTAGGCCGAATATCAAACTATTTGGCCAAACCGAATTCTTAAAAAACCTCTTAAAAATATTTTTTAAAGCCTTATACACCTTCTACTTTTAACTGTCAATTAATAAAGATATTCAGAAAAATCAGAATCATCTTTAAATAAAAGAGAATGCTTTTATATTATTTATTTGCTGTTTTAAAAGTTTCACTTAAGAAAATTAACCATTAATGACAACCTTCATAGGAATTAATTATGTGCAATACAGTGTTGAATTCAGACACTTTTCTCTGGAGGGATTTCTGTGGCTCCGGGGGGGGGGGGGGGGGGGGGAGATTTCTCACGGCCTCCCCCTGAATTCAACACTGTATACAAATGCGAGTTCCTGAGCATTGTCTAGTAAATAATCATTTTCTTGCTTTTTCGAAAACAGGATAACAAAATGGAAAAAACTTTCAGGGGTAATAATAGGCACCAAAATAGGCAATTTTTTGACCAGCTAACCAGGACCGCAAATTTTAAAGATATTTTAAAAGTGCAGTAATTTAGTTCACTGACACGACCGAAAATCACTTTTGTTCTTTCTTTTGTTCAAACATGAAAAACATTTTTTTTTTTAAATTCTACAGTAAGCTATTCAACAAATAAAGGAACTTTAATTAAATTAATTTTAATTAAATTTAAATTTTTCATTTAAATTTCCATGCAGTTGAAAATGAAAAGCAAGATTCAAAATCAAGTATCTACCTATGGGTGATATACGCCCTAACGTTCAAAACTACGAGCGTCCCCCCACTTTTTTTTTCCAGGACTACACCACTGACAGGAGCTCAACATTTGAATGCTGATGCAATTTCTAGGCTACATAGGAAGAGCTTGGAAGAACAGCCAGTTGCTAGCCCATCGACATCAGTGACTAAATAGTGGACAAACCTGAAAGGGATGTCATCACGTTTCAAATTTTTTTTGTGTATGTGTAACTGTATTTGAATCTTGTGTTTATAATAGTGTATTAGCATGTGTAGTTTTTCTGTAATAATAATATTAGTACACGGTTCATTAGAGATGTCAGTAGATAATGTTCAGACACCTTGATATATATATGTAATAATAATAATGAAGAAACCTGCAAAGAGACTATTGAACTCTTCTGTGATATTACTATATGCTTGGGGAAAATTAGCCCCTAAATGGCATATTTTCTGCTAATGGGGGTGGGGGGGTGTCAGGTTCTGAGAAACATCTGCTATTAGAACTGGGGTTCTATATTATTTTGTTTTAATATATTACATATTGTATGGTCCGTGTACTGGAATTTCAAAGTAACATTCTTTCCTTGTCTAAAACTGGATCTAAGCCGGTGAAAATGTACAGATGGAATGAAGGGAAAAAAGATGGTTGCAGGGGGGTTTGCCCGACCTTTTGAGATGTCTGTGGAAGATGGGGAGACAAAGGCATTCCACGAACGAAAAGAGCTTGGAATGCGGCCAGGTAGAAAGACCCGAGGGGTTACGTTGAGTAAAGGCAGAAGGTTGCTAGGGGCAGGCTCTTCTGCTGAGACAGTGAGTTGAAGGCTGGAGTGCCAAGCGCAAGGGTAGTTCCTTGGATAGCTTTGAGAGAGAGAGTGTAAGGTTGAGTGAGGCTCGCAGAGCTTAGGCTTAGAGCCCATGTGTTGGGAGATTGAGGTTGATCTCCGGAAAAGCTAATTTAACACGTATAGAGTGAGAGTGATATAACGTAGTTTTAACAGTACACAGTCAGCTTTACTGTATTTAATTTAATGTTGAACCGGATCACCTACATCCGAGTTTTAAGTGTAAATAGTGTTTTGTATTGTGTAAATAGTGTGTAAATAAACTGTTAATTTAGTTAATTGAAAGCATTGGTTTTCATTTAAACAATCCTCTCAGTGTGTGACCGATATCATGTAATCATATCAGTGGTGACAGCATATAAATAGCACGGAATTTCTTCAAAGTTGTGCGGACTAAGAGGAAACTCTGACAGACATCTTTAAAGCAAAATAAGTATAAACCCGTGAAAAAAAAAGAAAAAAAAAAGAAGTTAGTACATACAGGCATGGAAGTGGGGAATGTGAAAAAAGGTGGAAAATTTTTACCATATATACAATAAGGCCAAACTCGTATAATTTAGACACATTTTAACAGTTATTCATACAATAAAATGAATTATAACTGTACATATGATTGTTATTTTCTTTTTGTAACTTAGAAAGTATTAAAAGAAAAAAAAATAACAATAAATGTATAGATTCATCAAATTAAAAAAGAAAATTGGAAACAATTTTCTAAAAGTATAAATTCATCCAAATATACCTGATGAACTTATGTGAAGTACAGAGATTAATTTATCAAAATAAATGTATTATTTTGAATTATTTGACTGTTCAAGACTTTACTTAAGAAAAAAAAAATCTGTATGCTAAATATATGCACACCAAATTGATCTTTACTCTAGAAATACATTTCCAATAACGCATCACTGAATCTACCCAGAAGTGTTTTATAAATAGAATAAAATATTCTATTGCAAAAAGAACCTTATAGAAACTTCCTTTCCCTAGTTAAAGAACTTAATTTACATGACTTTCAGATGTTTATAATAAAAGCTCACCATTGATTTGATAGTACAGCAATTCAGAAACAAACTTTTAAAGCTTTTAAAAAGGTGGAATTCCTTCTTTAGGAGGAACTCTTTCATGCCTGTACATAATAATAACTATGATACACAAATGCGATGCTTATCAGTAAATTCTAATTCGAAAAGGTCTTTCGAAATGAAAGATATTTTCAACACACGCAGCGAAATCAAAATAAACAAATTATTTCATTTTTCCTCTAATAGCTGTGTGGGTTACATCTGTTTTTAAGTCAAAAGATTTAATAGCTTAGAAACATACGTAAAAAATACTTGAGATATATATTCTGTTTCAATGATATATAAATTTCATAAAAATCAATTGATTTTTTTCCCAAAAGCGAAAGTCTATATTTTTTAATTTCAGCTGAATATTATTCCATTAAAAAAAAATGAAAATTCCGGGATTTGCCAGTAAAAATCCCAAGATTTTCGGGATTAAAAATAAAGCGGGATCCCGAGATACGGTATTCCGGGATTGTAATCTCTAACTACAGTCAGACCCCGATTTAACGAATCCATCGGGACCATAAACTTTATTCATTAAATCGGGTTATTCGTAATATCAGGATCCAAAATAAAAAATAAAAAAATTCTGCACTTACATTATGGAAAAGCTCTAATAAGCCGCTACACAAAAATATCCATGATTAGAGATTGTTGACTTTTTATTACAGCTAAAAATACAGCGAATACTTCGCACTAATTAATTTTAAAGTACTGTGTAATAGATGTTTGAGAATTTCTTTGATTCCTTACTCTAAAAAGTTCTTTTTCGACTTTATGGAGAGAAGAAAATATTGAGTCATTTATGTCCTGCTGCATGAGGTATGTTTTCACAGTTTCCAAACCATCTAAAGCGTGAGAAAATTTAACAGTTTTAATGGGAATTTCCTTATCAATTTCAGCATCAGAATCGCTATTCAATGGTTCCGACACATTAACTGTTTCATCAACTTCAGTTGATGAAACACAGTGCACAAGTAGACAGTCCATCATCACATGTAACATAATCATTAAATTATATCTCAGGAGCGATTTCTTTCCACATAATTTCATCTGAAGGGGCGATATCTTCATCATTTCCATCACTTTCCACTTGTGTGCCTGGAAATCCTGCTTTCTGAAAGCATTTTTCAATTGTATTTTTAGAAACTTGATCCCATGATTCTCGCACAAAATATAGAGCATCCAAAACACTGACTTTGTATTTTTCCTCTGCATTTTCGTCCAACGATGCTATAATTTTTCTCATAAGCAACTTTCTGTAATTAACTTTTACAGAACGGATGATACCAAGGTCTAGTGGCTGAAGCACATTTGTACAATTTGCAGGGAAAAACAAAACTTTGACATTGTTGAAATTGCAAATTGGAGGATGAGCGGGACATTGATCAATAAACAAAAGAATTTTTCTCTTTTGTATCTGCATAGACTTATCTAAAGACGTCAGAAAGTCTGTAAATAGGGGAGAAGTCATCCATGATTTTAGGTTTGCTGCATATTTTGTCAGTAAGGTCTTTACGTTTTTAAAACATCGTGGCGTTGCTGCTCTTCCTATAACAAATGGCTTCAATTTGTCAGTTCCATCAGCATTAACTGCAAGCAAAACCGTAATTCTCATTTTGCTTTTTTTGCCACCAAAGCATTTTCCATTTCTATAACAAAGCATTTTGTCGGGTTGTAATTCATAAAACAATCCTGTTTCATCTGCGTTGTAAATGTCCGATGGTGAATACCCTTCAATCAGGCTGGGCAACTTTTCTTCCCAATCTTTTACTACATTTTCATTTACATCCGCCTTTTCTCCGCAGATTTTCTTTTGGACTATGTTGTATCTTTTCTTAAAGCAGTCAATCCAACCATTGGATGCAGAAAAATCTTTCACATTATGCTTTTCGGCAAGTTTAAGTGCTTTTTCTTTGATCAGAGACCCACTAATGGCTATTTTCTTGGCACGAACGATGTTGAACCATTCTACTAGGTCAGATTCAAGAGCAGAAAGAGGAGTGGCTTTCAATGACTTTCTTATTTTCGACGAATTTTTACCACATTCTGCTGA
This sequence comes from Maratus speciosus, assembly GCA_963932465.1. Lineage (NCBI taxonomy): Eukaryota > Metazoa > Arthropoda > Arachnida > Araneae > Salticidae > Maratus > Maratus speciosus. Next base: position 287,542,858 of record OZ010794.1, read on the forward strand.
TGCATTTTCAATTTCTGCTCGTTGTTTAACAATTGTTGCTAATGTTGACATAGAGATTTCAAGGCGTTCTGCTAACGTGTTTTGCGGTCCAACGTTCTTGTCAAATTCACATAAAATGTTAAGCTTTTCAGTCAATGAAAAACGTTTGTTTCCGACAATCTGCCATGCTTCACAAAGTTTCAAAAATTAAATGTTATGCAAAATCGAGTGTTCAATACACTTCACGTCTCTCAAGAAACAAAACAATTACTAAAAATTCTTAAACTATATTCTTGTTCTTACTTGAAACCCACCTGACAGGTTACACTCATGACTCATCTGCACCTGCGAATAATAATGAGCTCACCCTCAAAGAACTAAAAAGCGGATCTTATAGCTGTCTGCACCTGCACTCTCTCTTTTTGCGCAAAAGCGAAGGTGTAGCAAGGCGCGACACGCTATTGGCCTAAATGAGGAGAAGTTTTTAATTTAGTCCAATAATGTTCTGCAACCCCCTCCCCCCCTCGCTTCTGTGAAGTCTCATCGGAGAGACCCAAGTGTGTTTTTATTTATTCTTGCAGTGACGCATGTGAATGGCTATGTTTTATTAAATGAAGTTTATTTTTCATTATAGCCTTTTGATTTATAGTCACCTCATCATATTATCATAAACCAAGAACACTAAAATCCCCATTTTTATTTGGAGAGAAAGTTGACGCAAACATCAGGTCCTCTTTGGTGCTTTAAAGGTTGTCTCTTTTATGGTAATCGCTTCCTTGGCAACTTTCCAATGACATTCTCTTAAAGCAAAAGTGCAGTCAATTTTAGAGAAACACCGACGAAGTTTCGGCGGGAATCCGAAGGGAAATTCCGAGTAGATTTTGGCGAGAGAAAAACCGGTTCTGAGTCTACTTATATAAGAAGTCTGTGGCTTCATCCTGCACCGTCGAAAGTTACTAGGTACAACAAAGTCTTTTTCTGTTCCAGACAAGATGGATATATCATTTGGAAAGCAATCCAATATTTTTCTAACTCAAACTAATATATATATATATTTTGTCGGCTGTTTGAAAAAATTCGTTAATTCGGGGTTTATTATACGTTAAATAGGGGTTTTTGCCTTCATTTTAGTCGGGGATAAAGGAAAATTCGTTAAATCGTGAAATTCGTTAAATAGGGGTTACTTAAATCGGGGTCCGACTGTATATGCTAATTATATATAAAAAAAGAACATATGAACTTAAGATTTTTAATTCAATGTACATTCTGTTTTTACTAAAATATTTTATTAAAATACTACTAATAATAAATTAGGTGTCACTTCTGCATAGGGTATGGGTCATTCCATACAAAGGGGAGGGAGTTTATTAGATGACTTATTTATTTACCTTTCTAAAAATTTACAAGTAAAAAACAAAACAAAAACCCTAAGGAGTTTTAAAGACTTTAAATTCTATATGCTCTTTAGTGTGTGTGTGTTTGTGGGAGGGGGGGCGGGGGGAAGGGAAGGGAGAATGCCAATTTCGGGCGAGAAGAGAAATCTTGATTAACTTTTTATTGAGGCAATAAAATGACAAATAGAGCAAAAAAAAATTAAGGTTGTTCTAAAAACCAAAAGGGCAACTTTATGACATAACAAGGTTTGTACACATTTCTTTAAATAAAAATTAAGGACTTTCAAGGACCAAAACCAAAAAAATGTAAGGACTTGTAAAATTAAATAAACTAATAAATTGTAATATGCATTTTTTAATAAAGAGTTTCATTTTTGTAAATACAAGTTTCAAACATTCAAATGACCAGGAAGGGGTGAATTTCAGCGTGTGGCATGGCAGTAGAAATTTAGAAAATTTTAAAATAACAAATACAGCAGAAGAAAAAACTAGTCAGATGTGCCAATATCAAAACTTTCTTTTATTTCATACATGTTAATACTTCAAAATTCACTATCAGAGTACCAAAATTGAGAATCTATGCCCATCATGAGGATTCTAAAGATATGAAATTCTGTGCATTAGTTCTTCAGATATGACTATTGCTAAAATCGTGTAAATCCTGCAAAGTGCAGCACCACCTGTTGGGTGATTTACACCAAAACCGAATCAGCAACAACTTATGTCAACGTCTAACTGAATCTGAAGTTTGAGGAAAATCCATGCAATACTTTTACAGATGCCATTGTGAAAATCTTGAAACATCCAGTATAGCAGTGCGACCTGCTGGGCAATTTTCACAAAACATAATCAGCACCAATATTTATCAAGGTAAACCTGAATCTGAAGTTTGATGAAAATTCATGCATTAGTTCTTAAGATAAGCGCTATTGCGAAAATCATAAAAAAAGCAGCATAGTAGCACCACCTGTCGGGTGATTTACACCAAAATGTAATCAAGCACTTTTAAGGACTTATTGCAAATTTTGCATGAAAATAAGTACTTTTAAGCACTAAAAATTCGATTTGAAAAATGTAAGGACTTTTAAGGACTTTCAAAAACCGTACAAACTCTGCATAAGTTGTAATTTATTTTTGTTCGGAAATGCATGAAACTAGCAAGTGTTGCTGTTCAGAAACTATGTAATTGAACTGTTTTTTCCAGGTTTTTTTTCAAAAATAATAGATCTTTCAGAAAATAGTGTCAAAGTGGGTGTTTTGAACCGAATTTCTGCACAAAAGAAGAATAGCCACTCAAGGAAGGGTGGAAAATGTCTTTGTCAAGGGATCAAAATCGTTTATAACTCAATAGGTATTTTATTAATCAAAAAATGGAAAACACAGTTCCATTCCAAATCGCTTCCATAGTCAGACCTTCCAATTTTATATCTTTCCATAAAAAAATGAATTTGTAAATGTGTCAAATGTTTTGCGCTTGTTGAGCAGAGCAGTTGAGAACAGCCTTAAACAGTTTTAAAGAGTTTTTAAACTTTTAGTACTGTAGGGGTTTGGGAGAAAACAGGGAAGCAAAATTTTGAGTGTGAAATTTAGATGAAATTAATGTGAGTGAATCAATGAAATTTAGGACCAATTATTTATTCACTATAAAGTAACAAATACAGTAGAAAAAAGTTAAAAAGAATTAAGTTTTTAAGATTTTAAACTTCGATATTGTGGAGGGGGGAGCAAAAGAAGGAAGTGAAATTTCGGAAGAAGGGGTAGCAAGGAAGGATTAAGATTTTTTTATAAATCAGAAATTAAAAGAAATGCAGGAGAGTTTCACCCCTGATTAAGAAATAATATGAGAGTAAAATTAAGCACTTTTCAGTACTTTTTGTAGATTTTGCATGAAAATAAGTACTTTTAAGCACCAAAAATTCCTTTTGAAAAATATAAGCATTTTAAAGGACTTTCAAGGACCATATGAACCTTGATTTAAGAAATCTAGTACAGTCGCTCTTTCTCCACTCTCCATTCTCATTTAAAGATGGGCAGTACATCAACAAAATTAATATAATAATACAAAGAATTCAAAATATTTCATTTAAACCCATGACAGTCTGGTTATTTTCCCGTATTTTCATAAAAATGCTTGTAAATTCAAGGATATATATATATATATGAGTATATTTATTTTATTCACGGTTTGATGCTATAATACCTTTCATATCCCTTCCTTCAATATACTTTTCAGAAATAACTAAGATTAAAATATTTTTGCCTACAGCCATTTTTATATGATTTCTTGGAATGGAAAAATATGTGCCAGCCAGTTAAAGTGTTAAAAATATTCATCATTTCTCCCCCCCCCCCCCCCCACCCCACACACACACACTTAAATTCTGACAAAAATAAAAATCAACACTTTCAGTAAAACATAAGATATATTTATGAGGGAACGAAATCTAATCAACATAAAATTTAAACAACACTCTGAATCATAATGAAACTTTAATGTAAGCATAGATTGAAATTAGGATACATTACATACAAATGTTTTTAAATTTGGGTAAATAAAAACTATTTATTTGAAGATTAATGAAGCAACATAAGACAGGGTTCACGTTTATTAGCGTTTTACATGTAAATCCCAGAAAAATCGTGAAACATGACTCACAGATAGATGACCTTTGTGATCCTCTAAAAATTTATTAAATTACTTTTTTGCATATTGTTTACTCTTCTAAATCTTATTTTGCTATAATTCTATCTTTCACCAGCAATAGTTGTCGAGTTAAAAGAGAAAAAATATTTGTTTTTTCAAAAATACAATTGTAACCTGCATGTATAAAGGATAGATTATTTCCTTACATATATTTTTTTTATTTAGCCTAAATTCCATGGCTTTTTGAAAAAAAAAAAAATGTATCAATGTCACGTAAAGAATTTTAAATATTTGGAATAGTATTTTAAAATATACAAGTTTTATTTTTAAAACTAATGAAATAATTGTAATTTGCTTTTGCTTTTGGATGACTCAAAACTAATTCGCAGGAAATATTTCCTAATTACTCCATATTAAATAATAATTTAAAAAAAAATCATTTTATCATTGTTAATTAAATTGAATTTTTTTGTTGTTGACACGGTGCCTACCAATATAAAGTATTCTTTTCTTGAATATTTATGAATATTTTATGACCAGATTTTGCAAAGTTGCATAGTGAAAAGAAATATCTAATTATTAATCACTAACTTATTAAAAATGAATGGTTAAATGTAAAAATATTAATATTTAAAAAGGCTTTGGTGGTTAACTAAAATGAAATATGTATTTATTCTATGTACTTTCAATAATTAAGCAACACAAGATTTTCACAGGCCTGGGCAGCGTGATCGTTTCATCCTATGTGACAATCAGTCACAGACGAAGAAAAATTTTGCAAATTTAAAAAATAAAAATTTCTATAAAAGAAATATCAGCAAAATATAAGTAAAATAATACCAAAAGTGCTAAAACTAATCTGTAGTAAGATGCTTGCTTAATAGACTGATTTATGGAGCACAAGAGCACTATTTTTGGTATGCACAGATATTTTTCATCTATCAAGTGTGTTGGTTTAGGTTAATGGCCAATACAACATTTATGATATCTTCTAGTGAAAGTTTCCAATTACAACATCCATTAATATGTGTGCAACATGTAAATGTTCTACTAAATATAGGTTTTTTTTTTTTTTTTTTTTTTTTTTTTTTTAAACTGAGTTATGATTTTTCACAATTAACTTGCATTTTCTTGTTGACTGACTCACAGTCTTATGATTAGCGAATCATGTTGATGTAAAAGTAAAAAAAGTGATGTTAAGTGAAATGCAAATCCTGTAATAACAAATCATATCACTGAGTTTTTAATGATACAACAGTTTCCTATAGCATATAGCACTTAGCCATAATGGTCTTGTAAATAAATATTTTGATTATGTATAAGTTTATCAAAATATTTATTCAGACTCTATAGAAAAAAATCAAAATATAAAGTTTGAAAACAGTCCTTACAGTCAAGACAAAATTACATTTTTGGTGGCAAAAATAATCTTTTTGACAATGTGGTTATCTTTGTCTCTGCCCTGACAAAATGGCTGATTTATCAGGACAGAAGCAAAAATTACAAAAATTCTGGATGAAAAAATATAAATGTTACTTTTTACTTATTACAACTGAGATTTAATAATGCATTCTGCAATATTAATTTGGTCAGTTAAAACTAATTAAGTACATAAATAAGTTTAAGATTTCTGGTTAAGTATTAAAAAATATTGTACTTACCAACATTTTATAATATCTTTGTATCAATACTGACACAATGCGAAGTAACCTCATTGAAATGGGAAAATATGGCTTGTCAGATGTCATGATGTTTTGACCAGCATTTTGAACACCTTGGCGATATTTTATGTTGGGAGAAAATAATTTAATAATAAGAGGACAAACTCTTTCCTTTAGAAGAAAATTAAATTGCACATGCTGAAAAAAAAATGAAAGATTAAATTTGCATGTAAAAAACTTGCCAATCAAAACTTGCTTTACAAATTACAACCTTAGCTAATACATACCTTAAAAAATACTTCCGGGAATGAAGACAAAATTGATTCAAGAAGTTCTAAACCAAATGTCCTAGTCATTTCTGTAAGTCCAATCAAATAGAAGGGTTGATCAGCATTTACTAATTGAACTAAATCCTAAAAAAAAAAAAAAAAAAAAAAAAAAAAAAAATCATGAAACAGCAGCAAAACTAAGTAACATTTTAAAATGTTTAAGAAATTATACTCAATCATGTAAGTTTCAAATAGAAGAGCAAGAACAAGTGCAAAATAATCTAAAAACATTTATTTTCAATCAATTGTACATTATAAAGTGAACCTGAAAAATTTCCATTACATTACAGAGGTGGTCGCTTATTTATTACTGAGAATCGACTTTTCTACTTAAAAAATGATCAAAATCTTTCTACATCATTATTACTACTAGGGGAACCAACTTGGTACATGATATAGGTGAAATCCATTTTGTTTTTTTTAATGGAAAATTCTAATAGATTTTTTACAACAGCAAACAGAATTTTTATATGAACAATATCAATAATCTATTCAAATAAAGTTTTGAAATTTATTAAACGCGATACTTTCATACAGCTGCATGTCAAAAGTTAATAGCCTAGGAAATTGCCAAAGGTTTTGCTCTTTACTGCAGCTTTTCTTAGTCTGATAATTTCAGTGGTTTAAGTGTGCAGTTTGATTACATGTCTGTTAAATTTGCGTTTTATTTATATTATATTATTTATTTATTGATGAAGTTTTAATTACGTTACTGAATATAACCAGAAACAAATGCTGAACTATTTATATTGTTTTAAATACAAACAGGTTAATCTTTCATAAACAGGCTGTGTGCAATAGAGATAAATAATAATAATAAAAAAAAAATCAACCTTAAAAATTATTTTTGAAAACATAAAAAAAATCAATAAATTGAGATACAGTTGTCAAATAAATTGTATTTGATAAGATAATTTTTTTATCCTTCACAACAGTGTAAAAATTTAAATTGTGCAGTGTTTAGAAGTTTAAAAAATTACAGTAAAAGCAAAATTTATTGGTCAGGTGTTGTCATTGTCAATATGACATCAGCTTTATTCACAGACATGTTTTTGATTTATAATATAGATTTGAAATAGAAATGTAAAAATAAAGCTTAAATGAAGGGATGATATCACAATATTAATTGCCAAAATATCAGTTGAGGCTTTACTGTGAAGACACAAAAGTTTTTAGTATGTCTGTCTCGCAATAATTGTCACAAAAAGCATCTAATTAGGTTGCCATTTGCAGGATGTGTTAGTAAGGCATGCTGAATTATCTTTAGAGTTTCGGGTATAGAGGGACACGGAAAAGAATTTGGATATATTATGGTCTATGGAGTTATTTGTTTCAAGTACATTTTAGTAATGTTGCACTACTTCAAAAAAAGAAATTGAAATATGCTTCATAAAAAGTTACCTCATCTAAAATATGCTTTATATAGAAAATGTTGAGTATAGCATTTAGTGTTAATTTACATTTCAGACAAAATGATTTGATATCATTACTGCCTGTAAAACTGTTTAAAGTTTAGGCTTTAACAATGTTGTGTTATCTCTAACATAATGAAATTAATATACATTATTGAATTACATGATAATATCGTTTTACTCAGGAACAAATATTTGAAAACAAGTTTGCAGGCAAATCTTGGTAGAATAATCAATAATAATACCTAAAATTCTTAAATTTTATTTCCAAGCATGTAAAAGTCTTCCTAGGTATTAAAAACTCATTCATTACAGGCTAGAACAACATACAAATTATGAAAAGTATGCTTCAACAATGTAAATAAGACAAAATTAATGATTTTTGAGCTGTGATGTCAATGCATTTAATGAGCATTATGAAGAGCCAATTTTAGATTTTCTAATATTCCAATTTCAAATCCTTAATTATATAATAAGAAGAACTTCTCTAACTTTTCATCAGGAATTTCAAATTTCTCCAACTTTTCCAAATCACAAAAATGTCTCCCTTATTTTCCAAGTTAAACAGATTTATGAGATTAATTTTTAGCACAATTATTCAACTGGTAAATAAATCATAACAGTTGTGAATTTCCAAGTGGCTGAAAAAAGTCTGGGCCAGGATTTGAACCAGGGATATCATGGCTGAAGCTGCCAAAATGCTCTACCAACTGAGCCATCCCAGGTGAATCAGGAAGACTATTCATCAAACTAACCTTTAACAATCATAGCATCTGGTCTGATATCTGAATCAGCTCAACAGAATAAATCGAATGTTATTATTTTTAGAACTGCGGTAAAGGCATGCATAATTATATTAGATTAATTTTTAACACAATTATTCAATTGGTAAATAAATTGACAATTGGTCAATATACAAACAGACAATTAGTCAAATAATTGACAATTGGTCAGATATCAGACCAGATGCTGTGATCGTTAAAGGTTAGTTGCATGAATTAGTCCTCCAGATTCGTCTGGGATAGCTCAGTTGGTACAGCATGACGGCTTCAGCCAAGACATAACTGGTTCGAATTCTGACCTGAACTTTTTTCATCCACTCAGAAATTTACAACTGTTATGATTTATTTACCAATTAAATAATTGTGTTAAAAATAAATCTAATATAATTCTGCATGCAGCGTTTACTGCAGTTCCAAAAATAATAACCTTCGATTTATTCTGTTGAGCTGATTCAGATATCAAATCAAATGCTGTGATAGTTAAAAGTTAGTTGGGTGAATTAGTCCTACAGATCCTTCCGGGATGGCTCAGTTGGTAGAGCATTTGGCAACTTTAGCCAAGACATCCCTAGTTCAAATTCTGGCCCAGACTTTTTTTCACCTGCTTTCACAACTGTTAGGTTTATGAGGTGGCTAGATATCCTGATAATCAGATTACTTCTACTTGATTCTGATTAAACAAAATTGACTTTGCAATCAACTTGTTGACCACTACTATTTTGTTGCAAACTTTTAAAAATATCTAAACTAAAATTGCTTAAACAATAGCTACATTACAGCTGATTTTCCACTATTCTGTAGAAATATACAAATTCTTCATTTTTCCTCCAGGAAAAAGGAAGTTACATAATGGTAAAGAAGCAGAAAATATTTATCATGAAAATAAATAAATAGGAAATTACTGAATGGGTAAATTAAGAAGTAAAAAGTAAAAAATAAAAGAGAAAGAATGGCTATGACTCCACAGAAGACTTTGGTCCAGCATTACAAAAATATGAGTTGCATATAAATGCAAATGACATTAAATAAAATTGACAGCTACAAACAACCTTATTTCTATCAACTACAATGATGTTTAATACTCTAAGAATAGCATCAACAAAAAATAATTCAAGTTCCAGTAGGAGGAGAAATGATGCACAAGTACAATTTTGTTACTGCAATGGCTGCTGCTAGATAACATCTCTTATTGAACTTTCCACTTTATCTTAAGCTAATTTTTTTTCTTTCTTTTTTTTAAATAAGCTGAAAGTACTTTCATTATAATTGTTTAAATTTTATAATATCTACTCAAAATAATCCTCAGAAATATTGTTACACAATCAGCTAAAACATTTTTTTTTTAAGTGGTGTTTTAATTATAGATACATCTGAAATCTACTTAGAATATTTTTAAAATGTTTACAATGAAAGGAACAGGATGCAGTTAAGGAAAGAGAAATTTTATAGAATTAAGTAAGGTATACCTGCCAACTTTGGAGGTATCAAATTAGGGAGATTCTTTTAGCAATGTTTTCTGAACTAGAGTAACAGTTTAAAAAACTTAGATAAACATAAAAGTTACAAACAGAGAGAGAAAGATAAAACAGATCTTTTTGAATTGCAAAATCGAATTTTGAAAATCGTGCTAACTTTCTAAAACTGAAAAAAAAGATATTTTTGCATGAAAAATAATCTAAAAAATTATTTTCTTTAACAGTAATGACTTAACTCTAGGCAGTAAGGTAATTCCTATAGTTATTGTTAAATTATATTACTTTCTAGAAAAATTAATTTACATCTGATTATGTACTGTGACAATAGAATTAGCTTACGATTAAAATTCTTTGTAAAAATTTTGGTCAATTTTTATTTATGAAATTACATTTTTAAAAATAGTACTCAAGAAAATGGAGAAATGTTTGAATGTAACTAAGAAAAGAGATAAATGTCAAAATAAGGAAGTCGTTCTTGAAATAAAAGTAAAAATTGGTTTTTTTTTTTAGAAAACACTCTTTTATTAGTCTGTTTAAAAGTGGAAATATGACAAAGTAAAATTCATGTTTTCTAACAAAAATTCGCATTTCTTATATGATGTCATATCCTCATTTAAAATCTCATATTTTAATAATTCACTACTAATAAATTGTTATCAAAATATTTTATTTTATTACTCAGTTTCTTTTTATGATATAAAACAGGAAATAAAAAAAAGCATTCTTTTATATTATTGTATATGTTACTTTACATTATTGTAACAAATTTACATTTATTTTGAGTCACATGTTGATAGATTTAAAAAAAAAATCATGCCTGAAATTTACATACACTATCGAACCTTTCTAAAATGTTTCTCAATTTACAATAAAAATTTGATTAAAATTAATCTAATTAACTAATAATTAAGTTATGAAAATATGAAAACAATGCATTGTCACTGGGAACACACATCAGTGGATAATTTCTGGAACTCTATCACATCAGTAAGTGAATGAAAAATAGATAACAAAATTCCATCTTTACATATATGAACCAAGTTAAATAACAGCGTGTAAAAAAAGGAGACTTGGCATATGAAATATTTACCTGAAATAACATAAAACCATCAGCAGCATGAGGTGGAAGTGATTTCGGAGGAACACGGCTTCCAGTTTTTAATTCTTCTAAGTTTACATTTGCATTTTGCAGTGCATCTATATATATAAAAAAAAGAAAAAATATTTTAAGAAATCTTTTAATGAATAATGAAAACCAAGGAATCAAAAGCTGAGCATGTTAAGTTACCTGGAGAAGGGGAAAAGTCTTCAGCTATAATTCTTTCAAAAACTGCTGATACAAGCTGCCTAACAGTGGCTGAGGCAGTGTTATTTGTAGTACTATTTTTTGTAAAATGTAGCCTGAAGCACAATACAATAGCCTGAAACACAGAAACGAATTTCAGTTTAGTAAAAATGAAAGGATAAATAAATAGATATACATATAAAATTCAATTTGTCAAAAACCAACAACAAACCATCAATCAGAAGCTTGCTTTCAGGGACACCATATTTATAAGAAAGTTGTATAGGCATTGAAAAAACTAAATTATTTTAAAATGATTATTTTAAATTGAATGATGAACTATTCTCACAATTACAAAATAGTCCCAGTAATGTCACTTTCAAAATAAAAGAATTTTCATCTATGAAAATAAAATATTTTGCAATGATTATAACAATATGATATCATATTAGAGATCGACCGAAAATTCGGTTTCATTTTCGGCAAAAATGCTGCAGAAAATTCAGCTGGACTGAAACTATCTGTATTTCAAAAATCTTCTTTCTTCCTTTGGAAATTTTCGACATTATTCATTGATTTGAGCTGTATCGGCTCAAATGAGACACTCTTTATTTACTACTATGAACTTCACTGTTTATAATTATCAGTCATGCCTGACTCAAGACGCGAGCGCAAATTATAAAGCAAGCAATGCATATATGAATCACTAAACTTTGAAGACGCTTTGAAAACCTGCAGACTTAACATTAATAGAAAATTTTTAGTTTGAAATCACAGAAGGTTTTGAATATACTTTGAGAAAGTTCTAGTATAGCAGATCATCATTTACAAAAACCATTATAAAAGATAAATCAAGGTATGTATCCCTAAAACATTTTTTAATTAGATGAAATTCGTATAATTAGAAAATCCTTCTGTATCATTGATGAATTAATTACATCTTATTTTATATGAAAATAAAAAGGTTTCATCAGAGGAACAGAAAGCCAACTTGGGCTACACACACATGTAATTAATTAATGATTATGTATATTTAATAAATACGTATAATTAATAATTAAGCTATGTATACTTATGCACTTATTAATTACTTTAAAAAATTTCTGGACATTTTCGTTTTTAGCCGAAAATAGGAAGATTGCTGAAATTCTGTTTCAGTCGATCTCTAATATTAATTATTAACTGCCCTTCATTTTCATATGTAAAGGCCTCCTATTATTTACTCAAAGATATTTGGTATGCAAGAAAAAACATTTCTAAAAATTACACCATTTTCAAATAAGCAGCGTAATTTATCAATAAAATTTGAACATTTTAAAATGGTGTAAAGCCATATCAAGCACTAAGTACTTAGGGGCTGTGCTTATATAACGTTATCAACTTTTTGGTAATTTTGGACCTCCTCCCCCCCCCCCCCCCCTTACGATAAATGATATCGTTATCAATTTTTTATTTTATTTTATTTTTTATTCTTTTCTTTTGTTTGGAATGATATTCAAATGTGGTTACATTTATTTTTCGCATACTTTATTGATTCAAAATGAAGAGAAGTAAATAAAATATCACTTTATACATAAAATAACTTTATATCAAATAACACTTAATAGAAATTGTTTGTATTTAAAAGAATTTAATAATAGCTTTTTTTTACAAAATACATCCAACAGTAATAATGTATTCTAGCACTTGCCCCCTTACACGGGGGGGGGGGGGGGGGGGGAGAAGTAAACAGAATTTCTTATCAATAAAACAGGTGGACAACATTATTTCTCTGTTATTTTACACAAGTATCATTTCAAATACACTGATGCAAAAAAAAAATCCCAACACCAAAAAAGACTTGTGTTAGATAAACGAAATTTGGTAGGCTTGTTTATACATCTGAAAGATGACGTCAATTGAAATTTCGCACTTCGCGCATAAGTGTGGCATTAGTAGCGCCACTCAGAACTTGCAGATCAGGTTTACTTTAAATGCATGCTGTAAAGTTCGTGGGCATTATTTAGCTTCGAAATGTGGCGTATTGAGTTGATGTTAGCCAAGAATGTCTTTAACAAGACAAAGAAGCCACTGTCAACAGCTCACCGAGTTGGAACGAGGTCACATAATCAGGCTATGAGAAGGTGGATTTTCTTTCTGTGATATTGCAGAAAGACTTGGCTGGAATGTATTCACTGTGCATGATTGTTGGAAGCAGTGGTCAAGGGATGGTACTGCCTCAAGAAGACCAGGTTCCAGGCGGCCACGTGGCGAAGATCGCCGTATTCGGCGTACGACTGTGGCGCATCGTACTGCGTCACGAAACACAACACATCTCCACTCTGCTCCCCAATGAGCTCTGGCTTGACACGAATGGCGTCGCAAACGGCAATGGCTTGGAGTCAGTAGAATGCACGCTACAGAGCGCCTGTCTCGGAGCTGTCCTTGAAGTAATCGATTTCTAACAGTTCGTTGTGTCACTGTGGTATCAACTGCAGCTCGAATTTCTGCCGCAGACGCAGTACGATGTGTCACAGTCGTACACCGAATACGGCGATCTTCCCTCTCAGGAGTGCCACGTGGCCACCTGGAACCTGGTCTTCTTGAGGTAGTACCATTCCCTTGACCACTGCTTCCAACAATCATGCACAGTGGATAAATTCCAGCCTAGTCTTTCTGCAATATCACTGAAAGAAAACCCACCTTCTCGTAGCCCGAATATGCGACCTCGTTCCAACTCAGTGAGCTGTTGACAGTGGCTTCTTCGTCTTGTTAAAGGCATTCTTGGCTAACATCAACTCAATACGTCACATTTCGAAGCTAAATAACGCCTACGAACTTTACAACACGCATTTAAAATAAACCTGATCTGCAAGTTCTGAGTGGCACTACTAGCGCCACACTTATGGGCGAAGCGCGCAATTTCAATCAATGTCATCTTTCAGATGTATAAACACACCTACCAAATTTCGTTTATCTAACACAAGTCTTTCTTGGTGTTGGGATTTTTTTTCCCGTCAGGGTATATTTCGCACATGGTTTCTCGAACAGCGGATTATACTGGGTGTCCTAGAAAGGATTGACTGATTTTAAAATTCAATAACTTGCAAACGGTAACAGATATTAAAAAAATTCTTGCAGGAGGGTTATGCATAAGGTCAAAAGTTTTTTTACCGTGATTTTCGATTTTAGTTCGAATTACAAACAATAGATGGCACTGTAAGCAATAGGGGCTGAATACAGGCTCGATTTTTTGGCCGATCTCTTCTTTCATGCAGAAAAAGGAGATTAAAATGTAGCGAGTGGGTCCGAAGGACCAAAAATCGAACCTGAATTTAGCATCTATTGATCGCAGCACCATCTATTGTTTGTAATTCGAACTAAAATCAAAATTCACTGTAAAAAAACTTTTGACCTCATGCACAACCCTCCTGCAAGAATTTTTTAAATATCTGTCACCGTTTGCAAGTTATTGAATTTTAAAATCAGCCAGTCCTTTTTAGGACACCTGGTATATTAATACACATATAAAAGAAGAATAGGAATACTAAACCTTGGGGTATTTCCATATTTTGGAATTAAAAGTTTAGTTGCATCAAAAATGATAACAATATCAAAAAACAAATCCTCCCTCTCCCTACCGATATTTTATGATATCATGTGCCAGACCCCCTCCCATATCTCCTAAAATGATAATGTTATATATGTTCAGTCCCTTACTCGGTACTCAGCCAATATGAAGTAATTGTAAAAATTTTATTTTTTATGCACTATTAAAAACAAAAGAATTTATAACTTTTCTGTAAAAAGTTATATGAACATAAATATAAATTAAATGCAGTCATTCATAAAACTGTTACTATACATATAAAAATGAAACAAAAATGTAATTTGAAGACAAATAAAAAAAAAAAATATTTCCTACATTGTTTAAGTTCCTACATTGTTTAAGCCTGAGAAGGGACAGATATTAAGATATTTCACTGAATTAATTCTACATTTACTGTTAAATTTTTGTAACAAATAAGTTAAATCAATTGAAGATTAAAAAATAAAAATAAAATTCATACAATATGATACTTAAAACACCTTAAAAAATAAGATTCTGTTAAAATGAAATTGAAATAAATCTTAGACTTCTTCCATTTTTAATTGAAAATATGTGTATTGCAAATTTTGTATTATGTTTATGATGATTGTGCATAAAATGATAAGATACATGCAATAAAAAAGTAAGATTTATTTCAATTTCATTTGAACGGAATCTAATTTTTTCGGGTGTTTTAAGTATCATATTGTATGAATTTTATTTTTATCTTTTAATCTTCAATTGACTTAACTTATTTCTTACAAAAATTTAACAGTAAATGTAGAACTAATTGAATGAAATATCTTAATATCTGTCCCTTCTCGGGCTTAAACAATGTAGGATTTTTTTCTTTTTTTTTTTTCCCCTCTTGTTCTTCAAATTACGTTTTTGTTTAATATGTCAAGTTTTTTAATAACTACTGCATTCAGATGAACTCATTTAAAAATTAATGGAGGGTATCATCATGAGGCTTATGTATGCGGTATTGCATCACAATGAGTGATGCAGTTTACCAATGTATAATTCAAAATATTTCGCCACTGTAGTAATGCAGGTTGCTGTAGTTTGAACAAAAACTTCCAATCTGAATGTAAAACATCTATAATCAAAACATAAAAAAATAATTTCACTGAAATTTAGATACCCTATTTCCCACTCAGGAACGCTATGAATGGAAAAATAAATTGTGTTGAATCCTTACTGCTAATATTTGATAATATTATAGCGGCGATACAGTAAAAAAAATTAAAAAAAGTTTTACTTAAATTTTCTTACCTTATTCCCTCCCAAGGGGTGATGTAAACACAAGATAAAAAATTATTACCTAATTTTAACTTGGGATATAAGTAGTTCCCATCTTGGGAAAAAAAATACATTTTAAAATTTAAGTTGTGCAATTCCACACTAAGTTTGTTACCTGTGTAAAAAAAAGGCTATCCTTTTGAAACTTTTTACTGAAACATAAACTTGACTAAAACAAAAACTTATTCTGAAAATGTCCCTTTTATTTCCACTATGACGCCATATTTCTCTTTTTAATTCTTAAAAAAAAAAAAAAAAAAAACTATTAGTTTAATTTTTCACATGGAAAGCTTTCAACTAAAAAGAGATAAATTATTATTACGGTTTTTGAATTATTTGCAACAATGAAGAAAAAAGTTAAATTTTATAGGGAAAATGTCCATTAATTCTCAATGAAAAAAGCGAAATTTGGAATTATTAACAAAAATATTTGAATAATGTAAATAAAAATTAGCCTATGTTACTCTCTTGGTTATAGTTCACCCATATGGAAAGGTATTTTATCATCCGTTTTGACCCTGATGTCAGGCAAACATTTTTACACTTTATATTTATAATATCATTAGAAAGTAAAGTAAAGAATAAAAAAATTGTGGCATCAGGGACAAAAAGGTGGGAAGAAAAAAATGAAAAAGTTATGAGCTTCATAGGCTTTTCTATGTTAAATTGACATTTAGAAGTGACACTGTAAATAAATAAGTATTGTCTATCTAATATATAAAAATGAAAATTTGTCTGTCTGTCTGTAATACTATAAAAATCCACAGTTTGGAAGCCAGGATTGTGAAATGTTACATACATGTGTATTAAAACACGGCTGAGGCAACTAAAGAAATCCAGAATCAAAATTTATATTTAACTTTTAATTAATAAAAAACCACCAATTTTTCAGTAATTTCCTGCCAAATTTAAACATTTTTCATTATAGCAGCTGCCAATAATTAAAAATTCACAATAAAATTCTTACCTCAACAATTACATTTCTATTGCAAGATGCATTGCATATTATGTGCGCCACGCTGCAATACTACAAAGGCTGCGGCTCATATGCCGAAAATACGGTGTCTTTTTTTTAAACTGTAGAAAAAGACTATAATTTTGGATAATGAAATATTTTGTAGAAACAGAAAATACAATACATGATATTATGAAATATTTTAGTAATTAAATTTGTTATATCACAAATTATGGTACTAAAGCACAAATCGTTTTACATTTTCAGGAGACAGGGCATTTCTTTTATTACTGTAAATTTGCTGTGCCAGAAAATATGCTTTTGCTCTAAGCACTGCTAAAATAACACCATTGTATGCTGTCACAGTTTCCCCCAGGTTTAAAAAAGGGCAGAGAGCTGCTGGTGGGAAAAGGACACTTTTAAGATTCTTAAGGGCACATTTTAGATTCTTATGGGAACTTTATTTTTAAAGGCAATTTTAATATTTAAAAGTCAGGGTGCTCTGTTCAAGACATAACAAGGAGTCAATTATGTCAAAAAACTATGTAATTTTTTTTTTCATTTAAAAGGCAGTAAGGGCACTTTATTTTAATGAACTAGGGGGCTCGGCCCCCTACGAGCTACGCTCGCCAACCCCCGTCCAGACACCGCAGACTCTAAATGCACGCTAATTTGATCGGCTTTAAAAAGATTCCGAAAGATTGAATTATAATTTAAAAAACAGTGGCGATCTCCCTATAAACGAATTTCTATTCATTTCTCTTTGATTGGGGAATTTTAACGCCAAATCCGCTGCGGTACTACTTGATTATCCTGTCGACTAATTTCGCCAAATTATATAAATCGCCAAACCACTCGCCAAATTATACAAATTGATATAATTTTTATTTTAAATAACGAAAGAACAAATAAATTCGTACGACATTAATAAAAACACAAATAAAACGTCGAAATAAAAATAACTTTATGACGTATACACGTGTAACAACATTTCAAAATAAGCTAATATAAAAGGAATTAAGTAAAGAGAGTCTTTGTCTCCTGGTATTTTTTAACAAAGCGAAAAGAAAGTTCTTTTAAATGAGACATTTTAAATTAATTCTCAAAATATCAAATAAATGTCTAGCGCAATTTCTAAATTTAAACTTTTTTGCAATATTATTTTGTGTTCATTTTATGTAATAACTATAATGTGACGTAAATATGACGTAATTTCTCCTAAGACTTCTAACGCATGTTAATGAATTTATTATTTTACAATATCCTTTCTCTTTTAAAATTCACGTGTATACTTTTTATGACGTAATTATTAATAAGTTCCTGCTTTTTATGCGTAATTATTTAATTCTAATTTGAAAGTTTTTTTCCTGTATATAATAGTCACGTGTAAATAAATTTTTAATTTGAAGCAAACATTATTGCTTGCGCTTTTTATACAGTTGGCAACAGTTTAAATTAGTACAATTTTCTGAAATCTGTAAAAAATATCTCTAGAAATGCTGAAAATTTGAATTTAAAATAGAAATAAAACCTGAAAAAATGAGTCAAAATAAAAAAATTAATGCAATCTGCACTCCGGCAAATTCTAACGCATAAAATGATCTAAAAATGATTACACTGCCATGTATAGTTTTTGCTGCTATAAAACTTTTTTAGTGGAACGATTTTGTCCAACTTTAGCATTAAATAACTCTTAAAATAATTCTTCGATTTGAAAACTGTCTGCATCAGCGTGTTTATCAAACATTTCTGTATAAAACCACCGATTTTCATATTTTTGTATGCATTATTTTTGTTAATATTAACAAAGAAAGGCCTCCGGTCACAAAAAAATCAAAACCGGCGGCGGCGGTGACAGCGGTAGTTACTTTTTTTTAGAATAGAGAGATGGCAAAAAGGGCATAATGTTTTTTGACTGAGGTGAAAGAAGGGTGCAATTTTTTGTATAAAGGGCAAGATGGGTCAATTTTTTTTGTATGAAGGGTCCAACGTTCTTTGGACGAGGTAGAAGAAAAGTGTTTTTTAAATGAAACTGCAGGCAGGGTGCAGCAACTTCCTGAAATTGTCTGGAGGAAATTCTAGCTGTACATGAGAAAAAAAAAATGAAAAGGAACGGTAAAGCCAATACGTTTTTTTAATCAAAAGAAAATAAGGTATATTTAGAAAATAGGAAACATTTTGCCTTATTCAATGAATCAATTTTTGATAGACAGATTTCCTGTATCAAAATGAGTTATGTTGGGTACGAGAATGTTTTAATTTCAAATTGATTTATTATTACTTTTTATATATCAATTCTTTTATATACTAGGATGCTCTGTTCCCTGCGCCCTTAATGCACTGACCTCCAGAGCAATAATTGCTAGAGAATACATTCTAATGCACACTCTAATTGTATTTCTAATTGTATATGTGGTATATTGGTGCCTATATGGGTGGCTGTGGTGAACATATTCAACTACGCTGAATATTGGTGCAGACTGCAGAGTTTGTGCTGAACCCAGCTATGCTTTTTCGTAAATTTTTGACAAAATGAACATGCTATATTACATATGCCACAATTGAAATATTAATTTGTTTTAAATTTTAATGGCATTTCTATAATAGTGGCAACAAAATTTTTTTCTTTGCTGTGGATGAAAGAGAGAAATATTTAAATGATATCATTTTCTCATTTCTGATGTCAGTTTCTCATTGCAATTGAAAAGTAAATCAAGGAAGAAATTGTAACTTCTCTGCATTCAGTTTAAAAAATATTTTTTCATAAATCCAAATTAGCTGTTTCAAAAAATTGTTTCATTCATTTGTTTCATTAGGATTTTATATATATTGAGCAGATATAAACAATCCTACTGTTTTAAAATTTTTAAATAAAAAAAAAAATCTTTAAAAGGTATACAATAAACTAAATTTCGAAACTATTAATTAAAGTGTATTTTTAAAAAATATATATATTCTTTATTTCTTATTTATATTTCCTACAGTTTAATGTTTAAAATATTTTGTTATTGCAATATTACAGCTAGTTGGCCTGTTTTGGCGAGCATGGTCTGGTACATCATTAAATCCATTGTTGTAACTACAAGGTGGGCCAAAAGTCCCGCATCATAGGAGTTTAATTTTTTTATTTGAGTGCTACTGAGTGCCCTGCCATAACGCCAATCTTAGTGGCCAACATTCTGAGTAACATAAACGATCGCCTGCAGTTATGTTTTGACAATGGAGGCAACCATATTGAGAACATATTGTAACATGTTTTTCCTATGATGCGGCACTTTTGGCCCACCCTGTAGTATACAATTATAACCATAAAGAATATTAGGTGATAAATCACCTGAGTTGGGCTAACAAAAAAATGCCTTAAAAATAATGTATTAAATCATAATTATGTTCTAAAAATATTAAAATGTATTGTCATTAAAACACAAGAATGAACATAATTTTTCTAACTGTAGTATGGAAAGTGTATGAAAAATAAATTACAAAATTTCCTCTTTACATATAAAAACCAAGTTGAGTTAAATAAATGAGTATATAACAACATCTATACATAAAAAAGTAAAACATTAAATTTATAAACAGACATACATGCTATTAAAAGAAAAATACTTTTTTAAAATTATTTTTCTTCTTATTATTTTTTTCAAGATAGTTAATCATATGATTGCAGTGCACTAAACCTTTCATCAAAAATTTTACATATACCGTATTTTCGCGTACATAACCTGCGGGTAATCTATAGAAAAAAGCCGAATTTGCATGTCCTGCGGGCTATCTATCGAGAGTCATTTTCCTCCCGTATTTGAACTTCCTTCTACCATCTGTAGAAATGGGAAAAGTCCACGTAATACGTCACCATAAGTGTGGTATCGGATGCTAGACATTAGTAACTTGGACGCTCGGCTCAGAAGTAACCAATCAGAGTGAGCAAACGAACGCTCTTCGCCAATGGTCCAACATGACGAAAAGAAAAGGCGAAATTTTACCATTGGCAGACTCTGATTGGTTACTCGCAAACCGATCTTCCTAGCTATTAAGCTCTAGTTTATGGAATTGGCTGAGCATCGTTCTAATCTTTCAGTTGCTTTTTTTAGCTAACATCCTGATTTTATACAATGTCTCCAACTACCAAAAGGAAAAGCTATACGGCTGATTTCAAACTGAAGGTAATTTCGAAAGCCGAAATATTAGGAAATCTTGAAGCGGCGCGACAATTTACTGTCGATGAAAAAAGTGTTCGTGAATGGAGAAAGGGAAAAGAAAAGATAGAAAATATGGACAGACGCAAGCGTTCCATGCGTTACCGTAACCCTTTTTGGCCAGAATTGGAAGAGGACCTTTGTCGTTGGGTAAAAGTGCAACGAGAAGCAGAAAATCCCGTATCAACTATTAAGATACGGCTTAAAGCACAAACAATGGCTTCAGAAATGGGAATTGCTGATTTTAAAGGAGGCAGCAACTGGTGTTATCGTTTTATGCAAAGAAATGATCTTCGTGTACGAATGAGAACAACAGGCGGGCAAAAACTTCCCGAAGATTGGCAGGAAAAGGTTGAAAAATTTACAGAGTTTTTCAAGGACTTAGTTCAGCGGGAAAATTATAATCATAATCATATTGTAAACATGGATGAGGTACCTTTAGCCTTTGACTGTCCACCTAGCAGAACAGTTGATATGAAATCTGCATCAACTGTATCGATTGTAACAACTGGTCACGAAAAATCAAATACGACGGTTGTACTTGCTTGCTGCGCTGATGGGAGCAAGTTAAAACCTATGATAATTTTTAAACGAAAAACGATGCCTAAAGTTGAATTCCCTCATGGTGTAGTTATTTCTGTCAATGAAAAAGGCTGGATGAATGTAGAGGCTATGATTAAGTGGATAGACGAAGTTATGAGGAAACGAAAGGGGTCTTTCTTTAGCTCTAAGGGACTGCTTATTTTTGATTCCATGAAAGCTCATATAGATGATGGAGTAAAGAAAGCTTTTACCTCACCAAAAGTTGGAGCAAAATTAGCAGTCCTCCCTGGAGGTTTGACGAAAATATTACAGCCTTTAGACATTTCCGTTAACCGATCATTCAAGGCCAAGGTTCAAGCTCAGTGGGAGGATTGGATGACAAGCGGGCTTAAAGAATACACTAAATCCGGAAATGTTAAAAAAGCGTCTCTAGTGGAAGTAGCTCAATGGGTGAAAAACGCTTGGGATTCTATTACTATCAAAACGGTAAAATCTGGATTATTAGAGTATGATGACTATGAAAGTGGGGACAATGAAGAGGAACTTAATGATGATAGTAAGCATGATAAAGATGAACTGCCCCAAACAATGTTGCAACTTTTTAATTCTGATACGGAAGAATCCGATTTTGATGGATTTTAATGAATTGAAAAATTTATTATTTTAATCTATATTTTTCTTAGAAATTGAATAAAGATGTTTACCATTAGAAGTTACTCCAGTTTATTAGTAATATATATATATAATAATATATTACGATTATTTTGCTTGTTTATTGTAGGTAAGTAAATATATTTATTTATCATATTGTATTTAGCATGTTTTTTCCTATTTATCATTAAAATAATAGTAATTAGCATTGAGATTATAATCTGAGATTGCCGATCACGTGATTTTAGAAGTGCGGGATATCTTCTAGTGCGGGGTATCTTTCGGTCATAATTTTTCTAGAATAATTTTTTTATGCTGTGGGTTATCTTCGGCCGCAGGTTATATACGCGAAATTACGGTACATCTACAAAAAAAAAAAAAAAAAAAAAATGAAAAATTAATACTCTACCTTTGATAATGCTTCCCCTTGAACTACATTATTTGTTGTGACTAACAATGTAACGGTCTGTAGCAATTTCAGCTCTTCTGTGCCACTTTCCATTAATGACCACAAACAAGAAATTATATTATTTGCAGCCAACTGAAAAAAAAATTTCAAGCAAAGAGCATTTTGAGTATACATTTCCTTACAAAAAGAAAAGTATTTACACAACATGATTCATAAAACAATAAATAGTAAATATACACAAGTAAAAATACAGTACCATAAAATCCTGATTGTAAGCCCTGTCTTTTTCAAAAGCAAAATAAGTTAAATTTGGGAGGGGAGCTTATAATTGAATTTTTTTTTTAAGTAATTAAAAACCCTTTTTTACCATTAATTTAGAGAAAAATAAGGCAAATACAGGGGTGAGAATCTTTCGTATTTCGGCACATTTCTGATTTGCAAAAAAAAAAAAGTAAATGCAAATGTTCCCACAAAAATATTTAAATTGACCATCTAAATTATTTCTCAACTCCCCCCCCCCCCCCAAAAAAAAAAGTTGAGTTATTTTGTATCCCCTCCCCCCTCCCCTCACAACACACACAGTATTTTTTTTTTTTTTTTTTCTATTTCAACAAATTATACATGTGATTCAAAGGTGAGAAAAGTCAAACTGCAGAAAAGAAAATGTTTTGCTTTCCTCCCACATATTTAGAAATCCTTACCCTCCTTTGGAGGGAAAGGATGGAGCAAAAATTTTAAAGAGGATGAAGATTTTAGAGAAAGACTTATATAAGTTATATAGTCTTATAATGTTTAGGGATGCCACTTTTAAAGAGCTTGTTTTAAAAGTTCAAATGTACAGTTATACAAAGGAGACACACCAGGAGACAGGTGCAATGCATTTTAAATGAAATATAGCCTTGATTTTTGTTTCAATTCTCATTTTTTTTCCTGAAAAATATATAAGTAAATTTAGAGGTATGGCTGGTACAGAGTCTGGTTTAGAGGTATAGCTGTTTTTTGCTTTGATTAACTTTAAATCAGATCTTATAAGTTTGTTTACAGTTCTTATAGAGATGTGTGAATATCACAAAATGTGAGATTTTGAAAACAAAAATTTTGAAAATTTAAATTGTTTCAAAGCTTCTGATTTTTTTTTTAAATGTTGGTTGAACAGCTGAATAAAGGAATTTATATGTAAAATTGTTAAAGTTTGAAGAACTTAATTTCATTTTTATGTAATTATAATTATGTGTCATTTTCTTGGCATATGTATGCCAGGATAACGACTATTTCATTCTAAAACATTTTTCACATTCTTGTTTTTTTTATTTTTAGATCTAACATTTTAATTTTATTTAAAAGAACATGTTTCCTCCATAATACTTCAAATTCAGTGTAATGTTCAGTTTTATTTGTAATTTATAGAAGCCAGGAAAATGACATAATAAAAGTCTACTTAATTTTTACAAAGCTTTTAAACACATTATTTTCAAAGAAATATCTAAAAGATCTTGCTGGTAGCAATGATTTTACTACTTCTGACTTAACTATGTCAAGAACAAGAAGAATTACTCTGCAGCACCATCTTTATATCTCATAAAGAACTAAAATGAGCAGGCCAGGACAATGACATTCATTTTCAGTGACAATGATATTTTAATTTTATGGAAAATTATTTATAAAATACAGAACTTGTAACCTTCCACATATATGTGTTACATAAGGTATAATTATCAATTAGAAATTAAAAAAACTAGAAAAAAATATTTCTACATGATAGGAGAAAGCCTTTTACTTTGCACACATCACAGTGCGACATGCCAGGAAAATGACAATCTGAAATTTTAAGTCTTTTAATTGCTTTATTTTTGTGTTATTATGAATATAATATTTCTTGAAAATACTTCTAAGAGTAATTTTTATTAGAATGTAAAAAGGAAAATTGCATTGTATAACATTAAATATAAATTTTATTGTGCAGGCTGCAATTTCCGTATTTTGTGATATTGACACTTAAAGTTTTTATAATAGCTCTTTGTGTGTGTAAGGGAGGGGGGGGGGGGGATTTTCTTTTAAAACATGAGATGCAACTTTAGATATAATAAGCAATAAACATATGATTGCTGGGTATGCATCTTTTTTTTTCCTTTTTCTCAGTCAAATGTAAATTGTGACATTTCTTTCCCCTTTTATTAACTATGTCATATTTTTTATGTGTAGTAAAATTAAAACCATGCTTTTCGCACCTTTTTTTAATAATCAAATAAGAGTACTACAGCTCATCACTGAACATGGTTCTTTTGATGGGACACATATGCCTTAAGAATTAAATATATTGAAGCATAAATTTAACAGTTTGAATTTCATATACTATAACTTACTGCAGACACAGCTTCTTGAGTAATCAATCTCTGAATAGAAGTTAAACACATCTGTACAATTTTTGTGTTTTTTGTATCACATCCAATGAAAAAAGGTTCTAAAATTTCAGGGCTTTCAGAGAGGAAAGCTACAATAAGAGAAAAATAACATACATATTTAATAATATATAACAATTTATAATGATATAGCATTCAGATAAAACCTTTCAATTTGAGTAAATAACAAATTAAAATATTTCTTTTTTTGAAAATATCAATAAAATACATAAATACATGTATTTTTTATACATAGCAGTACAGCAGTTTTCTGACTATCTCACGATCACAGAATCAGGAATATGTTAGGAAACTGTAATCGTCAGATAATCACAGGATGTTATCACATGCATTTTATAGTATAAACACTAAACTATAATTAAATTTAGTTACTAAAATAAATAGTAATTTAAAAGAAATATAATAAATAACAATAGAATAAATTTATAAATTGTAATATTTTTTTTTTTTTTTTTTTGACATAAATGAAAATAAGTCAATTTCGAGAAAACAAGAATGAAAAATCATGTGTATGGCACAGATCACACATTTAGAATACTGTCACAAAACTTCACAGTTTACTGAGGTGAAAGATTATGTCTAAATGAACAATTTGGAAAACGCATAACCATAACGTATTTGAAAACCAAATTTCCACTATTACCATGAATAGTCGAGGAAATACGCGATTTTTTATGCAGCCCTGTATATGATCTATTTATATGTATGTATACTACATAGTATGCTAAAAGTTAGTTCATTTAAACGCATAGCACAGTTGAAAATTTCCACTCAGCAATTTCTGCCAATAAACAGATGGTAAAAACTTTGCCCAGCCCTGTATATGATCTACAGAATTTATACATACCAAGTAGCATTTAAAAAAAAAATAATTAAATTTACAAATGTATATCACAACTGAAAACGCATTTCTAGCAATTACCGTTCATAGGCTTCAATAGTTCAATTATTATTCATTTTCTTCTGTAGCCAAATTCTTTTTGGTGTCCCTGTAAATTAGGGATGCACAACCTGTGGCCTGCGAATTTCGTCAATTTATAACTGGAAAAAATGACAATTTTTGTTTATATGTCGCAGGTAAAAATTGCGAATTTCATCAATTTGCAGCGGGAAAAAAAACTCAAATTTCATCACTCAGTTAAGAATCGCAAATTTCTTTGATTGGCTGTGGAAAAATCGCGGGTTTTGTCAGTTTATAGCGAGAAAAAAATCGTGAATTTTATCAATTTGCATGAGAAAAAATTGAAAATTTCATCAGGGTCAGTTAAGAATCGCGAATTTCGTTGATCAGACGTGGTAAAAACCGCAAATTTTGTTGATCGGTTGTGGAAAAATCGTGAGAAAAAAATAGTGAATTTCGTCAATTTGCCGTGGGAAAATTACAAATTTCATCAGAGCCGATAAAAAGTTGTGAATTTCATTGATCGGGTGCAGAAAAATCAAGAATTTTGTCAATTCGATGCGGAAAAGCCTCAAATTTTGTTAATCGGGTACAAAAAAAATGACGAATTTTGTTGATGAGGTGCAGAAAAATTGCTAATTTTGTTGATCGGCTGCGGAAAAAATCGCAAATTTTTTCAGTTTTTTTTGAGAAAAAAGCTTAGAATTTCGTCATTTTCTGCAGGAGAAAATTTCAAATTTTCATCAGTGAGTTAAGAATCATGAATTCCGTTGATTGGCTGCGAAAAAATTGCGAGTTTTGTCACTTTATCACGAGAAAAAATCTCGAATTTCATCAATTTTCCGAGAATAAAAAATTACAAACTTCATCAGAGTCAGTTAAGAATCATGAATTTCATTGATCGAGCGTGGAAAAATCGAGAATCTCGTTGATTGGGCATGGAATGGCGAAATTCGTTGATTGGGTATGGAAAAATAGTGAATTTTATTGATTCAGCATGGAAAAATCTAAAATTTCGGTAATCGGGTGCAGAAAAATAGCAAATTTTGTTGATGAGGTGCAGAAAAATTGCTAATTTCATTGATCGGCTGCAGAAAAAAATCTCAAATTTTGTCATTTTTATGCAAGAAGAAATCTCGAATTTCGTCATTTTTCGCAGGAGAAAATTACAAATTTCGTCAGTCAGTTAAGAATCACAAAATTCGTTGATTGGGAGCAGAAAATCATGAGAAAATTACAAATTTCGTCCGTCAGTTGAGAATCACAAAATTTGTTGATTGGGAGCAGAAAATCAAAAATTTCGTAGATCAGGCGCAGAAAAATTACGAATTTCGTCAATTTATTGCTAGAAAAAAATCGCGAATTTTGTCAATTTGTCGCAGTAAAAAAAATCACGAATTTTGACAATTGATGGAAAAAATTACAAATTTTGTCAACTGGTCGCAAAAATATCGCGGAATTCGTCAATAGCTCGTGGACAAAAATCGTGAATTTTGTCAAAAGTTCAAGAATTTCGTGAATCCCTCATAGAAAATAATAACAAATTTTGTGTTCGGTCACAAATATATCCTGAAATAGAAATCAATTGGTTGCAATAACAAATCACAAATTTCGTCGATCGTGCACAGAAAATAATTCGCAACTTTCGTAAATTTATTCCGGGAAAAAAAAATCATGAGTTTCGTCAATTGGTCGTTTGAAAAAATGCAAATATTGTCAATCTGTCACGGAAAATGTCGCAAAATTCACCAATTACTTATGAAAAAAATCGAGAATTTTGTCAATCACTCATGGAAAGAAATTGCAAATTTCGTAGATTGATCGTAGAACAAAAAAGTCGCAAAATAATTCAATCGGGTGCAGGAAAAAAAATTGCAGATTTCGTTGATCCGGGGTGGGAAAAAAAGTCACACATTTTGAAAATTTATCACTGAAAAAAATCGCGAATTTCATCAATTTATCGCAGGTATCGCAAATTGGTTGTTTGAAAAAATTGCAAATTTTACCAGCTGGCAATGAAAAATTACCACAAAATCTGTTAATCGGTCATTGATAAAATATCGCAAATTTTGTCAATCAATCGCACTTGATTGACAAAAAGAAAAATAGCGAATTTTGTTAATCGGTCGCAGAAAAAATAGCATAATTAGTTCATCATGCTTTGTTATTTCAAAAATAAGTTTCCTTTTATTTTAAATGAAGCTATTCTTCAGTAATTTTTTTTATAATTTTCAATTACGTTCAATTTTTTAGAAATGTTGTGTAATTTTTTTTCTTCAAGTTTCCATTTATCAAGAAGGAACAGTTAGTCTTCATAAAGTGTTGTATGTTTATTCATAGAGATGTGAAGAAGCCCTGCATACAACTATTTATTTCTATTTGTTTATTTTTGTTATATACAAAAAATCATTATTCATCATGAATAAAGAGTCATTATCCCGCCCCCCCACCTCACCGATATAAAAATCTCTCTGTGCTGCTGATGTGGCCCTCGACAAGCCGAACATTTTTGTAAGTGGTTCTTCTCTTAAAAAGGTTGTGCACCCCTACTGTAAATGAACGATAAATTCTATGTGCTCACTATCCTCTATTATAGTAAGAAACTTGTAGCACACTTTGTAGATAAATATCAATTTCAATATGCTTAAAATACCCCGCAAATGATTTTTCCCCATAGACCGTAATGTAACGGAATTTTTTGAGTGTTCCTGTAAATGAATCGTAAATGCTACACACTTCATTTACAATACCGAACATGCCATAGTGATACCTAATAACATATATCCATTTCATGGCAATCGAGCTATATTTATGAGAGGTAGAGCACAGACAAACCGAATTCATAAACACTTTTCAACAAAGTTGGAAAGGGTTAAAAAGCACTATCAATACATCTTTATTTTTCCTTCAATTGTGATTTTCTTGCACTAAGATTTCAAATTCTAATTTAAAAGCAATTCTTTCAGATTTCTCCATTTTTTAAACTTCAAACAAATCGTAACCCGTCGAATTCAACGAATGAAAATGTTTAAAATGACCGATTGACAGAATTTATTAAAAAAATAAAAATAATTACAATAATGAATTATTTAATAAATATATTTCCAAACTTGATGTTAAGTTTGCTAGTTACAATTTTGCACGTAAACATTCACGTTCTTTACTTTCTAAGTTCTAATCTAAATGCTGGCAAAATCCAGAAATTTACTTTTAGGTGCTCTCACAGTAAAATATTTCGTTTTATCAAAGAAAATACTCATTACATTTTCAGCGTCATGAGTAAAAATGCATTATTTTACATAGTGACGTCATTTTCTGTTCAAAAGTTTTTAAAAAGTTATTTTTAATTGTAATATGAAAACGGCATTCGTAATGATATGGTAATTCCCTTTATTTCCCTTCTCTCTTCAACAATGCAACTAATTCGATTGTCACCAATGTGAAGAAATTTCATAAAAGACTATTAAAATTAAAATATAAAAATGGTATTATTTAACCCTCCGAGCGTCTTGCAAAAGCGTAAAATTGTAATGTTGTTTTCTTTGCATTTTGTTTTAAATGCTATGAAAATATGATTCTTTCAACATTATAAAAAAAAACTCAATTACAAATATGTATGTAATCCTTCAGACTATTAATCATTCTTCAATGTATTTAAAATTCATTAAATCTATAGAATTATATTATCTTAAATATTGCTTGTATTGCTGTGAAACCTGGAGCTTAGTGAACGGAATAATACGCCCCAAACACTTAGAGGGTTAAAAGAACAGCGAGTGCAGGCACATCTACAAATAAAGTACTCTCATTTAAAAAATTAACTGTCAAAATTGGTTCACTAGCTAGCTGAGGCTAGATGACTAAGAGAGCAGCCTCGTCTTTTAAATATATAGATTATAATTGAATGGAAGTGACATAATTTTCAGAAATATTTTCATTTGTGCATACCAAGGATCTTTAAATAAATAGCAGAAATTCAGTCTATTTAGATGAAGGAATAAACATCAGTGAATATAGTGACACAGTTACAAAAACACATATATTATATTCGTAGAGCAAATTTATCTGGTTTCTGAATGATGTTGTTTTCCTCATCAGAAACATTTAGAAGACATCAGAAAGAAACACCAGAAAGCTTTACATATTACTTTTTATCACAGCTGATTTTCTTATATTTTATACATAGATTAATTAACATTATTTCTCAATAAATATTTTGTTCTTCCATGATTAATACATAATTACACGCAATCATTTTATTATGCTTAAACTTTATGAAAACCATTAAATTTTTTCTTTTAAATACAGTGACACATTCACTGATGAAATCACGCTTCTGATTGGTGGAATGTGATAAAGCAAAATCAATTTATACTGTAGAGAGAAAAGCTTAACCTGATTGCCAACATTTTGAAGAAATATCATAAAAAGCTTTTAAAATTAAAAAAAAAAAAAAAAAAAAAAAAAAAAATAGTGAGTACAGGCACATCTACAAATGAACAGCTGTCATTTAAAAAAATAATTATCAAAATCGGTTCAGTAGAAAGCTCAGGGCTGATGAATAAAAAAATAGACTGGTCTTTTAAATACTATAGATGGTTACTATAACATAAATCTGTATTATTAAAATCTTGCATTCGACATTATTGTAAAAATTACAATGTATAGAAATAATTTTAATATATTTTAATCATTTATTGGCACTTTTACCACATTTAAAGTTTTTTAAAATTGATTATAAGTTAAAAAATAACGGATTTTTCTTTTGCATTTAGGAATACAGCTGCAAATGCCTTTATGGTGAAATATGTAAGGTGTGTTGATTAACCAAGTGTGTCATATAATCAAGCACTGGATAATTAGGATAAGGAATCTACTGTACTTTTAAAATAATAAATTCAATTCATAAATACTTAATTTGGAAAAAACACCAGTCTTTAAATAAATACAATTAATAGACCTTGATTATTATAGATTAAAATTAAGGAACCTCTAACAGACCAAAACTCATCTAATCTGATTTTAGTTATGAAATAATGAATAATCTGGTAAAAGTTAAAGACAGATGATAAGAATTGAAATTTCTGCATTAAGAAAATACTACTTACAAAAACAAAAGAAAAAAAAACTGCATATGTTACAAACTTAACCCCTCCCACACACCTTATTTTTCGAACATCTATGGCACATCAAGTCAATTTTCATCAAGGCATAGCTCTGCAAATTTTCACGAAAAGTTTAGATTTTATTATAGTTTTTGAACTGTACTTTAAGATAATTTCATTAATTTTAACCCAGGAATTCATTTTAATAGAGAAATATTCATTTAAGCAGGCAAGACTAAT
Organism: Maratus speciosus; assembly: GCA_963932465.1. NCBI lineage: Eukaryota > Metazoa > Arthropoda > Arachnida > Araneae > Salticidae > Maratus > Maratus speciosus. The sequence continues at coordinate 287,574,112 of OZ010794.1, forward strand.
GTTTTCATGTTTTCAAAAATGTCAAATGTCTTTTTAAAGTTTCACAATTCAATTTTTTTTTATAAATTAAAATCTCAAATGGAATTTTAAAGCTCAATTGTGATACTAAAAATCTGTTTAAAATGGTGAATGGTAAATGCAAAGGTAATGCTAGAAAATGTGAATCAAAACCTATGGGTCAAAATGACCCGGTATGCTCTTGAAAACTTAATACTTTCTATCAAGTTGAAGGAAAATTACTACTATGCTCTTAAATGTTCTTTATTGTTTTATTACAATTTATTTCTTTTTTTGCTAAAAATCTCATGATTTTTTTGAAAAGAACGGGGGGGGGGGGGGGGATTATATGATGAAAATGTCGAATAAATGGAAAATGTACTTTTAACATTTAGGTGCACATTATACACCGGAATATACAGTAATATTTAGAATACTAAAAGATGTTTGTAGAATATAAATAAATTCACATACAGACAATGCTAAGAACTGGATTACACAGCTATCTAGGAATGGTAATTTTTATATGTATATTTTTTAGTAGTGTTTCTTGCATGAATTAAATTTTAGCTTAATGTGTGGCATGTATAAAAATCAGTAGATAATGCATAGGTCTGTACAAAAGAATTTCGAGTACATTTCCATCTATTGGCAGAAATAGCTAAATGAGAATTTTCAACTGTGTAATGCTTTTTTATAACTAAGCTAAATTTTAGCATACTATGTAAAATATATATAAATCTATAGATCATATGCAAGGCTACAAGAGAAGAATTTGAGTAAATTTCTGGCTATGGAAGGTAATTATTCAATTTGGTTTTCAAATGTGTTATGAATTTTCTAAATTATTTATTTAGGTGTATCTTCATTACATTATTAAACAGAAGTTTTGTTAAAGTATTCTGGATGTGTTTAAAAATGTTTCATAATCTATGTCTAATGCACAATTTTTCTTTGTTTTAATTAAATGAATGTTTTTCTCCGATTTCAATAGTTTTTGTTCAATTTCCCCCCCCCCCCCTCTCTGTGGTAAAATCTGACTTTTACAAGTGTGTCTATGCTTCTGTACAAGTGTTAGTCAGTGTCTGGCTTTTTCATGCAAGCAAACTTGCTTATTCTATCAACACATAGCACAAAAATAAACATGTTAGCAACAGTAATGTAAAGCAACAAAAATGAATATAGTATACAGTTCTCCAATAAAATACACAAATTAAGAAGAAAATAGACTATGATGAACAGCACCGTGCAAAGAGAAAACTGCGCCCAAGGCAAAGCTTGAATTTGACGCCCCCTCCCAATACACACATTTTCTTTATGAGATGTGTCACAAAACTGAAAAATGCAGAAACGTAAATAAATTCTATTGAATACATATTTCACGTTTATTTTGGAAGTTTATGTTTAATTTTAAATCAGAAACTCAAAACAACTAAATAACAGGAAATTGCACTTGTATTTTGGCAAAGGAAATCTAGGAAATGGGTGTGGAAAATATGTATCTAACGATACACTATAACAGTTTGCAATCCTTTTGTATTTCCAGAAGGAAACCCCATGCTATTTTCAGAATATATGTTTTTGTCACAACTCACAAGCACAGAAAGAAAATTACAGACTCAGAAAACAGAAGGTTAGCGAAAGGCACTAAGACAAGTTTTGAAAAGAAAGAAGTCCTTATTAATAAATTTGTCTTTGGGTGTAGGGCAGTGGTTCCCAGCGTGGGGCATACGCCCCACAGGGGGGCAATTTCAGATTTCTTATTAAAATTTCTGTCATTTTTTTTTTCTAATGAAAGTAATGTCGTAGTCTAAAAATAGAAATTATAGGTGAAAAATTTTAAAAGTAACTGAATAAAAATTAATTTTCCAAACTTCAAAATACACTGGACACTGGAATAATTATGTGATTTTTTAAAAAATATTAACACTTTTTATATATTAAAAAAAATCATTTTAATGTTTCTGGTTGCAATATTATTTTAGTAAATCACACCTCTTTTTTATACTTTTTTAAAAAACTTTTACATTCATAGTACAATATACCCCATGAAGGAACTTTTACTTATGAAATTTTGTAAAATATATCTAAAATTGACTATTTGGACATGTTTAACCTAAAAAATGTTTTGAATTATCTAAATGAGGTATTACTTTTATGAAATTAATAATTCCCCGTCTTCATCATGGAAGGAAATGGATAGAAAGTAAACTTCTTATGGCTCATCTGCAGACCACATACAGAATATATAAACATACTTCATGACATATCCAATTTAAAATCAGAGAAACATGGTGGCCAATTAATAATAATGGGGAAAAGAAAGCCTGCTATCAAAGAAGCATGTTATGAGGGGAAAGGAAAATAGTTAATTAAAATGGATAAAGGTGCGAATTCGGAAATGTTACTTGTGAATTATGTTACCCAGACAGTCTCGGTGATAAACAAATATCACTTGTTCTTAATGAAGTACTATAATGATCCGTTATAAAATGCATCAATTCTATCAGATGTAATGCAAAATATGAGAGAGATTTCAAGAAATTTTACGAAGATTAAAATGTAGACTATTTAAGACTTTTAAATTTGAGGTAAGTCACCAAAATAAATAAAACTTTTGTAGATGTAAAGACGAGGATCCATGATCTCATTGATTCATAGAGTTATGATAAAAACAAACTTGTAATAAGAAAATATGATTTTGTTAAATTAAAGAATGTGAAATCACTTATCAGAGTTAATGTTATTTTCAGATTCTTCCGGGAAAATAGAAGTTTATTTTTTTTATATAGAATTAAGATTTATATGACAGAGAAAGAAAGGGGGGACATCATGATTTTACAGATGCTTACGTGGGGCACGGCCAAAAAAAGGTTGGGAACCACTGATGTAGGGTAAGGGACAATGGAATAACTTTGAAGTGAAAAATTAAAGTGCTTTCATTGGGAAAAAAATTCCCAATCTGTAAATATAATTTTTTTTAACGAAAAAAGAAGAAAAAATAAGGTTTGTAATATAAATTTGGCCCCCCTCAATTTGCGTGCTCGGGGAGAACGCCCACTTCACCACCCCCCACCCACTTTGCACGACCCTGGTGAAGAATCTTTTTTGGCCCCTTATCCTTTTTCGCATCAACTTATAAGATTAGAATTTAACAAGATTAAAAATAAAATTTTACTATAATTGATTTGCAAATTTTTCAATACTTTAATTTTTTTAAACAAACAACAACAAAAACTCTTGAAATTAAATAGGATAAAAAAATAGGATGAAATTAAAAAGGATAAGATAAAATCAATTTACAAAAAAAATAGGCATACCAAGACGAATATCATCATGCTTTGTAGCTGCATTTTGAACTTTTATAATGCCAGATTCAGCAGCCTAGAGAGAAAATAATATATATAAACAAATCTAAGCAAATTACATTAAACAAGTTTTTGAAATACATATTAACAAAAATGATCAATTGTAATTTATATTTTTGGATACAATATAGCTGATACTACATAATCAAAATTTTTATAGATTACATTTATGAATGTGTATAATTACTATATAGATTTACAGAGAACAGCAATAAAAATCTTGCAAGTATTTGTATTATCTTCCATTATAAACACCTGCAAAAATTGAGATGGAACATTTTATTTTGACTATTGATTTCACTCAAATTGATAGAAAAGCCAAATGTAAATTGATGTAATAATGCTTTATTTAGTATACACAGACACACCAATAAGCTTAAAGCCGCTGTAGTCGTATGTTGTATTTTAAACAAAAGAAATTGCATAGCTAGGTAAACTAAGGCTAATGTCAGACGAACGTCTTTTTGCACGCTTTTACAGCCTCCCTTCACATGCTGGTGAAGGTGCAGGGAGACTGTAAAAACAAAAAAAGATGTTCATCTGACATTAGAGTAAAAATTCAGCAGCACAGATTCAAATGAGTTCAGTGATGAATTTAAGCATTTATTTTGCATGACTAATTAGATGTTCAAAAAAATAAAACAGACATGCAAGATATATGGTCAGTTTTAATCATGGTCATGACTTAGTAATATCATTCATGATATAAAATTCTATGAATAGATGCTTTTCAGGCCACTATTGAAAAAAATGAAAAATTAAACTTCTTACCTCATTAGAGGAATATGAGGAGACAAGAGACGCACAAAAATAAGAAAAAATTTTCAGCAAAAACATAACTTCTTCATTTAGTCTTGAAAATTTAAAGAAAAGAAGAATCATAGCTGGCAACTCTTAATTTTAAATGAACATTTTTTTTTTTTTTTTTTGACAAATAATTCCACTGGATTAGTTAAAAAAAAAAGAGCTTAGTACTTCATTATAAAAGAATTAGTAACAAAATCTTAATTCGGCAACTTAAACATGATGACTCATCAGACAACAAACCTAATTAAATTTAAAACTGTCAGACTATATAAGAGAAATCGACGGGGCTTCAAATGGAACCAAAAGTAATTTTTGAAATCATTTGTCAAACATAGGACGGCAACAAATAATCAAAAATAAAATCAGCTTTAGGTTCCAAACTAAACCATATCCTGATATGTGAAGGAGATATCAGTTTGCTAAGATGTCATTCTGGCAAACCAAATGCACTCATCTGACAAGCCTCATGCTGCACCGAAGAACCCACACCTCCATGATAAATCATGAAGAAGAGCTGACAGATGTATATGTGAAAAAGCATTTCAACAGGAGGAGAAAGAATAAGCAGCCAAAAGAAAGATACAATCCTATGGCATCAAAAGAAATTCACGAATGGTGGATCGCATCTAAAGAACCAGCGTATCGGAAAACAAAGTGTCCCAGAAATAGATGCAGCAAGTTTTGGGAAAAACTTAATACATTTTCTGGCAAACTTAATGGCAAGGTTACACAACGAAGAAGCAGACAGGCTAAACTCAAAATTACTGAGAAATGGTAAACATGAAAAAAACAATGTGTGTATCTCACAAGGCCCTTGGCGAGAAAAGGAAATTTTTCATGCATATTTTCTGGCAATCTATTTACTTTTTCATATACACAAGAAATTTTTTAGAATATTTATGCAATTTAATATAAAGAAGCCATTTATTTATATTTATATACAAACGTTATACAAATTGCATATAAAAAACAATAGTATATATACCGTATTTTCCAAGATTGATGCTGCAGCAATAAACTAGATTTTTCTGGTTTGAAAACAACAATGTGGCCAACAACTAGGTGTGGCTTGTAAGTTGTACCAAATTTACTGCCATTCTTTATTTAAAAATTTGGAAATCTGGTTACGAAAAAAAAAACAAAAAATTATCCATGATCTTATGTGGATGTGACATGACCTGTTACCTGTGACATGAATTATCATCATTTAAGGGTAAGCTTTGTAGAATATGGAATATTGGCTAAAGGAATACTGAATAAATTAAAGTAGACAGGATAAATTGCATTGTGTATGGATAGTGACAATAAACCTGATGCAAGAAAGTTGCAATTCTTTGCCGTCATTTCATTTTTAAATTAAAATATGAAGAGAATAACTAATAATATAAAGGATAATTTTTACTTTACAGCCGTGCAAAATGTTGAAGATGAAATGAAGAAGCAATTATTGGTGAAAACAACAAACTTGTTTATTCGGAATCCACTAGTGTTAGAAGGTTGTTACACACTTCGTTCTTGGACATCGTGAATTATGAGCTTGGAAATCTCTATAAAATTAGAAACCTTGAAAAAAATCCTTTAACTCTTTAAAATTATTTTAAGAATGCAACACAGATTATTTAATTATTAAGGCATGAGACACAATCTCAAATCCTTAAGAATATCAACTTTTAAGATGAGAACAATAATTTTTAACAACTTTCAAGTCAGCATTCCAAATGGTAGGCAAAACCCGCATTCTGCCAAACTGCACAAATAAATTTTACATTATGTCAGGATCACATCAAATCAAATTCTGATTTAAAATTAATGAAATTTTGTACGTAAATAAAACCCACGTGATGACTTCAACAGTGAGAGAAAGCGAAAGACTTGGAGCATTAGCAAATCAAACAGGAGCGAGACTTCGATAGAGAAGTACATCAGTAACAGCACTCCTCTGAAAATGCTGTAAAAAACAAAATACAGTAAAACCTGTGTAAGTTGACCACTTGCGGTGCCGCACTTCAGTGGTCAACTTAGAGGAGTGGTTAACTTATAAAGGGTGATGATAAATTTACTTTTTTTTAATGTAATATTCATACCATATCATTTTTTCCCACAAAAATTTTATTTATTGACAGGCTTTAAAATGATATTGTATTACCATGCATATTTCTAACACCTTATAAAAGAAAAGATTAACTACAAGAATGAATTAATAGTTTTGTATCAATTTTAAAATCAATTAGTATTACTACTATTTAAAAAAAAACAGTCAATCAATATACAGCCAATTAGTGATTCTTCAAACTATACTAGTTATTACACATAATTTATAAAAAAAAACATTAAAAAAAATATGTCTGCTTACCAAGTAGCACCTGGGGTTATTGAAAGAAGGGAAGGAATGATAAGAGAATGGGAAATAGAAGAAAGAAATCTAGAATCAAAGAATGGAGGAGGAGGGTTGAAAAGCCAAATCCACAAGAGCAACAATGTAAGAATAGATAAGCCTTGAATTATTTACCTACACCTATCACTGCTAAAAGCATTTCCCAGGCTAAGAACTATTTCACCCTTTTAGAAATTCTAGTTTAAAAAAAAAAAAAGAACAGAAAATTTCGTGGAGAGTTACTTTTTTTTTTATTATTCATGATTTGTTAGCTTTTTGGATGGTCAAGTTATAAAGGGTTTTGATGGGCATTTTATAATAGTTCTAGTCAAATTTCTATAATTTCAGTGGTCAAGATACAAGATAGACAGGTGGTCAAGTTACAAAGGGTTTGTCTTATAGTTTTGTATAGGATAAATTTGGTTCCTGATAACAGAGGTCAACATAGACAGGTGGTCAACTTTACAGGTTTTACTGCACATCTGCATTAATTGTGGGGGAAAAGCAAGCGATGACAGGCTTAACATCGCACTGTGAAATACATGACTTGATTTAAATAAGTACTGATGCAAAACAGCTGAAAAGGAACAAAAATATATAAAATTTAGAAACTGTGAGAATTTATCTAACAATACTAGTGAAAAGAAAAAAAAATGTCTCAAATGGCTCAAAAAAGCATTATAAGATGTTTACAAATGATGAATGAGCAGAAAATTGCACTTTGACCGGGCATTGCATCTAATCACAATGGCTCCCCTCAAGTTTACCTCAGAGAGTCTTTATAAGGAATAATGGTACTACTTAGTTATCCTGTCGACCATTTTCGCCAAATTATACAAATTGACATAATTTTTATTTTAAATAATGAAAGAACAAATAGATCAGTATAACATTAACAGAAATACAAATAAAACGTTTAAATAAAAATGACTTGATGACGTAAACACATGTAACTTAAAGTCAAGTGAATGTGACATTTACAATCAACTATTATTGCCATTTAATCTTATAGTTTGGCAATAGATTTTTGGTCGACGGGATAACTAAGTAGTACCGGAATAATTCCTCCCATTTTTTCCTTCAATCTTTACCGGTGCTGATAACGCTAATCTTAACTACCGGAAACTATTTTACTCTATTTTTAATTTTTTTTCAGCATTCATTAGAAAAACATGTACACTTATGTTTGGCAACAGCTTGACTAATCTTAACACGTTGAGCGCCACGGTGACTGACACTGAAGATGAAAAATTTACAATATTTTAAGTAATTTTTAAGAAAGTACAATCCTGTAATAAATAAAAGGTAAGTAAATTTTAAATAAATTTTCAGTAATTATTTAAAAATATATACATATTTTTAGTTTTATATCAAATTTTAGACCGTCAGTCATCGGTGAATGATGCATTCTAAACGGAAAGTTCAGTGTCAGTCACTGACATGGCACTTAACGTGTTAAACTTAAAGTAATTTCTGATTTGGATCACTTTTTTGATAATGACGCGAATGCTGTAGATAATTTCATAGACACTGATTGAAGTTTGTCATCTGAGATTTTAAAATTATTCCACAGAAGTTCAGAATGTTTAATTTTGTCCAGTTAATCATTTTAATTAATTCATCTAAACACGGTATTTTCTTTTATAACGAATGTGATGTTATCAGGGTTGGCATGGTTTAAACTAACTGGTTTTAACCATGGTTTAAACCAACTGTTTTTTTCCCCTCCAAAAAAAATCTTTTTTTAGGAGAAATTTCATATAATATTTTCTCTTTTTTTGTAATTTAAGTGTTTCAGATTTTTGGATATAAATAATTTTTACTTTTAACAGTCTATCTCTGCAGTCAACATGACACATAAGTGAGCCTAGGTCATGTTTGTATGCATGTAGAATCAAAATTGCATGTGTTGATGAACATATCTGGTGCTCTAAAGAGAAAACTTAAGATGTATGAATTTAGCAAAAATAAAATAGATTGAAAATATTCAATGTTTGGCATAAAATATTTTCATTTGAGTAAATGCAGATTACTTACAGCAATTGCCTACATAAAATGATCTTTACTCAAGATATGAAGTCAAATAAGAGGACATTGAAAAACTGAATGCTAGTTATAGCATTTCAATATTACCAATCTATTTTTTCTGTCATTTGTTGAATCTAACGGTAAAAAATGTTGTCTTGGAGTTATCACACAAAAAGCAAAATCATAAGAAGCATTTGAATATTAAAAATTCTTTAAAAACCTCAGATACTGATATTATATAAAAAAATTAATCATAATGGAGATATTGTCTTGCAGATGATTTTATTTATAATTCTGAAATAATGATTAGGTCAAGGAGAAATATTTAAATGTTCAGAAAATTAATTTTCACTGAAAAAAAAAAACAAAAATTGCAACAGTCAGGTACAAAAATGTTTTTATTGGTGTTGGCTCTTATAATCAAAATCGCACAAGAAATTGGACCATATATATTAATATTATTAACTTTTAGCTTAGTCATTTAAAAGTTATGTGTATTATACTTTAAATTAGAAAGAAGAAAAGACTGTTTATTAAGTCTGATGGCTGTTTAAATGTTTTAGTGGATGACAACTTTTGTAAAACTTCTGTCCCTTTTTAGATCAATATTTTCAGCAGTCTAAAAAGTTGCTAGTGTTTCTGCTTACTTTACTGCCGCTTAAAAAAACTCGCATTTTCAGAAGAGAAGTGTCAAGTGACACTTCTCTTCTATTATGCAATTGTAATAAAAAATGATAATTGCTCATGTAGTATTCTAACAGAAAAATCAAACATTCAAGATAACACATACTTCAAAGAAATTTTTTTGAATAGCCATGTTAAAGCATATTATATTCATGAAATTACATCATATATTTATTTATTAGTTATAGTAATCAAAGGATTGTTCATTAAGATTTTCAAGGTATCAACGTTTTACTGTGTAGAGCATTTTATTCTTGGAACATTAGACATAGTTGTTGCTAATAATGTTTAAATTCTAAATTATTTCAATTTTCTGCATCACTGACTGTAATTATTTAATTTAAATAATTTTTAAATGAAGATATATTACTTATACATATATAAGTAATATAACTTCATTTAAAAATAACAAATATTGTTGGATATATCCTTCAATACTTAGTATTATTATCTATAAATATGCATGTATAGGTAATAGGAAAAGTTATTTTTAAAAAAAACCTGGTTTAAACTAAATAAATTGTTCTATTAATAAAAATTCTGGTTTTTTGCCAACCCTGAACAGTATGTACACGGTATGGCAATATACCTGATGTGGCGTTAAACTAGTTTTTTTTATAGGACATTATTCCTGGAAAATACGTTACATACTATATATAAGTACATATAGGACATGAGCACACCTATAACACAAGCATAAAAGTTCATCAGATTTGTTGTCAAAGCTGTTTAATATTATTTGACAACAAATCTCACTTTCTGAAGCCCAAATTGTATCAAGCTTTTTAAAAAAATGCCAAGACCCTCACAGAAAAAATATACTCACATCATTATAAATATTTTATTATTTATGGAATTTCCACTATTGTTTTAGTAACATATAAAATTTTAATGCTTAATTTTAAAAGCAAGCCTTCATACCTAAAAACATTTTTACAAGGAGGATTTTGGTGGCGACCAGTCTGTATATATATATAATGTATACCTCTTTTAAATGCGAATATCGCTTCCTAGCTTCTAATGATAAAGCTTTCAGATCATTCTGTATGTTTTCTAGTAACTTTTTATCAAATGCAGGTTTCTCAGAAGCAGCCATTTTATGTCCTAAAGAAAACAAAAAGATTGAATCACTAAGATGTATGTAAAGCAAGCAGTAGCTATACATTTAACAAAATACTCGTAAGATTGAATCACTAAGATGTATGTAAAGCAAGCAGTAGCTATACATTTAACAAAATACTCGTAAGATTGAATCACTAAGATGTATGTAAAGCAAGCAGTAGCTATACATTTAACAAAATACTCGTAACATACTGGTTCATAAAGAATGAAGATCAGGTCCAGGGTTTGCCCAAGTGGACCTGCCCGAAAAAACTAGCCCGGGTTTTTTCGGGCGGGCCCACTTGAAAAAACACATTGTGGGTTTTTTCAAATTTTCTCATGTTTACACAATCTGTAACATTATTTAATCTAAGGTATGAGAATAGGTGAAAACTGGAAAATTGGTTTAGTAGTCAGTGGCTGTTAGACAGGGTCTGACCAAGTGGGCCCAGCCTGAAAAGAACCGCCCAGGTTTTTTTCAGGCGCACCCACTTGAAAAAAACCCATTGTGGGTTTTTCAAATTTTCTTGTGCTTTCACAACTGTATCATTATTTAATCTAAGGTATAAGAATGCAAAGATAAATGCCAATTTAAATACATTTCAAAAGAACCAGATTTAAAGGAATTTCTAAGCAGAGATAAAATGACCAAAAAAGAAATAAGCTGTAACGAAGGAAGGTTTTCATGCCTGTAATCTAAAATGTATCCAAATGCTTTTAAATGCCGAACATTTAAATCTTAATGCATGCAAAAAGATGACACTTGAACCCCATCTTGATTGTTTGCATTGTTATAGCTTTTAAGATTAATCGTCCCATTTATTATCCTTCTTCAATGTTCAATGAAAGTGTTATATAGGAGTTTTCAACACAAAAATGGATCAGATTATGGCAAAAAAGAGTGAAACAGATAAGTTTCCTCCTGGATTTTGTCAGTTTTTCTTTTCTTTACATTCAGTACCAGCTACCTCTACTTCAATCGAACAATACTTTTCTGCATTTGGTCTGGTTTGGAGCAAGTTACGTAAACATTTTGGAGTTGATAAAGCAGCAAAGCTAGTAATAAGAGTATCGTCATTTGCAATCTAAATTTACAAATATCACTGACACTGATTTCCATGACAATCTAATTTAACATTTACTACTATTGCAATATATATGTAGCAAATTTTGCTAAAATTTTCAAATAGTATATTATTACAAATCCCATTTCTTTCAAAAAAAAAAAAAGTCTTCAATTGATTTCTGATTTGAAGTGAATGAAAGAAACTATATAAATTTAGCATGTTTAACTTAAGGTAAGAATTATATAAAGAAATCCAGTTGCAGTTCACTTTAATATATCCTTAGTGGGCATAGATGCCGTATGTTCCCACAGCTGTTGTTGTTTTGAATTGTTTGGCGATTTTTTATTGGCATGTTGGCGGTGTTTACGGATATGACAAACTCGGTATGGAAACCTGTGTGACGTATAGTGCTGTCCTCTAAAAAAAACCCACTTTTTGAATTTTTCTCTATATAAAATTTAATAAAAAATACAAAACAATTTGGAGTAGCTACATTTTCACAGCTTGTTCTGACTAAGATTTTAATGTATAGTATTTTTGATTCTGTCAATATATTACAAAATGGCAGTCAATTAAAGAAGAATTTGAAAAAAACCCACTTTTTCCTAAAAATAACCCATGTTACCTAAAAAAAACCCACATGCAAAAACACTCCTAGAAACCAAAATATTAGACAGCAAAGTATTTCTTCCATTATTAATTATTTTTAAAACACAATTCTGCAAAAAAAAAAAGTTTTTTTTTTTTCAGTTTTTTGCAATCAAATCCAAAGGGGCAATTTAATTACACAAGTTTTAATTAAGCTTTGTTCAGAAAATAGAAATGCCTGAAATTGGCAATGTGTTATTCAGAAACTACAGAAATGTTCCATTTTTTGGTAAACATAAAATATCTGTCAGAAAATAATGCCAAAGTTGTCGTTTTGAACCAAATTTCCAGACAAGGAGAAAAACCACCCAAAGAGAGGCGTCATGGGACCGAAAATCACTTGTAACTCGATAAGTAATTTATCAAAAACGTAAAACTCATTTCGATTCTAAATCACTTAGTCAGCCCTGTCAATTTTGTACCTTTATGTTTAAAAATGAGTAAATGTGTCAGAAAGTTTCATGCTTGTTGAACAGTGAACTTGAGAATCGCCTAATAAAATAGTAAAATAATGATTAAAATAAAATAAGCTTGTAAAGAATAAAACAATGTAAGATATAAAAGTAAAAGGATATCTTTGTGCACACAAATATAAAAAAAAAAAAAAAAAAAAAAGTGGATGGGTTTTATTTTTGCAAAAACAAAGGGGGGAGGGGGAGATATGACATAACTTGTACAAATTCTTAGAAATGCAAAATATGCATTAAATTTGCATAATTTATTGTTTTTTTTCCTTTAAAATTAATATTTTAAAGAAAAAATATATGCTCCACCATTTATATATATATAAAAAAGTGGGTTATTTTTAGTTCCCGCATGGTTTTTTTTTTACCTCTGTTTTCAAAAGGTCACAAACTGAGCAAAACATAATATAATCAGCTGAAAATGGTGCATTTTATTCACAAATTAATGGTTTAACAGAAAAGCATCTAAAAACTGACGTACGTCATTGTAACATGTCGTATTATAACAAGAAAAACTTTGAAAATGAAGCTCTTTTTTTCGCTAGAATTCTGTATTATTAGCTTATTTTTAAAAAAAAACTAAATAAACACTTCTAAAGTAATTTTAAATAATTTTATTATTGTAAATGGCATATAGAAACAGGACAAAAAGAAAATTTTATTTCAGTGATTTTTTTGATGAAGTTCTAGGGTGTGTTTTTTTTAGGATACATTTTCCTGTGGGTTTTTTTTTAGAGGACAGCACGATATGTGTTGTGACTTGTTGTGTTCTGGCAACCCCTGAGAAGCTTAGATTTTGTGGATGTATCGATGTATTTTGATTTTGATATCGTATTCTATGGCTGTCTTTTTATTTTTATGTTAAATTTATTGGATGTATTTGATTGACTATAGTTTCTGTAGTCCGTTTAAACGCTCTTGCTGAAGTAATTAAGAAATATGAGGAAATTTTGGCATGAAAGGAAGGTTTGTTTATAGCGTGTCAATGCGTATTAAGCCTATTTTGGAAAATGATGGCGGTGTTATATTTTGTGCTGTAGGTTTCAAGAAAGCAGATGCCTGTTAAGGTATGTTGATAATTTTATGTATATTTTGTTGCTTTAAGAGTTTACATTTTCAGATTGCTACAAAACGAGAACTACTGAATTTTGAGAATGCTATACCGCGAAAAATGCTGAATTCGGCGATGTTTTTCTTTCGGTAAATGAGCGCGAAGCGCTCATACAACTATTGCTGATTGCCACTTTAGTGAGTTTCGTTTTTTAGGTATATTTTGCTGCTTTAAGAGTTTTTTACATTTTGAGATTGCTGCAAGATGAGAACTGCTGAATTTTGAGAATGCTATATCACAAGAAATGCTGAATTCGGCGATGTTTTTTTTCCATTAAATGTGCGCGAAGCGCTCATACAAGGATTACTGATTGCCAGTTTGGCAAATTTTGTTTATTATTTACATTTTATTTTCGTTAAGCCAAATATGTGTATAAACGGGTGCTTGGCGACATTTACTACTTGGCGGAAAAGGGGTTTTCACGCCAAGAAGAATTCCAAGATGTAGTTAGTATCCTTAGATATGATGATGATTAGATAGATGTAGTATCCTTAGTGCAGCAAACTAGTCCCATGAGATACAGATGTACCTTTTAAATTAATTTGATTTTTTTTCTTTTTATATATTTTTTGTTAATTCATAATTAATCCAAAATTATGCCTAGGTTTCACTGATAAATGGTGAATTTAGATATTATGTATATGAAAATTAGAAGTTTAAAGTGTTTTCCAAAAAAACTCAATAAAGCCCGATAAAACCCGGGGTTTTTCAGAAAACCCTGAAAAAACCCGGGTTTTAGACTAGTGGGCCCAGTGGATTGGGTTTTTTCTAACCCTGATCAGGTCTGACCTTGTCCTGCCAACGGGTGCTTCAGGCCTATCCTTTAGTTTAAGAAATAACACCTTCTTGCATCCCATCCAAAATATATTGCCCTTCTTTCCTCTCAGTCAAACATATTATGCCCTTACAGCCTCTTGTAATAAAAATTTGCTTTCATAATATAACAGATTTTTTTTTTTTTTTTTTTTTTTTTTTAAGTAGGATTCAAGTGAAATTTTCTAGCTAAGTATAGTTTTCCAAAACTTACACTAAGTATGTGTACAATTTAGCTTGTTTAAAATCTTTAGCATTCAGCAAGATGTCAAAAGATGAGTTTAAAACAATTCAATTTGTTCAGAAATTTAAAATAAATATACTCAATACCACATTAAATTTATCCTATGGAATTTAAATATTAAGGTGCGATTTTTAATGTTCAAAGTGAAAGGCAAATTTTAGAAAAATGCAGATTGAGATTATAAAGTGGAATTCAGCTGTATATTTTCAAGTTTAGTTTCAAAGAAACATCCATCAACGGAGCATGCATATATTACTTAAAAACGTACCTTAAATATATACTTTAAGCTAGCTTTTTAGCAATTCATGTCATCCTAAATATGGTGAAAATTAGCCCAGAAGTAAATGCCAAGGATCTGTAAAGAAAAACGAAATCACATTTCATTATAAAATAAGTCAAATCTTATAACAAACATTTTGCATTCATAAATAAATAAAACAGTGCGAATTATGTACTATCTATACATTGCGAAATTATGAACTATAAATATTTAATTTTAAAAATATTGAGAACATAAACGGTTCACTCATGAAAAGTACAATAAAAAGACATTCAGTTTAGGATTTTGAACTATAAACAATAATAATAAAATATTTTATCCAGAAGAAAAGTATCTACTATAATGACAAGTGAAAATGCAATTAGCTATACCGAATCTATCAAACAGCAGCTAAATAAAGATTCTGAGACGTATAGCAAAAGTAATAGCTGAAAATATATTCATAAATTATTTTTCCGAAGAAAATTCTTATAAATATTACTGTATTACCGAATGTCAAATCTAAAATAACATCGTTATAAAAATTATGAATATCTGCAAAACTATTTTAGAATTTTTCATTTAACTTACCTATATTTTTAATCATGACTTGAACTGTTAAGAGACTTACACTGGAAAGACATTATTATGTCATTTAAATCGACAAATAATTAAAATATAACAAACATAAACATTAATGATGTGTAGTAGTAAAACAGCCCTTTAATACACAGTTAATTTTACAGTTACAGGTATAACTGTACATTTTAATAGAGAGCCTTTGAAAGAGAGAAGTGTTAGGCATACCCGCGATTTGGTGTCGGAAAATTATCCTTTTAAAAGTCAGTAAACTGCTAAAAACTGGTTTAAGTTTTTAACTTTGTCAACTAACGTACGACTCACTAACATCACATAAAAGATCAAGTTCTGCAAAATAATAATAATAATTAAAAGAAAACTTTATGAACAAATTCAAATAAACGATCAGATTCTGCATAATAATAATAATAAAATCATTATGAACAAATTAGAAATATATAGTAAGAGTTTTCTCTACATTATATTTTCTTTCGTCATAAATAACCTCTAAGCCCAATGCTGTGAACTTCACTTCTGATTTAAAAAAAAATAATAATAATAACCCTTTTCACTACAAATTTAGTCACATTTTTACATGAACGTCATTAGAACATGCAATGTTTATATGCCTTATAAATGTTTATTTTGAAATATCTAAATTGGAAAACTGTATTTTTAGTTTCTTCTATCTTTTTTCGAATGATTTATACGTTTTAGAACTCGATTTGGCTGTTTTTGGAAAATGCCTGTCCGTGAGTCTGTGTGCATATGACACAAATTCACGGAATCAAATAAAACTTCACATTCAGTTCTTGAGATAAATTGGAACTGATTAGGTTTTGGCACAAATCGAACAGGTGGTGTTGCTATGCTGCATTTTCACGATTTCAGCGATATCTTTATCTCAAGAATTAATGCGCGGAGTTTCCTCAAACTTCATATTCTGTTAGAACATATGACATTTTGGAGAGAGTGGCGCCGATGGGATACGAACCACGGATCTCATGATCAGGAAGCAAGAACGTTAACGTCGAGCAAAAGGCCAAGCCAGTTACTCTAAGCTAGTAACTCGCTTTATACTGATCATGGGAGATGAGATCGCCACACACTCCCTCCCCAGTAAGAAAGACATCTTACGAGCGATATTCACTCGTGAGGGATGCGCAGCATGCCAGGCTTATGTGCTGTGAGCGTTTCACAGGTTTAGTTGCTGGAGATGATTTGGTGCTGCCATCTGTTGGTTATGAGAGGAGATGATTGTTGTTGAAGGTTGCGATTTTGCGTGCGTCCGGGTCACCACTTTGGTGAGAGTGGCGCCGATGGGATACGAACCACGAATCTTATGATCAGGAGGCGAGAACGTTAGCGTCGAGTAAAAGGCCAAGCCAGTTACTCTAAGCTAGTAACCCGCTTTATACTAATCATGGGGGATGAGATCGCTACAACATAAATAGACTATGATTAAATTTAGGTGTAAATAGGAAAAACAGTT
The DNA here is from genome assembly GCA_963932465.1 of Maratus speciosus. Classification (NCBI taxonomy): domain Eukaryota; kingdom Metazoa; phylum Arthropoda; class Arachnida; order Araneae; family Salticidae; genus Maratus; species Maratus speciosus. Next base: position 287,591,148 of record OZ010794.1, read on the forward strand.
GCTCCTTCTATGCTGTGTTTATTCCGATTTTCGCGACAATATATCTTAAGAATTAACCCAGATAGCATGAACATTAGCAGCAAGTTTGATTTTTTCTGACGCTATCTTGACGTGACAAATTTGAATTCAGAAATTCACAGCAAATCTCCCGCAAGGTATACCATCACCCACTTGCATGAGTAGTTTGTTGTAAAACTGATGGCAAGACTGTCTTTCATTCACGAAAGTGACGAAAGCAAAAAATCCCCCTGTTGAGAACCCAGATAGCATGTAAGGTTTCCGAAAAGGGTCGTTTTTGCTTTACTTTCTAACTATCCTGCAAAGGTTCTCGTGATAATCGTGTAGCCAACCCATGTTCGGAAATCATTATGATCCGTACGATTTTTGCGCATGCGCAACTTATTTCTTTTCCCGACCAGCGTAGGCGTAGCGTCTCCCAATGGCGTCTGTTTTGAAAGCTTTCGTTGTGTCAAGTTTCTAACATTTACAGAAAATGCGGTAAGTTTGCCATTACTTTTACTTATTAGTATATATCATTATTGTTTAAATCGTTCTTACTGTAGTCTTTTTTTCTTCTGTACTGTCTTATATTTAAGATTTCTGTGTAAGTTACCCATGAGGAAAAGATGATATTTGATTCAACGCTATTTTGTTTAATTATGTTATACAGCATGCTACATCTTTAAATTAAACTAACTTCTATAAACATGATTTACTTAAAACATGTTATAACGTATCGTTTCACGTTTCGTAACCATCGCGAATTTTCAAATGTATTTTGATAACATAACTGCAGTTCCGTTATATATACTTTTAACACATAGGATTGACGTAATGGTAATGTAAATGAACCATAAAATACGAAATCGAGAAAGTGTAAGGAGTTTTTTGTAGGAGTAAGTGTTTAGGAACATATTTTATTATAATAAAACATTTTTAATTATGATCGAGGCTAACTAGTGTTTTTATAATTAAAAACACTTAAGTCTTAAACACAATTTTGTTTTTATGTTTAATTATTTTAAACTTGTAAAAATAAATTTTATCTTTTTTTCTTAAAGTCTTCAAAAAATAAGGAATGTATACTTAAAGTTTTAAAATCACCACCACCCCCTTGCTGTGGACTGATTTACAAATCAAAACAGACTTTGACCTTCAACAAATTACATTCATTTGAAAATATAGGGTAGATGTGCCAGTAATGGACACCCTTAAGGAATTTCTTTAAAAATTATTTTTTTATTAATAGTTAAAATTATTATATTCCAGTTTTTTCAATATTATATTAATCTATCGACAATATTTAACCATTCTTATAGCCTCATTTCCCAATATGAATAGAAATTTAATTTTAAATAACAGAAATATATCAAAACACCCAAAAGCCCAGTAATGGACACCCTCTGTTCCAGTAATGGACACCCCCTAAAAAGTAATAAATATAATTGTTTTTATGACTATTTAGAGCCAGAATTTAATGAATACATACTAATGAAACAAAATAGTTATTTTCAAATAAATTTAACATTTAGGATACCAGTAATTAATAAAGTATTTGTGATAATCATTTATTGTTTGTATCAATTATTGAAATTATCAGAAGATCGATAGTTTTAATTATTTTAGATGGATAGATTAAAATACTAAATATCAGGCAATTACAGCTATCAAATTATTGTAACAGTGGTGGATTTAAAGGGTAATTAAAAAAAAGTTTTGGAATATTAATGTTTAGTTTTGTGCCACTATTTTTAAATGTTTAGTTTTGTCCCTATTTTTAACAATCTTCCAGACTCTACTTGATATATCATTTATAATAATTAATATTACAAATATGAAAGAAGTGATATTGTGAGTTGAATATTTTAAATACTAAATAAAAATTTATTTAGTATTTAAATTAATTTCAAAATAAAACTGTAGTACTGATGTTTGAGGCCAATGATCTGCAGATTTACTATAGTTTCATGAATATTACCTGTAACTTTCATTAATAGTATTACATTTTTTTTAAAAATAAGGAAACATTTAAGACAGAAAATAGATTTTTAATAGCTTCTGTAACTTAATTGCTTTTATTTAAACGGAGAGGGATTAAGCCCTATGAACCCCTCTTTGACTGTGCTCGTAAACAATATTTTTTGCTTCCTGGCTGGTTTGATTGCCGGATTATAAAATATGCAAGGTATATGTACTACATAAAAAAAATAGTAATAAATAAAATAAAATATTGAAATCTCATAAAATAACTTAAAAGCAGCTATTTATAAAAGTTTTGGTGTTATTACATTTTGGTAAGTATAATTTAAAAATTAAATTTGATTATTTAGGTTTGCAGTTAAGCCAAAGTATTTTATGCACTATAAACATCACTAAAATTGCATTTTTAGCAATGTCTACATGGGGTGTCCATTACTGGAAAATGACTAATTAACCATCCCAGTAATGGACACCCCTCTTAAAATCTTAAAAATAAATGAAATTTTGTAAATGGCCATTGGTATATAAAATTCAAAGTTTTCGATTGCTACTCAAACAAAAACATTCAAATTTTGTAAGAAAATAAATAATATATAAATTGATTAAACGAAGCCAACTCTTAGCCTCTTCATTAAGATTTTCACAGAAAAACAGCGAAACTTTGAAACATTATTTTCTGCTTCCTGATTGGTTTGATTAAAAGTGTCAACAATAACCCAGTTTTATAAAACATACAAGGGGAAATTATAAAAAAAATAATTAAAGCTAAATATTTATTAGTTATTTTTTTATGAACCAAAAACATCAAGGGGTGTCCATTACTGGAAGGGTGTCCATTACTGGCACATCTACCCTATATGCTGTGCATAGCGTATAAAACACGTAGATCATTTCATTTAAATGTATTTATCAAAATGTAGGTATATTGTTTGTTATCCCTTTTAGCGTCTATATATATATTTACAGATGATTTTCTGTTGTAATTTTAAAATAACATCCAAACAGAAATCTTTTTTTTTTTTTTTTCAATTATATGCGAATATGACATCTGTCGCAGGGTTCGTAAATATCATGATATTTTCGAAAATATCAAAAATATCCGATATTTTGATATATATCCGATATTTTCGATATATATCCGATATTTTCAAAGCAGCCAACTTACCGCTGATAATAAATGTTTTCAAGCATAATATAGATTAGAAACTAAAATATATTGCACTTAACATGAAAACTTAAAAGAATATTCTAAAAATGCATTTTTCTTTTTATTTTCTGTTTTTTTTTTTTTTTTTTTTACTTAGAACAAAATTGAAAATGAACTAATTAAAAACAGTAACAATTTGCTTTATAAAAAAAAAAGAAAAAAAAAACTATAGGATTCAGTATCAAGGTCAAGTATAAAAAAATCAAAAATTTTAAATACAAAAAAGTTCTTTTAATTGAAAAATTTTAATATAAATGTAAGTATAAAGTATCTTATTTCGTATTTTCTAACATGTTGTCTAGTTTAAACTAAACTGGACCAAAACATGAGAAAAGATTCCTTTCTAATGAAACTGTATATAACTGCTTATTTAAGTTAGTCAATTAATCTTTCAATGGTTGTTCTGAATTAATTATGTCCCACATAATTACTAGTTCAACATTTTAAAAATAAAAGCTTCAAAAATATATTTATTTTCTTTTTTGGCTAAAAAAGTCACATCCAGAAGAGACAAAAGTTCTTTATCTACAGATTCATAGTCAATAACAGTTGAAAATTTATTTCATTTACACTGAAATATTATGAATTACGACTGAAAATATCAAAAATATCTTGCACACATTCATATTTTGAAAATAAATATCAAATGCAGAAAATATTAAACATCTTGATATATTGAAAATAAATATCAAGTAATATGAAAATATCAAAAATCTTGATATTTTGAAAATAAATATTGGATATATATCCATTGATATATATCGACAAACTCTGGCTATATATAAAGAATTATCAAAATTACATTTTATCTTTCAATGGCTGTTCTGAATTAACTGTCTAACATAATTATTAATTCTACATTTAAAAATAAAAGTTTCAAACATAAAGCTTGGAAAAGATTTGTTTTCTTCTTTTCCTAAAAAAGTTACTGCCAAAGGCAAAAGTAAATTATCTACAGAATGATATAGTCAATAACATGTGGAAATTTCATTTACAATTGCTTTGAATGTGGAAAATATCAAAATTATCTCACATGGTGATATTTTTAAAATAAATATCAAGAATTTGAAAATATCGAAAATATCAAAAATCTTGATATTTTAAAAATAAATATCGGATATATATCAAGATATATATCATGATATATATCCATTGATATATATCAACGAACCCTGCATCTGTGCCAATAATTGTATAATTTTAATGTCCTTCATTAAATTTATTTGAGAATATCTTATCCTTATTGCACAAACACCCTTTTCACTATTCCTATATTTATAGTAGCTGCTATATGTAAAATTTAAAAACTGTCTTCAAACACAAGTAATTATTTAAAAGTTTTTCTGCAAAAAACCCCCACTAAATCATGTGCATGTATACATCTCAAAAAATAAATTTGTTATGTGTAGTGAAGAATAAAAAAATTATTTATTAAAAATAAACATATATTTACAGTAGAAATTAATTTTCGTATCTCATTTTGCCAGCTGATTGAGAATCGGCAAAGCTTTTAATATTAAGAGGCTGTACATATATAACGTTACCAACTTTATAGTAATTTTGTAATCTTTCCGGCTTTTACAATATCTTACATTATCATTCCTGGATTATGTCCCACCCTTCCATCACTAATCATATTGTTATCAGTGTCTCAAAGTTCTTTTTTTTTTCCTTTCATTTTATTTTTACATATTTTCAGTTATATGTAAACATATTGTTATATATCTGTTATTTATAAAATTTTCTAATAAAGAAGAAAGAGTATGTAAAATATCACTATATTAAATATAAAATAAGTTTATATCAATAAAATTTTTTAAAAGTATTTAAAAATAGCTCTTTGTTACATAATGTATTCAACAGATATATTGTTTCTTGCCGCTCTTATCAACAAAACAGATAGACAACATTCTTCCTCTTTATTTTACTAATAAGCACAAGTATCACTTCAAATGTACTATCTGGTTTCTCCAACAGCGGATTATATGCAAATATATATTAAAAAAAATAGGAAAGCCAAACGTTGAGGTATTCCCACATTTCAGAATGAAATAATTGTATATATAATCATTTAATGATTTTAATAATAACTTAGTATTTTCATAAAAATAGATAACTGAATATTTTGATGTAAAGAAACAGTTACAAATAGAAAAATGAATATTTTGGTTGGATCAAAAATGGTAACAATATCGAAAATGAATCTTCTCCCTCACCCTAGATATATCTTAAGATATCAAGTGCCAAACTCCACCTCCCTGAAGTGATACCGTTATATTAAGCACAGCCTATAAAATCATGAGCCTTAAATGCTTATCAGTTAGCTTGTTAATTTTAAAATTGCCCATCAATACTTTTAGTTATTAATAGTAAATTGGAAAAAATGAAATCAAAATAAGAATTATTTAAAAATTAAATGTTTTGTAAATTCATACAAATTAAAACTTGGTTTATTATTATTGTTGTTTAATTAATAAATATGAAATTACCTTACCCTTCTTGTCCCTTCCCCCCATAATTTTATCTGTACTGGCAGTGTGATCAGTGTGAAAACTGACAGGGCAGGAAATTCATACTACTACTTCTTTTGGTACTACCTGATTATCCCGACAACCAATTTCACCAAATAAAGTTAGTACATACTTTTAATAAGTGTACTTTTAGTAGTTGACCCAATAGCAGAAAATCCTCCAAGTGTTTGCAACAGATACTTCAGAGGCAGAAAATAATCTGCAGGTAAAACAGGTTTGACAGGTTGCAAGTTTTACAATCGAAGTGTTAATCAAACGATCACCTTTTTTTAAAAATGTTATTATGCATTTTATTAATTTTACTAATAATAATCTTAAGTTTTTGTATTAAGTAAGAAAGAGCCAAACATAATATAAAGCGAAATAAGGGTTCAATAGAAAAATAACCTGCAAACGAAAAAAGAAAATCTGCAACTCCCATCTCTAACTTTCTGCTACCGGTGTAGTTGATAATAAATAATAAATATAAATTGGTACAAAAATACATTACAAAATGTATTGTAATGTTAAGCCCTTCGTGACAACATATGTGTGATATAAAGTGTGTACACAGTCCTTGTAACTATTACTATATCGGAATGGTAATTTTTACGGTACTTTTCGGTTAGCCGGGTGCCAGTGTTAGATATACATACATATATATGTATATATACTTGTATACATAACACTGGCGACCGGCTAACTAAAAAGTACCATTTTTACCTTATTTAATATAAATTTATTAAATAAGGAAAAAGTCACTATTTGAAAATAGTGGTACAAGGGAGGCTTGTCATGAAGGGTTTAAAAGTTTTTTCTTCATTGTTATTATTTTATGTTTTATTTTTTAGTTTCAAGAACTAATGACATCATCTGGTAAAGATGCTGAAGTCATGGTTGCTAGCATGTTGAGAAAATTACAGATGATGTTGGAACAAAGTCCTAACAGAGGGTACAAAATCTAAAATTGCCCAGCAAGAAGAGGAACAGACAGTTGTTCTAATTTAACAGGTTGGTTATTATATATTTTAACAAAATTTGTTTTTGTGAGTTCATGCTCAATGGTACGAATAATGTTTTCTTTTTCCTATGAAAGTTTGTATTTTTCTGTAACTGTACGCCAGTGTTAAATATATACATATATTTACACACACACACACACATATATATATAGTGAAACCTCCCTGTGCGACCACCTCCTTGACCGATCATTTTTTCATGGAACGAAATTTATTCCCATAGGCTCAATACTAATTTTACCTCCATTCAGAGACCATCCCATTTGAACTCCCTCCATGAGCAACCCATTTTTTTGAAAACTTTTTACTTTAAGATTTTAATTAAAACTTTTTTACTTTATGATTTTGATTTGAATCAATGGGTTACCTTTATGAGTAAAATTTCATTGAATAATTCAAGGAAAATGTATCTTACCTTTATTATGCATATTTAATTATAGATTATTGATCATTTACTTGACCTTTACTTTCAATATTTTAATCATTTTCAAAATTATCTTACTTTTTATCATTGTAGTTTATTACTTTACTTAATTATTTTAATATTTTACCATATTGCAAGCATTATGTATAATTTTGAATGCATTATTACATTCAAATTACTGTTTAAAAAATGTAAACAAAGTAATGATCAGAAATGTGCAAAATTCTAAATTCCGCACAACCACTGGTCCCAAGCTGTGCGGATTTGAGGGAGTCTACTGTATATAATTCTCGATATATGACTGAACTCATTGTTTTTTCGTGAAGAAAGTAATTTTTGTCTAAATCCAATCAAATTGTCGTCTAAATTTATTTCTGAAAAAAATCAAGATATTGCTGATAATTGGTAATCACAATCTTTTTATCAAATATATTTATGTATTAATCAAGTTTTTATTATTATTAAGACTGGCTAAACCTGAAATAAAACTTCCTTACTTTACGACTTTGATGTGAATTAATATGATACCTTTATGAGGAAAGTTCCATTGAATAATTCCTGGAAAATGTATCTCATCTTTATTATGCATATTTAATTATACATTAATTATTATTTACTTGACCTTGAGGGGAGAGTGGGGAGGAATGTGATGCTTTTTACAAAAATAAGAAAATCAACTTTATTTGACACATAAACAAAATTTTGATATATAGAATACAAAAGGAAACACTCTCTAATGTCCTTGAACAATATAGAAACATAATTTGCAGAAACAATTTTATAAAGAAATTATAAATTTCAAAATGTGTCCCATACCTTCCCACTAACAGGGAGGTATGGGACAGCTATAAAACAATGTATGATAAGGGGCAAATAGTCTATTGTTGGCTATATATACAGTCTAACAAAGATTGTAGGTTGATGTCTGTGCTACAATATCAAATTTCAGTAACTTCATCACTGGAAGGAAAATTCAGGATTGTCAATCAGAGATAGCATTAAAAAAATCATCAGTTCAATTTATTTATGTTTTGAAGTAAATGAATATATTTATAATGTTATAATTCATATATTACCTTCTAAAAATATTTGCATATTAGCAGTTTACATTCATCTTATTAAAAAGAAAGAATTAAACATGTCCCATTCCTCCCTCTACCTTCTTTTATGTTAAACTTCTTGTATAAACAAAAGTTCTACTTTTAGTCTAGTTTAAATTATGAATAATATACAGTATGATGTTCAATAAATAGAAAAACTATTACATCTACGCGTAAACAAGCCTATACTACTATATTTTACTAATATACAGAAAGCATAAAAAGTATATGAAGCAAATTTACTTCTGATTCTTGAAATAATGCTTTGCTTAAGTCTTTAAAGTAAATCGGCTTGTCAAACGATGATTAAAAATTAGTTTAATTAACAAGGTATGCAACTGATATGAAAGGTTTGATAATTCTAACTTTTATTTTTCAATTTTAGAAATTATTTATTTTTTTTAATATTTTAACCCTTTGCACTCAAAGGTTTTTTTCATTTGTATTACCAGCAACTCAAAGTGATTTTAGTTATATCTTATTATTTTTTTAATTCTTTATGAATACGAATACAAATTTATGATATATAAAAAAAAAAACTAAAAATTATAAAATTATTACATTTTGTAATCGTAAAGTGTGATACCTCTTGAAGCAATTGCCAATATGTAATCTTGGCTTTTCTAGACAGATATCACAAAATTATTTTTATTGCCTCCGTAGTGGAGCCCTCAAGTTTGAAGACAAATTTTAAATGGCTCAGCTCCGGAGTCCTCAAGTGCAAAGGGCTAACTTTTTTTCAATATATAATGTATTTAAAACAATCAAAAATGGTATGAAAATTCAATTTGTGCGATTGCAGCATTGTATTTCTACAGTCAAAGATTTTGCACCTTAGCCGACTAAAATTTCGATTATACACCTTTCTCAGTTATGCATCGTTTTAGAAAGGTTTCCTGAAAGACATATAATTGGTACTTTACTGGGGTTTTTTTTGGGGGGGGGGGGGCTGAAATTGTCATATTGCCAGAGCAAAAGTTCTTTATCTACAGAACGACAAAGTCGAAAAATCCATTTACTCTTGCTCGACTGAAAATATACACAATATTTTGAAAATAAATATCAAACTTCATGATATTTTGAAAATAAATATCGGATATGTATCCATTTATATATATATCACTGAACCATCCTGTTTGTAGCTATAGTGTTTACTCTTTAGTGTACACTATACACTCTTCAGTACTCCCTCTGCTGATAGAATATAATCTTTTTTTTTTTTCCCCCATCATCTGAAGATATAAGAAAATGCTCTTTTATGAAACCTTTAAACACATAAAGGCTAGATTTATTATGGTTATTTGTGCTTTTCATTATGTAGGGACTTTTTTTTTTTTTTTTTTTTTGTATCACAAAATCAAAGCGTTCATTTTATGAGTAACAATCCCAGATGAAGATTCTGTCTGTGTCACTCTCTACTCTCTATTGTGTACAGTATAACCTCGAAAATCCGGCATTGTCAGGACCATGACGATGCCGAATTTCTGACTTCAAAAATACTTTTAATAGTCTTAATGGTGCCGTTATTCGTAATTTAATTCATACCCAAGTAATAGTTATGTGAGAAAAATAGAAAATTAAATATTTTAAAAAATATTAAAATTAAAAGTTTCTATTCATATTTTCTGTGTTACAAAAAAAAAATCTAGTATATATCATTTCTTCTCGTGTAATTTCCTAAACATCGATGTCAATTTTATTTGCTTCAATTATTTGAACAGCTTTTTAACAAGTTTTAATTTTACACAAATGTAGAATATTGAAAATATAGTTTTATTTATCTAAAGCAGATGTTAGTTTTCCAGTCAAATTTAAGCATTTTTCCACTGATACCTTTTCTTCTGTACTCAGAAGGGATTCAATTTAGCATAGCATCTGCGATCTCACAGTCAGCCAATCCATTGCTTTCAATCTCGAAATTTTTAATTGTTTAACGATTTATTATTATTCTTTCTCCTATAAGGTGGAAGTGTAAAAAAAAAAAAGCGGCGAGATGACTTTGATGCTGGATTTTCGAGGTCACACTGTACTTTATTTACTTTTACTATACGTATGTAATTTGTGTGTTTATAATTTTATTTATTTTTTTCTAGAGAGAAAAGAATGAATCAAGAAGAAAAATTTAATGAAGTACCTGTTAATTATATCAATTCTTTATATGTAAATAAATTACTATATTAATTCTTTATATGTAAATAAATAGAATTTTATAAACTGAATGATGTTTCATTTGTTTTCGAGACTATTTCCTTGATACTGAGAAATATTTTTCATTGCTTCAGTCTTAAGTTATTAAAAATAATTACAATCAGAAAAAGAACAATTTAAGTGAGTTAAATTATACTTTAAAAAACTAAAATAAATAATATTAGTTTAGTATTTGCTCTGTTGTACATAGGATAATATTTCTCTGGTAAAAGAAAAACAAGGCAGATGATTTTTAAAATTTGTCTTACTGTAATATGTAATTTACATTGTTAAACAAGCAAGAAATTACTATTTTTATGTAAAAATGCTGGAAAGATCAATGAATTTGTAAAAAAATTCTTTTGTATGTTGCATCATTAAACTATTTTCAGAGAAAAGACTAAATATATTCCTGTGGTCATCAATCAGAATCCTATGGAGGATTTATTTTATAAATCTGACAATATTCTCTAAATAATAATTGAAAATTCTAAGAAATAAGTTTAATAAATGAAAGAATTAAAAAATTTAATGAAGTAGTAATATAAAAAATATACAATCTTCTACAGTCATTAAATGTACACTATATTGGAATTCCACATATTTGATGTGCTATTTATTGTAGGTAAACACAAGATTTCATTATATATGTATACAATAAAAAATTATCTGATCCTGAATAGTGAACTGGATTCAAAAGGTAAGTAACTGAAAGTATAATTAAATTTACTATGTATAAGCATAGACATAGAGTTGTATGTTCTCAAGTCCCTGTAACATTTTAAATACTTTTTCTTACCCTCTAATATAAAAAAGCTTTTAGTTTTTTTATTTTATTGAATTTCTCCTTTTTCTTTTGTTAAAGGATAAATGACAAAAAAAAATCCCTTTGCTTTTTTTAATTTTAAGTTACCAATAATTTTCAAGACTCTATGCCTATGTGTATAAGAATGATTTTTTAATATTAAATACGTGAAATTTTTCAAGTTGCTAACTAAGCGTAAATAAACAGAGTGAAAAATGTTGAACCCGGATCTTTGAAATAGTGCTCCAATGCACTGTTGATTTGCGCCGAGTTAGCAATGTAAAAAATTTCACGTATTTAATCTTCAGTAATTTCACTGCTGATAATTAATTAAAATTTTACTTGGAATGGTTTTTATTCAAATGAAAGTGTTTTTCCTTAAGAAATTTTTTTTAATGGGATTACACATCCCTCATGCGTAGACACTTGCATGCTAATGTTAATCCTATGGGAGAATTTTTCTAAATATCTCGTTTGCATTTCAATATTGTAAATTTTATTATTTGTTACTTGTCAATCTGTACAAACACCTTTTTTTTTTTTTTTTTTAAGTTTTCAGTTTTGTTTGCAATGTGTTTTTTTTTTTTTTTTTTTTCACTAGAGTATTTTCGCTTTTGAAAGCAGTTCTGAATATATCCTAATTAGCAAAAAAACCTTGTAAAACAAAGTCGAAAAATGGCCTTTGTATCAAAACTGCAGGTATGCAATGCAAAAAAAAAAAAAAAAGCAAGCGAGATATTAAAAAAAAAATCTTTCAGCGGATTAACATTAGCAATCAGGTGTTTCTGTGCGAGTGAAGTATGCTCTTAACATTATTAAGCTTTTTTTATTATTAAAATAGGATCTAATAATGTAGCGAATTGATAAAAATTAAACATATATTTTATACATACATAGTAAAGGACAGGGATGTAAGAATTTCTTTCAAGGTAAAAAATGAACATATTAATTAAAATAAGCAATTTGATAAACATGTGGATTAATAAAAACCAGTTTTTTTCAATGTATAGATAATATTTGACTAAAATTTAATTTTCCACAGGAACAAACAAACAACAACCAAAAAAATATGCTCAGCTCAGAAAAATTCTAAGTTGAGTTATTTATCTCATTTTTCTATCAAATAAGATTTTATGATTTATAAAAACCTCATTTTCATTTTTTTATACACGCTTGTAATAAAAGCCTTTCATCAATCTTTGATTGTAACTCCTCTAACTACCCTTTCGTTTCTTCCTTTTGACATGCTTATCATGAAACACTTACAAACTCCCTCAGATAGCGTCAACTAGCAACCTTTTTCAATCCTTTACAAAACATTTACAAACTTTTCATGCGAAGCCTTTAAAAAGCATTCAAACATTTACGTAGCATGGTTGTAAAAAGGCTTTAAAAAGCAAAAAATGCTATCTGGGAATAGACAATCAGCAGATACGCAGAAATTTTATTCGGTTGGCACCGCTTTTTCAAAACGCTATACTTATTAAATATCAAAAAAGGCTCGAATTGAAAAGCGCAAATATTACCCTAACTTGTTTATGGTAATAAAAACGATGCATGCACCTTAACGGTGCGTATGCATCAATAGATCTGATCACGTCTATAGACCCCTTCGAAAGGGTTAAAATTATAGCGCAACAGTTGTAAACAGTTAATGTACAGTAAGATTACTACTTTGCAGAATTTTTGATTACTTGTTTGCCGTTAATTTGAAATAAATGTGATACAGCATGAATTTAACTCGCACGTCAAGTTAGCTGCAAGTTCAAAGTGTGGTGACTTCGGCGTTTGTGTTATCTTGCTCCAGTCGTGCTATGAACTTTCAGTCTTGTCATGCTGAGCTTGGTACAACTTTGCAGGTTTTCAAAGCAAGACTTCTGCATATTTTCTGCAAACTAAAAATGCCATTTGGGAAAGCACGGATTTTCACCAAACTTCATATTCCGTTAGACCGTGATACAAATACATCCTATTTAGATTTAGTGTATACCACCCAACATATGTCGATGCCACGGTCAGTTTCCCACAATTGTCGAGATATCTACACTCATGTTTGTGAAAATTGCAACCCCATGAAGAAATGACACGATTGAGCTGAAAATCTCAGAGAATCTCTATAATAATAGCCTAAGTCATGTGACTGTCATTAATAGTTCCGGCCTGACCGCTTCACTTTTTATATGCCAAACAGCCAATTTGGTAATTTAATGTTAGCCAGGCGCAGGTGATAAATCGCCAAGTATTGTTCCATCGCCATCATATCACCGGTATTATAATAGTCCATCTCATGCGAACATCATAAACAATTTTTCGTGAGGTAAATTGAAACAAAGCTTTGATGTTGAAATTAAATGTTATAGTTTATGGTATTGTTTATTACTTTTCTTCTTCTTCTTTTTTTTTCTTTTAAGAAATAAGAGAAAATTGAGAGTCATAAATTTTAAGTATTTCAGTTTTAAATTAAAGTTATGCATTTTAAATAAAATGAGTGAAAGTATTATATTTTAAATGAAATTAATGAAATAAGAAAAAATACAACGGGTACAATGTTTGGCGATTTGTCACCTGCACTCGGCTAACATAAAAATACCGAGTTCATGATTTCTGTATCAGAATGTTCCGATTTGAGCAAGTAAATTCAATTATGAATAAAAGTAACATGATACAAAGCTTAGCATAGATTTAAAGGAGACCAAACTGGTCGCCAAGGGCGGCTAGTGCAAAGTATAGTTTGTTATGCAAATGTTTCCAATTTCAGAGTCACCAAGTATGCGTGGGCTGAGCAGCGACTTCTGGACTGCAGCTGAAACCGTATAATTAGAGGGCTGTCGCGGGTCGTTGAAATTTGTCTATGGTTAATTACTAGTGGTAAACGTTAGGTGAGACGTAACTATGCCTCTTCGACGAAAGAGGGCGATATTTCAACAACTGACGGAGTTTGAACGGGGAGAATGATCAGTCTTCATAAAGGATTTTCCTATAGTGCAATAGCAGCTCGTGTGCAGCGTAAGAGCAGCAGAGTGACCCGAGTTTGGAACCAGGGGACCAACGAGGATCGGACAACCCGGAAATATGGGAGTGGACCTCGAACGGTGACGTCAACGCGCGATGATAGAGATATGATTCGCATGGCGCTGACGAACCTTACAGCTTCATCTAGACAGTTAACAGCACATTGGTCAACTGCTACAGGTGTATCACTGTCTGCCTCGTCAATTCGTCGACGCCTGCTGCACCATGGACTGCGCGAAAGAATTTCTTTATAGAGGATCCCCCTCACGCAAAACAATCGACGCCAGTGGTTGCAATGTGCTCATGAACATAGGGACTGGCATTCAGATTGGCAACAAGTCGTTTATTCTGACGAATCACGCTTTAATTTGTGGTACCACGGTGGCCGCATTCGTGTTAGACGCTATCCCAGGTACCACACAGATGTCGGCCAATGTCCCGATCAATATTGGCCAATATCTCGAAAGTCACTGAATGTCAGACGTCAAATTTGCAATATCTGCCGATATTCACAGATGTAACTTAAAATTAGTTTTTAAAAGAAAGCATCCAAACGAATTTTTTGCATTACTTGTAACATAAATAGTATTAGTGTAATACGTAAATAGTATTCTAAACAATAAAATTTAACAATTTTGCCATTTTTAGAAAACTTGATTTTTTAATGCCTTATTTTTAATATTGTATTTACATTGGCCAATGTTGTAAAAATGATATTCGTATTCCAACATGCAGAGAGATCTATCGACATTCGTAAAAACAATATCATTTTTCAGACATTTCAAAGATACCTGTCGACATTTAGAAGTTTGTAATCTTGACCAAAGTGAATAGAAAGTTCTGAAGGACCGCCCATGTCTGAAGCGTATTTGATGGAGACGCCTGCTATGAAATTTAAATTGATATAACTATTGATATAACGACAGCTATTGATATGTCATGAATAATCAAACGAGCTCTGATTATTTCTGAATTCCAGTTGATACAGAATATAGCTGGTTATCATGGAGTTCATAGCCCAACAGCTGCGATGCTCGACTTGCGAGCAACGAATGGGCGTCTATTCTGGTGTAATCGAGTAAATACCGCGAATCGGGATCGGGATCGCAGTCTCATAGCGACCGCCGGGCGATGAGCTATTCTGGTCTCCCCTCGTTATACCACAGTGGAGGATGAAACGCAGAATATCCACTGCGTGCGATCGGACACAGTTGTAGCCAATCAGATGAAAGCGCTCACGTGTTTTTATTTGTTTGGGAGAGGGAAACAGCTGTCTTGCTTTGTCAAGTGCATAGACTTCTCATATAACTGGACTCAGAAATAGTAACCCTTTCTTGACGCCGGGATCACTACCCACCGTCACGTGATGGTGGGCAGAGAAAACGCGCCAAACCGGTTTTTCTCCCATGGTTCCCGCTGAAACTTTCTTGCGTCGGGCGTTTCTCTCGCATAAATCAAATCCGACAGTTGCCAATAATGTGATCACCGCCATAAAAGGGGCGTTAAAATTTTTTTAACCTTAGCATTTTTTACCGTTTTATGTACGTTTTTTTGACGGAATCCTGAGATAAATGCTACTTGTTCAATATAAAAATTTATAAGTGTTACCACTATTTTCAAATAGTAATTTCTGAAAATATCTTAAAATGTTGTTTAAGACCGTCACCCTCTCGACTAATATATCTACGGATATGTTTTTTAACGGAGTTTCGTTCAGATACAGTTTTGTAAGAATAGAGTGCGCTCCCAGGTGGTGGAATGTGGAACTAAAAGAACACGATTTTATTTAAATTACGAAATAAATTTTTGTTAAAGAATGGCGCGAGAAATTTCGGGGGGGGGGGGGGAGGGGGAGGAGGGGTGTGAGAGGCTCAATTTTTTTTTTTTAAACCGTTTTATGTGCGGTTTTTAAGGATTTAATAGTTATATATTATCAATTTGGCTTTATTAATTAAAGAAGAAAGGATTTTGAAAGGAATATTAAACGAAAGCCTCTGTGCTATCTGTGATTATACTTACCCACTTATTGTTTCTCGTCAATTTGGGGAAAAGTCAAGGTCGAAGCACTCGTTTACTGTGATGATTCGTTCCTTTTAAAAAGAGCTTCCTAGTCTGTAACGTCTACTATGCTATTGAATAAATTCTTATTCATATTGTGTATTGATTTTCTTTCTTCTGTGTCGTTTGTTTATTTTCGTTAGAGCGAAGTTTTCTAGAATGAATTTAACATATCATGTCTTGATATTTTAGCTTCAAAGGAATATTTATCAAAAACTAAATTTAGATTAGTATAAAACTATTCCGAAATGTGATTTGAACACACACACACACACACATATATATATATATATATATATAAAGGTTTCGATGTTGTTTATTTGTAGTAAATAGGTAGGAAGCTATAAATGCAGTGAATATTTTCGATTAAGAATGCATTCATTCCTTAGAGAAAGATTGAAAAATAACATGTCTGCTGCATCTATCATCCACTGAAACCTACTTAATTACAAGTATATTAGCATGACGTGACATTAAATTAATTTTAGTTTTTCCCCTGCTTTTATTTATTATATTAAAATCGTCAATGTCCTAAATTTAGGAATATTTTATTTTAATTTGTTTTTTTATAATATTCTCCATTATACGCGAAGTAATTAAATAGTTAAAATGTTATTAATAAAAATAATCCATAAAGCAGGAAGATAAGGAAACATACTATTTCTAAAGAAAAATACTATGCAACAAATGGTATAAGGGCAAACAGATATCAAACATTGGTTTCTTTTTCTAAAATATTTCTATTTTGCATATATATATATATATATATATATATATATTAATGATGCTGTGTGAACATATATAGGTATAAAAGATTGATTCGTTTCTTTCTACATTTGTTGGTTCTTAAATTGCTGCTATTGCACCATTTTTTTTCGAAATTAGCAACATTTCTATTCTTACACAGTTTAAGGTAGTTTTCGCGATATATCACCAATATCGATATTAAGTCGTTGATATATCCCGATATTAAATTTCTGATATCGTCCAGCTCTATATGGGATAATTAAATTACAATTTTGCCAGACTTTTTTTCGTCACTAACAGAAAAATCTACTCCCACTACTTTCTATTAAACGTTTCTTATTACTGGATTTTCCCCGGGTAAGATGATTTTACTTGATTTCCTTGAAATAAAACCAGGTGTCTCGGCCTTATTCCATTTCATAACAAGACTTGAAATCTTTTGAGGATAAACTTCTCCCTAGCTGAGTGAGAAGTTTAAGTTCACCACATTTGCAAATCGAGGGTTCAAAAAAGAAATTAATATCTAAAAAGTATAATTTAATACTTAAAAATGTTATTTTCTAATGTTAGAAAAATATGTCGCTCAATGTCAAATAATGATATTCAGCAATGCCAGAAAAAGATATCACTTAATGTCACAAACTGATATTCAGAGATGTTGGGAAATATTGGCCAACATTGCCAAATATAAAAAAAAATAATATTCGTGGAATATCTTTTTAAGGGGAGGGCGGGGGACATTTAACGTTGGCCAATATTACTTTTTTATATCAGCCAATATCTCATTTTGATATTGGCCGATATCTTTGTGCTATCTGGGATGCCGGTGAACGCTACCTTCCAAGTGGATTATCGAACGTCATAGGGGACGAACACCCAGCGTTATGGTCTGGGGCACGATTACGCATCATGGACGATCACAGCTGCTATGAGTTGTGGGTCAAAAGAGACTAGAAAAAAAGCTCCATTTAGACAGGTCTTTGTCTTACAAGTATAATTGCATGGATTTTTTTTTGTCGAAAATTAATTTTTATTTCATTTCAGAAAGAATTCTATTACAGACAGATTTTACTGTAATACACCTATGGCCTTTAGAAGTGTACTATAGAAAAGACGTTTTAAGAGTATTAAAGGATACCTCTAAAAACGAAACTTGGCTGAAACATAAATCTGTCTTAAAAGGAAAACGTTTACACTTAATATCTTAAAATTATACCCGTTACGTCAAACTCCTGTCTAAAACAGAATTTGTCATCGTTCTTTTGCGATTCAGAATTGAACTTTTCACTGTTTTTGTGTCCATTATTCAATAAATGTTTCACGTCCGGACGATAGGAGGGGGTACAGTCCCCGATCCCCCACCCTCGGCTATGCTGCGGCCCTCAAAGGAGCCTTTGCATCCCCTCAGGAAAGTTCTGAAATGGTGCTCCTGGTACTGTAGCGTTACTATCTCGAATTGGTGGAGGGGAGGTGGCATAGCCTTTCTCAATGGAGCCTTAGCTTGATTCGCAAAATTTAACCCATTAACGCCCAGTGGCATATTTTTAGATCGCTAGATTTAGTGGCAAGAAAGCGCTTTTCACACCAGAAAATATGAAGATAAATATAGACTTTCTTTCACGAGACAAATTCCTTGATAAAATAAGATAAAAATTACTCATCTTTTAAAAGTGGTGGGAAATCCAAAATTTTAATTTCAACGAAGAAAATAATTCGGGCGTTAATAGGTTAAAATCACTGTAAGTTAAAATTTAGTTTTGAATGTCGAGGATGGGAACGAGAGTCTTAAGACTTGAATTGCGTAAGATTATCGAGATTGTTTTATTTGGCATTGCATATAAACCAATTAATGCTTGTTTATAATACTTTATAAATTATGGTAATTTTAATAAATAATACATAAAGCACAATCTAGAAATTCCATTGTACACAAATAAGTAGAACACTCTTGCACAAAATTAAGCATTTTAATTAATTTATCAATACAAAATTTACACTTACAACACATGATCAAAAAAGCAAATCATAAAAAAAAACAGGTTCTTTAGAAAATAAAATTTAACCTACTTAAATAATCAGCTAATGTTCAAATGTTTTTAAAATGGCTCATTCAACATGAAACCGTACGTATTTTTCTAAATTAGAACGCATAACTTTCAAAAGCTTAATATATAATACCAAAAGTGCAATCTAGAAATTTGACTATAAACATATAAACCTTTTGTTTTTGCACAAAATCAAATGTTTTCATTAATTTATCAATAGAAAATTTACATTTATGACACATAATCAAAAAGTAAATTTTATATAAAAAAAAGAACACAGTATCTTTGGAAAACAAAACTTAATCCACTAAAATAATCATCTAAAGTTAAAATATTTTTACCAAGGGCCATTCAGCATGAAGTCGTAAGTGTTTTTCTAAATTAGAATGCACGAATTTCAGCATTACGTTTTGGCGGAAAGTTTATAATGTACAAAACACCATTAATAAGAATTACCATAGGTAAAATTCACATCCGTATAATTAATGTACACATTCAAAAACCATGCCAGTAAGTCCACTTAATCAATGGTCTCCAGAGCAAAACTAAAAAATTTATGAATAGAAAATTTACATTAAGGTACATAATAAAAAGGTAAATTTTGTAAAAAAAGAACACAGTATCTTTGGAAAGCAAAACTTAATCCACTAAAATAATCACCTAATGTTGAAATATAGGGTGTTCGAAAATTCCTGAACACATTTTAAAATTCAATATAAAATCAAGTAATTGTCATACAGGGTTCGGACTAAAGCACATCTCGGGATGAAAAGTTTTCTTCAAGCGAATGAAAATAATTAGTTCCAAATTTCGATCATAGATGGCGCCACTTGTCCGAATGTTTGCTTTCAAACATACCTTTTTCTGATCTTCAGATTAATTTTGACGCTGTGACACAGAAATGATGATCCGTAGCGCTGTGAGTCGTTATTTCTGTGTCACAGCATCAAAATTAATCTGAAAATCAGAAAAAAAAAACGCTTGTCTGAGAGCAAACATACTGACAAGTGGCGCCATCTATGACTGAAATTTGGAACTAATTATTTTCATTCGCTTGAAGAAAACTTTTCATCCTGAGAAGCACTTTAGTTCAAAACGCACTCCTATACGACAATTAATTGGTTTTATATTGAATTTTAAAATGTGCCCAGGAATTTTCGGACATCCTGCATTTTTACCAAGACACAAGTATTTTTAACAAAATACCATTAATAAGAATTAACGTAGGTAAAATTAACATCCGTATAATTAATATACACATTCAAAACAGATACTAGTAAGTCCAGTTAATCAAAAGTCTCCTGAGCAAAACTTAAAAAATATCCACTAAAAATAAAGTAAGACGAATTGATTAAAAATGAGATGCTTTCAAAAATCCTACTGAATTTATAAGTGTACGTTAAGTACATAATAAGTTTAATCGTATTTTTCTGAAAAACGTAGTAATGAAATAAAGAGCAAAGAATCACATAAACTGATGAAACAATAACAAAATGTTTCTGTAATATATCTTTTTGTATTACTTCAGCAATCAAAGTCCAAGCAATGAAAAATATAAAAGTAGCCGCTATGATATTAAAGAATGTATAACATATTACACATTTAATTTTAACCTTTATTGTTTGCATAATTAATTCTGCTTGCTTTTGGAGTACTAGTACTTGGTTCTCAATTCCTTCCATAAGTTCTTGGAAGGCTGGAAGATCTTGTAGAATTTGCATTACACCTTCTTCTTGGACTTGTTCTTGGAATATTTCAACACGTTTTTGCATTGCCTGCAAGAGTTTTTGCAAAGCTTGAAAAGTTCTGATTGCTTTTTGGATATCATTTTCATCTTCTTGAACCAGTTGTTCTTGAATAAATGCTCCAACTGTTTCATTGACTATTTTTAAAAGTTCATCAACAGTTTGCCAATATAAATATTCCAATATTACTTGGTCGACTCCTTCTATTTCTTCGTATACGCTGAAATTGATTAAACTAAATTAAATACATCTTTATTTTAACTATATTTTTAAATGAATCTTTTATAGACCAGCGGCGCAGCGGATGCACAAATCATCACCCCATCGAGTTTACGACTGAAATTCCAGGATTAGCTAGAACTCTATTAGCATATTAAAATGGAATTGGTCTGCCAAGTCATGTCTTGGTGGAAACAAACTGCAGACCCGATTTTGGTTGGATGACTGGTAAGTTTCACATTTTGTTTTTCTGCATTCAGTCCTCATGTTTTCATACCTTTGGGTGCAGGAAAATACAATAGTAAACCTACCAATCAACCACTAAAATTTGGTCTGCATGTGGTTTTCATCAAGATATGGTTTGGCAGACCAGTTGCATTTTAGTATGCTAATAGAATTTTAACTAACTCTGGAATTTCAGCCGTGAACTCGACTTGATAAGGTGATGATTTGTGCAGCCACGCCTTCCGGTCTATTATGATAAGATTGGGGATCCGACGTAAATACTTAAAAATCTCCTACCTTATTGGCAGATTTTACATACGCGCTGCAGGAGTTATGGTTAATAATTAATCTTTAATTTAAAAATGGCTTTCAAACATCCATACTCCATACTTAATACCTTTCTTGGTACTACTTTGTTATAGCGGCCCACACAATTACGATTATGCCAAGGTTGTAGTTACTGTTTTGCCAAGGTAAACGCCGAGTTTATAAATGCATCATATGCATGCATATATATACTCCATACGCTCATATATGCGCAATACATGCGTAATATTTACGCAGGGCCTGACTTAGACTATCTAGGATCCCGGGACAAGCATCATTCTGGCGGGGGGGGGGGGGGGGGGCTTCTTTCTGTCCATAGAAATTGCTCGTAAATTATTTTTAAGTGACCTAGTACTAAACTTAATACCTTGTACATATACATAAATTTTGTACTAGGTACTATTCACATCTATACACGGTATCATATGAAAGAGGGTCAAAACATTAAGAAAAGTACTAGAAGGAAAATTAGTAGAAAAATGATGGATTGGTTGACGGGAGTATTTGTTTGGGAACTTTCCCTTTATTTATCTATATATGTAATAAGATGTCTAAAAGCAAAATGCTCCCAAATGGTCATCATAAATTATTTTAACTTGTTTCATTCAGAGGAAAACATCAATAATGAATTTCTCTTGAAAACAATGGACTATTAAGTTCTAATAATAAAATTTTAATTTTTAATTTTCTTATAATATAGTATTTTTTTGGGGTGGGGGCGGGAGGGGCTATGGGGTAAGGGAAGACGAGAGGGAAAGGAGGCGCACTACCTTCGTATATCTTAGAAAATGTTATTGGTCAAAAAGAATTCTTGTCACTTTTGGCCAATTTTAATAATTTTGAACACTCTTACTGAAAATCTTGATCAATTCCACGGGGCCTCGAGGCAGCTGTCCTGCATGCCCCTGCATATGTCAGGCCCTGTATTTACGTCTTACATAGCATACATACGCCATATACAAATGTCATATATATATACATATATACACATCATATCTGATTATAAAATAATATATGTATTATAATTTGGCGATTTATTTTAGGGGGGCGCTATAATAAAGAAATACCCATTTCTTTTCTTATTTTTCATATGTTACAAAAAAATTCCTTTCCGGTAATTAAACTATCTTACACCCACAGGGGCGGATTTATTAAGTGAGGGGCCCCTCTCACTGGAACTTTTTGGGGGCCCTTCCATCTTGAAAAATTGGATATATTTATAGTAATATATACTAATAAAAGAAAATTTCGCTTTGTGTGTGTGTATTCGCAATGGCTAGCGAAATCTACCGCACGTACAAAGCGGAAAATTTTTGTGAAAGTAGTCCAAGGCTTCTCCTGATACATCTGAGACTCATAATTCTAAATATCTACTTATAAGCTGAGTTATTCATTAACAATCGCAACGCACTCTCATTAAAAACTCATCTTGATCAACGAGCTGGAAAAAGCAAGCCTTATTTACGCATCATGAGAAAATGAACATCGAAAAGAAGGAATTCCAAGAGGGGGGGGGGGGGGTATTGTCATATTAACTTACATCTATATTAACTTACATCTCATATTAACTTACATCTGCCCAGCCGCTTACTAAAGTTCAAACCGGAAGACATATTCTAAAAGATCTTACCCTTACGTCTCAAATCCCGTAATCATTTTTTTTTTTAAAAAACATCGCAGTTAACCCTTTGAAAAAAAAATTCAAAGAGGGTCGTTTTTCCAAAAAAAAAAAAAAAGAAAAAAAAAACGTTTTCTCCCTTATGGCAACGCCCCTCCAGGGTGCAATTTTAGAGGTACCGACAAACCAAAAACATGTTCTTAAGGGTGTATTCCGATCCAAACTGCTCATTTTCTGATTCATTTTAAAATTCATTTTTGCTCTCAAACGCATCAAACTAGGAAATTCTCTTATTTAGAAACTATATAATGTGCCGCGCTTCTTAATTTTTTGACAAATACAGAAAATACTGTAAAAAACGCTGTCAAAGTTGGCGTTTTGAACCGAATTTTCCGAAACGGGCGATCTGGGGATGAAAAAAATGGTCATACTGAGAAAATAATTGTTTAAAAATCAAATTCTATTTAATTCAGCTGAAAATGAAATCACACGGCATGTTAAACATGTCTTCAGAAATCACCCCAGCAAGTTTCATGTTTTTCCTTTTAAAAATGAGTCTGAAAATGTCTCAGAAAATTTCGAGCTGTTGAGGGTGAAAAAATATTTTTTCGAATACACCCTTAAAGATAAAATCTTCTTCTAATCGATGGTGCAATCGGTTTTAAAAATATGAATTTTAACCCTTTCAAGTAACCGGCAAACTCGGGTCACTTCGCGCCTCACGGAGACGATATTTTTTGCATTCTAAAAGTAACTAAACATCCGTATGTATTTTAACACAGTCTTTTTAGAGAATCTCAATAGACTAGATTTAGATTACCTACAAAAATTATGAAACGTTCGGAAGGGTAGAAATATTTTTTACAAAATAAAATGGTGTGAAAATTTAGGCGAAATCTGTAGAAACTTTAGTGTTTCGTCGCTGTTTCGCCCCTCCAGGGCGCAATTTTAGAGGTACTGACGAAGCAAAAATATGTTCTTAAAGCTGAAACCTTCTAATCGGTAATGTAATCGGTAAAAATAAAATGTGTGAAAATTTCGATGAAATCAGTAAAAACCTGAGTATTTCGTTGCGGTTTCGCTCGCTTTTGTTAAACATAGACTCCAAAAAATCTAATTACGCAGAAAATAAAATACCAAACAGCATGTACTTTTAATTCAATATTTCTTCATTTAAAAATATAAATTCAGGCAAAATAGAGCTAAAGATATAAAGTCATACAAATTTGAGGTTCATTTAAGAGTCATTCATCACGGGTCCGGGCAATGCCGGGCGTGTCAGCTAGTTAAAAATAATAGCTATTCAAAACTTAATTATAATAATTACTAACAAATAAATTAAAATGTATTCAAATCGTTAACGATTAATTATACGAAATTCATTTAATATTAAAATTACATCAGATTATGACAGATAAATGTGCTAAAATTGTGTATCTTATTTTCCTGTCAATTTTTTAAGAACATAAAATGATAATTGCAACCAAAATTAATCAGAAACTAAGGAGACAATATTTTAGCATCTGCTGAGCCGTAACTCAAAACTTCTTTTCACTGCTTTTCGTTTTTGGCTCATTTATTTATGAAATAAGATATAAATCTATAGGGTTTTAATGCATGGGGCTGCAGCGGTCTGCACTACATGACATTATCTTGCTTGCAGTTTTAATTTCATATTTTAATAAAACAATTTCAGAAATCAAATAAATTCATCAATTATAACCAAATTAAATTATATTTTTCTCCTTTTCGTTACACAGCTGGGCTCAAAGAATGGCAAATGCTTTATTGATATAAAAAGGATTCGAAGCTCCACGAGTTGTTTTATAACCATCTGCACTGCATTTTTATATAAATACTAGGGTGCTCTACCCCTGCAAATGTATAATAGTCACATGAAAATAATTTTTTAATTGAAATGAAATATTGTTCTTTGCGCTGTTTTTAAAATTGGCAGCAATATGAAATACTAACCTTTTCTAAAGTATGAAAAAAATATATCTTAAAATGAGGAAAATTTGATTAAAATAAATAATAAAATATTATTTAATCGTATTATTATTTAATGAATTATTTTTTCAAAATTTCCTGAAAAATATTGCACACATATTAAAAATATTATCAAAATCTTGTCTTCACTTTCGATTGAAATAAAAGATAATCTCAATTTGAATTTGAAAATGACTTAAAAGAAAATAAATCTAATAATCCTTATATTTTTATCTTTCCTCCCTTTTTTCCACAAAAATGGAGTCATTTAGTTGCCATCATTAAAAAATATTATTACAATTAGAAACAAAAAATAAATACATCGAAAACTAAATCAAATTTTAAAATTCTAATACCATTTTTGACATAGCGGATCAATACGGACAATTGGTGCTAATTTCACCGCCAAGGATTTCATATTTTAGAAATAATAGCTGTGAAATACAATCAGTCGTTTCATAAATTCGTTTCATTAGGATTATATATATATATATGATAGATATTTTTTAAACACCAATTTAATTAACTAATCTGCATATAAGTTTGTAATTGTGTGTGTCTTAAAAGCGAATGCCATAAAAAATGTCCCCAAAAATGTAAAAGTGCCACTTTCACAACTGCGATTAGCAAAACATCTGCTAAAGTGGGAAAAAATTCATATTCGGGAAAAGTATGGGGGACATTGTCTTTGGCAGTCATGATATATTTCATTGTCGTGTGTCATATTTGATCTGGATGTGGAGAATTTTATGAGAGGGGAAAAGTATGAACACTTACGATGCAATAATAAACTTCTGCAATAATAAAATATTGATTACTAGCTGACCCGTCCGGTGTTGACCCGGCCCGTTATAATAACCTTAAACAAAATTCAAGTTTGTATGATTTTATATCTTCGGAAAATCGGGGGCCCAATGCCTTCGGCGTCGTCGAGTGTGTTCCCAAAAACCTTTTCAAGTGGCGTAGCCAGGGTGGGGTTCCAAATTCTCTGAATACCAGTGATTTTGTAAAGTTCCGTTCGCCTTATGCAATTGGAGAATTTTCTGCTATTAATCAAGACGAAGAAAACTTTAAAATATTACTGGTGTCTACAGCATTTGGCTATGCCACTACCTCTTTTTGAACGAACTTGTGACGTGGGTTGCCGCTGTCTGAGGCACCCGAAGTGCTCCGCACGGCCGAAGACAATTGAAAATCAAGTTGAATGACCCAAACCCCGTAGTTATCGGGCCCATAGAACCCGAGATTAGAATGCTTCCCCCTAGCGATAGAATTTGGAACTAAAATCTGTATAACAATCTTAAGCTAAATTGAATGAACCAATTTTCGATGAAATCGAGCCATAGAAACCGAGAAAAGAATGCGCCGTTAACGTTCGAAAATGGTGGTAACAAAAGTCCAAGATAAACTTTCATAATGCAGAAAGTAGCTTAATTATAATCTCAGTTGGATAAACCAATTGCCATTGAAATCTGGCCGATAAAACCCGAGGAAAGAATGCGGAAGGTGCCCCCTCCATCTATAAATTTATCAAAGTCTCTTTAACATTAACCCAATATTTAATTTACGGATGAAATACCCCCACCTCTCTAAAGTTAACCACTTACCTTTAACAGTAGCGTTATTTTTAATTTACGACTGTAGTGAGTAAACGTAAGTTGATGCCGAAAAGAAGATTAATATTCGAAAAAGTTGGTAGTAAGGGTATAAGGAAATTTTTTAGTAGTTTATAAAAAGGCAGGAGGATCCTAGAACTATATCAAAGAAAATTGCAAGAGAATCGGATCAAGGGCGTCAAGAAGGCGATTAATATTCAAAATTGGTGGTAGCTGAAGTCTGAGAAATTTTTTTGTCGTTCATGGAGCAGCTGAAAAACCTATAATAAGTTGTTAGAAAAGAAAAAGCTAGTGAATCGGATTAATTTTAACGGAGATGTAATAGGGGATCAAAAGGTGCCAAGGTGATAGTTGAGAGCAGGGTCCTAAGATAAAAACATGCTAAAGGGTCCTAGTATTTAGCTCTTTAGATCTCCAATTAGTCGAAATTAAACATAACCTACAAATTAATCCTTAGAATAAAATTTTAAATACATACGCTAAAAATAAGGGGAAATACTTAAAAAGGGCCCTAAGGCCCCAATAAAAATATGAGGGATAGGTGGAAATCCTAAAAAGTTGTTAGAAAAAAAGCTAGTGAATCAGACCATTTTTAAGGGCGCGATAATAGGGAGCCCGAAATGGGTCAATTGATAGCTGAGAGCAGGGCCCTGAGATAAAAACATGTTAAAAGGTTCTAGCAGTCACTTTAGATATTTAATTAGTCGAAATTAGGCTTAAGATATAAATTAATCATTTGAATAAAAATATAAAGAAAAGCGCAAAAAATCGGGGGGGGGGGGGAGGCTTACAAAAGGGCCCTAGTGCTCCAATAAAAATATGATGGTGTTGACCCGGGGACAGGAGTCCAAGACTCAATTTTAAATTAATGCTTTGAGAGTGACAGAATTAGGGGGTGAAAATACGTGGCACTCAAAATGTTCAAGAGGCTCCGGACCGGGCGCCAGGGCCGTAACTGGAATGTAGAAATGGGGGAATAACTAAATGGAAAAGTTCCTTTTAACAAAGATCGGATTAAAGGGGGGCAATTATTAACAAAGTTGGGGGACCTAAGAAGTTGTTAGAATAAAAAAGCTAGTGAATAGGACCATTTTTAAGGAAGCTATAATAGGAGATGCAAAAGAGGCCAACTGACAGTTCAGATCAGGGCTCTTAAATGAAAACATGTTAAAAGACTACTTTGCGCTTTAGATTTTTAATTAGACGAAATTAAGCATAGGGTATGAATTATTAGAATAAAATTTTAAAGAAATACGCAAAAATGGGGGGAGATGCATTAAAAAGGGCCTTATGGCCCCAATAAAAATATGAGAGTGTTGGCCCGGGCACAGGAATCCAAGAATCAACTTTAAAGTTATGCATTGAGAGGGCGACACAATTAGGGAGTGAAAAATGCATGCAGACAAAACGTTCAAGGGCCTCTGGACCGGGTCCTAGGGGGCCAGGGTCTTAACTGGAATGTAGAATCTCTGGAATAACAAAATTGAAAAAAGGCACCAAAAACGAATATTGGATTAAAAAGTGAGAGTTATTAATAATTTAGAGCACAGAAACTTCCAGTACTCTGTATCGGTCCCCAGGGAACCAGGTTCTTAACTGAAACGTAGTAAGGGAGATAACTAAATGGCGAAAGGCCCCCAAAAACGACAAAAATCGGATAAAAAAGAGGCAAGTTATTAAAAGTTAAGGGCATAAAAACTTGAAGGGCTTGGGGGGGGGGGGGTCGGGTCTTAAAATATTAACAACATATGCAACGGGTCTTAAAATATTAAAAATCTGACTCTCAGGTACATCAGGAACTGGCTTAGACTATCATCACCGAAATGTTCAGATTTCTATATGCGGTAGATTTTGAGAGCCATGGCATACAGACACACAGGGTGAAACTTTCTTTTATTAGTATAGACTAGCAGACCCGCCCGGCGTTGCCCGGGGTCCGTAAATAATAACCTTAAAGAAAACTCAAGTTTGTAGGATTTAATATCTTTTGAAATTCTTTTAAGGCTGTTATTAACTGCTCTGGTCAACAAGCGCAAAACGTTTTGACACATTTACAAATTCATTTTTCAACGGAAGGTATAAAATTGGAAAGCTTGGCCATGGAAGCGATTTGGAATTGAACTGTTGTTTTCATTTTTTGATCAATCAGTTACCTATTGAGTTATAAGCAAGTGTAATCACGTGAAAAACATGTATTTCACCCGCTCTTGAGTGTTCTTTCTTCCTTCGCGCGGAAATTCGGTTAAAAATGTCCACTTTGACACTATTTTCTGAAAGATCTATTACGTTTGCAAAAAAGTGGAAAAAACAGCTCATAGTTTCTGAACAAGAATACCAGCTAGTTTCATGCATTTTCGAACAAAAATAAATTAAAACTTATGTCAGAAAGTTGTCCTTTTGGATTTGAGAACACCCTTAAATGAACCCAATTTCGGAGGCCCCCATTGCCTTCCGCAGCGTCTAGAGTGTTCCCAACAAACTTCTTTCCGAACGAACCTGTAACCTGGGTCCCAACATGTACAACAACAAGGCAACATGTACCGGAAGTGCTCCGCACGTGCCGGAGACACCCTAGGGGCCCCAGGATCTAAACTGGAATGTAGAAATGTGAGACGAACCAAATGGAAAAAGGATATCAAAAATGAAGATCGGATTAAAAGGAAGCAATTTATTAACCTTTTATTTGCACAAAAACTCGAAGGGGCCCTGTATCGAGCCACAAGGTGTCAGGGTCTTATCTGGAGAGTAGAAAGGCGAGAATAACTAAATGGAGAAAGGTCCCCCAAAACGAAGAAGATTGGATAAAAAGGGGGCAAGTTATTAGCAATTTAGTGCATAAAAACTTAAAGGGGCCCCGACCCTTAAAAAATTAAAAATATGAGCCACAGGTGCATTAGGAGACTATCCTCACCTAAATTTTCAGACTTCTATGTGCGGTAGAGTTTGCTAGCCATTCGCACACAGACAGACAGAGCAAAACTTTGCTTTATTAGCATAGATAATCAGTAACAAAGTAAAAATTCACTTTAAATATCAGCTTTATGAAAACTGCATACCAAATGTGGGGCCCCCAAAATCAGGGGCCTCAGGTTGAAGGCCCATGATTTAATTAGTCCCTCAATCTGCCTAATTAAATCGTGATAGAATGTCTCTAACAGTGCTCCTTTTGGCTCAGACCCAAGTATCATTTGAATCTCACCCTATCCGTCCACAAAAACGATCATAGTCCTGATAATTCATAAAGGAAAAGAAAATGGGGAAAACTAAAACATTTCTGGTAGTAGCAAAGCATAGAAAAAGTTATATTTATTACATGAAAATGATATTGTAATATTAACTGAAAAATTAAAAAAAAGAACACTAAAAAAATCCTTTTATCAAAACGTTACATTTCTCTCTGAACTCAAAAAAAGATTTGGGGGCCCCTTGGGATGCGGGGCCCCTCGCGATTGCGACCATCGCGACCCCTTAAATCCGCCCCTGTACACCCACCTTACATACTTACACGTTACACCCCTCTTACATTCTTCCAATGCATACACTACTACACATATTGATATGCAACATTACTAGGAATCTGTCAAATACTGATTCAACTAAATTTTAGTTAATTCATTTGATTGTTTGAAAAGTTAATAAAGTTTTAATTTCCAAGAAATAGCATAAAACATGTACAATCGACGCTCGTTATAACGACCGCTCATGTGCCAAAGATGAGAGTCGTTATAATGGAAGGTCGCTATAACGAAAGTGAACGAAATTAAACTCTAAAAAAAAACTCTAATCATGTGCACGAAAATTAAGGTTTCAAAGGAAATTTTATGATACAACATTATTGCTGTCATTACTAAATTCTGTTTACTTTCGTATCTCTCTATTCTAAAAAAAAGTAACTACCGCTGTCACCGCCGCCGCCGCCGCCGGTTTTGAATTTTTTGTGACCGGAGGTCTTTCTTCGTTAATATTGAGAAAAATAATGCATACAAAAATATGAAAATCAGTGGTTTTATACAGAAATGTTTGGTAAACACGCTGATGCAGACAGTTTTCAAATCGAAGAATTATTTTAAGAGATATTTAATGCTAAAGTTGGACAAAATCGTTCCACTAAAAAAGTTTTATAGCAGCAAAAACTATACAATGCAGTGTAATCATTTTTAGATCATTTTATGCGTTAGAATTTGCCGGAGTGCAGATTGCATTAATTTTTTTATTTTGACTCATTTTTTCAGGTTTTATTTCTATTTTAAATTCCAATTTTCAGCATTTCTAGAGATATTTTTTACAGATTTCAGAAAATTGTACTAATTTAAACTGTTGCCAACTGTATAAAAAAGCGCAAGCAATAATGTTTGCTTCAAATTAAAAATTTATTTACACGTGACTATTATAAACAGGAAAAAAACTTTCAAATTAGAATTAAATAATTATGTATAAAAAGCAGGAACTTATTAAAAATTACGTCATAAAAAGTACACACGTGAATTTTAAAAGAGAAAGGATATTGTAAAATAATAAATCCATTAACATGCGTTAGAAGTCTTAGGAGAAATTACGTCATATTTACGTCACATTATAGTTATTACATAAAATGAACACAAAATAATATTGCAAAAAAGTTTAAATTTAGAAATTGCGCTAGACATTTATTTAATATTTTGAGAGGATATTTTCAACTATTTTTGTTAGGAAACCGCAAATAATATTTCATTGCTAACAAAAGTACTTTCACGCGATTATTTAAAAGAGAAAGAATAGCTTGGTAAAAATTACGTCAGATTAAAAACGATTCATTTAAAATGTCTCATTTAAAAGAACTTTCTTTTCGCTTTGTTAAAAAATACCAGGAGACAAAGACTTTGTTTACTTAATTCCTTTTATATTAGCTTATTTTGAAATGTTGTTACACGTGTCTACGTCATCAAGTTATTTTTATTTCGACGTTTTATTTGTATTTTTATTAATGTTGTACGAATTTATTTGTTCTTTCGTTATTTAAAATAAAAATTATGTCAATTTGTATAATTTGGCGAGTGGTTTGGCGATTTATATAATTTGGCGAAATGGGTCGACGGGATAATCAAGTAGTACCGCAGCGGATTTTGCGTTAAAATTCCCCAATCAAAGAGAAATGAATAGAAATTCGTTTATAGGGAGATCGCCACTGTTTTTTTAAATTATAATTCAATCTTTCGAAATATTTTTAAAGCCGATCAAATTAGCGTGCATTTAGAGCCTGCGGTGTCTGGACGGGGGTTGGCGAGCGTAGCTCGTAGGGGGCCGAGCCCCCTAGTCAAATAAACATTGACAATGAATAATTATAAAAATCAAATTAAGAGAATGATTACGTATTTCTAAAATAAAACTTAAAGTAAATGTTAAATCACACACACACACACACAAACGTTACTTACGTATTAACATTTATTTTTTACAAAAATAATTTGAAACAGTTGTTTTATTTTTTCTACATTTGATATTTTCTTTAAACAAAATTTTCCGTCTCAGATAGAGATAAGTAATTTTATGTGTTTTCTTATTTTTAAAAAAATGTTTTAAAGCGTCATTTTAAGACATTTCACAATTGGCATTTACCGCTCAGTGAGCAATGAGTTCTTTTATTTATTTATTTATGCCTAAGTGGAGCGAGATCACCGGATCGCTAGGATTCGGTGTAGACCCTATTTGCGAGCAATGAATTCTTGGGGAAAGAAAATGGTAATCTTTTTTGGGTGAAAAAATCCGGAGGAGAGGTCAGTTCGGTCGCTATATTGGGAAATAAGCTGATGGCCGGACGTTATATTAAATGTAAAAATAGCGTATCATAAAGGGTATAGATTTCGGGACATTTTGCATCAGTCGTTATAATGGAACGGTCGCTATAATGGGCGGCGTTATAACGGGCGTCAACTGTATCAGCAAATCACTAATAATAGCAGGGACGCAAGAGCTGCGCCACAAATGGCTGACAGCTACCACTACATTTTTATACTATTCCTCATCTTATTTAATGACAGAATTTCTGAAATTTAATAAGGCAAAGAACACTATTAAAATTTAATGATGAAAATCAGCCATTTGTGCAGCAGTGCTTTCATCCCTGTAATAATTTTTTTTTTCAACAAAACAATGGTACAGTGATCCATGACTTTTATGTGGCACGACCATTATCTGGCGATTCAACAACACTGTTGCTTAGATACGCCCTGCAGAATCAAGAAAATAAAAGTATTGTTAAGCTGAACGCTTTACGTACATGACATTGCAGATGATGTTATATAGACCGGGAGCCGGCAGCACAGACGATCATCTCATCGAGTTTACGGATGAAATTCTAGGATTAGTTAAATCTTGATTCGCATATTACAACGCAATCGGTCTGCCAAGTCTTATCTTGGTCGAAAACGCCTGAAAACCCGATTTTAGCGGCTGACTCGTAGGTTTACCATTGTGTTTTCCTGCTCCAAGTCCTCCATGTTTTCATACCTTTCGGTGCAGGAAAACACGATGTTAAACCTACGAGTCAGCCGTTAAAATCGGGTTTTCAGGTGTTTTTCACCAAGATAGGACTTGGCAGACGGATTGTGTTTTAATATGCGAAGCAAGATTTAACTAATCCTAGAACTTCATCCGTGAATTCAGTGAAGTGATTGTCTGTGCTGCCGGCTTCCGGTCTATTAGAAACAGGACTAAAAACTGGATCAGAACTGGAAAATATGATACTTTTTAAAATTTATTATTTTTATTTTGTTCAAGGGAGGCGGGGGGGGGGGACCTAAAGGAGATAAATAACTCTTTCAAAATACACTGGCCTCCAAAAGTTAAGGTACAGGGACTGGATGCTTTCGATTGCACACATTTTGTCGAATATC
Organism: Maratus speciosus; assembly: GCA_963932465.1. Taxonomy (NCBI): domain Eukaryota; kingdom Metazoa; phylum Arthropoda; class Arachnida; order Araneae; family Salticidae; genus Maratus; species Maratus speciosus. The sequence goes on from OZ010794.1 coordinate 287,624,853, forward strand.
TACAAAAATTATTGGCGAATTGCTCTTGAACTTCTGGGATGAAAAGAACATGTTTGATTTCATATTTCTTGGTGAAGATTTAGTCGGGAGGACAATTAGGGGGCTAATAATAATAAAATAATATTTGCGATCACCTATGTAACAGAAAATGCTGGAAATGGTTTGTCACTGTGTTAAATGACTATTTGGGTCTTGTTCAATGTTTGTGTGCATTTGTGTAAGCATAGCACTTATATTCGTGAAGATGTTATAGTGTCTGTGAAAAATTCAAAAGTTTTTTGCATATAGCATTCAGAGTTTTTAACCAAATTTAACACAACTCTCCAAAAACTTGCTAAAGAATAGTAGCAACAGTATATTGCAATTAAAACATGAATATATTAAATATTTGATGAGATATGGGCATTTTTATGAGATAATTTTTAACTGCGCATGAGCGGAAGATTTCAAAAGTTTTATTTCATAATTTGGTAGTCAGTATTTTGGGGCAACTTCTATAAAAAGTCCAGTCAAATGTTGTGAAAACTTAGAAAGATATAGTTTGCTGATTGAAAAGTTGTGGAAAATCCCTTATAATAAAGCTATTTTTTGGAAGCAACTCACTATATCGACCCTATCTTTGTGAATTTTCGCGATATTTGACCGGACTTTTTATATAAGTTGCCCTAAATAGCTGACTATCAAATTATGTAATATAGCTGACTATCAAATTATGTAATAAAATTTTAGGATCTTCCACGCATGCGCAGTTAAGAATTATTTCATACAAATGCCCATATCTCATCAAATATTCAATATATTCGTGTTTTAATTGTAGCATACTGTTCCTACAGTTCTTTGTCAGGTTTTCGGAAAGTTGTGTTATATTCGATTGAAAACTCAGTATGCTATAAACAAAAAACTTATGAACTTTTCACAGACACAATAACATCTTCACGAATATAAATGATATGTTTACACAAATGCACTCACACGTTGAACAGGATCCAAATAGTTATTTAACATAGTGACAAACCATTCCCAGCATTTTCCGTTAAATTTATTATTAGCCCCCTAATTGCCCTCCCGACTAAATCTTCACCGAGAAATATGAAATCAAACATGTTCTTTACATCCCAGAAGTTCAAGAACAATTTGCCGATAATTTTGGTAGATCTTCGACAAAACGTGTGCAATCGAAAGCATCCAGTCCCTGTACCTTAACTTTTGGAGGCTAGTGTACTCTCATGTAGCTTATATGCTATTTAGAGAATTTCCTTTAAAGATTCAGAAATTTATGAAAAATCACAATTTAAACTCATTTGCGCTCGAAGAGAATCTCACATGTATCAGCTAACAGCATATGAGGAAACGAATCTCACTCATATGCTGCGCATTTTTCAAAAAACTGTTAAAAAAACTTTAAAAATATGATTTTTTGCATAACTGCTATTGACGAAAGAAGATTAATACACGAAACGGCCTACTCAAAATAACTATATATATATACAGGGCCCAACTAGCAAGTTTCGGTGCTCAGGGCACTTTCAATTTTTCGTGCTCCCTTAGATTGGTTGATTTACTGATACTATTTTTTTACTTATTCGAAAAGTGTCCACTCAAAAAATTAAGTTTTCCGGAAAATTGAAAAATGGTTCCAAGTATAAAAATAAAATATTTTTTTTCTATTATTTATTGAAATGTGATTTTACCCATATATTGAGATATGTTTCTGTCATGTCATCGTTTTCAGGGCTTAATTTGCGCTGGAGCCCAGCTCCGGTACTTCTCTGTTTTTCGTAAATATTTAAGTATTGGTCGGAATGCACCGCAGCTCATAAATGCCCAGGGCTCCGGAGGCCAGTGCAATAGCGCTTGCGAGAACCCAAAGTCTTTCGTTTCCTTCCCATCTCCAAACTTTTGCCTTCTTCTTTTATCAAAACACTTATGTGTGACGTAATGTGTCGCACACTTAAGAGATGGAGATAAAATGGACTCAGTTTTTTATTAGTTTTTGGGCTTGGACTGACTCGAGCTCAATCGGTCTTACATTCAAAATTATATTTATTCGTGTATAGAAAAAAAAAAAAACTTTTCCTCCTTCAAAATTACGTATTATTTTCTATTTCAAATCATTTTAATGCTGTTTTGATCAAACTGAAGGGAAAATAGAAATCGTGTTTTCCTATTCTTGTGATATTTGTAAATTTATGTCTGGCATTGATGGCGGTAACTTGTTCATAGGGCGCCACTCAGTAGACTGAACAATGAATTTGTTTTCAGTTCGATTTTCTTTTGTGACAGTAGGATAATTTTTAATTGGCTGTTTTTTCTTATTAATTAGATATCTAACCGGAAAAGAATATTTCGCAGTTTTTAGCCAACGAGCATCAGCTTGGTGTTTTGTTTGTTTGAGGTTTTTTGTCTTCTATTGCATACGAATATAAAAATCATCGAATCTTTCCGATTGATGTCAAATTTTTAATTTAATCAGATTTTCAGGGACTCACCACAAAAGATTGTTATGCGGAAGGAATAGATTAAAGTTTAAGATTGCACCTTTTACAGAAAATTGAAAAACACTGTTCCATTCTTCAGCATATAAATATTAATTTCTGTAAATTTCATGCATTTTTTCATAAAAATGCATAGCGTTCTGCGCTATCCCCTTTTTTGTGTTAACACTACTTCCGAATCATAATCCTTACCGTATTTAATCGCATAATTCTGCAATTATTAACATTAAAATTAGGCAAAGATTACTAGTCGGAAGGAGTGATAACTAAAAAGTCCTTCCAGCCAGTGCCGGGAGGAAGAGGTAGCTTTCATATTCCTTATTTTTAAAAAGCAAGCTTATATTATTCAAACACACGAAGCTCAATTTAGTGGAAACCGATTATAGGAGATTCAATACTAATTTTTATCATTACTAAATCATTCTGAATGAGAATTTCGCGAAATTAGTCAGTTTTATCAAAGCTGCTTTTATTTAAAGTAACTTATATTTGGTTACCAAATTCGGCGATATCTTGAAGTTCCTGCTATTTTAAGACAATATGGTGGATGAGGCTATCGAGTGAACTTGGTCGAGACCTTAGTAATTCCTGTGCACATGCTCACTCACATAGGAATCGGAGCCCCACCAGTGGCCGAGAGGTTCTGCTCTCGAAGCTGGTAGACGGGAGGTGCTGGGTTCGATCCCAATCGCGCCCGTCGGCCTAATCGTTCGGAGTTTTCGTGGTTTTCTTCGAGCCGTGGATCTTCCACGCGTTAATACGGATTAGGTTCCCTTAGAAAGACCCCCACGGAGGGCACTCCCCCCGGGCCTATATCCCTCGTGTAGATAATTGGCCGTCAAAAATCAACCCAACCCAACCCACATAGGAATCGGTTGATATATACAAGTTCTGTCGCAGGCAAAAAATCAGATTTTTCAAAATGTCACCCACATTAGAAATTCAAACTACTATATCTGAGCCATTTTATAAGATAAAGACAAAACAAAAAATGCTCCGGAATCCTTATATCATGGTCAAATACTTAAGAAAGAAACCTTTTCTAATTTCTAAATTTTTTGCACCTCACTTTAAATATAATTTTTTTATTTAATTTAATGGCCTCCATTTTGAAACAAGATGGTTGATGAAGATGGCCAGCGAACTTGGTCGAGACATTACGATATACTATCCACATGCCTTCTTACATCGAAATAGGTTAATAAATACGCGTGTTATCACGTGACAAATATCAGATCGTTCCAAAGTGTCAGCCATGCTAGAAATTCAAAGTGCTATAATTCAACCATTTTTTAAGATATATACGAAACAAAAACTGCTCCGCAATCTTTGTATCAAGGTCAAACACATAAAAATCATTTTCTTTTTTCAATTTTTGATAACTCATTTTAAATTTAAAATTTAATTTTTTTAAAATGGCAGCCCTTTTGAAACAAGATGGCGAATGAAGCTGACCAACGAACTCGGTCGAGACATTGGTATGTACTATGTACACACCAAGTTACATCCAAATCGGTTCATAAATACGCCTGTTATCGCGTGACAAAAATCAGGCTGTTTCAAAATGTCAGCCACAATAGAAATTCAAAATACTATAACTCAGCCATTTTTTTAGATATAGAAGAAAAAAAACTGTTCCGGAATCTTGGTATTAAGGTCAAACACATACAAAAAAATCTTTTTCATTTTCCAATTTTTTGGTACCTCATTTTAAATTTTAATTTTTTAAAATAATTTTAAATGACCGCATTTTGAAACAAGATGGCGGATGAAGTTGGCGTACGAACTCGGTCGAGAAATTAGTACGTATTATGTATTCACCAAGGTACATCCAAATCGGTTCATAAATACGCCTGTTATCGCGTGACAAAAATCAGGTCGTTTCAAAATGTCAGCCCCGCTAGAAATTCAAAGTGCTATAACTCAGCTATTTTTTAAGATATAGGCGAAACAAAAACTGCTCCGGAATCTTTGTATCAAGGTCAAACACATAAGAAAAAAATATTTTTCAATTTTCAATTTTTTGGTACCACATTTCAAATTAAATTTTTTTTTTTAAAATTTAAATGGCCGCCATTTTGAAACCAGATGGCGGATGAAGCTGGACAACGAACTCGGTCGAGACATTGGTACGTATTATGTATACACCAAGGTACATCCAAATCGATTCATAAATACGCCTGTTATCGTGTGACAAAAATCAGGTCGTTTCAAAATGTCAGCCCCGCTAGAAATTCAAAGTGCTATAACTCAGCCATTTTTTAAGATATAGGCGAAACAAAAACTGCTCCGGAATCTTTGTATCACGGTTAAACACATAAGAAAAAAATATTTTTCAATTTTCAATTTTTTGGTACCACATTTCAAATTTAAATTTTTTTTAAAAAATTTAAATGGCCGCCATTTTGAAACCAGATGGCGAATGAAGCTGGCCAACGAACTCGGTCGAGACATTGGTACGTATTATGTATACACCAAGGTACATCCAAATCGATTCATAAATACGCCTGTTATCGCGTGACAAAAATCAGGTCGTTTCAAAATGTCAGCCCCGCTAGAAATTCAAAGTGCTATAACTCAGCTATTTTTTAAGATATAGGCGAAACAAAAACTGCTCCGGAATCTTTGTATCAAGGTCAAACACATAAGAAAAAAATATTTTTCAATTTTCAATTTTTTGGTACCACATTTCAAATTAAATTTTTTTTTTTAAATTTAAATGGCCGCCATTTTGAAACCAGATGGCGGATGAAGCTGGACAACGAACTCGGTCGAGACATTGGTACGTATTATGTATACACCAAGGTACATCCAAATCGATTCATAAATACGCCTCTTATCGTGTGACAAAAATCAGGTCGTTTCAAAATGTCAGCCCCGCTAGAAATTCAAAGTGCTATAACTCAGCCATTTTTTAAGATATAGGCGAAACAAAAACTGCTCCGGAATCTTTGTATCACGGTTAAACACATAAGAAAAAAATATTTTTCAATTTTCAATTTTTTGGTACCACATTTCAAATTTAAATTTTTAAAAAAAAATTTAAATGGCCGCCATTTTGAAACCAGATTGCGAATGAAGCTGGCCAACGAACTTGGTCGAGACATTGGTACGTATTATGTATACACCAAGGTACATCCAAATCGATTCATAAATACGCCTGTTATCGTGTGACAAAAATCAGGTCGTTTCAAAATGTCAGAACCCGCTAGAAATTCAAAGTGCTATAATTCAGCCATTTTTTAAGATATAGGCGAAACAAAAACTGCTCCGGAATCTTTGTATCAAGGTCAAACACATAAGAAAAAAATATTTTTCAATTTTCAATTTTTTGGTACCACATTTCAAATTAAATTTTTAAATGGCCGCCATTTTGAAACAATATGGCGGATGAAGCTGGCCAACGAACTCGGTCGAGACATTTGTTTGTACTATGTACACACCGAGTTTCATCCAAATCGGTTCATAAATACGAGAGTTACAGTGTGACAAAGATCAGATATATATATGTACATATATATACGGATATATATATATATATATATATATATATATATATATATATATATATATATATATATATATATCAACTTTTGAACGGAGGGTGGTTTCGGGGTCTGGGGGTCATGATCGATGAAAATATACCAAAATTTATTGAAATCGCTTTCCTCCGAACGGCTGCAATAGGTAGCTTTTTGTAATGAAAGCTACCTAAAAGTGGAATAGTTGACAGTTAAGTATATGCTGATAGATATATTTAAAATTTTTATTTTGCCAATGAAAAAAAAAATGCTTTAGATTTTTCAAATAATGAACTAAACATAAATATGCAGATTGGAGTGACCGGAGGGGGGGGGGGGGTACAGATGTTTGTAGCGGTAGTAAAGAATATTAGGGCTCCGGTACTTCTTTTGTTAGAAATTAAGCCCTGTGCCAAACATGTGTAATTTTTTTCTCATACAGTCTACCACGTCTGTCGATCATGTATGAATTCATCGAAACAATTCCCCAGTCGCAAGATCCATCCACAACTTCAATATCCTTTGATTGTTTAGAGCGGTGCAACTCCACTCCGGTAAATTTGAACTTCCCACGTTCCGTAGTTTTCGAGAAAAACAGCTGTGACAGACAGACACACGAGTGATCTTATAATGGTTCCGTTTTTACTTTTTAAGTACGGAACCCTAAAAATGCAAAAGCCATTGGATTTCATAGTTTCTTGAACAAAAGAGTCAATTTTATGAGTTTATGAATAAAAGTCAATTTAGGAAAGAGGCAGAAAGTAGCCAGTTTTGATTTGAGAACAGCTTTAACGAAGTACGATATGTTGACAACGGGTAGAAATCAATGAAAATAAAACTGATTAGATAAAATGATTCTTTTTTTTCTATATTAGATAAGTTCCTCCTTATTGTATAATTTTGTTTTTCTAAATATTAAACAAACTATTCGTGTGCGTGAAACAGTGAAAAGTTTCCAAAATTTCTCCTTTTTTAACAACGCTACTTCAGGGCATAATTACCGGCGGACCAAACTTCCATCAGCAGTACATTTTGACAGAAATTTTCGACTTATTTAAATATTATTTTCATGCAAAATGTCTAAAAAATGACAAAATTTCTATTTATTTTTATTGATTGAAGTTTGCTCCGCCGATAATCAGGCCCTGAACCAGGGTTGCCGGCCTTTAGCCACGCCAAAAAAAAAAAAAAAAAAACGGTTTTTATTTAGTTTACAGCTAATTCAGCGGTAGAATTGATAAAAAAAAGTCACTGGTCCCAAGGACCAGTAGGCATGAGAATTTACTGGTCCGCAGTCATCATCACTGGCCCGCTACATAAAATTCTATTAAGTCTCTTTAACCTTTGAGTGACCTCCACCCCCCCCACCCTCTTAGAATACACTGCAAATAGAAGCGTCTTAAATTTAGACACATATGTGACTGAAAAAGAATTTTAGACACTTAAGTGTCTTAATCTGAAAATTAAGACACTATAGATGTCTTAATTTAAGATACATAAGCGTCTTACTATGACCATGGTGTAAACGAACTGAGAATAATGTCTAAAATATCTGCAAACGTCTTATTTTAAGACACTTCATTGCTTTAAACGTGTCTTAATTTTAGACGTTTTGATTCTTCCGACGCAATAACCACCAGGGGGCACTAGCACTCCCAGTTGCGCATGCGTTTTAGATGTCTTCGTTCGAAGTGGTATACGTGTAATTCAAACAAAGTTTGTTTTTATGTACGCGTGTATTTTAATTCGTTTTTTGCGAAATGTGAAGTACTGTGATTTTAATTCGTATTAACTTGGAGTATTTATTTATTGAATACATACATCTGACCTGTGTGCTCGACATCAAATGTCTCTTAGAAGCTGTCGTCGATACAAGGGCGGGATAGACACAGAACAGAAGTAGACGACGGTTGAAGATTACACCCGGAAATTCTACAAAGCGTGTGCAATGGGCTTAGTGTTAACTCGTATCAATTTATATCAATAATATTGTGTTATTCATCTTCGTCCTGTCGAAGCTGGCAAAAAAAAAAGAAACTTTTGTCTGGCGGGTCCTGTTTTTAGGATGAAACATCTCTTTCTTTAAATATGGCTAGTCGGATGTATTATGGGATTACCTTTTAAACTGATGAAAGTCTTTCTCCCTCACTGTGGTTGTGGTAGTTTTTAAAATTTCAAATCGAGGAATATTTCTTACCTCTTGCAGCAACTCAAGTAAGTTTCTTTATAGTAGTAAAATTAGTGTATTTTATGATTTTATTTATTGTACTAAACAAAATCCTGCATGAAATTTAATTAGTTTTGAATCTGTTCGCAAAAAACCCCACTAATTCTAGAAGTATATATTTTTAAACTTATGACGTTCTTTTTTATTACGAATTATATATTCAATGTCAGTTCTTAGTTTCAACGGATAATTTTTATCTCGCAGTAAATGACGGCCACAAGGAAGTAAAGAAAAAAAAACTTTGAAAGATGACCTAATGCTTTCTTACTTCCTGGCATAAAACCGCAGATTAAAAAAAGATAAATAAAGTAAATGAGACTGGTCTATTATATGAAGCTGCCTGTAAAAATATACATATGCATTTGATTTGCAATCAACTCTAATACTGATTTTTTTATTATTTTTAATAAAAAAAGTAATTTGAAATTTATAATGGGAAAAAGTAAAAACCTCTAACTAGATTTCGTATTTAAAATTGTGGTAACTTTATTTATATGCACTTATACGAAAAATACAAAAATGACAGATGTTACTGTATATATTTAAGACGAAAGAAGTTTGGAAATCATAAGTTATTTTTTCCTCATGTTTTTAATATAGAATATGTACTTATTTGTTTTTATTGATAGTTGAATAGCTTTTGTGAGTACCCTCTGATCTACATAAAAACTTGCCCATGTGGAAATATAAATTTTTTAAAAACATAATTTTTAAATAAGTATTTTCATTTTTTTTTTTTTGGGGGGGGGGGGGATTTTGCATGAATTTTTGTAAAGCTGATATCTTAAATCTTGCACTGATTATAATGAAAGTTTTGAACTTTTAGAGTAGGACAAGTTTAAAAACGCAAATATATTTAACAAAATACCAAAGTCATTTTTTCCCCAATGTTATTAAAGTAGAATATTTATTTATTTATTTTCATTATTCATAGTTAAATGGCTGTTGTGATTATCAAGTGATGTATATGTAAAATTGCCTATGTGGCAATATATTTTTTTATATTTTCATTTTTTTTTGGGGGGGGGGGGGGATTTTTGCAATTTTCGTACATCTGATATTTTAAATCTTTTTCCACATTCAACCGAGTATAATAAATATTTTGAACTTTTAGAGTAGGACAAGATTATAAAATATATATATATATTTATCTATGTACCTTAAAAGCACTTAATAGCGAACACTTCGGGACCGCGGAATTTGTCCGATAATTGGAGATGTCTACTTTTTTGAGGTAAAAATATACAAATATGTATGTCTGCTGATTAAAAAAGTATTCGCTAAATAGAGGTGTTCGCTATTCGAGAATGTCCATTAACCCCCACAACGGATACTCCCGAATACCGGACATCTCAATTTAGACAACTATAATGCAGGGTTGCGTTTTTTGCAAAAGTACTTCTTGATTAAAGGAAGGGCAAACTGGGAAGTGCCCCGTCCCCCTACGACTGTAGTGCCCCCAAATTTGATGTGCAATATTTGTAAAGCTTATATTTTAAATCTGTTTCGAAATTGTACTGATTATAATCAATATTTTGAACTTTCAAAGTAAAATAAGGTTAAAAACAAAATAAATTAAAAAAAATCTAATATTTAGATAAATATTTTTTGTTTTTTAATCTTGTTCTACTCCTGAAGTTCAAGATATTGATTATAATCAGTACAATGTCGTAAAAGATTTAAATTATCAACGTAACGAAAATTGTATACCAAAACTGAGAGCACCAAAAAAATCAGGCTGTATTTGGGGGGGGGGGGGGGGGCAGGACCACAGCCAAATATTTTTCCAAGATTCAACGTGGTCAAACATGCTACGTATGATGCTTACAAAAAAATGGATGCGATTCAGACGTTTGAAGTGTCTGAAATTCAGACGCAAAAAGTGTCTGAAAAAATTCAGACATTTTAAAATGTCTGAAAATTGAACACTCCATTTCAGACACTTAAGTGTCTGAATTTCAGACATTTTAATTTAGAGTGTATAAACCAAACTTCCTTTACAGTCATCCAAAATTTTCAGCATACACTGTAAAAAAAAATCTGTAAAGTTACTAAAGTTTTTCTAGGAAACTGGGATTCCGAGAACTTTTTATGTAACGGCAACAACAAAAATTCATGTAACAGACACACTTTTGCGCCGAAAATCAAGAAATCTGTAAGGTTACTAAGAATATTTTAGGAAACTGGGATGCCTAGAACTTTTCATGTAAATGCAACCAGGGTTACAGATAAAATTTTTGTAAGATTACTGTAATTTTAGCAGATTCATTTGTAAAGTTACAGCTTTCTGTAGCTTTACAAAAACTAGTTTTGTAGATTTGCAGCTTTTTTTGTAGAGTTACAGATGAAAGGTTAGTAAGCATGAAACTTTACATCTGTAGAACTACAGATTTTTTTTTACAGTGTAGTAAATGTAAAATTATAATTTACTAAAAATTAAATAAACAGTATACATAACGAAAAACTATAAATTATTAATTAGATATTCTACTTACCTGATTATTTATTTCAAATGACTAAGGTTTAATGCAATTTTTATTTATTATTGTGTGAATTGTGTTTGGTTGCGGTTTTCTAAGGGATGGGAAAATTTAAGTTTACCTGTGAGAGAGGAGGAGAAAGTTACTGGTCCTGTGGACCACTAAATTTTACAAATTAGTGGTCCGATTGCATTTTTGGTGGTCTCGGATCAGCGGACCACCAAGGATTTCGAACGCTGTAATTCATATTAAATTTAGATTAATTATTTTTTTAATACACTTATAAATATTTTCTACTAAAATAATTATAAATTTCTATTAAAATTTTGACAAATAAATAAGTTTTGACCGCTAGAATGCAACAGTGAAGGCATTATATCTAAAAAAAAAAATTATAAATATTGAAAAGAATATAAGTAGACTTTAAACTGGTGTTTTAAAATTCTATATTACATAGCCCCACATATACCACACATTTTACAGATCATATTTCATTAAACAATCACAAAATGTAGCACAGCAAAATGGAAACATTCTTAATTCTTACGAGTCCATATGGAGAGATTACGTTATAATCGTAAAAAGAGAAATTAGATAAGGGTATATTTAAGGAGCGTTTGGTACATGAGTGTACAAAAATAAATTTAGCAATTATGCAAAATAAATAAATAAATAAAATATATTCTGTAAGTAAAATTGAAATAAAAATTTGAAAAGTTTGTTGCTATTTAAAAGAGTGCATATTCATGCATATGCTGATCATAATATTGTTTTTAATAGTGAGAAATTGTATTTTTATTATGATTATGTATAATTTTAAATATTAATGAGAAATAAAATAAGACTTGTTTATTAATAGCTCTGAAAATTTGTTAAGTAATAAAACATGTAACTTAGTAATCATTGTCGTCGTTAATTTTGTAAAGAAGTAAAAATAAAAAGAAAAGGGGGGCGGGGAGGGTTAAAGGTCAGTGTAAACCAGATAAAGCAGTTGGTGTAGCTTTTTTAAAATTTAGCTGACATATTTCCAATTCTCACTTCAAATCACTAGCAGATCCGTCTAAGTTTTTTTTCAGTATTTATGTCTTCATTATTGGGAAATTGGGTTACTTATTGTATTCTAAATCAACTAAATGCCATTAAAATTTATTAAAAACACTTTAAAATGTGTAGTCTATAATTAAGATGCTTCACTGTATAAAATCCAATTTTAGCCAAAAAAAAAAAAGCGGGTTAAAACCAACAAAAGCCACCGGAGTGGCTTTTTTTAATTTTAGTTTTGTTTTTTGTAACCCTGCCCTGAACTACAGTAGAACCTCTTTTATCCGAAACTCTTTTTACCGAAACTCTCGATTAACCGAAATCCATATATATATATATATATTTTACTATCACATTCCTTGTGTGCAAAATCCATTTTGAAAGCTTTTTTTTTTTTTTTTTTTTTTTTAACTATCATATTCCTCATGTGCAAGCTGTCCTATCCGGACCAAGAGTACATATATGTATTTTCGACCCCTTTTCTTAGAATTCCTTTGAATTTAACTTGAGCTCCCGTAAGCTGCGGAGTGGAACGAACGAAGAAAACGAACAAATTAGCGATTCTGAAGCTTTTGAATATTTTGCAAAAAGTTTGGCTTGTCTGGAGCAGCAGAAAGATTGTGATATTGGCGAACTAATAATATTTAAGAACTTCGTGATAGAGCTTCAAAGCAAAGGCAATCGAAACTGCGACAAACAAAACATTGTTTCAAGCCCTTGTGAAATATGTAAAAGATACTTAATTTCAAAATGAAAGCTCAGGTAATTTAACTTTGTTTCAATTTTACTATTGCTTTATTTTTATTAAGCACATGTTACCATAATAAGAAATAGCGCATATATTTCTCCTTAATCTTAAAATTGAGGCATTCTCGATTATCCGAAAATTTCGATTTTCCAGAAGATAGTCGGTCCCAATTACTTCGGATAATCGAGGTTCTACTGTACTTTGTTTATTTTGCCAACACTCCTATAAAAATTAATATGCGAATTTTTTTAATGTTTCATTCACGTTTTTAATTTTTTTTTTTTTTAAATGGGTAAACATGTTTACAGTAGCTGCTCCTGAGGGGGGGAGGGGGGGGGGTGTTCCACTATCACTTTACTACTTGTATTTTGATAAACTAAATTTCTCCTTGGTTTAATTTTAGAACATTTTAGGGGACAGCACTATTACTGAGTATCCCGTCAAAGAAATCACCTGTTCTACGGCTAAATAAGGTCAAATTTAATACATGAAATTTATAACATTAAAATATTAGATAAAGCATTTGATATAATATTTTAATATCCAAACTTTACCAGTTTCGTTTTAAGCGATAAATTTATTAACCTATAAAATGTAATAAGTAAAGAATATTTTCATTACATTTTTATCAGAGATCTCTCAACTGAAAAATATAAATTTCCCCATACGTTTAATCATCAAGGAAATCTGAAATTCTAAATATTTTAAATCAAGTGGATTTTCTTTACAGTGAATTATTACTGAAAAACGAACATTTCTGTTTAAAAAACCGCCAAAAACAACTTACGGTACTACGTCTTCAAATTCATTCACAAAATTCGGCGGCATTTTAAAATTTACATAAATTAACACTAAAAGAAAAAAAAAAGCACAAGTAAAAATAAACATTAATTTATAAGTAAACAAACTCTTGACAACGAGTTGAGATGATTTATATCTGTACTTTTTTTTTTGTCAGATTTATTATTCTTGACAAGAATTGAATGGAACTACCGGTTTAGCCCCGTCTTTCAGTAAAAAAAAAAAAATAAAACAAAACAAAACAAAAAAAAAAAAAAAAAAAAAACGGGAAGTTTGTCTACAAAAGTTAGTCTTTTAAATATTGTGTTTTATTTAGAAAATAAGAATCCCAATTATTTGCATAAAAAATTCGTTTTAAAACTAGATTTTATCGTCTGATAAAAGAATTAGCAAAATAGAAGCAAAAACCTTTGTTTTCCCACATAATAGAGATCTTAAAAATCGTTTCATGGAACGATTGAATTATTATAGAACGATGGAATTATTATTATTATTATTATTTAAAAGTGCTATTTTTTACTGTCGAATTTCATTCGTCTCAGACTATTTGTTGCATATACTTTTCGAAACAGAAAATGAATTTATTATGATACTATATTTTATTTATTCAAGTCAAGGTACGCACGAATGGTATGCACGCATTTTGGAATGAATTGGAGAGAAAAAAGTGTTTACTACAGATCAAAAGCAATATAGAATTCGCGAAATTTATAGTGATATGTTATACAGAAAACAATGGTCTGCCCCTTTTCATGTTTCTTCGTAGCGCCCTTTATTAGGTAGCTTTCATCACAAAAAGCTACCTATTGCAGCCGTTCGGAGGAAAGCGATTTCAAGAAAATTTGGTATATTTTCATCGATCATGACCTCCAGACCCCAAAACCAAAGCGGTTATATAGGTTCCTGGAACCGCTTTGCCCAAAACCACCTTCCGTTCAAAATTGACATATATATATATATCCATATATATATATATATATATATATATATATATATATATCTGACATTTGTTACACTCAGTGATGGAACAGCTGCGCCAATTGCTCAAATTGCGCCAAATCGATAATGCTGCGCATTTCTGCGCCAAAACGATCGTTTTTCAACAAAATTGCGCCCAACTGCGCCAATTTGATAATAATTCTTGAGCCAAATCGATCATTTTCAACCCGAATTTCGCCAAAAGATTTCGAAAAACATGCGAATTTGGTCAAAAGATCGCGAAAAACATGCGATGTTTGTCAAAATGATCACGAAGAAAAACGTGAATTTTAACAAGGGATCGCTAATTTCGTCAAAAAAGAACAAAACGCAGTCAAAAAATCGCAAAAAACATGATTTTGTTAAAAGATCATGAATAAAACGCAAATTTCGTCAGAAGATCGCGAAAAACACGTAAATTTTGTCGAAAAATCACGAAAAACACGCGAATTTCGTCAAAAGATCGAGAAACACGCGAATTTGGTCAAATGATCGTGATAAAAAAGTGAATTTTGTCGAAGGATCGCTAATTTCGTCAAAAAACGAACGAAACACGGTCAAAAGATCGTGAAAATACGCTAATTTATTTAAAAGATGCAGAAAAAACCCGCAAGTTTCATCAAAAGGTCTTAAATTTCGTCAAAAGATCGTGAAAAACACGAGATTTTCGTCAAAAGATCGCGAATAACACACGAATTTCGCCAAAGGATCGCGAAAAAAAACATGAATTTTGTCAAAAAGCGAACAAGACGCGGTCAAAAAATAGTAAAAAAAAAGCGCGATTTCGTTAAAAGATTGCGAATAAAACGCAAATTTCGTCAAAAGATCGCGAAAAACACGAATTTTGTCAAAGGATCGCGAAAAAAAAACGTGAATTTTGTCTGATCGCTAATTATGTCAAAAATGAACAAAACACGGTCAAAGTATCGTAAAAAAACGCTACATTTGTTAAAATATCGCGAAAAAACTCGCAAATTTCATAAAAAGATCGCAAAAACACGCGCATTTCGTCAAAAAATCGCGAATAACACGCGAATTTTGTCTCAAAGGATCGCGAAAAAAACGTGAATTTTTTCAAAGGATCGCTTTTTTCTTCAAAAAACGAACAAAAGGATTCAAAAGATCGTGAAAAAACGCTGATTTATGTAAAAGATACAGAAAAAACCCGGAAGTTTCATCAAAAAGTCTCAAATTTCGTCAAAAGATCGCGAATAACACGCGAATTTCGTCAAAGGATTGCGAAAAAAACGTGAATTTTGTCAAAGGAGCGCTAACTTCGTCAAAAAGCGGTCAAAAGATCGTGAAAAAACGCGATTTCGTTAAAAGATAGCGAAAAAACGTGAATTTTGTGAAAGGATCGCTAATTTCGTCAAAAAACGAACGAAATACGGTCAACAAATCGTGAAAAAACACTACTTTCCTTAAAATATCACGAAAAAACACGCGAATTTTGTCAAAAGATTGCGAAAAAACTTGAATTTTTCAAAGGACGCCAAAAAACGAACAAAACATGATCAAAAGATCGTGAAAAAACGTTAATTTATTAGATGCAGAAAAAAACCCCGCGAATTTCATCAAAAGGTCGTGAAAAACACAAGATTTTCGTCAAAAGATCTCGAATGACACGCGAATTTCGTCAAAGGATCGCGAAAAAAACGTGAATTTTGTCAAAGAAGCGCTAACTTCGTCAAAAAGCGAACAAAACGTGCTCAAAAGATCGTGAAAAAACGCGATTTCCGTCAAAGATTGCGAATAAAACGCAAATTTCATGAAAAGATCGCGAAAAAAAGTGAATTTTGTTAAAGGATCGCTATTTCGTCAAAAAAAGAACAAAACACGGTCAAAAGATCGTGAAAAAACGCTACTTTCGTTAAAATATCGCGAAAAAACCCGCAAATTTCATCAAAAGATCGTAAAAAACACGCGAATTTCGTCAAAGGATCGCAAAGAAAAACGTGAATTTTGTCAAAGGATCGCGAAAAAATGGGAATTTTGTCAAAGGATCTCTAATTTCTTCAAAAATGAACAAAACGGGGTCAAAAAATTATGAAAAAACGCGAATTTCGCTAAAAGATCGCGGAAAAAACCTCAAATTTTGTCAAAAGATCGCGAAAAAACTCACAAATTTCGTCAAAAGATTTCGAAAAACATGCTAATTTCGTCAAAAGATATCAAAAAACACGCGAATTACAACAAAGGGTCCGAATAACATGCTAAAAATACGCGAATTTTATCAAAAGATTGCGAAAAACATGCAAATTTTGTCAAAGGATTCCGAAAAAACGCAATTTTGTGAAAGAATCGAGAAAAAAAAACGCGAATTTTGTGAAAGAATCACAGAAAAAAAGCAAAATTTCGTCAAAGAATTGCAGAAAAAACGCAAATTTCGTCAAAGAATACCAAAATTTCAATTTTATACTCCAAAATAGTTATTTTCTGCTCCAAAATGAGCATTTTTGCTACTCCAAAATAGTTATTTTCTGCTCTAAAGTGGCTTTTTGCTGCTCCAAAATAGTTATTTTCTGCTCCAAAATTGGCGTTTTTGCTGCTCCAAAATGGCTTTTTGCTGCTCCAAAATGAGGTCCATGCTGTTCCATCACTGGTTACACTGTAACTCTCGTATTTATGAACCGATGTAAGGATGTAATTCGGTGTGTACATAGTACATACCAATGTCTCGACCGAGTTCGTTGGCCAGCAAAAATGGCGGCCATTTAAAATTTAAAAAAAAATTTAAAATTTGAAATGTGGTACCAAAAAATTGAAAATGGAAAAATATTTTTTTCTTATGTATTTGACCTTTATGCAAAGATTCCGGAGCAGTTTTTGTTTCGTCTATATCTTAAAAAATGGCTGAGTTATAGCATTTTGAATTTCTAGCGTGGCTGACATTTTGAAACGTCCTAAATTTTGTCACGCGATAAAAGGCGTATTTATGAACCGATTTGTATGTAACTTCGTTTATACATAGTACATACCAATGTCTCGACCGAGTTCGTTGGCCAGCTTCATCCGCCAATTTTGTTTAAAAATGGCGGCCATTTAAATTTTTAAAAAAATTTTAATTTGAAATGTGGTACCAAAAAATTGAAAATTGAAAAAATATTTTTTTCTTATGTGTTTGAACTTGTTAAAAAGATTCGGGAGCAGTTTTTGTTTCGTCTATACCTTAAAAAATGGCTGAGTTATAGCATTTTGAATTTCTAGCGTGGCTGACATTTGGAAACGTCCTGATTTTTGTCACGTGATAACGGGCGTATTTATGAACCGATTTGGATGTACCTTGGTGTGTACATAGTACATACAAATATCTCGACCGAGTTCGTTGTCCAGCTTCAACCGCCATCTTGTTTCAAAATGGCGGCCATTTAAAAAATTAAAAAAAAATTAAAATTTAAAATGAAATACCAAAAAATTGGAAAATGAAAAAGATTTTTTTCGTATGTGTTTGACCTTAATACAAAGATTCCGGAACAGTTTTTGTTTTGTCTATATCTAAAAAAATGGCTGAGTTATAGCATTTTGAATTTCTATTGTGGCTGACATTTTAAAACGACCTGATTTTTGTCACGCGATAACAGGCGTATTTATGAACCGATTTGGATGTAACTTGGTCTGTACGTAATACATACCAATGTCTCGACCGAGTTCGTTGGCCAGCTTCATTCGCCATCTTGTTTCAAAAGGGTTGCCATTTAAAAAAAATAAATTTAAAATTTAAAATGAGGTATTAAAAAATTGGAAAATGAAAAGATTTTTTTTGTGTGTTTGGCCTTGATACAAAGATTCCGGAGCAGTTTTTGTTTCTGAATATTTGTTCTTTTGTTTATATCTTAAAAAATGGTTGAATTATAGAACTTTGAATTTCTAGGATGGCTAACATTTTGAAACGATCTTGTATTTGTCACACGTATTCGCCTATTTCGATGTAAGAAGGCATGTGGATAGTATACATCAATATCTCGACCAAGTTCGCTGGCCAGCTTCATCAGCCATCTTGTTTCAAAATGGCGGCCATTAAATTAAAAAAAAATTATATTTAAAGTGAGGTGCAAAAAAATTAGAAATTGAAAAAGGTTTCTTTCTTAAGTATTTGACCTTGATATAAGGATTCAGGAGCCTTTTTTGTTTGTCTTTATCTTAAAAAATGGCTCAGATATAGCAATCTCAATATCTAATGTGGGTGACATTTTGAAAAATTTGATTTTTTGCCTGCGACAGCACTCGTATATATCAATCGATTCCGATGTGAGTGAGCATGTGCACAGCAATTACTAAGGTCTCAG
Source organism: Maratus speciosus (assembly GCA_963932465.1). Lineage (NCBI taxonomy): Eukaryota > Metazoa > Arthropoda > Arachnida > Araneae > Salticidae > Maratus > Maratus speciosus. Next base: position 287,643,430 of record OZ010794.1, read on the forward strand.
CTAAGTTCACTGGTTAGCCTCATCCACCATGTTGTCTTAAAATGGCAGGCACTTTAAGAAATCGCCGAATTTGGCAGCCAAATATAAGTTACTTTAAATAAAAGCAGCTTGGATAAAGCTGACTAATTTCGCGAAATTCTCATTCATAATGATTTAGTATTAATAAAAATTAGTATTGAATCTCCTATATTCGGTTTCCACTAAATTGAGCTTCGTGTGTTTGAATAATATAAGTTGGCTTTTCTAAAATAAGGAATATGAAAGCTACCTCTTCCTCCCGGCACTGGCTGGAAGGACTTTTTTTTCTTATCAAAATATTTTGCATTTCATTTTTTGGCGGGATAACAAGTGACATTTTCTTTAATTAAAAATATATATATATCCACGGTATATTTTTGTGTAACGAAACATATTATTCATCCAAAGCTGATGATCTGATTCTGATAACGTTCAGCTTCTGACTTCACGGAATTGAATAAACAAAACAAACCGCAGATAGCCCTCTTCTTTTCTTTCCAGTTCCTCTATACTGGGCTTTTTGTGGGGTGATCGAATTTTCTAATAATGTATAATAATTTAATAATAATTTGTTGCACAGCGCTATTATAGCAACCTGTTGAAAATTTGAACGAAATTAGTCAATTAACAAAGGAGATATTTTTTTTTATCATAAGGAAAAAATTGGCTTTGCTTTTCGATCTTTTTCTTTTAATTATTTTTTCTGTTTACTTGCAGCTCAATAATTTCTTTTTCCCGCACGTAAACGATGAGAACTTTCTGACACATTCACAGAGTCCTCTTAATCCGAAGAAAAAAAAAAGAAAGAAAGAAAAAAAAAAGAAACCGAATTTGAATAGTTTCTCTCTTGTTAAAGAGGGAATATTATTTAGAGGAATATTTAATTATTATTTTTTGTTTATTGTTGTACCTAAAATTTTAAAAACTTTCTTAGAACATTTTATTTTAAATATTTACAGAATACATTCTATCGTGTACCAATTATTTTCTGTTAATAGTCATTAATGTGTAGAGTATTGTGGAAATTTCAAGAAAATTCCGTTTATAAGCCCGCTTTCCACTTTCGCCAACATTTCATGTTGTCGAAAAAAAAAGAAGGGTGCGTGTGTGGTTATTTTCTGAATTTTACGGTAATCTAATTATGGTATTAAAATAATATCTCATTATTATCTTAATAATATTAATTAAAATAATATCTATACTTAGCAGTGTTTTTAAAAAATTCTTTTTTATTTACATATTTAATAAAAAAAAAATTAAATCATAATGTTTAAAATGTAATTACCTTGTTTATGTTTTAACAAAATTATCCTTTAACACTTAGAAACCATTTTCTTTTTTCTCTAAAGTGATGTAAAATCAAAAGTCTTTAAACATTTTATTAAAATTCAATTTTCGGACTGTGCATTTTAAATAATAGAGCTCGAGTAAGATAATTTAATATATTTTTTAAAAACTAATATAAGTTTTGCTCTTAAGTAGCTACACCAAATTAATTTAATTGACGTTCCAAACTAAAGGAAATTTTTATTAGATTTCACGAATTTTTCGTATTAAACATAAATTAAGAAAATGAGTGATACCGAAATCGCTTTCAACAAAAAGTGAATTTTGGGGGATCATATCCTTATGCTATCGATATTTTTCCATGAATCAATTTGAGAAAAGAGTTTCTGACACACTTAGTTTAACTTTTGAAGAGAATATATTTACTTTGGATCGTATTTATTTTGTAAATACGGTATTTATTAATCTTAATTATTCTAGTGTGGAAATAAAATCTTCCCAATTAATTTTAGATTTAATCCAAAATAACTTAAATAGATTCTGTGTTTGTGTATCTTAAAATATAAATTTCTTATATAGAAGCAGATTTCGCCCGCTGCACTGATTGGTTTCTCTTCTAAACGAACCTTAAATATTTTGAAATATATCAGTGAATTTATCCTCTTGAAATAAATATCGACCTTTACTTGGAATGTCCTTCCTGATTGCTGAAAACTATACGAATGCGAATGCGCTGTTATATATTCTAATAATATCTCAGACAAAATTTTAGCTGTTAAGGACCAGCTCTTTTAGTTAATTGCAGTAGAACCTCGATTATCCGAAGTAATAGGAACCGAGTATATTTCGGAAAATCGAAATTTTCGGATAATCGAGAATGCTCCAATTTTAAGATTAAGAAATTACCATAATAAGAAATATGCAGTATTTTCATATTTCTTATTATGGTAACAAGTGCTTAATAAAAATAAAGCAATGGCAAAATAGAAACAAGAATAAATTACCTGAATTTTAATTTTGAAATTAAGTACTTTTTACATAAATCACAAGGTTTTGGAAAAATGTTTTGCTTGTCGCAGTTTCGATTGTCTTTGCTTTGAAGCTCTATCACGGAGTTTTTAATATTATTAGTTCACAGTATCACGGCCTTTCTGTTGCTCCAGTCATGCCAAACCTTTTACAAAACATTCAAACGCTTGTCAGAATTGCTAATTTGTTCATTTTCTTCGTCCCACTCCCCAGCTTACGGGAGCTCAAGTTAAATTCAAAGAAACGCTAAGGGGAAAAAAGATTTAAAAATGGATTTCGGTTAACCGAGAGTTTCGGTTAAAAGAATTTCGGATAAAAGAGGTTCTACTGCACTTATAGTAGAATTTCTTAAATAACGATAGAACGATGTGTAATATGCTAAAATTATCACTGAAAATATATCTAACTAACAATTCAAATAAATTTACTAACTAAATCCATCCAGTACAACTTTTTAAAATGGTTGATCTTTAGTAATCGGGATCACATGGTTATACAACTTTTCCTCATAATTCTATAAGTAAGCAACGTAGAACGATATGCAATATACTAAAACCATCAAACAAAGTAGTGGAATATGTTCTATACTAAAACCATCCTTGAAAAATTGTCTAACTAATAGTGCAAATTCCGTCAAAATCCATATGGCAGAGCTCAAGTTATAAGCAGCAGGAACGAAATTTTCATTTGTAATTTATATATGTAGTAGATAGATAATGTGAGAAAAAATACGTATTATAATTCAGAATCCATTTCTCTTCATTTTTACGGTTTCGTTCATCTGACGTTCAAGTTAGGAAGTAGAAATTTTGCATGCTTAAAGCTGAATACCTTCGATCACACGAGAAATCATAAAATTTTGAAAAGTCTTAATAACGCATGTTATTAATTAAAAACCCCAATTAAAAGAATGAAAAAAAATCATAATTCACCTAAAGTTATTCACCTAAACATTAATCAGACCGCAAAGGTTTTTTTCAGAAACTCAAAAAGAGGGGGAGGGATTGCCACAATTCCGCCGATTACCCAGGGCGATAAAGTATTGGGTGTTTTCAAAGACACCCGTATCTTAAAAACTAAAACCTTAAAATTACGTACACACACACACACAAAAAAAAAATTCTCTTTCAGAATTTCTAAAAATAGTTTTGAAAATTCCAACTAGAAGTCGAAATAGTCATTAAACAGGGGCGCGTCAGCAGTATCTAGCGCCTGTGTGCAGAATTTCAATTGGCGCCCTAACCCCTAAAAGAAAGTTGTTTGTTATCTCTAATTGGCATATCTATGAAAGACTCTGCATGTGTTGTCGATGGCAAAGAAAATCTATCGCGAATAGAGATCAGAAAATTTTAATAAGGATAAAAGATGGCAGGTCCAAATGCACCTGAGGCTCAGATTTTTCATTTTTTGATGATTAGTCGAAATATAATTAAAAGCCATAATGATAATCGCAAATTGGGCAGCTTTCTTTCTTCAAAGCAGTCATGCCCCTGCATTTCTCCAGACGTTAAGCGGTTCTTCACACTGACGGAAGACTAGCGTACCATTTTTACTGCATTTTGAAATTGGGATGGCCGGATCCCCGTCGAGTTACAAAAAAAGGGGGGGGGGCAGGGGAGAAATAAAGGAAATCGCCTTATCTTTCTGATTCCAATGTTATCTTTCTTAACTCTTACAAAACTCCTTTTTATTTGGCCGCGCTCACGCCAGTTTTTAAGTTTTCCAGTTTTTCTAAAGTTTAAAAATTTAAAAAAGAAAAATACGTAATAATGCTTGATATCTGGTATTTTTCCGAATCCTGCTATTTTTCCTAGGTAATAATACAATTTACAATATAGCATTCTTGGTATTTTTTCCGAATCTAACGAATCTCTAGTGCGAAAAAAATATTAATATTTACTATTTAAAAAAATCTTTAAGTCATTTCAAGTATTTGCCAGAGATGTTTTTTCTCCCAGTTCACGTTTTCTCAAGATATCGTTTCCTGTCTCAGAAATACGGGTCAAAATCTGAAAATGGGACAATTTGCGTCCACTGCCAATAATATTTCATTAATTATACTGAAACCAAAAACTGAAAAATGTAATATATTGTAACATTTCTTATAAAAATTACAAATGATAAATGGACATATAATGAGGATAAATAATTAATTTTAAGCTTCAAGCAAACGAAATCGTCATTTCAGTCCCTGTCTCCAGGTACAAATATCCAATATTAATTGTATGCTGTAAACATTTCTATAAATATTATTAACTTTTGCTGCTATATATTTATACCTATATATATATATACAGTATGGGAAAATATAATTATTCTTTATTAGTATAGATTGTATAATAAAATATTATAGTAAATATATTTGTCCCTGACGTTGACCATCATCTCAGTCCCTCTAAACCCACATTTAGGTTAACAGATACTAGGTAGCGCTGGCAGAATTATATCCCTACCAACGGCAATTAAAGTTCAACTTGCCGCTATGGATGAAGGTAAGTCGTTCTTCTCTTTGTTTCATATTTAGATTTTGTTCTGAATAGGTATGAGTATTTTTTTTATAGCATCATTCATGTCCCTATATTTAAATTTATATATATATATATATATATATATATATATATATATAAATTATTTCAATTTTATTTATGTAACAACAAATGTCACATGGCATGTTTAATAATTTAAATGATCCAACAAAATGGCTGTGCAGCTGTTAAGACAAAAACATCACCTCAGTCCCAATATTAGACACTGATTATGGTGTTAACAGACACTTTCTTCCATAAAAGTTTATCCTACGCATAAAATATACATCTTTGATCTCAAAACACTACAGCATTCAAATGACAAAACATGTATCATAGTATATAATTGTATTTGGAAGTTGATACATTAATTAAAAAAAAATAAAACTTCTGGAGTGAAATTGTCCAGTTTTCAGATATTGACCCATCCATACATGCTTTGAATATCATTTCGCGCTTTAAAATAGTGATGGGATGGTGTGCATTATATTTTTTATGTTTTATCAAGAATTTTTGGTCAGAATTGAAACTTTCATACATCTAAACGCAAGAAATTAAATACAAGTTCGAAGTTCGCTTGAAAAATCATATCGGAGCTTCGATATCAGCTGCGGTGTACGCTTCAGAAGACATTGGGGTTTCAACTTGAGTTTCGTTTGGACGGATTTTCATAAAAAAAAAAGTCATACAAATTCGAGGTTGTGCACTGCAGAAGGCAGTGCTGATGACAATATTAGGCTCGTTTGAAATATAAAATGAAAACAAACCGAACAGTGCGTGGCACGTCTGGTGTATATGCTGCTGAAGACATTACGCCCCCACCCGATCTCTAGGTTCGGTTGGAAAGCATTTCGCTTAAAAATATAAAATCATTAAACATTTGATTTTAGACGTATTTAAGGTTATTATCATTTGCAATGTCGGACGGGTTGGTTAGTAAGGCATAGCATGGAAATTTAAAAATATTTTTTATAAATCTATAGTTTTCCGTTCATATTACAGCGATCATTGTAGCACTTAACAGTACCTAAGTGTAACTCCTTTTTTTATTTTTTTTTTAACCATTCTGCTCTCTCGAGCGTTTAAGTTTATATTGATGCTAATAAGTGCTCATATTTCAGTACTTTCAATTTTATCTTCTGAATTAAAATGAACAAATCTGGAATCATCACATTTATATATTCAGTATGTGATTAGATATAAACGTACGAAGGGGTGCAAGGAAAGTTCCGCAACCTCTCAATCTTTGACAAAGTAAGAATTTTTGGACATTTATGGCCGAATTTAGCCTATTTTCACCATCCCCTACTCCTTAACAAAAATTCTGCTTCCGCCATGATGCCAGGTCCAGAGTACAAGATAACATAGATAAAAAGTATTTATTCTGCCCGGAGTTCTTTGCTTCGGCCGCCTAAAGTGGACTTTACTCTATGTGCGTAAAACTCACAGTGTTAAACCTACGACATGGAATGCCAAAACTTTCACAAACGGGTGATGCCTCATTTTATCAATTAAAATTTGTTCCATAGCTGACGTCAGTCTCATTAATCTAAAATCTCTACATTGAACAGCACACTCATACCAGTGGTTTTACAATGTTTCTCTATTCAGGGTAGAACCGGAATTAGACTTAATTGTTCCCAGGACGTGTCGGACAGGCAATATGTTTTGTAAAAATAGTAATAGCGATAATGAGTATCTGATAATGGAATCATTGTAAATATATCTTAATAAATTACAGAGAAATATTTTCAAAAATCTACTTTTTATTATATAGCTTCAAAAATTATAATGTTTTTAACCCTCTTTTTTTTATTTTATTCTAAACTACATTAATTTTTTAAATGAATTTTTATTTGAATGTTGAAAAGACTAAGCATGTAATCATTAATGTTGCAATTGTGTACTTTCTGTCTTGGAAACACGTAGCAATCTAATATTTTTTCATAAATATGTATGCAGTATTCTTTTAAAGGATTTTAACTGTATGTTAAGAAATTCGGAATTTTTTTGTAGAAATTGAGTCGGGCCTGTTTTCACTGATTTTTGCACAAGCCGGGTCGCGAACTGCGAAAATATAAACGAGCAGAGCCCCGGCCTAGAAATTCCGTTCTCTAATTCAAGTCTGTGCAACGCGCCTCCCACGGATCTATGGTGGCGCCCTTTGAAAGTTTTCCTGGCGCCTATTCGAATCTTTCCTCTTACTTGCTATTTTTAAAATTAAAAATCCACTTTAAAGAATGCCTTTAAAATCAGTAATATCTGAATGGGGTTATTTTAATTGTTACCAGTGATCGTTATTTAGTGTTAATAATTTTATGTTATTAATTTGTTATTTAGTGGTTAAGGTTTCTGTCCCCTTCACCTACAAAACTTTTGAGATAGGTTGACCCTCTGAAAAATGTAATTTTAAATTTACTATGATTTATATTATTTCTGCAAATTATTATTAAATAGAGTTTCTGAGTCGTAGGGGATTTATGCTTATGCCCGTGAGATATATATGCATCCGAAGAGTAAGTTTCATCTTATTTATGACAGAAATTCTGCAGTAAGAAGAAGATTGCTATTTAAAAATAACAAAAACAGGTACAATTTAGCCCCTGTTGTAATAAAACTGTACAATGCTTTACCAATACTACAGCGAGATAATAGTGTTGCAGGTTTTCAGTCATGTGAATTATGGCGACTTTCATTGTTTGCTGCATCTATATGAGGTGCGCCTCTGTTTATTGAAAGGTTGGATAAGTCTACATCTAAATCACTTATTAGGAGAAGTAGAATGAAACGAAATAAATAAATAACAAAAATAATAAAATAAATATCTATAAGAAAGTTTGTCTCATGCAAATCTACAAAACATAATTTAGATATCAAAAAAATGCAATACATTTTAGTTTAATTAAATTAAGGATTTTTTTTAACTATTTGCTGTTCAACTAAAATCTTTGGCGCCTTTTCTACCTCGGCGCCTGTGTGCACCGCACACTTTGCACACTGAGTCGGCGCGCCCCTCCCCTGTCCTTAAAAATAGATTTATATATAAATTCATTTAATTTTATTTCAAAGACAATGAGTAGACCGAAGATGTTTGAGAAATATTTCAGAGACAGACAACTGTCGCCAGGGTAGTGGGTTGTTTCCAGGCCTATACGTTTTTTTACAAATATTGCATTTATAGATTTAATATTATGAAACTATGTATATTTTTTTACACTGATTCCGAATATGTAATTTTTATTAAAATATTCCCAATAGAACTTGAAATAGCAATTAAAAACCTCATTTAATAAATTAAATGATTTTATTTTCTTTCGAAGAAGCATAATTCCTTTGAATAAGGCAATTTAAAAGGCAGACACCTGGTCAAGAATAAAAAAAACACATTTTTACTGTGGGATTGTTTTGCGGGCTATAAAATTTTTACAAGTACTGCTTTTATAGATTTAAAATGTATGCATCTATGCTTATTTTTTAATGCTTTTTCCGAATATGTAATTTTCGCAAAAACGGATTACGAACTTTTTATTTTATCAAAAATTCGATTTTTTAAAAGGAAAACAGTTGTTTTATTAATTACATAATTTAAATTTTGGGAACATTAGTTAAATATTAGCTTTTCTCCGCTAATTATCAGTATTTTAAGTCGATTTTTTATTATAGGCTTCATAAAATTAACATATCGCCACTTAATTTATGAGTGGTAGTAGTTGCCCCTATTTCCGAATAGTAATTTCAGCAAATTTCTAAATTCTTATTTAAGTCCCACACTCCCTCGACTAATATATCTACGGATATGTTGTATAATGGAGTTTCGGTCGATAGAGGTTTGTTTAGAATAGAGTGCGCCCCTGGTGGTGGAATGTTGAACTAACAAATTTTGCAGCATGCCTGCTATGCGGTACAGCAGGCAGCGGCGACACGTATCGAATGTTCATATGGAACATATTGACCTTAATTTATGAGTGATAGTTACCACTATTTTCGAACATTAATATAGCCTTATTTCATTCCCCAACCCTCCCGAATAATATATCTACCGACAGGTGGTATAACGGAGTTTCGTTCGGCAGTTGGATTGTTTTTAACAGAGTGAGCCCTTTTGACTTATTTACATCCAATATCGCGACACGATATTGACACTATTTCGTGAGAAGTCCTTCTATTTCTATGTTCATGTCTCAAATAAAGAGTAACTCAAACAGTGCTAAATAAGCACATGCGCGAGTACTGCTTTGTTATTGACTCTTGCTGTGCTACATACGCAAAATTAGAGACTTCAGAATGTAAAGCGTTATTGCTGGGCTGAAGATTTAAAAGCCGTTAGATTCATGCGATTTTTTCCATTGGGGGCTTTATAAAACATTCCTTCTACGTTCCGCCGCTGCTTAATTGTAAGATTACTTCTTTCCTTTTCAGCCATTTTTTTTGCATCCAGACCTATTTAAATTCATTCACTGTGTCCAACCGCAATGTTTACTTTTATCAATTGCACCCAGCTCTGTTTTCTCTACGATATTTTTGGAGCGAATCGGAGATGTTGTGCACGCACCTTTACTCGCCTTTCTTCGATTTTCGGCGCACTGGTCTCTCTTTGCCGTCGGCACTTAATATGATGACGTCATTGATGCGCTTCTCTCTCTCTCTCTCCTGTCCGTAACGTAATCGTTACGCGATAGCTGAAGCCTGTAGGAAGTGTGCGTTAGTTTCGTTTTTACGAATAGCGAGTTTACCTTTTAAATTTATAGCTTGCCATTTGATTTTCATTACTTTGTCGTAACTTTTAATTTAGCTAATCAATTTAAATCTGCCGTTTAATTACTTTTGAGTCCCCGTACTTGTCATTTATAAACTAAAACCGGTTAATTTTCGAATTAGAATTTAGTTTGATGTGGTCCTGAAAAGATGTAATTCTTGTTGGAGTTTTACCGAGTGCGGCCTCGCTTCCATGTTTCCATACTTTTGGGTGCAGGAAAACACAATGTAAACCTACAAGTCGACCGCTAAAATCAGGTTTTCAGGTGTTATCCACCAAGATATGACTTGGCAGACCGATTGCGTTTTAATATGCCAATCGAATTTTAATTAACTCTGGAATTTCAGCCGTGAACTCGATGAGGTGGTTGTCTGTGCTGCCGGCTCCCGGTCTATGCCGTATAACTAAAGAGTTCACCTATTGAACATTTGTAAGGAAAACTAAGTTATTTTACCTTCAATTTGATGTATGATTTGTTGTAAATAGTCTAAATTAAATTGTTATAATATACTGAAACTGGGACATTTTTTATAGACACCCTGTATATTAAATATGGAGTATTTAGCATGAAGGCAATTGAAGAGCTAAGTGGAAGAACATGTTAAGTAACAAAAATTACATTTCAAGAAATTTGAGATGAAAGTTTTTGTTGTAAATTTTAATGATTTATTTTCTGTTTGATACCCTGTGTTTAAAATATTAACAGGTATGGTACTAAACTCTCTCAGAAAAACTTATTCATATTTAATTTTCAAATATTAAAAATTATTAATATTATTGACATTATTAAATATTAAAATATTAAATATTAATGAATAATCTCTTAAATCTTCAAGATTAAATAGAATCTTAGTATTTTAGCTTCACCATGTGATAGGATACCTCATAACGCTTTCATCCAAAAGATTTAAAAAAAATTTAGAAAATGTAGCATACCATGTTCATCCACTCAGGTCTTTAATTTAAAACTTAAAATATCTATTTCCGATACTTTTCGGTTAGCCGGGCGCCAGTGTTATATATACATATTTATATACATACATATATATGTAAATATACATATGTATACATGTACACATATTGTATATATACACACATATATGTATGTAAATATATATGTATATATACATTAGGGTGGTCCTTAAAAAATTAACTTTTAAAATTTTTATGGGGCACCCTCCTATTTTGTTCTATGTATAAAATAAAGACTTCCACAAAAATTTCAAATTTTTAAAACATTTTTTAAGGGTCGCTACCAAGGTTTGAATATTTAGAAAAAAAATAAAAATTGACATATTTTGTAATTTAATAAAATATTATTAATACAAATCCATAATCATTGCCAAATTGAATCATGGTATGATATTAGGTTGTAAAGACTGTCATTTGTTTCAAGTTTCAATATATTTACGCGGTCGATTGTCCGAACACAGACAGGAGTATTTCATATCTACACTCTATTTCACTTCAACTTGACAGCATTGTGAAAGGTAGTGAATCTAACATTCCGCCTTGAAAAATAGTTTTCCGTTATTTTTTAATCTTAAATAGCTAAAATGCGTAGGAATTTATAAGATAATGTTTATAAATTATATAATTTAATTTTTTTATATTCGTAAAATGTCGTACTAAATGGCCATATTCGTATCAAAAGCAGAGCACAAAACTTAAAAAAAAAAAAGAGTTGTCGGCAAGCGTTCCTTTGACTCTTCACTGGGATTGCAAAATTTTAGAAGACATTTCAGGATCTGAAACTGTAGACAGATTACCCATTGTTATTTCAGGTAAAGGTATTGAGCAGTTACTTTCTGTTCCAAAATTTCAATCAGGAGCAGGTGAGGCAATAGCTTCTGTTGTTAACGAAACATTGGAGTTGTCCGGATTACAAGCAAGTAAAATGTATGACTTTTGATATAACCTTTGTTAATACCCGATTATCAGGAAAAGCTTGTGCTCATCTGGATTAGAATATGAACAAAGAAATGATTTTGCTTGCCATCATCACATCCTTGAAATTATACTTGAGGAAGTTGTTGTTAAGTCTGTCGGAGTTCCAAGCGGACTAGGCATATTGTTATTCAAACGATTTAAAATTTCATGGATGTCTATCGACTATGGCATATTTCAGACTCCCATAACTGACAATTTAATCAATGAAAAAAATAACACGTAATGGGTCAGAAATTACGGAATTTGCTCAAAATCATCTTAATGATTTTACAACAAAGGGATGATTACAAGGAACTTATAGTGCTTGCCATCATTTTCTTAGGAGGAGTTCCCGAAAGAGGTTGTACATTAGAGTACCAGGTGGATTGCATCGGGTTCTATGGATGGTGAAGGCCATATACTCGCTCAAGGTTTATTTATTTAGAGATCAGTTTAAACTCTCTAAGCAGGAAGAATCTGGAGTTCGTCAAGTTTGCTCGTTTGTAGTGAAAATCTACATTCACAGCTGGTATGCCACAGATTTGGATCACAGCCCAATGATTTATTGCTCCTGAAGAACTTGAAAAAAGACGATAATGTAAATGAAATCATTTCTTTTTGTGCTTTGAAGAAGTTCCTAGGATATTTCTGTACTTCACAGAAAAACTAGTTGCTTTTGAATTTTTCGATGATAATGTCTTTTTTGAAAGTAAAAGAAAAATGGTGCATTCTTTGAAAAATGAAGGAAATTATGAACCCTTGAAACGTACACGTGCTGATCCTGATCTCATTCTCCAAAATGACTTGCAAGATTTTCTAACAAGCAACGCTCTGAGGTTTTTTTTAAATTAAGGATTTACCTTCAGTCATTTTTGAAACAGATGTGACTAATTGAAATGAAAATGAATCCTACAAAACATGCAAGGCACTAGCGACATCAGTCAAAGATGTTAATGATGTAGCCGAAAGTGGGGTAGCACTCATGGAGTTGTACAATAAACTTCATATAAAAGACAAAGAACAAAAACAATATTTCAAGGATGTGATGATGGCAATCCAAGTCATTTCTTTGTTCATATTCTGTTCCAGAAGAATACAAGCTTCTCTTGATAATCCGGTATTAACAAAGGTTGTATCAAAACTCATACATTTTACTTGCTAGGTGCTCCACACGACTACAATATTTCGTTAACAGCAGAAGCTATTGCCTCACCTGTTCCTGATTGAAGTTTTGGAACAGCTGGTTAAATGGTCAGTACCTTTAAGTGAAACAATAATGGGTAATCTGTGTACAGTTTCAGATCCTGAAATGTCTTCTAAAATTTTTCAATCCCAGTGAAGAGTCAAAGGAACGCTTGCCGAAAACTCTTTTTTTAAGTTTTGTGCTCTGCTTTTGATACGAATATGGCCATTTAGTACGACATTTTACGAATATAAAAAAATTAAATTCTATAATTTATAAACATTATCTTATAAATTCCTGCGCATTTTAGCTATTTAAGAATAAAAAATAACGGAGAACTATTTTTCAAGGCGGAATGTTAGATTCTCTACCTTTTACAATGCTGCCAAGTAGAGGTGAAATAGAGTGTAGACATGAAATACTCCTGTCTGTGTTTGGACAATAGACCGCGTAAATATGTTGAAACCTGAAACAAATGACAGTCTTTAAAACCTAATATCATACCATCATTCAATTTGGCATGACTATGGATTTGTATTAATAATATATTATTAAATTACAAAATATGTCAATTTTTAATTTTTTTCTAAATATTCAAACCTTGGTAGCGACCCTTAAAAAATGTTTTAAAAATTTGAAATTTTTGTGGAAGTCTTTATTTTATACATAGAACAAAATAGGAGGGTGCCCCATAGAAATTTTAAAACTTAATTTTTTAAGGACCACCCTAATATACATACATGTATATATACATATATATATGTATGTATAACACTGGCGTCCGGCTAACCGAAAAGTACCCTATTTCCTAATAAGGCACATAAATAAAATAAGCAGGTATAATAAGGCAGCATAACACTGCGCAATAAGAAAGTTTTTTTTTTTTAATTCTTCCTTAGTTGTAAATTTAATCAAAAGTTAATTAAATCGATAAGCATAAAATGAAATTTCCTTGTTCATAATTTTCTAAAATAGAAACACATTTCTTAATTGTTATAAGGTTTAAGGAGATTCACAGCCTTACTTTCCCCCAATTTATTTTTATCTCGTCTTTGTCAATTTAATGAATGATAAAATTTTTTTGAAAATTCGATTATCGGGCTGTGCATTTTTAATAATAGCGTTTGAGCAAAATAAACAAACTTCTTAAAAATTCACACAAGTTTTGTCCTTAAGCAGATTATCAAGTTAGGTTAACTGACTTTTCAAAATAAAAAAGAACTTTCAAAAAATACCATGGGTTTTTTTGTATTAAATATAAAAAAGAAAAAAGCCCAGTTAAACCGATCGCATTGAGCTCACAGGCTATTCACACCAATTGTATATTATACTCTTATTTCAAAGAATAATGTCCCTCGAAAAATAAAGAAATCGGCAAAAAAACATTTAGCTAAATTAAGGCGGGGTTCCCCATTTTCCCGCTTAATACTTAACTAATGAACCCCCAAAACTAATCAGGGAAGCGCCTTATCAGAATGAACCTATTTACAATACTTGAAGCGAATCGGATATTTCTACCAAGAGTTATCTTGGCTTTGATAGCTTGTGAGCTAAAAAAAAAAAAAAAAAAAGAGTTATGGGAAAATTGCTTGGGTCACCAAATTTTCTTTATGACATTGGTATTTTTTGATAAAACCGAAAGAGAAGAGAGTTTATGACATGCTAAGTTTACGTTAAAATACAGGGTGTTTCTAAAGTCCTGGACCCATTTTGATGTTTAATAACTCATAAGATAATAAAGATAGATTAAAATTAATAACATAAATGGTTATATAGACTCAAAAAGTTTCATGACCCTTGTCAATGAACTTCCACGTGTGCCCCTTCGTCGCACGGAGACTATCAAGTCGATAGTCAATTTCACGCCAGGTAGCGGCAAGCATGTCGGCATCCACAGAGGCCATTGCGGTTGTAATTCTGGCTTTTAAGTCATCAATGTTCGACACTCTCCTCCTGTAAACATTGTTCTTTACAAATCCCCAAAGGAAAAAGTCCAGCGGCGTTATATCAGGTGATCTGAGTGGCCAAGGAATTGGACCTCCTCGCCCAATCCATCTTCCTGGAAAATGGTCATTCAAAGAAGTACGAACGATGGTACCCCAATGAGGTGGTGCACCATCTTGTTGCAAAATAACATGTGGCTGAAGCTCTTCTAGTTGTGGAAATACGAAGTTTTCCAACATGTCTAAGTATACGACTGATGAGACCGTCTCTTCTGTAAAAAAAAAAGGCCCAATGACTCGGTCGTGCATTAGACCACACCACACATTAATCTTTGGGGAATCCCCTACTGCCTCACGGTATTCATGGGGGTTTTCAGATCCTCATATGCGCACATTATGGCGATTAACAATGCCAGAAACATGAAAGGATGTTTCGTCGGAGAACATTATGCGCTTCAGAAAATCAGCATCATCTTCTATTCTCCTTAGCATATCTGTTGCAAAGGCCATCCTCCTAGGCCTATCGTCCGGTTCCAAAACTTGAACAATTTGAACTTTGTATGCATGCAGTCTTAATGTTTTCTTAACCCCTTCGGGACGGGAGCCTTTTACGAAATTTTTAATCTTTTGTCACCGTTTTTTAAAAACAGAAATTTGTGTTTTCTTGAATCGAGAAAATGCGCTGATTAAATAAGGCAAATTTTACAGTAAAATTTTACTGGTGAGGAAGTAAAAGGATTCTGAGCGCTTCATGCGGCACGTATACGTGTCGCTCGTCCCCAAGGGGTTAATAACCTTGTACACCATCGAAATTGGCATATCCAATTCTCTTGCCGCTGATCTCACAGATCTTCTAGGATTGTGTAAAAATGTCTCTCTGACACGCTCAACATCAAAATCACTTGTGCAGGACGTCCGGAACGTTTCTTATCTGCGATACTTCCAGTTTCTAAAAAATTCTTCTTTCACCGCAAGATGCTGCTTTTGGATGGAGGATCTTTTTGGTAAATTCTTCTGCAGTTTCTCTGTGCTTGCACTATCGATTTTGTTTCTATGAACCACCATAAAATCAGTGCTTTCTCGTGTGGTGTATGCATTCTCCTTAATATCCGCTCGAATAAAACATCACATACAAAAGTAACATAGAACAAACACATCAAAAGTAAACATAACATTGCAATAGTTGCCAAAAACAAAAGAGAGAAAAATGCAATTAATAAGCAGACGATATTTAGAAAAGTACGGATATTTAGACTGGAAAATGAAATTATCTGAAATTAACCACACGCGCAGACGATATTTACAAAAGTAAAGATATTCAAACCTGAAAAGGAAAATATATGAGTTATTCCATCAATAAATGCCATAAGTTTGTTTATATCTTCATTATTTTATGAGTTATTAAACATCAAAATGGGTCCGGGACTTTATAAATACCCTGTATAATAATTTTATTTTACACTTGTAATAAATATACAATTTTTATATGTAATATTTGGTATATTTTCTCTGTAATATAGTCTCTTATAATATAAAGTAAGGGCAAGAAAAATAGCTCCTTTCCATTAATAGGTTTCATCGTTCCGTCAGCGTTCAAAGTGTCTGAACTCGGTAATTTTTGAAGAATGATATTTTTTAATATCATTTATAGACACCGGATAACATTTCTCTAAATATAAGTTATAGGGAAAAGGGAGGGGACGAAATTAAATTTCGTATTTTAATGTGTATACAATATATTTATTGTAAAACAAATGCCATATATAAAAGCTGCACTTCATTTGTGCTTTTTTTGTAATTGGAAATATGTTTCTATCATAAGCAATTTAAGATGCATTTTGAATCCCTCAGTATAATTCCGCTCCATCATAAATTTTCTATAAGGGTACGGATTTGATTTCTAACATATTTTCCCGAAACTGCTGTAATAAAATATTTATCTTGCTCTATAATTCAGCATAATTTTTTGAGGAGTCAAATATGAAATAACATTTTACGATTTCGCCCTATTTAAATATCACGTTGCAAATATTTATAAAAGTTAGAAGCATTAATATATTTTCGGAAGTATATATCTGGTTTTAACATAACATTTATACCAGAAAATATTACTAGTACGTAACATTTTGGATATCTTACAAACAACATCAAATTATGAAATTTTAAAATGAAATATGAGAATTTAAAACAAGAATTAAAATGTAAAATAAAACGGAAAATGATTTAGATATAGTGTCAGGATTTTTTAAATTTTATGAATATTCGTCATAAATGCAAATTTAATTAGATACAAAGATACCCTTCTTATTGTTATCGAATAGCTAATCCCTTTATTTACTGACGGTACTTATAAGTACCATTAAAATAACGTGTTATAAAATTCATTTAATACATCGATTAGTAGTAATACAGTTTAGAATGAGTTATAGATGCATTACATTATATTGTTCCAAAAGCACTAGTGGTTACGCAAAACAAAAATAATTTTAAAAGGATGATTTATTTTGCCTTTGTATCTTTTCAGCTTTCTTGGCGTTTGGGAGGGGGGAGGGGGAGGGATTTTTTAATTCAGAAATATTTCTATATTGCTATTGTAAGAACATTATATTTGTACATTCCCTAATTCTACAAAATACTAAGAAAAATATTTAAAATAAAAGATTTGAGTGAGGTTATAAATATTGCACAAAATCCCTATAAATTCAAATTTAATTATACTTCTAAATCCTTCTAAAATCCTTCTAAAATTTATTAAATGATTATTTAGATCTTCTAAAGTTGTTTAAAAGATTCACGGCAAATGCTTTAGAAGATAAAATTTTCATGAATTCATAATTCAGTACATAAAGGGTTTTAAAGTGCAATGTTGACTTCAGGCATTTTTCTCCGAGATGGATTTCTGAAGCTCATGGGGAACAAACAATATAGAGTTCCGGAAGGGTTGGGTCACTGATAATCTCCGGGTGTAAGAATGTTTCCCCCCCCCCCTCGATTTTAACACTGTTGAAACGTTAGTTCAATAAGTCATAAAGGATGAACATAAGTTAGCCGAAAAAGAATGGTTTATTATGCGTAGTTTGTACAGTCAAACATGAGAATACATATGATTATAAGATAGTGAAACATACAGTTTACCTTTTTTATAAATATTCGGCATGGCTGTTCTTTATTGTTCTGGAAATATACAATCTGTAAATTAGTTTTTGCCATGTCTTTCTAAGTATGTTCTCGGCGATTAAACAAAGTTCATTGTTGAATCGTGATTTGAGGACTAAAAAGGGAAAACCCTGAAAGTCCAAAAGAGAACATTTTTCAAGACAGCGAAAACAAGTTGGAAATTGCACGTCAAACATGGCAAATGAGGTGCTTTAGTACTAAAACTAGCTTAATAAGTATTTTTTGCACCGCATATTGTACTAAATGTATATTTTAGAGCACTTCATAAGTGCATATCAATTTCATTCGGTTCGAAAGGATGTAACATCATTAAAATGCACTTGAAATAATTTTTTCCCATTGGCCGTAATGTAACGGAAAACTTTTGACTGTCCCTGTAATTAAACTATACATCCGATTTTCATAAAATTTGGAATGACTCGACAAAATTTTGCAACAATTATATAAAATTTCAGCCCATTCGGTTCAGCGCATTTTGCTCTGTTATATGCGGACAGACGGACGGACAGACAGACAGACGGACCGAACGACGACTATAGGCGCTACGTATTTACATAATTACGAACGCACCTAAAAAGAAAAACTCTTACTTCTGGTACTTACAGTGTTTTGCACTTCACTCCTTTTGGGCTCTTAGTTCAACACTCAAATTTAAATTACCCCCAAACTATTCAAATATCCTAAAGTAGGGTCTAAAATAATTTTCAAGAGCAAAAACTCCGAATTATTTTGTATTGTTTGTTCAATACAAAGAATAAAACCTTTTTTTATGGGATGGACCAAAGTATCCCCGATCGACGGTACCTAATATTATCATTGGTAAACATATCTTTGATTTATATATTAAACATTTTTCAACTTGCTTAAAAATATCCTCTTGATGTAAACAATAACAACAAGATCAAGTTGGGTAATGGCCACCTGTCGCCGCACATCTTATCACTGGCATTTTCAGCATACTCCATTTCACTTCGTGTAGCACATTCAACTAGTAACATTTTTCTATAGTTTTTTGAACTATTTCTATTGGGTTGGCACTTCATGGGTTCTCCTGTTTGTTAAGTTTGGCATTTAAGACATTTTTTCGTAAAAAAAACAAGAATTTTGATTTTTTGGTACTTTCAGAGTGTTCCATTTTTAGTCCTCATTTCAGTTCACGAATAGATTTCGGAGGACAAACCTCATAAACAGAGATCTAGAAGTTAAAGGTCTCATAATCTTGGTGATCGCATCCGAGATCATTCCAAAGTGGGATTTAGCATTAAGGTAAGAAGTAGCTTAAAAACCCAGTTCATACCATTCAAAAACTTGGAATGTAATATGTAAGGTCAGATGTGGTAATTATGACCAGGGAGTAATTATGACCGCCGTCATACTGGAGATAACTGTGATGGTAAAATTTTGTTTCAAGCTTAGATATTAACCTCATAATGTATATTTCATCTTAGGTATTCTTTATTACTAGTCTGAAGCCTTTTTGAGATCAAAATAGCAATTTGAAACTAAGTCTATACAATTTTTGATAAACGGATTTGTTACTTTGGAGTTCAAAGTGGTCATAATTACCCCCAAATATATGTGTATTGGCAAGTATAAAGAGAAGATACAGTGGTCATAATTTCCCCACTAGTGGTCTTAATTACCCCAAACTTATGGAATTGTGAGTTTTTGGTGGGGTAATTATAACCACGCTTTTAACTTTAAAAGAAAAACAGCTATGATAATTAAAACTTTTAAAATGTGTTCTTAAAGGATCAAAGTTACTTCCTATGTACTAAAAACAGCACTTTTCCAAATAGAAATAAGCAAAAAAAAATAGTAAAGTTGAAAATGTAAAAAGTGGTCATAATTACCCCTCCTGACTATACTTACAATTATTTTGACATTGATCTTGTACTTTACAAATAATATTTCGCAAACTATTCAGTTACGAAATTGCAAAAGTAATTTGTGTCTACCCTGTATATAGAAATCAAGTAAGAAAAATCATGTGTTAAGCATGGATTATGAAACACTTTCCAACACTTCCTGAATGCTTTATCAAAACTTCGTTATTTAGGGAAATAAGGTATATAACAGAACTAAGTCACCATTTTAAAAAGCGCATAAAACATTTGAAAAACTGATTTCAGCAATTACCATCCATAGCAAATCTGTATTCAAATTCTTTTGAACAGCTCTGTATTTGATCTGTAGGCTGATATATAAGCTATATAATGGGGAAATTTAGTTTAGCAAGAAAACGAATAACAGGTTGAAATTTCTCTTTCAGCAATTTATTCTAATAGATGGAAACATACTTGTATACTTTTGTACAACCCTGTAGTTAACCTAGTAACTTTATTACACGCCACGATTTAGCTAAAGTTTAATTCAAAGTAAAACACTCATAAAACTACTGGAATCACATTTCCAGAAATTATCATTTATAGACGGCCATGTATCCAATTCTTTGCGTGACCCTGTATATAATTTTATCTATGTTATACAAACATTTCTTAGTAAACAAAATGCAGTTCAGCGTAAAAATTCATAACTCATTTAAAAACCATCTTTAAAAGCAATTTACAATCATACCCAGAAACCATTACGAATTCTTTTGTGTAGCCCTGTACATGAATTACAGCATTTATACACACCGTATACAATGCAAAAATATAGTGAAACATAAAAGCGCATAACCAGGGGCGTAGCTACCGTGGAGCAGTTGGAGCAGACTGCTCCAGGCGCACGAATCCTAAGGGCGCAAAATTAGAAAAAGCGAAATAAAGATTTCTTAAATATTTGTATTTTTTTTTCATTATTAATCAGACATTATAGATGAATCTTGTTACAATCAGCGTATTCCTATGATATTTTACCTTGTGTTTAACCTCAACTATTTCGATTTAAAATATGTTTTCATACACAGTTGAAAGAAATGACTTCTATCCAGGAAGTTTTAATTTTAATTCATACCATATTGCAGTCTCAAGTAACTTCTCCAACAGCGTTTCAGCATGCCTGATTATTTTCTGTAACTTTTCTGGAGACGACCGTTGAAGATTTTCAGATCTTAAAGTAATCAAAACTTATTTAACAGGGCTCTCATCGGTCACTTTACTGGCTACCACTATTTCAAAAAAATAATCTTTCTAGTACATTTCTACTAAAAATGTTTTAGAAATTTATCATGATGATTACTGTGCGGAAATAATGGTAGCCAAAGAATTCACCGCTGAGAAACCTATATGTACGATGTAACAGCAGTAATTTACGATAATTATTTTACGATTTGGAAAACAAAATAGCCTGACAAGTTGAAGAAAATTATTAACCATTTTACAGACGAAATCCAAGAAAACGAAAATTTTGAAGGGTTTTTTTTTTTGTTTGTTTGTTTTGTGGAAACTAAACATGCATTAATACAGATTACAAAACAATAGTAAGAGCTGGATTTAAACATATTCCACATCAACTCACGGCGACAAAATTTAGACGGGGGGAGGGAGGGGAAGGGGGGAAGGGTAAGCAGCAACTTAAATTTTGTGAGTATTGTTTTTGAGATTTTGAAAATATTGCAAATGTCAAATGCAGAATCGATAAGCTTCAAAAAGAGAGAAAAAGTTAAGTACCCAATTCAGTGTTTCTTAGGGCCTGATTATAGCCTATACAAAATTACACCACTTTTTGGTAACAGTATTTTTCCGCATTAAACCTTATTTAATCGCATAATTTTAGGATTAAATAAGGCAGACTGGCCCGCCGGGCAACCGACCTGCAGTCTGTGCGCCCTAAACCAGGTAAAGCTGCTCCCTCCCTTAGGTGAAGCTAATTGTTTTAAAATTTGCTATACGCATTACATATGAAAAGTTTTAAATCATTTAATACATTTTTTGAAAAAAATCACTTTTTTGAAGCATTTTCTATTAATGATTTATATTTCTCTTTGCAAGGCAGAAGAATTGATTTTTTTTCTTGAAAGTTTCTTTGCTTCAGAGGACCATTTAAATATTTTAAAACCTAATGTGTATATTCTGTAATTTTCTTCGTGACCAATAGCGACATGGTCTGCCCCAAGAATTCTCAGCCTGTCTGGTACCAAGCAGCGCGGCCTCTCTTTAAATATATATATAAGTATTTTATTTTATTTAGTTTTTTGTAAAATCATTTATGAAGTATTTGTTTGAAATGTGTAGGCTTCGTGTATTCGTACAATGCTGTGATTGTAATTTCCCCTATATATGTGTGTATTATATAGATTTTTGCGCTTGCTGTATAAAAGTATTTATAAGGAATATTTTCGGCGAAGAAATTGTCATTCAAACATTCTTTTTTGTTAAAAATCACATTTTAATATGAAAACGGGACTGTTTCAATATTGTCTATAAATGTGATAATCAGAACGGCGCGCGGTCAGCTATTTTGTATATACGTTAGAACAGGACTGTTTTTTTTTTTTTTAATTTTTTAAACCGACTTTTCACGCAGTTATCGAGCTCGTATTTCAAACAAAATCTTGTTAAAGATATATGACAAGACTTTTTTTTCCCTTCGTTGACTGTTTTTCTGCTTTCGTCGGGAAATTCCGTTGAAAATGACAATGACCTTTGACAATGTTTTCAGTAAGATCTATTGTGTTTACAAGAAATCCGGGAAACGTCTTTCAATTACAAAGTTTCTGAATAACAACACATGCCAGTTCTCGAGCAAAAATTAATTAAAATGCATGTCATAAAATTGCCCCTTTGGATTTAAGAACAGCCTTAAGAAATAAAATCATAAAAATTTCAGGTTCATTTAAGAATATTATCATGGGCCCGGGAAATACCGGGTAGATCAACTAGTCTATACTAATAAAAGGAAGTTTCGCTCTGTGTGTGGTGGCTAGTGAAATATATTGCACGTAGAAGTCTGAAAATTTGGATGAGGGTAGTCCAAAGACAGGTCCTGATACACCTGGAGCTCAGATTTTTAATTTTTTTTATGACCGGCGCCCCCTTAGCACCTTTCAGTTTGTATGCCCTGAATTGCTCAGAACTTGCCCCCTTTTTATCCGATCTTCTTCGTTTTGGAGGCCCTTTTCCCATTTAATTATTCTCCGTTTCTACATTCCAGGTAAGACACTGGACCCCTTGAAATTTTTCTGCGCCATGCATTTTTCACACCCTAATATTGTCAACCTCTCAATGCATAACTTTAAAACTGAGGCTTGGACTCCTCTCCCTGGGCCAGCACCCTCATATTTTTATTAGGCATTTAGTGCCCGTTTTTAAGAATTTCCCCCATTTTTTTTCGCGCTTCTTTAAGATTTTATTCGAATGAATAATAAATACCCTATGCTTAATTTCGACTTATTGAGATCTAAAGCGCTAAGTACTAGAACATTTTAACATGTTTCCATCTTAGGGCCCTGCTCTCAACTATCAGTTGGCCCCTTTTGGACCTCCTATTATATCTCCCTTAAAAATGGTCTGATTCACTAACTTTTTTTTGGAACAACATGATAGAAAATCCAGCTACTACGCGAACAACATAAAAAATTTTTAGACTTCAGCTACCACCAAATTTAAAAATTAATCGCCTTCTTGGGGCCTTTGCCCATCTACATTCCAGTTGAGACCCTGGACACCTGGGGCTTTGTACAAGGCCACTTGAAGTTTTTGTGCCCTAAAATTGTTAATAAATCGCCCCTTTTAATCCGTCCTTCGTTTTTGGCGCTCTTTTTCCATTTGGCTTTTTTTTCATTCCTACATTTTAGTTCAGACAGTGGTCCCCTAGGGTAACTTTTTGTGCGCCATGCATTTTTCACCCATTAATTCTGTTACATTCTCATTGCATAACTTCAAAATTGAGTCTTGGACTTCTCTCCCCAAGCCAACATCTTCATATTTTTATTGGGATTCTAGAGCTCTTTTTTTAAGCATTTCTTTGAAATTTTTTTCCAATGATTAATACTTATACCCTATACTTAATTTCGACTAATTGAAAATCTAAAGCTCTAAGTACTAGGACCTTTTATCATGTTTTCATCTTAGGCGTTGCTCTCAATTATCAATAAGCTCCTTTTGGTCCCCTATAAAAATGGTCCGATTCACTAGGATTTTTTCCCTAACTATTTCTTAGGTCCTCCAGCTACTACATGAATAACAAAAAAATTATTCACACTTCAACTACCACCAATTTTGAATATTAATCGCCTTCTTAGGGTCCTTGGTGCAGTTTCATTAAAAATTATCCGATAGTCTTGCAATTTTCTTTAGCATAGTTCTAGGGTGCTCTGGCTACTTTAGAAACCACTAAAAAATTTCTTTTACTCCAGCTACCACCTTTTTCGAATATTAATCTTCTTTTACGTCATCAACTTACGTTTACTCACTACAGCCATGAAAGTAAGTGGTTAACTGTAGAGGGATGGGATTTCCTCCGTAAATTAAATATCACGTTAATGTTTAAGTTAATTCGTTAAATTCGTCAACAAGCACCTTCCACTGCTTCGGAGCGCATTCTTTGATCGAATTCTAGGGGGCCGATTTCAACGGGAATTGGTTAATTCAACCTAAATTGCGATTCAGCTACTTTACGATTCAGCTCTGTATTATGAAAATTTGTGTTAGACTTCATTTACTAACATTTTCGAACATTAATGATGCATTCTTTTCTTGGGTTCAATATGTCCGATTTAAACGGTAAATGGATAATTAAGCTTAGCTTACTATTCAGCTACTTTCTGCATTGTGAAAGTTTATCTTAGACTTCTGTTACCACCATTTTCGAACATTAACGGCGCATTCTTTTCTCGGCTGTTATGGGCTCTATTTCAACGGAAATTTGTCCATTCAACTTAGCTTACGATTGCTTTAAAGATTATAGTTCCACCGCCAGGATTCGCATTCTTATCTCTGGTTCTATGGGCTCGATTACTACGGGGTTTACTCATTCAATTTTCGATTGTCTCCGTCGCATACGGAATACTCCTGGCGTACACTGCCTTTGGTAGCGGGGACGCAGGCCACAGTTCGTTCTGAAAGAGGTTTGTCGGGAACACACTAGACGCTGCCGAAGGCAGTGGGCTACCCCTAAAACGATGTTCATTTGAATTACTTATGAATATATAAAATCATACAAACTTGATTTTTGTTTACGTGATTATATCGGCCCCGGGCAACGACGGGCGGGTCAGTTAGTTACATATATATATATATATATATATATGTGTGTAACTTCCAAACAAAATTACACAGAACTTTTTTGTGAGACAAGAGGGCGCACAAACTTTGTTTGCTCCAGGTCGCTGAATATGTAGCTACGCCACTGCGCATAACATAATTAAAAATGCATTTCCAGCAATCATCGCTATCGTACAATACTTCGGATACAATATAGTATCTGAAATTTTTTGTGTGTCCCTGTAAATGCTAAGCACTTCGTATTACACATGAAATAAGTTATAGTAATCCTCAGCGACGTATATCAATTTCATTATACATGAAATAATTTAACGTAATTAAAATACACCGGAAAAAATTCCCTCCACCCGTATATCATTATGTAACGGAATTCATTTGTGTGGCCCTGTAAATGAATAATATTTATTTTTTGCACCGCATATTCTACGAAATGCATATTTTAGTGCACTTGATAAATGCATATCAATTTAATTACGTTTGAAAGCATGTAACATCATTAAAAATCATTTTAAACGATTTTTTCCTTCAGGCCGTAATGCAACGGAAAACTTTTGACAGTCCCTGTAAATGAACTAAACATGCTACAAACTTCATTTGCAATAAGGTTCGTGCTATGGTAGAGGTAACTAACATCCAAAAATTTCAGAACGATCCGAGTATATTTACGGGAGTTAGAGCGCGTACAGACAGCCAGACAAACCGAATGCATTAACACTTTTCAACTTTGTTGGAAAGTGTTAAAAATTCATGTTACACCTAACACTTCATTTATAATGGCTGTTTCATAATAATGGAAGCTATCAGTACATCAGAAGAAATTGTTAGTGATTATTTAAAATGAGACTAATGTGATATAAAAATAATCACATTTAAATAACATAATAAAGTTAAGGAAATTCAGCTTACCTTCTTCTTCTCGATCGCCCACGGATTTTCTGCTTATCCAGGTTATCTGAAAGAATTACCCATTTATTATTTCTATGAAGTATCCATTAATTTGACCTGTAAAGAACTTGTGAAGGTGTTTTATAAAAGTGTGTTTCTTGATTATTCAGATTTTGTACCAATTTTTAGGTATTAATTAAATTTTATATAGGTCTAATGAGTTATACACTGGAGCATTCATTTTTGCTCCTTTCTTGATTAAATAACTTACAGATACGGAATTAATAATACAAAACATTGTTTAGATAAGATTAAATACATAAATAAATTCAAGGTTATAGTCATTAACAAAGTACTTATTTCCGTTTAAAGTCAATAAAATAAAATATATAGTTCTTTATGGAATCAATATTGTAGCTTTATAATATTACAAAAAAACTTAATTTGAAGAACAAATTAAAAAAAAAAAAATTTATTTCCTACATTGTTTAAGCCCGAGAAGGGACAGACATTAAGATATTTCATTCAATTAGTCCTACATTTAATGTTAAATTTTTGTAACAAATCAGTTAAGCCAATTGAAGATTAAAAAATAAAAATAAAATTCATACAATATGATACTTAAAACACCCTAAAAATTAGATTCCGTTCAAATGAAATCGAAATAAATCTTAGACTTCTTCCATTTTTAATTGAAAATATTTGTATTGGAGATTTTATGTTATGTTTATGACAATTGTACATAAAATGATAAGATGCATGCAAAATACAAAACTTAAAAAAATCTCTAAGATTTATTTCGATTTCATTTGAACGGAATATAATTTTTAGGGTGTTTTAAGTATCATATTGTATGAATTTTATTTTTATCTTTTAATCTTCAATTGGCTTAACTGATTTGTTACAAAATTTAACATTAAATGTAGGACTAATTGAATGAAATATCTTAATGTCTGTCCCTTCTCGGGCTTAAACAATGTAGGAAATAATTTTTTTTTTCTAATTTGTTCTTCAAATTAAGTTTTTGTGTAATATTTTAAGTTTTTTAATAACTACTGCATTCAGACGAACACATTTCAAAATTAATAGAGGGTATCATCTTCAGGCTTTGATGTATGCAGTATTGCATTACAATGTGTGATGCAGTTTGCCAATGTATAATTCAAAATATTTCCCCACTGTAGTAATGCAGGTTGCTGTAGTTTGGACAAAAACTTCCAATCTGAACGTAAAAAATCTATAATCAAAACATAAAAAATTAACATAACTTAAAATTAGATACCCTATTTCCCACTCAGGAACGCTATGAATGCAAAAATAACTTGTGTTGAATCTTTACTGCTAGTATTTAACAATATTATAGCTGTCATACAGTAAAAAATAAAAAATAAAAGTTTTACTTAAATTTTGTTACCTTAATCTCTCCCAAGGGTGATATAAACACATCAGATAATTATTACCTAAGTTTAACGTGGGGTGTAAATAGTTCTCATCTCGAAAAAACAAATACATTTTAAAATTTAAGTTATGTAATTCCTCACTAAGTTCGCTACCTGCGTAAAAATAGCTATCTTTTAAAACTTTTTAGTAAAACATAAATTTGACCAAAGCAAAAACGTATTCTGAAAATATCCTTTTTTTTCCACTATGACGCCATATTCACCTTTTTAATTCTTGAAAAATAAACTAATTCAATTTAATATTTCACGTGAAAATATTTCAACTAAAAAGAAATAAATTATTGTTACAGCTTTTGAAATTTTTGCATCAATGAAGAAAAAATGTTACATTTTCTATGAAAAATGTCCGTTGATTCTCAATGAAAAAAAACGAAATTTGGAATTATTAAGAAAAATATTTGAATCATGTAAAAAAAAAAATGGCCCATGTTTCTCTCTGGATTATAATTCCCCCATGTGCAAAAGCATTTTACCATTGGTTTTGATCCTGAGGTCAGGCAAACGTTTTTACACTTTAAATTTATAATATCATTAGAATTAGTAAAAAATAAAAAATGAGTGGCATCAGGGACAAAAAGGTGGGAAGAAAAAATGAAAAAGTTATGATCTCCATAGGCTTTTCTATGTTAAATTAACATTGAGAAGTGACACTGGAAATAAATAAGTATTGCGCTGCCGCGCAATACTTAAATAAATGTTTATTTCTTTTGATTGACAGTTCAAATGATGAACCAGTAAGTAATGTTCTATTTTCGTATCAGGATGAATTGGATAATGTAAACATTTAACTTACTGCAAATATTAAGTATTTTGAAAAGCAATTAAGCTGATTTATGATGTTTTATCTTTTTCTGAAGAGAGTAGTATTTCTAACATGGCCCCTTAAGCTCTTCAGATTGATGAGCAAACAAGTTCATGGACATTCTGTGATTTTGCACTTTAGGTTTGGAGACAGGTTTAGTCAGTGCATCTGTAATCCTATATTTCGGTGGACAGTACTTCAATTCAATTATTCCATCTTCTTTGTGTTGTTTGATTGCATGGAAATGTATATCTATAAGTTTACTTCGTTTTGAAAACTTCTCACTTTCTGCCATTTTGATGCAGCTTTGGTTATCTTCATATAAAGTGATTGGTTTTGTCTGTGGTAGATCTAAATCTTCTAGGAGTTTCACTAACCACAAGATTTCTTGCCCTGCACTTGCGACTGAGACATATTCAGCCTCTGCTGATGAAAGAGCAATACATGATTGGCTTTTTGTGATCCATTGAATTGGATTATTACCTAAAGTGAAAAGATTGCCGCTAGTGGATTTTCTTGTGTTAGTATCACCTGCACAGTTGGCGTCCGCGTAAGCTTTTAGAATCGGTTCAATTTTAGTGTCTATGTGCAAGTTTAGTTGTTTTGTTCAATTTAAATATCGTATTAATCTTTTAACTGCATTCCAATCTTTTTCTCGCGGGGATTTGTTTCTTCTACTCAATATATTGACTACAGCGGAAATGTCAGGTCTACTGACAGATGCGATATAAAGTAATGATCCTATCGCCTGTCTGTATTTAACATTATTGGGTGTGGCCGCCCCTCCGGGTGGTTCCGACCCGACCGCTTGAGTGGGGGAGGTGACCGGAAGCTCGGCTGAGTTCGTTGTGTACGAATGCGAGGGGGCCGGATGAGGACGAATCGCCACCTCCTCGAAAGACCTGCGGTCGACAGGCCAAGGGTCCGGTGGCCACGGGTAACGGACGTTGTGCATAGGGCCGTAGCCTGCCTCGGCGGGTCGTCAAACGTGCGGTCCTCTGGCAACCAGGTTCTCTGGTCAAGCCGGACAGCGACGGTCCATAGGTCGATCCCGTTGCCGGTCTTAGGGCCGGACGGTGTCGCCGGGCAAAGACTAGCTAAGGCGATAGGACCCCATCCACCATTTGACTAGGAGGGAGCCTGAGGTGTGAGTGAGGGCTTTGTAGTGGAAAGTCCTTGGTACTCGCTAGTGACGACGGGGCTCGCGGGAACGCCATGCAGGGACTCCCGGAGCAACCGAAGGGCGAGGGTTTCGGACAGCGCCCAGGTTACTTTTTGACTTGGGTGGCTCATCCCTCCAAGGACCGCAGCTGAAGCAGTTGTGAGCCGACCCTAAGGTGGGTAGGGTTTGGCGGTGCCCCCGTTGACCAAGGAGCGGTCGCGTGGGGAGGCCAGTATGGCTCTGGTTGCTCCATGTCGTGCCGTGACCCTTGGGAGGGGGTCGGCCGGCTCTACTGGCTCGGGTAACCAAGTTTAGGGACCACTTGGTTTTTCTAGCTGGGTGGTGAGGACTGTCGTAGCGGCCGTTCGTCTCTTCTTGGGAATAGCCGTTGTTGTGTGCGCTGGGCAGCGCAACGGCTTCGCCGGAACGAGCGTGGGGTTCCGCTCTGTCGGGGCTAGTCTGGCGGCGACCTTCGGGACGCGCCGCGGGGCTGGTCTTGCGGGTGGTTCCCTGCGTAAGCATATGGGCTTGTAAGAGCCTGGGACCGGGAGACGGTCCCTTTTTTGGGACACCCTCACCCCCACCGTCTTAACATTATTGGGTAATATATTGTCATTATCTTCTAATCTATTAAAAATGGGTTCCATTGGAGTACCTACTGGTTTGGCTTCTTCTAATTTAAACTTTTTTACTAGTTCTTCTATTATAGTTTTTTGATTTAATTGGTAACCTTCTGCTGTTTTCTCTATTTTTATTCCCAAATAAAAACTTAGTTCTCCTAGATTTTTTATTTCATATTCACTCATAAGTTTTTGTATTATATCTTTTATTTTGTCATCTTTTCTTGCTATTAAGATATCGTCAACATAAACAATTATATACGTTTTGTTTTCTCCTTCATCTCTAATGTATAAACATGTATCTGAATTTGATTGTTTAAATTTTAAGTTATTTAATGATTTTGTTATCTTAGTGTGCCATGCTCTGGCTGCTTGTTTCAAGCCATAAATTGATTTATTCAAGCGACATACTTTGTTTTCCTGATTTGGAGTAATATAGCCTTCTGGCTGAGTTATATAAATTTCTTCATCTAAATTGCCATACAGGAAAGTCGTTTTTATATCGACATGGTTAATTTTTAATTTGTGGTAAGATGCTGCTGCTATGAATGATCTAAGTGTCGTGTATGAAACTACAGGCGCAAAAGTTTCTTCGTAATCTATGCCATGTTTTTGATAATATCCTTTCGCAACTAATCTGGCTTTATATTTCTGTATTCTTCCTTGATCGTCATATTTGGTTTTAAAAATTCATCTGGATCCAATTATTATTTTTTTACCTTGCGGGGGATCAATGATTGTCCATGTTTTTTGTTTTTGTTAAGAGAATCTATCTCTTCTTGTGTAGTATTTAACCAGTTTTGTTTTTCTTCTGGATTTTCAATATTCATTACATTAAGAAAACTTTCTGGTCCTTTAATGTGTTCGTGATTTACCATGTAAATGAATCGGTCTGGAGGGACTTCTTTATTTGATCTGTCTGACCACCTTGGTTCTGGTGTTGATTGTTTAGACTCACTTGGTGTGTCTTCAATGTTTGTGACTTCAATTTCTACAAAGTTTTTATTCTGTGATTTTTCACTTTCGGTAGATGGTTTTTCTTTGAAATTTAATTGTGTTTCTACCTTCTCGTGTATATTTTTATTTTCTAGAAACTTTACTGTTCTGGCGATTATTATTTCTTTACCACTGTGTAAATGCGGTACCCTTTGGAGTAATTGTCGTAGCCGACAAAAATACCTTCGACTGCCTTATCATCTAATTTTTGTCTTCTATTTTTGTTGACATAAGCAAAGGCTTTACAGACAAACACTCTAAGGTAACGTAAATTTGGTGGTCTGTTATTCCAAGGTTCAAACGAGGACTTTTCATTAGCTTTTGTAGGCAATCGGTTTTGAAGGTGATTCGCCGTACATATTGCTTCACCCCAGAATTTTTGAGTCAAGTTTACTTCGCTAAGCATAGCTCTGGTCGTTTTAATTAGTGTTCTGTTTTTACGTTCAGCAACGTTTGGCTCGGAGAGTACGGAACAGAGTGTTGATGCTTTATGCCATTTTTTTCTAAGAAAGTTGCCAACTAAATCATTGTTGAATTCCCCTCCATTATCCGTTCTGATGTTTTTCGGCTTTTCGCCAACTTTATTACTAACTAAGGCAACAAATTCCTGAAGTTTTCCATATACTTCGGATTTCTTTGATAATAAATACTGAATGGTAAATCTAGAATAATAGAATAATCATCTACAAATGTTAAGAAGTATATCCCCCCCCCCCTTGTTGGTGTTTGGAAAGGCCCACATACGTTAGAGTATATCAACGCCAATCGTTTAGTGGCTCTATAATCTGATAATTTTGGGTAAGGTGCATAGGTAAGCTTTGTATTGATGCAAGTTTCACAAGTTGTGTTATATTTACAATTATTTATTTGTATTTCCTTCTCTAGGTGTTTTTGTTCGATTTGTATGATAGATGCAATTTTTTTACGGCCAAACCTTCTGTGCCATAGTTCTATGCAATTATTATTATTATTACAAGTTTTATTTGCATAGTTTGTGTTAGCGGTTTCATTTGCCAATTGAATTTCATATAAATTATTCTTCTTTACTGCTTCCAGGCGGGTTATTCCGTTAAACGTTAAGTTACATTTATCATTTTTGAATAAGATCTCCCATTCGTTTTCTGTAGCTTTACTAACGGAAAAAGATTTATCTCGATTTCTGGTACAAATAAAACATCTTTAAGTGTTATGTTGTGCGTTTCATCGCTTGAAGTTATTGTGTTTATTTGTGTCTTATCCGATCCATAAGAAACTAATATATTTCCATTTGCAGTAACAACATCAGTTTTTTCATTTGATTTAATTTCTGTAATAAATAAATGTTCATCATTTGTTATGTGGCTAGAACTGCCACTGTCAACTATCTAAGCTTTGTTATTGCGCGGTTTTATTATAAATGCAGAGTGTTTGTTACCTTGATCACTTTCAAACTCATTACAATCGGCATTTTTATCCTAATTTAATACACAATCATTTCTAATATTTTTGACATCTTTTTGGAAAACAAGAGAAGAATTAAAATTTTTCTTGTAGTTTTGTTTATAATATGTATTTTTTAAGGATTGTTTTGTTTATTATTATTATGCCAGCATTCTTTGGTGGAATGGTTTTTCAATTTGCAATTTGAACAGTATTTTTTTTCCTTTTTATATCCCGCATTGTTGAATTTGTAACCCGCATTGTTAAATTTCTTCGTAGTTTTGAATGCTCTATCGGTATTTTCAGATGATTCGGAACTATCGCTTCTGCGATTAAATTTGTCGATCAATTTACTTTTTAAAAATGTAGGTGTCAACTCTTCTTCATTTCGGGATTCGAGTGTCATGATGAGGGTGTCATATGAAGCTGGTAAGTTACACAGCAAAAGTGCTGAGATATGATTATCTTTTATGTTTTCGCCTATAGCTGATAATTTATCAACCACTTCAAGTATGTTTGTTATATGTTTTACCATATCACCACCTTCAGTTAATTTCGTGCTATACAACTTGCGTAATAAATATAACTTACTCGATAAATTACTTCTTTCATGAATTGATTTTAAAGTATTCCAAGTATTTCTTGCGTTTTGAATATTTTTCATGTGGACGATCTGATTGCCCTCAATACTTAAATTAATAATAGCTCTAGCCTTGGGGACATTTTCAGACCAATCAGTTGTAATTGGGGTTGGTGGTGTTTCAGTAACGATCTCAAAAAGATCTTTTATGAGAAGCATCTCAATTTTAAATTTCCAAACATTGTAATTTGTAGAGTTGAGCTTCTCTATAATCTGTCCATCCTTTGCTGAAGCCATTTTTGTTTCTATTACTACCTTTTAATTTTCAAATAAACCCCTTTATTAAATTATCATATACTAATATTTAATGTTTAAGGAAGGCACAGTCTCGTAATAAATGTTAGTGATTATTTAAAATAAGACTAATGGGATATAAAAGTTATCACATTTAAATCACATAATAAAGGTAAGGAAATTCAGCTTACCTTCTTCTTCAGGATTGTCCACGGATTTTCGGCTCATCCAGGTTATCTGAGAGAATTACCCATTTATTAATTCTATGAAGTATCCATTGATTTGACCTGTAAAGAGCTTGTGAAGGTGTTTTATAAAAGTGTATTTCTTGACTATTCAGATTTTATACCAATTTTTAGGTATTAATTAAATTTTATATAGGTCTAATGGGTTATACACTGGAGCATTCATTTTTGCTCCTTTCTTGATTAAATAACATACAGGTACTGAATTAAAAATATAAAACATTGTTTAGATAAGATTAAATACATAAACAAATTCAAGGTTATAGTCATTAACAAAGTACTTATTTTCATTTAAAGTCAATAAAATAAAATATATAGTTCTTTATGGAATCAATATTGCAGCTTTATATTATAAATGTTTATTTCTTTTGATTGGCATTTCAAATGATGAACCAGGAAGTAATGTTCTCTTTTCGTATCAGAATGAATTGGATGATGTAAACATTTAATTTACTGCAAACATTAAGTGTTTTGAAAAGCAATTAAGTTGATTTAAGTTTTATCTTTTTCTGAAGAGATCAGTATTTCTAATAGAAAATAACTCGGTTAAAGCGGCAACTCGGTTAAGCGGGACTGGGATAATCGGGACTCAACTGCAGTTCAGTTTTAAGACTTCAAAAACGCGATTTTATTTTATGTAAAATGACATCATCCGCAACCGCTGAAGAATTCCTTTTTTGCGATCCAGTATTAAACAACATCTACAGTACAGTATGCATATGACGCCACTATCGCCTAATAATACACAAATGTAAAAAAGAGATTTCGTCATTCAAGAAACTCGACCCAAAAAATCGGCTACCCCATGCTTCATATGCCTTCATTTGTTTGCAGTTTTAATATAGATACTTAAAATTAGATTTAGTTTATAATAGCTCCATGTTTTATCAGAAATCATTCATTTATATTTTTTCAAAATAGCACGTAGTTTAATTACGGTTTTTTTTTCATTTTTACGGGAAAATAGCATAAAAAAATATAATTGCTATTTTCCATGGAGGAAAGAGATAGATGAGATGCAGTAAGGTAGCTGGGGGTAACGCCAAAAAAGTAACCCTAAAATCCGCTACAGTAGACCCAAATACAAGCACGTTCTTTCACGACAAAAAGAAGAAAACTTTTAATAATACAGTTTTTAATTCGTAATACAATGGAATGCTGCTTTAGAATGCTTAAAAATAAGCAGATTACTTTCATTTAGAGAAAAAAAAATGCACGGTGATGTCAAAGAATTCGATTCCTGTTCCACGTGCTTGTTTTGTTTGGTCCTACTGTGGACGTTTAAATTTGAGCGATAAATGGTTTCATATTTCAAACCTTTTTTACGGCATACTGCATCTCCATCTATATCTTTTCTCCATGGCTATTTTTCCTTTACTTTCTACAGAAAGGGAGTCCTTAAGTTGACAAAATTAAACAAATTTCGCTAAAAATGAGAAAAAATTAATATCTCAAAAATAAATGAAGATGCAGTTTTCAAACACATTGCATTTAAAAGTACTTCCCCCCACCCCATACGACGGTATAAAAATTGAATATGTGGGATGATTAGAAGTTAAAAAAATTACAGTAGTGATTATTCCGTACAGTGAAACATCTGCTTTGTTTTACGGCTGGCTTATACAAGGTAACGTTATTTTTTGGAAACGACACTTTATTAGCTGGGAGAAAGAAATAGCATACCGGGGGCTAATAAATTTTATCAAATAAAAGGCGATAATGAACAGTGCTGAACAGTAGAACGGAACTGAGGGGCTTCTTAGGGTTTGACAATTTAACACCCAGTCCATAGATGGATCGTTTTGTTATGTTGTGAGCCACTGGAAATAGAGAAGATGTAGTTTTGAACTACTTAAAAAGTAAATGACAATAGAAATGAAAAATGTTAAGAATTTAAAAATTTAAATAAATAGAATAAGATTGATAAGTGAATGTTATAATATTTAAGTCAAGGTAAGAGAAAAATGCAGAATATATAAATACATTAGGGTTGAAGATAGAGTAGTGATGGGCGATAACGAGATGTTTTTATCGATTTTCTCGGTTGTATCAACATCTCGATAGTTTTCGATTGTGTAAATATTTTCTCGATGAGTCCAGTTTGCCAATTGCTTTTATACCATGGAGGAAAGAGATAGATGGAGTTGCAGTAAGGTGGCTGGTGATGACGCCAAAAAAGTAACCCTAAAATCCGCTACAGAAAGCCCAAACAAAACCACGTGATTTGTCACGCCTATCAGTTAACCTGTATATCTTTGGTTTCGTATTTTACCGTCAGAAATTGTTATCATAGATATGATGGAAATTTAGATAAAAAATGACCATTACAGGATGCAATACTCGATCAGAATGTATCAAGGATACCAATATATCACTTCACAAGTAAGAATTATTTGATTATTTTATCATGTATTTTAAGTATCAATATCAGAAGCGTCTTTTAAGATTTTGCTTGAAAGGGAAACATTCTTCTGTTATTGTCCTAAAATCGTTTGCACTCGAAAATCTAGATTTTCGATTAATATAATTTTAAAAGAATGCTTTTATCTATTATTTTTATCATTATATTTTATCTACTTACATGCAATTATTAATATGTTTCTGTAAAGAAGAAAACTTGTAATTACACAATTTTTAGTTCATATCAAATGTTTTCAAAATTTTATTTTATTTTGACATTTAATTATTGCTAATTTTCTAATTCCAATTATTTTAAAAGCAAACATTTATTTTAATAAATAACAATCCAACAATTTCCGTTTAAAAACAACCATTTTTTCTTAAAATATACTTCAGCTGCAATTCATTTCTTTGAATTCGTCTTATTAATACAAAATCCCTTCCACGTGCTGGTTTTGTTTGGGCTTTCTGTGGACATTTAAATTTGAGCGATAAATGGTTTCATATTGCAAACCTTTTTTAGGGCTTACTGCAACTCCATCTATCTCATTCCTCCATGCTTTTATACATCATAAATTTATCAGAATCGTCTGCAGGGGAACTAGAATGAGTCGGCGTTAATAAGGACTAAGTGGCCTCGCCCGCTAGCGGGCCCTTCCTTTAGTCGGGGCCTCTAATTTATACGTAATCTTGTAATATGACATCTCGAACTGGCTTCCCGCTATATAAGGCACCATATAGCAGGCGTGGTGTGCACGCACTATAAAATCTTGTAAATAAATAATCTCGAACCGGACGAAGCTCGGACCGGATCCCTGGGGGGGGGGAGGGGTCAAAGTGAGGGGAGGAGCACAACAGCTGTATAATAGGAATAAGTTGTCATGGGGCATTAGGCCTTTCCAGCTATATGTCACATGTCACATGAGGGATCTCGATCTGAATTTATAAAAATGCCCTCCCCGTGGGGGCAAAGTGGGGGGAGGTTCGCGGGAGATGCATAACGTGGGTAAGTGGTCGCAGGCCTTTCCGACAGTATATCACAAGGGGTCTCGGGTAAATTTAGAAAAGTCACATGAAAGTTCCCGGCTAAATTTATAAAAATGGCCTCCGTGGGACAAAGTTGGGGGAGGGAGGTGCATAAAATGAGTAAGTGGTAACAGACCTTTCCAACAATATGTCACATGAGGGGTCTCGGCTAAATTTAGAAAAGTACCCCCGTGGGGGCAAAATGGGAAGGGGGCGGACACTGGAGGTGCATAACATCAATAAGTAGTCACAGACCTTTCCAACGACATGTCACACGAGGCGTCTCGGCTAAATATAGAAAAGTACCCCGTGGGAGCAAAGTGGGGATGGGGGCAGACACCGGAGGTGCAAAATATCAATAAGTAGTCACAGACTTTTCCAACGATATGTCACATGAGGGGTCTTGGCTAAATTTAGAAAAGTACCCCCGAGGGGGGGGGGGGGCAAAGTGGAGGGTGCATAACATGAATAAGTGGTCACAGGCCTTTCCAATATGTAACATGAGGAGTATCAGAAAAATTTAGAAAAATGCCCCGGTGGCAAAGTGGGGAAAGGAACAGGTAGGTGCTTAATATGAATAAGTGGATTTTCAAATGATATATCACATGAAGAGTGTCAGTAAAAGTTAGGAAAGTGCTCCCCCCCTCCCCCAAAGGGCCAGCTACCGCACTCCCCGGAATACAACCCAACTTTTTGAAATTTCATATATTATAAATAATACCCGATGGCTCCGTAAAAAAATCCGATCTAAAATGATGAAAATGCAAAAAAGTTTGAAAACTCCCCCCCACAGTGGAAGCAAAATTGGGGAGGGGGGACGGAAGTCTCATAATATGAAAGAGCTATCCGAGAGCTTTCCAGTGATATATCACATGACGGATTCAAAAAATGTTTGAAAATTGCTTCCTCGACCCTTCTCCCCAGTGGGTCCACTCTTTCGCCCCGGAATTCAGGCAGCCCCCACTTTCAAAATTTTTATATTTAATAAATAATAATTACCGGAAGGCTCCATAAAAAAAATCCACATCTAAAATGATATATATTATAGAAATCGCTACGGTTTTAAAAATTTGTTCGCCCCTCCCCACCCCAAAACTCAATTTTGGGGGAAGAAAGTTACATAATATGAAAGAGTGGTCAGCGAGATTTCCGAAGATATGTCACATGAGGGGTTTCATAAAAGTTTGAAAATTGCACCCCTGTGGCTCCACTCTCACGCCCCTTGAATACCCCAGGAATTCCCCAACTCCTATTTTAATATTTTTATATTTAATAAGAATTATTTTTCTGAGGGCTCCGACAAAAAACCCATTTAAATGATAATTATTCTAGATATCGCTACACTTTTAAAGATTTGTCCGTGCACGCCCCCTCCCCCCGCATCCTGAAATTCAACTGTGGGTGAGAGAAAGGTTCATAATATGAAAGGGTTATCAAAAATAATTCCGATGATGTATCACATGACGTGTTCGGTAAAAATTTGAAAATCCCCCCCCCCTCGTGTGTCCACTCTTGCGCCCCCCAAAACTGACCAGTCTCTGTCTTTGAATTTTTTTTATTTAATACATAATATTTATTGGAAGACTCCATCATTTCACTTCTCATTGTCTACCTATCTCTCTTTCCAGCTCTCTCCTCGATATCTCTTCTCGGCCCTTCTTGACCGAGAAAGAGAAATCAGTTTTCTTGACAATCATCGAGAGTAACATGTCGAGAATGGAAGAAAATTGATTTCTCATTCTCGGCCTTAGTTAGAACCGAGAAGAAGTATATCGAGGAAAGCGACAAGTTGCATCGAGAAGACATATCTCGAGGTAAGGGAGAAGTTTTCATCGAGGAGAGGTATCTCTCGAGGTAAACGAAAAGTTTGCATCGAGCAGACTTTGTGCGAGGTGCGAGAGAGAGAGAGAGAGCAAGAGAGAAATGAATGAGCATATTCCATCTACGTCATGATTTCGTAGTCTGGTTTGGCTAGGAACTTCTAGCGTAAAGGAGGGAAGTCACTGAAATAAATATGATGTAAATTCCCGCTGGAAAAACAGTAATAGAGCCCTTTCTTATGAGTTAGAAGCTCTTTGGGTATTTATTTAGCTTTCACAGTCAGATTGACACTTGGTGCGTTTTTGGTTTAAGTCATAGTTTTTCAAAGAAGGATATAGATTAGGAGGCGTGTGATTTTGTTACATATACTTAAGTTGAAAAGGGTTTAATTCAGTTTGTGTGGGGCATTTTTCCATTTTTACTTTCATCTATCTTTACAAGAAGAAAGTATTGGATTCATGAAAAATTTGTCAGTTTTTAGAAAATATCTGCCTTTTATGTGACAAAAATTTTGATAACGTTCTATCTCAAGAAGTAATACACGAAATTTAATAATACTTCATATTCAGTTAGACCTAGATGTAAATTGGTGTTGATTTGTTTGTTGTGCAAATAGGCCAACATGTAACGCTGCTATATTTCAAAAACTAAAGCACAGAATTTAATCAAACTTCATTAGCTATTGCTAGAGATTGGAACCAAT
Source organism: Maratus speciosus (assembly GCA_963932465.1). Taxonomy (NCBI): domain Eukaryota; kingdom Metazoa; phylum Arthropoda; class Arachnida; order Araneae; family Salticidae; genus Maratus; species Maratus speciosus. Next base: position 287,682,859 of record OZ010794.1, read on the forward strand.
TCCTTGTTAGACAGGTTCACTCTTAGCAAATATATTTGTCTGGTTCCATTTCTCGATAAAGCTCTTTTGTTTTCGATCAACTTTGAAATTCTACAGCATTAGACATTTAGGGGAACTTTGATCTGTATTAAATCGTTTGCCTTTACCGAAAAAAGGAAAAATGCTGTTTGATTCTAATGAGTTCGTGAATGTCTCACAAAGCAGCTACTTTGGATGTAGGTACAGATGGGCAACAGTTATGTTAGGGGCCCATTTAGGGACTGGAAATCAATTCCGTTTTGGACAGATTCCGTCTTAGCTGGTTTGCCTAGTTATCGTCCCATTTTTTGATAAAGCTCTTTTTCTTTTGACCAACCAGGCAATTCCACAGAATTAGACACGCATTCAACATTTAGGAACTTTTCCTCTATCAAACCTTTTACTTTTATCGAAAATGTGAAAATGAAAATCGATTCTAGCTAATGCCCCTAAGAATAAAAATGAGCTAGAAAGGCGCTACTTTATATTTGGGTACAGACAACGAAGAGTCATGTTTCAATCGCTAGAGACCAAAGACCAATTCCGTTTCAGACAGTTTCTCTCTTTTTTGGTATCTTTATGCGGTTATCCTTCCATTTTTGGATACAATGCACCTGAGAATAAAATTGAGTTTTTAAATGAATCAAAAAGTAACTACTTTGGATTTGAGTACAAACAGAAAAAATCATTTTGGAATCATTAGGGAGTGGAAACCGGTTTCCGTTTTAGATAGGTTCCCACTTAGCTGGTATATGAGTCCGGTTATCCTTCTGTTTTTCGGCAAAGTTCTTTTGTTTTCGATTAATGGTGAAATTCTCCAATATTAGGCACGCATTTACGAAAATTTGAACGAAATTACGAAAATTATCAAACATTTGCCTTTAGTTAAAAATTCTATTCGATTCTAGCTAATACGCTTGAGAATAAAAATAAGTTCTTTAATGTGTCAGAAAGTAACTATTTTTAATTGGAATGCAAATTTAAAGAATCATTTTGGCATCGATAGGGAGTGGTAACTAGTTTCCGGTTTAGACAGGTTCCCTTTTTAGGAAGTACATTTGTCTGGTTTTCCTTCCTCTTTTTCGATAAAGCTCTTTTTTTCGATCAACGGGAAATCTTACAGCCTTAGATATTTAGGGAGAACTTTAACTTGTATAAAATTTTTGCCTTTATCGAAAATGTGAAAAAGCTATTCAATTCTATCGAATGCGTCATAGTTACGCGATTTAGACATCGCACTTTCATAAAAAAAAATAAAAGGGAACTTATTCCAAAACAAAATTAGCAAAAAGATATTACAATCCTTGAAAAAACTTAAATATTGTTTTTAAAAGTAGATAAATGAACTGAAAGTATTTTCTTAAGTTATTTAGCGTTCCAAAATAGCGTTGTTCTTATCATTACTTTGAACATATTTCTTGATAACATATTGATCTTATATTTGAAAAAACTTGTTTGAAAAGAGCGTTTTGAAAAATTCTGAGGGATGGGGTTACCGTGTTCAACTTATTTTGCTGGCATCTGGTTCATCTGTAGTACTCTCAGTTTACTAGACTTGCATACATAACACACATTGCCATACATAAAATAAAATTTGATATGAAAATCCATGATACTTATTATTAATATGCTCAAACATTACAAACTTGAAATATTTTACAGTGTTTTATCGAAATATTAGTATGCACACTTCATTAAAGAAATTTATATGGAAAATATCTTAAAGATATTATTTATTTAGAGTTTATTGGCTTGTATTAAAATATAGAATGGCACATAATATTCGAAAGATAAATACTATAGCGGAGATGTTGTAACATTAAAGTTAATTTCCAAACGCATTTCCAACAATTTGTTAATTGTCATAAACCATTAGTACAGAAAAGGGGGGTAGGTTTAGGGATTAACATTTCTTTCAGAAGGCTTAAAAACTGATAAGATGCATTACATAACAAGTTATATTAAGATTATTAACAAATATTAGAATACAGCTTTTTAAAGGCTTCATATCAGGTGCTCCTTCATCAATTGAAGTTGAATGAAAGAGGTAATGAAAACGATAGCAGCAAACTACATTACTGCTTCTGTTTTTTCACAACCTTTCATTTAGCTTCAAATGAAGATTGTAGATGAGGATCTTTTTACAAAGTCATCTAGCATCTCAGTGTTAAATTTACATCGATTTCTTGGTATTGTGATGTAGTAATCACATTTATTTTTTATTTGTAATACAGTATTCTTATCTCGCCCTTTTTAAATGATTTTCTTTCAACTTAAACATCGTTCAAATCGATTTTTTTCTTTCCTTTTTACCGACTAGGGGGCTCGGCCCCCTACGAGCTACGCTCGCCAACCCCCGCCCAGGCACCGCAGACTCTAAATGCATGCTAATTTGATCGGCTTTAAAAAGATTTCGAAAGATTGAATTATAATTTAAAAAACAGTGGCGATCTCCCTATAAACGAATTTCTATTCATTTCGCTTTGATTGGGGAATTTTAACGCCAAATCTGCTGCGGTACTACTTGATTATCCTGTCTACCAATTTCGCCAAATTATATAAATCGCCAAACCACTCGCCAAATTATATAAATCGCCAAACCACTCGCCAAATTATACAAATTGATATAATTTTTATTTTAAATAACGAAAGAACAAATAAATTCGTACAACATTAATAAAAACACAAATAAAACGTCGAAATAAAAATAACTTGATGACGTATACACGTGTAACAACATTTCAAAATAAGCTAATATAAAAGGAATTAAGTAAAGAAAGTCTTTGTTTCCTGGTATTTTTTAACAAAGCGAAAAGAAAGTTCTTTTAAATGAGACATTTTAAATTAATTCTCAAAATATCAAATAAATGTCTAGCGCATTTTCTAAATTTAAACTTTTTTGCAATATTATTTTGTGTTCATTTTATGTAATAACTATAATGTGACGTAAACATGACGTAATTTTTCCTAAGACTTTAATTTTCCTTCACGCATGTTAATGAATTTATTATTTTACAATATCCTTTCTCTTTTAAAATTCACGTGTATACTTTTTATGACGTAATTTTTAATAATTTCTTGCTTTTTATACGTAATTATTTAATTCTAATTTGAAAGTTTTTTTTCCTGTTTATAATAGTCACGTGTAAATAAATTTTTAATTTGAAGCAAACATTATTGCTTGCGCTTTTTATACAGTTGGCAACAGTTTAAATTAGTACAATTTTCTGAAATCTGTAAAAAATATCTCTAGAAATGCTGAGAATTTGAATTTAAAATAGAAATAAAACCTGAAAAAATGAGTCAAAATAAAAAAAATTAATGCAATCTGCACTCCGGCAAATTCTAACGCATAAAATGATCTAAAAATGATTACACTGCCATGTCTAGTTTTTGCTGCTATAAAACTTTTTTAGTGGAACGATTTTGTCCAACTTTAGCATTAAATAACTCTTAAAATAATTCTTCGATTTGAAAACTGTCTGCATCAGCGTGTTTATCAAACATTTCTGTATAAAACCACCGATTTTCATATTTTTGTATGCATTATTTTTGTTAATATTAACGAAGAAAGGCCTCCGGTCACAAAAAAATCAAAACCGGCGGCGGCGGCGGCGGTGACAGCGGTAGTTACTTTTTTTTAGAATAGAGAGAAAGTAACAGAACTTTTTATTTCAGCTTTTCCCCCTCATGATCTATTTTTAGAAACAGCGCGTATTGCAAATGATGACGTCGCCCACGTCATATTGGGGTGTGTCTTCGCTTGACAAATTAAAAGCTTCATTCTCTCTCTGATATGTTTCGTTTTCTTTTCCATATTTTCATACGATTTAATCATAATACGTGAATTTTAATTTAAAGAATAGATTTAAATCAATTCTGGATGGACTTTTGAAACCCATATAGTATATATACACAATGCAGCCACTCTTTTAACAGATTTACGAAAGTTTTAATACGTTTTTTTTGACAATGTGATTTGTCTTTTGGATTTTGGGCCGTTGCGCCTAATTCAAAGAGCGATTGTTCGATTATGATGTTCTTCGGAATTTAATTTAACGCATGTTCGATTTTGGACTTTTTTATCTTCAAGACATTCTTTAAGAAAATATTTCAACCAGCTTTAGCCAGCATTCTTTATAGTTCATGGAATTACTTACGTTTTTAATAATGCTACGTGGAACGTTTTTCTAATGTGTACGGTGACCTACCTACTTCTTCTAATTATCTTCCAACCTCTCAAGTGAATCGACGAATAAAGAAGATTTTTTATAACTGCTGTCTCTTCAATGTGTTACCTCATCTTTAAGTAAGATCATTCCCTTTTATTTTTACTGCATAACAATCTTATCATCTTCGCTATACGATCCATTTACGGCAATCCAGATTGTTTATTTTATCCAACAGCAAATTAACTCTTTTTATTTATTTAATGCTTCATATTTATTTTCGTCACAGGTATGTTTTAGGTAGCTTTCATTACAAAAAGCTACCTATTGCAACCGTTCGGAGGAAAGCGATTTCAAAAAATTTTGGTATATTTCCATCAATCATGACCCCCAGACCCCGAAACCACCCTCCGTTCAAATGTTGATATATATATATATATATATATATCTGATCTTTGTCACACTGTAACTCTCGTTTTTATGAACCGATTTGGATGTAACTTGGTGCATACATAGTACATACCAATGTCTCGACCGAGTTTGTTGGCCAGATCATCCGCCACATTGTTTCAAAATGGTGGCCATTTAAATTTTTTAAAAAAAATTTAAAATATGAAATGTGGTACCAAAAATTTGAAAATTGAACAATATATTTTTCTTATGTGTTTGACTTTGATACAAAGATTCCAGATCAGTTTTTGTTTCGTCTATATCTTAAAAAATGGCTGAGTTATAGCACTTTGAATTTCTAGCGTGGTTGACGTTTTGAAACGACCCGATTTTTGTCTCGCGATAACAGGCGTATTTATGAACCGATTTGGATGAACCTTCGTGTGTACATAGTACATACCAATGTCTCGACCGAGTTCGTTCGCCAGCTTCATCCACCATCTTGTTTCAAAATGGCGGCCATTTAAAAAAATTAAGAAATTTAAAATTTAAAATGAGGTACCAAAAAATTGGAAAATGAAAAAGATTTTTTTGTATGTGTTTGACCTTAATACAAAGATTCCGGAACAGTTTTTGTTTCGTCTATATCTAAACAAATGGCTGAGTTATAGCATTTTGAATTTCTATTGTGGCTGACATTTTGAAACGACCTGATTTTTGTCACGCGATAACAGGTGTATTTATGAACTGATTTGGATGTAACTTGATGTGTACATAGTACATACCAATGTCTCGACCGAGTTCGTTGTCCAGCTTCATTCGCCATCTTGTTTCAAAAGGACTGCCATTAAAAAAAAAAATTGATTTAAAATTTAAAATGAGGTATCAGAAAATTGGAAAATGAAAAAGATTTTTTTTTTATGTGTTTGACCTTGATACAAAGATTCCGGAGCAGTTTTTGTTTAGTGATATCTTAAAAAATGGTTGAATTATAATACTTTGAATTTCTAGCATGGCCTACATTTTGAAACGATCTGATATTTGTCACGCGATAACACGCGTATTTATTAACCTATTTCGATGTAAGAAGGCATGTGAATAGTATATAGCAATGTCTCGACCAGTTTCGCTGGCTAGCTTCATCAGCCATCTTATTTCAAAATAGCGGCCATTAAATTAAAAAATATATATATTTAAAGTGAGGTGCAAAAAAATTAGAAATTGAAAAAGGTTTCTTTTCTTAAGTATTTGACCTTGATATAAGGATTCCGGAACATTTTTTGTTTTGTCTTTATCTTAAAAAATGACTCAGATATAGCAGTTTCAATTTCTAATTTGGGTGACATTTTGAAAACTCTGATTTTTTGCCTGCGACAGCACTCGTATACATCAACCGATTTCGATGTGAGTGAGCATGTGCACAGGAATTACTAACGTCTCGACCAAGTTCACTGGGTAGCCTCATCCACAATGTTGTCTTAAAATGGCAGGCACTTCAAGATATCGCCTAATTTGGCAACCAAATATAAGTTACTTTAAATAAAAGCAGCTTGGATAAAGCTGACTAATTTCGCGAAATTCTGATTCATAATGATTTAGTATTGATAAAAATTAGTATTGAATCTCCTATAATCGGTTTCCACTAAATTGAGTTTCGTGTGCTTGAATAATATAAGCTGGCGTTTTAAAAATAAGGAATATGAAAGCTACCTTTTCCTCTCGGCACTGGCCGGAAGGACTTTTTTTACTCCATCTATCTTTAGTTGCCACGTATTTACTAAAGACTTACAAATTACTGTATAAGCTTGTAAAAGCAATGATTTTAATAATCGATTGTAAAACATCTCGATTGTAGATTCCGGGAAGTAATCGATGACTGTATCGATTGTATTTTTTTACGATGACGATTTTTCTCGATTGGTAAAATCTCGAGAATCGCCCATCACTAAGATAGAGTATAGCTGTAGTTGCGAAAACTGCAAAAAAAGGAGAAAACCGATAACAATGTAAAAACGAAAAACATTTCACTAAAATTTTTTCCTGGTTCTCATTACAGTAATACCTCGGTTTTCGTTGACGGTTATCGTCGGTTTCGGTTTTCGTCAGTTACCTCGGATTTTGCCAGTATATACCCTAGTGACCTAGCTGAATTTTCCGTAAACAAAGAGAGCGACCTCGCTTTTTTCCTGCTCAGTGTGGCGTCGTGTGTGCATCATCCCGCGCGTATAGGCAAGCAATTTCTTTTATTTCCTGGATATTTTGGGGCATTTTTTATTCCTTGCGAGTGGTCCATCATGGTGTGAAAGAAAGTTTCCAGACCCAAAAGACCTTACACATGTGGTGCAATCAATTATTGATTTTGAGAAGTCCATGGGCTTGAAGGTAAGTGGTGAGGATGTGGAAGAGTTGGTGGATGAACACAGTAAAGAGCTCACTACTGAAAAGCTGTAAGACTTTCACCTAGAAGAGCAACAGGCGACAGATGAGGATGAAGAGACAGGGAAGAATGTGCCTTCTTCAGAGATTAAGGACAAGGTCTCCATTTGAGTAAGGTACAGGGCTTTGTGCAAAAAAATCACCCAGACAAATCTGTTGTAAGCCGCGTCTGAAACTTGTTCAATGATAATGTCTTGCTCCATTTTAGGCAAATCTTAAAGCGGCGACAGAAGCAGACCACTTTTTTGAACGACATACATCCTCTGAGTCTGAAGCTAGTCCTTCTGCCGAAAGACCAAAAAGGGAAGTTGCTCCAGATATAGTGCCTTGATACTATACGCCAAGAACACTATATTAATTTTTTATTGTTTTTAGTAATAAACGCTATATGTATTCTCTATAAAATGTGTTTTTAGGTGCGTTCGTAATTATATAAATACGTAGCACCTATAGTCGTCGTTCAGTCCATCTGTCTGTCTGTCCGTCCGCATATTACAGAAACTACCCAACAGAATCATTTGAAAATTAAAATACATAATTATTGCATAATGTTGTCGAGTCATTTCAAATTTTATGAAAATCGGATGTATTGTTTAATTACAGGGACAGTCAAATTTTTCCGTAACATTACGGCAAATGGGAATAAATTATTGCAAGTGCATTTTAATGATGTTAAAGCCTTCCAAATGGTCTGAAATTATAAATATATAATTGTTGCAAAAGTGTGCCGAGTCATTTCAAATTTTATGAAAATCGGATGCATAGTTTAATTACAGGGACAGTCAAAAGTTTTTAGTTACATTACGGTCAATGGGAAAAAATATTTTAAGTGCATTTTAATGATGTTATAGCCTTTCTAACAGAATGAAATTGATAGGCACTTATGAAGTGCACTAAAATATACATTCAGTACAATATGCGGTGCCAAAAATATTTATAAAACTAGTTATAGTACGAACGTACCTCATTTACCACGTTTGACGAGCAATTTCCAACTTGTTTATACGTATTTCGGAGTGCGTAGAACAAATTAATTGGATTCATATGGAAATAATGCCTCGAATTTCGTCGGTTTCGGATTTCGCCGATTGTTTTCGGACGGATTATCGACGAAAACCGAGGTATTACTGTACTTCATTAATTTTTTTTTAAATTTCGTTAAAAGAAAAAAGAAACAGAAAAAAACAGATTTGTAGCTGTAATAATATTCTGTAGTCTATATTCTAAAATAACTATATTAAAATTGGACACACTTTCGAAAATAAATTAATGTTCCTAACTTACATAGATATTTGAAGCTGGAGGGTTTAGATAGTGTGAAATCTTGAAAATAGATTTCATATTTCACTACTCAGAAAAAAATGAATTTGCTTTTGGTGCTATATAGTAAAATAAATCTGTTATCGTAGCGACGGGAAAATATATTTAAAATCAAATCTGAAGTGGGGTAAAAAAAATTGGGATGGATTGAAATTTAACCAGTGGGAGAAAATAGAATTTCTTCGACACAGAATCGAAGAAAGTGAAGCCGTATTTTGAATAATATCATGTTTACATTTTTATCATATTATTTTAAAATATAATAAAATATGTTTTTATTTAATAAAAATGTTATCACTTTTTTTTTAAATCTAGCTACTTAAATATTGACGCAAAATAAACTTGAACGTAATTAAATAACTTACAACTTCTTTCTGAAAACAGCAGCATGTATATGGACATTGTAATCCATAAATTAGATTTCTATTAGCGTACAGTAGTGGAAAAAAAGTAAACACCCCCTACTAACTCTGCAACTAATTATAATAGAAGAAAGTTACTGGTACCACTGAATTGGAAATAAAGTCTACTTTTAAATGATGTATATGAAATTTGCTTAGGGGGCCATATACAAATCAAAAGCAGACCATTTGTTTTTTTTCAAAGACAACACCTAATTTTGACAATATATTTTATATCTTCGGCTCAAACTATGCCTTGAAATGAAATTCTAGTCATTTGAATGATAAGTTTTTGAATTATAAACATTCAAAATTTAGAGCTTCTAATGTTAAATCACATTTTCATATTTTTATTAATATCTCTTGAAATTATAATCCTAATGTGATAATTTTGTGTGGTTATAACACTAAAAAACTCAAACATAAATACACTGAATTTGTAATTAAAAAAAATAATTTTAAAATATGAATTATGAATTATGAAATTAATATTCGAAAAAAATATGCATTGTAACCTACAATTTTTTGATAGGTTAATATTTATTATGTCCTGCTTTATGCGAATTCTGAATTTCAAATTTCTCTTTCAAGTAGTTTTCGAATTATTATTAAAAAACGTCAAAATGATGGTTTAAGGTCTAAGTTTAAGGTCTATGATGTGCAGAAAAGCATAATTTGAAAAAATATATTTTACTCATTTTATTGAATTATTTGGGCTGGTAATAGTCGAAACATATTAAACGAGTGAAATGGTCATTTTGACAAGAAATAATACATTAATAGAAGTGATATAGTCATTCTGTAGCATTTCAACAATACAGTACCGAACTTCAATTTGGATACAGCTCCTAAAATATGTTCATTTTAAAATAATAAATTTCTCGAAAACTAATCGTACGAATTTCATGCAAATTTGGATTTAGGTTAATTGAAAGGTGTAGAATTTATTTATAGTGTCAAACTTGGGCATTGTATATATAAAAAAGCAATGTTTGGGTTAGTTTTGTTATGTAGATGGCCCCCGAAGAAAATATTATATACTTAAAATTTTATATATTTAAAAGTAGACTTTATTTTAAATCGCTTGGTAAAAACTTTCTTCTATAATAATTTGTTGTAGAGTTAGCAGGGGTTGTTTACTTTTTTTTCCACGACTGTACATATTGTTTTAGCAACTGTTTAAATTTTCATTACAAACTGCCCGACCCGTATTTTAAAAATAGCAAATTTTATTTTGTATAGTGTTTAGGAACAATAGGAACATTACATTTATGCTATACATTCATGAAATGGAAAAACATTCTGAAACATTTCTCTTATTTCTCTGAGAAGATATTTTACATTTATTTAAAAAATTCGTAATTTGTTAAATGTCAAATTTTCTAAAACTATTCGTGTGTGTAATATTTTCTATTTTGAATTGTAAAATAACTATATCAAAACTAGTTTTACTTTCGATGAAATATTCATGTTTTATATTGAAAGTAAAAATTGCAACTGAAGGGTTTTGTTGGTGTTGAATCTTAAATCGAGCTTTAATATTTTTATCTTAAATAAATGACTTAGCATTTAAAGTTATGCTGTAGGATAAACATGTTATCGTAACTGGGGATGCACCGAATAGCGATTTTGGCCGAATACCGAATATTCGGCCTACAGGCGAAACGAATACCGAATATTCGAAGCTGAATAGTAACTGTTGGGCCGAATACCGAATATTCGGTTTGCTGAATACTTTTATATTTCAAAGTTCAAAGGCATTAAAATGTTAAATTTTAAAACAATTTTACATAATATTTAAAACAGAAATTTTCCTTTTGATAAACAAGAGTTTTTTTCAAGTAAACTTTATGTTGAAAGAAATCTGCTTTGAGTTATTTAAGAAGAGGATAGTTATAAAACTTTTTTAATTAATAAAATTTTAAATTTCAGGTCTTCTTCTGTGAATTAAAACAAATGAATAAAATTTTCTTAAATTCTTAAACAAACATTTTAAAATCAAAGAGAAATTGTGAAAAAATTGAAAGAAAAATTGTAGAGGAACATATATTATTTGTTCGTCAGGAAGAGACTAAAGTAAAAGTAAATAAATAATAGAATCTATTCAAATGTTATATGGTGGCAACTCAGCAAGAATAACTGTTCTACTCCCTTTGATTAAGCAAAGAAGTTTTTAAATGCATACTAGATCGGTGCCTGTAGTAGGCGATCATTTTCAGAGATTGTAAATGTTGCTCTTAAAATCTTGGCAAGAAACAGGTTATTTACTGGACAGTGTTCAGGAACTTGTATTTGTACATAATTAATTCTTATGAAAATCCTCGTGATTGGTTAATTTTCTTAAATAATACTTAACAAACAGCAAATAAATAATGTAAAAACATTATCTTTTATTTAAATATGATTCTTTTTCTAATTATTCTGAATATCTTTATAAGTTGATTGTTAAACGTAGAAGTTTTATAAGGTTTTTAAAAATATGTTTTAAAAGTTTTTTTTGAGTATTCGGTTCGGCCGAATATTTCGATATTCGGCCAAACCGAATATTCGACAGGCCGAATAGTTTGTTATTCGCCCAAGCCGAATATTCGGTATACCGAATAGTTTGAAATTCGGCCAAACCGAATATTCGGTATACCGAATAGTTTGATATTCGCCAAACCGAATATTCGATAACATGGCCGAATAGGCCGAATACCGAATAGATACCGAATATTCGGTGCATCCCTAATCGTAACGTCGGGAAAATATGTTTAAAACCAAATTTGAAATCATGTAAACAATTTGGGATGGATTAAAATTTATCCAATGAAAAAATATTGAATTTTTTTTTTTAACATAGAAAAGGAAAGAGCATTTTGAATTATGTAATACTAACATTTTTTTTCCGTTAATATAAGAAATCCCTTTTTTAGGTGCGGTCATAATTATATAAATACGTAGCACCTATGGTCTTTGTCTGCTCAGTCCGTCTGTTCGCATATAGCAGTGCAAAAACTACCCAACCGAATGAATAGAATTTTGTCGAGGCATTTCATATTTTATGAAAATCGAATCAATACTTAATAAGATACTAATAAAGGTCTTCTTCATTCTATTAAATCCTATCATACGTAATTAATTCATTGATATCCCATGATAGGTAATGATTCTAGGTTGCCATGGTGATTTCTTTCCTATTTAAAATGGAGTAATATTATTTCCGTATGACTGAGTTTAATATATATATAATCGTAATAAATTTTATATTCATGAATTTTTGCATATGAGTGTCACAGCTATTGCACCACTAGTTATAGTATGAATGCACCTCATTTGTCACATTTGACGTACAATTTCCGACTTGATGTTTTTATGTTTATTTCACTTGATTAAAAAAAAGGCAGGTTGCCAGTTATGGTAATATTCCGTGTTCTAAATTCCAAAATAACTATATTGAAATTGGTCGCAATTTCGAAAATATATTACTTTACTAATGTAATATACTAATATTCCTAAATTGCACAAATATTTGCAGCTGGAGGGTTCAGAATGTTCAGATAATGCGAAATCTTGAAAAGAGTTTTCATATTTCACTGCGCAGAAAAAACGAATTTAACTTTGGTGTTATATAGAAAGATAAATATGTTATCGTAGCGTCGGGAAAATATGTTTAAAATCAAATCTAAGGTAAAAAAAAGAACTAGAGAACAGGAATTCTGCATTTTCAGAATTTAGTGTCGCCCCCGGCATTTCCATTACTTCATTTTCTTCTGATGGACTGGTGGCTTCTATTATTATAAAACAGCCATTATAAATGAGGCGTTAGGTGAAGATGAAAGAGCAGTTGTAAAAAGTTAGAACTCTGATTTTCTGGTCAGAATTTTTTGGGTCAGAATGGCCATATGGTGATCATATAATGGTCATATAATGGTATAATGGTCAATCTGGTCAGAATGGCCATAATTTGTTTTGAAAAAAAAAAAAAAAGATATGGCTATTTTTTTTAATTCTGACCAAAAAATCAGAGTTCTAACTTTTTACGGCTGCTCTTTCATCTTCACCTAACGCTTCATTTATAATGACTGTTTCATAATAATAGAAGCCACCAATCCATCAGAAGAAAATAACTCGGTTAAGCGGGACTCGGATAATCGGGACTCTACTGCAAAACATATTTCAATTTTAAGACTTACAGCACACGCTTTTATTTTATGTAAAATGACGTCACTTACATTAATATAGATACTTAACATTAAATATAGTTTATAATAGCTCCATTTTTATCTTAAATCATTCATTTATATTTTTCTCAAAATAGCACGTATTTTAATTAATTTTTTTTCTTCAATTTTTATGAGAAAATGGCAACAAAAAGATATAATTGCTATTTTTCAACAATTGTTTCTTTGCTTTCTACAGAAATGGAGTACTTGAGTTGCCAAAATGAAACAAATGTCGCTAAAAACTACAAAAAAAAAAAAAAAAAATTAATATTTCAAAAACAAATGGAGATGCAGTTTTCAAACAAATTGCATTAAAAAGTACTTTTTTCCCCCAATACGACGGTATAAACATTGAAAATGTGCGATGCTTAGAAGTTTTGAAAAATGCTGTAGCGTATTTAATCGCACAATGAAACATCGGCTTTTGTTTTACGGCTGGCGTATACAAGGTATACGTTATTTATTGCAGACAAAATAAGCTGGGAGAAAGAAATAGCATTCCGGGGGCTAAAAAGGGATAGATTTAAATTTATCCAGGATTTAGAAAATATAATTTCTTCGATACAGAATCCGAAAAAGTGGAGCTATATTTTGAATAATATCACATTCAAAAATTTGTTATATTAATTTAAAAAAATGTTTTTATCTAAAAAAATGTTATAAGTTTTTTTATCTAGCAAAATAAACTTGCACACAATAAGATAAATCACATCTTCTTCTAAAAACAGAAGCATATATGAGACATTCTCACATAATTTTAACTTTCAATGGATAAAAATCTGGTGAAATCAGACTTAATGAAATAACATTTTAAACTTATAGGCGAATGGCTTAATGATTCAAAATAAAGAAAAAGTAGTCGCTCGACAAAAAATTCCCTCCAACCATAACCAAGATCTGAGCAAGGAAAAATAATTTCCGTCGATACGTAACCAACCCGAACCTAAAAGTTTGGTTTGAAGTCAATCAAAACGCGAAACGAACTGGACAAAAAATTCCATCTAACCTTAGCCCGATCCAAGCTTAACAAAATACAGTGAATTCTCGATAAGTCGAATTCGAAGGGACCGACAAAAATATTCGAGTTATCGTAAGTTCGGCTTATCGAAAATCCTTAAATACATACAGAAAATATATGAAAAATAATTCAATTATAAACATAGGAATTGCAATTATACTGTAATAACGTAGTCTGGCAAAATGACCTCTAAAGCGATATATAATTTAGTGGTACATATAAGGTACTTACAAATTCAAGTTTCCTGAAAAAACTTGTTAATGATGACTGTTTGAAGGAACTTTTTTGTCTTTCACATGTTAGAAAGTATCTAAACAAAGGAAAAGCGAATCTTCCACATCGTCTCTACTTTCGAGATTTTGTCGATTGAGTGTCGTCATTGCCGCACATGCTTCTTGATTGTTTGGAGGTGAAACGCAATTTACTTCCTCATCATTTTCAGACTCAGGATCGTTCTCCACCTTTTTTATTGCTTCAACTATATCTGAAGCACTAAGTTCTCTGCAAACAGTGGCATTTTCGTCAATATTCAAAAACTCATTATCGTCATCTTCAGAAATAACTTGATCGTGTAGATTTTCAATCACAACACATGAGTGCGTTTGCAAAGAAGTCACATCTACTGCAGCATTTTTTTATAGTGATTTGTTTCACATCGTTGTTCCAGGCCCTTGAAATCAGTCTAATTGCTTCTGACACATCACACTTTTGATTTATTCCATTTTCGTCATCCTCGAATGCCTTCCGCACTAGACGTTTTCTGTATGAATGTTTTAACACGTTAAGCGCCACGTCAGCCACCGGTGGCTGACAGCGAACTTTCCGTTTAAAACGCGTCATTCACCGATGGCTGACGTCTAAAATTTGATACAAAACTGGAAAATTTACATTGTTTTAAATAATTACTGAACAAATATTTAAAATTTACCTACCTTTTATTTAGGATTAACAAGATTACAACAGGATTATGCTTTCTTAAAAATTACTTTAAGCATTGTAAATTTTCAGCGCTTCTGTGTCAGTCATTGTGGCACTCAACGTGTTAAAAAATTAATTATTCCCTGGTTTGCTGGCTGTAGTTTAGAAGTTGTGTTAGAAGGGAGGAATTCTAACTTGATAGGTTTCAAGTTCAAAAGTTGATCGTGAGCTGTACACGTATCAACGAAGATTAACATTTTATGCTTTTTTTGCATAAAACACTGCATCTAAATTTCTGATGTACTCCTCGAACAATATCAGTGTCATCCAAGCCTTGTTATTTGATCTGAACTATACCAGAAGTGACTTTTTATGTTTGAAACAGCGAGGATTTTTGTATTTAACGATAACCTGTAAAGCTTCTGTTCCAGAGGAATTTGATCCGGCAAGCACTTTTAAACGTTCTTTACTTAGCTTTCCACCGGAACATGATTACCCATTGAACATCATTGTCTTGTTAGAAAAACATTTGTAAAAATCTCCCATTTCATCCATATTGTATACTTCATCCGCACTATAGCCTGCAAGAAGTTTGGGTAATGAAACTGTCTTCCCTTCATCACACAGAGTATCAGACATATCTTTTGCTTCACCGTGTAATGTCCGAAATCCAATGTTATGTCTGACTTTAAATTTTTCCTGTCATCCCATGCTTGCAGTGAATCCTTTTACATTCAATAATTTTGCAAAATCTAAAGCTTTCTCATGTAACATCGTACCACTTAAACCGTTCCAGCGCGGAGTAAGTCTGTTTGTAAAATGATGAATTGATGGACTGACACCAGAATTTACTAACGAATTTATTAGAAAATAAAAACTTACTTATTTTTTCGTACTTTATAAAAGGAAAATTTTAATTAAATATTCTTGGTGCCGTTTGTCAGTTTTGGAATTAAAATTAGGTCTCCTTTTTTGTAGACACCGCCCGCTAAAGGGTTAAAGGAATTACACTCTTCTGTGTACGGTAATATGTAAACCATTTTACGAGGTCTGTTTCGACATCTGGGATGGCACACGTCTTCATCCTTTTGCACTTTGGGTTGACACTTGACTTACGTCTTTTGAAAATGCGTTCTTTACGTTCTGTATGGTAGATAGAGTGTTGGGAGGGGTACCATATTTCAGGACTAGATCTTTTTGTTTAAACTGGAATTGTTTTCAATATCGTTTATCAAATTTACTTTTTGTTCTAAAGTAAGAATTTGCAATTTCGCCTTCGACATTTTAAAATACCCAACTAAATATGTATCACGATGTCAAAGCAATAAACAATAAAATGACGAGACTCAACATTAAAACAAAAAACCCCAAATGAAAGCTCAATAATAGAAACTAAAGATTAAAAAAAAAAATCCTTCCATAAAGCGTGAGAAATTATGCAAATTAGAATGCACCAAGCCACCTGTTCTGTTTCGAAAGGATCCAAGTTGAGAAAAGGGAATACGTAAAGGAGAAATGAATGGGAGAGGAGGGACGATTACCACTGAAATTGCAAACTCGCAGACACTTCTCACTGTCCAAGGTGGGAAGTAAAAATAGCGTCCTTCAAAGCCGGCGAAGGACTGCAGAAAAGTTTTATCTAACAGAAAGTGTCAATATTTTTGAGCTGTGACTGAAAAATTAAGAAATTAGTCCAATTACTGTTATTTCTCTGTCTGAAAAAAAAAATCGACTTAAAAGATGTAGACTTCGACATAACGAGAAAGTTTAATATTGATTTGTAAGAAAGGGGTCGGGACTTCGTGTAAACTTCGACTTAAACGAATATTCGACTTATCAGACTTCGACTTATCGAGAATTCACTGTAATTTCCGTCGGCACGCAACCCTAACCGAACCTGAAGATTCCATTTGAAGTTATTCCGAATTCCGACCCAAAACCAGAAAATGAACCCGACCAAAATATTTCCTCAAACTATAACCCAATCCAGACGAGACAAAATAATTTTCGTCGACGTACAACATACGTCAACCCAAACCCAGACCCGAACCGATCCCGACAAAAAAGTTCCATTGAACCGTAACCCGATCCGAGCAAGACAAAATAATTTACGTCGACACACAAAGCGACTCGAATCTAAAATTCCATGTGAATTTAACACGAAAGCAGACCTGAATTGAACCCGATCCGAACCGACAAAAAAATTTCAATCGAACCGTAACCTGGTCCGAGCAAGGCAAAATAATTTCCGTCGATACGTAATCTGACCCAAATCTAAAAGTTCCGTTTGAAGTCCTCCCAAACCGAAACCCAATAAAAAATTCCTTCGAATCGTAAACTGATCCGAGCAAAATCTGCCTCATCTGCAGATTTTATTGTTGTAGAGATTTTTCCGGTTTTCGGGTTGACTTCAAATGGAGCTTTCAGGTTCGGATCGGGTTGCGTGTCGACTGAGATTATTTTGTCTTGTTCGGATAGGGTTATGGTACTTTGGAATATTTTTGTCGGGTTCATATTTGGTTCGGGTCAGATTTCGGGTTGAATTCAAGTGGAATTTTTTTAGTTTCTGGTAGGGTTGCGTGTCGACGGAAATTATTTTGTCTTTCTCGGATCGGGTTACGGTTCTTTGGAATATTTTTGTCGTATTCAGATCGGGTTCGGATCGGTTTCAGGTTGACTTCAAATGAAATTCTCAGGTTCTGGTCATGTCGCGTGCTCACGTAAATTATTTTGTCTTGCTCGGATTGGGTTACTGTTCGATAGAATTTTTTTTGTCGAGTTTGCGTCAGGTGTCGGGTTGACTTCAAATAGAATTTTGAGGTTCTGGTCGGGTTGTGTGCCGACGAAAATAATTTTGTCTTGCTCGGTTCCGGGTACGGTCTGATGTAATTTTTTTTCGGATTAGGATCGGGTTTCGGGTTGACTTCAAATGGAACTTTCACATTCGGATCGGGTAGCGCGCCTCGTCAGAAATTATTTTGTCTTGCTTGAATCGGGATCGCTCCGGGTCTGGTTTTGGTTTGACTTCACGTAGAATTTTTAGATTCGGGTCGATTGCGTGTTGACGAAAATTATTTTGTCTTGTCTGGATCTGGTTATGGTTCGATGAAATTTTTTGGTCGGTTTCGGTTTTGGTTTTGGGTCAGAATTCGGGTTAACTTCAAATGGAATTTTCAGGTTTGGATAGGATTGCGTGCCGATGGAAATTATTTTGTTAAGCTTGTTTCGGGTTAGGGTTAGATGAAATTTTTTGTCGTTTCGGGTTTTGAGTTGACTTCAAACCGAACTTTTAGGTTCTGGTTGGGTTGCGTGTCGACGGAAATTATTTTGTCTTGATCAAATCGGGTTACGGTTCTTTGCAATATTTTTGACGTTTTCAGATCGGGTTTCAAGTTGAATCCAAATGAAATTTTCTGTTTCTGGTCGGGTTGCGTGTGGACGGAAATTATTTTGTCTCGCTCGGATTGGGGTACGGCCTGTTGTAATTTTTTTCGGGTTCGGTCGGGGGTCGGACAGGCGCGGATCCACGGGGAGGGGGCGATTGGGGCGATTGCCCCCCCCCCCCCCCAAAGTCTAAATCCATCGCTTATCGCGAATTCCAACAAATGGTCGTTGAAATAAAATTCAATTTCGTCTTTCGTTCCCAGAAAAAATCACCAAATTCGTCAAAGCATTGCGCAAAAAGCACCAATTTTGTCAAAAAATCGTGGAAAAAACGAAAATTTTGACAAAGGACCGCGAAAAAAGTGAAAATTTTGTCAAAGGATTGCAGAAAAAACGAATTTTGTCAAAGGATCGCAGAAAAAAAACGAGAATTTCGACAAAGAATCGCGGAAAAAACGCAAATTTCGTCAAGAGATCTCGGAAAAAATGCGAATTTCGTGAAAGGATCGCGAAAAAAAGCGCGCATTTCGCCAAAGAATCTATGAAAAAAACGAGAATTTTGTCAAAGGGCCGCGAAAAAAATGCATATTTAGCGCCAGGAGGAGATTCCACAAGGCACGGATCCGGGGGTGGGGGGGGGGGGGGGGCGATCGGGGCGGTCACTCCCAAGATATAAATCCAACGCTATTAACGGCAGTTTTCGCGGAACAGGCAGACAAGCATACGAAAACTAAACACTTTTCGGGTGTCAATGGTAAACCTCACTGACGTTTCGCCAATTAATGAATAAAAAAGGATTATGTCCTGTCAAAAGGCATATGGCGCCATAATTTTTGACATTATGGGTTTAGGTGAGGGACGATGCCACTGCGTGTACCTTTTGTTGAATTTCTACAACAGAAAATTGACACCGTTATGTGGATCCCTTTAAAGTGTAGAAACTTTTTCCTCTTTTCAAAGAAGCTGCACTTCTAATTTCTGTGTAATATTTTCGCACAGAGCTCTTTTGTTTGAGAAAAGAATGGGATTCGTAGCAATTTTCAATGAAAGAAAGAAACAAGAAAAATAAAGGACATTTAAAAACTTCAAGCATCTTAATATTTTCTGAAAAAAGCCACTAATGTTTTTAAAAAATGTACCGCTATTGCCACCCACATTGGTGAATTTCAAGGGGTATTTGATGAATGAACAAAAGGGGATTGTCTTAGTCAGTTAAAAGCTAAAATGCATAATGGTGTGTTAATTTTTTTAAAGCCAACTTGGTAAAACAGTTCTTCATTTATGTATTTACTTCATGAAAGGCCTTCTAGGTAAGTTGAATAGAAAATGCCGCTCTACTGTCATCGACCTTTCATTGTTTGGTTTACCATTTTTCGCTGTATTTCTACCTCTTGTAGAGAAGCTATGGAAACAGACCTAGGTCTCAGTAACAAATGTTAACCTTGATGGACTAATAATGAGTAGATTATGAAGAAATATACGCACCGCTTAGATGACACATTTTGACTTTTCAAGGATGTTAAGACCCCTTGAGATTTTTATTCAGTCCCTTTTTTAATAAACCGATAAGATAAATATTTACCAGAGTAAAAATGAAAAGAATAAAAATAAGACATTTAATAAATAAATTCTATGGTAACATTTTTAATTTTTCGGCACAATTAGTAACAATAAGTCATTTTTAGGAGACGAGGCTTATGGGATGGGCCGAAAAAACTTTTTTCGATTTTTGATGATGGGTAGTGCGGAAAAGTTGCCACTGGTGGCACTAACTTCACACAAAAAATTTGAGATTTTTCGGACAATTCCTTCATTTGTCACAAATGGCTTGAAGTTTGCCTCAAATGCTGATTTTTGAAATTTTTTAGAAAAAATTTAAAAAATGTTAAATTTAAGTTATTTAGCTGAATTTACTTGAAATGTCATGTTTAGAATTAGAAATGTTTAAATAAGCTCTAATTATGAATTATTTAATAGTTATGTGCATTTTGAATTAGGTGATTTTTATAGCTTTTTCGCGTATAAGTGAGCAAAAATTGCAGGAATTGCGACAACAGGGAATAAGGATCTCGTCATCGGTAAAGACTTGGTCAGGAGGCAGAAAAAAAAACTTGGAAAGAAGATACGGGAGGAGGAAGATCTTAGAGGAAGAAAAATTGCAAGCATCTTTTTTGATAGTAGAAAAAATAAAACGATCTTCATAAAAGAGGGGGACTAGCAAGCAGCGTCGTCGACAGAAAGACGAAACAAATATCACCACGTTGTCTGAACGTGGTTTGGAATATTTGGGTCACTTGACACCCCCTTCTGACCACTGCGGAGAAATAGCAAAATCATTATATAATTTTCTAAGCCAGAATAAAGCCTGCTTTGGAAAAAAATCAAGAAGAGAACTGCAACATTTGATATGTATTCTTCATACGAACGAGCTCCCACTCTGACAGCGACATCAACTGTCTAAACTAGATGGCAGAACCACTTGGCCTAAGACCTTTACCATCTGAAACGGCGCTAGATTGATAGAGTACTCAAATCTTCAGCCTTTTGCTTTTTTGATGTCCATGAAACAAGAATAGATAGGCTCGTAGAAATGAACAAGTACATTTTCGCACGCCATTAGGGATTATGCACTTCGTATTTCTCTCAACTGTGCCGCTTGTTCCCTTTTTTCTATAAAGATCGTGTTATTATTTCTACTATAAAAAAATATTGTAATTTTTCATCCTCCAAGATATTCCTCCTTCTGTATCTTCTTTTCAAGTTTCTTTTTCTGTCTCCTGACCAGGTCTTTATCGATGACGAGATTTTTATTCCTGGTTGTCACAATTCCTGCATCCTAAAGCACAGATGAAGCTCTTAACGCAGTTTACCTATATGATATACCAGTTTTAAATCTGATGAACGCTGTGTGAGAAAGGGGTATGCGTTTGGGAGTGTCTGCTTTTGAAGGCCCTGGTTCAAATTCTGATTCAGACGAACTGCCTGCTTCAAAGTTCCCACTTTTTTAATCTTCTGACAAATTTTAGGGCAGAAAAATAATTAAAATCCCATCTAGCAGTTACTCCCATCTCCAATTTCTCCCCTCACCCTCATGATGACTGATTGCGTTTTCATTGGTTTCTACCCCATATCGCCTCTCCTTCCAGAATTGCTGTCAAGACATGCTGTGGCCTGGCATTCAAATATGTGACTCTGAACGCATCAAAAAACCGAAGGAAGAGCGAGGAACATAATAAAGACAAAAGAGAGAAACCGACGAACGAACCAAGCAATACTTACAATTTTTGCTCAGTTATACGCGAAAATATCGCCTAATTCAAAATACACATAACTAATAAATAATAGATAGTCAGAGTTTATTTAATCATTTCGTACACTAAACATGACATTTCAAGTAAATTCAGCAAAAAAGAAATTTAATTTACCATTTTAAAAATTTTTGCTAAAAAAGTTCAAAAATTTGAGCAAAACTTCAAGCCATTTGCGGCAAATGAAGGAATTGTCCGAAAAATCTCAAATTTTTTGTGTAAACTTAGTGCCACCAGTGGCAACTTTTCCGCACTACCCATCATCGAAAATCGAAAAAAAGTTTTTTTCGGCCCACCCTTTTATATAATAAGAGGGTTGGTTAACCGATTGTGTCGGTTAATTGAACGTCGGATAATCGAGAGTCTATAGTAATTTTAAATAGCATTAATTATTTCATATTCATATAATAATTAACTGTACGGAATGATTTAACCAATAGAAACTATGACTGTATTGATTATATATCATCCGGTATCGCCCCCCCCCCCCAAAAAAAAAAAAAAAACGAGTCTCTGGATCCGCCCCTGGGGTCGTGTTAATAAGTCCGAAAAAAAATCACGCTTATTGAGAAATAAATGGTCGTTTTTCAATTAGCCTAACGCTGTCTAGGCTCTTTGCAATAAGCCTTAAAAATATGAGGCTAATTGGAACAAGAAAGAAAAAATCATGCATCAAGCATAGATTATGAAACACTTTCCAACACATTCAGAATAATGTAACAAAACTGTACCGTTTAAAAAATTAAAATATTATGTCTAATTCAACCATATGGAAACGCATAATACATTTAAAAACCCAATTTCAGCTGTTCCCATCTACAATCGGAAAATTATCCGAATTTTTTGAACAGCCCTGTATATGATATATAGATTAGTATCTACATGCATGCCAAAATTTATTTCATTTAAGAAATACATATACTTCAGCTGAAAATTCCCCTTCAGCAATTTCCTCTAATAAGGAGAATGGTAAGTCAATACTTTTGTGCAGCCCTGTATATGAGGTATAGAATTTATATATAACAAGTAACATGCAAAAAATTAATTAAATATAAAAGCGCATACCGAATTATAAACCGTACGCTTTAGCATTTATTACTCAAAAACAGTGCTGTAACCGATTTCTTTTGCGTGTCCTTGTAAATGAATAAAAATGCTATGAATGCCTTGTTCTGCCGTGATCGTATTGAAATTCAGTGATTTATATCAGTTTCAATACATTTGAAATAGCGCAATGTCATTAAAATACTCTGCAAACGATTTTCCCCATATATCATAATGGAATGTAATACTTTTGTGTGCCCTGTGAACTATTAATCTTACATACTTCATGTGGAATACCAAACATGCTTTATTGACCAACCTTTATCAATTTCATGAAAATCCGAGTATATTTACGGGAGTTAGAGCGTGGACAGACGGACAGACAAACCAAATGCATAAACACTTTCCAACTTTGTTGGAAATCATGGATTTCCTATTTTTGGGTGGGAGGGGATCACATCTCGTTATGAGAATTTTTTATATTGAAAGGTATTCCCAAATCCAAACTAACTACTACTTTTATGATACTTTCGCGAAGTCATTTTCGTTCGTAAATACAAAACTAGTATGTTGTGGCCATCACAAAACTTTCTTCTATATAAATCAAGTCAATTAAATCATTTAAATAGTACAACAAATTACATCAATTTAGCACCAGTTCATATCAAAGTATAACTGATAAAAATTCGTGCCTTAGTTCTTGAGATAGAACTATAGCGGAAATTCTGAAAAATGTAGCATAGCAGCGCGACCTGTTGAGTGATTTACACCAATACATAAACAGCAATAATTGATATCCAGGTATACATGGATCTGGAGTTCGTTGAAAATCCAAGCATTAGCTCTTGAGATAGAGCTATTGCGGAAATCACAAAAAACAGCATAGCAGTGCTACCTATTGAGCGATTTACACCAAACTGTATAAAATGTCAATTCATGTCAAGGACTAACAGATTCTAAAGTTTGATGAAAATTCGTGCATTAGTTCTTGAGATACACCTATAGTGGAAATTCTGAAAAATACAGCATAGCAGCGACACCTGTTGAGCGATTTACACCAAACTGTACAAAATGTCAATTCGTGTCAAGGATTAACTGATTCTGAAGTTTGGTGAAAATTCTTGCATTAATTCTTGAAATACAGCTATAATGGAAATTCTGAAAAGTGCAGCACAGCAGCGCCACCTGTTGAGCGATTTGCACCAAAACACAAATAGCGCTAATTCATATCAAAGTATACTTGAATCTGAAGTTTGATGAAAATCCAACCGTTAGTTGTTGAGATAGAGCTATTGAGGAAATCGTAAAAAATACAGTATAGCAGCGCCACCTGTTAAGCGATTTACACCAAAATGTACAAAACTTCAACTCATGTCAAGGACTAACTGAATCTGAAGTTTGATGAAAATCCGTGCATTAGTTCTGGAGATTGAGCCATTGCGGAAATCGTGAAAAAGACTGCTCAGCAGCGCCACCTGTTGAGCAATTAACACCAAAAACTAATCAGCACCAATTTATATCAGTGACTAACTGAATACAAATTTTTATTAAATTCCGTGCATTATCAATTATCAAAAGTAAAAAAAAAAAAAAAAAAAAAAAATCCCAGGTTTGTGCAATCAGAAAATCCGAAATCTTCCGAGATATGTCCTTTCACTCTTTCCTCGGATAACCCTCAGAATTCATCAAGCATTGAGGGTGGAGGGGGAATCTGTTTATTACCACTACAATTTAAGTATATTTACGGAATTTTTTCTTCAATTAAGTGATTTTCTGAATGTGTCAGAAAGTAGCGAATGTAGATTCAAGCATATCCTTAACAGGTAATGGTTCTAATGCTAACAGTCTACTAAATTTGTTATTTTCGACGAATTTTTTTTTAAATTGTTGCTTTTTTAAAAGAATTTTTACATTTTCCCGTACAGTTTCGGTATTTTTGCTATTTTTCTTCTTTTGCCTGTAATAATAACAATAGATTCTACAGCTTTAATGAAAATCAAAAGTTAACATATCAGTCAAACATATTCTCAAATCCATACTTTGTGATTATGACACATTCCCGAAATCACATTCATTGGAAAAAGAAAATTTCCGAAAAAACATCCAAATTGTGCAGACAATCAAAGAATGTCTTTATTATTATTATTTTTATTATTATTATTACGATTCTGGTTTAAAAATTCGTTTCTATGCTTCGGATTTCAACGCAGTATTATTTCATTATTAATAAACCGAGATGCGGCTGCGCAAACGACCACCTCATCGAGTTGGAGGCTGATTAGCATATTAAAATGCAACTGGTCTGCCACGTCATATTTTGGAGGATACCACCTGTAGAGCGGATTTTAATGGTTGATCAATAGGTTTATCATTGTGTTTTCCTGCGCCTTAAGTTATGAAAACATGGAGGAGTGGGAGCAGGAAAACACAATGGTAAACCTACCAGTCAACCACTAAAATCGGGTTTCCAGATATTTTCTACCTTAGTATGACTTGGCAAAGCAGTTGCATTTTAATATGCGAATCAAGTTTTAATTAATACTGAATTTTCAGACGTCAACTCGATGAGGTGATGGTTTGTGCAGTTCCCTCCCGGCCTATAACTAAATTATAAATATTACAAAACCACTGCTTGTGTGAAAATACGATATAAAGTGTAGAAAAGATAAATAGGCCAAAAATACTATACAGTGTTAAAAATTTCTAGCAAATTATCCAGTCATCCGACCCGTTTTATAGAAATGGCTAAAGAAGCATAATTTAACTCTATTCTGACCATATTGTTGCTCATACTATGATCAGAATAGAGTTAAATTACGGTTAACTAACAATTTTTTTAAACACTCGAATGACTGGATAGTTTGCAGCAAATTTTTAACACTGTAGCTTCAATTCTAATTGATGCGAGAACAAGCCATAATAAACTTCAATAACATACTACACGAATTGCATGGCAATCCAAGCATATTTAAGGGAGTTAGAGGAAGGATAAATGACAGAAAAACATAAGTCATACGACAGACAAACTTCAGACATGTTGTAGTTGTCTACAGCAAACAGATAAACGACAAATAGACAAACGGAATTCACAAACACTTTTCAACTATTTTGGGGAGTTTAATCTATGTTAAAAAGTGTTACAAAACAATTGTCAGAGCCGTCTTAGGGATATGCAATAGATGCGGTCTCACAGAGCCTTGCGCCTAGGAACACCTTGCACTTGGAAAAACTGCTTTTCTGTTTAATTAAAAAAGTACTAAATTAAGTCTCAATATTGAGCATTTGCTTTGTTGTGATTTATTTATTTCACGACAAAAGTCATATAATTATTATTTAAATAAAATGCAAATTGATTTGTTAATAAATTGTAAGGCTTGAACGCTCGAGATCATACCATATTATTTAGAGGCTATACTGAATCTCTAGGCAACGTTATAAGGTTTCTGTTTGACGATAAAAAAGTCTCAACAGGCGTATGAATTGAGTAGTGTTGTTTCAAATTCTGATAAAGGCACTGTTATTTTAATGATTATTTGTAATGTAATAACACGAAAGTACTTTTATGTAAAAGACATTTTACCACTTAGTTACACATTTTATTGTTTAATCAAGTTAATATTACATGAATATCCATATTCCTGTGCACAGGCATACGTATGTCAAGGGAATTTTTTCAAAAATTGCTTTATGTTATAGAAAGAGGGGAGGGATCAATACTTTGAAAAGGAAATGCCTCGCGGAAGTTTTTGCATTCTAGTTCGGTTTCCGACAAACGTATAAAACTCACGAAAGTCTTTTTTTATAGTGTTAATTTTAAATTCTTATTTTCCTCAAATGTGTTTGGCTTTTTATGTAATTTCACGATATCTTCCTATTAAAATTAACTAAATTTCCTTTAAATATGATGGCATTTTCAAATAAATTGTAGAAAATTTTACATGTACTGAATTTTTTTGTCATAGCGATATAAAGTTATAGTTACATATAAGATTTAAGGTTAGTTGGGGCAACTGTGACATGATTTTACAATGTGACTCTGGAGCTTCTGACAATTCAGCTTCAAAAAGCTAATGTTCATTTCAATTAAAGTCTGAACTTCTGTAAATGTGTTCAGTTAGGTTCCCTCTATCAGACAGAAATGCTCAAAATTACATTTTAATATTTAAAAATATAAAAAGATGCATATTTCATCTTTCTTTCCTCATGGGTCCAGTTGCCTCCAAAAATGGGGTAACTGGACCAGGGGGGGTCTGTGTTCCACACGCGTTTATATTTTTTCATATCGGATATCAGGTCCTGTCTGAAAAAGTGTAAACAACTTAAAAAAATTTAAACCAGGAAGATCATGTAAGTTATGTGTGAATAAAGAGCGTTGTAAGGGAAACCTTTGCTGTCAGTGTGCCTAAAAAAAGCACTAAAACTGAAAATATTAGATTTATTTATACCAAAAATATAAAATTAAGTAAGTACTTATGTACTTTAGTATAGATAATAAGTATAAAAGTCATATGGGTATTTTAAGGGAAAAATAGCAAGGTAAATCTCTGAACAAAAGGCTACGTAAGTACTTAAGTACTTTATCTCTATCCAGGGGTCGCATTATATAGGGAAAATTTTATTGTTCCTTAAAGAAAGGTGCGATGAAGATATTATTTTCAAAATAGTGGTAGGAACGATAAAAGATTCCCTATAGCATAGCTGCCAACTTTTACGCTTTCCTCTTACCACTAAAATATTATAGTAAATGTCTTATGTAATCGTCGAAATCTTATGATTAAACAAAACGAAAATCTCTATTAAATTTTAGTGGTAGTAAGAAAGCGTAAAAATTGGCACCTATGCCTATAGAATGCGACCCCTGTGTATAGTACAATTTCAATTTCAAGGTCTGGCTATCTGGCTTTCAGGGGCAAGGTACTTGCATTCGTAAAATGTTGAAATAATTTAATATCACCAATATTTACAAGAGAATCTATCTGAAAACATGTAAAAGTATATT
Source organism: Maratus speciosus (assembly GCA_963932465.1). Lineage (NCBI taxonomy): Eukaryota > Metazoa > Arthropoda > Arachnida > Araneae > Salticidae > Maratus > Maratus speciosus. Next base: position 287,710,469 of record OZ010794.1, read on the forward strand.
TTCGCGTACTTAATAAAGGTTAAATTTTAATTATAAAATTCAGGTGCCAATGTGGCAATGAGGAATTAAAATTAAGTGATGCCATAACGGCATCATCGCCCCTCAAGGGGTCAAGATATTTGGTTTGATACCACTCAGTATGCTTTTTTTAAATTTCATTACGTTATTTTAATAAGGTATTCTATCATTTTCTTTATTGTGAGCAAAACCCAATGGCGAAATTTACTTCCCGTAGTAAGAGAAACACAAAAAAATTATTTATAACTATTGCGGTAACTGGATCCAGCATGTCCCAGTTACCCCGGATACATGTCCCAGTTACCCTATTCTTGAAACATTTATGGGGTAACTGGGATACCGGGCTTACATTTAAAACATGAAGTAAATATCTATAGATACCTAATAATATTAATGTAGTTATATGTCTAATTTAAAAAAATAGATTGTTTAATAAAAGTACTTACAGTATTTTAATAAAAATCCGAGGAAGTTCAACCATATTGACGTTGTTTTTAAAAAAGAAACGTAAATTTTTGACAACCTATCACAGCAAAGTGAGAGTTATGATTGAGTTGATACACGTTGTTTTAGGAAGTAGAGATAAAGGGGCATTGCTCACAAAAGCTAAAACTTAAAAACACCAACAGATTTTTTATAAAATAGCCTATGGCCCAGTTACCTCGTGGTTCCAGTTACCCCAAAAAACCTTATGTTTTATTCTACGTAGTGCCGAACTGCTTATTGCGATATAGAGTATGGGAATACTTTGAAAAAAAAATAAGTTGGATTATTGTTTAGTATATTACTTTTTCCTTAAATTTTTGTAAAAATATTTCGCGAAAATTGAGGAAGATAACGATAATGTTAGCAAAAATACGGTAAAATTTTTGTTTTAATTATTATTTAAAGTAAAAAATAAAGCGTGCAGAATCACCTTATATTTATTACTTGCGTGAGTGCGTTTTCAAACCGAAATCTCTGTATTTTTGGTTATAGATAATACGGGAGGTGTTCATACATTTTTCTTTCAATTTAGGGAGAAAAAAGTATAAACAAAGATAAGAATTTTATTTTCTATTGTGTTTATTCTGATAGCCCTTAAGTTGAACTGTCATCTTGATTTATAAGATAAGAGGGTTTTTCTTAAAATGTTAAAGTTGATTTTGTTCCAATCCTCGAGCATACTCTTTCAGAATCCTTCCAATGTTTTGGGATGTCGCTTATAAAGATCTTGTTTTCAAAGTGCAAATGCACATTAATCCATAAGAATCGTGCCAAAGGACTTGGGTGAGATACGTTTAAATGGAATAGCCTCAATTCCCATTTTTTTTCTAAAAGTACAACAGAAGGTTTAGAGGTATGTCTGGTAGACTTATTCTGAAGAAACTTAACATAATGAAGATTGTTTGGGTTAAAAGATAGAACGTCTGTTTTGAAAACAGGTGTTAAAAAATATTTCAGATAGTAATCCGAGTTAATTTTGACATTTTTCCTACTTTCCTTACTTTAAGTTTAACATTATCCAGAAATAACTATAAAACCTTTAGCAAAACTTTTCCTGTTTTCTCTAAACCAAAATTTTATGCGACATTTGATATAATAAGCGTCGATCGTACCTTTGTTGGGGATGCTTTTTTTTTACCTTTATGCGAGACAAATATAAAATTTGACGTTTAATTATATTCATTAATTATGCCACTTATTTTGAGTGTCGAAAAACCATGCTTTTCACACCTTTTTCTTTAATAATAGAATAAGAGTACTTCTTTTCGTAAAGCTCAATTACATAGCTTTCGATCCATTGTTTATTTTACGGCCACATTTTAAAGCAAAGAACGTTTTTAATGATGTAAACGATACTTAAACCCTTTTACAAATTCATACCATATACATTTCATTTTTTTTCCATTTAAATCATTGAGAAAATCAAAATCGTTACAAAAATGTATTTTAACATGCATGTAAGTATTTTAACAGACTCGTCTCTGAAAGACTTACCTTTTTGATGCCACATTTTGTCCTTTTCTGGCAGGAAACCAGACTTATTCATCAGATCGTGCCGCAGAAGATCTTTAACAGATGGACGTTCAGTTGGCTCAAAGTGAAGGCAAAAAGCTGCGAAGCTTCTGGCTGATTTCAGATTATCACTCGCAGAAGCATACTTCAAATATTTTCTATGCAACTTGTTAAATTTTTTCTTCTGTAAGAAAATCGATATATAACAATCATGATTCAATGTTTTCATTTTCCATAAATAGTGATTAATTTTTTATGCATAAAAAAGAATATAAAGAAACACTAAACACAAAACACGTTAGATTTTGACGCTGAAAAACTATATTTATACCTGAAAAGAAACAATATTGGATTATTTATTGACTGAATATGGCCCCTTTATTAAATACTCTCTAAAACGTTTTCCTAATTTTGGTCAGTTTACATTTCGACACTTTCGACCATGATGTTTATTAACACTAGAACGGCGGGAAATTTTACTCAAGTTTTATAAAAATATTTCACATCAGAATTTTTACTTAAAACTATTTAACTTATTTATTTTAAGTTATTTTTGTGCAACATATATTAATCTTAAATTTAAAAAAGTTTTCTGGTTAGAATCGACATGTATTCGTTTGGCAGGGGTCAAAATGACCCCTCGCCGCCGTTCAAGTGTTAAAATCAATAGTTTTCGTTACTCTGTTTACATCAGCTGTTTGCGAATAGCCGGCTTAGCAGGATGCGAAATTCCCGTAGCTGCACGAGCCGCCAATGGACAATAGAATTGAGAAAATCGGGAAAATTATGTAAAAATCGCTATAACAGCGCTCTCTTCCAGCGGAATATTTCGAAATTCAAGGAGGACCTGCTGGCCGTAGTCAAAAACATATAAAAAATGTTTGGTTCAATTCTATGCATAACTTCATACACCTTTTGATGGTACAATAATGAAAATGGCACAAAAATAGCAATTACAGCGCCCCCTTCCGACGGAATAATTTCCAATTCAAGAAGGAACTGCTGGGCATAGTCAAAAACATAGTTAAAAAATTTGGTTCAATTCTATGCATAACTTCATACAGTTTTCGACGCTACATTGGCGACACACATACACACCAACGGACAGGCAGACATTTCGTATAAACATGTTTTGGGGGACCTCTGACCCCTAAAACGTGTAAATACATCGAAAACCGGAAGTCGATTTTTTTTTATTACAATACTTTCTTCTATTGAAGATAGAAGAAAGTAAAAAGGGCTTACTTACCAAATCTTTGGTCGTTTTATGAGCAAATATATACAGTCTTTGATCTGTGATCTATAATATATCTGCGAGTTTTGAGCTCATCAGAAAAACGTTTGGACATTATCCTATTCAATTAAATACATCCGTAAATTGTGACAACATTGGAAAAACTTACCAAAAAACAGAGTATAGCGTTCCCAAAACGTAAGGAAATACACACATACATTCGACCCGTAAACATACAGAATCGTTTTAAACATATGCATAGCAAAAGCGATTACAAGTAGACCTGAAAACTTCAACATATAAGTAAAATTTCACAGTCGGGATTTAATCACGATTATGATACTTGCTTTTAAGTAAGTAATTATAAACTAAATCCAAGTACAACTGCTTGTAAATATGCAAAAATATGTAATTCCTTATGCCCTTAGATAAAGGCTTGATGTTTCGGTCCTTATATTATTTTAATTGTCAATATAAAGAAATGTGCAAAAAGAAAATTGGAGGATGTAAGATTTTCTCTGTAATTCTGAATTACGTAAAATCAATCTTCTTTTTACAGCAAATTATCTGAAAAGTATTTCACTACAAAGCAGTATTAATATATTAATTCATATACTTCATTAATATTAGCATGATTAATGACAAATTTCACTATTTATGTTAAAGTATGTAGTACAGAAAGATGAATATTATTCCATTGTGTTAAGATGAAAAGATGATATGTAAAATCAAAAGCACTAATGTCCAAAAACGTACTAGCACAAGCCTTCAAACAGCGTCCCTTTTTTTTCCTGCAGAATGATTGAAAAAATAGAAACAAAATATGTGCATTACAGCTTCTGTTTTTCTTCTGTTTTACTTTTTTTACATTCTTCTATCTTTACAAGAAGAAAGTATTGGATTCATGAAAATTTTCGAATTCTGGTTTTCGACGGATTTACACGTTTTAGGGGTCAGAGATTCCAAAAAACATGTTTTTACAAAATGTCTGTCTGTGACTCTGTGAGTCTGTCTGTCTGTCTGTGTGTATGTGACACAAATTTTGTGGGCGCTCTATCTCAAGAACTAATGCACGGAATTTAATAAAAATTTATATTCAGTGAGTTCCTAATACAAATTGATGCTGATTTGTTTTTGGTGTAAATCGCTCAACAGGTGGCGCTGCTATGCTGCATTTTTCACGATTATTGCAATAGCACTATCTCACGAACTAATGCACGGATTTTGATCAAACTTCAGATTTAGTTAGTCCTTGATATGAATTGATGCTGATTACATTTTGGTGTAAATCGCCCAACAGGTGGCGCTGTTATGATGAATTTTGCAGGATTTACACGATTTCCCCAATAGCTCTATCTTAAGAACTAACGCACGGATTTTCATCAAACTTCAGATCCAGTTAGTCCTTGATATGACTTGCTACTGATTATGTGTTGGTGTAAATCGCCCAACAGGTGGCGCTTCTGTGCTGCCTTTTTCACGATTGCCTCAATAGCTCTAATTATAGAACTAATGGACGAATTTTCATCTAACTTCAGATTTAGTTGTATGTTGACACAAGTTGTTATTAATTAGGTTTTGGTGTTAATCCCCCAATAGGTGGCGCTGCTATGCAGGAATTTTCACGATTTTCGCTATAGCTCTATCTCAAAAACTAATGCACGGATTTTCTCCAAACTTCAGATTCAGTCAGACGTTGACATAAATTTTGCTGATTAGGATTTGGTATAAATTACAAAATAGGTGGCGCTGCTAGGCAACATTTTGCTGCATTTAGACGACTTAAGCGATAGTCATAGCTCAAGAACTAATGCACGGAATTTCATATCTTTAGAATCCCCATGAGATGCATAGATCGCCATTTAATTTTGGCAGTGTGATAGCGAATTTTGAAGTATTAACATGTATGAGATAGAAGAAAGTTTTGGGATTGGTACATCATACTAGTTTATTGTGATCTGAAGATTGAAGAATGGCCTCCTTTTATAATGCCTTAAAACGTCTTAATATTAAATTTATTTTGACTACTCGTGTTTTTATGATCATGTTTTTTATAATATTATTAAAAACTGCTTTATAAACATGTACAACATCGAAATTGTTCATTTTATGAGTGATTAATGATTCAAAACCTTTGCAAGTTAAATATGCTGGCTGCACCACTAAACATAGAGTGCAGGACGACCTGAGCATTCAGTTTTTTATGCATCCAAAGATAGAGACAGGCCGCTGCACTCCAACGATCACGGCTGCTTTTCAGTCTACCTTAAACGCGGCAGCTCAACAATAGGTTTAAACTAGTCTACCTTCATCACGTGTCACCCAAAAGATGTGAAGAATCGTGGCCTGTCTCTTTCGTTGGCTACGTATATTGAACGCCCACGCCCACCCATCGCGCATAGTTAAGTCACTGAAACTTAATGGTAAAATAAAGATATGAAATATTAACTTAAAGTTACCTTTAACACTTTGAAGATTTGGGCATAAACGTCCTTACTCCAGTTACTAACATCATCTGGAAGTTTCCTTTCTAAAACCATTCCCGTGAAGATGTTGACTGAAAGTATTCCAAGAGACCAGACGTCTACCTTTGTGCAGTCAACTGGAGAACTACCATCACTATTTAAAAATGATTCTGGTGGTCTATTGCTGTACTTTAGCCCAATTCTGTAGAGGAAATTAAAAAAGCGTGCGTAAATTTCATAATTAGCTTCATCTTATTTTGAAAAAGAAAAAATATATATGTATATATCATTAACGGTATGCAGTTAATAATTACCTGATTCGTTAGTTATTACATGAATTGATATTGATTTCCAAGTAGAACTACAACTAGAAGAAATACATTAAAAAAAAAAAAAAAAAAAAAAAAAAAAAAAAAAAAAAAAAAAAACGAGCTGTCGCCATTAGTAGAAAAATGCCTACTAAATCGTGAGAGTGAAAATTCTAAAAGAGATAATTAAGTCCGTTCGAGAAATAATTACTTTTAAGAGAATTTTATCGCAACAAATTAATAAACTAAATAGGCAGTATGTAAAACAGCAACATAGCATAAAAAATTCACATTGGGTTCTTTTTTTTCCGATGTTTCATTCATATTTGACTCCGATACCTTGGTATTTCCGATTAGTGTTTTGCCCGGGTCGAATTATAACCAACGTAAAAATTTTCGCTAGTTCGAGACCCGACAACAATATTTTCGTAATCCCAAAACCCCTCCTGAATCCGAATTAATTCGACCCGATACCCATACGAAACGCGAAATTAAAGAAAATTGACCCATGATTTACTAAGGTAAAAAAAATTCTAGAATCATATCTCTAGTACAAATTTGATTCATTATGAAGAAAAGGTAGTCTATGTAACCAATTCATTGACAGACAGTTTTTGATCTGATAAAATATTCTACACATTTTGAAATGTTTGGTCAACCCGAACACGAACCGCAAGAGTCAAATCCCAACCCGAAACTGACCCGCAGTGAAATAAAGTAACGTCAACCAGACACAACTCGAACTGCGGGTCGGATTTGGTTCCGAAAAAGATGGATATCCGACCCGTCCTGACGCAGGACTATTTCCGAGAATTTTGACATTTTTATACAAGGATGTGTCATCTACATGTGTGTGAGATAACTTCTCACTTTGATTATATTTCATTTATTGTTAAGGATGTTATGGTTGTTAAGGATCGCTGCTATTTTATTTCATCTTACCGCGTGTGTAATCACCTTTACCCGCACACTTATTCTTTTAATCAACGTTTCATCGTTGGCTTTCTCTCGATCTCATCCCGATCTTCCGAGATGTTGAAACAGCCTACGGTGGAACGCTCATTAAAAGAATAAGCGAGCCGTTATAGGTGCTTCCGCAAACAGCAAGATGGAGCTAAATAACTGTGATCCTTAACAGCCGAAGGACAATAAATGAAATATAATATCAGTTTGAGAAGTTATATCACAATATGATTCTGAAAAATGTGATTCATTATTTTAAAAAGCTCCTTTATTTCAAACTGTAGTTGGATGCTAAAAGTGATTACATAGTGATTTAGAATTAATCTATTAAACTTTAAGGGATTGTACAGCACCCTACGAAAACATTTCTTGCATGGGGATCCAGGGTCCTTATCTATTTCTTCAGTCAGAAATACAGGTTGTATCATTCCATTTTAAACAGAATTTTTAAACATTTTCTACAGACCCACCTTTGATTTTGGAAAAATTTAATGGTATCCAGAGAAGTGGTTGAGAGCGTCAGCATCCACATCCAAATACCACACTGAACCAGACACTACATTTTCCCAAAAGTATTTAACAATACATACGGTCTCACAATCTGAAATACTTTACGTTTACTGCACTCCTCGTTACATCGTTACATTTTGAACAAAGAAGGGAAAGTGTCTCTTACAAATTCTACTAAAATATCTTCATTGTTGCTTTAGATATAAACAAAATTCCGTATTAGGATTGAAGTGAGACACCCGTATTTTTAACTGATTAAAGGAGTTCCGGTTATTTAAACAAAAATTGTTTTTTGCAAACCACACCTTAAAGTTAGAATGATCGGATCTAAATCACCTTTGTATTTGTTAGCCCCCCGGTACGGTATGCTATTTCTTTCTCCCAGCTTATTTTGTGGATTCCAAAAAATAACGTTACCTTACAGAAGCCAGCCGTAGAACAAAGCAGTACGATTAAATACTCTATAGCAATTTTTTAAACATCTAAGCATCGCACATTTTCAACTTTTATACCGTTGTATTGGGAAAAAAAGTTCTTTAAAATGCATTTTGTTTAAAAACTGTATCTCCATTAATTTTTTAAATATTAATTTTTTTGTAGTTTTTAGAGCCATTTGCTTAATATTGGCAACGGAAGTACTCCATTTCTGTATAAAGTAAAGGAAAAATAGTTCTAAAATAGTAATTATATATTTTTGTTGCCATTTTCTCATAACAACCGAAAGAAGATGTAATTAAAATACGTGCTATTTTGAAAAAAAAATATATAAGCGAATGATTTCTGTTAAAGCGATGGAGTTATTATAAACTATATTTAATTTTAAGTATATATGAATCATTAGATAGCCCTTTTTTTTTGTCGATTATCTTGAATGACGGCATCTTTTTGCTGCATTTGTGCATTAATTCGCGATAGTGAAGTGCTATGCATGCTTTACTGTAGTTGCTTAAGAGTGGATCGTAAATGTGGAATTCTTAAGCGGATGCGAATGACGCCATTTTACATAAAATAAAACGTGTGCTTTAAGTCTTAAAATTGAAATATGTTTTGTACTGCAGTAGAGTACCGCTTAACCGAGTTATTTTCTTCTGATGGACTGGTGGCTTCTATTATTATGAAACAGCCATTATAAATGAAGCGTTAGGTGAAGATAAAAGAGCAGCCGTAAAAAGTTAGAACTCTGATTTTCTGGTCAGAATAAAAAAAAAAATAGCCATAATTTAAAAAAAAAAAAAATTATGGCCATCCCCCCCCCCCCCTCATTCTGACCAGAAAATCAGAGTTCTAACTTTTTACGACTGCTCTTTCATCTTCACCTAACGCTTCATTTGTAATAGCTGTTTCATAATAATAGAAGCCACCAGTCCATCAGAAGAAAATAACTCGGTTAAATGGAACTCTGATAATCGGGACTCTACTGTAGTGCAAAACATATTTCAATTTTAAGACTTAAAGCACACGCTTTTATTTTATGTAAAATGACGCCATTTGCATTAATACAGATACTTAAAATTAAATATAGTTTATAATAGCTCCATGTTTTATCACTAATCATTCATTTATATTTTTCTCAAAATAGCGCGTATTTTAATTACATTTTTTCAGTTGTTATGGGAAAATGGCAACAAGAAGATATAATTGCTATTTTTCAACTATTTTTTCTTTACTTTCTACAGAAATGGAGTACTTGAGTTGCCAAAATGAAACAAATGTCGCTAAAAACTACAAAAAAATTAATATTTCAAAAATAAATGGAGATGCAGTTTTCAAACAAATTGCTTTAAAAAGTACCTTTTTTTCCCAATACAACGGTATAAACATTGAAAATGTGCGATGCTTAGAAGTTTTAAAAAATGCTGTAGAGTATTTAATCGCACAATGAAACATCAGCTTTTGTTTTACGGCTGGCTTATACAAGGTAACGTTATTTATTGGAGACAAAATAAGCTGGGAGAAAGAAATAGCATACCGGGTGCTAATAAGTATTAAAGCATACTTTCCATTCTTCAGCAATCTTTAAATCGAAAAAAAAAAAACTTTTAGCTAAGAAAGCATGTCGAATCTGCTTGACCCCATTCATTAAATAAAATTACAGTAGAACCCCGGTAATTCAAAATTCCGGTTAATCCGAAACGATTTTATTTTCGAAAACTATACTTGAACTAATTAGCTGAGAAGATTAACTTACTAAATTTTCGGAATTATAGCTGATGGTATCGGAAAAACGCGTAGAAGTTAGAATTAAACATAAAATGGCAGTACAGCATATTTTTTATTCTTTTAACAGCTTGAATAGAATAAAAGAAACTCAATAATGTAAAAGTACAACATATGTACACGAATATAAAATGAAAACGTGCACTCGTTCCTACTAGTAGAAGCCGTGTTAAAAAATCTCGAATATCAATTTGTTTGCCAGCCACTATAAAATTCTCTTTTTAAATGCAAAAAGTATTTAATTTAAATGAAGATTTTTTTAAAAACTTTGAACAATATGATTTTGCAAATTATCTACAGAAATGTTCCTTTCTTTCCTCCTCGTCGATGTGGTGACTGATCTATTTATAGATTCGCGATTTTGAACCATTTGTAATGGGTTGTTACGCAATTCCTCATTCTGAATATTTCATTATATTATTATAAATATAAGGATTGATGAAACAGTTAATACTATTTTTTTCCGAAGGTCGTGCCAGATTATATAGCATACTGGACCTTAAGATGGCAGATTACAGGATGTTTATTATATACTGAGTGCTTATAACTTGTAATTTTTTAGCACGCATCTTTCTTTTCTTCTTTATCGGAATTTCGGATAATCCGAATTTTTTGCAATCCGAACAGGAACCTGTCCCAATTAGTTCGGATTAGCGGGGTTGTACTGTACTGATACAAAAAGTACGATTTTTTTAAACGTAAAAGAAAAGCGTGATTTTTCCAAATATGACTAACACTCTGGCTGCAGCCCTATTTTTCAAAATCCGCCCCCATGTGCCTCCTACTTTTGCTCTTCCTTCATAATTCTTACATATAAAAAACGTTACCTTGATGCATATAAGTATGTACAGTCGTGGAAAAAAAAAAGTAAACACCCCCTACTAACTCCTCAACAAAACATCATAGAAGAAAGTTACTGGTACCGAACGATTGGAAATAATGTCTACTTTTAAATGATGTATATAAAATTTTCTTAGGGGGTCATCTACATATTAAAACGAATCCTAACTTCATTTTTTTCAATGGCAATACCCAATTTTAACGAGATATTTCAAATCTTCGGTTCAAACTATGCCTAGACACCAAATTTCAAGTCATTTGAATGATAAGTTTTTGAATTATAAACATTCAAAATTTAGTGCTTCTAATGTTAAATTATATTTTCATATTTTTATTTATATCTCCCGAAATTATGCTCCTAATGTGCTAATTTTTTTTGTGGTAATGATACTAATATACCCAAACATAAATAAGCTGAATTTGTAATTTTTATAATTTTATGATATGAATTATGAAATTAATATTCGAAAAAATTATGAATTGCAACCTACAAATTTTTTGATGGATTTAGATTTATTAAGTCCTGCTTTATGGAAATTCAAAAATTTCACATTTTTCTTCCAAGTAGTTTTCAAATTATTCTTAAAAAACGGCAAAATGGTGGTTTAAGGGGCCGTCTATGATGGAAGTGAGTAGACATTTTGAAATTTATTCTGCCGTACTGTAATCTAACACGCTTCATTGACTCCTTGAGTGGCGCTTAAGGTGCCTTGATCAAGGAAGCGGATCTCTCGGTTAACAATCCAGTACGGAACTTCAATTTGGATACAGCCCTTAAAATACGCTCGTTTTAAAATAATTAATTTCTCGGAAACTTATGGTTCGAATTGCATGAAAATTCGTTTTTAGGCTAATTGAAGGGTGTAGAGTTCATTTATGCTGTCAGAATTGTGTACTGCTATTGAAAAAAACAGAGTTATGGTTCGTTTTAATATGTAGATGGCCCCCTAAGCAAATTTTATATACATCATTTAAAAGTAGGCTTTATTTCCAATCGTTCGGTACCAGTAACTTTCTTCTACGATAATTTGTTGATGAGTTAGTAGGGGGTGTTTACTTTTTTTTTTCCACGACTGTACATATGTGTTCCAATTATTTTTTTAATTTACATCGAATGGTAAGAAATGTTGTCGTACAAAAAAAAAAAAAAAAAAAAAAAAAAAAAAAAAAAAAATGTTTTGATAGAACCAACTTTACAGCACAAAAAGATAGGCGATACTGAGTGCCACACTAAAAGAAAAAGCGCGTAGGCAGGTGCCAGTGGTCAGGAGAGTCCCTGGAAATATAAAGACGCGAAAAGTGTTCAGATCCGGCACACAGGGAAAGAGCTTTACCTCCGGACGAACAACGGACCCGGCAGCCAAAGTGTGAACTCTTTAATTACAGGACAGGACCGGAGACAATTTTTATATTCAAAATATCCTATGATATTTCTCTACAAAATAGCATAGTAAAAGTGGATGGTAGCGATTATTTTTCAAAAAGTGGCACGAATAAGATAAAAGTAGTCTTCTGAGATGTAAATGTTTCGACTCGTAGTCAAAAAGATAAAGTTGAGACATTTTTAACATGTTGATTGCAAAAGATTATCTGTGGTCGCAGGTTAGATGCTGTCTGGTTCCAACACTGAGAAAAAAATACAGTTCTGGCATCTAGGACCTAAATTGTGGCTGTAGAAAAAATAGTGACATGTCATTCCTATAAATTCTAGTTCCCTTTGCTAGAGAGTTCTAGAGTCTCCTACTAGAATTCAAGAAAGTTTTCCTATATTCTCGTGATCAAACTTATTTAAAAATCTCTGCAAATAGATGCGAACGCAAGAGGTTAGTTTTAGTAACTATAATTTTACTTTATGAAAGCATTGCAGAAATCAAGCGATAATTTCTCTCTACTGAAACGATTCTTTATAGTTTCGTCACCTAGAAAACAAGAGACAAGAATTTCTAGATCATTTCGTCTATTCAGCTTACTTGTTTATCCTATTCGCATAGCTTGGATTCAGTTTAGGTATTTCTAGTTTAGGAATTCAGAAAATGACTACTTATTCATTCTAGGTGAAGGCGGTAATTTTTTTTCTCAGTAAAGTCAGAAAAAGTTCATATGAATCTAAATATTTGTTTACTATCGCATAGATAACACATTATCTCATTTTAAGGTAATATCTTACCACTTAAACGGTGATCCACGTCGCTAGCATTATTGTTGAAATGTTCATTTTCAGTGCTAACAGGCGCGGATCAGCAGACACTGGTGGCGGAAATAAACGATGTAGATATGATTTGTTTTTTATTCAACAAACCTAAAGATATTTCGAACATTAGATCGTATTATATATACAAATTTGATCTATAAAAGATAAAAATACTGATATATATAAAGAACCAAAGGGATGGGAAATGCCACTTGACCCATAATACCATATTTTCACATTGCTCAAACACACACACACACGCGCACAAAACTAGGACAAACACGGGATGTTTTATATATAGTAGAACCTCGATTATCCGAAGTAATTGGGACCGACCCTCTTTCGGAAAACCGAAATTTTCGGATAATCGAAAATGCTTCAATTTTAAGATTAAGGAGAAATATATGCAATATTTGTTATTATGGTAATAAGTGCTTAATAAAAATAAGGCAATAGCAAAATAGAAACAAGAATAAATGACCTGAATTTTTGTTATGAAATTAACTACCTTTTACATATATCACAAGGGTTTGAAAAAATGTTTTGGTTGTCGCAGTTTTGGTTGCCTTTGCTTTGAAGCTCTATCACGGAGTTTTTTAATACTATTAGTTCACCAGTATCACAGTCTTTTTGCTGCTCGAGCCAAGCCAAACCTTTTGAAAAAACATTCAAAAGCTCCCAGAATTGCTAATTTATTAGTTTTCTTCTTTTCCACTCCGCAGCTTACGAGAGCTCGAGTTAAATTCAAAGGAACTGTAAGAAAGAGGATCAAAAATATTTATATATACTCGTAGTTCGGAAAGGACCGCTTGCACACAAGTTATATGATAGTTTAAAAAAGCTTTCAAAATAGATTTTGCACACAAGGGATGTGAAAGTAAAAAAAAAAAAAATAGACTTCGGTTAACCGAGAGTTTCGGATAAAATATGTTCTACTGTATATGCTTCCAAATTTTTTAAAGCTGTTTCGTAATAATGTAACTAAACTAACGCATAGTATGCAATTCTGCATAGCATGCGAATCTGCGTTCTCGGAAAATGCTGATGAATGACTAGAGGGGGATCCGCGTTCCACACAGTCAACGTTTTAAAAGTGAAAATATCTGTACACCAAACGACTTCATTTCGTTGAAAATTTTCAGTTAGTTGAGTAATTTCATAGTAATCGAAATATTTTTCAAATTTTTGATGTATTTCTGTAAAAAAGCTTTTGTGTGAAATGTACGACATTTAAATATAGAAGATACTTGTGTCTGCCAAATTAACATAGCTAAAGGTCTTGATAATTAGATTTTTTTATGCAAAAGTTAGGCACATACAGGCTGGATTTTATTAATAATATTCACCATGACTAAAACAAGTTAGAAGCATACAACGGAAGTATTCGTTGCACTCAATAAGTTGAAGATAAATCACGAGTAAAATAGCAAAATGTATTTTTATACAGCAAATTACATTAATACACAAATTTATACACATTTTGTTAACATTGTATATATTTATGCATATTCTTTAATTGGTTTTCTTTATTAATTTAATATTATGTTTTTCAGCGAAATGAAAAAATAACATACTTGTTTGATGCTTGTTTAGTTGTATTCAAAAAGTGAAAATCTGTTATTTTTGCTACAAGAGTATCTTCAATTAATATATTGTTGGCTGTTATATTTGTGTGAGCAAACCCTTTACTATGAATGTACTCCAAACCTGAGGCGATGTCGTTTAGCCATTTTGGTAAAAACATGGGGGCTTGTTTACCGTATTTGAAAGCTTCACTGTTGATGACTTGCTTCAAAGAATACTGCAGGTATGCTGAAAGGTAACATACAGCATCTTCATCTTCATAGCTGTTTCGACTCAATATGGTCATTATATTCTTATGTCTCAAGCTCTGCCATTCTGGTTCATATAAACCTTCATCTTTTTTCTTGATTATTCGGAGGCTTAGTGTTTTACCTTCTTTTGAGTGGAAATTCATCACATTAGAATACCTGCCATACACTGTTTCTAGTTTGCTATCGATATCATAATATGGACTTATTTTATCCAAGAGAAAATTACGTTCGATTGCTTCCTCATACACATATGGCATTTCTTTTTCATATTGATCTGTAGGTATAAGATTTTTCTTATAGAGTTTGCTCAATTTATGGAATCTCTCAGATGGTTTTGACATTGTGTTTGGGAATATGAGAAAACCCGATATTTATGAAAAAGCTGCGTATCAAACTTGAATTACGGAGATTTTTTTTTAAATATTATTATACAATTTGTAATTATTATTTTTGAAAATCACAGCATCATTATTTGTGTTTGCGAAAGTAAGGCTATTGCGGGAATGATTAAACAATTTCTGATGTTTTGTATTGTTTAATGCTGATTCATTGTTATTTGTAATATGTAACAATTCATTTACTTAAAAATTTTGAACAATACCAAATTATTAAAGATATTTTTAAAAAAGGAATGCATTGTAATAATTAAAATATATTGTTATGAATTCATAGCTAATTTATTATAAAGAAAGGAGTTATCATCCAGGAACTCGTATAAAGAAATCTGAGAACTAACAATCCCGGATATCAAACTCATATTCGTAATGTTATAAAATTTCTCAAACAACAATATGAGGAAAACTGAACAATGAAAATTTAAATAATAGAAAGGAGTCAACAATGAATAGCAAG
This sequence comes from Maratus speciosus, assembly GCA_963932465.1. Lineage (NCBI taxonomy): Eukaryota > Metazoa > Arthropoda > Arachnida > Araneae > Salticidae > Maratus > Maratus speciosus. The sequence continues at coordinate 287,725,900 of OZ010794.1, forward strand.
GTCTTACACAGTGGTGGCTAAAATTGTGGGCACTTTTAGGTAGCTTTCATTACAAAAAGTAAAAAGCTACCTATATTGGGTCTCTGTGGCTGAATGGTCAAAGCACCACTCTGCTAATCGCTTGCGAGCATAAGAGATTGTGGGTTCGATTCCCGCTGGTTCCATTGCACACACACTTTCTGTGGAACTCCCAGGGTTATTTCTCTTATGTTGTAATATTTCCTTGTGCTATCTTGTCTTCGACTTATAAGCGGGCTCTTTTGTCAAGCACACAAGTCGTATGTTTGTTGTTAAATAAATAAATAAAGCTACCTATTGCAGCCATCCGAAGGAAAACACTTCGAGAAATTTTGCTGTATTTTCGCCAATCATGACCTCCAGATCTCAAAACCATCCTCGCATATTTGTTCGTCGGCTGCATTTGTTCATTTACTACACGCGGGATTACATATGAAACACACAGAAATAATTTTTTTTTACTAATTTAATTTTTGATACTACTATTGAAGAAAATGCTTTTCACACAGGCAAGAAATAAAAATACATACGATCATTGTTTTGAAAGAATCCGTTATTAAGATTTCATCAAAACAGTATAATATACAAAAAAAAAAAAAAAAAAAAAAAAAAAAAAATGCAATTTAACAAATTACAACGACCATTTGGAGAATGATTTTTTCAAAGACTAAAATTTAAGACATAAAAAATCGCACGGAGTTGATCATACATTACGTACGCCATGGATTACAGTTTTCGGTACTGTAAATTTTTAAACTTCTACGGAGCTGGTCATACATTACGTACGCCATGGATTAAACATTAATATTCCGGGACCAATTTTAAATGAAATTTCATTCTTAAACTTCTAAACATCCCACAATATTACTTTTTACACCATCGTATAGAGAAAAAAATTTACTTTTAAATGCAATTGTTTGAAAGCTGTATCTCAATTTGTTTCTGAGTTATTAATTTTTTTTGTAGTTTTTATTACTTTTTTGTCATAGTGGCAACACTCTGTTGTCCATCTCTGTTGAAAGTAAAGGGAAAATACAGATTACTGTATAGACCAATCAGAAAACGAATAAAATGCGGGATTCAACTAAGAAAACGCTTCAGATATGTTTTTGATTTCCTACCCTGACCGAGGACAATAACCATTTTTACAAATGGCTAAAAACAGGCTATTTACTTTTTCATAAATGTTTAAAGTAGGGATGCACAACCTGTGGCCCGCGATGAGTTAACGTGTGGCCCGCGAATGTCGTCAATTTATAACTGGAAAAATTGCAATTTTTGTCAATAGGTCGCTGGAAAAATCGTGAATTTCGTCGATTTGACGCGAGAAAAATTGAAAATTTCGTCAGTCTGTTAAGAATCGCGAATTTTGTTGACCGTCTGCTGAAAAATAGCGAATTTTGTCGATGAGTCTTGGAAAAATCGCAAATTTGCTTGATCGAACACAAAAAATCGCGCATTTTGTCGATCAGGCGCGGAAAAACCCAAATTTCGTTGATCAAGTACGGTGAAACCGGAAATTTGGTCGATGAGGTGCGAAAAATTGCGAATTTTGCTGATCGGGAACGGAAAAATCGCGAGTTTTGTTGGTGAGGCTCAGAAAAATCGCGATTTGGTTGATCGGACACAAAAAAAATTGCAAATTTCGCTGATCAAGAGCGGAAAATCGCGAATTTTGTCGATGAGGCGCGGAAAAAATTTTAAACATTGCCGATCGGACACGGAAAAATTGCGAGGTTTGTTGATCAAGCTCGGAAAAATCACGTATTTCGTTCGTCAGGCACGGTGAAACCGGAAATTTTGTCGATGAGGTGCGAAAAATTGCAAATTTTGCTGATCGGGAACGGAAAAATCGCGAGTTTTGTTGGTGAGGCTCAGAAAAATCGCGATTTGGTTGATAGGACACAAAAAAATTGCAAATTTCGCTGATCAAGAGCGGAAAATCGCGAATTTTGTCGATGAGGCGCGGAAAAAATTGTAAACATTGCCGATCGGACACGGAAAAATTGCGAGGTTTGTTGATCAAGCTCGGAAAAATCACGTATTTCGTTCGTCAAGCACGGAAAAATCGTGAATTTTGTCGATCAGGCGTGGAAAAATCGCAAATTACGTTGATCGGCCTCGGAAAAATCGTGAGTTTCGTCAGTCGTGAGAAAAAATCGCGAATTTCGTCAATTTACAGCGGGAAAAAATCATGAATTTCGTCCATTTGCAGCGGGAAAAAAATTCTAAATTTGCCAGTTAAGAAACACGAATTTCGTCGATCGAGTGCAGAAAAATCGCGAATTTTGTCGATTAGGAGTGGGAAAATATCAAATTGCGTGATCAGCTGCGAAACAATCGCGTGTTTCATCTGTTTATCGTGAAATCCGTCAATTTGCCAAGGGAAAAATTGCAAATTGCGTCAGAGTCAGTTAAGAATTGCGAATTTCGTTAATCGGGCGCGGATAAACTTGTAAATTTCATCGATCAGGCGCGGAAAAAACACAAGTTTTGTTGATCGGGTTCCGAAAGATCGCGAATTTCGTTGGTCGTGAAAGAAAAAATCGCGAATTTTGTTGATCAGGCGCGGAAAAATCGCAAAACTAGTTGATCGGCTAGGAAAAAAATCGCGAGTTTCGTCAGTTTATCGCAAGAAAAAAATCGAGAATTTCGGCAATTTGCCGCTGGAAGAAATTGGGAATTTTCGCTGGAAGAATTGTTGATTTCGTTGATCGGACGCGGAAAAATCGCGAAATTCGTCGAAATCGCACGGAAAAATCGTGAGTCTTGTTGATCAGGGGCGTAAAATTTGGAAATTTTGTCGATTCAGCGCATAAAAAAACCGCGAGTTTTGTCGATCGTGCTCCAAAAAATCATAAATTTTGTTGGTCGGGCTCGAAAAAATCGCGAATTTCATCGATCCGGTGCGGAAAAGAATTTTGTCGATCGGGCTTGGAAAATCGCGAATTTCGTTGATCAGGCCCGTAAAAATCGCAAATTTGTTGATCGGCTCCCTCTCCCCCCCTTTCTTCATAAAGTTCAGACTTTTCTCAGCATTAGATACTTTCATGCCTATGTATGTTTGTTAGCACTTTTAATAAAACAAAATTTACTCCCCCGAATAAAGTCAAGGAATATTATCAGTCCTAAATACTTCTTGCTATATCTCTGTTATATCTACCCTATATATATAAAATCCTAATGAAACGAATTTATAAAACGGAAGTATGAAACGGAAGTATGAATCGACTGATTAAACAATTGATTATGTTTCAAGGCGATTTCTCCTAAAATATGGAATACTTTGCGATGAAATTAACACCAAAAATCAATATTGATCCGCAGATTTCAAAACTGGTATTAGAATTTTTAAATTCGAATTAGTTTTCGAAATATTAATTTTTTTCTAATTTTATATACATTTTTCTAATGATGGCAACTCAAATTTTAATCAAACAGATATATGGGGGCGAGACTCCATACTTAACTCACAACTCACTTTTAGGACGAACACTGACATTTATTGAGACGAATACATACACAAAAAATACAGATATAAACGCTCTTCTCGTTCTTTAATTACTTAAAGGCATAAACGTCGTTGAATACTTCTATGATTTTCTTACGTCGTGTAAATATTCAATCTTATTTCTCCGAAACATGTTCTATTCTTTTTAACAAAACTCTGCGTCGTAGAAACTCATTTCGTTCTCTTTACTTCTTCCGCAATTTCACTTCACACAGCTTCGTAAAGGCTCGTTTCCTATTTAATCTCGAAGCGGAAAATACGGGAGACACTCAGTCTAATCCAGGTGTTGCTTGCGAAATCTCCACAATCGGCCGTCCTGACATCTGGAGCTGCCGCAGCGACATGTGGTAAAATAGAATCTGAAAAAACAAAAAACAAAAAACCAGTAACTGTTCTTAGGGGAAAAGAAGAAAAAAAAATTAATCTGCACATCATAGTTGAAGTAGCGTAACATCTTATAGAGATTTCTTTGAAAGCAGTGACTTGTAAAATGTTTATAGGACACAGAAAAGAAAAGATTAAAAAAATTTTTTTTTTTTTAAGTTTCAGTTTTCGTCAGGCCAAGGTTTCATGTATTCAGCACAGGAGCTAGTATTTATCGGTCCTTCAGTTGATGAGATTTTCGTTACGTCGTAGGTGTCATTAGACTTCACTTTGATTACTTTATACGGACCTAAGAATTTAGATTTCAACTTTAAACCTGGTCCTTGCTGGGTTCTCTTAATTGCTACAAGGTCACCAAGCTTGTACTTACGGGGTTTCTTACGTCGTAAATTATAGTGCTTGCGGTTTTCTTGTTGAATTTCCAGAATATTCTTCTTGGCTTCTTTACGGAGCTCTTCTCTGTCTTTCATAAATTGTTCTTCGACTGCACTGTTTAAGAGGTCAATAATTTGTACATCTTCTTTCTGTTTCATTTTTGTACCAAATAATATTTCAAACGGTGTTCTCTTAATGCTTCTTTGGTAAGTTGAATTAATGACTTGTTGAACTTTAGGAACATGTTTAAACCATTTGGTCGGTTCGTCTTTGGACATTTTAGAGATTACAGAAATTATGGTGGAATTAAGTCGCTCTACTTGACCATTGGCACGGGGAAGGCCAGTTGTAACTGTCTCGTGCTTTATATTTTCATCTTGACAATAATCAGCAAATTCTTTGCTTGTAAATGCAGGACCTTTATCGCTAATGATAATGGAAGGATTGCCAAAAGTATGACTTTGTTGTCGTAGTTTTGATATAACTTCGGTAGCAGAAGTACTTTTACATGGATACAACCAGACGAATTTAGTAAATGCGTCTATTAAAGACAAAATATGTTTATAATTTTTGTTGGTTGTTTCAAGAGGGCCTAAATGATCAATGTGGTAGGTTTGGAGAGGAGTCTCTTCTTTAGGTAAGGGATGTAATTCACCTTCTTGTTTGCCACGTTTGCGATTATACAAAAGGCATGTTACACAATTCGCTATAATTTTATCAATTTTATTTGACATATTAGGGATGAGAAATTCTTCGTTAAGGAGTTCTTCACAGCGTTTACGGCCAAAATGTCCTTTGTCATGAACGTGTTTAATGACATTTAGCTGCATTTCATCCGGCACAACTATCAGATCGATACCTTTATGATTTTTATAGAGAACGTTATTTTTAAGGAAATAGTTGTCATATGGCTTTGTTTTCAAAATTTCTTTGATGGCCTGTATATGTTCGTCAGTGTTCTGTGATTGTATGATTTTGGTAGTAAAACTATCTTGAATGACCATACATATTGGATTTCTACTTAAAGCGTCGACATGGCGCATGCGTGTACCTTGTCTGTGTTCGATTGTATAGTTATAGTCAGCTAACATTAAAGCCCATCGAGCAATCTTGGTGCAAAGATCTTTTTTATTCATAGTAAGGGCGAATGCGTTGCAATCTGTGACTATCTTGAAAGGAATACCTAGAATGTAAACGCGAAATTTTTTAAGGGCTTCTATGACAGCTAAAACTTCTAATTCATAACTCGAATATTTACGTTCGGCATCTGTGGTTTTTTTGCTCATAAAATAGACAGGGTGAAATTGATTGTCAATAGAAGACTTTTGAAGGAGGACTGCTCCGTAACCGTCAATAGATGCATCACAGTGAACTTCTGTTTCGTTACTAGGGTTATAAATGCTTAAAACAGGACCTGAAGAAAGGATGTGTTTCAGCTGATTAAATGCATTTCGTTGCTGGTCGCCAAAGTGAAATTTAGTGTCCTTTCTAAGAAGATCTGTTAAAGGCTTAGCTATTAAAGAGTAATCTTGAATGAATTTACGAAAATATGAAGTTAATCCGACAAATGAATGTACATCTTTTATACTTTTAGGTTCTGGGAAATTAAGGACAGCTTTAGTTTTTAAGGGGGATGGGTGCAGTTGACCATTTTTAATGTGGTAACCCAAAAAATCAATTTCTCGTTGTAGAAAGTGGCATTTTTTAAGATTCAGTTCTAAACCATATTCGGATGCAGTTGTAAGGACGCGTTGTAATTTCTGGAGTCCTTCGACTTCGTTTTCAGCTGGTATTATGAAGTCATCCATATAGACAATAAGTACTTTTTCATTAATGAGGTCTCGAAAAACGTTATAAATATATCTTTGAAACACTAACGGTGCATCGCTAAGGCCATAATTCATATATAAGAATTCAAATTGACCAGAATGTGTTACGAAAGAAGTATATTTTCTACTATTTTCTTCTACTTCGACATGAAAAAAGCATTTTTAAGGTCAAGAGTAGTAAATACTTTTGCAGAATGCAACTGATCAATAATGTCATCAATTACTGGGAGGGGAAAACGTTGTTTATGTGTTTTAGAATTTAACTTCCTATAGTCAACACACAATCTATATGAACCATCTTTCTTTTTTACTAGGACAATAGGTGATGAAAAATTACTAGTGCTTTTACGAATAATTCCTTTTTCGAGCCACTCAGAAATTTGTTTTTCGACGAAGTTTTTCTCTATTTGCGCCAAGCGCCTGGGAGGACAAGTAACAGGTTCTTCGTTTTCCAGATGAATTGATAATTTAACATCAGTTGTCTTTATTTTTTTGGGAGAATAATTTTGAATAAGTTCTGAAATTTTTGAACGTATTGTTTCATCGGTAATATGAGATAAATCAAGATTAAGATCGTCTAACACATGAGCAATATTAATCAAAAAATTATTGGACGTGTCGTCATTTTTCTCGATTTTTTGCATCGAAATATTATTTCCAGAAATTGTTAAAATACTTTGTTGAATGATATCTGTACCGATAATAAGATCAAAAGATATGGAATAATCTGGGACTACATAAACATTAGTTGTATAATTAAAATCATCTATCATAATGTTCGTAGAGAAAAAACCTAGGGGTTTGATTATAGTATGTCCTAATCCAGTTAATGTGATAGTTGAATGTTCAAGGTTCGAAATTGTAGGGAGTTTGCGATAAATACTTTCCTTTAGTAAACTTCTTTCACTACCTGTGTCTACCAATGATGTAACATTTACAGACGAAATAATGACTTGTTTGGTCATGAAAGTGTTCGACGTGACAGTGGAAACATTGGAGGGCTCTGACTTAACTCTAGGCCTCCTTGGTTGATCACATTGAGCCGATTTATGGCCAAAATTCGAACAATTAAAACAACGAGGGCCTTTATCTTTATGTCTGCATTGGCTACTTTTATGATTCGACAAACCACAATTAAAGCAAAAAAGATCAGATTTTGGTCGAAAGGATTTGTCTTTCATTGGCATTTCAGGTTTGACTTTACGAAATTTAGTGTTCTCAAAGTCATGTCGAATTTTGTCATAAATTTTGAGCTTTTGCTTGAATTCTACAATGGATTGGCATCCATATAACATTGATTTTCTGAAAACGGGGTCGGGTATGCCGTTTATGATGCATTGCATTAATGCGGAATCCTCGATTTTACCACGCGAGCATATTTGTTTCATGATAAGAAAATATTCTTCTATTGATTCATTTTCTTGCAATTTTCGTTTATTTAATATATCATGTAACTCGGCAGAATTATAAGTGGTGCTAAATTCTGATATTAAGAGTTGTTTAAGTTTATCATATGAATTGATATGAAATTCTGTTTGTGTTAATAACTGGGCTTTTCCTCATAATGATCTTTTACAAAATATGAATTTATGAAGGTCAGATAAATTAAACATATTAGTAACATCCTCAAAATTATTAAACCATATGTTTATATCACTAAAAGAACTACCATCGAAAGGAGGTATTACACTTTCAATATCAGTAAAATTCAAAGACGATGGCATAAAACTTTGAACTGGAAATTGCTGTGGTTTGTCAAAATTTGATAATTGAGTGTTATTACTTGAAGTCATATTATTTGAAAGCAGTTCGGGTTCCGAGTCGGTGTCACTTTCATTTTGTATAATATTATTTTGTAGTAAGGTCAAGTCTCAAAGGTATGTCACTAATCGGGTTGCGAGATCGTTTAAAGATCCCTCATTATCAATACAAAGTAGATTGCACACTGTAATCAGATCATTTAATGAAAAATCAGTTTGAACTTTAGTTATTTTATTTTTGAATTCGGTGCTGTCGGTTTGAAAACCGAAACCAGTAAAATCACGTATTCTCTTTCTATTAGAGCGATCACCGGCAGCATCAAATAGGAATTTATGCAGCAATTTAATTTTATGCGTTCGTTCGTTTTTAAACGCAACTTCCAGTTCTGGTATTTCAACTAACTTCATAATAAAATAATAGCAATGAACTCACCGTTAGAAGAATATCCGGCTTGAATATGTAGGATAAATAACTCTAATTAATCATATTGGTGGGTTAACTGTCACTTCTGACTCCAATTTATGGGGGCGAGACTCCATACTTAACTCACAACTCACTTTTAGGACGAACACTGACATTTATTGAGACGAATACATACACAAAAAATACAGATATAAACGCTCTTCTCGTTCTTTAATTACTTAAAGGCATAAACGTCGTTGAATACTTCTATGATTTTCTTACGTCGTGTAAATATTCAATCTTATTTCTCCGAAATATGTTCTATTCTTTTTAACAAAACTCTGCGTCGTAGAAACTCATTTCGTTCTCTTTACTTCTTCCGCAATTTCACTTCACACAGCTTCGTAAAGGCTCGTTTCCTATTTAATCTCGAAGCGGAAAATACGGGAGACACTCAGTCTAATCCAGGTGTTGCTTGCGAAATCTCCACAGATATATATATATATATATATTTTTCAGAAAAGGTTGACATGGTAACCCGGCTATTGTTGTTTATTTGATAATAACTGTTTATTTACTTTTATTTCTTTTTACAAATTATATAAATTATTTTGTTCTATGGTCATTAATTCTTTTTTTTTTATATTTCCTTTAGAAAAAAATAGAAAATAATTAAGAAATACAGTACTACTTAGTTACTCCGTCAACCAATTTCGCCAAATTATATAAATCGCCAAAACACTCGCCAAATTATACAAATTGACATAATTTTTATTTTAAATAACGAAAGAACAAATAAATTAGTATAACGTTAATAAATATACGAATAAAACGTCGAAATAAAAATCACTTGATGACGTAAACGCGTGTAACTGCCTTAAAGTCAAGTGAATGTGACATTTACGATTAACCATTATTGGCATTTAATCTTATAGTTTGGCGATAGATTTTTGGCCGTCGGGATATCTAAGGAATGCCAAAAATGCATGTGTAACTGGTACTTGAAAACGAGGTTTTCGCCAAATTTTCGTAAAAAAATAAAAATCACGCCAAACCTGCGGTGCGTATCTGGCCAAATATTACCACTCGAAAAAAAAAATGCTAACTGGCGAGTTGAAAAAAAGCTATTGGCGAGATTTGCATCCTGCTAGCGTAACAGTACCTAGAATTCTTTGCGACCATGGTAACTTTTATGTAGTTTTATTCGAAATTTTTTTTTGATTTTTAAATCAAAATGGAAAACTTACGGTCCCATATTGGCGCGATTTTTTTCTGACGCCAATGTCATATACGGAACGGGCACTAGCTGGCACCAAGGTATCGTTATTTTGCATGATATGGTAAGCCGGATGTTGCTGTTTATGCTGTTGATGCGTTCCCCAAATTGACATCGTTAAAAAATCACGCCAATATGGGACGTATATGACATCTTTGCCAAACTTTCATATGAACGGCGAAGGGATCAGACCGTATTTGTTTATGGCAGTTGACGACTTGAACTATTATAATATAGATGAAATGATGGCGATAGAATAATATTTGACGACTTATCACCTGTGCTTGGCTAACATTAAAGTACCAAAATGGCACATAGAGTATAAAAAGCGAAGTGGTCCGCCTGGAACTGTTGATGATAGTCACATGACTTAGGCTATTGTTATAGAGATTGTTTTAAAATACCGGGAGACAAAGACTCTGTATACTTAATTTATTTTATTTTAGCTTCTTTTAAAATGTTTAACTGATCCTCTTTAATCAAAAACGAAAACAACCATTGGATGTCTTAACAGCAACTGATTCGCCCTTAAATTTTTGCAATCAAAGATAATTGATTGGAAACCCGTTTACAGGGAGATCTGCATAGCTTTTTTCAGTATAATTCAATCTTCTCTAATATTTAAAAAACCCATCAGGTTAGCGTGTTTTTAGATTCTGCGGTGTCTGAACGGGAGTTGGCGAGCGTAGCTTGCAGGGGGCAGAGCCCCCTAGTATATATATACAAACGTAAAGTGTTTATGTGTCTTTGCTAACTGAATTGGATATGTTGACTGGGTAGTGTAACCTAGAGCGATAAAACTCTACCCCCTTCTGAAACCATATATTTGATTGTAGGCCACAGATCAGCCCCCCCCCCCACCCCCGAAATAGAATTCTCTCCCTGTTATTGATGTGGCCCTCGACAACCCAGAAATTTTTGGAAGTGGCCCTTCTCTTAAAAAGGTTGTGCACCCCTAGTTTAAAGGGTCTCAATACTTAAAAGTTTTAAAAACGATGAGTTATAACAAAATACATGTGAGCCATTCTCCGATAATTTTAACTTTCACGAATAAGAAATATAAGAAATTCAACTTTAAAAAAAAAAAAAAAAAACAGCATTTTTTTAGAAGGGAAAAAAAACCAAAACAAAAAAAAACCAGCATTTTTAAACTTTCAGTTTTAAAATTTCCTGTTCTTGAAGCTGTAATTAGAAAATTTTCTTATTCAGTATTAATGCTTAACCCTTAAATGCCTGATTTTTCAAAAATCATTGTAATAATGTTTTTCGGCTTTCATTTTTTAAATAAATCATGGGAAAAATACTTAAAAAAATCGATTTTGTTTTAAGTATGGTTTACGGCTAAAAAACAGTTTGTTACTAATAGGCTATACTGGGGTTTAATTTAAAAAAATAATTTTCTTTGATAAAATTCTATAATATTAAACACACAAGAATTTTACTAACTATAATAAGAAATAAATTTTACTTGCTCACTGCAGAACAAATTGGGTATTTCGCAAGCTTCCAAACAAAACAGAAAGAACAAGTAGCAACAATTGAAAAAATAAATCTATCATTATTCTTAAACAGCACAAGCGTTGCCATCTACATGTTGAAAATCAATTTAATAATATTTTCAGAATGTATTTTATTTTCAACATTAGGCATTATAGCTTCAATATTATTCTAATAGTATTTTAGAGCGTAAATTAATTATGTAGCCGAAAAACAACACCCGGCATTTAAGGGTTAATACTGTACTATTCCCTTGCTATTCATTTAATAGTGAAATAGAACGGGATGGTAAGGAGGGGACGGCAAGTATGGGACGGTAAGGAAAATTGCCACCTACTTTTATCAAAATCACGTTAAGACTAAGCGATAACCACAATGTTCATTGATTTTTAGCAACAGTTATTTACATTGCGTCAAAAAGAAAAAAAAAATAATTTACCCCAAAAAGTGCAGGAATAAACCTTAAGGGGTCTCAGGACTCTTAAAGCTTTAAAATTTTCGAAATTTAAATTTTTTTAGATGTTAAACTCCTATCTTTTCTGAACATTTTGATATAATTGTTTCCTTGAAATTCCTATTAGAACTGAAGTTGTGGCTTTTATATTTATTTATACACGTTCAATAGCTGAAGCGTAGTTTCGGAAACTTTGAAGCCATTTTTTTCCAAATGACGTTTTTGGGCATAACGCGCATGATATCTCAAAAACTTCTGAATATTTTTTCATGAAATTTTCAAAACATATGTTTCGTGTTAGTCTGTATAAACTGAACCTAAAATTTACTTTTTATTGTTCAAAACAATATTTTTTAGGTGATTATACTGTTGAAATTTTCTTAATTTTGCATTAGCTAAATACAACTTTGTATTAAAAATATAAAAAGCTTTAAATACAAATATTTTTAGGTTCAAAGGTTATTATTACAATCTGAAGTATAAGTAGGTACCAAAATTTTCATTCTAGTTGCAATACTTATTTTGTAATCGTGCGCGTAAGCTGGTATGCCGATTTTTTGCTCAAAAAATGTCTAACAGTTTGGAGACCCTGTAAATGTTAATTCTGCATCTTATAATTTTTGAAATACATGAAATGAAAGAACATACTTATATATTTTATTCCAATTAAAATTGTGTCTTAAAATCAAATACATTTTAAGATATTAAATGTTGAAAATGGTTTTTTTTCTCCATTTTTTCCAATTATAAGAGTCCTGAGACACCTTAAGGGCGGTAAGGCTACCAATAAAGTCACAACGCTTGAAATTGATATTTAAATGCTTATTTAAAGTCTGCAGTAAATTTCCTGTGAAAGAATTACAACCATTTTTCCTCTGGCATACTTCTGCATGAGAAAAAAGTTGAAAAAAAAAAAAACTCTGTGGCTAAATCTGGAGGGATTTTCTGTATAATTTTTGCAAGAGGGACGGTAAGGAATCTAAAATCCAGTAACAGAGTTAAAAAAATAATAACAACCATAAAAATTCGTGCATGTTAATTTTTTTCTACATATTTACGAATATATATAACAATAGTCCCAATTTCTGAAAAAAATTACGTCGAGTTACTTTTATTGAAACAATATTATACAGACAGCTCCAAACTTAAAAATCAGCATAAAGGACACTGGACAATAAGGAATTTGATGGTACACCTTGACTCCCAACATCGTCCAACACTTATTTATCTCGTTAACATTGTTATACAACCATGCAATGGCACATTTTCCAATTAAGAAAAAAAAAACCCAATAACATGTACTAAAATTTAAAAAAATATATTATTCAGGGACTTAAAAGTCAAAATTATGTGAGAATGCTTCAATCTATGATGTTCATCCCATAACCATTGGGCTAATATTTCGTAATCGGGTTCAACCAATGTTGTAAGAAAGATATGCGATACTACTTGCAATGTGTATAAAAGTTACAGTGCTAGATAATTAGATGACAAAACTTTATCGCTAAATTGTATCAAAGGGTAATGGATCCGATTATAACACTTTCTCCAAGCATAGGACAGCTGTGTTTCCTGATGAGTGATGAAAACTAAAACTGAATCATCATCTATTTATGCGTGACTGTAGTATCTGCAATTTGATGAAATTCCGTGCATTAGTTTTTGAGATAAAGTGGCCACAAAATTTGTGTCACATACAGATCAACAGACAGACATTTTTGTTGTTAACACAAAATTATCAAATAGTATTTACAGAAAAAAACTCTATTCCAACTCAACTTGGCAGCACTGTGAAAGGTAGAAACAGTAACATTCCGCCTTGAAAAGTAGTTCTCCGTTATTTTTTAATCTTAAATGATGAAAATGCATACGAATGTATATGATTATGGTTATAAATTACAAATTTCGATATTTTGAAGCATATATTTAATGTAATTTCTCTGTTAAAAGTATTTAATTTAAAAGTATTTTGTATTTAAAGCGAACGTATAAAGACTAAATCTTGGCGTAAAAAACTCTCCTTTGGCGAGGCACAAATCTTCAATTTTAAATATCTGGTGCGCTTTAGTTCTCTGCTACAACCCCGCATTCTTATTGTTCTTATGAATAGTTTTAATAATACTCACTGTTTGCTTTCGCTGTTACTTTTCTTTTTAACGTGATCATAGTTTTTTATTTTTACTGTTAATTATTGTTATTATTGATTCGTTTATTAACTGAGTATTTCTAAAATTTATTACATAGTTAAATATTTATTTGTATCAAATTTATTTGAATTATAACATGTCTGATAAAGCATTATCTCCATCCACGCTTTACACACCTTCAAGGCGAGGAAAGTCAATCAAAAGTGCAGCTCGCAGAAATATATTAAATGTTTATTCCAGACTTCGTCAAGAAAATCCCCAACATTCAATTAATGAAATCGTAGAGGAAGTTTCCCAACTTACAGGTGTTTCGAAAAGAACAATTTTTCGTTTGAAAAAAGAGAAAAAGGCATCTAGCCCTTTAAGTACACCCGGAAAGAAACGACCTGGTGCAGAGGGTAAACGCAGAAGGCTGGGAAAATATGACGAATTCACGTTATCTTGCATTCGACGAAAAATCCATAGTTTTTTTCGCAGAAATGACATACCAACTTTGGATAAAGTTTTACAAGTTGTAAACGATGATAAAGAAATTTTTTCGAAAAATATTAGCCGGACTACGTTGTACAGAATATTAAAAGATTTGGGATTCTCTTTTGAAAAACGAAAAAGAGAGGCAGCTCTTCTTGAGAGGCAAGATATTATTTTGTGGCGCAGAAACTATTTGAGAAAAATTACAGAGTATAAGAAAAAAAAATGCTTCTATTTATTATCTTGATGAAACATGGGTAAATGAAGGGCATACTCAGAGTCGAGTATGGCGAGATACAACAATTCACAGCAGCTATGAAGCTTCCTCTTCGAATTTAACAGTAGGTTTGAAGGCACCAACAGGGAAAGGAAAGAGGCTCATCATTACTCACATTGGAAGCAAGGAAGGTTTCGTTCGTGATGGAGCAGATATTTTTGTCGGAAAAAAAAGCGGTGATTATCATGAAGAAATGGATGGCAATCATTTTGAAAAATGGTTTGAAAATGTCCTCCCAAAATTAAAACCAGACAGTATAATTGTGATGGACAATGCTCCTTACCATTCTGTGAAAGTGGAAAAAATTCCCACAAAATCTTGGACAAAAAGTTCGATTCAAGAATGGTTATCGCAGAAGAATATTAACTGGAGCGAAGATATGCTAAAAATCGAGCTTTTGCAAAAAGTGTCCGAAGTGAAACATTTTTACGATAAATATAGAGCAGAAGAAATTGCTGAGAAATATGGACATAAAATTTTACGACTGCCTCCTTATCATTGTGAGCTAAACCCAATTGAGATGATTTGGAGCCAAATTAAAAGATATGTCGCACGCGAAAATAAAAGCTTTAAACTTAATGATGTGAAGGATCTTGTAATTCAAGGAATAGAAAGAGCATCAGTTGAAAACTGGAGGAACTGCATTAGAGAGGTAACAGATAAAGAGAAAGAGATGTGGGAAATTGATGGACTGGTAGATGAAGTATGTGAAAAACAGAAACTTATTATTTCTCTAAATAGTGACTCTAGTGACAGTGATTCAGAACTAATAAGCTCTGAGGATACAGGAGAACATACAGATATTAATCTTTAGTAACTTATTCTTATTTTCACAAATTGTCGTAAAAAAAAAAAAAAAACTATTGATTTCGATGATTTAAATTATTTTATACTTTAAACTTTTTGAATTTATTATTTATATGTATAACTATTAGGATGCCACGATTTTAATCAGATGATTTAATACAGTTATTAAATCGTGATTTTTTTAAAATCATTCATTAAAATCATAAATTTTCTAAATGTTTAAACGAAATGCAAATGTATTAAAATCTAAGATGAACATGATTTAGAAAGTTTCTATAAGCATTTTGCCTTATAAATACAAAAAAAAAAAAAAAAAAAAAAAAAAAAAAAAAAAAAAAAAAAATTAAAATTTTTGTAAGCACCTTATTTTGTATTATCCTTGGTCTTGTAAAAAAGTAAGCACGGTAAGTTTATAAAAAGAAATTTTTATCTGGCATAAAAAGCATTTCATTTAACAAGGATATTTAAATCCAATATAACTTGCAATGTCATAATTTCCTAGTACAGTCGAACCTCATTAACGCGAACACTCAAAGGGAAACTTGTTTTATTCATGTTAAAAGTAGTTCGTGTTATACGAACTTAAATACATTACATACAACTGGACGGCGCAATTGGAAACAGTTCGTGCTAAAAGTAATTCGCGTTAACGAGGTTTGACTGTAATCAAATTAATCGTTCTTTTTTATAAAACAAGCATAGAAAATATGATAAATTCCTGTAAGTAAAAGAATAAATAGCCGGTATTTTATTGTTATTATTATTATTATGATTCTACTTTTGCAATCATCAATTTATAGCAAATTGGAGCAAAAGAAGAATGAAAGAATGACATCGGCTGTTTAAAGAATTATTACTTTTCCCCCCTAATTCGTTACTAAACATATTGAACTGACATACTGCCATTTTTTTCTTTCAGTATTGAATACTAAATTATTAATTATCGTTTTAGTAATTAAAGCATAAAACTGTATATTATGCTCCTAATTAGAGAATCAGTTGTTTAATAATTATTAAGAGCGGCTACTTCACTCATGAAATCGCCCGCTCGCTATATGGAAGAACTGTTTAAAAACCTCTCATTCGCATTTCAATATTTTAAAATCATTTTTATTTTATAAAAACATGTATAATAATCACTTATAAACAAATTAGGTTAAAATAATGCTATAAAAAGTGATAGAATATCTTTATTAAGACTTACGATCGTTTCATCGCACAATCGGCGACATTTTCAAAATCAATCATAATAGAAAATATTTTCACATTACTTAAAAACAATAATATAGTAAACAATGTCACGAGACATGAAGCATAATGAAAATATTGCAACCATAAAATAAAATAAAAATTAAATTAGCTATTTGCGAGCGTGGATTAATTTTCACATAATTTAAAAACAACAAGGTAAACAATGTCACGAGACATCAAGCATACTGAAAAACATTGCAAAACATAAAATAAAATTAAATTAACTTGGCTATTTGCGAGTGTGGATTAATTTTTACTATTGTTTCTACAATTACTTAGTATCTCTTTCCAAATTCTAGGTAAATCATGGGACACAGAATCATTGCAAATATTTTCGTTGCGTAAAAATATTTCTATTGATTCTCGGACTATGGATGGAAAATAAAATCTTGATGGATAAATTAACTTGCTATTTTTAAATTCAATCTGTAAAGGTTCTTCCCTGCATAATCTGGCCAAAGCTGTGGTTATATAGAAGAATAGATATAGAATAATAGAAGAATAAAGAACATATAGCAGACATCAAATACAATAGAAGAACCACAGCTTTGGCCAGATTATGCAGGGAAGAACCTTTACAGATTGAATTTAAAAATAGCAAGTTAATTTATCCATCAAGATTTTATTTTTCATCCATAGTCCGAGAATCAATAGAAATATTTTTACGCAACGAAAATATTTGCAATGATTCTGTGTCCCATGATTTACCTAGAATTTGGAAAGAGATACTAAGTAATTGTAGAAACAATAGTAAAAATTAATCCACACTCGCAAATAGCCAAGTTAATTTAATTTTATTTTATGTTTTGCAATGTTTTTCAGTATGCTTGATGTCTCGTGACATTGTTTACCTTGTTGTTTTTAAATTATGTGAAAATTAATCCACGCTCGCAAATAGCTAATTTAATTTTTATTTTATTTTATGGTTGCAATATTTTCATTATGCTTCATGTCTCGTGACATTGTTTACTATATTATTGTTTTTAAGTAATGTGAAAATATTTTCTATTATGATTGATTTTGAAAATGTCGCCGATTGTGCGATGAAACGATCGTAAGTCTTAATAAAGATATTCTATCACTTTTTATAGCATTATTTTAACCTAATTCATTTTTATTTTGTTTTGAGGCTTTTTTTACTAGGATAATTTCACTTTTGAAACCGGTTCTGAAAATCAAAGCCCCCCCCCCCCCCCCCAAAAAAAAAAAATCTTGCAAACAAAATCGAAAAGGTAAAAAAGGTTATTTGTAGAGATCGACCTCAGCTATCCAACGCTAAAGAAAAAAAATAATTTACAAATACTGAAATGCAAACGAGATATTAATTTTTTTTCTTTCTCCATAGGATTAGAATTAGCAAGCGGGTGTTTTTGCGTGAGTGAAATAGTCCTTAATTTTCAGCAGTGTTAACAATTTAATATTAAATGCAGTTTTTAATTATTTAAAAATTAGCTTATTTTGATTTAAAAAAATCATGACTTTTTTACACGCTAATATCTATAATTAAAAATGTACATTAAAATGAAACGGACTCGGTATGAAATCTAGCTTTTTCTGAATTTCTGTCAGAGGTTTTGGTATAAATAACAAATTTTCTGTTTTAAATAGATTTCCAGATAATTTGGTTTTAATCTTTTAACCCAATATAGATAATACTGTTTTGTTTTCAGTAAATTTCATTCGGAATTCGTACAGCGATTTTTAAAATTTTCTCGATTTTTTTAATGTGATTTTTAAATTTTTTTGCTTTTTGCGTCAATTTTTTGACATTTGTAAGAGGAATTCTGTTTGAAACTTGGAGCTTAAATATAGAAAATTTTGCCCTTCGCGATTTTAAATTTCTTAGACAATTTTCAATGCGATTTTTCTTTCCGATGTGATTTTTTTAACATTAGCACATGGAATTCGATTTCAAATTTTTAGCTTAAAACAGTAAATTTTGACATTTTTTCAATAATGTTTTTCCACAATTCGTGCACCTTTTTTTAAAGTTTTCGCTATTTAAAAAAAAAAAAAAAAAAAAAAAAAAAAAAAAAAAAAAAAAAAAAAAAAATTCGCATTTTGCGTGCCGGGCAACGTCGGGCGGATCAGCTAATATAATATAAGATAGTGCTAAAATCAGTCTAAAAAATGTAAAAATAAGAAAAGAATAATAATGCAATTCGTTATTTTAATTTAATAGATTATATAATTAATTTCATTGGAACTTCAAAACGTACAGATTTTTGCACACGCATTATACTTTTCCGCCAAAATGGCGCTTTTCCTTGGTTACTAGTGATCCTTTGCTCTTCAAGCAAACCCTGGTTGCTATGGTAACGGCTGCGATTCGGCATCCGTAGCATAACCAATGCTGCCAACTTGAGGTGGAATCAAGTATAGGACATCTCAAAACGTGCAAACCCATCAACAAATGGAAGTCGAAAATTTTCCCAATTTAAATATTTTCTTTTTATGTATATAGATCAAAATAAAAGGAAAATCCTCAGGAACGATATTTTCCTTTTTTAAAACAAAATATAACTTTTTGGCTACGTATAACGTTTTTTAATGTTGTATAATTATTATTATTTTTGCATATATAGATATATATGAAACGTTGTATAAAATTCTTGTCGAACGCAGCTAACGATTTATAACATATATTTTTTATTACGTAAATTTTATTTTACATTTTTAAAATATTAAACCTGGATATCAAGGTATATTCTTTTATAGCTCTTATACGAATATTTTTCTTTATTTTCGTTTTATTTTTTACGCAAATGAATGATAAACTTTTCTTTCTGACGCACACACAACACATATACAGTGGGTTGCCAAATTATTAGGGACAGTCATATTTTTTGCTAGTTTTCTACTTTAGGTGCACTTGACTGCCACTTTAAGTGGTTTAAGTGTTGCAGGAATGTATTTTACCGTTTCCAACATCTCTATAATTCAAATTTTAAGTACTTTTGGTACGTTAAAAGGTCTGTTTTCCTTTCTAAAAATATTTTAATAACGGGAGAGGCGCTGAGTCTTTTACACACGCAATAGTGGAAGACGCTTTTTTTTTATTTAAACAAAATTCATTGGCTTTTTTTGGAAAAGTTAAGAATTATTTGTGAGTATTATCTTTCTTTTATTGATTAAATATTTGTTTTTTGCGAAATTATTTTCGATTTTAATTTATTTTTTATTTTTATTGATTTCAGTATGGGTCGAGGGGTTGATTTGTCCCCTAGGAAAAAGGAAGTAGGAGGAAGATAGAAGAACTTGCTGGAGTTTCCAAGTCAGTAGCCAACAGGATAAAAATAAATCGGGACAAAAACCAGCCACTTTCACCCAAACGAAAAGGTAAAAGTGAAAGAAAACGGATTACAACTCCACGCACCGATAGGAAAATCCGAAATATCTGTTTAGGAAACAGATAGAAAAGTGTAGGACTCCTTACTCAGATCCTTCAAGAATCTGGAATACCAGTTTCTAAGAGAACTGTGCAGTGGAGATTAGCGGAAGAAGGGTTGACGGGTCATCGTCCAGCCAAGAAACCCTGGTTGACAGAAGTGATGAAGAAGAAGCGCCTTGCCTGGGCTCGTGAACACCGCCAGAAGACAGCTGATGACTGGAGTGAGGTCAGTTGTTAAGATAATTATTATTTATGTCATTTAAAATAATTTATTTCTAAATTATTAACATATTTAAATTTTTTCAGGTGTGTTTCTCAAATGAATCAACCTTTGAGATTTTGTCCGATAAAAGCAGCTTTGCCAGGCGACACCCAGGCGAAAAATACTGCCCTGACTGCATAGTGGAAAGTGTTAAACACCCTGATAAAATAATGGAGAGGTCTGTCATAAGCGCTAAAGGGGTTGGACGCCTCTACATTGTCCAGGGAACCATGAGACAAGACCAGTACAGGCAAGTTCTGGAAACTCGGCTGCGAAATTTGACTTTCCATAAGACTTTTAGCATTAGTGTGAAATCCTGCAATTTCATTGGCTGACGCTTCACCGATAGCCAATGAAACTGAACGGAACTTCTTTCCCTGAAAAGACAAGTACAAGAGTAATACCGTGTAAAGCCGGCACATGGTATTTTGGTATCTCAGATGTATGAGTGATCTAGTCCAGTGGTCAAGACTAGGGCTGGTTAAGATTTTGCATTTGTAATACTAAAGTTTCGTGTTCTGTCCTCTCGCTGGCGTTTTCACTTTTTTAGAGTTTTGTTTTGATTTTTATTAAGTCAGTTAGTTAAAATCAGTCGATCTTTATTGCCAGTTCTTTTGTAAATTTTTTTAGCAATTAGATTTTTTAAAATAAATTAAATAATTAAAAAAAATTCAGTTAATCTATTATTTAATAATTAAAGTAAACATTTATTAAAATGCAATAATAAATCTCCTAGGCTTGCATTAAAAGTATTTTCATGTTAGAACTTTATAAAGTTCTGATCATTTTAAAATTGTCTGTTATAGTAACAGATAAATGCAAAATTATCAGAATTAATATATTAAAGGTTTTTTATTTTAAAATTATCCTTGAGACATAAAAATCTTTATTAATTTATGATAGGTTACTTTATAATTTTTTATTTTAAATATTACACAAATATTTAAATTAAATTTTAAAATTCATAGGACTTATAGGGTATTTTTCTAATAAAGAAATTCTTTAATAATTAAAGTGTAAAAATAATATTTTCTTAAGTCAGTTAGTTAAAATCAGTTGATCTTCATTACGAGTTCCGTTGTAATTTTTTTTTTTTTTTTTTTTTTTTGTCAATTTGATTTTTAAAAATAAATTTAAATAATTAAATTAAAAAATTCTTTTAATCTATTTTTTAATAATTAAAGTAAACATTTATTAAAGTGTAATAATAAATCTCCCAGGCTTACATTAAAAGTATTTTCATGTTAGAACTTAATAAAGTTCTGATCATTTTAATTTTATCTGTTACTTAGGTTGCTTTGAAAATTTTTTATCGTAAATATTATACAGATAATTAAATTTTTAAATTCATATGACTTATAAGGTATTTTTCTAATAAATAAATTTCTTTAACAATTAAAGAGTAATAATAATATTTTCTTAAGTTAGTTAAAATCAGTTGATCTTTATTGCGAGTTCCGTTGTAATTTTTTTGGTCAATTAGATTATTTAAAATAAATTTAAATAATTAAATTAAAAATTCATTTAATCTATCTTTTAATAATTAAAGTAAACATTTATTAAAATGCAATAATAAATCTCATAGGCCAGGGGTGTCAAACTGTGGCCCGCCGGATACCACTAAAATTTTACAGAAAAAGTCGACTTCTTGGATCGCAGAGATTCGATGATTAGATAAGGCAAAGATAACTGTAAAATTTTAGTGGTATCCGGCGGGCCACAGTTTGACACCCCTGTCCTAGGCTTACATTAAAAGTATTTTCATGTTAGATTTTTATAAAGTTCTGATCATTTTAAATTTATCTGTTATTTAGATTACTATTTTTTTTAAATTGTAAATGTTATACGGATAATTGAATTAAATTTTAAAATTTATATGACTTATACGATATTTTTCTAATAAATAAATTTCTTTAATAATTAAAGAGCAATAATATTTTCTTAAGGCTGTTCTTAACTGCTCTGCTCAACAAGCGCAAAACGTTTTGACACATTTACAAATTCATTTTTTAACAAAAAGGTATAAAATTGGAAAGCCTGGTCATGGAAGCGATTTGGAATTGAACTGTTTTTCCATTTTTTGATCAAATTGAGTTATAAGCGATTTTGATCGCGTGACAAACACGTTTTTCGCCCGCTCTTCACTGCTCTTTCTTCCTTCGCGCGGAAATTCGGTTCAAAACATCCACTTTGACACTATTTTCTGAAAGATCTATTGAGTTTGCAAAAAAAAAAAAAAAAAACAGCTCAATTACATAGTTTCTGAACAACAACACCAGCTACTTTCATGCATTTTCGAACAAAAGTAAATTAAAACTTATGTCAGAAAGTTGCCTTTGGATTTGAGAACACCCTTAAGTCAGTTAATCAGTTGATCTTTATCACCAGTTCCGATGAAAAAAAAAAAATGTCAGTTAGATTTTTTTAAATAAATTTAAATAATTAAATTAAAAAATTCTTTTAATCTATTTTTAATAATAATGTAATAATAATATATTCTTACCTTACATTAAAAATATTTTTTGTTGGAACTTTAGTAAGTTATATATATATATATATATATATATATATATAATTAGCATTAGTAATTTATTAAAGTGTTCATTTTTCAAAATTAAGTATTATCTTTCATATATAAAAATATTTATCAATTTATCAGCTGCTTTCTAATTTTTTTTATTGTATATTCAATACTACTAAATTCTTATCATATATAAACTGTATGTTTAAAATGAATATTTATTAAAATTTAATTTTAATATCTTCTAAATTTTCATGAAAAGTACTTTTATGCTAGAACTCCAGTAACATATAAATAGTAATTAACGGAATTAAATTATTAAATTATTCATCTTTAAAAATTTATTATTTATCCTTTATATATAAATTACATTAATAATATATATTTCAATGATAATTTAACTATTGAAGACAGTAAATTACTATACTTTAAATAATTGAATGTATGGTAAAAATGCAACAAAAACAAATATATATATATATATATATATATATATATCTGTGTTTTAATAATTATTATAAAAAGTTTTATTATATATATATATACATATGTTGCAATAAAAATGTAATATACCTCAAACATGAACAATGAAAAATATTTTGCTATTAGTTGTATTTAAAATTATATATATATATTTAAAATAACCATTATTATTATTATTATTATGGAGATTTTTGTTTTTATCTTTATTTATTAATTTATTATCAGTAGCTTTACAATTTTTATTCGAAATATATTATTGAGATTAAATTTTACTACATAATACCACTTAGGGGGTAATGTTATATGATTAAAATAAAATGTCTATTTAAATGTAATACTAGTATCTTTTAAACTGACATAGAAAAATATTTTTATATATCTAGATGGAGCTTCAATTACTTATTTTTAGTTAAGCTGCTAGAACTTTAATACTGATTGCAAACATCTGAGTAAAAAAGAAAAAAAAAAAGAAAAAAAAAAAGAAGAAGTTCTAAGCAGTTTATTATAAAAATCTCATTATTTTGTCATAATTTAACTAAGCCAATGTTGTTTTAAAATTGTTAATAATTTTCTTACTAGAAAATTATATCAAATTTAATAATTAATTATATATTATGTTATTAACTGTATAAAAATTGATTCCGTGCTCAGTGTGAGAAATACACAAGCTTTTTTTAATGTATCAAGTTATTACTATCAAGAAATACATTTGATGAAATGAGTAGCAGCGCTGTTACTCGTAAAATGGATTTCTTCCTTTCAGAGAAAGAAGTTCAGTTCACCGACAGCCAATGAAATTGTCGGATTTCGAACTAATGCTAAAAGTCTTATGGAAAGTCAAATTTCGCAACTCGGCTGCTGCCGCAAATGGAAGAATGGTTCCCAGGTGGTGAATAGTTCATGTTTATGCATGATTCAGCGCCTTGTCATAAAGCTAGAAGTGTTACAAAGTTTTTGGCAGACCACAATATCCCAGTTTTACCTTGGCCTGGCAATTCTTCTGACATGAACCCCATAGAAAACTTATGGGAGATCACACGCCGGAAATCGCCAAAGATATGATTACAACCAAGGTACAACTCATCGAAAAGCTAATAAATGTATGGCATCACAACCCTAAAATAAAAGAAAGTGCCAGAAATTACATAGAAAGCATGCCGAGACGCATCGAAGCACTCCTCGAAGCCAAAGGAAATGTCACCAAATATCAGAGCTGCCAAGTCTCCGGCTTTTTGGATTCTAGTATTTTAATACAGAAAATGTTCTTTTATTTAATTGGAACATTTTGTCGATTTAAAACAACAGCAATTTCTCTAAGATAATAGTGGTGTGCAAAAAGCCGGAGACTTGGCAACTCTGCCAAATATTAATATTCTTTATTTAACATTGGTAAATTGACTGTATTATATTTTTGTTGGGTTTTTTTTTCATATACTAATATTGCGTAAATACTTCAACTATAAGAAGAAAGCTTTTTAAACTGAAAAACAATGTTTATTTTCAAATTATATCCTAATATTGCATAAAAAACCTATACTTCATGACTGTCTCTAATAATTTGGCAACCCACTGTATATTCTTGATAATGGTCAGAAAATATAACGAAAATTTTAGATCCACTCAATTTATTTAATTGATAATTACATGCAAAATATTTTAGCTTAAATATTTTAAATACAAAATCATTATTTTTTTTCAAAATATTATTGAGTGTTAAATTCCATTTAATTATAAAGCATTCAAATAATAAGAATAATAAAATAAAAATCCTATAGCTTCTCTTCATAATAAAATATGTCATTATTGAAATGAATTATCAACAAAAATACTACACATTTTGCCTGGCTTGGGTTCGAACCTGCATCCTCTACGAAAATTCAGAGCTTTAAAGTGCTGCATTAACCTGATACGCTAGCGGGAAGTCGTTTTGAGTCCTTCTAAATTGAAAAGGTTCGAAAACCAGTTGACGCATACGAATGTGTTAAATACAGGTGTCGAATTTGAGTTCTGATCTTACAGAAATAATTTTGCCTTTTAATATTGATACGATTTTTTTCAAAGACGTAGCTACAACTTAATATGCTAGTTTCCTCCGTGTCTAACTATTGGCAATTCATAAGACGGATCACCATCCATAACTTTAAGCTTCAAATTATCTTCTGTGTGTAATATGACCAAAACAATATGATACCCCCGAAATAAACTGTTTCTAGCTGTTAATATAGACACAATAATTTTTTAATTGTTAATAATGATGAAAGAGCCAAATAACATTAACTTTGTGAAAGAAAGAAAAGCTTGTTTGCAGTAAGATCGAATAGCAGACGAACTTAACAACTTCGACCTGTGATGTAGCAGTTCAACTGAGCGAGCAGCATTTGAAGCGCGTCACTCCAAAGGCAGACTTTTACTACTGCACATGCGCAACTGTAGAATTTTAATTTAAAATTACCACTAATTAATAAAATATTTGATCAAACGAATGGACGATAACAAATCTGTGGCCAAATATCTTTCATTTAAAAAAAGATTGGTGTAATTTGATGCTGTAGTTCCTTCTAACGAACTGTCGAAAAAAAAACGCTTAGCGTTTCAAATATATAGATTTAAAATTCTACAAGACTATTAGACAAAGGGTAACATAGCACTTGAATAATACAGAAATCAAAGCTCCGAAGTTACAGCATCTGGTTTTTGTTAGAACTCGCGTCATGGTGACAGGTATAGATGGTGACAGATTTTGACGTCGTACAAAAACGAACCAATCAGTGAAAGGCGCACTTCGAACAACGGGCATCTAAACTAATGGCGCGAGAGAGGGAGCGGCTTGGGAGAATGAATCCCATACCTGGTAACGTAGGGATTTCGACGTAAAAAGTTTAGCGTCTAAAGGGCACGGGAAAACTAGATTCGTGGAATTAAGATTAGAAATAAAAATAGCAAAATGGCTTTTAAAAATATTCGAAAATAAAAACTAGCTTCTCTCAGAATATTATAGCTTGGGTAGCTGATAAAAATTTATGAAGGGATTCAAAGTTTTAGATTAAGATTTCGAATAAGATAATTATTAATATACGTGTTTTAAATTTAAAGGAAATCATATAGGAATAAATAATAGATATTATTAAGAAATAGGGAAATAATGAATATGCCGGAAACTTAGAATAATGTAAATGAATATTCCAAAGTAAAATTTTTAGATAACATATATATTAAAAAGATAGATATACATTAATCAAATAATAGGAAAATAACTGTATAAAAATAAAATATAAAAATGAAAACTAAATTTTTTTGGGAGCATTATTTTATGTAAAAAATATTCCGTAATATAATACGATTCCATATAATTTATGTGCGTCTAGCTCAGTGACGATATGCTTTATAAAACTTCTCGAGACATTTTCATACTTTCAGACAAAGAAAGTAAGTCTTGTAAATATCGTTACGAAATATGAAAGTATTTTATCGCAAACTGATTGATGCAGAAATAATACAAGTTCATTTTTTTCTTTTTATCAACTGAAGTGAAAATGTATCCAGGCCGTTGCCTCAAATTCCGGAACTTTTTTCTTTTGCTTCCAACAAATTTATTAAACTAAGCTATCCTGGACAAGCGTGGCAGACACATTTCTCTCATACAACCTTTTGGCATTAGTATCCGGCTGCAATAAATAACACAGCTTAACAGATTAAACTCCAGACTATGGAATTCCATTATAAACGATACGTAAAGATATTGAACTATTTTATCTCAATCAAACTTCGATACCGAAATCATACAAATTGATTTTTTCTTCCCTTTTTCAACGCATTGTATTGTATCAATCAGTTTGACTGAGTTAGATTAATTCAATATTATAACATATCCAATCCATCGCTTAATCTGGAGTTTCATTACGTGGGATTTAATCTATTGAGCTGCCTCGTTAATTGTTGGCGGATACTAATGCCTAAAACTTGTCAGGGTGTACGGAGTCTGTCCTACCACGGCCAAACTCGATGGCCATGGCCCTACTCGTCAAGGATCGCTTAGTTTGTAGATTGTTTGTAGTCAAAGTCAAAAGGACCTGGGAACGAATTATCGACCTACACACACATTTTTACTCAGTTGAAAAACAGAAATAAAATTCAACTTGTGTCGTTAGAATCTCTACTTCATTGTTAAACAAATGAACAGAAATTCGAGTTCTAGTTTAAGCGAGATATTCTGTATTTTTGGCTGAATAAGTAGTTAAGCGACCCTCGTTTGCTATACAAAAACTGCTTGTCTTATTGTGTATTATGAATCCTTAATGTATGCGCTATTAGGACCAGGGTTATATGACAATGCGCACTTGTCAGAATGTGTAGCAAGCG
Source organism: Maratus speciosus (assembly GCA_963932465.1). Lineage (NCBI taxonomy): Eukaryota > Metazoa > Arthropoda > Arachnida > Araneae > Salticidae > Maratus > Maratus speciosus. The sequence goes on from OZ010794.1 coordinate 287,753,376, forward strand.
CCCTCTAAGCATGGAGCTAATTAACTCATATAACTGCTCCTAATAAAAAACTACCAAAGGAGGCCCCATAAAAAAAAAGACTCAATTCAGAGACCATACATTAAGTATAACATGAGAAATAAAAGGTTAAACACAATGCAAGCAAAATAGAAGAAATGAAAAAAAAATTAAATATATACATATTTACAAGAGAGTTTAATATACTGCAAGGAAAAAATAATAAAAATGTAAAAAAGTTACAATGAGGAGAGTTCTAACTAAATATACAGAGAAACGCAAAAGCCGAGGGGAACAACGACAGCAAGAGGACGGCGTCCACCCAGTCTAGTAATTGAAGGTGAATAAAACAAAAAGAAAGGAAAAAATAAGAGGAATAACATGAGAAGAGCATAATATGCAATTTAAGAAGTTTTTAATTTTTTTTTTATAAAATTTTTTAAACAAACAGCACGAACAGAAAGAAAGCAAAAAGTTTAACAATTGAAGAGCTTAATCTTCATTAATGTTGATTTGACTTGCAAGTTTATCAAATTCAGTTAATATAACCATCAGTTTTTGCATCGGATTATCGAGTTTCTTAGATTGAGTTGAGATGTTCTTTATACATTTTAAGAATTTAGTGATTTGAAAGTTTTGCTTAACTTCATTGAAGGTATTAAGAATATCTTTTATATCGTTGGTGTAATTTGTAGGAATTTTAGAATTTTCTATAGTAGAGGAGGTATGGGTGTTTGCGGTAGTGGTATCATTAGTATCAGAGTTTAATGTTTCATTACTGGTTGAGGGTTCAGAGTCTTTAGTATTTTTGGTGTAATTATAATCCTTAAATATATCAGCTAGGATTTGGGTTTCTTGCGAGAGATTGCTGACGCTATTACTTGTTTTACGATTTTGTTTATTTTCTAGCCTGTAGGGATTTTTTGGGCAACCGCGGAAGTTCGCTGGGTGTCCAAGTCCACAATTGGCACAAGTGGGTTTAATGCGCCTCTTGTGCTTACAGTCTGTGCTTAAATGTAGATCACCGCATTTTAGGCATTTAGCATCGAAGCCGCACACTTCAAATGCATGCCCGTAACCTTGACATTTGTAACACTGTTTTACCCGATTTTTGCTAGTAAAACCTTCAATCTTAACGGAAATATAATGTATAACGTTGATTTGGTAAATTTCTTCAAAGTTCTTACGTGGTATAACATTTACCATGTATATCGGCAATGGTTGGCGGCAATGGTTGGCCAGTTTTACGATTTTTAAGCATGGCAGCCCTAGTGACTGCAAAACCATGCTCCCTGAGACTATCTCCGATAATTTTAGTATCGGTGTAACAGGGGAGGGCCCTGATGCATATTTTTTTGGGTCGTAGTTCTTTAGGATCAAGAGTAGTATATTTCTTTTTGTTTTGGTGTAGCCATTTTTGAATGAGTATTTTTAAAGCCATGAGTAGTTTTAAAGTCCTTATCAGAGTTACATTGTATAACAATGCGTTCGCCTTTTAGCGTTATTTTTGGTTTTTCTGCGTTTAACTCCGTAATTTCATGTGCTACCGTCGCCCACTTGCTGTCGACTTCGACGTAGAAAGGGTTAACAGATTTTTTAACTTTGACAGCATCCTGTGTATTTCCACTAACATTTGACTCATCCATATCTACATTTTCAGTTAGGGTAACTTCGCTAGCAATATTCTTGTATTTATTACTAAGAGGGATAGGAGAACTCTCCTCCGAAAAAGGTCATTTAACACCTTTCTTAACTGCATTGAAAATTTCATTTTTAAGATTAGTATTAGTAAGAAAGGTGTAAAAATCACCCAATATAGTCTTAGCATAGTCTTCAAAATTTGATGAAAATCTGTCAAACTGGTCCTTAAAGTTGCTGTTTAACGTTCCATTACATATTTTGTCGATAACTTCCGTCATATAATCATGATCATCTGTAGACGCCATAATACAGCCTTAAATATCGAAAAGATTATTCGTACGAACCGCCCCACCTGCCATTCAACACTGCGAAAAATATAATATGCGAAGGAGCAATCACCTCATACGACCTCCTCACAACAGAGCTCCAACGCAACTGAAGTAAAAGCTGGAACAAGGGAACAATGTTAGCTGGTGTTTGGATTCCCTAGTTGCTTCGCAACTTTACATCCAGGCTAGAGATATATCGTGTTACAATGCAATGGGAGCCTTAGAAAAAAGAGCGTTTAAACGCGGCTAGTAGCCACAAAAAGAAAATAAAAGCTTAAAAGATAGACAACTTTTAAAGAAAAAATTGCTAGTATAACTAGTGAGAAAATAAAAAAAGTTCCATATGATCCAAATAAATGTCCAAGGCAGAAAAAGCTACCAAAGGAAGCCCCATAAAAAAAGACTCAATTCAGAGACCATACATTAAATATAGCATGAGAAATAAAAAGTTAAACAATCGCGAGCAATATAGTAGAAATGAGAAAAAACTTAAATATTTACATATTTACAAGAGAGTTTAATATACTGCATGGTAAAAATAATAATAAAAATGTAAAAAAGTTACATGAGGAGTGTTCTAACTAAATATACAGAGAAACGCAAAAAACCGAGGGGAACAAACGACAGCAAGAGGACGGCGTCCACCCAGTCTAGTAATTTGGAGGTGAAGACTACAAAAAGAAGGAAAAATATAAGAGGAATAACATGAGAAGAGCATACTATGCAATTTAAGAAGTTTATTTATTTATTTATTTATTTTATTATTTTTTTATATAAATTTTAAAACAAACAGCACAAACAGAAAAGAAAGCAAAAAGTTTAACAAGTGAAGAGCTTAATCTTCATTAAAGTCGATTTGACTTGCAAGTTTATCAAATTCAGTTAATATAACCATCAGTTTTTGCATCAGATTATCGAGTTTCTTAGACTGAGTTGAGATGTTCTTTATACATTTTAAGAATTTAGTGATTTGTAAAATTTGCTTAACTTCATTGAAAGTAGTAAGAATATCTTTTACATCGTTGGTGTAATTTGTAGGGATTTTAGAATTTTCTATAGTAGGGGAGGAATGGGTGTTTGCGGCAGTACTATCATTAATATCAGAGTTTAATATTTCATTACTAGTTGAGGGTTCAGAGTCTTTAGTATTTTTGGTGTAATTATAATTCTTGAATATATCCGCTAAGATTTGGGTTTCTTGGGAGAGATTGCTGACGCTATTACTTGTTTTACGGTTTTGTTTATTTTCTAATCTATAGGGACTTTTTGGACAACCGCGGAAATTTGCTAGGTGTCCGAGTCCACAATTGGCGCAAGTGGGTTTAATATGCCCCTTGTGTGTACAGTCTGTACTTAAATGTAGATCACCGCATTTTACGCATTTAGCATCGAAGCCACACACTTCTGATGCGGGACCGTAACCTTGGCATTTGTAACACTGTTTTACACGATTTTTGCTAGTAAAAGCTTCAACCTTAACGGAAATATAATGTATAACGTTGATTTGGTAAATTTCTTCAAAGTTCTTACGTGGTATAACATTTACCATGTATATCGGCATTGGTTGGCCAGTTTTACGATTTTTAAGCATGGCAGCCCTAGTAACTGCGAAACAATGCTCCCTGAGACTATCTTCGATAATTTTAGTATCGGTGTAACAGGGGAGGCCCCTAATGCATATTTTTTTGGGGTCGAAGTTCTTTAGGATCAAGAGTGGTATATTTCTTTTTGTTTTGGTCTAGCCATTTTTGAGTAGCTTTAAAGTCCTTATCAGAGTTACATTGCATAACAATGCGTTCGCCTTTTAGCGTAATTTTTGGTTTTTCTGAGTTTAACTCCGTAATTTCATGAGCTACCGTCGCCCAATTGCTGTCGACTTCGACGTAGAAAGGGTTAACATATTTTTTAACTTTGACAGCATCTTGTGTATTTTCACTAACATTTGATTCATCCATATCCACATTTTCAGTTAGGGTAACTTCACTAGCGATATTCTTGTATTTATTACTTAAAGGGATAGGAGAACTCTCCTCCGAAATAGGGCGTTTAACACCTTTCTTACCTGCATTGAAAATTTCGTTTTTAAGCTTAGTATTAGTAAGAAAAAAATTAACAGTTTTCTTATACTTAAAAGAGCAAAAAAAAACTAAAGATAGCTGAATTCAACAAATTATCATTGGTTGACTCCCTAAGCAAAGTAAAAGCATCAAGGCAAGTTTTCCTTACCTCTTCTTGCTCAGAAGCAGAAGCAGAATATCCGTCTTTAGCCTTTATGTCCAAAATATATTGATCAACAAAGGTGTAAAAATCACCCAATATAGTCTTAGCATATTCTTCAAAATTTGATGAAAATCTGTCAAACTGGTCCTTAAAGTTGCTGTTTAACGTTCCATTACATATTTTGTCGATAGCTTCCGTCATATAATCATGATCATCTGTAGACGCCATACTGCAGCTTTAAATAGCGAAGAAAGGCTATTCAAACGAACCGCCCCACCTGCCATTAACTCTGCGAAAATACACTGGCCTCCAAAAGTTAAGGTACAAGGACTGGATGCTTTCGATTGCACACGTTTTGTCAAATATCTACCAAAATTATTGGCGAAATGTTCTTGAACTTCTGGGATGAAAAGAACATGTTTGATTTTATATTTATCAGTGAAGATTTAGTCGGGGGTACAATTAGGGGGCTAATAATAAATTTAATAATAAAATAATATTGGCGATCACCTATGTAACAGGAAAGGTTCGAAATGGTTTATCACTGTGGTAAATGACTAATTGGGTCCTGTTCAACGTTTGTATGCATTTGTGTAAGCATAGCACTCATATTCGTGAAGATGTTAACGTTTTTGTGAAAAATTCAAAAGGTTTTTTGTTTATAGCATACAGAGTTTTCAACCAAATTTAACGCAACTTTCCAAAAACCTGACAAAGAGTAGTAGAAACATTATACTGCAATTAAAACATGAATATATTGAATATTTGATGAGATATGGGCATTTTTATGAGATAATTTTTAACTGCGCATGCGCGGAAAATTTCAAAATTTTTATTTCATAATTTGGTAGTAAGCTATTTAAGTCAACTTATATAAAAAGTCCAGTCAAATATCGCGAAAATTCACAAAGATAGGGTCGATATAGTGAGTTGCTTCCTAAAAATAGCTTTATTATAAGGGATTAAGGACTTTTCAATCAGCTCGCTATATCTTTCTAAGTTTTCACAATATTTGATTGAACTTTTTTTTGAAGTTGCCCCAAAATACTGACTACCAAATTATGAAATAAAAATTTTGAAATCTTCCGCGCCTGCGCAGTTAAAAATTATCGCATAAAAATGCCCATATCTCATCAAATATTCAATATATTCATGTTTTAATTGCGGTATAATGTTTCTACTACTCTTTGTCAGGTTTTTGGAAAGTTGTGTTAAATTTGGTTGAAAACTCTGTATGCTATAAACAAAAACCTTTTGAATTTTTCACAAAAACGTTAACATCTTCACGAATATGAGTGCTATGCTTACACAAATGCATACAAACGTTGAACAGGACCCAAATAGTCATTTACTATAGTGACAAACCATTTCGAACCTTTCCTGTTACATAGGGGATCGCAAATGTTATTTTATTATTAAATTTATTATTAGCTCCCTAGTTGTACCCCCGACTAAATCTTCACCGGGAAATATAAAATCAAACATGTTCTTTTCATCCCAGAAGTTCAAGAACAATTCGCCAATAATTGTTGTAGATATTCGACAAAACGTGTGCAACCGAAAGCATCCAGTCCCTGTACCTTAACTTTTGGAGGCCAGTGTATATCATGCGAAGGAGCAATCACTTCATGCGACCTCCTCACAGCAGAGATCCAACGCAATGGGAAAATGAGATATGAAGTAAAAGCTTTTCTTCGCGTACATTATATGAAAACGAAATTTAGTTCCTTAATTCTGGTGTGAATGTGGCATTTGGAAATTAAAATTAAGTGGTATTTAACATATACCGGTGCCCTTCAAGGGGTTAAAATCCAATTTCTGCCCTTTTCTCCTGTTTTCCTATGTCATTATTTTTTCTTTCTCTTCACATTTATTGCAGACAATTTTGGAGTGTCTTTCAGCGCTTTTTTGTGAAGTGGTTATGTAATCAGTGTCGCTCCTGAAGAATTACGGCCACAGTTGCTTTTTTTCATATTGAGAAATGAGACTGGAACAATTTCTGAACCATTTAAATTTATTTATTAATTATGGAACTACTTAAATTAATTTATTTTCCTCCCCTTCAAGCAGAGCATCCGAGAGAAGTCCAAATACCGGCTAGTCCGGCATTTAGACCACTTTAGGTAGCCGGTATTTGGACCACTGCTATGGTTAAGTTAAAACCGATATTACTTCTTCATATAATAAAATACCAATAATGTGCGCGCGGCAATTGAGAGATAAATATGTCTATAAAATAACTTAGTCATCAATTCAAGCCAATATACGATCAGTATATTTAAAAAAAATGAGAAACACATATCTGAAAAACTTTTGATGTACCGGAGTACGTCGTTTCGACACTTCTGTTTTTACTGTTTGTAAATGAGACAGACTTCAACCACGTACATTTCGTAACTTTCTTCTCTCAATTAAAGTTACAAACTCTACCTGTCGCCGCTAGGCTGCGTTGCGCTCAGTTCTCAGAACACCTAGTAGCCGGTATTTCGACCCTAGCCGGTATTTTGACCTTTTCCTCTATTAAGAGTCCTCCGTCCCCGTCCCAGAAAAAGAAAAGAAACAAAATCCGCTGAACAATACAAATATTTTGACAATCATTGAAGTGATTTAAAACGAAAATGCATGAAATTTGCAGACATTGCTCTTTGCCGAAAAACAGAACAAGTTTTTAATTATCTTATATGCGATATATCTTCAATAATAACTAATTGTTCCTTCATGAGCTTGTAAAGGATTTTTCAAAGGCTCTTTTATTCATTCTGTTGATAAAATATCTTTACAAATTATTTTTTAAAATTATTATTATTAATTTCACAACATTTTAGAAATTAAGATAATTTAAGACTTTAATCAATGACTTAAAACTATATAAAATTTTTAAAACCGCAATTTATATCATTTAGTTAAAATCTCTGACGCTATTCCTATAGCAAATTTACTTAATATTTAACGTTTTTTTTTCTCATCTCCATGAAATTTCTGTAAAAATTGGATTAGAGGTCAAAGATTTATTATTTCACTTGAGCAATATTAACGCCTTAATTCTCGCTCCCGTGATATTCACGGGCTATGTCTTTTATTCAGATAATTCAGATAAGTTTGATTCCCACCAGTTTTATAAAACAGTGTAATTGACTTTATTATGGTATGATTTAAATTGTCACTAAATAAGGTGAATATTTTTTTTTCAAAAAAGTGGTGCCAATAACCAATTTGAATTTTTAGACCGCAATTTAATGCGACCGTTAAGGGGTTAAAGTACTGAATTGACGCTCAAAATTCCCCAAACTAATGAAACATTTCACATATTAAAAATCATTTATTTATTTGTAAAATCTTGGTGCTAATTTCGAAGTTACATTTTCGAGAGATGAAACATTTTCTATGACACAGTTGTTAATTGCATACTGAATTTTCGATTGAATGTAGTACTTTATTTATAAAAAAGTTTTTATGTATGTTCATACAAAGTATGCCACACTTCATTAATATGTTACATCACGAGAGACATGATATAGTTGAGTTGGAATGGTTTATCCGCATTAAATAAATGTTAATTAACTTTTAAAACTAGAAAGGATTATATAATTTTATAAAAATTCCACTTTAAGTATCAATTGGTGTAATTTTATTGTTACTCACAAGAAATATTTCATTAAACTACACGTCAAAAAAAAAAAAAAAAAAAAAAAATGTCATTAATTGATGTCATCTTTATGATTACATTATTTAATTATATAGACAAAGTGTAAAATCAGGTGTTCTGTCGTAATTATAAGGGTGAAATTTGCAAAAATTTGAATAGAAAAACATCCCTAAAACTAAGCTAATCATTATACATATTTTATAGGCAATAACAATTACTATTAAAGAGACAAAAGAAAAAAAAAAAATGCAATTTAACAAATTACAACGACCATTTGGAAAATGATTTTTTCAAAGACTAAAATTTAAGACATAAAAAATCGCACGGAGTTGAGTTGATCCTACATTACATACGCCATGGATTACATTTTTCGGTACTGTAAATTTTTAAACTTCTACGGAGCTATTCATTACGTACGCCATGGATTAAACATTAATATTCTGGACCAATTTTAAATGAAATTTCATTCTTAAACTTCTAAATATCCCACAATATTACTTTTTACATCGTCGTATAGAGAAAAAATGTACTTTTAAATGCAATTTGTTTGAAAGCTGTATCTCAATTTGTTTCTGAGTTATTATTATTTTTTTGTAGTTTTTATTACTTTTTTGTCATAGTGGCAACAGAAGTATCCATCTCTGTTGAAAGTAAAGGGAAAATACAGATTACTGTATAGACCAATCAGAAAACGAATAACGTGCGGATTCAACCAATAAAACGCTTCAGATATGTTTTTGATTTCCTACCCTGACAGAGGACAATAACCATTTTCCCAAATGGTTAAAAATATCATCATGAAATATGTATATAAGTATGTTACTATGGCTAATTTTTTATTATTTTACTGTAGTTAACGATATTAAAGTAATGATGTTCTGACTTTTTCCCTTCCTCTGGAATCATAATCCTCCTTTTCACTTCGAAACGAACGCTTGCGTATTTTACTTATAATTACTACATATAACTCGCCAAGTAAGCGATAGGCTGCCAAATTAGATAATGCATAAAAGATTCGGTAGGGAGCTTTTCCTGCCGATAGGAGCCAGTCCTTCTTTCATCTTCATCCGTTCAAGATGCGATTTCACAATCCATCACTCAAGGCACGATTAAGTACAATATCGAATGATGATTGGCTGAAAGATTGTTACGCACTTGTTGGAGGAGGAGTTACATGATATCAATTCAATAAACAAGTAAATGAGCGACTTGGTTGAATATTTGAAAGCAAATGTGGCTGTTGAACTAGCCCTCTAAGTGTTTGGGGTCGTATTATTCCGTTCACTAAGCTCCAGGTTTCACCGCAATACAAGCAATATTTAAGACAATATAATTCTATAGATTTAATGAATTTTAAATACATTGAAGAATGGTTGATACTCTCAAGGATTACATTCATATTTGTAATTGAGTTTTTTTTATAATCTTGAAAGAATCATATTTTCTTAACATTTAAAACAAAATGCTAAGAAAACAACATTGCAATTTTACCCTTTTGCAAGACGCTCGGAGGGCTAGATTGCATAGGGGCTAAAGAACGGAAGAGACTCAAGGGTGAAAGGTTCCATTCTTCCATTGGTTGACAAGAAACAAGGATCCCGCGATTACTTCTCAAGGTTACAAGTCCTGATAATTGAGCAATGGAAGACATTTCTTATTGACAAATCAGAGGGCACATAGCATTTCACCACCAAAACAAATCGCCAAGTGTCACTTGAGATTATTTCAAGTATTAAGTTGCAATCATATTAAATTTTCTTTGCGACATGTAAGGAATTTTAATTTATTTCTCATATAAAGTGATTCACGGAAAACAATGATATGGTATTTTTAAAAATATCCTTTTTTTCCCTGCAAAAAAATTGATAAAACTGACTTTCTTTTAAAAAAGTAATTAACTTAAATATTTTAGACTTATTATTTTATAATTTATTTTTAAATTACACATTACTTATATTTTTCTTTTGTATATACAGGTGTATGTAAATTTAACCTTAAAAAAAAAAAAAAAAAAAAAGAAAAAAAAAAAGAAAGAAAATAGAACAAACATATCCCATATTTTAAAAGGATAAAATTGATATTTATACGAAAAGTAAAATTAATAGTTTTTGATTTATAGCTTTGCACCAGGATGACAGAAGCTTAGGGGATTAGACCCTCCCCCCCCCCGAAATAATATCCTGGCTACGCAACTACATTTAATTACCTATGTGTTTTGACTGTAGTTATGTGTGCAAAGCAACAGTAAACTCAAGCACCCCCCTCCCCCTCCCCTTTCTTGATACCTGATGTGTGTTTTTTTAAAATAATAAATAGATAAAAAACAATTAATAAAAATACTCAGTCAAATTTTATGCATATTTTTTTCTTGGCACTTTGTGTGCGTAAATATAAATAATTAAATGGCCAAACTAGTACTCAAATAATCAAAATTGTCAGAAAGGGATTTAGATCATCTAGATTCTACCTTGCCTGTGTGGTAATTTGCAATATTAAAATCTATTTATTATTACTGCAAAATAACAAACAGGTAAAAAAAAAAAAAAAAAAAAAAAAAATCTAAAAATAAAGTGTTTCATAGATAGTGAATGAAAAAGGTCAAACTAAAATAAATTATAGTTCACACTTGTGGTGAAATATAATGAAAAAATAAATTAAATAATAACAGCAGAATTTTTTTTTCACACACCCAAAAGAGAAAAAAAGTTGGAACCAAAAACAATAATATCTGAGCAATAACTACCAAAAACCATAAGAAGTTTTTATAATGTATTTTGTTGCATTAAACATTTCTAGTTAATGATTACTTGGACTAATGCCTTTAACTAAGTTTTCAAATATTTAGGGTGGTAATAGTGAAGAGGCAATTTAATAATTTTGTTAATAAAAATAATTTATGTTTTTGACTGAGTTTTCAAATAATATATATATAATATATATATATTATTTTGAAAAATAGTTCATTAGAATTAAAAAAAAAAAAAAAAAAAAAAAAAAAAAACATTTTTCAGCAAATTTTAATAAAAAGTATTTAATAATTAACTATTACAAATTGATTTAAATAATTAATTACTCATTAAATTAATAATATTATTAATATAAATTCATAAATTAATAAAATTTTACTTTCAAATAAAATAAACTCAATATATTTATGTATTCATTAAAATTTTTTAATAATAACAATTAAAAAAATTTTAGCAAATTTTAATAAAAAGTATTTAACAATTAACTATTACAAATTGATTTAAATAATTAATTACTTATTAAGTTAATAATATTATTAATATAAATTCAAAAATTAATAAAATTTTACTTTCAAATAAAATAAACTGAATATAGTTATGTATTCAAATATATTGTTAAATATTCTAACATAAAAATAAAAATATTTTATATAAGTGTAAGAAATAACAATATATTTTCAAAAATATTCATTTAAAGAATTGAAATAAATAGCTTATAAGTAATATGAGTTTTAAAAATTAATTTTACTAACAGTATTTCATACATAAAAAAAAAATTACAAAGCATTTGATAATAAATTAATAAAGTTTTTCTGTGTGAAAAATACTAATTAATTTTAAAAGAAAACTTTGATAAATTAAAATTAATTAATTAATTTATTTATTTATTTATTTATTTAAAACTAAATTTATTTTATTTAATAACAATTAAAACTTAATTTAATAAAAATTTTAGTTAATTATCTAATTGACAATTAAAAAATTGGAAATGAACGGATAATAAAAGTCGATAAACCTTTATTAACTAACTTAATAAAAATCGAAACAAAACACAAATAAAAAATATAAAAGTAGCAGGGAGGATAGAACCTGCCTACTTGAGTATGCTAGACGAACGCTTTGACCACAGGACAAGATCGTCCACAAAAAAAGACTTAGCAAAATAGAATGAATTAACTAGGTACGATATTTCTCAAAGTGCTTGCATTTCATCGCCAAATCATCCGTGGGAAGCAAGCCAAGACCGGTTTCTCATCAGCCAATGAGAGAATGGAACCTTTCACTCTTGAGTCGCTTCCCTAAAGAACGAAGTTAGTATTCTGAAGGTATCGAGTTGTGTCCTTGTTACTGCAATTTTTTTGCTTTATAATTTTTAATTGGCAATTAGATAATTGAATTAAATTACAATTACAATTAAGTTATAATTGAGTTAACACTATTTCTAGCGGAGTCAAATGACACCCTTTTAAAGTTTTGATTTATATTTAATTTCCTTGTAGTTTTTGAGTGTAAATAAGCATATAAAAATTTTCAGTGTATTAAAATGATTTTTAACTCTTTCAATCTAAAAATTACAAATGAAACTATAAATCGATATATTTTAAAAGGTGTTATTTGACACCGGTAGAAATAGTGTTAAATAAAATTTAATTATGAGTAAATTACAATAATATAATCCACTTTTTAAATATTTTTTAAAATTCATATGTATGAACTATTTTTTTAATAATCAAATGAACATTTATTAAAATGCAATAACTCCTAAACTTACATTAATAATATTTTTATGTTAGAACTTTAGATATAGATAAATACCAAATTAATAGAAATAATTTATTAGTTTTCATCTTTTAAATTAATTATATATATATATATATATATATATATACATAATTAATGTATCTAAATATCAATATTGATATTTAAAAATATATAATTAATATTAAAGTATTAGTATTTAAATATACATATAATTATATTAATTACAATTTTTGTTAAGTGTACATAAATAATATTAATTAATATTTTAATTTAAATATATAATTAATAGTAATAAGTGTCATTATTTAAATATAAAATTATTATTTTTGTTTAATTATTTGTTATATATGATCCTCAATTTTCAGTGATTAGTTAGCAATACATAAATTATGAAAAAAATAAATCAATGTATGTTAAAGAATAACTGTAGGCATAACTCGAAGAATGATCTTTTATTTTGGATGACACTGACTTTGTACAAGCCCAAACTTTACATGTATCAATTACGTGTAAAATCAAACTAAATGAATACAAATTAAAGGAAACCTACAATGGCATCAAATCGCAGCTGTGTATATATAATAAAAGAAAACATATAAATATACTCAATAAATAATAATAAATATAGTAATCATTATTTGATTTTGAAAAAAAAAAAATTGAGGGGGAGGGGGCGTAATTAGTTGCTTATTTTAAATTCACAGCATACATACATACATACATACATACATATTTATTTATTTATTTATTTAATATAACTATTAATTTCTGTTTAGCTAAATAGCGCAGCTGGACTAAAATTTCAGAACTATTAATCAATATGTATTCTGTAATTTGAATCTTCAGCAATACCAAGGTTTAAAACTATATTGACAATTTTACCATTATCTGAAACTGATATCCGATTTACAATATTGTTTTCTATGAAGGACCATGTAAGAGAAATAAAAACCTAATGAAAAAGGTTTTATGTGTCACTAAAACAGTTCATATAGCTATCATTATTTATAAAGTATTTTATTTTAAATCAGTTTTATATTGCCTATTTATTTTTTATGTTACATTTGGCTGGTAGATGGCGCTATCACACATCAGAAGACTTTCATTTAAAATAAATAAAAATAAAATAAGAGTTATGTATTAATGAAGTAAAATGTACAAGTCGCCTAAAAAAAGTTTTAAAAATTGCCATTAAAATAAAAAAATTAAACATTGAGTTAAATTAAAAAGAAATTCAATTCTTAAATTATAAAAAATCACTCCGAAATTCTCATATCTTGTATTTATTTTATAAATTATTCGTTTTGATGTTGAATTTTCCGGACAGAGGGCGACACTATACAATTTATGGAGTATTTATTGTATTATTCAATATTCCCGGTTTCATTGCTTTTACATTATTTAATTACTGAATAAGTCTTATTTCAGTTAAAATATTATTTCAGTTTATATTTTCTCTGGATCCATACAATTTTTCCAAGGTTTTAATCGTGAGGGAAAAAATACAAATAATTAAAATATATTTCAAAAATTAAATATTTGTGGGACAAATTTTGTATTTTACGTAAAAATTATTTAAGGTGATGAAGCAAATAGTTTGTTTAGTAAACATTAATTTAAATTTAAAAAGAAAATAAAACTATATATAAATGTAAAAACAGATTGCTTCAGTATACATTAATTTTATGCAGTAAATTTTTGCAATAATTTTATGCACAGTTAAAAAAGTTTTAATAGACTAGTCTGAAAACAATAAATTTTTAGAAAGCCAACATTTTTTAGCTGTGGTTTCATGTTTAATTCTATAGCTAATTCCCAAAAATAATATAAGTAAAATTTAAATTAAAAAATAGAAAAAAAAAGGTATGTTAATTTTATTTAAAAGTTGGAAGTAATAAATGTTTTAAAAATATAATAAAGTATAAATAAAATTAACAATGAAAATATTACTTATTTTTAACTTGGTACAAATTGAAATTATCCCCCCCCCCCCCCATGCTCTTAACCTTCCGTCTACCAGACGGGTCCATTGGACCCGACAGCAATATTTAATGTAAATTTTTCTCATCAAAAATAGCATTCAAAGTTTCGCGATTACATGACTTTTCCTGCAATTGTCTCCTCTATGTATATGCAATTGCGATTAAAATTTTGTTCGAAATTTTTTACCTATTTTTAATTTGTTTCATTGTTTACCACGCGGGTCCATTGGACCCAACATTAAAACAAACGTAATATACTGTTGCTTTCTTTTTCTAGGGTTGCCATAAATCATGAGGAGGAACAGGGTTACCATAATTGGCTGTTTATCGCCCATTTGGCGATGGATTTTTAGCGCCAATCTCGCCAAATTTGGCGACTTTATAATGAAGTTTTGAGAACATTCTAGACTGATCTAGTAAACTTCGTGCTCTATATATAAAAGGTTACTTCTGGTTCAGAGAGTCATTTATCAACAGACACAGTTAGTGAGCGAATGGTGTCTATTGATGTTTTTGAGTCTTTTCATTGAAAATAGGACTTGATATTTGAAGACAAGTAATAAGTGTAGTTTGTACGTGCTTTGTTATTTTACAAATATTCATCATTTTCTTATTTCCTAACTTATTTTTTGTTAAAAACTGAATTGAAGATGAACAGAAAAAAAGTATTGACTCAAGAGGAAATTCAAAAAATTATGGAAAATCCGGACGATATAGAATTCGACACCGATGATGAAAATCTGTCGTCTGATGAAGGTGAAGTAGATTATGTTGAAATACATAATGAAATTTCTGATTCCTACTCAGAATCTGATAATGATTCCAATGAAGTAAATGTAGCAACCACAAGTACTTCAAATTCTACTTTTGTTTCCAAAAATAATTCACAGATCTGGTATAAGAATAAAGTTGCCAGACCACAAGGAAGACGTACTGAAATCAATATTTTACGTGAAAAATCTGGACCTTCAAGATTTGCAAATCGTGAAGTGGATTCCATATCATCCTCATTTCTTATCTATTTCCGAAAAAGACTTTTGGAAATTATAGTAAAATGGACAAACGCGGAAGGCAATAGAGTATTCGATAAAGAGTGGAAACCTATAGATATTATAGAACTTAAAAAATTCATCGGACTTTTATTACTTATTGGAGTATATAAATCGAAAAATGAAACAGTAAGCGAACTTTGGAGCATAAAAAATGGAAGACAAATATTTCGGGACATTATGAGTCGCAATAGATTCACAAGTATATTACGTGTCATAAGATTTGATGATGCTGCTGAGAGGCGTAAAAGAAGATCAACTGATAAATTAGAGCCAATAAGAGAATGCTTTGAATTGTGGAATAGCTATTTACAAGACCCTTATATTCCTAATTGGTCTATGACTGTCGATGAGCAATTAGTTTCTTTTCGTGGAAAATGTCCTTTCCGTCAGTATATGCCATCTAAACCTGGAAAGTATGGATTGAAGTTCTGGGTTATTTGTGACAGCGTAACATCGTATGCTTGGAAACTGGAACTATATACAGGCAAAAATGAAGTAAGAGAATCTCATCAGGGAGAAAATGTAGTTAAAAGATTGACGAAGGAAATTGAAAATTCTGGTCGTAATATTACATGTGATAACTTTTTTACGTCATATGCATTAGCAACACATCTTACTTCAAAAAAATTATCTCTTATTGGAACAATTCGAAAAAATAAACCTGAATTACCCGCTGTGTTCACAAATCCAAAACATCGTTCTGTATATTCTACTTTATTTGGGTTTCAAGAGAAGGCGACCATCATCTCTTACTGTCCCAGAAAAGGTAGAATTGTTACTTTGCTAAGCACAATGCATAACACTTATGATATTGACAACAGCTTAGAAAAAAAGCCACAAATAATCCTAGATTATAATAAAACCAAAGGCGGAGTAGATACGATGGACAAAATGGTAAGAGCATATAGTGTGAAACGCATGACACGTCGGTGGCCTTTGATTGTATTTTATAATATGATCGATATAAGTGCGATGAATGCATACATAATATGGTTGTCACTGAATGCTGAATGTGATCCGAAAATGAAAAAAAGGCGGAATTTCATTATTCAACTTGCAGAAGAATTAGTAGGTGAAGGAGGTATCGCCGTCTCAACATCTACTTCAGAACAACTTTACGCAAATAGTTTTGAACCGCCACGAAAAAAATCAAGATGTCATATTTGTCCCTCTAAAAAAGATCGAAAAACACGAACATTATGCAAGAAGTGTACGAAAAATGTTTGCGGAGAACATTCCGTCGTTATTTGTACTTCATGTACAGAATAATTTTATTATGATGAAAAACGTTTTGTAGTCATTATAATATACTATATATATTACTTTCTTACTGTATGTGTTACTTTCTTACTCTATTACTATATATATCACTTTTATATATATTGTATAAGGTGCATTAATAACAAATATATTCATTGTAGATAAATGGGTGTTTTGTATATTTTGAAATCCTATATATTTTACATATGGGTCCAATGGACCCGAATGGTAGTTCTTGCATATACTTTTTTTTTGGTAGTCTGAAGGTTAAGCCTTAGTATTTTATTGTTTAATTTATATTGTTGTAATTATTTGAATGACAATATCGTAATTTATTCTATATTAAATTTATAAAGAATAAATAATAATTGTACACAAATAATTGCGCTATATTATTTACAGCGATAGCGTTTAATTCTGTAGCATCGATGATAGCATTATATTTAATGCTATTTATTAATCCTTGGATTAAATGCTTTATTATTAAACAGTGTTAATGTATTAATTTTTTTCAAATGGAGTAAATTAATTGCTTCTATCATATTGCAGTAAGTGTAATTAAGAATAAACTGAAGATTGGATTGGATAGGTGGGGGAGTTGGGGGGGGGGGGGCATAAAATTAAAAAAATTATAAAGGTCTTTTAAATATTACACGCATTAAGCAAACTCCGGGTTATCCTTATTAGATTTAGACGGTTAAATTATTACATTCGACCTTAGTTGATAAAATATTTGTGGCATCCTATTGTCATTATTGATGCAAAAAACATTAAAAAAAAGAAATAATTATATCACACTGTAACAAGTTTGCAAAGAATTTCTTTACATGTTTATTGAAGCTTGTCATATTACAAATTACTTTTCAAATAATAGAAAATATACAAATACTTTAAACAAACTTTTGGGAAGATTTTAGATTTAGTATACAATGAAATTTATTTCCAATCTGATTTAGTATACAATGAAATTAGAATAATAAACTCAAGAGCTTTCAGTTACATAGTTAGATACAGTTGATCTAAGGGTTTTACACTCATTTTCATTTGAAATCTCAACTTTAGGAAAAAGCTTTTCTATTATCAAGAATTTCAGCAGTTTTACGCCGCAAATTTATTTATGTCTTTTATCATTTTGCAGTAAGTGTAATTCAAAATAATCTGATGATTGGATTAGATTCGGAAGGGGAGTGTGTGCATAAAATTAAAACATTTATAAAGGTCTTTTAAATATGAAATGTTCTTTGTTCATTTCATTTTCACTGTTTTCGGAACAAAAATAGGACAGAAATACGAAAAAGAGCAGAACTGAAAAATGTTGCTGTTTAAGCGAATTAAACCCCTCCTACAATGTCTTGGTCGATGAACCAATCACCACTCGACCCCGCCCTCAATCGCGCTGTGCCTGATGGCTTGTAATATAGCGCTCAAGATCTTTCCCTCAATTATATTTTAACTATATAAACAACGGAAAGAGTAGATACCATTAGGTGCTCACCCGTTGTTAGCATGATTATGTTGGAAATAGCCCTTAAACAACGAATTCGGTTGTTTAATAATATACTACAGATTTTCTAATTTTACTGGGGTGAGTTGAATAAATTTACAGATTACTTTCATGTTTAAATCAACGGTCCCCAACATGGGGTACATGTGACGCCACGGCTACATGAAATTAATATCGCTAATGGTAGAAATCATAAAAATGGTTCAACTGAAAATTCAGATAAAATTTGTTGGTTTTGCATTACAAAGATAATTTCATGTGCAATTTCAATATGATATTCTCAAATCAGGGGAAAAATACCCTAGCTAATTAGCTCCGCCCATCCCCGAATCATATTGCATATTTACTGATATACTTTCCTCCAACAAAAATATTGAGGTGAAAAAAAATGGCCTTTTCCCAATATATATATTTTTAATTATGTAGTTTTTACCAAATATAATTCTTTCTGTGTTTATATGTATACAACCTATATAAAATCAGCTCGAGCATAGAAAAATTCATACTTAGGATAAAAATACAGTCACCTGAAAATTCCTTAAAGGTAAATATTGTAACCTCTGTTACTGGACAGCATCCACTCAATTTACAACATTTATATTGCTATCAAAATGTTATTTCTAATGTATTATATCATCATTAGTGTATTAGGTTGAGCAAAAAGTTCTGGGAAATTTTTAATCTAATAGTTACCAGAATTTTCATCGTATATGATGGTCGTGCCATCAATGCTGAGCCCTACGGCCAGCAGATGGATCGCGTCTACGACAAATTGGTGCAGAAATATGCAAGACTGGGTCGCATAACCCTTACCGGCGCGGAGTAATTCTGTTTATAAACTGATGAAATGAAATGAAATAATGGACTGCAATTTATAAACGAATTTATTAGAAAATTCGAACTTGCTTATTTTCATGTACATTATAATAGGAAAATTTTAGTTAAATATTCTTGGTGCCGTTTGGCAGTTTTGGAATTAAAATTAGGTGTCCCTTTTTAAGGACATCGCGACGGAAAGGGTTAACCCCTTAACCTGCAATGACGGGCATAGCCCGCGTACAACGATCGAGCCAAATGTAAATTTCTTACCACTAAAATTTCACAATAAATATAGTTTAATTTAATCGTCGAAATTCCATGATTAAACAAGGCGAAAATATCTATTAAATTTTAGTGGTAGCTATAGATTTGCCAAACAGTAGGTTAAATCGTAGGTTAACACTAGAACGGCGGCAAGGGGTCATTTTGACCCCTGCCGAACGAATACATGTCGATTCGAACCAGAAAACTTTTTATAATTTAAAATTAATATATGCTGCACAAAAGTAACTTAAATATATAAGTTAAATAGTTTTAAGTAAAAATTCTGATGTGAAATATTTTTATAAAACTTGATTAAAATTTCCCGCCGTTCTAGTGTTAAGGGGTTAAAGCGCGTTTTGTTTCAGCAGGACAATGCCAAACGGCACGTGGCCCACACGACCAAGGACAAGTTTGTACAGTTGGACAGCGCCATACCCGCCTATATTCCAGACGTGGCTCCATTCGATTATGGCCTCTTTCGATCAATGTAACACCTTTTCAAGGGCCGTAAGTTGAAGAAGCATGTCAAGAATTTTTGGATTCCAAGAAGCTGCCATGGTACTTCCAGCAAACCGGAATCTGTCAGAATGATGGCAATAAGTCGTGGACTATGATGGTCTCTACTTTGAAGAATAGTCCTTGTTGCTTTTGTTGTTAATGTGCACATAACAACGCAACTTTCACAACTTTTTGCTCAACGTAGTATTAGACTTCAATATGTAATGTTATATTCAAAAGAAAACAACATAATAAGGATTAACTTATATAACAATATGCAACCTTTGTTACTTGTATTCAACATTCCTCTACTAAATATATTTTTAAATGGTCAAATAGTTTTAGTATATTGAAAATAAAAAAGCCTTTTGATGTTTTGGGAACATTTTTAAAGAGCTACTCAATACAACAATAAAAATATAGATTGAACAACACACATTAGACAGTAGATGTGTATTTACATTAATCTAAAAACAATGACACCACTGAAACACTTTGATGGATTTTTATCATGCATATGAATTTTAAACTGCGTTTTTGATGATTTATCTACATCTGTTACAAATATGTAGTAACAGAAGTTACAGGTAACAGATGTTACATTTACAAAGAAAAATCATTGTATTTTCTATAGTTTTATAAAAATATGTAAATAAAGTATTTATTTAAATTAAATTAATTTAATTTCAGATAATAAAAATAAAAGTTTAATTAAAATGACAATATTTAAATTTAAAATTAATGAGTTGGGTTGATTGTTGACGGCCAATTATCTACACGAGGGATATGGGCCCTAGGGGGAGTGCCTTCCGTGGAGGTCTTTCTAAGGGAACCTAATCCGTATTAACGCATGGAAACATCTACGGTTCGAAGAAAACCACGAAAACTCCGAACGATTAGGCAGACGGGCGCGATTGGGTTCGAACCCAGTACCTCCCGTCTACCAGCTTCGAGAGCAGAACCTCTCAGCCACTGGTGGGGCTTAAAATTAATGTAACAGAAGTTACATACAGAAAACACACTAACCTGGAATTCAGATGTTTCAGCTTACTGACCACATGTGTGCAGAATAAATTCAAAATGGCGGTGGCATATATTTTCTAATATTTTTATCTACAAGTAAGCTCAGTAGTACACCCTGTTTGTGGCAATAGAAGTCATTTTCTTTGGTAAGAAAAGTTACAGTAACAGAGGTTACAATTTCAGTGTACAAAATTTAATCATAAAATATAATAATAAAAAATAAATATTTTAGTGTTTTGGGCCTGACTAGTTAAAATACTAGGTTTTATGATTACATAACTACTAGTTAAAAATGTGATAAATATTATCAGTAAAAACCTTAATTTGAAAACTATGCCTAGAGTTATTTGGAGAGATTATCTTGTTAGTCAAGAGGAATAAAAATGGATAATTTATATATATATATATCTATATCTATATATATATATCTACGTAATTTTTTTGTTTCACCCATTGATATTTTCGTATAAAAAATTATAAAAGATTTTGCATGTTGCATTTTACATTATTTGGCACTAGTTTAAAGATGACATATGATTCAGCAAAATTTTTCTGCCAATGGGTCATTCCACACAAAATGAGCAAAAATT
Organism: Maratus speciosus; assembly: GCA_963932465.1. Taxonomy (NCBI): domain Eukaryota; kingdom Metazoa; phylum Arthropoda; class Arachnida; order Araneae; family Salticidae; genus Maratus; species Maratus speciosus. The sequence goes on from OZ010794.1 coordinate 287,774,709, forward strand.
AAAAAAAGGTCGTGACTGCATAGTAACCGATTTTAATAAAATTTGATACATAGATTCAATTTATATTCAAATAGAGCATTGCTAAATATTTCGACAAAAAAATAAAAAAATTTGGAAGTTCTGGACCTTTAAAAAAACTTATGACATAGAATGGCATGAGTACAATCGTTCAAAGTCGCAATTTTGAAGCTCCGTATCTTGAAAACTATTTAACATAAATTAAATCTTTTTATAATATTTTAATCTCTGGAAAATTATCTTCATATTTTTTTTAATAATAATAATTTGGTAACGTCATGATTAATCTTAAATTTGTTGTAAAAATTGAAAATTTGTCAATTTTGAGAAAATTAAAAACGTTATAAAAGTCCTTCCGGCCAGTGCCGGGAGGAAGAGGTAGCTCTCATATTCCTTATTTTAAAAAAGCCAACTTATATTATTCAAACACACGAAGCTCAATTTAGTGGAAACCGAATATAGGACATTCAATACTAATTTTTATCAATACTAAATCATTATGAATGAGAATTTCGCGAAATTAGTCAGCTTTATCCAAGCTGCTTTTATTTAAAGTAACTTATATTTGGCTGCCAAATTCGGCGATTTCTTAAAGTGCCTGCCATTTTAAGACAACATGGTGGAAGAGGCTAACCAGTGAACTTGGTCGAGACCTTAGTAATTGCTGTGCACATGCTCACTCACATCGGAATCGGTTGATATATAGGAGTGCTGTCGCAGGCAAAAAATCAGATTTTTCAAAATGTCACCCACATTAGAAATTGAAACTGCTATATCTGAGCCATTTTTTAAGATAAAGACAAACAAAAAATGCTCCTGAATCCTTATATCAAGGTCAAATACTTAAGAAAGAAACCTTTTTCAATTTCCAATTTTTTTGCACCTCACTTTCAAAAAAAATTTTTTTTAATTTGATGGCCGCCATTTTGAAACAAGATGGCTGATGAAGCTGGCCAGCGAACTTGGTCGAGATATTCATGTATACTATCCACATGCCTTCTTACATTGAAACAGGCGAATACGTGTGTTATCGCGTGACAAATACAAGATCGTTTCAAAGTGTTAGCCATGCTAGAAATTCAATGTGCCATAAGATATAAACAAAAGAACAAATTTTCAGAAACAAAAACTGCTTTAGAATCTTTGTATCAAGGCCAAACACATAAAAAAAAATCTTTTTCATTTTCCAATTTTTTAATACCTTAAATTAAATTTTTTTTAAATGGTAACAATTTTGAAACAAGATGGCGAATGAAGCTGGCCAACGAACTCGGTCGAGACATTGGTATGTACTATGTACAGAGACAGACTAAGTTACATCCAAATCGATTCATAAATACGCCTGTTATCGCGTGACAAAAATCAGATCGTTTTAAAATGTCAGCTACAATAGAAATTCAAAATGCTATAACTCAGCCATTTTTTTAGATATAGACGAAACAAAAGCTGTTCCGGAATCTTTGTATTAAGGTAAAACACATACGAAAAAAAATCTTTTTCATTTTCTAATTTTTTGGTATCTCCTTTTAAATTTTTAAATTTTTTTTAAATGGCCGCCATCTTGAAACTAGATGGTGGGTGAAGCTGGCCAACGAACTCGGTCGAGACTTTGGTATGTACTATGTACACACCGAATTACCTCCAAATCGGTTCATAAATACGAGAGTTACAGTATAACAGAGGTCAGATATATAAATATATATTGATATATATATATATATATATATATATATATATATATATATATATATATATATATTGATATATATATATATATATATATATATCAATTTTGAACGGAGGGTGGTTTCGGTGTCTGGGGGTCATGATCGATCAAAATATACCAAAATTTTTGAAATCGCTTTCCTCCGAACGGCTGCAATAGGTAGCTTTTTGTAATGAAAGCTAACTAAAAATTAAAGGAATTCAAAAACATCTGTGAAATTGATGCCTGATGCAGTGTTAAATATTAAGATCGAATTGCTAAAGTTTTTAAGTTGCCATGTATTTCCTTCACCTTTAAAAAAAATTAGAAACTTAAAAAAAAAATGACAAAACTGTAATTTTTCCACTTATTGATATGCAAAAAAAAAAAAAAAAAAAAAAAAAAAAAAATATTGAAGGAAAGGTCAGACATTATAATTATTGCACAGACATAAAGATCAATAAGTCCATGATATGCTAAAAAAAAATTATACAAGATTGCCTTTTGATTACTAACGTCACAAAATTGGGTTAAAAAAGTAATACAATCGAACCTCTATTTAACAAAGTCGCTAAATCCCGGAAAAAAGTTTGTTATATGGAAAATTCGTTAAATAGAGATTCACCATTTAAAATACTTTAAACTACATAAAACAGATTTTAAATTCATAAACACTAAATATTTTTACAAAAAGCAATTAATCAGATTTTTTTAAATATAAATTATATCGATTTGTTTTATTTATTTTACCCACCAATATCCATCATCAATTCATTTTTTCTATGTGTTTAAATCTTTGAAATCTGCAAGGAAAACAAAACATTGTCCGGGGATACACTGTATTTTCTGTTTAAAGTAAATAGTTTTACATTAAAATTAACGAATTTTAATGACTAAAGTATTTATTATTATTATAACAAATAATTTTAACTATACATTAACATATGCGTCCTTAAATTTGGTTTCTGAAAAACTCTATTAATTTTGTCAGAGTTTTTTCTTTTAAAAAGTTTTTCCTTTTGAATGCGTCTCTCATCTTTGCAATGCACCAAAAAACCCTTCATACGTATTTTCTTCTAACTATAATCCGCGTCGGATTGTTTCAAATGATTTTAGCATTTCATCATACGAAGTTTTGTTAATTCCTGCATCATGATCATTTCCATCATCATCATATTCGTCTTCATTGCAATTCATTGCTGTATTGTTTTTATTTTTCATACTGTCGAAAATATCCAATTCGGATAGTATTTCCAACGTCTCAATTTCAGAATTAAGTGAAATACAATCATCAAGCAGCACATCATGGTCAATTTCTTCTTTTTTCTCATCTGTATCCACATTTTTTTACTCTAAGGGATTCTCGTCTTCGTCCTCCGTACTTACTGAATTCTCACTGATGACAAAGAAGGTGCCTGGTACAGCCAGTTCAAGGCCATTGAACATCATAAAATGTGTTTAAAGAAAGAATAAGTTTGAAATGTCCACAAATATTATGAGAAAGGGAGAGAAAAAAAAATTTAGATCTCAAGAAAAAGTTCATTACATAGAGAATGCACTTCGCTATTTGGAGATTATTTTACGAAGAAATTCGCAAAATGTTCTTGGTTCCAAGGAAAAGCTCGCAAAATAGAGAAATTCGCAAAATAGAGGTTCGTTAAATAGAGGTCCGACTGTATTTGTTGCATTCCAAGAGCTTTACTCTTTGAATAAGCTCGCGTTTTTTTACAATATTGCACGATTTCAAAGTGGGAAAAGATGCAGTGCTGCCATCTATGGATTTAGAGGATAAATATATAACTTTTTTGTTCAAAATAATATATATATATATATTTTTACTGTAGTTTAAAATAAATATATTAATAGCCAAAAATAAACTGAAAGCAAGAATTAAAGTTTCTATATTCAAAATATATACTTTTATCTAAAATATGAAATAATTTAAAAGTTTAATAAAGCTTTTTTTCACTTAAAAAGAAGTGATAGAATTATTGAATTTTACCCTCAACATTTTTTACTGTTTATTTTTTTTTTCTCATTAAGGAATAAAAAGGCAAGAATGGAACTTTCGATATTTAAAATATATACATTTAGCTATAACGCCAAAAAAAAGTAAAATTGTCAAAGCTGTCCTTCATGCTTAACCCTTTCAGGGGCATGGTAGTTATATTCGTAAAATGTTCAAATACTTTATTGACATCAGTATTTACAAGAGAATTTATGTGTAGACAAGTAAACGTAAACTTTCGGGTACTTAATAAAGATGAAATTTTCATTATAAAATTCCGATGCCAATGTGGCAATTAAGGAATTGATGCCGTGACGGCATCACCGCCCTTCAAGGGGTTAAATGGGCAGTTGAAATATTGATTTTTACTTCAAAATTTTTGAAAAATATTTTTTTTCTCATTACGGAATAAAAATACAATTACTAACTTACGCCAATCTGTTACTTATTATTCCTTCCTAATTATAAATAATTTTTAATATAGTCTTTTCATTCCTAAGGCTAATAATCAGAATTGAAATTTTAAGCATGTAGACAGTAACCTCGATTTTGCATTCACTTTTAATGTATATTTTAATACTTAAATAAACAATCCTGAAATCTATTATTTTACATTTACTCATAAATAGATATGACCTACATATATACTGATTTTCATTAAAATCTGTGACATGTCTGCCACAGCTGATTTGCTCATTTTGCATGGAATGACCCCAATTGTATCTTTTGTATCTGTGTTACAGTCAGTTTGCTGTTAAATTTCCTTAGAAAAAATTATACAGTCTATTTTTTAATGAGTTTACGCAAAAACCTTTATGAGCTTTGTTAATTTGGTGATTTAGCATTTAATATTAAAATTTGATTTAGCATATTAATATTAAAATAATACATTTTACGATAAATAAATAAACTTTTTATTTATTTTATTTTAGCATGATTAGATATTCTTTACACATTATAAAATACCTTTAATATACAGGGTGTCCGACATTTATCTTACACTTAAAAAAAAAAAAAAAAAAAAAAAAAAAAACAATGATGAGCATTTACGGTTTATTATGTTCCATAAAAAAAATAACAAAGTTTTTTGCAATGTTTTATTCCACGATTACTATATGAGCAACTTTGTTGGGCTGCCACAAGGAACTATTTTTTTCTATTCTATTGGCACCACTATTTAAAAAAAATGTTTTTCTGGTAGTAAATTTCGCTAGCAAACATTGCAAACCGTATGTTAAAGATTTTTGTTTTGAGAAAGTGGTGCAAAGTAGAATTAAAAAATAGTCGCCTGTGGCAGTGGCAGCCCTGCATTAGTCGCGCAATACATCAAATCTATAAGAGATTTTTAACCACGTTCTATGAAGTGTAGTTGTAAAATTTATATAGCATTGTAGTATCAACAGTCTAGATCAAGGGTGGCCAACTGTGGCACGCAGGATACCACTAATTTTTTAAAGAAATAGCCGACTTCTTGAATAGCAGAGATTCGGTGATTAGATAAGGCCATAATTACTATAAAATTTCAGTGGTGTCCAGCATGCCACAGTTGGCCACCCCTGGTCTAGATGATCGCTGTAATTCGACTTTTCAGTTCATCAGTGTCTCGTATTGGAGATTGATAAACAATGTTTCTCACGTATCGCCATAAAAAGAGTTTAAAGTTATGTCTGAAGATATAGACGGCCACGGTATTGAATCTCCTCTTCCTTAATCGTGGAATAAAACATTGCAAAAAAAAACAACAAAAAAAAAACCTTTGATATTTTTTTATGGAACATAAAAAACCGCAAATGCATATCATTGTTTGCTTATTTTTAATTATTTTGTGTAAAGATATACTATTTCATACACCACTACATTTTTATCTTTATGGTTTTATGTACTTCAATATGATTATTAAATTTTTATAAATTTAATCGTAAACAAAAATTGCGAATAAGATTTTATTTTTCACTGCACAAGTAGTGATAATTTTCTTTAATAATTATGTTAGACATTTATTTAAAAAATATTATTGAAAAATACGTTTTCATATTACTTCACTATCCCCCGCCCCTCTCCCAAAGAAACTTCTTAATGATAATGACATTATTATTAAGTTTGAAAAATTCCTTATTCTCATAATTATTTTATTTGAATTATATCCAAATTGAAAATAACATTTTGATGTATCAGTATGTTATCACTGTTATCACTAAATTATGATTCTAAATACAATAACAAAAATCATTAGATTATACCGGGTGTCCCAAAAATGACTGATGGATTTTAAAATTCAATAACTTGCAAACGGTGACAGATATATAAAAAAATTCTTGCAGGAGTGTTATGTAAGATGTTCGGAGGCTTTATGCTGCGATTCCCAGTTTTAGTTAATAATAGCATCGATAGATGGCACTGAAGGCAATAACCGCTAAATCCAGGCTCGATTTTTTGGCCTCTCTCTTCTTCCATCCGATAAAAGGAGATTAAAATGCATTGAATGGATCCCGAAGTACCAAAAATTGGGTCTGGACTGAGCACCTATCGCTCTCAGCGCCATCTATTGTTTGAAATTCGAGCTAGAATCAATAATCACAGTACAAAAACTCCTGACATCATACATAACCTTCCTGCAAGAATTTTTTAAATATCTGTCACCGTTTGGAAGTTCTTGAATTTTAAATTCCATCAGTCATTTTTGGGATACCCGGTATATAGTTTTCTGTAGAGTGTCCATTACTGACTTATTAATTGTTTTTAACAAAAACTCTGTGTGTTGTCAGTTATTTTTGTTATTGCTATTAAATTTTGCACTGGTCCAGTGTTAATAGTTCTTAAGGCTCTGCTGCACTGAAACTCCCTGATCGCGAAATCCCATGTTAGCCTATGGAAAAACTTTGAAGCGCGATGACATATTACCCAATACAATTATTAAATACCGTTTTCACCATCAGAAAGTAGGCGTCAGATACCGATGATGTGCGTTTTTTAAAATTATCTCCGTACATTTTAAGTACATAAAAAATCCTTATAAACTTTGAAATTTCCATTTGATTAAATTTTATCATCTTCTTAAAAATACTTAAAATTTAGGTAGACAATTTTAAAAACACACATCATCGGCATCTGACATCTACTTTTTGTTGGTGAAAACGGTATTTTAATAATTATATTAGGTAATGAGTCATCGCGCTTCAACACTTCTCCCCTTAAGGTTTCTGTCGCCGAAGGCGAAATTCGAAAATGTAGGACGAAAATCACAGTCAGGTGAAATTTTGGCCTCATTGGTCATTATATCGCGTCCTTTTTAGGCAGCAATCTCTTAGAGGTAGAGTAAACGTTGCCTACTCCCTTTTCTGAAAAAAATTCGTGCCGGCAATTTTGAAGCGTTTGTTATATTCTGTTTTCATTTAAAATAAATCATCGAAATTGACTCAAGATATTTTGATGACTTTTCATAAAATGTGAGTGAAAGATTTTGATTTTACTCTAATCTTACTGGGGTCAGTGGAATAAATTTACAAATTACTTTCCCGTTTAAATCAACGGTCCCCAACATTGGGTACATGTGTCGTCGGGACTGCTTGAAAATAATATCGGTAATGGTAGAAATCACAAAAATAGTTCAACTGAAAATTCAGAAAAAAATTGTTGGTTTTGGGTTACAAAGATAATTTCATGTGCAATTTTAATATGATATTCTCAAATAAGGGAATAAATACCCTAGCTAATTAGCTCCACCCATCCCCGAATCATATTGCATATTTACTGATATACTTTCCTCCAACAAAAACATTGGGGTGAAAAAAAATTATGTCCTTTTCCCAATATATATATATTTAAGTATGTTGTTTTTACCAAATATAATTTTTTCTGTGTTTATATGTATACAACCTACATAAAATCAGTTCCAGCACAGAAAAATTCACAGTTAGGATAAAAATACAGTCACCTGAAAATTCTTTAAAGGTAAATATTGTAACTTCTGTTACTGGACAACATCCACTCAATTTACAACATTTATATTGCTATCAAAATGTTATTTCTAATTTATTATATCATCATTAGTGTATTAGACTTCAATATGTAATGTTATATTCAAAAGAAAACAACATTTTAAGGATTAATTTATATAACAATATGCAGCCTCTGTTATTTGTATTCAACACTCCTGTACTAAATATATTTTTAAATGGTCAAATAGTTTTAGTATATCTAAGGGAAAAAAAAAAAAAGGCCTTTTGATGTTTTGGGAAAATTTTTTAAGAGCTAATCATATACAACAAGAAAAATATAGAGAAAAAGTACGAGCAACATAAATTATTACATAGTAACAGAGGTTACATTTTTGTAACAGAAGTTACATTTAACAACACAAATTAGACAGTAGAAGTGTATTACATTAATCTTAAACAAACCACTGAAGCACTTTGATGGATTTTTATTATGCATATGAATTTTAAACTACGTTTTTGATAATTTATCTACATCTGTTACAAATGTGTAGTAATAGAAGTTACAGGTAACAGATGTACATTTAACAAAGAAAAAATTGTATTTTCTATAGTTTTAAAAAATATGTAAATAATGTAGGGGAGATGGGGAGGTTTGATACATAGGGAAGGTTGATACATTGACAATTTTTCTAAACAAAGGCATTAACAGCCATTCTAACACATGTGAAGTCTTCTTTTATTTGCTGAAGCCATCATTAGCTGGACTAATCAGTGAAGAACTGACAACTTTTCTTTTCTTTTAATTTTGAAGGTTTTTGGAATGTCAATGTAAATTTTTTCATTGACTGATTTTCTTTCATAACTCTTATTATTGTGAAGATAATATCTTGTGATTTTTTTAAATTATAAAGCACATTGTTAGGATTAGTTTTACTAGAAAGTAGATTACCATTTTGCAACTGCATTTGTACAAAGTGATTGAAAAAGGCATAAGAGGGAGAAATGATACATTAGTACTGGGGAGAAATGATACACTTGTATAGCTGAAATTCAATAGTTTTTTTTAAGTTTGCAAACTAATATAGGACTGTAATATTCATTATTGTTTTACAGCAAGAGCTACTGAAATCGGTAAGGAAGAGCAAAGAGACTATTCATAGACATTATGTAGGTTACACAGAAAAGCAGTGTGATGATAGATGGTGAGTTCGCTTTGCTCATCATGTAGAAGGGAAAAATTTTAAATGGCCTGAAAGGGAAGATCTTTCTATAATTTAAGATGGGCAAATTGAAAAAAACGTTAAATCTACTCGAATTTACTTATCAAAATGATAGAGTTGCTAGTTTTTCTTTTAACCATTTCAGGGGCGGTGGTATGTTTATGAAACCGCTTAATTTTAATTCCCAAAAGCCACATTGGCACCAGCATTTTGGTAAAATATTTTCCATTTAGTATGAAAATGAAATATACCCATTTTCTTATTTCTAATTAAACTTGTTGGTAAATTCCGGTGCCATTCATTTATTCAACACTTTAGGATTGAAAATGCTTTGCCCCTGAAAGGGTTAAAGGAATATTAAATGTGCTAAATTTATATTAAATTGTTTGCAAATCAGCAATGTTCACTTCATTTTTCCTTGCAGCTAGATTTCTAGGTTTTTTTTTTTTTTTTTTCATTATTTTTTTTCTAAAAAGTGTGTTAATAGGATTGTTTAAATAATAGCAATAGTTTAAATATTTTTGTAAAAAACATTTCTGAAACAAAAATATGTCAATGTCATTTCATTTCAAATTTTACTTAAATATTTCAAGATTTATCATAAAAAATTATATGACGCATAAATTGAATTGCCTGCATTTTTTTTTTCAATTTACATAACAATGTATCAAACCTCCCTTGCTAGTGTATCAATCCTCCCCAGTAATGGGGAGATTTGATACAGTAGTAACCATTCAAAATAATCGGAATATATTTTTTGAATGACTATTTTTTAAATTCACAATATTTTTACTAAATGAATAAAAGGTCACTTCATAAGAAAACACGAAAAATCTGTTTATAAATAGCTTTCTAAGGGTTGTAAAAAATTAGCAAAAAAAAAAAAAAGTGTATCATACCTCCCCTACCTCCCCTATTTATTTAAATTAAATTAACTTAATTTTATATAATAAAAAACAAAACTTTAATTAAAATGACAATATTTAAATTTAAAATTTATGTAACAGACGTTACACACAGAAAACACACTAAACTGAAATTCAGATGTTTCAGCTTACTGACCACATATGTGCAGAACAAATTGAAAATGGCTGTCGGCATCGTTTTATCAGTTTAGTAGTTCTAAAGTTACAAAAGAACCATTGGAGTCACATGAAAAGAACTTAAATATATACAAGCATATAACGCTCACCCGCAAGAAAAGTGACACTTCTCTGCAAAAGAAAAGAAGTTACTGGAGAGCAAAAGAAAATTTGTATAATTCTACTGTAACATGAAATTATACTGAGTGAGTGCAAAAGTTCTACCCGTTTTCTAGCGAAAACAGAAAGGCGGAGAACACAAAAAGTTAAGCACCTATGAATTCATGCATGCACTATTATTATGATAACTAAAATTAAACTGTTTACTAAAAAGGTGCATAAAAATTTATTAAAATATACCGTTACAAAATGAACTGGTCTTTAAAAACTTAAAAACCATTAATGTTAAAATCATAATGAAACAGAAAAAGATGATTCCTGAGATCTTTCGATCGCAAACGCGATCATTTTCAAAAGATACTTTCACTGGAATGTCGCATTCACTGAGCTATTTATACACCAGTCTGGGGAAAAAGGGTCAGTCTATTATTTGTTGGGGGTGTTGTCTATGAAGTTGTTTCGTTCCTATGCTGAAGTATTAGATATTTTCAAAATGTTAAACCAAATATGAGGTATATCATAAGATAAAACATCGTTACATACATTATTTTCTTTACTTAAAATTTCCAATGATTCCCTAATTCTCAAAGCATAATGATCAGATGTACGTAAAATAACTCTTGCGTTTTCGAAATCTATTTTTAAATTTTGGCGTTGATTTAATCTGGAAAGTGCTGTAGACGGTCGGTTAAACTTGATATCTCTCATGTGCTCCCCTAATCTTTCTTTAAATTTTGGAGTGGCCATACCTATGTAGCTTAACCCCTTCTGATTTTCCATTTGAAATGGGATAGAATAAACACCTGCAATTTCCTTATTAGGTATGGGATCAATTTTCCTTTCAATAAGAGCTTTTAGTTTTGTAGGAGGTTTGGCTATTAAATTGATATCAAATTTCCTTAAAGCGTATTTTAATCTTTCATATAATCTTGGTACGTAATCGAAGGTACAGATTCTAAGTTCTCTCTTGTTTATTCTTTCTTTTTGATTTTTCTGCTTTATTTCATAAATTAATTTATTTATGTGCTGAGGGGGAAATCCGTTTTCTACTGCAATGTGTTTAATTGTATTTAATTCATTTTGTAGGTACTTTTCAATGCAAATATCAAAGGCTCGTTTTACGTAAAATCTGTAAGCCGCAATTTTATATTTGAAAGTGGAGTTACAGTCATAAGAGATGGTGTTATTCGAACGGCAATGCTTCCTGTATATTCTTCTTTCTATTTTCCCCTCATCCATATTTCTTATTAGTTCTGTATCCAGGTATGGCAAAACCCCCTCATTTTCTACTTCCAAGGTGAATTTAATGTTCGTGTCTATTTCATTAACTTTCACTAAAAACTCATTTAAGGTTTGTATGTCATGATCCCAAACTATAAACACATTTCTACATAACGGATCCATAGCGTTGGTTTTACTTCAAAATTTTCCATTATTTGATTTTCTATAGGTCTAAGCTTCAGCTCCGCCATTAAACCTGAAATGGGCGATCCCATTGGAGCTCCCTCAGTTTGTCTGCAAAATTTATCATTAAAAATAAATACATTATTTTGCGTCACTAAATTGATTGCTGATTTAAGTGTAATCTGTGTGTCCTTACTAAAAGCTTGGATATTATCAATTGAATCTTCTATAATTTTCACAACCTCTTTGATGTCTATTGATGGATAGAGAGAAACTACATCTAGACTAGCAAGTATACTATTATGATTTACTGCAATATCTATAATTTTCTTAATTAATGCTTTTGTAGAGTCAATTACATAATCTGAGGGCGGAATAATTGTTTTCAGAAATGGCACTAATGCTTTTTCAATTCCATAAGTGGGGGCCGAGCATTTCGACACTATGGGCCTAAGGGGGTAGTTCTCTTTGTGATCCTTTAGACGACCAATCAGTCTAGGGGTAACTGCAGTTTTATTAATTTTTACTAAATTTTTCATCTCTGCCGGCCATTTACCATTCTTGATTAAATCCCGTGCTTTACCACTGATATTGACATTAGGATCTCTTTTCAGTTGTACACATTTCATCTCCCTGATGCATGCTTCCATTTTTTTCGATGTAATCTTTAGTGTTTAGAATGGCTAAATTATTTGACTTGTCTGTTTGAATGATAATAATATCTGTGTTCGATTTTAACTGTTTTACGATTTTATAATGCTTATCGTGTTGGCTTTTTTAAGTATGCTGTTCTTCATAATAATGTTACAGCATACTTAAAAAAGCCAATAAATCAACACGATAAGCATTATAAAATCGTAAAACAGTTAAAATCGAACACAGATATTATTATCATTCAAACAGACAAGTCAAATAATTTAGCCATTCTAAACACTAAAGATTACATCGAAAAAAATGGAAGCATGCATCAGGGAGATGAAATGTGTACAACTGAAATGAGATCCTAATGTCAATATCAGTGGTAAAGCACGGGATTTAATCAAGAATGGTAAATGGCCGGCAGTGATGAAAAATTTAGTAAAAATTAATAAAATTGCAGTTACCCCTAGACTGATTGGTCGTCTAAAGGATAACAAAGAGAACTCCCCCCCTTAGGCCCATAGTGTCTAAATGCTCGGCCCCCACTTATGGAATTGAAAAAGCATTAGTGCCATTTCTGAAAACAATTATTCCGCCCTCAGATTATGTAATTGACTCTACAAAAGCATTAATTAAGAAAATTAAAGATATTACAGTAAATCATAATAGTATACTTGCTAGTCTAGATGTAGTTTCTCTCTATCCATCAATAGACATTAAAGAGGTTGTGAAAATTATAGAAGATTCAATTGATAATATCCAAGCTTTTAGTAAGGACACACAGATTACACTTAAATCAGCAATCAATTTAGTGACGCAAAATAATGTATTTATTTTTAATGATAAATTTTACAGACAAACTGAGGGAGCTCCAATGGGATCGCCCATTTCAGGTTTAATGGCGGAGCTGAAGCTTAGACCTATAGAAAATCAAATAATGGAAAATTTTGAAGTAAAACCAACGTTATGGATCCGTTATGTAGGCGATGTGTTTATAGTTTGGGATCATGACATACAAACCTTAAGTGAGTTTTTAGTGAAAGTTAATGAAATAGACACGCACATTAAATTCACCTTGGAAGTAGAAAATGAGGGGGTTTTGCCATACCTGGATTACAGAACTAATAAGAAATATGGATGAGGGGGAAAATAGAAAGAAGAGTATACAGGAAGCATTGCCGTTCGAATAACACCATCTCTTATGACTGTAACTTCCCTTTCAAATATAAAATTGCGGCTTACAGATTTTACGTAAAACGAGCCTTTGATATTTGCAGTGAAAAGTACCTACAAAATGAATTAAATACAATTAAAGACATTGCAGTAGAAAACGGATTTTCCCCTCAGCACATGAATAAATTAATTTATGAAATAAAGCAGAAAAATCAAAAAGAAAGAATAAACAAGAGAGAGCTTAGAATCTGTACCTTCGATTACGTACCAAGATTATATGAAAGATTAAAATACGCTTTAAGGAAATTTGATATCAATTTAATAGCCAAACCTCCTACAAAACTAAAAGCTCTAATTGAAAGGAAAATTGATCCCATGCCTAATAAGGAAATTGCAGGTGTTTATTCTATCCCATTTCAAACGGAATATCAGAAGGAGTTAAGCTACATAGGTATGACCACTCGAAAATTTAAAGAAAGATTGGGGGAGCACATGAGAGATATCAAGTTTAACCGACCGTCTACAGTACTTTCCAGATTAAATCAACGCCAAAATTTAAAAATAGATTTCGAAAACGCAAGAGTTATTTTAACTACATCTGATCATTATGCTTTGAGAATTAGGGAATCATTGGAAATTTTAAGTAAAGAAAATAATGTATGTAACGATGTTTTATCTTATGATATACCTCATATTTGGTTTAACATTTTGGAAATATCTGACACTTCAGCATTGGAACGAAACAACTTCATAGACACCCCCAACAAATAATAGACTGACCTTTTTTTTCAGACTGGTGTATAAATAGCTCAGTGAATGCGGCATTCCAGTGAAAGTATCCTTTGAAAATGATCGCGTTTGCGATCGAAAGATCTCAGGAATCATCTTTTTCTGTTTCATTATGATTTAACATCAATGGTTTTTAAGTTTTTAAAAACCAGTTCATTTTGTAACGGTATATTTTAATAAATTTTTATGCACCTTTTTAGTAAACAGTTTAATTTTAGTTATTTTAACGCAAGGTGAATTTGTCATTCCACTCTGAGCTCATTTGAGTTCTATGTTTTTCAACCATTATTATGTATGACCTCTTGCCATCTGTCTGGCAATACGTTAATATTATGCCAATAAAACTCCGCTGTTTTACAGTCAAAACACTGTTGTAACACCGTTTTTACAGTCTCCACATTATTGATGGTCGGCGAGCAAAGGCGTTGTGTAAGAATAATAAAAAGGTGATAGATCGAAGGTGCAAGGTCGGGGCTATATGTCGGTTAAGGAAAAAGTTCCCAACCAACGCCCAGTTAATTTTTCGAGTCCTTAAAGCAACATGAGGGCTCGCTTCATCGCGCTGAAAGAGAACTCCTCTGCGATTGATGAATGCTAGCCACTTAGACGCGAGTTTTGTTCACAATTTGTCCAATTGTTGGCAGTAGAGGTCTGCCTTGATCATTTGGTTATTGCGAGGACCTCCTAGTCCGTTATTCCCCTGGCATTAAACCATACACTGAGCAAAAAATTTTTGGAATGGAGTCCTCCTGTTTAGGTCGATGGAGTATCCTCTGCAACATCGGTACGTGGTCCTTTGACGTTTCACATTACGGTACAGTACCCACTTCTCATCACCCGTTACAATTCGGTTCAAAAAAGGTTCTCTACTGTTACAGGAAAACAAAGAAACACAGGTGCTGATCCTCTCTTAGCGTTGCCTTGCTGTAAGCTGGTGTGGTATCCACTTATCGAACTTGGTGATGAAGTCAAGCGTATGCATTCGCCTTTTGACTGTTGTTCTGTAAATCGAGAACGTTTCCGCTAATTCTCCGAGTGTTGGATGTGGCGAATTTGCTATGGTTGCGTCCAGATCCTCGTCAGAAACCACTGATATGCGTCCAGAGTGGGCATGATCTTTAGAGCTCCTGTCCTCGTCCCGTAATTTCCTAAACCAACGTTAGCAGGTGCTATCGTCCACGGTACCTTTACCATACGCATAAAAAATGCTGCATCAAACTCCGGCTGCTGTATCGGCTTTAACATACTCGTACCGTAAACAATGTCTGACGGGGTCTTGCTTGCTTGCTATGTTGTTTCCCGCTCCGCATGAGTTCTTCTGATAAATGTTGTGCCTATACATACTCTAGTGCTCCACGTGTTATTATCCATTTTCCTGTCCTCGTAGCATAAGTTGTAACGACTGTATTCCACTTGACATTTACATACGCTCAAAACGGGTAGAACTTTTGCACTCATCCAATAGTACTTAGCTCTGCATATGAGGAAAAACGTGCATAAAAGCGTAAAACACTTAAGAATGAGCACGTAGATGAGATTTGGAAGTTTCACTAGTTTTACCTCCCCACACAATCCACCCCTTCTGTGGTCACGTATGGACATATAGCGTAATAAAGCGATTTTTCGTATAACTTACCATACGAAACTTTTTTTGTAGCAAGACCTGTTACTGGAATAAAATTCAAAATGAATTTTTTGCGAGATGTGTCACTTTTGTTGAAGGCGGGCAATATTAGAGAAACAGCGAATAGCCACTTGATCGAGTAACTAAACGTCGAGTATTAAGTCAAATATCAACTTATAAATCATATAAGCCAAATAAAAGATAAAAATAGACATTGATTCTAAGTTTATTTTCAAATTTTTAAGTAGAAATAAAGTTAAAACGCAATTAAAAAGTAGCCTCTCTATTCTAAAAAAAAGTAACTAACGCTGCCACCGCCGCTGTAAATGAATTTTTTTTTGTGACTGGAGGTCTTGATTCGCTAATGTTAAGAAAACTGATGCTTACTAAAATATTAAAATGGGTAGTATTATGCAGAAATGTTTAATAAATACGCTGAAGGAGACAGTTTTTAAATCGAATAGTTATTGAAAGAGATAGATTTAATGTTAAAGCAGGTCAAAATCGTTCCATTAAAAAAGGTTTCATAGGAGCCAAAACTATACATAGGAATTTAATTATTTTTTCTAAGGAAATATCCTAGGAACTCGCGGTGTGCAGACTGAATTTTTTTTAATATTATTTGATAAATTAGTTGAAGGTTTATTTTAATTTTAAATTAAAATTTTCAGCCTTTCCAAGGATAATTTTTACATATTTAAGAAAAGGTTATTATATTTTAAATTGTTGCCAATTGTAAAAAAAAAAAAAAAAAAAAAAAAAAAAAAAAAAAAAAAAAAAAAAAGCAGAAAGAATAACGTTTACTTTAAATAAAAAATTTATTTACACGTGACTTATAAACAGAAAAACCCTTTTTCAAATTAAAAATAAATGATTACGTGTTAAAAGCAGGAAAATATTAAAAATTACAACATAAAAATAGTTTTTACGCGTGAATATTAAAAAATAAAGAAAAGTATAAAATTATGAACTATTTAATATATTTTAAAAGTAGTGAATGTGGGAAATTACGTAGTATTTCAAATGGCCAAATAATAGCATTGCCAAACAGTTTAAATTAAAAAATATATATTTAAACTTACACCAGAGATTTATACTCATGTTTAAAGATGATTTTTTAAGGATTGTTGCTAATTCTAAGACAGCGCAAATAATAAAATTTACTTGGAAAGAGAAATGGGATATTTCATTTTCTGAAAGGGGAAAAGCCTGATATTGACACTGCCTTTTTGTAACTTTTGTCATTTTTTTTTCTTCTGAAAATAGCATGAGACCCCACTTCTTTTTCGTTTTCATGTTTTTGTACATATGTTCAACTACTACCTGATATATTTTGTTTTATTCAACTGCTTTTTTGAGATAGGACTAATTTAAAAGTTGCCGATTTTGAAACTTTTGAATATTTAACAGATTATATCTGCTAATAGCATAGATATTTCGGAAAAGTTCCATATTACTTAGCTTGTCCTAATAGTAAACTTTAATATTCTATAAGAAAAATTTTTGGGTACTATTGCTTAAATAAGATAATAAGTGCAGAAAACGGACAAAAACGTCATTTTGATTGCATTTTGTGGCAACACAACAATGAAAATTAACAATGCCCCATGGAACCAAGTAAATTTTACTAAGCAGGTACTAAGCAATACTAAGCAATTACTAAGCAATTTTACTAACAGTTTATGACAAAAGAATTTTGGGATGTTGTGGCTTTCCAAACATACTGGCATTTCAATTTTCATGAAAAATGGGATTCATGATCTTGAACTTCGACATTTTCTACAGGAAAAAGGAAATTTTTTCAAGGCTTCAAAATTGCACATTATTCATTAAATATGATCTACTTCAACATAAAAAAAATCAAGCCAATTAAAAAATACAACTCGCAAAATATCACTTTTTTGTCTGAATTTCAAAATAATGACTCTTAAAGTCGATCAAATTAATGGATTTTTAGAGTCTGAACGGTGGTTGGCGAGCGTAGCTCCTAGGGGGCAGAGCCCTCTAATTTAAAAAGTAATTATGTCTGAACACTTAATAACAAAAGGAATGGAATTCTTAATACTTGTTTAATATGGATTAATTTATAAACAGAACTTTAAACTCATGTTTCTCAACACGTGATTTTTGCGTACTGCACTCAAGGTAATTATAAAAGCTTCCAATATTTTTTCATGAAATCTTCATGATATATAGCGTATGATAGACTCTATAAAATAAAATAAAATAGTCATAGTTTTTGTTGAAAATATCTTTTTTCTCTCTTCTTTTTAATATATAAAAATACTAGTATAAATAAATAATTTTGTAGGTTCAGTGTAAGCCTAAGACTCTTCAGCATAATTAGATACCAAACTTGGTTTTTATATGCAGAAATATTTTTGTAATTATGCACGCAACCTACATTCCATATTTTCTGCTCGACAAGTTAAAAAAATCCCCTTAACCTCTGTGATCTCAAAAATAAATAAATAAATGAATGATAGAAACATGTAAATTGTTTTTTTTTTTTATTATTACATACTTTTAAAACAGGGGTGTCAAACTGTGGCCCGCCGGATACCACTAAAATTTTACAGTTATCTTTGCCTTATCTAATCATCGAATCTCTGCGATCCAAGAAGTCGACTTTTTCTGTAAAATTTTAGTGGTATCCGGCGGGCCACAGTTTGACACCCCTGTTTTAACCCCTTGGGGACGAGCGACACGTATACGTGCCGGAAATAGGCCTAAGGATCCTCGTTTATCCTCACCAGTAAAATTTTACTGTAAAATTTGCCGTATTTAATCCGAGCATTTTCCCGATTTGAATAGGCAGAAACTTCTGTTTTTTAAAACCGGTAGCAAAGTAATAAACATTTCGTAGAAGGCTCCCGTCGCGAAGGGGTTAAAATATAAAACGAAAAAAAAATGGTCAATGTTTTTCACTTTTTGACACTTTAAACAAACGTTCTATGTCACTTTAAAATCAACTTGCGTTAAACACGTTAAGAAAACAGTGAAAATTTAAAATTACGCTGCGAGTCAAAACGTTAATTTTTTATGAAAAATATAAAAGACTTTGAAAAATATTTGGACAATTTCATAATAAATCAAATATGATACTTTTTTTTACAGTAATTATATAAGGTTTGCCTCATTGAATTGAGAAAATGCTCGGATTGAATGAGGCAAATTTACAATAAAAATTTACTGGTGAGAATAATCATTGATTCTGAGCACCATATGCGGCAAGTATACGGGTCGCTGGTCCCCAAGGGGTTAAGGAATTTCTTAAAAAATTATTTTAAATTAATAATTATAATTATTACATTACGTTTTATTTTCAATGTTGTATTAATTTATCAACAGTATCTAACAAACCTCATATAGTCACATTTGCCATTGTGAATTAACAGTAGTAATTCAAAATACCGAAGATTCCAGTTATGGACACCCTACAAAAGAAATTGGTATTTAGTTTTATTTAAAACATGCACTCAAAGAAGGTATACTGATGAAATTAAATATTTATTTTCACATAAATTTAGGAATTTGGTTAACAATAGTTTGTAAAATATTTATGGGAATAATTAATTGTTGAAAATAACTATTTTCATTTTCACAAGATAAATATTTTAATTGTTAAATTGTGTCAAACAGAAGATTTAGAATATCAAATTTTAGAGAATTACAATTATTCAAAGTTTCCATATTCAATTCTATATTAATATAAGTAGAAGAACAAAATAGCTCAATTTCTTTTATCATACATTGTACAGTTGTGGAAAAAAAAAAGTAAACACTCCGTACTAACTCCTCAACAAATTATCGTAGACGAAAATTACTGGTACCGAACGACTGGAAATAAAGTCTACTTTTAAATGTAAAACTTTTAAAATATAAAATGTTCTTAGGAGCCATCTACATATTAAAACGAATCCAAACTTCATTTTTTTCAATGGCAATATCCAATTTTAACGAGATATTTCAAATGTTCGGTTAAAACTATGCCTAGACACCAAATATCAAGTCATTTGAATGATAAGTTTTAGAATTATAAACATTCAAAATTTAATGCTTCTAATGTTAAATTACATTTTCATATTTTTATTTATATCTCCTGAAATTCTGCTCCTAATGTGCTATTTTTTTTTTGCAGCAATAATACTAATATACCCAAACAAAAATAATCTGAATTTGCAATTTTTATAATTTTATGATATGAATTATGAAATTAATATTCGAAAAAATTATGAATTGCAACCGACAATTTTTTTGATTGATTTAGATTTATTAAGTCCTGCTTTATGGAAATCCCAAATTTCACATTTTTCTTCCAAGTAGTTTTCAAATTATGCTTAAAAAACGGCAAAATGATAGATGTGAGTAGATATTTTGAAATTTATTTTGCCGTCCTGTAATCTAACGGACTTCATTTTACTCCTTCAGTGGAGCTTAAGGAGCCTTGATCAAGAAGGGGGCTCTCTCGGTTAACAATCGAGTACGGAACTTGAATTTGGATACAGCCCTTAAAATACGTTCGTTTTAAAATAATTAATTTCTCGGAAACTTATCGTACGAATGGCATAAAAATTTGTTTTTAGACTACTTGAAGGGTGTAGAGTTCATTTATGCTGTCAGAATTGTGCACTGCTATTGAAAAAAAAAAACAAAGTTATGGTTCGTTTTAATATATAGATGGCCCCCTAAACAAATTTTATATACATCATTTAAAAATAGACTTTATTTCCAATCGTTCGGTGTCAGTAACTTTTTTCTACGATAATTTGTTGAGGAGTTAGTAGGGGGTGTTTACTTTTTTCCCCCCCACTACTGTACAATTAGCTATGTTGAAACTTCTGAAGAAAACTCCACAGTTCGTCCAGAATGTAAACAACATATCTTTCCCTCTAAATCAGTGGTTCCCAAACTTTTATTGGCCATGCCTCAACAAAACATCTATAAAATCACCATGTTTTTCCCCTCCTACATTTGTAAAAATGTTTCTTATTATTTAAGAAGTGAACTCTATCCACATTGTGGAAGCGTAATAGATCCTCAACAATAACTATTCATTTCACGTTGTTTAACATATGAAAGAGGTGAATCTTCCGTCACAAATTAATCCTTTAACCGCCAAAATTATAAGATTGACATTTTCGACTTTTAGCTGAACGTCGCTTGCCACCACAAACTCTGAATGAAAGATAATTTTCGCTTTATATGATCTTAAAATTTTATGTCTTTAAGTAAGGCCAATTTTTAATTTGAAAAATAGTGGCGGATATCAAAATAACTGAAATATGTGCATTTATTTTGACTGTTGCGTGAACGCAACACCAGCGGGTAATTGGTTAATAATTATAATTATTAAATTACAGTTTTGTAATATTGTATTAATTTATCAACAATATTTAACGAATCTCATAGTCACATTTGCCATTGTGAATTAAAATTTAATTTCAATAACAGAAGCAATTCAAAACACACAAGATTCCAGCTGTGGACACCCAAAAAAGAATCAACCCCCAAAAAGCAACTGATAATTATTTTTATTTAAAGCGTGAACGTAATGGAAGTATACTAATGAAAATAAATATTCATTTAATAAGGTTAACAATAGTTTTTAAAATATTTATGAGAATAATTAATTGTTGAAAAAAATATTTTCATTTTCACAAGATAAATATTATAATTGTTTCAGATGGAAGATTTAGAATATCAAATTTTAGAGAATTACAAATTCAAAAATATTCGAAGTTTCCATTATAAATTGTCATAAAATTCAGTTCTACTCTATATTGCCATTAATGACCGGCAACTTTCAATTTTAGACATTTTGCCGAATATTTAAAAATATACTTGACAGATTCTTCTGAAATTTCAGGATTGAAAAGAATAGGTATGACCTCATATTTAACAATGTCCATTTGATAAGGGAGGCAATTAGGGGGCCAACAAAAAATCAAAGAAAAAAAATAATACTTGGGATCACCCTGTAAAATAAAATGCACGAAATGATCTATCGCTACCGAATATAAATAAACAGACATTGTACAATATGTGTATTCTTTTGTGTAAGAATAGCATGTATATTAATTGAGATATAGCGATTTATTTAAAAAAATTAAAAAATTCTTGCATGTTTTTTGCTTATAATATGCAGGGCTTTCAACCAAATTTAATGCCGGTTTCAGAAAAATTGACAAAATATAGTAGAAACAATATAGTGCAATTAGAATACAAATATATTAAATATTTTAGGAAATATGACCAATTGTATGAAATAATTTTTATTTGCGCATGCGCGAACGATAACAAGGATCATTTTACATAATTTAATAGTCAACTCTATGGAGCAACTTATTAAAAAAAATCTAGTCAACTATCGTAAAAATTCAGAAAGATATCGGCGTTAGAGTGAGCAAATTTTTAGTTGTTCTCTAAACGCAGCTGAATGATAAGGGATTTTCCACAAATTGTAATTTTTAATTTTTAATTTTTTTTAATTTTCATTTTTTATTGATGCTTTAGTTCTTCTTGGATAACCATCGGAATGAGACTATACCATGATCAAAAGAAATATCAAAATCGAAGCATTTTTTCCAAATCTACTGGTTGATACTCACTAAATACTAACTTTTGTCTGAAAGTCAGTTAATAAAAAATGACAATTTGTGTAAAATCCCTTATCATTCAGCTGCTTTTAGAGAACAACTAAAAATTTGCCCACTTTAACGCCGATATCTTTCTGAATTTTTACGATATTTGACTAGATTTTTTTTAATAAGTTGCTCCATAGAGTTGACTATTAAATTATGTAAAATGATCTTTGTTATCGTTCGCGCATGCGCAAATAAAAATTATTTCATACAATTGGTCATATTTCCTAAAATATTTAATATATTTGTATTCCAATTGCACTATATTGTTTCTACTATATTTTGTCAATTTTTCTGAAACCGGCGTTAAATTTGGTTGAAAGCCCTGCATGTTATAAGCAAAAAACATGCAAGAATTTTTTAATTTTTTTAAATAAATCGCTATATCTCAATTAATATACATGCTATTCTTACACGAAAGAATACACATATTGTACAATGTCTGTTTATTTATATTCGGTAGCGGTAGATCATTTCGTGCATTTTATTTTACAGGGTGATCCCAAGTATTATTTTTTTTCTTTGATTTTTTGTTGGCCCCCTAATGGCCCCCCTTAACAAATCGAGATTGTTAAATATGAGGTCATACCTGTTCTTTTTAATCCTGAAATTCCAGAAGAATCTGTCAAGTATATTTCTAAATATTCGACGAAATGTCTAAAATTGAAAGTTGCCGGTCATTAATGGCAATATAGTGTATATTAATATAAATAAAAGAACAAAACAGTTCTATTTCGTTTATCGTATACTGTACAATTAGCTACGTTGAAACAGTTGAAAAAAACTCCATAGCTCAGCCAAAATAATAACATATCTTTGCGAATAAATCAGTGTTGCCAGATAGTAAAAAGTCAATTTTCCCCAAATTTCTCAAATTTTAACCAAATGAGGGTTTTTTCCGCAAAAGTCCCCAACTCAGATTCTGCTCAAAAAAGAAAATTTTCAATTTACCACTATAAAAAATCTTTAACGAATTTAAACTCAATTCCTCCCCCACACACAAATCAAGCCTATTTTTGAAAAAAATATTCCATTTATAAAAAAATAAGCATTTAAAATAAGCAGAATTTTGCATGCATATTCGCAACTAAACGAACAGAATGAGAGATACATTTTACAAGTTCTTTTATGCTTCTTTCCTAAATTATTTCCAATGGAAGATGTTGACCTATCATTACATTAGTTCCATCTATGTTTATGCCAATAAGTTTTTCAAGGTTTAGACAGTCTCTAATCAGTTGAGATTTAAATGAATCTGAGATGGTGTTGGCCTCACCTGCTTCTTGTTTTCACGTTGTTTTTTGTCGTCTCTTCTGAACTGTGTGTCTGTTCGCGATGACTAGGAAAATCTGCCGCACTTATATAGTGGTCTGGAAATTCAGGTGGGGATAGTCCAAGGAAGGTCATGAAGCACTTGTGATACGAGTAAACTGTCATGTTGTAAACAACGAGCACAACCACGAGAATAATGATTGATATCTCCGATTTCTGTATTTTACTTTCGTTTTCCAATACAAAATCGAGTTCGAGACAGATCCAGTGTTGTCAGATGATTACAAGTAAACTTTAAGTGAGTGAAACACTGAAAAAAAATTCCCCAAGTTTTTCCCCCATGAACTACTTGTCCCCAAAATGTTACCCTGAATGTTTAATATTCCCCAATAACGGGACATAACGGGACAAATTCTTTGGCAACACTGGAATAAATATAATCATCCGGTATAATGATAGCTTTTAAAACTTAATCAAGTTTCCGAAGACGTCTATTCTTTATTAGTTTATTCAATATTCTTTTAATTTTACTGGGGGCAGTAGAATAAAATTATGCATTAGTTCTCGGTTTAACACGTTCACACCGCACAGTGGGGCATTTCAGAAATCTGGGCGCCCAAAATTATTTTTTTCTTTTAAATTAATTTAAACGTTTAAAGCAGTAAATAAATGCACTTTTTGAAATAAATATTGTTTAATAACTTAAAAATCATGGATGTTTTGCAACTTCGTACTGATTTTTATTGATCAAAATTAGTTTATAAAATAAATGATATTTATGATAAACAGTATTATAAAATAAATGATAATTATGATAAATAGTATTATAAAATAAATGATAATTATGATAATTAGTATTATAAAATAAATGATAATTATGATAAAAATATTATAAAATAAATGATAATCATGATAAATAGTATTATAAAATAAATTATAATTATGATAAAAAATGGAATAATATATTGAATAAATTATAGAAACAGATTATTAATGATAAGAACAATTAGTTTGTAAATCACCAAGGTGGGATATTTTAATCAGATGATAATTCAGAATCGTAATCTGTTTCGTCTGTAATCGTAATGCATTGTGGATGACATTGGATACCATTTATATAATTGGACGTAGAGCTCTACTGTTTTTTCTGTATATTCCTTAAATTTATCAAGGTGAATTTTGTGGCCACTGGATATGATTTCAAGAATAACTTTAAATCGATATATTAAATTTTCATCAATTCCCCATTTATATATAAGAATTAACGCACTTCTTTCATCTTCTTTTAAACTTTCCAAAACTTCTTTTAAATAAATGAATAATCGTGTCACTGTTAAATTAAGTAAATCTTGAATATTAATTTCAGCGCAAGTTTCAGTAATTTTAAAAGACTCTTTGTCTGGATAGCAATCAATTTTAGACCATTGTAGAAGACTATAACAAGGGTATGCATATTTTTGATATCGTCTTATAATTTCGTATTGATTCCTTGAAAGGTTATCTTCGACAAATAATGATAACACTTGTAAAGGCGATATTTGTGTTTTCTTTTCCGTCTGCTGAGTTCTCAAATATGCTTTTTTTATTTTGTTGCTCGCATTGGTGAACATGTTAATGCCTTCAGAACATGGGCAGCATCCCTCTTCCCTGAGGTTTCTGACTTTATCTGAGAGGCATGTGTAAGTACTTCCACATCAGTCAAGCTCCTCAAACTTTCAGGCTTTCTCCACTTTGACCAGTCACTTAATTCAGTGAACGCTTTTGCTGGCCTTCCTGGTCGATTTATTTTTCTTGAAATTTCTACTGTACCTTCAAGCCATTCCTTATTATTTTTCACAAATTTATCTAACATATAATGGGCTTCGATCCATTTGCTCTTGAACTGAGATTAAAATTGGGAGAAATTGTGCTTCAGGTTTTAAATTTCATCATCATCAAAATTATCGCTAATAAGAAGGTAAGTTTCAAAATAATTTAATCTATGATTAATGTTAGGCAAATTCTGCTGTTGCATAATGTTTAAAAATTCTTTTGGAGTCATTAGTCTGACATTCAAAGGCCCTAAATAAAAATAAATACAAAATATGAAAAAAAAGAATGCATAATAATTATATGCAATTTAGATAGATAACATCATATTATCCCTTATTTTTAAAAAAAATCTCACAATCTTTCGCTAATTTTTAACAGAAACATATGGAAAATTGCCTCGACTTATTTTTTAGATAAACAAATGTTAATAACGAGCAATAAATTATTTCAATTTTATGAAAAGTGCTTAACAATAATAAAAGGGAATGAATACATTACTTTAAAGCAATTTTATTTTAATTATATAAATTTAATTTCAATCAGAATGACTGAAAAATAAACAAATGTGATCACTTTCTAATCCATCACAACAATTTTTTTCCTATTAAAATTTATATGATAAATATCAGTTAAAAATCAATATATAGTAATTTTGTATGCTTACTCAGAATTTTGGAAGAGCATATTTATATCGTCTTCATTTTAAAAAGGGGACGAAGGTGGAACTACTTTAAACGAAAACACAAATAGAAGGGTGTATATTTATTGGTACAACAAGTAACTTTGCTTGGAAATGTTTGGAAATATAACTTAACCCTTCGTGAATTGGGAAACAAGGGAAAAAATAATAGAAAAATATGCATTATTTTAAATTAATTTTGTAAATACTAAAACTAGTTCTTTCTCAATTCAAAGTTTAAAAAAATAATGATACATACCTGTCTCGTCACTATCCATAACGATTAAATTTTAAATACAGTAGATTTCCGTTACAACGAATTCCATTACAACGAAAAATCCTGTTACAACGAAATTTGACAAATCCCCTTTTCAAATTACATTAACCATAATGTATTAAAAATTCCGATTTAACGAAGTGCATTTTTTTAGGAATTCCGTTACAACGAAAAATCTTCATCGAGCTCTTTTTTCTTTTTTTTTTGAAATGATATCTGGTTCGTGGCAAGAAATTAGCCACAAAGCAATTTCTAACTGTTGGAAACATGACCGATTAACTGAGACCGAAGAAAATGAATCAGAAATTTTTGATTTGGAGGATTCCTCTGAGTTAAACACAATTTAGAAGGCTGCCAAAAAATTAACATCAGTCCCTGATCAGGTGGATTTGGAGGATTTCTTATCTGTGGATGACAATATTGAAATATGCTCTGAAGTGTGTGGTGAAGATATCATTTTGTCCATTAAAAGCACATTAGACCAACAAAATTACGAATGCAGTGACGAGACGACGATACTGATGTTACTGACGATTCAAAAGTTACCGCTTCGAGAGCTCTTTCATGCTTGGTGAAAATGCGTGCTTTTGTTTCTCATCAAAAAAATGTTCCAGAGGAGGTATTTTCTCACATTCATTCGTTGCACACATTTTTGTTATCATCAACTACCTATTTCTTTGTACAAATTAAATAGCAGATTTTCTGCAATAATGTGCTATTAAATAAAGGTTATTCCGTAATTTTGTATTTTTAAAATTTAATTTAATTTTACTAACTTTTTATATGTTAATTTAACTAGTCCTCCATTAAAATCTTCTATAACGAGAGGTAAATTTATCTTGCATAATTAGTTTACGTGTATATATATGTAATTCATTAGATAAATAGGAGTGATTCCGTTACAACGAAAAAATCGTTACAACGAAATATTTTAGCGGTCCCGTGGAGTTCGTTGTAACGGAAATCTACTGTATATCCAAAAATAAAGTTATTCCCATTCAAAAATAGAAAATCACAATGAAGAACAATTTGACACTCATGCACTTAACGCAACACTCCAGTTTCAACTGATAGCAGGAGGTCATCGTTCACTTAAAGGAGATAAAAATTGCATCACGTGATTCCCCAATGATTCTGTTTTAACTTATATCCATCCGTTCGATCCTGCGTTGTACTTTATGAAATCGACTTTTGGCCGGCCAGATTCTTCAAATACCCCACAGTGCGCCGGCGTGGTGGGCCACACTCGACTGTCTCAGAGTTGTCAAGTCTCCGGATTTTTGCACACCACTATTATTTTAGAGAAAATGTTGTTCCTTTAAATCGCCCAATTGTTCTAATTAAATAAAACAATATTTTCTGTATTAAAATACTGGTATCCAAAATGCCGCAGACTTTACAGCTCTGAGACGGTCGGGTGTGATCCACCGCACCGGCGTGAACGTGTTAAGGGAATACAAGACTGGGTGCAATCCTATGCGAGATTTAAGACCCGTTTCCTCGGAAACTATCAGGCCGATTTCTATGAAATTGAGAAACCATATTCACTGGATTATGCTCAAGACTTATGGCAGGCAGTTTTTTTCTGTGACCCAAACATTTATTTTAGAGCAATGGCAATTTTTCAGAAATTTTCAATTTTCAGAAATGTTGTTTTCTGAAACTAATTAAATTTTTTAAAAACTCTCTGCCGCATATGAACTTATATTTATACTCTGCCAACAAAAATATTTGTTATCGAAATAACTCGATTACTTTAGGAGTTAATGGTGAGTAAAATTTTTCGGAAATCTAAAAAACTTCTAGCACGTCTAGCTTGTGTGAAGTTCTTGCATAGTTTTATCAAACACATGAATTAAAATAGATGTAAACACTTGTATAAAATTTAATTATATAGAATAAATAAGTTTTAAATGTTAGAGTAAAATTAATGTCAGTGGGCGTGGCGTCCAAGTAGTGTATTTCCTTTAACCTCTTAATTCTCGCTCCCGTCATATTGACGGGCTGGGTCTTTTATTCAGATTATTTGATTCCCACCAGTTTTATAAAATAGTGAAACTGGCTATATTTTAGTATCGGTTTTTACAGTCATTAAATAAGGTGAATATTTCTTTTTCATAAAAGTGGTGCAAATAAGCAATTTGAATTATTCAACCGTAATTTAATTCGAGCGTTAAGGGGTTAATATGATGTTCGTGTGACGCCACGTCTACTTGAAAATCATATCGGTAATGGCGGAAATTACAAAAATGGTTCAACTGAAAATACATAAAAAATTTATGGTTTTGGATAACAGGGTGAATTTCAGGAGTAACTCCAATATGATATTCTCAAATGAGGGGAAAACCTCACTAACTGATTCATTCATAATTCAATATTAGTAGCTCCACCCACCTCCGAATAATACTGTATATTTACTGATATACTTTCCCCCAACAAAAACATTGATCTTTTCATATAAAAAATGACAAAATATAAGGTTTTGCTTGTTTAATTTTACATTAGTACGCATTATTTTAAAGATGACATTATAATTCAGCAATATTTTTCTGCTAAATTGTATCTTTTGCATATCTCTATGTTACAGACAGTTTACTGTTAAATTTTCCATAGAGGTTATTATACAGTCTATTTTTAATGAGTTTAGCAAAAATCTTCATAAGCTTTGTCAATTTGGTGATTTAGCATTTAATATTAAAATTTGATTTAGTACATTGGTATTAAAATAATAAATTTTACGATTAATAAATAAACTTTTTATTTATTTTATTTTATCATGATTCGATATTCATTATATATTACAAAATACCTTTAACCCTTTGAAGGGCGGTGGAATATATTTTATCCCACCTACGTTTAATCAAGATTCTCACCGGAAACTTTTAAATAAATTTTATTTTTGTGACTTTGATGGAAAAATATTGTAAAATTGGTTTTCCTTATTTTGAAATGAAATATATGGAAGATTTGGTGGGAATTCAACATTACAGGAACACAATCACTTGCCCCTCAAAGGGTTAATATACAGGGTATCTCAAATTTACGTTTACACGTTTCAAAAATAATTTAACCCCTTAATTCTCGCTCCCGTCAATATCTCGGGCTGAGGTGTCGTTCGTTATTTCTCGTGCCCGTCATATTCTCGGGCTGGAGATTTAATTGCTGGAAAAAACTTCTGAAACCAGAAAAATTGAACTGGAATTTCCATTTGAAGTCTTTGAATATTAGCATTCCGGATTGATTTGTACGATCTATAATTTGCCATAGATTTGTCATAGATTTGTAATATTTTTGTCATTTTGATATGGATTCTGATGAATCAAGCCTTTCAGATGATAACTGGAATATTAGCCCCTTCACGGTCGCTTAATATTTGAAAAAACCATCAAAAGTGTACCTATTTTTTTATTACAGAAATTGAATAATTATAAGGTTTCTAAATAAAATATGCAATTAGTTTATTTTTAAGGCGAAAACACAATATTTTATAGCCCTATTCATATTTGTATAAAAGCCATCATGCGAGAATTATGTGTCTTAACCTCTTAAGCTCCGCCCCCGATAAATGTAGGCTACTATCTTTTAATTCAGATTGTTTGACTCCCACCAGTTTTTTGTAAATAGTGTAAATGGCTTTATTTTCGCATCATTTTATCTGCCGTAAACTACGGTGGTGGGAATCAAACAATCTGAATAATAAAAAAAGTAAGCTACATTTATCGGAGGCGGAGCTTAAGAGGTTAAGACACATAATTCTCGCATGATGGCTTTTATACAAATATGAATATGGCTATAAAATATTGTTTTTTCGTCTTAAAAATAAACTAATTGCATATTTTATTTAGAAACCTTATAATTATTCAATTTCTGTAATAAAAAAAAATAGGTACACTTTTGATGGTTTTTTTCAAATATTAAGCGACCGTGAAGGGGTTAAAAGAAACAAACAATGATATGAATTATACACATCAATGACATGCATTTTGGTTTTTTATGCTGCTTAAAAAGATAATAAAAGTTTTTTTTTATATAATGTTTTATTTCAGGATTTCAATGTGTGCGAAATTAGTCGCGCGCAACACATCGAGTCTATACGAGATTTCTCACCACATTCTATGAAGCATTTCAGAATCAAGAGTCTGATTGGCCTCTGTAATTCGGCTTTTCAGTTTGTAAGTGTCACAAATGGGAGCTTGGTAAACTCTCTTTTTCACGTATCCCCATAAAAACAAGTTCAAAGGTGTTACTCTAGGTGGCCATGGTATTGGACCTCCTCTTCCTTAATTGTGGAATAAAACATTGAAAAGAAAAAAAAACTTTTAATATTTTTTTATGGAAACATTGAAAAAAAACTTTTGATATTTTTTATGGAATCTAAAAAACTTTAAAGCATATATCATTGGTTTATTTTTAATTATTTTGTGTAAAGATACATTTCGGACACCATCTACATTTTTTTCCCTTATGGCTTTATGTACTTCATTAGAATTATTAACCCTTAAATGCGCGATTTTTTATTTTGTTTCTAAAAGATTATATATGATACTCTGAAAGGTTTATAACACAGGGAAAATAATGAAAAAAATCAGAGATATATTTTTCATATAATACGTCAATCTTTCTTTCTGTTACACATCTGCAATAAAAGTAAAAACTACTGTCGTGTGTTTTACGCTAAAATAATGCAAATTAGTAAATACTTTAAAATGAGTATGCCTCCAAATACCTTATTTTATATAATTATTTATTTTATAAAACTTAACCTTTAACCATTTAATTCCCATAACAGAATATGTTCTAGAAATTACGTGGTGCAGAGAATCTGACTTTACACCAGAAAGTTTCAATGGTTAATTTCGCTTTATTTAAATACGGGATATCTGTTTTCTAATTAAAGCAAATATTGCTATTTTAATTTTCTGGTGTGAATTAGGTATATGCGAATGAAAAAAATCTATTACATTCAAAACAGTGTTGTTTGCATATATACAAAACTGCGCACTAAAGGGTTAAATGTTCATTATTTTAATTGTAAACAATAAAAATGCGTATAAGATTTTATTTCTCATTACACAAGTAGTTATAAATTTCTTTAATAATTAATTTAGACATTTATTTAAAAATACTATCGTATGTTACTCCACTATTCCCCGTTTAACTCCCCCCCCCCCCCTAAAAAGACATTATTATTAAGCTTGAAGAATTAAGTATTCTCAGAAATATTTTATTTTTATTATAACCAAATTAAAAATGAGCATTTTGATTCATTAGTATGTCATCATTAAATTATGGTCCTAAATAGAATAATAAAAAATCATTACATATAGTTTTATTTAGGGTGTTTATTACTGACTTCACAGTCCCATTAATTGTCACAGCAAAAACTGTGTGTGTTGTCAGTTATTTTTGTTAAATTTTTAAATCACAATGAGGAATATGATTCGGATGAGATTTGTTAACCTTCCTACCCTGAAATGAATGGGCGTGGGTCTAATCGACCCATTTATACAATTCTTTCATTCGATTCGAACTAGAAATTTTTTTGTAAAGTAAGACAAAATTAAAACTAATATAAATAAATACATTAAAAAGTTTTCAAAGAAAATTCTGGTGTGAAATGTTATTATTAAGTTTGAGTAAAATTTCAACAGGGTAGAAAGGTTAAATATTATTGATAGATTAATATGATAAAGAAACGGAATATATAATTATAACTAATTATCAGGAACACGGAGGAAAATAGAAGCCAGCTTGATGTCACCACAAATGAACGTTAAAAAAAAAAAAAAAGTCATCATTCGGAACAAGAAGTAAATGACCAAACAATATTTCCAGGGAAGTTTCATTACAGAGAAATCGCAACTAATCTAAAGTAAGTTGTTTCCATTACTTATTGTACTTTCCTTGATGATAATATCTGTTTCAATACATTAAATGTAACTCAGTATGTTAAGAGATAGATGAGAATAATATCTTAATACAGTAATCCCGAGTTTTGATTATTCGCGAAATAAAAAATGAAGAACATTTCAACCTTCACGAATACTTAATTTGGTTATTCGCGAATTTTGTTTCATAAAGAATATTTTTTTACAAAGTATACTCGCTCTGTTTTATCAATTCCATAAACTATTTGACACTGGACAGCTGCATTGTAACTGTATAGCCTAAGTTCTGAGAACTTCAACCCTTGTATTGAGGTAAAATATAGATCAGTAATTTCGATAAATCCGAAATATAAATTAATGCTAAAACTAAAAATATCGTAAATTTTCCAAAATTCAAAATTTTTATTGCAACTGAAAATTTTTCTGAAAAAATGTATGGGAAAGTTTAAAACTTGAACAACAACTTGTTGAGAAAGCAATAAAATGCGAACCTTGAGTGTGTTCAGAAATGCAGTTCGCGCCGCGCGCGCGCTCAGAAGTTTATGCCATGGAGTAGGTCTTATCGAAGAAAGGAATTTTAAAATAATTCAATTATTTCATTATTTTTATGGTTCAAAAAAGGTAAAACCAACGACTATATTTCTTTATCCTTCCAAAACATGGTTTTCGTAACAGAAACACATGCCCATGTTCACTCAGATAAAATCTAAAATAGTCGGGAAAAACATCACGTGACCTTCTTTATCTACTTTAGCCCATTTAGCATTTAAAATTAGTTAACCAACCGCACACAAACTCCGTGCGAGCTGCTCAAAAAAATTGTGTGGGCGATTTGATCAATGGAGTTAGGAATAAAGAGGAGGAGACATATAGTGTACTGTCTACCAGTTGCGACCGAAGTAACTGAGGAGGTTGTCACAAGATGGCGACTGCTCTTTTTAAATCGGATCTTCAGTTTCTGATTACAGCCAGGGCATCCATATTTACTTCCCACAAGTAAATATGGATAGAAAATTTCGTCTTATTTAAGCATCTTACTGATGGATTTTTTTTTCAAAAATGAGGTAAAAATTTCCATTTGTTTTTACTGGTGTCAGTATTCCTTGTAAAACTGTCAGTTTGTTTCCGTGGTTGTCACAAGATGGCGGAAACATAGGGCCAAACTACCGCCAAAGTAAACTCCTACCAGTAAAATTGAAAATCTGCTTCTACCATTATATATGACTGAAATTTTGCAACAATAAGGCGTTTAAATAAGTTGAAAATTGCTATATAAATCTACTGGTGGAAATTTCCACCGGTGGAAAACAACGCCTGCGACAGCGGTTACAGTTGAAGCTTCACTATTTTAAGGATATGCCAGTTCCTCTTTATTAATAGTTCCATGATTTGATCACGTGATTGTGCGTTTTATGCTTATGTTTTACTGGTTGTGCTTTGTTTGGTAGGTTGATTGATACAATTTAAGAATTCAACTGGTGATCTAAAAATTTTAACTTTTTAACAATTTTCTTTTTATTTATTTAAAAATGATTTATCAGTTGATTTATATCTTCCGTGATAAATAGAATGCTGTTAGTAAACCAAGATTGTGATATCAACATATGAGATTTGTTTGTAACCTACTATATTGGATGGATTTCAATGGAATTTGCACTGTTAGTTAGACAGTTTTTCAGAGAAGGTTTTAACATATATATTTCTCATTTTATGATTGCATATTTTAATACCGTGTGGATAACAGACCAAAATACATCATAAAACATGAGAAATAAATGGCATTCAAAATTCTGTTAGTATAAACAAAATACTTACTTTCAGTAGAAAATTTATAAACATTCTAATCATACTTTATTCACTACAAAACTAGACAGCAAACCTATACATTTTATCTCTTTAAAAAATATATGTACAGATATTTTTAGTTAAAATAATCTACAACTATTACTTTTTATTTTTATAATGTTCAAAGTAAAATATGATTTCCAGCCTAGTCTCGATAAAAAATCACTCCTAAAGTACTCAAAAAAGAAAAAGAAAATCAAGGAATTATCCTACGCGCAAAAGGATATTTTCGCACAATATATATTATTTTTTCATTTGGATTTGCTTAATGTTTATATCATTATACATATACCGGGTGTCCTAAAAAGGACTGACTGATTTTAAAATTCAATAACTT
The DNA here is from genome assembly GCA_963932465.1 of Maratus speciosus. Lineage (NCBI taxonomy): Eukaryota > Metazoa > Arthropoda > Arachnida > Araneae > Salticidae > Maratus > Maratus speciosus. Next base: position 287,809,183 of record OZ010794.1, read on the forward strand.
GCAAACGGTGACAGATATTTAAAAAATTCTTGCAGGGGGGTTATGCACGAGGTCAAAAGTTTTTTTACAGTGATTTTCGATTTTAGTTCGAATTACAAACAATAGATGGCGCTGCGATCAATAGACGCTAAATTCAGGCTCGATTTTTGGTCCTTCGGTACCCACTTAATACATTTCCATCTCCTTTTTCCGCATGAAAGAAGAGATCGACCAAAAAATCGAGCCTGCTTTTAGCGCCTATTGCTTACAGCGCCATTTATTGATTGTAATTCGAACTAAAATTGAAAATCACTGTAAAAAAATTTCTGACCTTATGCATAACGCTCCTGCAAGAATTTTTTAAATATCTGTCACCGTTTGCAAGTTATTGAATTTTAAAATCAGTTAGTCCTTTTTAGAACACCCGGTACATACTACATATATAATCACTTAGAAACGAAACTTTGAATATTTAAAAGGCGTTCAGATGTAAAACTTTCATCTCGAAATACCTCATTTTCTCACATTTAAATAAGTATTTTATTATTATAATAAAAATACACGTGCCTCTGTATAATAAAAACATAAAATATATCTTCATCAAAAATATCTTATTCATTATGAAAAATATAAAACATCCAATAAACAAAACGAAAAAAAATTATGACACAATGTGGTACTGGAAGGATTCGAATCCAGAATTCCTAGTCTCGAGTTCACTGCCTTATCCATTCAGCCATCTAGCATACGTTCCTTTTGCAACAAAATATCTTTATAATTAGCAGCATAATTAATCAAATCCATGATCTGTTCCCGAACACACTACGTGTTCTCCCATCCATGATATTGACCCACTCCCTGTTCCTGTCTCCTGAGCTCGCGCGCCCAGCGCGCGTGCATCTTCAGCACACCCCTTATTTCGTCAGGAGTCTGAAATTTAAAAGAAAAATCGAAACCGCAAATTTTCCTTGCATGGAAATTCATAAACAAAAGATCTTTTCTTACAAACAATCGTATATCAATATATTTTTTCAGCCATCAACTAGTAACTAAACTTTGTACAATATGTTTATAATTATTCAAACTTATTTACAGCATGCTTTTTTTAATACTTAATAAATATATTTTTACTTTTCAATTACTTTTTTCCATTAAAACAAAATCTTAAAACCTAACTTGCGATTTTAACATTCGCGAAGGTTTCCGCGAATCTAATTCTCGCGAATGTTAACCCCTTCGCGACGGGAGCCTTTTACGAAATGTTTATTACTTTGTTACCGGTTTTAAAAAACAGAAGTTTGTGCCTATTCAAATCGGGAAAATGCTCGGATTAAGTAAGGCTAATTTTACAGTAAAATTTTACTGGTGAGGATAAACGAGGATCCTTAGACCTATTTCCTGCACGTATACGTGTCGCTCGTCCCCAAGGGGTTAAGGGATTACAGTACTACTGAAAAACAAATTCCGTTTTATTTAAAAATTCATCTTTTAATTCTGCACTATTTAAAACCGAAAATAAAGACTTCTGATTTTAAATGAATCTACTTTGATAGCAAACGACTCTCAAAACTTCGAAAAATTCAATTTTTAACCCCTTGGGGACGAGCGACACGTATACGTGCCGCATGAAGCGCTCAGAATCCTTGTTTTTCCTCACCAGTAAAATTATTCTGTAAAATTTGCCTTGTTTAATCAGCACATTTTCTCGATTCAAGAAGACACAAATTTCTGTTTTTAAAAAACGGTGACAAAAGATTAAAAATTTCGTAAAAGGATCCCGTCCCGAAGGGGTTAAAAAAAAGTATCTGTAGTTTTACGTGTATATATATGTGTGTGTATGGTAGGCGGAAAAAAGCGCACCGGAAAAAAGCGCACGGAAAAAAGCGCACCGGAAAAAAGCGCCCCGGAAAAAAGCGCACTCGGAAAAAAGCGCTCCGGAAAAAAGCGCACCTTTTTACAAATCACATATTAGATAAGTCTGATAATAATACACAGGGTTAACCTCAGAATATAAACACCAGATTGAGATGATTTTTTGAAATCTGGCGTCTTGCTCCCTCGGTACGGAGAGGCTGTGTGTGTGTGTGTGGGGGGGGGGTCTTTAAAAGGTATCTCAAAACCTGCATTGCCTTGATGATGATAAAATTTTGTAAGGTATGCAGAATCAGAATATAAACATCAGGTACTTATATATACAGTGAAACCTCCCTGTGTGACCACCTCCATTAAGCGACCAACTCCCTGAACGGCCATTTTTTCATGGAACGAAATTTATTCCCATAGGCTCAATACTAATTTTACCTCCATTCAGAGACCATCCCAGTTGAACTCCCTCCATAAGCGACCAATTTTTTTTAAAGAAAATGAAACAGATTTTGTAAGGTATGCAGAATCAGAATATAAACATCAGGTACTAATATATATACAGTGAAACCTCCCTGTGTGACCACCTCCATTAAGCGACCACCTCCCTGAACGACCATTTTTTTCATGGAACGAAATTTATTCCCATAAGCTCATTACTAATTTTATCTCCATTCAGAGACCATCCCAGTTGAACTCCCTCCTTGAGCGACCAATTTTTTTTTTAAAAATGAAAGAAATTCCGTTTTTTCCAGGTCGCTTGAAGAAGGTTTTATTAAGAAAATAATTCCGGAGAGCGCATTATTCATCAGGCGGTGTTGGGGGGGCTTTAAAAGGTCTCTCAAAACCTGCATTGCCTCGATGATAAAATTTCGTAAGGTACGCAGAATCAGAATATAAACATCAGGTACTTACATATATAGTGAAACCTCCCTGTGTGACCACTTCCATTAAGCGACCACCTCCCTGAACGACCAGTTTTTCATGGAACGAAATTTATTCCCATAGGCTCAATACTAATTTTACCTCCATTTAGAGACCATCCCAGTTGAACTCCCTCCATGAGCGACCAATTTTTTTAAAAAGCAAATGAAACAAATTCCGTTTTTTCCAGGTCGCTTGAAGAAGGTTTTATTAAGAAAATAATTCCGGAGAGTGCATTATTCATCCAACTTCTAAACTAAGTTTAGATTATTTTTAATTCCGGTAATCTTTAAATGTTTAAACCCCTTTGTGCCCTTTTAGGCAATGAATTTAACTCTGATGACAAATTAGGAATGACAGTCGATAAACTCCCTTGCCCTATTCTGTCAGGAAACTCTCAAAGAAATAGATAAATTAATGATATAGTCATTATTTGTTTCCGTCCAAAAAACATTGCATTTATTTACTGAACTTCGAAAAGAAATAAAAGTTATAAAATATAAAACCGTAAAATCAAAGCAAAGGTCAATGTATTCATTTTTTAAACTCTACAGTAATTAACTTATGTAATTAACTTTTGTTTTGATACTTAAAGTTTTATATTTTTTCCTAATGTGAAAATTAAATTTTAGTAACGTTAATTGTTACCTTTTTTCAACAATTAAAATCTAGATTTAAACAGGACCTCCATTAAGAGGCCAACTCTCGGAGCGACCCATTTTTATTGGAACGGAACGTGGTCGCTTTTGGGAGGTTTTACTGTATACATATATATATATATATATTTAGTCTCCCTTATCCTTCTGGAGTACGGCTGTGTGTGTGTGTAGGGGGGGGGGGATCTACAAAATCCGAATCTATTATGGTTTTAGACGATAAAATTTTGGATCAGGATAAAATCAGGTTGTTTTCTAAGTATATAAACATCTAATTGCATGAGTTTCCTTTAATTTGGCCCTTTCCCTTCTACTTGGCGGGAGGGAGGGGGATTACAAAAATCTACGATTACCTTCGTCATAAAACTTTACAAGAGTCCATTAACATTTTATATAACTTCCGCCCCCCCCCTCTCCACACACACACACACACACTAAATTTGATAAAAAACTTAATATAAGACCCCCAGTGATCAAATTGTCACAACGGTTAGTTCTTTTAAGGTGTTCTCAAATCCAAAGGGGCAACTTTCTGACATAAATTTTAATTTATTTTTGTTCGAAAATGCATGAAACTGGCTGGTGTTGTTGTTCAGAAACTATCTAATGGAGCTGTTTTTTCCATATTTTTGCAAATGCAATAGATCTTTCAGAAAATAATGTCAAAGTGGGCGTTTGGAACCGAATTTCCGAGGAAGGAAGAAAGAGTCTCGAGCGGGCGAAAAACGGGTTTGTCACGTGATCGAAATCCCTTATAACTCAATAGGTAATTGATTGATCTAAATGTTAAATTTCTTAAATTAATTCTAAATTTTTAAAACAGTGTAAAAAAGCATTGAAATCTAAGATGAAAATAATTTGTAAAGTTTCTATGGGTATTTTGTCTGATGAATAAACGAAAAATGCTTTAAATACGTATTTACATAAGCTTAAATGATTATGTTTGTTAAAAAATAAGTACAACCAGTTTGTAAAAAGCAAATTCTTATCGGGCATAAAATGCATTCGCTTTAAAAATGATATTTCAATCTAATGCTGCTATTTTATGGATTTTTTAACGCTGAATCAAAAAATTATCTTCACTCTTAACCATTATGTCAAGATTTTTCGCAAATCGTAAATTTCAAGGTAAATAAACTACGAAAAATCTGATACTATAAAATAGATGTAAGACTTTTTTATTCAGTTTAATTTTATTTAATTCAATAATTTATTAGATTTTTTGGCTTATACTGGGTTTCTTACAGCTAAACAGCTCGGTTGTCCGATGAGGGTGGGAGGGGGGGGGATGAATTTTAACTTTTAGCTTTTTAACTTTGAAATTTACGATTTGAGAAAATTCCTGACGTGATGGTTTAAAATGAAGGCCATTTTCGGATTCAGTGCTAAAAAATGCATAAGAAACAATTTTCAAAACCAAAGAAACATGCCACAACCCAAATTTTGAAACACAGTGTTATCTAACAGCCTTTTAAAATATGTATCATTTTGTAAAGAATTGAGGCTGTTGTTTTTAATCCTTTTATTTAACAAAAAATCTGTTATTTTTATCCTCTTATAATGTTCAGTACAAACTGTACATTTTGCAGTAATACATCAGAATGATTAAATATTTCAAATTTATATTGCAATCCTAATTTTATTCTCAACCATTTCTTTAAAATATCTGACAAAATTAGATTTCTATTAAATTTGTGAATGGCCCCTAATGTGCAACAAAAAATATACTCCAGCTTTAAACTCGGTCAATTTTAATCGTAGAATAACGGGACTTTTCTTGCCTTACTTCACAGTGTAACAGGGAAATTTTACTAAATATAACTTATAGGACCTGGGGGACCGTATAAAAATTTAGATTCTGTAATTCTTCACTAAATTGTTTTTTCGCTTCAAACTTTTTTTTTTTAATCTTAACTCTGCAAGTAATTTTGACCATTTTTGTAACTAGAAGTATGCATCTATGACCAACGGTTGCGAAAATAAAGGTCGGTCAGGTTATACGTGGACACACTGTATATAAATTATAATCTAATACACAGTAATAAACTACTATGTATTATTTACAATCTTAAAACCTCTTTATACGCATTTTCAAAATAATACTAATAATAATTCTAATACCATACAATTGGGTTAAACATATATGATTAAATTTTAAGCATTTTCTTTTATAAGCAAGTTTTTATTTTTAAAAAAAATCCCTGCCGGCTTTGCCTACAGGCGCAGGTAGATTTCGAAGTTAAGTACTAATTTCACCAAAAAAACTAAATCATGATTAGAGATAAACCAAATTTAACGATTTTATCTGGGCGCTTTTGATGAGTTTTTAATGAAGATGTGTTTTAATGTTTTTATATAAGAGCTGGTTTTATCAGAATCATGTTAAGGCAATATTCAAAAATATTTTTCCATGTTCAACAAATCAAAATTTTCTAACACATTTTCAGATTTATTTTTCAAAGGAAAAACATGAAACTTGCTGACGTGATTGTTTAAGAGATTTATAAGCGACCTTTGTTTTTATTTTTCGTTCAATTAATTATAACTTTATTTATAAACAATTACTTTCTCAGTAGAACAATATTTTTCGTTTCCAACACAATCGATTCGAAAATTTCTGTTCAAAATGCCCACTTTGAACACAATCGATTCGAAAATTTCTGTTCAAAATGCCCACTTTGACATAATTTTTTAAAATATATTCTGCCTCAATCAAAAAATCTTCCATTATGGCACATTATCTAGTTTCTGAATAAGACAATCTACCAATTGGATGCCCTTGCCGCAAAAGTTTAAGGAGCACGCTTTAATTACTTTTTCCTCCCCAAAGGTCAAGAGGGGTGGGGTGTGAAAGTTGAAGGGACAGATATGGCGCATTCGCGTCTTGCTGCCTTTTTTTTCTTTGGCGATCAGCGAACGGGGCTTCGCCAAAGCACTGATCTTTCCAATAGGCCGTAAAGCAGAATTACGACAATTTTTTAAACGAGCCGGGCCGAGATAAAAATTTAAACGAAACCGATAAAATATGCGACCCCGGGAGAAGCATCATTCTGCTGGTGTTGATAGTTGTGTGTGTGTGTGTGTGGGGGGGGGGGGGCTTCTATCTATCTATAGAATTTTCTTGTGAATAATGTAGAAGTGGCTAATACTAAACATCATACATATATGTATACATAAATTTTGTACCTGGTACTGCTCACATCTACATACAGGGTATCACAAAAAGATGGTCACAACTTTAAGGCTGTTCTCAACTGCTCTGTTCAACAAGCGCAAAACGTTTTGACACATTTATAGATTCGTTTTTTAACGGAAAGATATTAAATTGGAAGACCTGACTATGGAAGCGATTTAGAATCAAACTGTGTTTTCAATTTCTTGATAAATAAAATACCAATTGAATTATAAGCGATTTTGATCACGTGACAAACATGCTTTTCACCCTTTCATGAGTGATTATTCTTCTTTCGCGCGGAAATTCGGTTCAAAACGCCCTCTGGCCCACTTTGACACTGCTTTCTGAAAGATCTATTGCGTTTGCAAAAAAACGGAAAAAACAGTTTAATTACATAGTTTCTGAGCTACAACATCTGCTCGATTCATGCATTTTCGAACAAAAATAAGTTAAAACTTATGTCATAAAGTTGTCCTTTTGGGTTTGAGAACACCCTTAAAAGAACAAACCGTTGTGACAATTTGATCACTGGGGGTCTTATATTAAGTTTTTATCAAATTTAGTGTGTGTGTGTGTGTGTGTGTGTGGAGGGGGGGGGGGGCGGAAGTTATATAAAATTTTAATGGACTCTTGTACAGTTTTATGAGGAAGGTAATCGTAGATTTTTGTAATCCCCCGCCCCCTCCCGCCAAGTAGAAGGGAAAGGGCCAAATTAAAAGAAACTCATCCAATTAGATGTTTATATACTTAGAAAACATCCTGATTTTATCCTGATCCAAAATTTTATCGTCTAAAACCGTAATAGATTCGGATTTTGTAGATTCCCCCCCCCCCCCCCCCTACACACACACAGCCGTACTCCAGAAGGATAAGGGAGACTAAATATATATATATGTATACAGTAAAACCTGCCAAAAGCGATCACGTTCCGTTCCAATAAAAATGGGTCGCTCCAAGAGTTGGCCTCTTAATGGAGGTCCTGTTTAAATCTAGATTTTAATTGTTGAAAAAAGGTAACAATTAACGTTACTAAAATTTAATTTTCACATTAGGAAAAAATATAAAACTTTAAGTATCAAAACAAAAGTTAATTACATAAGTTAATTACTGTAGAGTTTAAAAAATGAATACATTGACCTTTGCTTTGATTTTACGGTTTTATATTTTATAACTTTTATTTCTTTTCGAAGTTCAGTAGATAAATGCAATGTTTTTGGACGGAAACAAATAATGACTATATCATTAATTTATCTATTTCTTTGAGAGTTTCCTGACAGAATAGGGCAAGGGAGTTTATCGACTGTCATTCCTAATTTGTCATCAGAGTTAAATTCATTGCCTAAAAAGGCACAAAGGGGTTTAAACATTTAAAGGTTACCGGAATTAAAAATAATCTAAACTTAGTTTAGAAGTTGGATGAATAATGCGCTCTCCGGAATTATTTTCTTAATAAAACCTTCTTCAAGCGACCTGGAAAAAACGGAATTTGTTTCAGTTGCTTTTTAAAAAAATTGGTCGCTCATGGAGGGAGTTCAACTGGGATGGTCTCTAAATGGAGGTAAAATTAGCATTGAGCCTATGGGAATAAATTTCGTTCCATGAAAAACTGGTCGTTCAGGGAGGTGGTCGCTTAATGGAGGTGGTCACACAGAGAAGTTTCACTGTATATGTAAGTACCTGATGTTTATATTCTGATGCTGCGTACCTTACAAAATTTTATCATCGAGGCAATGCAGGTTTTGAGATACCTTTTAAAGCCCCCCCCCCCACACACACACACCGCCTGATGAATAATGAGCTCTCCGGAATTATTTTCTTAATAAAACCTTCTTCAAGCGACCTGGAAAAAACGGAATTTCTTTCATTTTTTTTAAAAAAAAATTGGTCGCTCAAGGAGGGAGTTCAACTGGGATGGTATCTGAATGGAGGTAAAATTAGTAATGAGCTTATGGGAATAAATTTCGTTCCATAAAAAAATGGTCGTTCAGGGAGGTGGTCGCTTAATGGAGGTGGTCACACTGGGAGGTTTCACTGTATATATATTAGTACCTGATGTTTATATTCTGATTCTGCATACCTTACAAAATCTGTTTCATTTTCTTTAAAAAAAATTGGTCGCTTATGGAGGGAGTTCAACTGGGATGGTCTCTGAATGGAGGTAAAATTAGTATTGAGCCTATGGGAATAAATTTCGTTCCATGAAAAAATGGCCGTTCAGGGAGTTGGTCGCTTAATGGAGGTGGTCACACAGGGAGGTTTCACTGTATATATAAGTACCTGATGTTTATATTCTGATTCTGCATACTTTACAAAATTTTAACATCTTCGAGGCAATGCAGGTTTTGAGATACCTTTTAAAGACCCCCCCCCCCCCCCCACACACACACAGCCTCTCCGTACCGAGGGAGCAAGACGCCAGATTTCAAAAAATCATCTCAATCTGGTGTTTATATTCTGAGGTTAACCCTGTGTATTATTATCAGACTTATTTAATATGTGATTTGTAAAAAGGTGCGCTTTTTTCCGGGGCGCTTTTTTCCGGATGCGCTTTTTTCCGGGGCGTTTTTTTCCGGGCGCTTTTTTCCGTGCGCTTTTTTCCGGTGCGCTTTTTTCCGTGATTCGTGTGTGTATATACATACAATGGAACTTCCCTTTAACAAAGTCCCTATTTTACGAAGTTTTCTACTTAACGAAATTTTCTGTTCAACCTTGATTTTGAACACCATTAGCATGTAAATTAATCTTCATACTAGCAAAAGCTATGCTTTGTTTGGATTCGCGAAGCATTATTTAATAAGATAAATATTTGAAAGTAACAATATATTTTTATATTATTTTTGCATCTTTATTAAGCAAAAACGTTATTTTATGTTTTGTCGCATTTTAGTTTCAGAAATGTAAATTCAGCCAAATAAGTAAGAATTTCTCGGAATTTTTTATTTATGATATAACGAATTTAACAATTAATTTTATTTGTTTACAATTCTTTTGTTGCCACTTTACAAAAAAAAAAAAAAAAAAAAAAAAAAAAACATAATATAATTCTTTTAAATTACGTAAGTATCGTCTGCGTAAATGATTTCACGTAAGAATAAATTGTGTATTTGAGATCTTAACACTGAGAAATACTTTTATAATTGAATGTAAATAATTGAATTTTCAAAAAATTTAATTCATATGCTGTAATTTTCATAAAAAAGTATTTTTAAAATTTCATAAAAGAAATCGTGAAACTATTTAATTAATCATGATTCTATCCATAATTACTAACTCCAAGATTTATTTTTTCTTCTGGAAATATAGGTGTTTCATTTTTTATTTGCAAAAATGCGTCCGTAATGGAAAAACATGTAAAATAAGTTAATTAAAATAATAAAATTTTTAAGGTTATTCTGTAAAAAAAACCAATATTCTGCAAATCTACAGATCATAATTTATTTTTATATTTAATTTCATATCAAAATACTGAATAGTTTTTTTTTTTTAATTTTAATTTTTATTTTTTAAGCGTACGCCAAAATGTAATTTGTGTACCCTAGTAGAGGATTCGCTTCGCTCATCCTAATTATAAAAAATAATGCGATGGGTGAGAACGGACTTTACTCACGAATGGCAACCTAAGTTTGATTCCAAACTTACGAACGGCGCCAAGAATATTTTAGTAAAATTATGCTTTTACTATAAACGTGTAAATCAGGGGTGTCAAACTGTGGTCCGCCGGATACCACTAAAATTTTACAGAAAAAGTCGACTTCTTGGATCGCCGAGATTCGATGATTAGATAAGGCAAAGATAACTGTAAAATTTTAGTGGTATCCGGCGGACCACAGTTTGACACCCCTGGTGTAAATTAACATGTTTATAATATCTGAAAAAGTCGTTTCTAAATTCCGGTGTCAGTCAATCATTTCATCATTTTACGGCAAAAATTGTCTTTGCCGGAAAGGGTTAAAATGTTCTTCACGCCTATTGATGTGTTTCTTCTGCTCACCCACCGCCCCTGAATACTAGGCTTCAGCGCTGACACAAAAATGGCGGCTGCCGAAGGCAGATTCTTTTTAACGTAGGTACGGTTCCTTAAATGTAGACACCAGTATTTTATAAAAGATTTCTCTGACTTGTTTAATCTTAGAAAAATAAAGCGGAAAAAACTTAAAAAAATTATTGGTACGAATATTTAAGGAACCGCACACACGTTAAAAAAAATCCACCTTCGGAAGCCGCCATTTTTGTGTCAGCGCTCAGGTCTAGTATTCAGGGGGCGGTGGCTCACCCGCGTCTGACGTCACATGGGTAAAGTAGCCTCGGGTAAAGTTCACTGAATATCCTACTGACGATGACATATTGCAATTTGTAATAAAACGTAAGTGAGGAAAATACAGCAATCGATGAAGATGAAAATTAAGAACTTTGGAAGATCTTCAAAAGAAGAAATGCCAAAACCCTTCGATACAATAAGAAAGGGATTCCAGTTTCACGAAAACGTCAGACGAATTGTTCAGATACTTACAAAAAATGCAAAAAATTTTGTGAACAGTGTATTTTTTAAAAATTTTTTTTTTTAAATAAGAAACCTGTACAAAGTAATACTACAGACTTTTTAAAAGTTAGGGTTTCGAATTCTGAGAAAAAAGAGAAAAGGTAAGGTACGATTCAGTTTATGTTTACCTCTCTTTATTGTTCTTTTAAACATTATTCTAATTAAAATTTTCTCATACGTCTACATTGATCAAAGAAAGAAAGCTACTGCCCAAATTAAAATACATGTTTCCACTATTTTCATTTTATGTGTAATTTTGCATTTTATTTATGTGTATTTTATTCAGAGTTGGGCAGATTTGTAATTCCAATTAACTGCAACGTAATTACAATTTAATTGTATGTAATTGATTATTACACATTCAAGCAGAAAAATTTCTTCAAATAATAGAATGGGTGATGGTTCCGTTTAATGTGATGCAAGAATATTTTTGCATCATGTAATTGTAACTATAATTAATTACATACAATTAAATTGTAATTACAATGCAAATAATACAAATTTGCCCAACTCTGATTTTATTATACAAATTTCATGAATTTCAGTTGATTTCTATTGAACGATTTTTTCTTCATAAAGAAATGTTTAAGTGCAACAATGATATTTCGTTAAACGGAAGTTTCGCTGTACATATACATAACCTCTCAGAAATACTTTCTTCCTATCACGGTAATTATACTGTCAGCACTGCTTCCAGGGTTTTTCCGTTAATTGACGAATATTCGTTTATTTCTTCTCTGTTACAGACGTAAACTATACGTAAATTGAAGAAAGTGGGGTAGAAGTAAAAGTTCCGGGCCTGGAATCAAACCAGCTTTCTTAGCACAACGAGACGAGTACGTTAACCATTGGACTACAGTTTCTCAGAAATGAGATACTTTGAAGTAGACATGTTTGCTTCAGATGAGTATGGCTTGATAATGGAGTTATGAATAAAGAGGAGGAGACATATAGTGTATTACCTACGAGTTACGAGTGAAGTAACTGAGAGGGTTGTCACAAGATGGCGGCTGCTTTTTTTAAATCGGATCTTCAGCTTCTGATTACCGTTAGGACAAACGTCCCACCAGTAAAATTGAATAGAAAATTTCCTCTTATTTAAGCGTCTTTTTCATGAAAATTTTCCTCAAAAATGTCGTAAAAATTTCTATTTGTTTTTACTGGTGTCAGTATACCTTATAAAACTGTCAGTTTGTTTCCCTGGTTGTCACAATATGGCGGAAGCGCACGCGCTAACTACCGCCAAAGTAAACTGCTACCAGTAAAAATGAAAATCTGTTTCTACCATTATTTATGACTGAAATTTTGTAGTAATTACGCGTTTAAATAAGTTGAAGAATTCTATATAAATCTACTGGTGGAAGTTTCTACCAGCGGTAAACAACGTGTGCGATAGCGGTTACAGTCGAAGCTTCACTATTTTAAGGATATGTCAGTTCCTCTTTATTAATAGTTCCATGGGCTTGATTAGTTTCTTGAAAAAGGTTTTAATTTTGAAGTTAATTTCGGAAAGATTTCGTCGTTAACCCGTTGGGGACGAGCGACACGTATACGTGCCGCATGAAGCGCCCAGAATCTTTGTTTATCCTCACCAGTAAAATTTTACTGTAAAATTTGCCTTATTTAATCAGCACATTTTCTCGATTCAGGAAGACACAAATTTCTGTTTTTAAAAAACGGTGACAAAAGATTAAAAATTTCGTAAAAGGCTCCCGTCCCGAAGGGGTTAAAGAGATTGTGTCTGGGGTTTCAATATTTTAGTATTAGTATATTATAGAATAATTGTTAACAATTTCTTTTCTCATTAATTCAAAAATACTCACAATTTATTTTCTTAAAGTTGAATAAAGTTAAATAAAGTTGAATTTGTAAAGTTGTTTATAAGAAATGTTAAAGGAACACATTTAATAGATATTTTAATTTAAATATTAAATGGAAAGAAAAAATCGACCTACTCAAAAAAAAGAAAAAAAAATCTTCTCAAATAACAATATAATATTCATAATTACTATATCAACTAGCAGTCTACTTAAAAATATTTATACAGTGAAACTCGTTTAAGATACGCCCGCTTAAGATACGAATTTCTTCCGGTCCCTTGAAAAATGCCTATTATACCTGTGTAAAATTACCCGCTTAATATACGTACGGATAAGATATGATCCCCTTAAGATACGAAGAAAATTTGTATGTTCATGTCAAAAACCCGCTTTATATACGAAACGGTGTTTGTGCAGTCCGTTTACTACGTGTCTTTAGGACAAAAGGGAAGAAGAGCAAAGGATTTCCTCACCAAATAATTATTCATACATACATCTAGTTTGTCGTTTTAAAAATAATTACGGAAATTTATTATTTTTCCTCTTTGAGTGTGTAATATTTAAATTTCTGTTTTCCAAAGATTAACATGAATTTTGTTTTATTATCTTTTATTTAATTTGGTAGGGAGTACTGAATAAAGACACTTTTGTTTTGTTACGGTACAAACAGTAACACAATAAAATTTAGAAAGTGAAAAAAATGCCATTCTTTATTTCAAAAGTGAAAAAAAAAAAAGGTTATCCTTTATTTCAAAGTCTTAAACTCATATTTTCTAGACTATCTAAAAATTGTTAGAAAGAATTAAAATAAGAGTTACAAACAGTTAAAACATGTTGATAATAATGTGTACTGGCTGCGTATGCATTACTATTCGAGAATCTGTGAAATCCGGATAAGATACGATCCCGCTTAAGATACGAAATGCCCTCGGTCCCTTGATTCGTATCTTAAACGAGTTTCACTGTAATTCATATTTTTATAATATACTGATACTAAAATATAAAACCCAGACACAATCTCTTTAAAGACGAAATCTTCCAGAAATTAACTTAAAAATTAAAAGCTTTTTAAAGAAATTAATCAAACCATACCCATCTGAATTGCCTCACTACTGTGCAATTGTAGTCCAATGGTTAATGTACTCGTCTCGTAGTGCTAAGATAGCTGGTTCGATTTCACGCTAGGAGCTTTTACTTTTACCCCACTTTTTTCAATTCACGCATACTTTACCTCTTTTAACGGAGAAAAAATAAACGGATACTCGTCAGTTAAGGGGTATTAGGACTCTTAAAGCTTTAACATTTTCGAAATTTTTATTTTTTTAGATGCTAAACTCCTATCTTTTCTGAACATTTTGCTGTAATTGTTTCCTTGAAATTCCTATTAGAAGAGAAGTTATGACTTTTAGATTTATACATGTTCAATAGCTGAAGCAGTGTTTCCAAAACTTTGAAATCATTTTTCTCCAAATGACGTTTTTGGGCATAACGCGCACGATATCGCAATGTCTGAATATTTTTTCATCAAATTTTTAAAGCATATGTTTCACGTTAGCCTGCATAATCTGAATCTAAAATTTCCTTTTTATTGTTCAAAAGCATGTTTTTATAGGTGATTATACTGTTGCAATTTTCGAAATTTTACATTAGCTAAATATAGCTTTGTATTAAAATTATAAAAATGCTTTAAACACAAATTTATTTAGGTTTAGGGTAATTATTATAATCTGAAGTATAAGTAGGAATCAAAATTTTCATCCTAGTTGCAATATTTATTTTGTAATCGCGCGCGTAAGCTGTTTTGCCGATTTTCGGCTCGTCAAATGTCTGACAGTTTGGGGCCCACTGTACATGTTAATTCCGAATCGGGAAAATTTTTAAATACATGACATGAAAGAACATTCTTATTTCTTTTATCCGAATTAAAATTGTGTCTTAAAATCAAATGCATTTTTAAATATTAAATGTTGAAAATGGTCTTTTTTTTTTTCATTTTTCTAATTTTAAGAGTCCTGAGACCCCTTAACGGAAAAACCCCGGAAACAGTGCTGCTAGGATAATTTTCGTGATATGAAGAAAGTATTTCTGAGAGTGTTATTCATTTCTAAATTCAAAACCTTTTTTTCTTTTTTAATTAAATTAGAAATCTAAATGTATAGAATTTTTGGATTTTCATTGTTCAATAAATTCGGATTTGATTGGGTCGATCGGAAAGGCGCAAAGCGTTATAAGTAAGCGTCCTATCTTAAATGGGAGAAATAACCGCAAGATTAAAAGCGAGGTCACATCAATCAAGGTCATGCGCCACGTAGCGGATGGAGTGTGAACTACAGGTAGATACCTAACTGTTTTCTTACTCACACCACTAAAATTGTAAAGTTTTTGTCATCTTGATTAATAACTGAAGTACTTCTTGTAAGGCGAAGAAAACATCGTGATGTCAAGTGCATCTGTATGGCCCTCTCGCTACGCCATTATTTTGCAATAAATGTTGCAAACAAAGTTCATATCCATGAGTGTCTAAAGATTTAGAAAATATGCGCCACACTAAAAGCCCGCGTATGTGAATTATCACTCCGTCCACAAGGTGGCGCAACTGTGTTAATTTACGCCTGATTCCAGCATTAAGTTTGTTCGCTTACTTATAACGCTTTGGGAAAGGCGTGTTGTGTCTGGAAAATCAATTCGTACCCGAAAATTCTATCCTTTAGTTATTATAAATTGATTCTGATATATAATGTCTAATAATTACCGTCCAGAATTTTCGGGTATGAATTGAATATCCAAACACGACATGACTTTCCGATCGACCGAATATTATAATAGAGAGCATGTGCGCTAAGAATGAACGAAATTTCTTTTTCTTTTCCAGTCTTTTGAGAAGAATTCACGGATAAAACATGTTTCTTAAAAGTACGGAAATTATTTGTGAAAAAATGAGGAATACTTTAGTGTAAATTGACGAATTTGTCTGGTAGTGTAACCACGCACACACATATATATATATATTCGGAATTCGACTGACAAATTCAGACGGGTGATAGTATGCATCAAGAAGATGAAAAATTACCATAGAATATGGGGTCGAAAACCACGAATTTAAACAAAAATACAAGGTGTTCTACCCTAATTCAATTTGGTTTGACGGTAATAAGTTTCAGAAAACTGAAGTATTTTATAATAAAACTTTTAATATACATTCTCAGCTTTATTGTAAGTGTGATAATATATAAAAAAGTGGTAGAACCGCAAACATGACGTCTATGACATCTATCACTGTGCTGAATTAGATCGTCGTCGTTTTAACAGTTTAGTAGTTCTAGAGTTACAAAAGAACCACTGGAGTCACTGAAAATAACTTAAATATATACAAGCATATAAAGGTCACCAGCAAGAAAAGTGACACATCTCGGAAAAAGAAAAAATTTCACGGAAGAGGCAAAAGGAAATTTGCATGATTTTACTGTAACATGATATTATAACACTTAGCTCTGCATGCAGGAGTAAAAACGTGCATAGAAGCTTAAGACCCTTAAGAATGGAGACGTAGATGAAGTTTTGAGTATTTTGAGTAGTTTTGCTTCTCCACACATTCCAACCCCCCTTCTGTGGCAACGTATGGACATATAGCGTAATAAAACATTTTTTTTTGTAGAACTATTCTTATGAAACTTTTTCTTTAGCAAAACGCATCTATGACAAACCTGTTAGTGGTTTAAAACGCAAAATGAATTTTTGCGAGTTTCACTTTTCTTAACGGTAGGCAATATTAGGGATATAACGAATAGTCACTTGACAAAGTAGCCGAATGTCGAGTATTAATCCAAATACCAACTTAAAAAAATGAGCAAATAAAAAATAAAAATACTGATTGATTATAAGTTAATTTTCAAATTTTTAAATAGAAATAAAATTAAACATAATTAAAAATTACTTATTTCTACACACTTTAAAACAAAAGGAATGACATTCTTAATAGTTGTTAAATATGGATTAATTTATAGACAGAACTTTAAATTCATGTTTCTCAACACGTGATTTTGTGGTATTGCGCTCAAGATAATTATAAAACATTTTTATAATTTTGCATGAAATTTTCATGATAGGCTATGATAGGCTCTACAAAGTAAACCTAAATAGTCATACTTTTTGTTGAAAATATCATTTTTTATTCCCTTGATGTTATATTGCTAAAATTTTGAAAATTTTATTTAATCAAGATAGTTTTGTTTTTAATATATAAAAATGCTATAAATAAATAATTTTGTAGCTTCAGCGTAAGCCTAAGACCCTTCAGTATAATTAGATAACCAAAACCTTGTTTTATATGCAGAAATACTTTTGTAATCATGCATGCAACCTGTCATTCTACATTTTCTGCTCGACAAGTTAAAAAAAATCCCCATAAAAAATAATTTTCGCCTTTTTGATCTCAAAATAAATAAATATTAGAAACGCATAAATTTTGTTTTTGTAATGTATACTTTTAAGACATAAAATGAAAAGAAAAAAAAAATGGTTAACGTTTTTCTCTTTTTGACACTTTAAACAAAGGTTCAATGCCCTTTTAAAATCAACTTGCATCAAAACACGTTTAAAAAACAAAACAAACAAACACAGAAAATTAAAAATTACACTGCGAATCAAAGCATTAGTTTTTTTTTTTATGAAACATATAAAATACTTTGGTAAAATATTTGGACAATTATTCATAATAAATTATATATAATACTTTTTTTTTTCTTTACAGTAATTATATAGTGGTTAAAGAACTTTTGAAAAGTGTATCTTTTAAAATTATTTTGAAAACTTTTTAAATGTAGCCAGACAATATACTTCTTATAAAATAAGACAGAACAAAATAGCACTGTTACATTTAATCATACGTTGTACAATTAGTTACGTTGAAACTGCGAACTGCTCATGAAAACAAAGGTACTATACTCCGTATATCCGTTCCCTCTATACTCTTTGATGAAAACTTTACAGCTCGTCCCAAATGTAATATATCCAGTGTTGCCAGATTTTTAAAACGAAAAATACTACAGCTACCTCTAAAAAAATACTACAAAATAATACGCTACAAATTCGACTTTGGCGCCTCCTACCGGAGTTAATTAGTGTTATAAAAATCAATCAATCAATAACAACATTAAATTAAACATGACTATAAATCCTCTGAGAAAAAAATATATAAGAAAATTTTTAATCAGAACACTTAACTTATTTAATGATAAACTTATATTATCAATACATTTCTTATGTTGAAATCTCCATGGAAATAAATTAACAGAAAAACTGATGTTTTTATTATATTGCTTTTTCAAATTGAGAACATTTGCTTTTGCCTGTGTTTGTCATCGTTATTTGTTGACTGTATTAAAAAAAAAAAATATATATATATACTATACAATATTAAATTCATGTAATTTAATTCAATTAATATTAAATTAGTGTATAATTTATTCACGATTAAACTTGAAAACTATGAATCTGATCAATGCCATCAAGTTCCACAGAAGGGTAGAACACAGAAATATCATCCCGAATGGTAGAATGATGATTTGCTTAAAAAAAAAAAAAAAAACTATGCTCAGTAGTGCGCGCAGATGAATATTTTCAGTTAGTTTGACACATATCAAATTCCTCTATTTTTTAAATTTTTACAATTTTGTTCATGTCTTTTTCGGAAATACCATAAAACACTACTTTTAATCGAAATACTATACTCCTGATTTGGGGCGAAAAAATACAACGCAATACGAGCGTCTGGGGAGAGAACGACTGCTAACAGTAGAACTTTGAAAAAATTCTCCTTCCTTTTCAGCTGTGGAGAAAAGGGAAAAACTACTGCGTTCTTCCCTCAGCCTCATGTTGCTTTCCCTTTTTGCTTGCATTTGTTATTCGGTTATGGAAATTGTTAAATTATAAACAGCTAAGAATAATTTGAACAACACAGCAGAAAAACAAAACAAAAAAAAAAAACATCGAATTTGCAAAAAATGAAATGTTTTCAAAAGGAAATAATTTTTCAAAAAATAGAATTTTAGTAATGGCTGTTATTTATGTGAAAATCTTTTGTTAGATAAATCTGATATAATATTTTTATAGCTTCATATTTTATTATTAAATTTTAATATCTTTTTGTAACAGACTTAAAAAATAAGTAGTTTTGTCAATTCTGCAGTATTTTTTTATAGATAATATATTTATTCGAAAATAGTACTCATCATATCCTACTTTTTTTTTCTTTTGTGTGTGTGTGAGGGGGTGGGGGGTAAGCTTGTGTAAAATTTTACAGTTAAAGGATTTTTGTACTTTTTTTAAAAATATTTTATAATATCTTACTGACATATTATGAAATGGTTTTATGAAGGAAAATGACTTAATAAAGGAAAATTTAATTAAATTCTGTGTGCACTCTATAACTGTAAGGACCAAATTTTCGAATAATTAATTATTTAACCCTTTATGCCCCGACGCTACTTTAACGTACCATTAAAATAACTTGATATAAAATATGCATTGATTAGTAGTAGTACATTTTAGAATAAGTTATAGGTACTTTACGTTATCTTATTCCAAAAGCATTATTGGTTGAACGAAACAAAACTATTCTTAAAAGGATGATTTTTTCCCTCTCTTTAGCTTTTTTGGCTTTGAAAGTTTGAGGGTGAAAAGTTTCAGTTCGGAATTATTCCTATATTTCTATATTTGTACATTTCCTAATTCTATAAAATACTAAAAATATTATTTAAAATAAAAGATTTGAATGAAGTTATAAATATTGCACAAAATTACTATAAATACAAATTTAATTAATTCACTTTAAATTGCAAAATCCTTCTAAAATTTATTAAATGTGTGTGTAAATCTTCTAACATAGTTTCAAAAATTCACAAAAAATGCTTTAGAAGATGAAATTTTCATGAATTCATAATTTGGGACATAAAGGGTTAAAAAAAAATAAACGAAATGTCATGATATGTTGCAAAAATAATGTACAAATGACTATTTGCTCAATATTTTTATTAAAAAAAAAATACTAAGCAAATACTCATCAACAGTCAATTTATATCAAGGAAAATCCTGTCCTTAATTTTATGAACCATGAGGATTATCCATTTAAAAATCGAGTTCATTGAAAAACAGGTCGAAGTTTTAACATTTTAATGTTTAATCACACTGATATATATATATATATATATATACAAAAGAAAGAAAAAAGAACTTTGCAACTCTGGAAGGGAAATTCCGTTTAATGTCAAATAGATGCAGTAAATTAAACAGGAAAATTGATATTTTCGTCATTTATAAGTTAAAGAATTTAAACCGAACTCTCCCCCCCCCCCCCCCCCCCTTCCTACTTAATCTAATAAACGTAATCGTTAAAAAATATATTATCTCATATCTCTTTCAGAAAATCATTTAATGATAAATTAAAGCAAAAATATTCAAATCGAATTCCCCAAACTGGAAATATCGACATAAGTTTGCAAAAAAAAAAAAAAAAAAAAAGGATACGATGAGGTTGGTGCTAATCTTAACAAAATATCAAACATTTGCGACAATTGGCCTTATTTAAAAAAAGAATAGGCAAACAGTAAACACACAGAAAGTTAAATGATTAATATATAAAACTTACTAAAAAATGAAAACGGTAAAAATGAATTTTCCGATGTGAAAAAGAAAAAAAGAAATTAAAAAAAAAAAATCAGTATTTCGTGGACACAGATTTTTTAATATAGTTATATATATAATATTAATTGCCAAATAACTATATTATATATAAATATAATGCAGAATTGACAAATCTACTTATTTTTTTATTTTAAATATGTTAATATATATATAATGAAATATTATAATATTAAAATATGAAGCTAAAATTATAAAAATAATTTTTACAGATTTATATATAAAAGGTTTTTATATAAATAACAGCCATTCTTCTTTTTTATTTTTTTCCTTTTAAAATTATGTTATTTATTTTTGAAAAAAATCATTTTTTTCTGAGAATCAAATTATAAAATTCAACATTCGACATTTTTTATTTATAATTTTAATGTTCCCATAGCTCAGTGGTGGAAAATTGGCGCAGGGGAGGAGCCTATTGACACCACTAAATATTAGTAGTATTTTAAGGCTTATCTAATGGCAGAATTTCTGAGTTTTTATTAAAGTGACGAATACTATAAAATATTTGTGGTGTCAATAGGCTCCTCCTCTGCGCCAATTTTCCACCACTGCATAGCTGGATAATTATTGCAAGCGAAAAGGGAAAGTTACACAAGGTTGAGGGAAGAATGCAGACTGTTTTCTCCCTTTCTTCTCTGTTGAAACGGAAGCCGAATTTTTTCTAAGTGCTACTATTAGAAGTCGTTCTCTCCCCAGACGCTCGTCAAGGCAATTACAATTGCAATACAATTGAAAACGCTAACATCTGACAACAGTGGACGTAACATTAGCATTTTATCTTTACCTCCTCTAAAAATCAACGGGGAGACTTAAAGCCATATAGGTGCTCACCCGTTACGTTCAGACGTCACACGACTTGGCAATTAAAATTTCCTGTTTCGTATTATTAATTCAACTTTATATTAATTTTACTGGGAGGAGTAGAATAAATGTATGGAGTAGTTCCCTGTTTAAATGGGCGATCGCGACACCATGTGGCTACTTGAAAATACTATCGGTAATGGCGGAAATCACAAATGGTTCAACTAAAAATATAGAAAAAAAAATTGATGGTATTTGCATTACAAAGTTAATTTCATGTGTAAGTCCAACATGATATTCCCAAATGAGGGAAAAGTCACTATCTAATTCATTCACAATTGAATATTAGTAGCTCCGCCCACCCCCAAATCATATTGCATATTTACTGATATACTTTCCCTTAACAAAAACATTGATCTTTTTGTAAAAAAAAAAAAAAAAAATGATAAAATATAAGATTTTTTGTTGCATGTTCATTATTTGGCGTTATTTCATTGATGGTATATAATTCAGCAAAATTTTTGAGTTGAATTGTGTATTTTGCATATCTCTGTTACAGTCAATTTGCTGTTAAATTTCCATGCAACTAATTATAGCCCATTTTTACTTTTTTCCATCTTTAGAAGAAAGTATTGAATTCGTGAAAAATTTTGACTTCCGGTTTTCGATGGATTTATACATTTTAGAAGGTCCTGAACACGGTTTGATGGTTTTTAGAAAATGTCTGTCTCTCACTCTGTCTGTGAGTCTAACTGTATGCGAGAAAAATTTTGTGGGCACTCTATCTCAAGAACTAATGCTCGGGATTTCACAAAACTTTAGATTCAGTTAGACCTTGATATAAACTGGTGCTTTTTGGTGTATATAGCCCAACAGGTAGAGCTGCTATGCTGAATTTTTCTCAATTTTCGCAATATCTCTATCTCAAGAATTGACTCACGGATTTTCATCAAACTTCAGATTCAGTTGTTAAGCTGTTACTGATTAGGTTTTGGTGTAAATTGCACAACAGGTGGCGCTGCTATACTGAATTTTTCACGATTTTCGCAAAATCTATATCTCAAAAATTAATGTACGCAGTTTAATCAAACTTATTATTTTGTTACATTTTCACGTAAATAGATCCTTATTAGACTTTGGTATATATTGAACAACGGGTGCTGATTTTATACTCTTTGGGTTGGAAATTTTGGTTGCGGACATTTAAGAGGGTGGGGTTCCGAAAGTTAATGATTTGTTTGATACAATGCGATACTTATACCTAGAGTTGTAAAGGGTAGGGGTTTACTAACGGGAATAAACCAGGTTTTTTGGGAGGGAAATTTTGAAAATTCCCGGGAGTTTTCAGAAAATCTTAGGCATGGAAATTTTTTGTTTATTATTTTAAACTTTTTAATGATTTCATTTTTTGTCAATGTAAACAAAATATTTTTTTAGAAATGCAAATAAAACTAATAAAATAACTATAAAAAAATAGCACAGTTTACATGAAAACTAACGAAATAGATACTTAAGCTGCAGAAATATTATTAAGTAAAAGTAATTAAAATATCATAAGTAATATTAATATTTTAATAGCTGATAAGTAGAAAGTGAGAGAGCCATATGACAGATTTATCTTGCCTGACATGAAAATAAACATTACCCCTGTTCGCCAAATTATCCAATGTAAACAGCAACAACAAAAAATTAACAAAGCTGAGAGAAATCAATGGAAAAATACAATGTAATTCACAAGAAAACAAATACAGAGTATGCCTGAATAGTAGATATGTCAGCTAAAAGAAATTAAATAATTTAAATTTTTAAAGAAACATACCAAATCACCAATTTTTAACCGACATTAATTTAAAGCTAATCAGTTTTAAGAAATTATAAAAACGCACAGCTCAAGATCATATTTCGTTAATTAATAATGAAAATTCTGTCTTAAACTTCTCTGAACGGTCATTGAAATTTCTTTAAAATAAAAATTTCAAATTGAAAAAAATGACTGGTTTTGTTTTCTTTCAAAACTCCTTCAAAATTTCCAATATTCCCCAAAATTCCCGGGTTTATTTCCGTCCCTCAAAATCTTCGGGTTTTTTTGCAACTCTACTTATACCTCATTGTTAAATGCTTCTAATTCAGCGGACCTATGTACCTTTACAATCTTCATGATGGGCATAGATTGTCAATTAATTTTGGCACTGTGATAGCGAATTTTGAATTATTAACATGTATGAGAAAAAAAGAAAGCTTTGGGATTGGCACATCCGACTAGTTTAACCCTTAAATGCGTGATTTTTTTTATTGTTTCGAAAAAATTATATAGGATTCTCTGAAAGGTTTATTACACAGGAAAAAATAATGAAATAAATCTGAGATATATTGTTCATATAATACGTCAATATTTTCTTCTGTTGCACATCTACAATATAGGTAAAAACTACTGTTGTATGGCTGTTTCTCTCTATTCTAAAAAAAAAGTAACTACTGCTGTCACCGCCGCCGCCGCCGCCGCCGCCGTCGGTTTTGATTTTTTTGTGACCGGAGGCCTTTCTTCGTTAATATTAACAAAAATAATGCATACAAAAATATGAAAATCGGTGGTTTTATACAGAAATGTTTGATAAACACGCTGATGAAGACAGTTTTCAAATCGAAGAATTATTTTAAGAGATATTTAATGCTAAAGTTGGACAAAATCGTTCCACTAAAAAAGTTTTATAGCAGCAAAAACTATACATGGCAGTGTAATCATTTTTAGATCATTTTATGCGTTAGAATTTGCCGGAGTGCAGATTGCATTAATTTTTTTATTTTGACTCATTTTTTCAGGTTTTATTTCTATTTTAAATTCAAATTTTCAGCATTTCTAGAGATATTTTTTACAGATTTCAGAAAATTGTACTAATTTAAACTGTTGCCAACTGTATAAAAAGCGCAAGCAATAATGTTTGCTTCAAATTAAAAATTTATTTACACGTGACTATTATAAACAGGAAAAAAACTTTCAAATTAGAATTAAATAATTACGTATAAAAAGCAGGAACTTATTAAAAATTACGTCATAAAAAGTATACACGTGAATTTTAAAAGAGAAAGGATATTGTAAAATAATAAATTCATTAACATGCGTTAGAAGTCGTAGGAGAAATTACGTCATAGGGGCTGTTCAAATATTACGTAAGCATGATTTTGGCAATTTTTGACCCCCCCTCCCCCCTTGTCAGCAAAAATAAGCAAATCGCAACCCCCCCCCCCCTTAATAATTACGTAAGAAAATTGCAACCCTCCCACCTTTTTTTTTAACAGTAATAATTTAATTTAAAAAAATTAGGACTTACCGTATTTTATGGAAGAAACGTCGCACCCGTCGTAAACGCTGCACTCCTCAAATTGGCCTGAATAAGCTTAAAAATATCGTAATCGCCGCACCCGTTGTAAACGCCGCATCTGTCGGAACACTACTTTTGTCGAGAGCATCACATTGACCTAACTTTAATCAAAGTTTTCTGAGCAGTGTAGGATGCCTTGCTTTTAATAACTTAAGATGTCTGAAGTTTTATTTAAAATATTTAAATCCGATTTTAAATATTTTTATGAATTTTTAAATTAAGGAAACTCAGTTGGTATTTAAAAAAAAATCGTAAACGCCGCACATAGCGTAAACGCCGCACTTGGAAAAAAATTAACTTTTAAACTCGTAAACGGCGCGACGTTTCTTCCATAAAGTACGGTAATTCAAATTAAAAAAAAACTCTACTCGACTTTAAAAAAATAATAAAAAAATGCTTGTTTTATTTTCTTACAATTCTATTTAAGAAAATTTCTTGAAGAACTTAGCCGTTTGCAAAATTTAAATTTGAATATGCCCATATCTATTCCGATGCTGACCACGGTTGCTCAAGCCATTTTTACATATCTGTTATGATATTGGTTTCCAGTTTTACTTGATTATCTTCATCACTTTCTTTTCGGATGTAACCTTGATCAACTTCATCTTCATTGATCCACTCAACATCTTCCATATCTTCCACGAATTTTACGACGCACATAAGTTCATTTGCTCGACGAGCAGCAATTCTCAATAGTCGTATAAGGCAGGTCTTCACGCTTTTTTCATTGTGTTGAATTTTTTTGTGTCTATTTGCTGACTTCTGAGATGCATGACATTGGCCACAACTTCCACAAGCTCTTCGGATAATTGCGACTTTATGCAAGAGCAAAAATAGTCATACGGCATCTTTTCTTTAAAAATCCCTTTGCTGTAATATTCAGATTTAAGGCCAGACGGAGACTTAAATCTATAAATTCCCCCTCCTCACTTGTAATTTAATAATGATATCATTTGACGATTGTATCATTTTAATTGGAGAAAGAATGAATCGTCCTTTTAACATACGAAATAGTTCACTGCGTGCAAGAGAGCAACAATTCTTTTCTTCGCATTTTACAATTTGCAGCAAGCATTGACTTTCTTGTACGTGCTTCGAAAACCAATCCAAGTCATAACCAAGAGAGTCTGGTTCGCCTGAATCAACATATGTGGCAGTAAATTATTTAAAACAACGTTTAAACACACAATAAAACAACATATTTGACCATACGTATACGTTTCGTGAGTACCAGGACTCACATCCTCAGTGTAAAAACTTTAAAAGCTCTAAAAACAATATCCCCCCAACTGCATGTACGGTGAAAAAAAAACCCAAATGTCAAAACATAATACCAAAAGACCATCAAGTTCTAACAGCCAATGAAATTAATGCGGAAGTGAAGAGTCGTGACACAACAAATCCATCCAGAAAGTTGAGATGTATGGTGTACTAGATAAATCATTAACCAAGGAGTCTTTAAATTTATGGATATGAATAGCCTCATAAAAGTCTAAATCCAGAGGAGTAATACATTTCTTGATAATGGTAGCTGAGTCAAAATTAAAATTATGTCCCTCCCCCCAGCAATGAGAGGCGATAGAGGATTTCTGTAATTCTTTTTTCTTTACATAGTTTCTGTGTTCATTGATTCTGTAACGGAGTTTTCGCTTAGTTTGTCCAATGTAGGACAAACCACATTGGCATTGAATGTTGTAAATGCCCCAATAATTATGTGGAGGAATTTGGTCCTTAAGTTGCGAAAAAGATAATTTATTAACCGGTTTAAAAACCACATTAAAATCATAATGTCTTAAGATATTAGCTATCTTAAAGCTAATGCTATTATAAAATGGTAAAATGATAAGATTGGAAATGGAAACCGTAGTAACAGGAGAATCAAGATTATTAACATATTTATTAAGACTATGAGAAATTAAATTATTGATATAAGACAAACTAAAACCTCGATCAATAGCCACAGATCTAATGTAATTTAATTCTGTAATAAGTGAATTATTATCTGAACAAATTAAGCTAGCTCTATTAATCAAAAAATGAAAAGCCGAAGCTTTTTGGGAAGGGGGGTGACATGAATTGAAATGGGGGGGGGGAGTGTGACAGCAAAAGGTTTACGGTAAACGCAAGTGTCAAAGGTATTAGGCTGACGTGTAACCAACACATCCAGAAATGGCAATCTATTATCTATTTCAACTTCATAAGTGAATTGAATGACTGAATCTATTGAGTTTAAAATCGTTAATATATTGTCAACAGAAAATAGAGAAAGGTCCAAGAGTGCAAAAGAATCGTCTACATATCTACAATAAAATGGGAAGTTGATAAGGTTAAACATTTTAACCTCAAAGTAATGCATATATAAATCTGCTAAAAAAGGGCTAAGGGGATTACCCATTGCTAAACCATCTGTCATAGAATAATATTGATTAGAAATTTGAAATGAAATTATCTTATTATACTTATTATATGTGGCAGTAACAGGATAACCGTCAATGTTTAAGATAGTAGTAGAAGTATAAGACACATTGTTTTCAATCCAATTGGATTACATTTCATTTTTAGTAAGGTACAAAATTTGAAAACAGTAAGAAGATTATCTGCTACAAAACTTACATATTTTTAATTTTTTCCCCCATGGATGCATTAATTTTCGAGTTACTTGAAAAGAAAAAATAAGGTTTAGCTTGGCTGCGCCATATTTATTAAAAAGTAATAATTCATTTTTTGACATTTCCTTGGTCTTTATTTATTGCCATACTGACCATGTTTCGCCAAGGCTACACGGTCATTTTATCTTATCTATCTTTTTCCAATTTTTACAAATAATTATGTAAACTTAAAGTTATGATAAAATATATTTAAAATTTTAAGAATAAATTGATTATAATTACCTTTATAAAATAATCAAGAAAGACTGATTTCTTTTTGGTTGCCTTACGCAGTTCGTCCTCCGTTCTTTTTAGCACCAATACCTCTAACTCTTTGTCAGTATTAGAACACTTTTTGTACTGCCACCACACATCATCAGTTTTAGATTGGATATCCTTCAAAGGTTTATCTGATGCAGACTTTTTGAAGCTTTCAAAAAGTTTTTTATACAAGATTTCTCGAAATGAAGACATATTTCCAATTTCATTTATTTTAAACACCACACTACACTACAGTACTGAGAGATTTTCGGAACTCACGAGACACCAGAGAGTAGAGCAGTCGGTCACTATGGTTATGTGGTTCAACCACTTGGCAGAGGAGCGGTGGGAGTAAAGAAGATGGAATTTTACTTATGTTTTGGAAACTTTCCCAGAAAACTCGTATTTTCACAATACAATGTATCGCATCGGTCCATCCAATTCTATTTCTATTCTATTCTCACAATTGGAAATAATAGTAAGTTCTCAGAGATAATAAGCCCTCATGCATCAAACATGAATAGTCACCTCTAGATAAAAGAGATCGTTTATGTTTTCCTTGTGCGGTCAAAATAGCTGACATCAGAACTTCAAGTTTAATATTCTTTTGCTATTTCTTTTTTTCAATTCGAAATTTTTAATAGTTTTTTTTTTTTTTTTTTTTTTTTTTAACAAGTTAAGAGATTTTGAAAATGTCTTACGTAAGCATCATTCAAACGCCCTCCTCCCCCTTGTCAGCAAACATAAGCAAATCGCTAATCCCCTCCCCCCCTCTAGGTGCTTACGTAATATTTGAACGGCCCCATATTTACGTCACATTATAGTTATTACATAAAATGAGCACAATATAATATTGCAAAAAAGCTTAAATTTAGAAATTGCGCTAGACATTTATTTGATATTTTGAGAATTAATTTAAAACGTCTCATTTAAAAGAACTTTCTTTTCGCTTTGTTAAAAAATACCAGGAGACAAAGACTCTCTTTACTTAATTCCTTTTATATTAGCTTATTTTGAAATGTTGTTACACGTGTATACGTCATCAAGTTATTTTTATTTCGACGTTCTATTTGTGTTTTTATTAATGTTGTACGAATTTATTTGTTCTTTCGTTATTTAAAATAAAAATTATATCAATTTGTATAACTTGGCGAGTGGTTTGGCGATTTATGTAATTTGGCGAAATGGGTCGACAGGATAATCAAGTAGTACCGCAGCGGATTTGGCGTTAAAATTCCCCAATCAAAGAGAAATGAATAGAAATTCGTTTATAGGGAGATCGCCACCGTTTTTTAAATTATAATTCAATCTTTCGAAATCTTTTTAAAGCCGATCAAATTAGCGTGCATTTAGAGTCTGCGGTGTCTGGACGGGGGTTGGCGAACGTAGCTCGTAGGGGGCCGAGCCCCTAGTTACCTTAAAATAATGCAAATTAGTAAATATTTTAACAAGTATGTCTCCAAATACCTTATTTTATACAATTATTTATTTTATAAAACTTAACCTTTAACCCTTTAATTCCCATGCTAGAATACGTTCTAGAAATTACGTAGTTCAGAGAATCTGATTATACACCAGAAAGTTTTCATGATTATTTTCGCTTTATTTAAATAGGGACTGTCTGTTTTTTAATTAAAGTGAATATTGCTATTTTAATTTTCTGTTGCGAATTAGGTATATGCGAATAAAAAAATATCTATTAAATTCAAAACAGTGTTGTTTGCATATATGCAAAGCTGCGCACTAAAGTTTTAATGAGTTTACTCAAAAACCTTTATAGCTTTGCTAATTTGGTCATTTAGCATTTAATATCAAAATTTAATTTAGCATATTGATATTAAAATAATAACTTTTACGATAAATAAATAAACTTTTTATTTATTATATTTTATCATGATTAGATATTCTTTATACATTATAAGATACCTTTAATATACAGGGTTTTCGAAATTTACCTTTACACTTTAAAATAATTATAATAAACAACTAGTGATATGCATTATGCACACCAGTGATATGCATTTAAGGTTTTTTATGTTCCATAAAAAAAATAAATGTTGACATATAAGGTCAGTCTGCCTAAATGAGGCACGATTCCCCGTAGTTTTGTCGCATTTAGGGTATATTTGGGATTTTATTATATAAATGTATGTATATTTTATTAAGCAACAAATTACTGAATACTGTACCTTTAGTTCAAAACTAACTTGTTTTGTAGAAATTTAATAATTATCTGTAGTATAAAACCACAATATAGGATTGTCGCATTTAGGTCATTTTTGTCTCATTTATGGCAGCTAAAACCTAAATGAGACGTTCATAGTCCTAAATGTGATAATGCATTTTATGCATGACAATTTATCTGAAAAAGTTCATTTAACGATTAACTGCTGTGACTGAAAATTGCCACATTACAACTGTGAGAGGTCTGCGAAACCATTCGATTGAAAGATGAATAAAATGCGCGATTAACTCATAAAATACTGTTTTTGCACTCAACTGTTTGTACAGTACTATTTCTAATAAAATTTCAATTTTTCAAACATTTCAAACAATAGTACTAGGCTCCAAATGAAGCAAAATTTCGCGTATCGATAGTTAAACTGGAAATTACAAGTTAAACTGTGAAAATTTAAAAAAAGCAGCTCTAACAACAATTAAGTGTTAACTGTAATTATTTTTTGAATTAATTAACCCTTAACTGCTATGACAGGAATTGTTGCATAACTACTGTGAGCGATCTCAGAGACCACTTGATTAAAAGATGAATGAAAGTCTCTATTAACTCACAGACTACTGTTTCTGTACTAAAATTGAAGTACAGGACTATTATAATTAAACTTTTCAATATTATTCTTGAAATGTTTATCACGGCGCAACACCGCGCTGTTTGTCAATTTTACACTGCTAATATGCAAAAGTTATTTGAATGCTGCGTATAATGCCTAATATAAATAACCCTCAAATAAATAAATGCGTTCGTAATGTAAAAAAAAACTCTCATCCTCTTTGCCAAAGAGCTATGGCCATAACTACAATTAAATGATTGGCGCAGATCGAAACATCTTTTAAAATTCGCGAAATTTGCGCGTCAATATTAACCTATAATTTATACACCAGTGCGATTTGGGTTTCCGTAACTTCAACTCTGCATAATTTTGCTGACAATCTGGGGATAAGGAAATATAACTATATGATCCATATACGAAATTTAATTAGGAATCCAAATGAAATATTTGATTTTATCAAAGTTCTTATTTTGTGAAGGAAAAATGCGAATAAATTAAAAACACCGACATTTCGGTCAGTGCGATTTCACAGTGTGGAGCTTTCGTGTTAAAAGACTATTTAAAAGATATTTATAATATTGTTAACTAGACTATTTATAACATATAACTTTATTATAAAATGTCACATGTTAAATATATCACCCTTAGAAATGGATAAAATCGTACAATATTTCTAATAATTCTGATTAAGCCAAAGACAAGCTCTGTGCCTGATATTCTGTTTCACCCCCCCCCCCCCCCCCTCTTCATTTTTCTTGCACTTTCACAAAAAATTAACATTTTCTGTAATTAAAAATACGTTTATGGAAACAAATATTCATTTAGATAAGCATGGTTTTATTTATTTTTCATCTTATACTAATTTAATAGTAGAAAATGTCGATTATAACGATTAAAAGTGAAAACAGAATTAAAATATCAGATTATATAAAAGTGCTAACAAAAATTATGACTCCTAAACCAGGGAATAACTCAATTGCATCACGTTTTAATCGGAGACAGCCTTTAAGCTACCGAATCGTATGATGTTGGTAAAATTAACTTACTTAACCGCATTAAAATAAACATAAATTGTTTTTAATTTACACAAGATTTTCCAGAATTTTTATTATGTAAAATTATTGCAAATTCCTTAATCATATGTCTATAGTATGTTACTGGAATAGCCACTGCGTTTCTTACACCTTTTTTTTTTAATTTTAAAGAGGAGTATTTTTCTTTTTTGATCGTCTTAAACACATATTCAAACACCTGGTTAAAGACAAACATTAATAGAGAATGATACTGACTTAACACAGCTTAATTAAACATAAAATTTGATTTAAATATTATTTTAACACAATATATAAAAAATCCCATATAAACTTCTTCGTTAATCTTCTAAATGTTTCGCCGCATTTACATCAATATGTATGTCGCTATTAGGCACAGGCTGAAAACAAGCTCTCCTAAATACGTAGTCCACTTCAAATTCTAAACCGGAAACTGGTCGCCATTTCTTTAGTTTAACTGGTCAGGTAACTGAAACGGACAACGTAGCTCTTGATGCTAATGAGGTTATTTGATCTTCAAAGTTAAAAAATAAAAACCGTGAGCCACTTTCGGGAATTTTTGTCGCATTTACGAAACATGGGGGCGATGTAAAATGAACGATGTGTATTTGATTGAAAATTTCTTTTAAAGAAACTGCTTTACATGCAAAAAAATTTTACGGGTTTTGTTTCCGAAGTTCGTATACTTCATTACATAACACTTATTTACAATTCTTGCATTAAGATTTTATGCAAAAGAACATTGTCTCATTTAGGGGTTATCACATTTAGGCAGACTGACCTTAATGTATGTAATAAGTGTGTATGTGGGTGATTCCACGCGAATAAGGCATTTTCATGATATTGATGAAGATAAAATAAATCATGTCAGAAAGAAGTTTTTAATTTTTTGTAACAAGACTCGAAAAGATATTTCGATATATATATACAGAGTAAACTCAGGCTAAAGCAGAATTGGTCGGGACCAATGAAATTTTCCGCCGTAGGCAATATTCCGCCTTATACACCCCCCCCCCCTCCAAATGAATAAATAAATAAATAAATAAATAAAATTTAAAAATGTACTAATTGTTTTTTTTTTTTTTTTTTTTTTTTTTTTTTTTTTTTTTCTTTGTACATTCGTAACCGTTGGTACCGTTCTTTAAAATAAAATTTTTAATGAAATTAAGCTTTTTATTAAATTTATAGTCTTTAATAATATTTAAAAACATTATTCGAACACTGAAATAAAAAATA
The DNA here is from genome assembly GCA_963932465.1 of Maratus speciosus. NCBI lineage: Eukaryota > Metazoa > Arthropoda > Arachnida > Araneae > Salticidae > Maratus > Maratus speciosus. The sequence continues at coordinate 287,842,005 of OZ010794.1, forward strand.
TTGATGAGAGATTGCTTCAATTGTGGAATTTAAGGAAAAATATTAACTTTATCAAATACAATCATATACCTCATCTTTAACATAGTTTCTGACGGGACGGAAAATAACATTTTATCGATGCTTGTTTTTACTTCCGGTTTAACAAGCATTCTTCAGTATCACATTATGAGTCACATTGTGTTACTAATTTTTATGGTTAGAAATTACCATATTTAACCATAAAGTTAAATATGGTTCTTTTGAATTAATTTGTTAATCTATTACAAAATTTAGTTAAAATGTTCGAGACTATTTGATGTACAGTCGAACCCCGATTTAACGAATCGTTCGGGACTAGCAACTTTTTTCGTTAAATCGAGACTATTCGTTAAATCGGGATAATCAAAATAATATTTTTATACAGCAAAACAAGTTAAAAGATAGCAATAAATAAGAACAATTCTCATTTACCTCAATAACGATGTTAAACATTTGTTGCTTTAAGAAAATACAAATACTCTGTATAAAAATTGATTATTTTTTTATGCACTACTATAAATCACAAGTATTGAATTTAAGTTTGATCAAGTATTATAACATAACTTTTATAGATGTTTGTTTGCTGTGTTTCGATTTCGTATTCCAAACTTCTGTATATTTACTTTTTCTGAAGCTGTGAAAACAGTGTCACCAACATCATGAGCCATCAACTGCCGTTTCAAAGTATCCAAACTGCAAACAGCTTCTTTGAACGTTGCATACTTCATTTCTATTTCATCTTCTTCATCCGATCCACTACTACTGCTATTAATAACCTCGGCGTAATGTACATTTTCGCTTGTAGATATATTTCTGTGTCACAAAATACATATTTAGAAAATTAACAATCAGGGACATTGAAAATTTTTAATAAATATTAGAAAAGGTCTTCAATTTTTCATTTTTTGACATCGAAAGTTATTCGTTAAATCGGGATTATAAATTCGTTATACCGAAGTATTTTTGCTCCCTTTTCGTCGTGATAATACAAAAATTCGCTAAATCGAGAAATTTGGTAAATCGCGATTCGTTAAATCGGGGCTCGACTGTATATACATATCAGTTTTAAAGTTTCATGAATCAAGTCCATTTCATTTTTAAAATATCATTTTTTCCGCCTTATGCAAAATTTTCAGTTCGGTGGGACCTTAAAACCGGTTTCGTTTCCGCATTAGACAGATTCCGGCTTAAACAGCATGGATTAATGTTATTTGCTTTGGGCTCGCCGGGACTTTGAAAAGTTTCCGCGCTAGACAGAATTTACTGTATACATTTATTTAACTCTTTTTTAAAGAAATTTCTGGTTCATATCGAATTATACACATTTGATAGCAGTCAAAATGACTGCTCTTGGCGTTTCTAATGTTAAATTTTTATTAGAATGAGGGGATGATTACAATGTGAGGAAATGACAGTTTTGTGAAAAACAATTTCAAATAATATTTTAAACAAAACTTTTGTCCAGAAAAATTAAATCTACATCCTGTGCCATCAAAAGTCTCTAGAGCAGTGGTTCCCAACCTTTTACTGGCCACGCCCCACCAAATCATCTGTAAAGTCACTATGCCCCCTTCCCCTAATGTGTAAATTATGTTAAATTATTTAAGTTGTTAACGCTAATCTCACGGTGGAAGCGTAATATTAACTTTAATAACTATTCATGACACATTTTTTAAATGATCAAAGATGTGAATCTTCTGTCACAAATGTGTGTTTAACATAATTTTATAAATGCAATGAGGTTATACATCTTTCACTTTGAGCTAAAAAGTGTTTTGTTGCAGTTTACCAATTTATCTCAATGTTAAAGAAAAGAGTTAAACGGTGTGCATTTTTACCTTCACAAAATATCTTAGAAACTTGCATTTAACGTTAAAATTGATAAATTCATACATTTTATAATGCATTTTTGTAACTCATTAAAAGTTTGTGGAAAAGGTTTGGTCACCAAATTTTCTTTCTATGGATACAGACACAATACACAGGAAGCATTTTAAGATTCTCATCTTTATCAAATTTAAGTAGCCATTATTCCCCATCAAAACAATTTTTTTTCGGTTTCTCCTTTCCAAATATCATTGTCTTCCACGCATTATTTGATTTTAAAATTTAAAATGTATAGGCGATCATGCAAATTTATTTACTGTGTAGAATGCCTGTGCTTGAGGCATAGATATTTACTATCTACCCATTTTTTTTTCTAATGATACTTAAGATATTTAATTTATAAAAAGTTTGTAGAATCTCGTTCAGATATTTCATATTTTTTAGGCTAAATATCAAAACATTTAAATTTATATATATTTTTAACGTGATATAGCAGAGCGAATAGAACCAGAAAACTCGTAAAAGAAAAGTGTTACGAAAAATTATAAAATCCTATACCAAAAAAATTATAACAAGTCTTAACTATAAGGAAATGTTAAAATATTTTAATAGATTATTCGTATAGTTATTCTGGTGTCAATATCTATTTTAAACTTTTTATAGGGAACATTTTAAAAATTCAATAAAAATGACTTTTTAAAATTTTGCATCTAATTTTAATCTTCAACATTCCTTTTTAAAAAAGACAAAAGAAACTGATAGAGAAAGAGTGAGTAACAAATTTGAAATTGCCCCCCAGTGGGGTGTACGCCCCACGTTGGGAACCACTGCTCTAGAGGATCAATTTTTTTAAAACAATGCTACATGTTGGGTAGTCATAAATATCCTTTTTCATATGCTATTTAAACTTTCCATTGCCTGTAGGTTCAACAGCATTAACTTTAAATGATTTGTCATCAATTTCCAATAGTTTTCCAAGATACCTTTCAATTTCATGCTCCAAATTTATCCAATCCAAATGCTTTAAAGGCCCTGTTAAATAAAATTTATTAAGTCCCCTTGTTTGTATGTACAGTCGGACCTCTATTTAACGAAGTCGCTAAATCCCGAAAAAAAAGTTCGTTACATGGAAAATTCGTTAAATATTGAGTCACCTTTTAAAATACTTTAAGCTACCTAAAATACATTTTAAGTCCATAAACACTAAATACAATTAAAAAAAGTAATTAGTCACACTTTTTTTAAATAAATTATATCTATTTGTTTTACTTATTTTACATTTCCCATCAAAAAGAAATCTGCAAGGGGAATAAGAATGAAACAAAACATTGTCTGGAAATACATTGCATTTTCAGTTAAAAAAATTATTTTACATTAAAATCACGATTTTTTATTATGGTTGATAAGCTGTTTGGAGGAATATCAAATTTTAAAGCAGTATTCTTTTTCTTCATGCCTTTATCCACCTCATCAATAATTATTTTTCTTTTTCTTTAATGCTCAAGCACTTTTGCTTTGACATTTTCGAGCTACAAGAACCGAAATTACCGGCACGATTGATCATGGTTAACATTCTATAAACAGGAAACTATAGTTCAAGGACACGGGGCACAGCTCCATTGAGGGTTAAAAGGGGATATTGAAAGTTTACTCTTCTTGGATGGAAAGCAAAGAATCGCAACGATTTTACTGTTCTCGGTAAGTTAGGTGCCTGGTAAGACCTGTTCATGGTCACTGATCATCATAAAATGTGTTAAAAGAAAGAATAAGTTTCAAATGTCCAGTAATATTTTAAGAAATAGGGGGAAAAAAAAATTAGATCCCAAGGAAATGTTCGCTAAATAGAGAATACACTTCGCTATTTGGAGGTTATTTTACGAAGAAATTTGCAAAATGATCTTAGTTCCAAGTAAAAGTTCGCAAAATAGAGAAATTCGCAAAATAGAGGTTCGTTAAATAGAGGTCCGACTGTATAATACCCGAAGGGAGGATTTTTTGTTTTTCGATCTCGTTCGAAATATATAGCCTGAATTTTTTCTGTGAATTTACAAATAAATTTATATGCAATAAGATATAGTTTTGTGTTACAGGGATGAAAATTCTTCGTGCCAAATGGTTGATTTTCACTACTAAATTTTAATGGTATTTCTCGCCTTATTTAATGACAGAATTTTTGAGATTTAATAAAGAAAGGAATACTATTAAAATTTAGAGGTGAAAATGAACAATTTGGGATGGAGAATTCTCATTCCTGTGTTTAAGACTTTATTTTCTTGTTTCATATTGCTAAGCTACTTTTCTGCTGTGTAAGGAATATTTTCAACTGAATGCTAAATTCTTTCACAATTTCTTTTGATGAAATTTCTCCAAGAAATTCTTTTTGGTTTCCTTGCTGACTTTTCTTTATCTTTTACATAATATATGCACAGATTTGCTTAAAAATACGCTTTTATTTTCATCAAAGCATTAAAATTTCAACAAAAATATCTTTTCTACAAGTTTTTAAAAATTATAGAACAATTCTCTCACATCAGAATCATTCTCTCACATGAGGGAATGACTAGTGAGGGAATGATAAAATGTACATTATTACCATTTAAAATTTGTATGCATAAAGTAAATTAAAAAAAAACTATACATGTTCTCAATCTATCCCTTCAGATAAAACTAAACCATTCATTAATATACACTGCTCAAAACAATTAAAGGATATTGCAGTTTTAGGTGGATTTTGTATCTGGTAAACTGTTTAGCTGATTGATACATGGTCGACAGACATAGTAGGTTATATGAGAATAAATTACACATGTTTGGGAGAAAAAAATGCATTTTATTGCGCATTTGTGTACTAAAGGAAAAAAACACAATTTGTGCATATGAGAAAAAAAGAATAAGAAAAGGTGTTTTCTTCAAAGAAAATCATTTTCAGTAGGGGGTATGGTTTCCACGGGCGGCCAGCAACGTTGAACACCTTTGAGGCATGGACTCAATGAGGCTATTAATGACGAGTTGGGGTATTCTGCCCCACTCTTCCAGAAGAGCTCTTTCCAGTTCTTGGAGAGTTTGTGGGGGTTGTTGGCGGACAGAAACTCATCTTCCTAGAGCGTCCCAAACGTGCTCGATTGGATTCATGTCTGGAGAACACGCTGGCCATTCCATTCGAGCTATTTCTTCCTCGAAAAGGAAATCCTCCACCAGGTTTGCACGATGTGGCCTGCAGTTATCGTCCATTAAAATGAAGTTATCTCCGATTGTTGCAGCGTAAGGGACTACAATAGGTCTGAGGATCTTATCCCTATATCGGCGACCAGTCAGAGCTCCATCTCGAATGATGTAGAGGTCAGTGCGCCCGTCAATGAAGATGCCATCATACACCAACACTCATCCACCGCCAAATCTGACACTTTCGTGCACGAACGCAGGACTATTCCTACTGCCACGGTCCCTCCAGATGAAAATACGCCTATTATCCGGATGCACAGAAAAACGGGACTCGTCAGAAAACAGAATATTGCTCCATTCATTTCTCCTCCAGTTGACATGCTCGGTTGCCCACTCCCTGCGGTCGCGACGATGCCTTGATGTTAATCTAACACATACCATCGGTCGGCGAGCATACAGACCCTCAGCATGGAGCCGGTTTCGGACAGTCTGAGTTGAAATCGTGGTGCCTGTAGCCGAGCGAAGGTGTTGTTGGAGAAGAGTAGCGTTCATGATTCGGTGTCTCCGAGCTGTTAACGCTAAATACCGATCTTCATTGGGCGTTGTTGCCCGTCTACGACCTTGCCCTGGTCTTCGGCCTGCACATCCACTCTCCAAAAAACGGTTCCAGATCCTGGAAATGGCACTTTGTGACACTCCAATGGCTTGCGCTACTTCGGCTTGAGTTTGGCCCCCTTCTAACCTACCAACAATTCTCAAAGCTTCTGAATCTGTCAAATGACTTCGCTGAGACATCGTACTCATCGAAACAAAGCAATCACTGAATGCCGATCATCCTTGTCTTCATTCTCTTTTATCCAGCTGAAAGTCAAATTTCATTCGCTGCCGCTGAAGCGACGTTTTTGACGTCGAACTCAAAATTTGCATACTCCACAGTTTGAAAACCAGAAAAATTTGCATTTGTGATTCTCTTCTTCTATTTTCGGCAAAAAAATTTCGTTTATATCTTTATTTTATATAAAACTTCAAATATCCTTTAATTGTTTTGAGCAGTGTATTTTTAGAAAACAAATTATTTTTGTAAATTTAAATCAGGGAATGATAACATCATCTTAACATATACCGAATCTGTCTATTAAATTATTCCTTACACGCTTCAGTATTTCTCTAGGATAGCTGAAAATTGTTTTACAGAAAGGTAAGGTCCATGTGCTCAGCCGCTGCCATCGAAACACTTAAGGCCAGAGGACATGAGTGTGACATCATCACTAATCGACCGGCTTCTCACTAGTGTTGGAATTCACACCGGAAAATGTTGAATAGCAATTTTCTTTCATTTTATTTGTTGAATAACTCTCTCTGTTGAATAATTTCTGGTCAGAATGGGGGGAAAAGATGGCCATAATTTTTTTTTCAAAAAAGAAAAAAAAATGGCCATTTTTCCCCTTTATTCTGACCAGAAAATCAGAGTTCTAGCATTTTACGGCTGCTCTTTCATCTTCACCAAACACTTAATTTATAATGGCTGTTTCATAATAATGGAATCCACCAGTCCATCCGAAGAAAATGATCCATTCCAAAAGTATAAGTTCGATTGAAAAAAAAACTATTTAATACTTTGAGCAAAAAGAAGAGGCTACTCCTGCAATTTTCATGATACTAATCGAGTCGCATAGCTGTCAATTTGTGCGGTTTTGTCACCTCTAAAATTTAATAAAAATTTTTGCCCTATTTAATCGTTGACAATTGTAAAAAAAATAAAAAAAAAAAGTGAAGCAAAATTGACATTTAACAAACGAAAAAACTACCGAGCGCTTTTTCAAATAAACAATTTCATTCCCCGTTTTTCTTATAAAAGTAAAGGAAATGTACATTAAAGAAATTTTGCTAGTACCATAAAAATGAATGAATAAAGTGAAAATTTATCTCCTTAGTGGATGACGATTTGTGTAAATCCGGTTTATCCGAGTTTTTTGCTTATCTGAGGTGAGCTTGGTCCATATTAACTCGTATAATCGGGACTCTACTGTAGTTGATTTTCGAATCTTGATTGTGTTGAGTGATAGTTAATGGCATATTTATAGTTACCTTAACAGAAATTTCGGAGGGCGATCAAACCCTGGTGATCTCCCTATTAGCTACGGCTTTGATCCCCATTGAGTGCTCCAATGAAATTCGTCCATCTTTTTTTTTTATTTATTTATTTTTTCTTATAGCTTTTTAAGCTATTATGCTATCTGATTGGGGAATTTCATTGGAAAAGTCAATGGGGCTGATCAACCACTAAAATTAGGTCTGTATAGCATTCTGTAGGCTTTTTGTAGGCACTAAATGCATGGCAACCAAATTTATTCTTTTCTTGCCAACATTAAAAAAAAAATAATTGTCATCTTATTTGTCGGCATAATGTTTCTCCCATTAAACAAGGTAAAAATTTCTTAAAAAATAATAATGGTAAGAAAAGAATAAATTTGGCAGCCATGCATTTAGTGCCCCCTCCTCTTCGCCCCCCCCAAAAGATAAACCACTAGAAAACAGGAATTCTGCTTTTTCAGAATTTAGTGTCGTCTCCGATGAAAAAAAAATACATATAAATATAGATAGTACAAAACATATTTCAGTTTTAAGACTTAAAATACACGCTTTTATTTTATATAAAATGACGTCATTTGCATCCGCCGAAGAATTCTACATTTACGATCCAGTCTTAAACAACATCTATAGAAAAGTATGCATAGGACGTCACTATCTCGGAATAATATACAAACCCAGCAAAACGTGATATCGTCATTCAAGAAACTCGACGAAAAAATGGAGTGTCTAATGATTCATATGCCTTTATTTGTTTGCAACATCAATATGGATACTTAACACGTTCACGCCGGCGCGGTGGGTCACACTCGACTGTCTTAGAACTACAAACTATCCGGCTGTTTGGATACCAGTATTTTAATACAGAAAATATTGTTTTATTTAACTAGGGGGCTCTGCCCCCTACGAGCTACGCTCGCCAACCCCCCGTTCAGGCACAACAAAATCCAAAAAGCACGCTAATTTGATCGGCTTTTAAAATATTGAATTAAAATTTAAAAAAAAAACAGTAGCGATCTCTCTGTAAATGGGTTTCCATTCGTTTTCCTTGGATTGGGGATTTTTAAGGCCAAATCTGCTGCTGTTAAGAGATACAATGACTGTTTTCGTATTTATTTTAAAAAAATAGTTAAACATTTGAAAATAAGCTAATGTAAAATGAATTAAGTAAACAGTGTCATTGTTTCCCGGTATTTTTTAACAGCGCTATAAGATAGTTCTTTTAAATAATTCATTTTAAATGTATCGTTTCAAATCTGACGTAATTTACACCAAAGTTTTATTTCTTTTATTAATATTCACGTGAAAATACTTTTATTGTTAGAAATAAATATTATTTGTGCTGTCTTCGAATTCACGATAATACAGTCGAACCTCGTTATCCCGACACTCTAATGACCAGAAAAAAGTGTCGTCCTAAGCGGAGTGTCGCGATAACCGGAGTTGGAGAAAAATATGTTTATAAAAAGCTGTATTTTTAATTAATTTAAGATAATTTTAAATTCATAACTGTTCTTGCGGTTATAAGCAATAAAACAAACAAATTATTAAACAAAATAAACAAAAAAACAACATTAAAACGAATAAAAATCAGATTTATGACGAGACGACCTTTTTTCTTTTTATTGTTTAATGAAATATTGATGGATTAAGGTTTGCTTATCCCTGGATGTGCTTCCTTCAATTCTTTCTTTCAACATTATACAGTGAACTGGGATCAATATTCGTTGTTTCAGAAATGGATGTTAGATAATTTCGGATCGTTTCAATGCAATGCAATGCTTCTGTTTTAGTAGGATGAAAAACACCGTGTCACCACAAGAAGGCGCTGTCTGACCAGAACGAAACGACTGCGAGTAGACTGATAAGTCTATCTGGAGTTTAAGTGGTCATTGATAATTCGTGGGTTTATTTATTCAGATAAAGGATTGAAGTAAAATTTTTCATTCATCACAATGGGTATTTTAGACACTTTTGTGAAACGTTTGGCTAAGCCATTTCTTACCGCTTAATTTCTATGCTTATAAGATGGATTATGAAAAATGGACATTTTTCCTAAGCCGTCGGGATATCCGGAGTTAAAAGTTATTCAACGACGTAAAATCCGGAGTTTATTTACATTAAAATCATGTACAGAAAATCGGGACTTTGAAAAACTGACGTGATAAGCGGAGTGACGGGAAAAATGGGTGTCGGGATAACGAGGTCCGACTGTAGCTGAAAAGATTATCTCAAAATATCTCGCGCAAATATATTTTTCAATTTAAATTGTTTTGCTATATTTTTTGCCCTTTTAAACATGACGTAATTTCCTCAAATTAAAAGTTTTAACGGATAATAATGATTTTTTTTATTTTAAGATTTTGTTTCTCTTATTTTAAGATTTTGTGCAAATATGGTTCGGCACAGATGTCATTGGCGCAATTTTTTTCTGACGCCAATTTCATATACGCAACGGGTACTTAACTGGTGCTAAAGTGTCGTTATTTTGCTTGATATGGTAACCCGGATGCTGCTGTTTATGCTTTTGATGTTTTCGCCCAATTGGCGTCGGAAAAAATTGCGCCAATATGTATAGGACATCTGTGCCTATGGTTCTTATGACGTAATTTTCCTGCGTTTAACATGTAATCATTTAATTCTAATTTTAAAGCTTTTTTTTCTGTTTGTAATAGTCACGTGTAAATAATTTTTTTATTTGAAGTAAACATTATTGTTTGCGCTGTTTATACAACTGGCAACAGTTTAAATTAATAATATTTTCTAAAATTTGTAAAAAATATCTCTCGAAATGCTGAAAATTTGAATTTAAAACGGAAATAAAACCTCAAAAAATGAGTCAAATAAGAAAAATAAATACAATCTGCACACCGGGAACTTATAACGCATAAAATGATCTAAAAATGATTAAATTCTCGTGTATAGTTTTTGCTCCAATAAAACTTTTTTAGTGGAACGATTTTGTCCAAATTTAGCATTAAATATATCTTAAAATAATTCTTCGATTTGAAAACTGTCTGCATCAGTGTGTTTATCAAACATTTTTCTATAATACAACCGATTTTCATGTTTTTGTATGCAACAGTTTTTTTAATATTAACGATGAAAGGCCATGCTTAAGCATTCAAATTGGATGCCGATCTACCCGGAATATCTACGCAGATTTTCATTGGTCCATTTCCAAATCAAAACTTTTTTTTATATATAGAAGGATTGGAACAATTGGGCGATTTAAACAGGGCCGAAACAAGGGGGGGGGGGGGGCAGAGGGGGCACGTGCCCCGGGCGCCGCTTTAACAGAAGGTGAAGGGGGCGCCAAAATGAAGATTTTGTTTGACGTTTGATACAAGAATGTATATATACACAAAATTTGTATAAAAATGTCTCACAGCTAGAAAATTTAAAAAGAAACTGAACCAAATGCATTAAACTTTACAAATAGATAAAAAGATTCATCTGCTATACAAAACTGCAAATGAATAAGAAAAAAGAACTGTTCTCTCTCAGGCTTTTTTCATTCTCCCATTCCAAAAGTATCATGTCTATGCCTTCGCCTACTATCTTTTAAATCACTTGCTGTGTAGGATAATCACTACCATTTTTCAAGGTCAGTCTCTATTGTGGCACACTGTCCACTAAGGATAACTACCAAGTGACCCCCCAGTCTGACTTTTCTATTAGATGAAAAAATTCCATGAAAGGTGTTTGTTGTTTTTCCGCTGAGCAGCGTTGAGCTTCTTTTCTTTCTTTTTTTTTCCGTCTTGCCATGGGGCGATGACTGCCTACGACCATAAAAAAATGGGAGGGGGAATGCACAAAGTAAAATTCTTAGTAAACCCTTTTTCTTTTTTAGATATCGACCGCATTTAGCCTATACAGAAAGAAAAAAAAAGATGTTTAAAAAGATTAAAATGCAATTTGGTTCCTTTTGATTCCATTTTCAAGGTTTTAATGAATCAATGTTTGACAAAGCTGATTACATGGTTCAATTTTATATATTTTAAATTTAAAAATTATTTGTCTATTAGATACTTAGTAAAATTCTTTTTGTAAATTGACTTTGTGGTGGAAATAAGTTGTTTAAAAATAAATTGTCTATTAGATACGTAGTAAAATTCTTTTTGAAAATTTACTTTATGATGGAAAGGGGGGGGGGGGGGGGCGCCAAAATCCATGTTTGCCCCGGGCGCCAAAAAGGCTAGCTTCGGCCTTGGATTTAAAGGAACAAAATTTTCTCTAAAATAATATTGGTGTGCAAAAAGCCGGAGGCTTGACAACTCTGAGACAGTCGAGTGTGACCCACCGCGCCGGCGTGAACGTGTTAAAGTTAAATATAGTTTATAATAGCTCCATGTTTTATCAGAAATCATTCATTTACATTTTTTCAAATTCGGAAAATATTATTACACACGGATTAATAAAATTACATTATTTCAGCTTTTTTATAAGACTAATGTCAGACGGGCGTCTTTTTTGCTTAAGTATTATCCATTCACCATGCTATAGTATTGTGAATGGATAATACTTAAGCAAAAAAGCAGCAAAAAAGACGCCCGTCTGACATTGGTCTAAGAATTAAGTAAATACGGAGAAAATAAGTTACACAGATATTCTTTAAAAAATATTTTTATAGCAGACGATATTCTTGGCTTAGTACGTACTAACTAGTATTTTACTTACAATTTCTTTCAGTTATGAGAAAATTGCATAAGAAAGGTATAGTAATATACTATTTTCGACTATTTTCCCTTTACTTTATGCGGAAATAGAATACTTCAGTTGCCACCATTACAGAAATGGCATTAAAACCTATAAAACAGTTAATATATCAAAAATAAATTGAGATGCAGTTTTCAAACAAATTGGTTGCAAAAGTACTTTTTACCCCTATACGACGGTGTAAAACTTGAAAATGTCCGATGTTTAAAAAAGTTAAAAAAATTGCAGTAGCATTTAACAGTAATCAGTATTTAACCGTACAAAGATACAACTGACCGTGCAAAGATAGCTTCGTTTTACGAGTGGCTTATGGTTAGGTGTAATGTTATTTTTAAGTGACAACATTTTAATTGTTGTCTGGAACAAATAACATATCGAGGATTTTGCCACCCCTTTATTCCTAGGTGGTTTTACAAGATATGACTTGGCATATAGGTTCCATTTTAATATGCTGAAATCAATTCTATCGAAAGATATGCACTGGCCCGAGTTTGACCGAAGGTTGGGCCGGTAGAATTAGGGCAATTTTTTGAACGGGCGGGCCGGCAAAAAAATGAAACAAGCCTGCCTGGTCGGGCCAAAAAAAAAAAATAAATTAGCGGGCCTATATAAATATTTGAACGAAGCCAATAATATATGAGCTATTTTCAATGAGCATGACTTTCGTGAGAATAAGTATAAATGTGCGTCACGAGCCGATGCTAATTTGATAACATCAATACAGAAATGCAACATGTCCAGCATTGAGATCGGCATCCGGACAGTTTCATGGTGTCTGAGCCCGGGCTTAATTTTTTTCAGCGGACTTGGGCAGGGCTGAGATCAGGCTTGCATTTGTTTTCTACGTAGTTGAGCCGGGTCGGTACTGGACTTAATTGTTTTCAGGATGTGTAGGACAAACAATATATTTTATAAAAATATTAGTAGCGATTATGAACTTCTGTTAACGGAATTTTTGAAAATATACCTTAAGGTGGTTTTCAAATTCACTGCTCAGCAATGCGAAACTTTCTGACACATTTTCTCACTAATTTTTAATTGTAAACGTATAAAATGGACAGACCTGACTATTGGAGGAATTTGGAATCGATTAGCGCTTTCCATTTCTAAAAATACATTACTTATCGAGATATAAGATTCTTGTCACGTGATTGCAGGTTTTTCTTCTTTCTCGTGCTATCGCTTCCAGAAATTCGATTCAAATCGCTAACTTTGACAGTATTTTCTCAAAGACATATTGCCTTCATCAAAAATGGATAACGCCATTCGATTACATAGTTTCTGGATATGAACACCTGCAATCTTATGGTTTTCCGAAAAGAAATGAATCCAGAAATGTGTCAGAAAGTGGGAAGTGGGTCCTTTGGATTTGAGAAAAGCTTTAATAAATGACAGAGAAATATTTTTACAAATATACTTTTTATTGTACAGCATCAAAAGTAATCTTTTTTTAACCCTTCTACTTTCCTTTTATTCTAAACTACATTATTCTTTTAATGAATTTTTATTTGAATGTTGAAATGTCTAAGACTCGAAGTAATCATTAACATTTTTAAATTATCCCATAAATATGTATGCAGTATTCCATAACCCTTTCGGGACCGGCGACTTTTACACAAACTTTATTCTGTACTTCAATAGTCACGAAAATGCTCTAATTAAATAAAGCAAATATTACCTTTCTTTTTGCTGGTGCCAAAAACAAATTCTGTATCTTTTTTTGAAGGTGCATATATCGCCGTCTCACAGCAACAGCAGGACATCTAGTAATAATAAAAAATGAGATGTCTGACTTACTGCTTTGAATAACTGTGTTTGCATGTGGAACAACTTCTGAAACAAAAAGTTATGTTTAATACTACATCTCAGACGTGTTTCATAAAAATTCCCTACTGTTCCACTTGATGCAGACACAGTTTTTCATAGCAGTAAGTCAGACATCTCATTTTCGATTATTACTAAATGTCCTACTCAGGGTTTTCGCTGCCACTCACCATTGCGCCAAATCGCGACAAAGTGTTGCATTTGGCGTTTAAAAGAACAATCAGACTCGCCAAATTGCGAGCTTTTTTTTATTGCTCGGGTGTATTTGCCAATACAGCCGAGATTCTTATCCGCGTTGCTGAACGATTTGATGTGACTTTGAAAGTTCAATCACACCATGCGATTTAAATTGCTCTATTTTTATAGATACTGATTCAACACCAATTCAGTTTAGCAACAGCCAAAGAAACGATAGGCATTTCTCTGTTGTCAGTTAATCACTATCTGTGCGCCGGCGCACAGTGGAGTATTTTTGAAAAAAGCTGGGCAAAAGTCGAAAAATGAACTTCGTTAAAAACTGCAATACTTTATGTGTTTGTATAGCTTACTAGTCAGTACTTCCGGTAAACAATATCTTAGGAATGTTCGGTAACACTCCACGTCGCGTTATCAGTTTGAACACAGCTGTCGTGCATCGCAGATTTCTCTTTTCTCAGCGCTGTGGTGAGAAGCGCATTATTTAATTGCAATTATTGTTGCATACAGTGGAGATCTGAATAAAACCCTTTATGGACATAGAAGTGGGAGGTATGTAGCTTAAATTACTGTATTTAGTTTTAGTTATAAAAGAATATAATTATGAAAATAGCCACATTGTTTTATCTTTAAAAATAACTGTAATTTTTACTAGTTCTTTTAAATTTTTAGTGATTTATAAGTACGTGTCGCCCTTTGTCGGGCAAAACTTTTTGTTGGAATATAAAATATAGATATTCCTTATTATATTCATAAAATAAAATCTTGCTCCAACTTGCCTCAATTTTTTTTTTTACCGTTTTATAAAAAAATGGTATCAGAAGATGATGATATTTTGAAAACTAAAAATCTTCATTTTTCTTTTAGAAACTTCAGTGACAGCAAAAGATCTTTCAAGAAAGTTGCTGTTTGACCTTAAACAAGATTGTTCTAATACGAAAACAGATAAAAAATTATGTTTCATGGAAAGTAAAGTTACAAAAATGACGAAATGTCTGGTAGATAAACAAGTATCATTAATACGTTCGTTAAACCGTTCAAATCGGATTAAAAAAAAAAAAAATGGGTGGCTGCCAATAGGGCAAAATGGTGCTTTCTTAAGATAGGTGAACATTGGCTTAACAGTTCCATAAAATTAGCTATAGAATATACTATCTGTACAATATCAAATGAGGTAGACCAACAAAAGATTTCGCCGAATTGTGTGAGAGAAGCAATTGACAAAAACAAGAGGTTTAAGGAAGCAAGTCCCTCTTGATCAATTAACATATGCAGCTAGTACAAATCAACGAGCTGCTACGGCACTAGAAAATTTCCTGTTTCGTATTATTAATTCAACGTTATATTAATTTTACTGGGAGGAGTAGAATAAATTTATGGAGTAGTTCCCTGTTTAAATGGGCGATCGCGACACCATGTGGCTACTTGAAAATAATATCGGTAATGGCGGAAATCACAAACGGTTCAACTAAAAATATAGAAAAAAAAATTGATGGTATTTGCATTACAAAGTTAATTTCATGTGTAAGTCCAACATGATATTCCCAAATGAAGTAAAAGTCACTATCTAATTCATTCACAATTGAATATTAGTAGCTCCGCCCACCCCCAAATCATATTGCATATTTACTGATATACTTTCCCTTAACAAAAACATTGATCTTTTTGTATATATAAAAAAAAAAGATAAAATATAAGATTTTTTGTTGCATGTGCATTATTTGGCGTTATTTCATTGATGGTATATAATTCAGCAAAATTTTTGAGTTGAATTGTGTATTTTGCATATCTCTGTTACAGTCAATTTGCTGTTAAATTTCCATGCAACTAATTATAGTCCATTTTTACTTTTTTCCATCTTTAGAAGAAAGTATTGGATTCGTGAAAAATTTCGACTTCCGGTTTTCGATGGATTTATACATTTTAGAAGGTCCTGAACACGGTTTGATGGTTTTTAGAAAATGTCTGTATCTCACTCTGTCTGTGAGTCTAACTGTATGCGAGAAAAATTTTGTGAGCACTATATCTCAAGAACTAATGCTCGGGATTTCACAAAACTTTAGATTCAGTTAGACCTTGATATAAACTGGTGTTTTTTGGTGTATATAGCCCAACAGGTAGAGCTGCTATGCTGAATTTTTCTCAATTTTCGCAATATCTCTATCTCAAGAATTGACTCACGGATTTTCATCAAACTTCAGATTCAGTTGTTAAGCTGTTACTGATTAGGTTTTGGTGTAAATTGCACAACAGGTGGCGCTGCTATACTGAATTTTTCACGATTTTCGCAAAATCTATATCTCAAAAATTAATGTACGCAGTTTAATCAAACTTATTATTTTGTTACATTTTCACGTAAATAGATCCTTATTAGACTTTGGTATATATTGAACAACGTGTGCTGATTTTATACTCTTTGGGTTGGAAATTTTGGTTGCGGACATTTAAGAGGGTGGGGTTCCGAAAGTTAATGATTTGTTTGATACAATGCGATACTTATACCTAGAGTTGTAAAGGGTAGGGGTTTACTAACAGGAATAAACCAGGTTTTTTGGGAGGGAAATTTTGAAAATTCCCGGGAGTTTTCAGAAAATCTTAGGCATGGGAATTTTTTGTTTATTATTTTAAACTTTTTTAATGATTTCAATTTTTGTCAATGTAAACAAAATATTTTTTTAGAAATGCAAATAAAACTAATAAAATAACTATAGAAAAATAGCACAGTTTACATGAAAACTAACGAAATAGATACTTAAGCTGCAGAAATATTATTAAGTAAAAGTAATTAAAATATCATAAGTAATATTAATATTTTAATAGCTGATAAGTAGAAAGTGAGAGAGCCATATGACAGATTTATCTTGCCTGACATGAAAATAAACATTACCCCTGTTCGCCAAATTATCCAATGTAAACAGCAACAACAAAAAATTAACAAAGCTGAGGGAAATCAATGGAAAAATACAATGTAATTCACAAGAAAACAAATACAGAGTATGCCTGAATAGTAGATATGTCAGCTAAAAGAAATTAAATAATTTAAATTTTTAAAGAAACATACCAATCATCACCAATTTTTAACCGACATTAATTTAAAGCTAATCAGTTTTAAGAAATTATAAAAACGCACAGCTCAAGATCATATTTCGTTAATTAATAATGAAAATTCTGTCTTAAACTTCTCTGAACGGTCATTGAAATTTCTTTAAAATAAAAATTTCAAATTGAAAAAAATGACTGGTTTTGTTTTCTTTCAAAACTCCTTCAAAATTTCCAATATTCCCCAAAATTCCCGGGTTTATTTCCGTCCCTCAAAATCTTCGGGTTTTTTTGCAACTCTACTTATACCTCATTGTTAAATGCTTCCAATTCAGCGGACCTATGTACCTTTACAATCTTCATGATGGGCATAGATTGTCAATTAATTTTGGCACTGTGATAGCGAATTTTGAATTATTAACATGTATGAGAAAAAAAAAAAAAGCTTTGGGATTGGCACATCCGACTAGTTTAACCCTTAAATGCGTGATTTTTTTATTGTTTCGAAAAAATTATATAGGATTCTCTGAAAGGTTTATTACACAGGAAAAATAATGAAATAAATCTGAGATATATTGTTCATATAATACGTCAATATTTTCTTCTGTTGCACATCTACAATATAGGTAAAAACTACTGTTGTGTGGCTGTTTCTCTCTATTCTAAACAGGGGCGGATCCAGAGACTCGTTTTGGGGGGGGCGATACCGGATGATATATAATCAACACAGTCATAGTTTCTATTGGTTAAATCATTCGTTGCAGTTAATTATTATATGAATATGAAATAATTAATGCTATTTAAAATTACTATAGACTCTTGATTATCCGACGTTCAATTAACCGACACACTCGGTTAACCAACCCTCTTATTATATAATAGGGTGGGCCGAAAAAAACTTTTTTTCGATTTTCGTTGATAGGTTGTGCGGAAAAGTTGCCACTGGTGACACTAAGTTTATACAAAAAAATTGAGATTTTTCGGACAATTCCTTCATTTGCCGCAAATGGCTTGAAGTTTTGCTAAAATTTTTGAACTTTTTTAGCAAAAAATTTTAAAATGGTAAATTTAATTTGTTTTCGCTGAATTTACTTGAAATGTCATGTTTAGTATACGAAATGATTAAATAAGCTCTGACAATCGATTATTTATTAGTTATGTGTATTTTGAATTAGGTGATTTTTATAGCCTTTTCGCGTATAACTGAGCAAAAATTTTAAGTATTGTTTGGTTCGTTCGTCGGTTTCTCTCTTTTGTCTTTATTATGTTCCCACTCTTCCTTCGGTTTTTTTGATGCGTTCAGAGTCACATATTTGAATGCCAGACCACAGCATGTCTTGACAGCAATTCTGGAAGGAGAGGAGATATGGAGTAGAAACCAATGAAAACGCAATCAGTCACCACGAGATAACGGGGGGAAATTGTAGATGGGAGTAACTGCGAGATGGAATTTTAATTATTTTTCTGCCCTGAAAAACGGCTATTTGTCAGAAGATTAAAAAAGTGGGAACTTTGAAGCAGGCAGTTCGTCTGAGAGTTTGAACCAGGGCCTTCAAAAGCAGACACTCCCAAACGCATATCCCTTTCTCACACAGCGTTCATCAGATAGAACTGGTATATCATATAGGTAAACTGCGTTAAGAGCTTCATCTGGACTTCAGGATGCAAGAATTGTGACAACCAGGAATAAAAATCGCGTCATCGATAAAGACTTCGTCAGGAGACGGAAAAAGAAACTTGAAAAGAAGATACAGGAGGAGGAATATCTTGGAGGATGAAAAATTACAATATTTTTTTATAGTAGAAATAATAACACGATCGTTGTAGAAAAAAGGGAACAAGCGGCACCGTCGAGAGAAATACGAAGCACATAATCCCTAATGGTGTGCGAAAATGTACTTGTTCATTTCTACGAGCCTATCTATTCCTGTTTCATTGACATAAAAAATGCAAAAGGCTGAAGATTTTAGTACACTATTAATCTAGCTCCGTTTCAGTTGGTAAAGGTCTTAAGCCAAGTGGTTCTACCATCTAGTTTAGACAGCTGATGTCGCTGTCAGAGTGGGAGCTCGTTCGTATAAAGAATACATATCAAATGTTGCAGTTCTCTTCTTGATTTTTTCCAAAGCAGACTTTATTCAGGCTTAGAAAATCATATAATGATTTTGCTATTTCTCCGCAGTGGTCAGAAGGAGGTGTCAAGTGACCCAAATATTCCAAACCACGTTCAGACAACATGGTGATATTTGTTTCGTCTTTCTGTCGACGGCGCTGCTTGCTAGTCCCCCTTTTTTATGAAGATCGTTTTATTTTTTCTACTATAAAAAAAGATGCTTGCAATGTTTCTTCCTCTAAGATCTTCGTCCTCCTGTATCTTCTTTCCAAGTTTTTTTTCTGCCTCCTGACCAAGTCTTTACCGATGACGAGATCCTTATTCCCTGTTGTCACAATTCCTGCAATTTTTGCTCACTTACACGCGAAAAAGGTATAAAAGTCATACTAATTCAAAATGCACATAACTATTAAATAATACATAATTAGAGCTTATTTAAATATTTCTAACTCTAAACATGGCATTTCAAGTAATTTAAGCTAAAAAAAACATAAATTTAACATTTTTTAAACTTTTGCTAAAAAAGTTCAAAAATCATCATTTGAGCCAAACTTCAAGCCATTTGTGGAAAATGAAGGAATTGCTCGAAAAATCTCAGATTTTTTGTGTGAACTTAGTGCCACCAGTAGCAACTTTTCCGCACTACCCATCATCGAAAATCGAAAATTTTTTTCGGCCCATCCTGTTATATAAGTCTCCTCTCCTCAAAATATGACTTATTGTTACTAATTGTGCCGAAAAATTAAAAATGTTACCATAGAATTTATTTATTAAATGTCTTATTTTTATTCTTTTCATTTTTACTCTGATGATTATTTATCTTATCAGTTTATTCAAAAAAGGGACTGAATAAAAGTCTCAAGCGGTCTTAATATCCTTGAAAAGTCAAAATGTGTCATCTAAGCGCTGCGTATATTTCTTCATAATCTACTCATTATTAGTCCATCAAGGTTAACATTTGTTACTGAGGCCTAGGTCTGTTTCCATAGCTTCTCTACAAGAGGTAGAAAGACAGCGAAAAATGGTAAGCCAAACAATGAAAGGTCAATGACAGTAGAGCGGCATTTTCTATTCAACTCACCTAGAAGGCCTTTCATTAACCCCTTGAGGGGCAAGCAATTACGTTTGTGAAATGCTGAATTCCCACCGGAATCTTTGGAAAATTCTATTTCAAAATAAGTAAAAGCAATTTTACGGCTTTTTCCACCAAATTTAGAAAAGTAAAATTTAATAACATTTTTCTGGTGTAAAACTTCATTAATCGTAGGTGGTATATAATATATACCGGTGCCCCTCAAGGGGTTAAGTAAATACATAAAGGAAGAACTGTTTTACCAAGTTGGCTTTAAAAAAATTAACACACCATATGCATTTTAGCTTTTAACTGACTAAGACAATCCTTTTTTGTTCATTCATCAAATACCCCTTGAAATTCACCAATGTGGGTGGCAATAGCAGTACATTTTTTTAAAACATTAGTGGCTTTTTTTCAGAAAATATTAAGATGCTTGAAGTTTTAAAACGTCCTTTCTTTTTCTTGTTTCTTTCTTTTTTTGAAAATTACTACGAATCCCATTCTTTTCTAAACAAGAGAGCTCTGTGCGAAAATATTATACAGAAATTAGAAGTGCATCTTCTTTGAAAAGATGAAAAAGTTTCTACACTTTAAAGGGATCCACATAATGGTATCAATTTTCTGTTGTAGAAATTCAACAAAAGGTACACGAAGTGGCATCGTCACTCACCTCAACCCATAGTCTCAAAAATTATGGCGCCATATGCCTTTTGACAGGACATAATCCTTTTTTGTTCATTAATTGGCGAAACGTCAGTGAGGTTGCTTGTTACGTTTGCTTGTCTGCCTGTTCCGCGAAAACTACCGTTAATGGCGTTTAATTTTTTTAAATTTAAAAAAAAAAGTAACTACCGCTGTCACCGCCGCCGCCGGTTTTGATTTTTTTGTGACCGGAGGCCTTTCTTCGTTAATATTAACAAAAATAATGCATACAAAAATATGAAAATCGGTGGTTTTATACAGAAATGTTTGATAAACACGCTGATGCAGACAGTTTTCAAATCGAAGAATTATTTTAAGAGATATTTAATGCTAAAGTTGGACAAAATCGTTCCACTAAAAAAGTTTTATAGCAGCAAAAACTATACATGGCAGTGTAATCATTTTTAGATCATTTTATGCGTTAGAATTTGCCGGAGTGCAGATTGCATTAATTTTTTTATTTTGACTCATTTTTTCAGGTTTTATTTCTATTTTAAATTCAAATTTTCAGCATTTCTAGAGATATTTTTTACAGATTTCAGAAAATTGTACTAATTTAAACTGTTGCCAACTGTATAAAAAGCGCAAGCAATAATGTTTGCTTCAAATTAAAAATTTATTTACACGTGACTATTATAAACAGGAAAGAAACTTTCAAATTAGAATTAAATAATTACGTATAAAAAGCAGGAACTTATTAAAAATTACGTCATAAAAAGTATACACGTGAATTTTAAAAGAGAAAGGATATTGTAAAATAATAAATTCATTAACATGCGTTAGAAGTCGTAGGAGAAATTACGTCATATTTACGTCACATTATAGTTATTACATAAAATGAGCACAATATAATATTGCAAAAAAGTTTAAATTTAGAAATTGCGCTAGACATTTATTTGATATTTTGAGAATTAATTTAAAACGTCTCATTTAAAAGAATTTTCTTTTCGCTTTGTTAAAAAATACCAGGAGACAAAGACTCTCTTTACTTAATTCCTTTTATATTAGCTTATTTTGAAATGTTGTTACACGTGTATACGTCATCAAGTTATTTTTATTTCGACGTTTTATTTGTGTTTTTATTAATGCTGTACGAATTTATTTGTTCTTTCGTTATTTAAAATAAAAATTATATCAATTTGTATAACTTGGCGAGTGGTTTGGCGATTTATGTAATTTGGCGAAATTGGTCGACAGGATAATCAAGTAGTACCGCAGCGGATTTGGCGTTAAAATTCCCCAATCAAAGAGAAATGAATAGAAATTCGTTTATAGGGAGATCGCCACTGTTTTTTAAATTATAATTCAATCTTTCGAAATCTTTTTAAAGCCGATCAAATTAGCGTGCATTTAGAGTCTGCGGTGTCTGGACGGGGGTTGGCGAACGTAGCTCGTAGGGGGCCGAGCCCCCTAGTTACCTTAAAATAATGCAAATTAGTAAATATTTTAACAAGTATGTCTCCAAATACCTTATTTTATACAATTATTTATTTTATAAAACTTAACCTTTAACCCTTTAATTCCCATGCTAGAATACGTTCTAGAAATTACGTAGTTCAGAGAATCTGATTATACACGAGAAAGTTTTCATGGTTATTTTCGCTTTATTTAAATAGGGACTGTCTGTTTTTTAATTAAAGTGAATATTGCTATTTTAATTTTCTGTTGCGAATTAGGTATATGCGAATAAAAAAATATCTATTAAATTCAAAACATTGTTGTTTGCATATATGCAAAGCTGCGCACTAAAGTTTTAATGAGTTTACTCAAAAACCTTTATAGTTTTGCTAATTTGGTCATTTAGCATTTAATATCAAAATTTAATTTAGCATATTGATATTAAAATAATAACTTTTACGGTAAATAAATAAACTTTTTTATTTATTATATTTTATCATGATTAGATATTCTTTATATATTACAAGATACCTTTAATATACAGGGTTTTCGAAATTTACCTTTACACTTTAAACACTTTAAAATAATTATAATAAACAACTAGTGATATGCATTATGCACACCAGTGATATGCATTTAAGGTTTTTTATGTTCCATAAAAAAAATAAATGTTGACATATAAGGTCAGTCTGCCTAAATGAGGCACGATTCCCCGTAGTTTTGTCGCATTTAGGGTATATTTGGGATTTTATTATATAAATGTATATTTTATCTACTAAAAAACAACTTTTCAAAAGTAAAAAAAAAGCCAAGCAAAAAAAAAAAAAAAAAAAGAAAAGAAAAAAGGGGAAAGTTGTGGCTAAAAAATAGTGTGATATCAAATTTCCAAGCTAATATTATGGTACTTATTTAACATTTTTTATTAAAAATGTACCATATGTAAGTCGAGTACCTAAGTATGCGTTGATAGAAAGCCTTTTCTCCTTTACTTAATACATCATAACGTGTTTCTGAAAATAAATTTTTTTTAATTATGCATGATGGGCTTGGCGGCCATCTTTCCATATTTTACACAATTTTCTAAGCACACAAGTACATTGTTAAGATCGGAAATTCGAAATTGTTGCTAAAGCAAACATTTTATGCTTTTAATTTATGGAAATGAGTGCCTAGAAATTTGTGTCTTAAAATAAAGTTGAAGTAACTTCAGGTTTTATCTTATGATTCTCTTTTTTCGGAGGGGGTTAATTAATTAGTTAAAGCAGTAAAAATCAATTTGTTTTTCTTTTCTTCAAAATAAAAGACTTTCTTAATTTATCTGTCTGTAGCCAAAACTAGAAGTTCAAAATTGTTAATAATGCAAACATATTACGAGCTTGTCTGCTTAGAAATTTGTGTAAAATATGGAAAGATGGCCGCCAAGCCCATCATGCATAATTAAAAAAAAATTATTTTCAGAAACACGTTATGATGTATTAAGTAAAGGAGAAAAGGCTTTCTATCAACGCATACTTAGGTACTCGACTTACATATGGTAAATTTTTAATAAAAAATGTTAAATAAGTACCATAATATTAGCTTGGAAATTTGATATCACACTATTTTTTAGCCACAACTTTCCCCTTTTTTCTTTTCTTTTTTTTTTTTTTTGCTTGGCTTTTTTTTTACTTTTGAAAAGTTGTTTTTTAGTAGATATCAGTTCTTTTTTTTAAACAGATTATATATAATTGAAATAATTCTACTCGCTAAAATTAGTCCTTGTATAGCCTTTATAAGTAGGGAACAAACACAATAGTATACACTTTGTTTACCTATCATTCATTTTTTAGAGTAATTAATAATTTAAAACTAAGGAAAGTCAATTTCTTCTTTCAAAGTATCAGTCTTTCTCAATTTATATCGCCTTAAAATTTTCTATGAGGGATGAAAATTTAGTAAAAATCAAATAGAGTCAAAATAAAATATATATTTACAGTTAGTCTGTCAGTTAATTGTTTGTTCTAACTTTTTTTTGCTGACGGTTTTGCAAAATAAATTTATCTTTACAAATACCTACGGAAAATCCGAGAATGAAGCCCCGCAGGCATCTAAAGAATCGAAGATCTGTCTAAAGAAGTAAATCTAGCAATTCTAGACATGATGATGAAACATTTTTGATAAAAAAAATCTAAAAATTTAAAGATGTAAACTGTACATATAACTTCATCTTCATTTAGATCGTGTTATAGAGAAGAAAGAATAAATATGTAATTTTACTCAAGTCTGTTTATCCATACCTATTTGCATAAATGTGAGAATATAATTTCGTATAAAAATTCCCGTAAATTGATTATATTTAATAGTCTATTATTAAAGCCGCATAAACATTAGAATAAAATTTTTTGCAGTTAAAAATTGCCTGAAATCTATAGTCTTATCGTTCGTCAAATTTGTTATATGTTTTTTTTAATACCCAGACACCTTTTCTAAACTCTGACCAAAGATCACAGAAATACTGAAATTATCCAAATACTTATACCTTTCTATCGTATTTCTTTTTTTGAGTGGGGGGAGGGGTGAGGAAGGGCGCTTAAGAACTTCGTTTTGTTCTTAGAATTCTGAATTAATCATTGAAAAGATCTGCCTACGTAAGTCTTGTTGCAGAATTTTCATTAGGTAAGAGTTGCATCAACTTATACATCATGTGAATATATTAAATTACTTTTGTAAAATACTAGATGGGAGCCATTGATATTTTCAGAGCATTTGCCTACATTTTAAACTTAAATTATTTACAACTATTCATTAATTTTCTATACGAATTAAAGAAGTCGTTGTTTCCATGGCAACTGTACCTTTCACTATTGCTTGTTTGTTTGATTGAACACATATATATCAGATCACGTGAGGATCACGGCGGGATTTGAACCCGCCCCCACCTACGTTCTCAAGCGATTAGCGGCGTGGTGTCTTATCCACTCAGCCACGGTGGGCCACTATTGCTTTATCTAATACCCAGATACTCAAATTTAACCAGCTGCGCTTAGAATCATGCTCATAACAGAGTACATTTATATGTAAGAGTGGTGACACATATGCACAAGTCGTGTACTCATATTCAAGTTTTTGTCCAAAGTACAGTAACTCAGTTTTCATTAATAGACGTGGAAGATTTCGATTAAACTAACCAAAAAAGTTTAAAAACATTGGCTTTCTGATTTGATTTTATGCAAAATCGTCTTAACCAACCAAAGTTAATGTCCGGGATCCAGAGTGTTTACTGCAAACATAAAAAAAGTTTTCAAAAATGCAGGCTTCTGATTGATCAATCTCATCGCGCTAATAGCGTGAAATCTATCTTGATCCCGGTCTATTCAAAGTCCTTTAAATATTCGAGAAAGCCTTGACAAGTCAGGAAAATATCACACAAAGCAGGCAAAACAAAGAAGAAAAATCATTCATTGGCTCGTTCATATCCACGAGCCAATGAATGATTTTGTTCCTTTGCTTTGCCTGCTTTGTGTGATGTTTTTGTGACGCGTGTCAAGACTTTCTCAAATATTTAAGGGGCGTTTGTTTATTTCACCACCATGAAGCTATGAAAGGAGAGGAGCAGACATGTCAATCTTCCCGTGTGAAAAACTACATAAAGAAAACGAGTTCTTTCCCCCTCTTCTGCCCTTTTCTCTCTTGATTTTGACCGATAGCAGCCCATTTAGCAGTCTCCATAGCAAGATGCAGCTATATATGGCGGACGCAAGGGGGAGGGTGTTAGCGTGACCAATGACATAATAGGCCAGTTTATGACGTTTAAAAGTCACACGGAGTTGGATCATCTTTACACGATGATTAGTACAAAGCGGTGCGCCGATTTTTTTTGTGTTCATTGCCGTGTACAGATAATCAACTCCGTGTGACGTGATGAGCTGGCCACACTTAGGAACAGCTTCAAATGACGTCATCTACTTCGAGGCAAACGAAAAAGGACAGGCTACCGCGGCGCTACAGCGTCTAGAATATATAGTGTGGAAATCCAATCAGTCGATCACAGCGATATCTGCAGGATATTTCCCAAAACTCCAAGACAATTTGGTCTAGACGCTGTAACATTTTTTTTAAAACGTTTTATTAACTTACATTTGACCTGTGTGCTTGGCGTCAAACCCGCTGTAATAATACGATGTTTACTTTGAAATTTGAAAATATATAGCAGATGTCGCTGCGATAATCTCCCTGGATTTCAGCGTCAGTGCACATTTAAGGGATACACTTTTTAGCGGTTCTTGGATAGCAAATTTCCACATTATGTATTCTAGACGCTGTAGCGGTGCATTACACATGTCTCTTTCTTCTTTAAAAAATATCCTGCAGATGTCGATGCAAATGACTGTTTGGAATTCGACATCGTTGTACATTTAAGGGATTCAATACTTTCGCGCTTTTTTAAGTATTGCTGGGATAGTCGATTTCTACAACATATAATCTAGACGCTATAACGGAGCTATAGTTTCTAGAAGATATAGTTTAAAAATCGGCTTATTAAAAAAGTGCTAAAAATTGTATCCCATAAATGTTGAACGAGGCTGAACGACGAATGTCGATTACAGTGACATATGGTAATTCCAACATAACTATTTCAAAAGAAAATGTTTCGCTCAGAGAAGATCTAGAAAATGTTGCTCCTATCGACATTTGTCATTCAGTATTTTTCAATATTTATGGGATTCAATTTTTAGCACTTTTTAAAGAATTACTGGAATAGCCGGTTTCCACACTGTGACCGTGATCTTGGTAGATTTTTCTGTGTTATCGTAACGAGATTGACCAATCAGAAGCCAGAATTTTTGCTAACTTTTCACTGTTTGCAAAATTGTACCTGGATACCGGCCTATATTTCTAGACGCTATAACTGAGCTCAGGAATAGTACAGAAAGCAAACTCTCTATTTTGATACATTAAGGCCGGGATCTAATTAGGAACAAGTGTGTCTCTATAACGAAGTAGCGACATACGGCCAATAAATGTTTATTGGTAAAAGTGATAAAAACAAATCGTTAAAGTTCTTTACGAGCATGCCATTATCGCCAGGTTAATGCATGCTGAATTATTTCCCTAGTCTAATAGAGATCGTCCATGCGCGTATCTTCTAATGGAGGATATTCCAAATATGGGTTCGAGGCTGAAAAAGTCACGTGGTACCGGTAATTTACCCAAAGAATTTCTAACTGATAGAAGGGAAACAGGAAACTACACTGTTAAAAATATCGTGAAAAATTACCTCGGTTCTTACAGCTTCTCTATTTTCTGACCAATGAGAACGCTACATAAACGCCCATGAAGCGTTCTCATTGGTCAGAATACAGATAGCCTTTAAAAACAGAGGTAATTTTTCACGATATTTTTAACAGTGTACTACTGCTTTCTCCCATGAACTATTTCATTGGCTAGCGGGGATTTACATTACGTAGACGGAGACTTCCCTTCTTTACGCTAGACGTTCTTGCCTTGACCATGTGATCATAACGTAGATTGAATATCCTCTATTCAAGAAAGCGAATTGCCGTACTTTCGACAAAAGCTTGAAATGAGCATGTCTCCTGTGCATATATCACCACTCTTATGTATAAAGGCTCTCTGTTATGGTGTTGTTTCTGATACAGCGCCTAGAATACCTAGTGTGGAAATATGCTATCCAAAGAGTTCTAAAAATTTGTATCCCTTAAATGTGCGACGATACTGCTAAAATTTCAAGTGTCGATCGCAGCGACATCTGTGGGATTTTTGTATTACTATTATTACATTGTATAGACTAGCAATTTCTTGCAGTTGTAGAAAATATCCTGCAGATGCCGCTGCGATCTGCCTATTACAGCAGTATCATTGCACATTTAACCCTAGATCTACCGGGAATTTTATTCAAGTTTTAATAAAACGTTCTACACCAGAATTTTTATTTAAAACTATTTAACTTATTTATTTACCTTATTTTTGTCTGGTTTATATACTGGGTTTATTTTAAAGAAATTTCTGGTTTGAATGAATATTTTGTATGTATCTGTCGGGTCCAATGGACCCGTCTGGTAGACGGAGGGTTAAGGGATACAATATTTTAGCGCTTTTTGTAGTATTACAGGGTTAGCCGATTTCAACACTATATATTCTAGGCGCTATAGTTTCTGAGCGCTGTTGGTTAAATTTCGATATTCGTGTTTTAGAGTGAGCAATAGAGAAAAGTACTAAAACTATTGAAACAACAACTTCTTTAATATTGAAATGTATAGCAAAGGAGTTCAGAATCAATGCCTTAAATAGTTTCGAATACGCACTGTTGTTATGACATCAATACCCTTCCTGGATGTGGAAATGCAAAATTGTGTTCAACATAATTGGCCGCAATCTAGATAGATTTTTCGCTGTTAGCGAAACGAGATTCATTAATCAGAAGCACTTTTGCGAACTTTTCGCTGTTTGCAGCAATGCAGGCTATTGATTGGTGAATCTCGTTTCGCTAACAGCGAAAAATCCATCTGGATCCCAGCCTAAATTTCTGCACTTCATCCATGGCACTAAGAAAATGACTCAAAACTTTTATGACATAGGTCGGGATCCAGAAGCAGCAAAAATTCTCAAACATTCTGGCTTCTGATTGGTCAAACTCATTTCGCTAACAGCGAAAAATCTATCTGGATCTCGGCCATAGTTTTCTTCGATGAAATCAATGCAAAAGGATAATATAAAAAATTTTAAAAGACTTCTAAAATGATTTGGCGGGTTTATCGCTGTTTGGCATAATTTATAAACTTTAAAATTAATTAACAGTTTTTCGCTAATTAAGAATAGAAAATTTGTGTTTTTAAAGCTGAATTTTACAAAAGCACGTAGATTGAGTAAATATCTGTCCAAAAATGCAATCCTTACTTTTTTATGTCCATTATTTAAGTCTCTACCTTGATTGAACCATAAATTGTGACGAAGAAAATAAATCGATCATTTTCAGTATCTCGACGTTATTTTAAAAAATCTATATCTCTGTTTATAATTAATTTATGAGGATGCATTTGGTCTCAAATTGAAGATATTTTCCATTAGGTCCTTCTGGTTTTGGTTTTATTTTTCTGCGATGATTGGTTCTTTTGATATGGGAAATTTTACGCTGGCATGTTTGGTTGATTTTACATGGAGAAGTTGTCATCAGTATAATAAGCAGTTACGGTGTCTTGCGTTTTATTCTTGGCGTTTGTTTGTTTGGCGAGGTTAGCATTTTTTTTCAGCTTGGCTTGGCAGAACGACCGTCCTGCTTGATTAAGCAACAAATTACTGAATACTGTACCTTTAGTTCAAAACTAACTTGTTTTGTAGAAATTTAATAATTATCTGTAGTATAAAACCACAATATAGGATTGTCACATTTAGGTCATTTTTGTCTCATTTATGGCAGCTAAAACCTAAATGAGACGTTCATAGTCCTAAATGTGATAATGCATTTTATGCATGACAATTTATCTGAAAAAGTTCATTTAACGATTAACTGCTGTGACAGAAAATTGCCACATTACAACTGTGAGAGGTCTGCGAAACCATTCGATTGAAAGATGAATAAAATGCGCGATTAACTCATAAAATACTGTTTTTGCACTCAACTGTTTGTACAGTACTATTTCTAATAAAATTTCAATTTTTCAAACATTTCAAACAATAGTACTAGGCTCCAAATGAAGCAAAATTTCGCGTATCGATAGTTAAACTGGAAATTACAAGTTAAACTGTGAAAATTTAAAAAAAGCAGCTCTAACAACAATTAAGTGTTAACTGTAATTATTTTTTGAATTAATTAACCCTTAACTGCTGTGACAGGAATTGTTGCATAACTACTGTGAGCGATCTCCGAGACCACTTGATTAAAAGATGAATGAAAGTCTCTATTAACTCACAAACTACTGTTTCTGTACTAAAATTGAAGTACAGGACTATTATAATTAAACTTTTCAATATTATTCTTGAAATGTTTATCACGGCGCAAAACCGCGCTGTTTGTCAATTTTACACTGCTAATATGCAAAAGTTATTTGAATGCTGCGTATAATGCCTAATATAAATAACCCTCAAATAAATAAATGCGTTCGTAATGTAAAAAAAAACTCTCATCCTCTTTGCCAAAGAGCTATGGCCATAACTACAATTAAATGATTGGCGCAGATCGAAACATCTTTTAAAATTCGCGAAATTTGCGCGTCAATATTAACCTATAATTTATACACCAGTGCGATTTGGGTTTCCGTAACTTCAACTCTGCATAATTTTGCTGACAATCTGGGGATAAGGAAATATAACTATATGATCCATATACGAAATTTAATTAGGAATCCAAATGAAATATTTGATTTTATCAAAGTTCTTATTTTGTGAAGGAAAAATGCGAATAAATTAAAAACACCGACATTTCGGTCAGTGCGATTTCACAGTGTGGAGCTTTCGTGTTAAAAGACTATTTAAAAGATATTTATAATATTGTTAACTAGACTATTTATAACATATAACTTTATTATAAAATGTCACATGTTAAATATATCACCCTTAGAAATGGATAAAATCGTACAATATTTCTAATAATTCTGATTAAGCCAAAGACAAGCTCTGTGCCTGATATTCTGTTTCACCCCCCCCCCCCCCCCCTCTTCATTTTTCTTGCACTTTCACAAAAAATTAACATTTTCTGTAATTAAAAATACGTTTATGGAAACAAATATTCATTTAGATAAGCATGGTTTTATTTATTTTTCATCTTATACTAATTTAATAGTAGAAAATGTCGATTATAACGATTAAAAGTGAAAACAGAATTAAAATATCAGATTATATAAAAGTGCTAACAAAAATTATGACTCCTAAACCAGGGAATAACTCAATTGCATCACGTTTTAATCGGAGACAGCCTTTAAGCTACCGAATCGTATGATGTTGGTAAAATTAACTTACTTAACCGCATTAAAATAAACATAAATTGTTTTTAATTTACACAAGATTTTCCAGAATTTTTATTATGTAAAATTATTGCAAATTCCTTAATCATATGTCTATAGTATGTTACTGGAATAGCCACTGCGTTTCTTACACCTTTTTTTTTTAATTTTAAAGAGGAGTATTTTTCTTTTTTGATCGTCTTAAACACATATTCAAACACCTGGTTAAAGACAAACATTAATAGAGAATGATACTGACTTAACACAGCTTAATTAAACATAAAATTTGATTTAAATATTATTTTAACACAATATATAAAAAAT
The DNA here is from genome assembly GCA_963932465.1 of Maratus speciosus. Classification (NCBI taxonomy): domain Eukaryota; kingdom Metazoa; phylum Arthropoda; class Arachnida; order Araneae; family Salticidae; genus Maratus; species Maratus speciosus. The sequence continues at coordinate 287,873,431 of OZ010794.1, forward strand.
CCCATATAAACTTCTTCGTTAATCTTCTAAATGTTTCGCCGCATTTACATCAATATGTATGTCGCTATTAGGCACAGGCTGAAAACAAGCTCTCCTAAATACGTAGTCCACTTCAAATTCTAAACCGGAAACTGGTCGCCATTTCTTTAGTTTAACTGGTCAGGTAACTGAAACGGACAACGTAGCTCTTGATGCTAATGAGGTTATTTGATCTTCAAAGTTAAAAAATAAAAACCGTGAGCCACTTTCGGGAATTTTTGTCGCATTTACGAAACATGGGGGCGATGTAAAATGAACGATGTGTATTTGATTGAAAATTTCTTTTAAAGAAACTGCTTTACATGCAAAAAAATTTTACGGGTTTTGTTTCCGAAGTTCGTATACTTCATTACATAACACTTATTTACAATTCTTGCATTAAGATTTTATGCAAAAGAACATTGTCTCATTTAGGGGTTATCACATTTAGGCAGACTGACCTTAATGTATGTAATAAGTGTGTATGTGGGTGATTCCACGCGAATAAGGCATTTTCATGATATTGATGAAGATAAAATAAATCATGTCAGAAAGAAGTTTTTAATTTTTTGTAACAAGACTCGAAAAGATATTTCGATATATATATACAGAGTAAACTCAGGCTAAAGCAGAATTGGTCGGGACCAATGAAATTTTCCGCCGTAGGCAATATTCCGCCTTATACACCCCCCCCCCCCTCCAAATGAATAAATAAATAAATAAATAAATAAAATTTAAAAATGTACTAATTGTTTTTTTTTTTTTTTTTTTTTTTTTTTTTTTTTTTTTCTTTGTACATTCGTAACCGTTGGTACCGTTCTTTAAAATAAAATTTTTAATGAAATTAAGCTTTTTATTAAATTTATAGTCTTTAATAATATTTAAAAACATTATTCGAACACTGAAATAAAAAATATTGATGAGAGATTGCTTCAATTGTGGAATTTAAGGAAAAATATTAACTTTATCAAATACAATCATATACCTCATCTTTAACATAGTTTCTGACGGGACGGAAAATAACATTTTATCGATGCTTGTTTTTACTTCCGGTTTAACAAGCATTCTTCAGTATCACATTATGAGTCACATTGTGTTACTAATTTTTATGGTTAGAAATTACCATATTTAACCATAAAGTTAAATATGGTTCTTTTGAATTAATTTGTTAATCTATTACAAAATTTAGTTAAAATGTTCGAGACTATTTGATGTACAGTCGAACCCCGATTTAACGAATCGTTCGGGACTAGCAACTTTTTTCGTTAAATCGAGACTATTCGTTAAATCGGGATAATCAAAATAATATTTTTATACAGCAAAACAAGTTAAAAGATAGCAATAAATAAGAACAATTCTCATTTACCTCAATAACGACGTTAAACATTTGTTGCTTTAAGAAAATACAAATACTCTGTATAAAAATTGATTATTTTTTTATGCACTACTATAAATCACAAGTATTGAATTTAAGTTTGATCAAGTATTATAACATAACTTTTATAGATGTTTGTTTGCTGTGTTTCGATTTCGTATTCCAAACTTCTGTATATTTACTTTTTCTGAAGCTGTGAAAACAGTGTCACCAACATCATGAGCCATCAACTGCCGTTTCAAAGTATCCAAACTGCAAACAGCTTCTTTGAACGTTGCATACTTCATTTCTATTTCATCTTCTTCATCCGATCCACTACTACTGCTATTAATAACCTCGGCGTAATGTACATTTTCGCTTGTAGATATATTTCTGTGTCACAAAATACATATTTAGAAAATTAACAATCAGGGACATTGAAAATTTTTAATAAATATTAGAAAAGGTCTTCAATTTTTCATTTTTTGACATCGAAAGTTATTCGTTAAATCGGGATTATAAATTCGTTATACCGAAGTATTTTTGCTCCCTTTTCGTCGTGATAATACAAAAATTCGCTAAATCGAGAAATTTGGTAAATCGCGATTCGTTAAATCGGGGCTCGACTGTATATACATATCAGTTTTAAAGTTTCATGAATCAAGTCCATTTCATTTTTAAAATATCATTTTTTCCGCCTTATGCAAAATTTTCAGTTCGGTGGGACCTTAAAACCGGTTTCGTTTCCGCATTAGACAGATTCCGGCTTAAACAGCATGGATTAATGTTATTTGCTTTGGGCTCGCCGGGACTTTGAAAAGTTTCCGCGCTAGACAGAATTTACTGTATACATTTATTTAACTCTTTTTTAAAGAAATTTCTGGTTCATATCGAATTATACACATTTGATAGCAGTCAAAATGACTGCTCTTGGCGTTTCTAATGTTAAATTTTTATTAGAATGAGGGGATGATTACAATGTGAGGAAATGACAGTTTTGTGAAAAACAATTTCAAATAATATTTTAAACAAAACTTTTGTCCAGAAAAATTAAATCTACATCCTGTGCCATCAAAAGTCTCTAGAGCAGTGGTTCCCAACCTTTTACTGGCCACGCCCCACCAAATCATCTGTAAAGTCACTATGCCCCCTTCCCCTAATGTGTAAATTATGTTAAATTATTTAAGTTGTTAACGCTAATCTCACGGTGGAAGCGTAATATTAACTTTAATAACTATTCATGACACATTTTTTAAATGATCAAAGATGTGAATCTTCTGTCACAAATGTGTGTTTAACATAATTTTATAAATGCAATGAGGTTATACATCTTTCACTTTGAGCTAAAAAGTGTTTTGTTGCAGTTTACCAATTTATCTCAATGTTAAAGAAAAGAGTTAAACGGTGTGCATTTTTACCTTCACAAAATATCTTAGAAACTTGCATTTAACGTTAAAATTGATAAATTCATACATTTTATAATGCATTTTTGTAACTCATTAAAAGTTTGTGGAAAAGGTTTGGTCACCAAATTTTCTTTCTATGGATACAGACACAATACACAGGAAGCATTTTAAGATTCTCATCTTTATCAAATTTAAGTAGCCATTATTCCCCATCAAAACAATTTTTTTTCGGTTTCTCCTTTCCAAATATCATTGTCTTCCACGCATTATTTGATTTTAAAATTTAAAATGTATAGGCGATCATGCAAATTTATTTACTGTGTAGAATGCCTGTGCTTGAGGCATAGATATTTACTATCTACCCATTTTTTTTTCTAATGATACTTAAGATATTTAATTTATAAAAAGTTTGTAGAATCTCGTTCAGATATTTCATATTTTTTAGGCTAAATATCAAAACATTTAAATTTATATATATTTTTAACGTGATATAGCAGAGCGAATAGAACCAGAAAACTCGTAAAAGAAAAGTGTTACGAAAAATTATAAAATCCTATACCAAAAAAATTATAACAAGTCTTAACTATAAGGAAATGTTAAAATATTTTAATAGATTATTCGTATAGTTATTCTGGTGTCAATATCTATTTTAAACTTTTTATAGGGAACATTTTAAAAATTCAATAAAAATGACTTTTTAAAATTTTGCATCTAATTTTAATCTTCAACATTCCTTTTTAAAAAAGACAAAAGAAACTGATAGAGAAAGAGTGAGTAACAAATTTGAAATTGCCCCCCAGTGGGGTGTACGCCCCACGTTGGGAACCACTGCTCTAGAGGATCAATTTTTTTAAAACAATGCTACATGTTGGGTAGTCATAAATATCCTTTTTCATATGCTATTTAAACTTTCCATTGCCTGTAGGTTCAACAGCATTAACTTTAAATGATTTGTCATCAATTTCCAATAGTTTTCCAAGATACCTTTCAATTTCATGCTCCAAATTTATCCAATCCAAATGCTTTAAAGGCCCTGTTAAATAAAATTTATTAAGTCCCCTTGTTTGTATGTACAGTCGGACCTCTATTTAACGAAGTCGCTAAATCCCGAAAAAAAAGTTCGTTACATGGAAAATTCGTTAAATATTGAGTCACCTTTTAAAATACTTTAAGCTACCTAAAATACATTTTAAGTCCATAAACACTAAATACAATTAAAAAAAGTAATTAGTCACACTTTTTTTAAATAAATTATATCTATTTGTTTTACTTATTTTACATTTCCCATCAAAAAGAAATCTGCAAGGGGAATAAGAATGAAACAAAACATTGTCTGGAAATACATTGCATTTTCAGTTAAAAAAATTATTTTACATTAAAATCACGATTTTTTATTATGGTTGATAAGCTGTTTGGAGGAATATCAAATTTTAAAGCAGTATTCTTTTTCTTCATGCCTTTATCCACCTCATCAATAATTATTTTTCTTTTTCTTTAATGCTCAAGCACTTTTGCTTTGACATTTTCGAGCTACAAGAACCGAAATTACCGGCACGATTGATCATGGTTAACATTCTATAAACAGGAAACTATAGTTCAAGGACACGGGGCACAGCTCCATTGAGGGTTAAAAGGGGATATTGAAAGTTTACTCTTCTTGGATGGAAAGCAAAGAATCGCAACGATTTTACTGTTCTCGGTAAGTTAGGTGCCTGGTAAGACCTGTTCATGGTCACTGATCATCATAAAATGTGTTAAAAGAAAGAATAAGTTTCAAATGTCCAGTAATATTTTAAGAAATAGGGGGAAAAAAAAATTAGATCCCAAGGAAATGTTCGCTAAATAGAGAATACACTTCGCTATTTGGAGGTTATTTTACGAAGAAATTTGCAAAATGATCTTAGTTCCAAGTAAAAGTTCGCAAAATAGAGAAATTCGCAAAATAGAGGTTCGTTAAATAGAGGTCCGACTGTATAATACCCGAAGGGAGGATTTTTTGTTTTTCGATCTCGTTCGAAATATATAGCCTGAATTTTTTCTGTGAATTTACAAATAAATTTATATGCAATAAGATATAGTTTTGTGTTACAGGGATGAAAATTCTTCGTGCCAAATGGTTGATTTTCACTACTAAATTTTAATGGTATTTCTCGCCTTATTTAATGACAGAATTTTTGAGATTTAATAAAGAAAGGAATACTATTAAAATTTAGAGGTGAAAATGAACAATTTGGGATGGAGAATTCTCATTCCTGTGTTTAAGACTTTATTTTCTTGTTTCATATTGCTAAGCTACTTTTCTGCTGTGTAAGGAATATTTTCAACTGAATGCTAAATTCTTTCACAATTTCTTTTGATGAAATTTCTCCAAGAAATTCTTTTTGGTTTCCTTGCTGACTTTTCTTTATCTTTTACATAATATATGCACAGATTTGCTTAAAAATACGCTTTTATTTTCATCAAAGCATTAAAATTTCAACAAAAATATCTTTTCTACAAGTTTTTAAAAATTATAGAACAATTCTCTCACATCAGAATCATTCTCTCACATGAGGGAATGACTAGTGAGGGAATGATAAAATGTACATTATTACCATTTAAAATTTGTATGCATAAAGTAAATTAAAAAAAAACTATACATGTTCTCAATCTATCCCTTCAGATAAAACTAAACCATTCATTAATATACACTGCTCAAAACAATTAAAGGATATTGCAGTTTTAGGTGGATTTTGTATCTGGTAAACTGTTTAGCTGATTGATACATGGTCGACAGACATAGTAGGTTATATGAGAATAAATTACACATGTTTGGGAGAAAAAAATGCATTTTATTGCGCATTTGTGTACTAAAGGAAAAAAACACAATTTGTGCATATGAGAAAAAAAGAATAAGAAAAGGTGTTTTCTTCAAAGAAAATCATTTTCAGTAGGGGGTATGGTTTCCACGGGCGGCCAGCAACGTTGAACACCTTTGAGGCATGGACTCAATGAGGCTATTAATGACGAGTTGGGGTATTCTGCCCCACTCTTCCAGAAGAGCTCTTTCCAGTTCTTGGAGAGTTTGTGGGGGTTGTTGGCGGACAGAAACTCATCTTCCTAGAGCGTCCCAAACGTGCTCGATTGGATTCATGTCTGGAGAACACGCTGGCCATTCCATTCGAGCTATTTCTTCCTCGAAAAGGAAATCCTCCACCAGGTTTGCACGATGTGGCCTGCAGTTATCGTCCATTAAAATGAAGTTATCTCCGATTGTTGCAGCGTAAGGGACTACAATAGGTCTGAGGATCTTATCCCTATATCGGCGACCAGTCAGAGCTCCATCTCGAATGATGTAGAGGTCAGTGCGCCCGTCAATGAAGATGCCATCATACACCAACACTCATCCACCGCCAAATCTGACACTTTCGTGCACGAACGCAGGACTATTCCTACTGCCACGGTCCCTCCAGATGAAAATACGCCTATTATCCGGATGCACAGAAAAACGGGACTCGTCAGAAAACAGAATATTGCTCCATTCATTTCTCCTCCAGTTGACATGCTCGGTTGCCCACTCCCTGCGGTCGCGACGATGCCTTGATGTTAATCTAACACATACCATCGGTCGGCGAGCATACAGACCCTCAGCATGGAGCCGGTTTCGGACAGTCTGAGTTGAAATCGTGGTGCCTGTAGCCGAGCGAAGGTGTTGTTGGAGAAGAGTAGCGTTCATGATTCGGTGTCTCCGAGCTGTTAACGCTAAATACCGATCTTCATTGGGCGTTGTTGCCCGTCTACGACCTTGCCCTGGTCTTCGGCCTGCACATCCACTCTCCAAAAAACGGTTCCAGATCCTGGAAATGGCACTTTGTGACACTCCAATGGCTTGCGCTACTTCGGCTTGAGTTTGGCCCCCTTCTAACCTACCAACAATTCTCAAAGCTTCTGAATCTGTCAAATGACTTCGCTGAGACATCGTACTCATCGAAACAAAGCAATCACTGAATGCCGATCATCCTTGTCTTCATTCTCTTTTATCCAGCTGAAAGTCAAATTTCATTCGCTGCCGCTGAAGCGACGTTTTTGACGTCGAACTCAAAATTTGCATACTCCACAGTTTGAAAACCAGAAAAATTTGCATTTGTGATTCTCTTCTTCTATTTTCGGCAAAAAAATTTCGTTTATATCTTTATTTTATATAAAACTTCAAATATCCTTTAATTGTTTTGAGCAGTGTATTTTTAGAAAACAAATTATTTTTGTAAATTTAAATCAGGGAATGATAACATCATCTTAACATATACCGAATCTGTCTATTAAATTATTCCTTACACGCTTCAGTATTTCTCTAGGATAGCTGAAAATTGTTTTACAGAAAGGTAAGGTCCATGTGCTCAGCCGCTGCCATCGAAACACTTAAGGCCAGAGGACATGAGTGTGACATCATCACTAATCGACCGGCTTCTCACTAGTGTTGGAATTCACACCGGAAAATGTTGAATAGCAATTTTCTTTCATTTTATTTGTTGAATAACTCTCTCTGTTGAATAATTTCTGGTCAGAATGGGGGGAAAAGATGGCCATAATTTTTTTTTCAAAAAAGAAAAAAAAATGGCCATTTTTCCCCTTTATTCTGACCAGAAAATCAGAGTTCTAGCATTTTACGGCTGCTCTTTCATCTTCACCAAACACTTAATTTATAATGGCTGTTTCATAATAATGGAATCCACCAGTCCATCCGAAGAAAATGATCCATTCCAAAAGTATAAGTTCGATTGAAAAAAAAACTATTTAATACTTTGAGCAAAAAGAAGAGGCTACTCCTGCAATTTTCATGATACTAATCGAGTCGCATAGCTGTCAATTTGTGCGGTTTTGTCACCTCTAAAATTTAATAAAAATTTTTGCCCTATTTAATCGTTGACAATTGTAAAAAAAATAAAAAAAAAAAGTGAAGCAAAATTGACATTTAACAAACGAAAAAACTACCGAGCGCTTTTTCAAATAAACAATTTCATTCCCCGTTTTTCTTATAAAAGTAAAGGAAATGTACATTAAAGAAATTTTGCTAGTACCATAAAAATGAATGAATAAAGTGAAAATTTATCTCCTTAGTGGATGACGATTTGTGTAAATCCGGTTTATCCGAGTTTTTTGCTTATCTGAGGTGAGCTTGGTCCATATTAACTCGTATAATCGGGACTCTACTGTAGTTGATTTTCGAATCTTGATTGTGTTGAGTGATAGTTAATGGCATATTTATAGTTACCTTAACAGAAATTTCGGAGGGCGATCAAACCCTGGTGATCTCCCTATTAGCTACGGCTTTGATCCCCATTGAGTGCTCCAATGAAATTCGTCCATCTTTTTTTTTTATTTATTTATTTTTTCTTATAGCTTTTTAAGCTATTATGCTATCTGATTGGGGAATTTCATTGGAAAAGTCAATGGGGCTGATCAACCACTAAAATTAGGTCTGTATAGCATTCTGTAGGCTTTTTGTAGGCACTAAATGCATGGCAACCAAATTTATTCTTTTCTTGCCAACATTAAAAAAAAAATAATTGTCATCTTATTTGTCGGCATAATGTTTCTCCCATTAAACAAGGTAAAAATTTCTTAAAAAATAATAATGGTAAGAAAAGAATAAATTTGGCAGCCATGCATTTAGTGCCCCCTCCTCTTCGCCCCCCCCAAAAGATAAACCACTAGAAAACAGGAATTCTGCTTTTTCAGAATTTAGTGTCGTCTCCGATGAAAAAAAAATACATATAAATATAGATAGTACAAAACATATTTCAGTTTTAAGACTTAAAATACACGCTTTTATTTTATATAAAATGACGTCATTTGCATCCGCCGAAGAATTCTACATTTACGATCCAGTCTTAAACAACATCTATAGAAAAGTATGCATAGGACGTCACTATCTCGGAATAATATACAAACCCAGCAAAACGTGATATCGTCATTCAAGAAACTCGACGAAAAAATGGAGTGTCTAATGATTCATATGCCTTTATTTGTTTGCAACATCAATATGGATACTTAACACGTTCACGCCGGCGCGGTGGGTCACACTCGACTGTCTTAGAACTACAAACTATCCGGCTGTTTGGATACCAGTATTTTAATACAGAAAATATTGTTTTATTTAACTAGGGGGCTCTGCCCCCTACGAGCTACGCTCGCCAACCCCCCGTTCAGGCACAACAAAATCCAAAAAGCACGCTAATTTGATCGGCTTTTAAAATATTGAATTAAAATTTAAAAAAAAAACAGTAGCGATCTCTCTGTAAATGGGTTTCCATTCGTTTTCCTTGGATTGGGGATTTTTAAGGCCAAATCTGCTGCTGTTAAGAGATACAATGACTGTTTTCGTATTTATTTTAAAAAAATAGTTAAACATTTGAAAATAAGCTAATGTAAAATGAATTAAGTAAACAGTGTCATTGTTTCCCGGTATTTTTTAACAGCGCTATAAGATAGTTCTTTTAAATAATTCATTTTAAATGTATCGTTTCAAATCTGACGTAATTTACACCAAAGTTTTATTTCTTTTATTAATATTCACGTGAAAATACTTTTATTGTTAGAAATAAATATTATTTGTGCTGTCTTCGAATTCACGATAATACAGTCGAACCTCGTTATCCCGACACTCTAATGACCAGAAAAAAGTGTCGTCCTAAGCGGAGTGTCGCGATAACCGGAGTTGGAGAAAAATATGTTTATAAAAAGCTGTATTTTTAATTAATTTAAGATAATTTTAAATTCATAACTGTTCTTGCGGTTATAAGCAATAAAACAAACAAATTATTAAACAAAATAAACAAAAAAACAACATTAAAACGAATAAAAATCAGATTTATGACGAGACGACCTTTTTTCTTTTTATTGTTTAATGAAATATTGATGGATTAAGGTTTGCTTATCCCTGGATGTGCTTCCTTCAATTCTTTCTTTCAACATTATACAGTGAACTGGGATCAATATTCGTTGTTTCAGAAATGGATGTTAGATAATTTCGGATCGTTTCAATGCAATGCAATGCTTCTGTTTTAGTAGGATGAAAAACACCGTGTCACCACAAGAAGGCGCTGTCTGACCAGAACGAAACGACTGCGAGTAGACTGATAAGTCTATCTGGAGTTTAAGTGGTCATTGATAATTCGTGGGTTTATTTATTCAGATAAAGGATTGAAGTAAAATTTTTCATTCATCACAATGGGTATTTTAGACACTTTTGTGAAACGTTTGGCTAAGCCATTTCTTACCGCTTAATTTCTATGCTTATAAGATGGATTATGAAAAATGGACATTTTTCCTAAGCCGTCGGGATATCCGGAGTTAAAAGTTATTCAACGACGTAAAATCCGGAGTTTATTTACATTAAAATCATGTACAGAAAATCGGGACTTTGAAAAACTGACGTGATAAGCGGAGTGACGGGAAAAATGGGTGTCGGGATAACGAGGTCCGACTGTAGCTGAAAAGATTATCTCAAAATATCTCGCGCAAATATATTTTTCAATTTAAATTGTTTTGCTATATTTTTTGCCCTTTTAAACATGACGTAATTTCCTCAAATTAAAAGTTTTAACGGATAATAATGATTTTTTTTATTTTAAGATTTTGTTTCTCTTATTTTAAGATTTTGTGCAAATATGGTTCGGCACAGATGTCATTGGCGCAATTTTTTTCTGACGCCAATTTCATATACGCAACGGGTACTTAACTGGTGCTAAAGTGTCGTTATTTTGCTTGATATGGTAACCCGGATGCTGCTGTTTATGCTTTTGATGTTTTCGCCCAATTGGCGTCGGAAAAAATTGCGCCAATATGTATAGGACATCTGTGCCTATGGTTCTTATGACGTAATTTTCCTGCGTTTAACATGTAATCATTTAATTCTAATTTTAAAGCTTTTTTTTCTGTTTGTAATAGTCACGTGTAAATAATTTTTTTATTTGAAGTAAACATTATTGTTTGCGCTGTTTATACAACTGGCAACAGTTTAAATTAATAATATTTTCTAAAATTTGTAAAAAATATCTCTCGAAATGCTGAAAATTTGAATTTAAAACGGAAATAAAACCTCAAAAAATGAGTCAAATAAGAAAAATAAATACAATCTGCACACCGGGAACTTATAACGCATAAAATGATCTAAAAATGATTAAATTCTCGTGTATAGTTTTTGCTCCAATAAAACTTTTTTAGTGGAACGATTTTGTCCAAATTTAGCATTAAATATATCTTAAAATAATTCTTCGATTTGAAAACTGTCTGCATCAGTGTGTTTATCAAACATTTTTCTATAATACAACCGATTTTCATGTTTTTGTATGCAACAGTTTTTTTAATATTAACGATGAAAGGCCATGCTTAAGCATTCAAATTGGATGCCGATCTACCCGGAATATCTACGCAGATTTTCATTGGTCCATTTCCAAATCAAAACTTTTTTTTATATATAGAAGGATTGGAACAATTGGGCGATTTAAACAGGGCCGAAACAAGGGGGGGGGGGGGGCAGAGGGGGCACGTGCCCCGGGCGCCGCTTTAACAGAAGGTGAAGGGGGCGCCAAAATGAAGATTTTGTTTGACGTTTGATACAAGAATGTATATATACACAAAATTTGTATAAAAATGTCTCACAGCTAGAAAATTTAAAAAGAAACTGAACCAAATGCATTAAACTTTACAAATAGATAAAAAGATTCATCTGCTATACAAAACTGCAAATGAATAAGAAAAAAGAACTGTTCTCTCTCAGGCTTTTTTCATTCTCCCATTCCAAAAGTATCATGTCTATGCCTTCGCCTACTATCTTTTAAATCACTTGCTGTGTAGGATAATCACTACCATTTTTCAAGGTCAGTCTCTATTGTGGCACACTGTCCACTAAGGATAACTACCAAGTGACCCCCCAGTCTGACTTTTCTATTAGATGAAAAAATTCCATGAAAGGTGTTTGTTGTTTTTCCGCTGAGCAGCGTTGAGCTTCTTTTCTTTCTTTTTTTTTCCGTCTTGCCATGGGGCGATGACTGCCTACGACCATAAAAAAATGGGAGGGGGAATGCACAAAGTAAAATTCTTAGTAAACCCTTTTTCTTTTTTAGATATCGACCGCATTTAGCCTATACAGAAAGAAAAAAAAAGATGTTTAAAAAGATTAAAATGCAATTTGGTTCCTTTTGATTCCATTTTCAAGGTTTTAATGAATCAATGTTTGACAAAGCTGATTACATGGTTCAATTTTATATATTTTAAATTTAAAAATTATTTGTCTATTAGATACTTAGTAAAATTCTTTTTGTAAATTGACTTTGTGGTGGAAATAAGTTGTTTAAAAATAAATTGTCTATTAGATACGTAGTAAAATTCTTTTTGAAAATTTACTTTATGATGGAAAGGGGGGGGGGGGGGGGCGCCAAAATCCATGTTTGCCCCGGGCGCCAAAAAGGCTAGCTTCGGCCTTGGATTTAAAGGAACAAAATTTTCTCTAAAATAATATTGGTGTGCAAAAAGCCGGAGGCTTGACAACTCTGAGACAGTCGAGTGTGACCCACCGCGCCGGCGTGAACGTGTTAAAGTTAAATATAGTTTATAATAGCTCCATGTTTTATCAGAAATCATTCATTTACATTTTTTCAAATTCGGAAAATATTATTACACACGGATTAATAAAATTACATTATTTCAGCTTTTTTATAAGACTAATGTCAGACGGGCGTCTTTTTTGCTTAAGTATTATCCATTCACCATGCTATAGTATTGTGAATGGATAATACTTAAGCAAAAAAGCAGCAAAAAAGACGCCCGTCTGACATTGGTCTAAGAATTAAGTAAATACGGAGAAAATAAGTTACACAGATATTCTTTAAAAAATATTTTTATAGCAGACGATATTCTTGGCTTAGTACGTACTAACTAGTATTTTACTTACAATTTCTTTCAGTTATGAGAAAATTGCATAAGAAAGGTATAGTAATATACTATTTTCGACTATTTTCCCTTTACTTTATGCGGAAATAGAATACTTCAGTTGCCACCATTACAGAAATGGCATTAAAACCTATAAAACAGTTAATATATCAAAAATAAATTGAGATGCAGTTTTCAAACAAATTGGTTGCAAAAGTACTTTTTACCCCTATACGACGGTGTAAAACTTGAAAATGTCCGATGTTTAAAAAAGTTAAAAAAATTGCAGTAGCATTTAACAGTAATCAGTATTTAACCGTACAAAGATACAACTGACCGTGCAAAGATAGCTTCGTTTTACGAGTGGCTTATGGTTAGGTGTAATGTTATTTTTAAGTGACAACATTTTAATTGTTGTCTGGAACAAATAACATATCGAGGATTTTGCCACCCCTTTATTCCTAGGTGGTTTTACAAGATATGACTTGGCATATAGGTTCCATTTTAATATGCTGAAATCAATTCTATCGAAAGATATGCACTGGCCCGAGTTTGACCGAAGGTTGGGCCGGTAGAATTAGGGCAATTTTTTGAACGGGCGGGCCGGCAAAAAAATGAAACAAGCCTGCCTGGTCGGGCCAAAAAAAAAAAATAAATTAGCGGGCCTATATAAATATTTGAACGAAGCCAATAATATATGAGCTATTTTCAATGAGCATGACTTTCGTGAGAATAAGTATAAATGTGCGTCACGAGCCGATGCTAATTTGATAACATCAATACAGAAATGCAACATGTCCAGCATTGAGATCGGCATCCGGACAGTTTCATGGTGTCTGAGCCCGGGCTTAATTTTTTTCAGCGGACTTGGGCAGGGCTGAGATCAGGCTTGCATTTGTTTTCTACGTAGTTGAGCCGGGTCGGTACTGGACTTAATTGTTTTCAGGATGTGTAGGACAAACAATATATTTTATAAAAATATTAGTAGCGATTATGAACTTCTGTTAACGGAATTTTTGAAAATATACCTTAAGGTGGTTTTCAAATTCACTGCTCAGCAATGCGAAACTTTCTGACACATTTTCTCACTAATTTTTAATTGTAAACGTATAAAATGGACAGACCTGACTATTGGAGGAATTTGGAATCGATTAGCGCTTTCCATTTCTAAAAATACATTACTTATCGAGATATAAGATTCTTGTCACGTGATTGCAGGTTTTTCTTCTTTCTCGTGCTATCGCTTCCAGAAATTCGATTCAAATCGCTAACTTTGACAGTATTTTCTCAAAGACATATTGCCTTCATCAAAAATGGATAACGCCATTCGATTACATAGTTTCTGGATATGAACACCTGCAATCTTATGGTTTTCCGAAAAGAAATGAATCCAGAAATGTGTCAGAAAGTGGGAAGTGGGTCCTTTGGATTTGAGAAAAGCTTTAATAAATGACAGAGAAATATTTTTACAAATATACTTTTTATTGTACAGCATCAAAAGTAATCTTTTTTTAACCCTTCTACTTTCCTTTTATTCTAAACTACATTATTCTTTTAATGAATTTTTATTTGAATGTTGAAATGTCTAAGACTCGAAGTAATCATTAACATTTTTAAATTATCCCATAAATATGTATGCAGTATTCCATAACCCTTTCGGGACCGGCGACTTTTACACAAACTTTATTCTGTACTTCAATAGTCACGAAAATGCTCTAATTAAATAAAGCAAATATTACCTTTCTTTTTGCTGGTGCCAAAAACAAATTCTGTATCTTTTTTTGAAGGTGCATATATCGCCGTCTCACAGCAACAGCAGGACATCTAGTAATAATAAAAAATGAGATGTCTGACTTACTGCTTTGAATAACTGTGTTTGCATGTGGAACAACTTCTGAAACAAAAAGTTATGTTTAATACTACATCTCAGACGTGTTTCATAAAAATTCCCTACTGTTCCACTTGATGCAGACACAGTTTTTCATAGCAGTAAGTCAGACATCTCATTTTCGATTATTACTAAATGTCCTACTCAGGGTTTTCGCTGCCACTCACCATTGCGCCAAATCGCGACAAAGTGTTGCATTTGGCGTTTAAAAGAACAATCAGACTCGCCAAATTGCGAGCTTTTTTTTATTGCTCGGGTGTATTTGCCAATACAGCCGAGATTCTTATCCGCGTTGCTGAACGATTTGATGTGACTTTGAAAGTTCAATCACACCATGCGATTTAAATTGCTCTATTTTTATAGATACTGATTCAACACCAATTCAGTTTAGCAACAGCCAAAGAAACGATAGGCATTTCTCTGTTGTCAGTTAATCACTATCTGTGCGCCGGCGCACAGTGGAGTATTTTTGAAAAAAGCTGGGCAAAAGTCGAAAAATGAACTTCGTTAAAAACTGCAATACTTTATGTGTTTGTATAGCTTACTAGTCAGTACTTCCGGTAAACAATATCTTAGGAATGTTCGGTAACACTCCACGTCGCGTTATCAGTTTGAACACAGCTGTCGTGCATCGCAGATTTCTCTTTTCTCAGCGCTGTGGTGAGAAGCGCATTATTTAATTGCAATTATTGTTGCATACAGTGGAGATCTGAATAAAACCCTTTATGGACATAGAAGTGGGAGGTATGTAGCTTAAATTACTGTATTTAGTTTTAGTTATAAAAGAATATAATTATGAAAATAGCCACATTGTTTTATCTTTAAAAATAACTGTAATTTTTACTAGTTCTTTTAAATTTTTAGTGATTTATAAGTACGTGTCGCCCTTTGTCGGGCAAAACTTTTTGTTGGAATATAAAATATAGATATTCCTTATTATATTCATAAAATAAAATCTTGCTCCAACTTGCCTCAATTTTTTTTTTTACCGTTTTATAAAAAAATGGTATCAGAAGATGATGATATTTTGAAAACTAAAAATCTTCATTTTTCTTTTAGAAACTTCAGTGACAGCAAAAGATCTTTCAAGAAAGTTGCTGTTTGACCTTAAACAAGATTGTTCTAATACGAAAACAGATAAAAAATTATGTTTCATGGAAAGTAAAGTTACAAAAATGACGAAATGTCTGGTAGATAAACAAGTATCATTAATACGTTCGTTAAACCGTTCAAATCGGATTAAAAAAAAAAAAAATGGGTGGCTGCCAATAGGGCAAAATGGTGCTTTCTTAAGATAGGTGAACATTGGCTTAACAGTTCCATAAAATTAGCTATAGAATATACTATCTGTACAATATCAAATGAGGTAGACCAACAAAAGATTTCGCCGAATTGTGTGAGAGAAGCAATTGACAAAAACAAGAGGTTTAAGGAAGCAAGTCCCTCTTGATCAATTAACATATGCAGCTAGTACAAATCAACGAGCTGCTACGGCACTAGAAAATTTCCTGTTTCGTATTATTAATTCAACGTTATATTAATTTTACTGGGAGGAGTAGAATAAATTTATGGAGTAGTTCCCTGTTTAAATGGGCGATCGCGACACCATGTGGCTACTTGAAAATAATATCGGTAATGGCGGAAATCACAAACGGTTCAACTAAAAATATAGAAAAAAAAATTGATGGTATTTGCATTACAAAGTTAATTTCATGTGTAAGTCCAACATGATATTCCCAAATGAAGTAAAAGTCACTATCTAATTCATTCACAATTGAATATTAGTAGCTCCGCCCACCCCCAAATCATATTGCATATTTACTGATATACTTTCCCTTAACAAAAACATTGATCTTTTTGTATATATAAAAAAAAAAGATAAAATATAAGATTTTTTGTTGCATGTGCATTATTTGGCGTTATTTCATTGATGGTATATAATTCAGCAAAATTTTTGAGTTGAATTGTGTATTTTGCATATCTCTGTTACAGTCAATTTGCTGTTAAATTTCCATGCAACTAATTATAGTCCATTTTTACTTTTTTCCATCTTTAGAAGAAAGTATTGGATTCGTGAAAAATTTCGACTTCCGGTTTTCGATGGATTTATACATTTTAGAAGGTCCTGAACACGGTTTGATGGTTTTTAGAAAATGTCTGTATCTCACTCTGTCTGTGAGTCTAACTGTATGCGAGAAAAATTTTGTGAGCACTATATCTCAAGAACTAATGCTCGGGATTTCACAAAACTTTAGATTCAGTTAGACCTTGATATAAACTGGTGTTTTTTGGTGTATATAGCCCAACAGGTAGAGCTGCTATGCTGAATTTTTCTCAATTTTCGCAATATCTCTATCTCAAGAATTGACTCACGGATTTTCATCAAACTTCAGATTCAGTTGTTAAGCTGTTACTGATTAGGTTTTGGTGTAAATTGCACAACAGGTGGCGCTGCT
Organism: Maratus speciosus; assembly: GCA_963932465.1. Classification (NCBI taxonomy): domain Eukaryota; kingdom Metazoa; phylum Arthropoda; class Arachnida; order Araneae; family Salticidae; genus Maratus; species Maratus speciosus. The sequence continues at coordinate 287,890,465 of OZ010794.1, forward strand.
ATACTGAATTTTTCACGATTTTCGCAAAATCTATATCTCAAAAATTAATGTACGCAGTTTAATCAAACTTATTATTTTGTTACATTTTCACGTAAATAGATCCTTATTAGACTTTGGTATATATTGAACAACGTGTGCTGATTTTATACTCTTTGGGTTGGAAATTTTGGTTGCGGACATTTAAGAGGGTGGGGTTCCGAAAGTTAATGATTTGTTTGATACAATGCGATACTTATACCTAGAGTTGTAAAGGGTAGGGGTTTACTAACAGGAATAAACCAGGTTTTTTGGGAGGGAAATTTTGAAAATTCCCGGGAGTTTTCAGAAAATCTTAGGCATGGGAATTTTTTGTTTATTATTTTAAACTTTTTTAATGATTTCAATTTTTGTCAATGTAAACAAAATATTTTTTTAGAAATGCAAATAAAACTAATAAAATAACTATAGAAAAATAGCACAGTTTACATGAAAACTAACGAAATAGATACTTAAGCTGCAGAAATATTATTAAGTAAAAGTAATTAAAATATCATAAGTAATATTAATATTTTAATAGCTGATAAGTAGAAAGTGAGAGAGCCATATGACAGATTTATCTTGCCTGACATGAAAATAAACATTACCCCTGTTCGCCAAATTATCCAATGTAAACAGCAACAACAAAAAATTAACAAAGCTGAGGGAAATCAATGGAAAAATACAATGTAATTCACAAGAAAACAAATACAGAGTATGCCTGAATAGTAGATATGTCAGCTAAAAGAAATTAAATAATTTAAATTTTTAAAGAAACATACCAATCATCACCAATTTTTAACCGACATTAATTTAAAGCTAATCAGTTTTAAGAAATTATAAAAACGCACAGCTCAAGATCATATTTCGTTAATTAATAATGAAAATTCTGTCTTAAACTTCTCTGAACGGTCATTGAAATTTCTTTAAAATAAAAATTTCAAATTGAAAAAAATGACTGGTTTTGTTTTCTTTCAAAACTCCTTCAAAATTTCCAATATTCCCCAAAATTCCCGGGTTTATTTCCGTCCCTCAAAATCTTCGGGTTTTTTTGCAACTCTACTTATACCTCATTGTTAAATGCTTCCAATTCAGCGGACCTATGTACCTTTACAATCTTCATGATGGGCATAGATTGTCAATTAATTTTGGCACTGTGATAGCGAATTTTGAATTATTAACATGTATGAGAAAAAAAAAAAAAGCTTTGGGATTGGCACATCCGACTAGTTTAACCCTTAAATGCGTGATTTTTTTATTGTTTCGAAAAAATTATATAGGATTCTCTGAAAGGTTTATTACACAGGAAAAATAATGAAATAAATCTGAGATATATTGTTCATATAATACGTCAATATTTTCTTCTGTTGCACATCTACAATATAGGTAAAAACTACTGTTGTGTGGCTGTTTCTCTCTATTCTAAACAGGGGCGGATCCAGAGACTCGTTTTGGGGGGGGCGATACCGGATGATATATAATCAACACAGTCATAGTTTCTATTGGTTAAATCATTCGTTGCAGTTAATTATTATATGAATATGAAATAATTAATGCTATTTAAAATTACTATAGACTCTTGATTATCCGACGTTCAATTAACCGACACACTCGGTTAACCAACCCTCTTATTATATAATAGGGTGGGCCGAAAAAAACTTTTTTTCGATTTTCGTTGATAGGTTGTGCGGAAAAGTTGCCACTGGTGACACTAAGTTTATACAAAAAAATTGAGATTTTTCGGACAATTCCTTCATTTGCCGCAAATGGCTTGAAGTTTTGCTAAAATTTTTGAACTTTTTTAGCAAAAAATTTTAAAATGGTAAATTTAATTTGTTTTCGCTGAATTTACTTGAAATGTCATGTTTAGTATACGAAATGATTAAATAAGCTCTGACAATCGATTATTTATTAGTTATGTGTATTTTGAATTAGGTGATTTTTATAGCCTTTTCGCGTATAACTGAGCAAAAATTTTAAGTATTGTTTGGTTCGTTCGTCGGTTTCTCTCTTTTGTCTTTATTATGTTCCCACTCTTCCTTCGGTTTTTTTGATGCGTTCAGAGTCACATATTTGAATGCCAGACCACAGCATGTCTTGACAGCAATTCTGGAAGGAGAGGAGATATGGAGTAGAAACCAATGAAAACGCAATCAGTCACCACGAGATAACGGGGGGAAATTGTAGATGGGAGTAACTGCGAGATGGAATTTTAATTATTTTTCTGCCCTGAAAAACGGCTATTTGTCAGAAGATTAAAAAAGTGGGAACTTTGAAGCAGGCAGTTCGTCTGAGAGTTTGAACCAGGGCCTTCAAAAGCAGACACTCCCAAACGCATATCCCTTTCTCACACAGCGTTCATCAGATAGAACTGGTATATCATATAGGTAAACTGCGTTAAGAGCTTCATCTGGACTTCAGGATGCAAGAATTGTGACAACCAGGAATAAAAATCGCGTCATCGATAAAGACTTCGTCAGGAGACGGAAAAAGAAACTTGAAAAGAAGATACAGGAGGAGGAATATCTTGGAGGATGAAAAATTACAATATTTTTTTATAGTAGAAATAATAACACGATCGTTGTAGAAAAAAGGGAACAAGCGGCACCGTCGAGAGAAATACGAAGCACATAATCCCTAATGGTGTGCGAAAATGTACTTGTTCATTTCTACGAGCCTATCTATTCCTGTTTCATTGACATAAAAAATGCAAAAGGCTGAAGATTTTAGTACACTATTAATCTAGCTCCGTTTCAGTTGGTAAAGGTCTTAAGCCAAGTGGTTCTACCATCTAGTTTAGACAGCTGATGTCGCTGTCAGAGTGGGAGCTCGTTCGTATAAAGAATACATATCAAATGTTGCAGTTCTCTTCTTGATTTTTTCCAAAGCAGACTTTATTCAGGCTTAGAAAATCATATAATGATTTTGCTATTTCTCCGCAGTGGTCAGAAGGAGGTGTCAAGTGACCCAAATATTCCAAACCACGTTCAGACAACATGGTGATATTTGTTTCGTCTTTCTGTCGACGGCGCTGCTTGCTAGTCCCCCTTTTTTATGAAGATCGTTTTATTTTTTCTACTATAAAAAAAGATGCTTGCAATGTTTCTTCCTCTAAGATCTTCGTCCTCCTGTATCTTCTTTCCAAGTTTTTTTTCTGCCTCCTGACCAAGTCTTTACCGATGACGAGATCCTTATTCCCTGTTGTCACAATTCCTGCAATTTTTGCTCACTTACACGCGAAAAAGGTATAAAAGTCATACTAATTCAAAATGCACATAACTATTAAATAATACATAATTAGAGCTTATTTAAATATTTCTAACTCTAAACATGGCATTTCAAGTAATTTAAGCTAAAAAAAACATAAATTTAACATTTTTTAAACTTTTGCTAAAAAAGTTCAAAAATCATCATTTGAGCCAAACTTCAAGCCATTTGTGGAAAATGAAGGAATTGCTCGAAAAATCTCAGATTTTTTGTGTGAACTTAGTGCCACCAGTAGCAACTTTTCCGCACTACCCATCATCGAAAATCGAAAATTTTTTTCGGCCCATCCTGTTATATAAGTCTCCTCTCCTCAAAATATGACTTATTGTTACTAATTGTGCCGAAAAATTAAAAATGTTACCATAGAATTTATTTATTAAATGTCTTATTTTTATTCTTTTCATTTTTACTCTGATGATTATTTATCTTATCAGTTTATTCAAAAAAGGGACTGAATAAAAGTCTCAAGCGGTCTTAATATCCTTGAAAAGTCAAAATGTGTCATCTAAGCGCTGCGTATATTTCTTCATAATCTACTCATTATTAGTCCATCAAGGTTAACATTTGTTACTGAGGCCTAGGTCTGTTTCCATAGCTTCTCTACAAGAGGTAGAAAGACAGCGAAAAATGGTAAGCCAAACAATGAAAGGTCAATGACAGTAGAGCGGCATTTTCTATTCAACTCACCTAGAAGGCCTTTCATTAACCCCTTGAGGGGCAAGCAATTACGTTTGTGAAATGCTGAATTCCCACCGGAATCTTTGGAAAATTCTATTTCAAAATAAGTAAAAGCAATTTTACGGCTTTTTCCACCAAATTTAGAAAAGTAAAATTTAATAACATTTTTCTGGTGTAAAACTTCATTAATCGTAGGTGGTATATAATATATACCGGTGCCCCTCAAGGGGTTAAGTAAATACATAAAGGAAGAACTGTTTTACCAAGTTGGCTTTAAAAAAATTAACACACCATATGCATTTTAGCTTTTAACTGACTAAGACAATCCTTTTTTGTTCATTCATCAAATACCCCTTGAAATTCACCAATGTGGGTGGCAATAGCAGTACATTTTTTTAAAACATTAGTGGCTTTTTTTCAGAAAATATTAAGATGCTTGAAGTTTTAAAACGTCCTTTCTTTTTCTTGTTTCTTTCTTTTTTTGAAAATTACTACGAATCCCATTCTTTTCTAAACAAGAGAGCTCTGTGCGAAAATATTATACAGAAATTAGAAGTGCATCTTCTTTGAAAAGATGAAAAAGTTTCTACACTTTAAAGGGATCCACATAATGGTATCAATTTTCTGTTGTAGAAATTCAACAAAAGGTACACGAAGTGGCATCGTCACTCACCTCAACCCATAGTCTCAAAAATTATGGCGCCATATGCCTTTTGACAGGACATAATCCTTTTTTGTTCATTAATTGGCGAAACGTCAGTGAGGTTGCTTGTTACGTTTGCTTGTCTGCCTGTTCCGCGAAAACTACCGTTAATGGCGTTTAATTTTTTTAAATTTAAAAAAAAAAGTAACTACCGCTGTCACCGCCGCCGCCGGTTTTGATTTTTTTGTGACCGGAGGCCTTTCTTCGTTAATATTAACAAAAATAATGCATACAAAAATATGAAAATCGGTGGTTTTATACAGAAATGTTTGATAAACACGCTGATGCAGACAGTTTTCAAATCGAAGAATTATTTTAAGAGATATTTAATGCTAAAGTTGGACAAAATCGTTCCACTAAAAAAGTTTTATAGCAGCAAAAACTATACATGGCAGTGTAATCATTTTTAGATCATTTTATGCGTTAGAATTTGCCGGAGTGCAGATTGCATTAATTTTTTTATTTTGACTCATTTTTTCAGGTTTTATTTCTATTTTAAATTCAAATTTTCAGCATTTCTAGAGATATTTTTTACAGATTTCAGAAAATTGTACTAATTTAAACTGTTGCCAACTGTATAAAAAGCGCAAGCAATAATGTTTGCTTCAAATTAAAAATTTATTTACACGTGACTATTATAAACAGGAAAGAAACTTTCAAATTAGAATTAAATAATTACGTATAAAAAGCAGGAACTTATTAAAAATTACGTCATAAAAAGTATACACGTGAATTTTAAAAGAGAAAGGATATTGTAAAATAATAAATTCATTAACATGCGTTAGAAGTCGTAGGAGAAATTACGTCATATTTACGTCACATTATAGTTATTACATAAAATGAGCACAATATAATATTGCAAAAAAGTTTAAATTTAGAAATTGCGCTAGACATTTATTTGATATTTTGAGAATTAATTTAAAACGTCTCATTTAAAAGAATTTTCTTTTCGCTTTGTTAAAAAATACCAGGAGACAAAGACTCTCTTTACTTAATTCCTTTTATATTAGCTTATTTTGAAATGTTGTTACACGTGTATACGTCATCAAGTTATTTTTATTTCGACGTTTTATTTGTGTTTTTATTAATGCTGTACGAATTTATTTGTTCTTTCGTTATTTAAAATAAAAATTATATCAATTTGTATAACTTGGCGAGTGGTTTGGCGATTTATGTAATTTGGCGAAATTGGTCGACAGGATAATCAAGTAGTACCGCAGCGGATTTGGCGTTAAAATTCCCCAATCAAAGAGAAATGAATAGAAATTCGTTTATAGGGAGATCGCCACTGTTTTTTAAATTATAATTCAATCTTTCGAAATCTTTTTAAAGCCGATCAAATTAGCGTGCATTTAGAGTCTGCGGTGTCTGGACGGGGGTTGGCGAACGTAGCTCGTAGGGGGCCGAGCCCCCTAGTTACCTTAAAATAATGCAAATTAGTAAATATTTTAACAAGTATGTCTCCAAATACCTTATTTTATACAATTATTTATTTTATAAAACTTAACCTTTAACCCTTTAATTCCCATGCTAGAATACGTTCTAGAAATTACGTAGTTCAGAGAATCTGATTATACACGAGAAAGTTTTCATGGTTATTTTCGCTTTATTTAAATAGGGACTGTCTGTTTTTTAATTAAAGTGAATATTGCTATTTTAATTTTCTGTTGCGAATTAGGTATATGCGAATAAAAAAATATCTATTAAATTCAAAACATTGTTGTTTGCATATATGCAAAGCTGCGCACTAAAGTTTTAATGAGTTTACTCAAAAACCTTTATAGTTTTGCTAATTTGGTCATTTAGCATTTAATATCAAAATTTAATTTAGCATATTGATATTAAAATAATAACTTTTACGGTAAATAAATAAACTTTTTTATTTATTATATTTTATCATGATTAGATATTCTTTATATATTACAAGATACCTTTAATATACAGGGTTTTCGAAATTTACCTTTACACTTTAAACACTTTAAAATAATTATAATAAACAACTAGTGATATGCATTATGCACACCAGTGATATGCATTTAAGGTTTTTTATGTTCCATAAAAAAAATAAATGTTGACATATAAGGTCAGTCTGCCTAAATGAGGCACGATTCCCCGTAGTTTTGTCGCATTTAGGGTATATTTGGGATTTTATTATATAAATGTATATTTTATCTACTAAAAAACAACTTTTCAAAAGTAAAAAAAAAGCCAAGCAAAAAAAAAAAAAAAAAAAGAAAAGAAAAAAGGGGAAAGTTGTGGCTAAAAAATAGTGTGATATCAAATTTCCAAGCTAATATTATGGTACTTATTTAACATTTTTTATTAAAAATGTACCATATGTAAGTCGAGTACCTAAGTATGCGTTGATAGAAAGCCTTTTCTCCTTTACTTAATACATCATAACGTGTTTCTGAAAATAAATTTTTTTTAATTATGCATGATGGGCTTGGCGGCCATCTTTCCATATTTTACACAATTTTCTAAGCACACAAGTACATTGTTAAGATCGGAAATTCGAAATTGTTGCTAAAGCAAACATTTTATGCTTTTAATTTATGGAAATGAGTGCCTAGAAATTTGTGTCTTAAAATAAAGTTGAAGTAACTTCAGGTTTTATCTTATGATTCTCTTTTTTCGGAGGGGGTTAATTAATTAGTTAAAGCAGTAAAAATCAATTTGTTTTTCTTTTCTTCAAAATAAAAGACTTTCTTAATTTATCTGTCTGTAGCCAAAACTAGAAGTTCAAAATTGTTAATAATGCAAACATATTACGAGCTTGTCTGCTTAGAAATTTGTGTAAAATATGGAAAGATGGCCGCCAAGCCCATCATGCATAATTAAAAAAAAATTATTTTCAGAAACACGTTATGATGTATTAAGTAAAGGAGAAAAGGCTTTCTATCAACGCATACTTAGGTACTCGACTTACATATGGTAAATTTTTAATAAAAAATGTTAAATAAGTACCATAATATTAGCTTGGAAATTTGATATCACACTATTTTTTAGCCACAACTTTCCCCTTTTTTCTTTTCTTTTTTTTTTTTTTTGCTTGGCTTTTTTTTTACTTTTGAAAAGTTGTTTTTTAGTAGATATCAGTTCTTTTTTTTAAACAGATTATATATAATTGAAATAATTCTACTCGCTAAAATTAGTCCTTGTATAGCCTTTATAAGTAGGGAACAAACACAATAGTATACACTTTGTTTACCTATCATTCATTTTTTAGAGTAATTAATAATTTAAAACTAAGGAAAGTCAATTTCTTCTTTCAAAGTATCAGTCTTTCTCAATTTATATCGCCTTAAAATTTTCTATGAGGGATGAAAATTTAGTAAAAATCAAATAGAGTCAAAATAAAATATATATTTACAGTTAGTCTGTCAGTTAATTGTTTGTTCTAACTTTTTTTTGCTGACGGTTTTGCAAAATAAATTTATCTTTACAAATACCTACGGAAAATCCGAGAATGAAGCCCCGCAGGCATCTAAAGAATCGAAGATCTGTCTAAAGAAGTAAATCTAGCAATTCTAGACATGATGATGAAACATTTTTGATAAAAAAAATCTAAAAATTTAAAGATGTAAACTGTACATATAACTTCATCTTCATTTAGATCGTGTTATAGAGAAGAAAGAATAAATATGTAATTTTACTCAAGTCTGTTTATCCATACCTATTTGCATAAATGTGAGAATATAATTTCGTATAAAAATTCCCGTAAATTGATTATATTTAATAGTCTATTATTAAAGCCGCATAAACATTAGAATAAAATTTTTTGCAGTTAAAAATTGCCTGAAATCTATAGTCTTATCGTTCGTCAAATTTGTTATATGTTTTTTTTAATACCCAGACACCTTTTCTAAACTCTGACCAAAGATCACAGAAATACTGAAATTATCCAAATACTTATACCTTTCTATCGTATTTCTTTTTTTGAGTGGGGGGAGGGGTGAGGAAGGGCGCTTAAGAACTTCGTTTTGTTCTTAGAATTCTGAATTAATCATTGAAAAGATCTGCCTACGTAAGTCTTGTTGCAGAATTTTCATTAGGTAAGAGTTGCATCAACTTATACATCATGTGAATATATTAAATTACTTTTGTAAAATACTAGATGGGAGCCATTGATATTTTCAGAGCATTTGCCTACATTTTAAACTTAAATTATTTACAACTATTCATTAATTTTCTATACGAATTAAAGAAGTCGTTGTTTCCATGGCAACTGTACCTTTCACTATTGCTTGTTTGTTTGATTGAACACATATATATCAGATCACGTGAGGATCACGGCGGGATTTGAACCCGCCCCCACCTACGTTCTCAAGCGATTAGCGGCGTGGTGTCTTATCCACTCAGCCACGGTGGGCCACTATTGCTTTATCTAATACCCAGATACTCAAATTTAACCAGCTGCGCTTAGAATCATGCTCATAACAGAGTACATTTATATGTAAGAGTGGTGACACATATGCACAAGTCGTGTACTCATATTCAAGTTTTTGTCCAAAGTACAGTAACTCAGTTTTCATTAATAGACGTGGAAGATTTCGATTAAACTAACCAAAAAAGTTTAAAAACATTGGCTTTCTGATTTGATTTTATGCAAAATCGTCTTAACCAACCAAAGTTAATGTCCGGGATCCAGAGTGTTTACTGCAAACATAAAAAAAGTTTTCAAAAATGCAGGCTTCTGATTGATCAATCTCATCGCGCTAATAGCGTGAAATCTATCTTGATCCCGGTCTATTCAAAGTCCTTTAAATATTCGAGAAAGCCTTGACAAGTCAGGAAAATATCACACAAAGCAGGCAAAACAAAGAAGAAAAATCATTCATTGGCTCGTTCATATCCACGAGCCAATGAATGATTTTGTTCCTTTGCTTTGCCTGCTTTGTGTGATGTTTTTGTGACGCGTGTCAAGACTTTCTCAAATATTTAAGGGGCGTTTGTTTATTTCACCACCATGAAGCTATGAAAGGAGAGGAGCAGACATGTCAATCTTCCCGTGTGAAAAACTACATAAAGAAAACGAGTTCTTTCCCCCTCTTCTGCCCTTTTCTCTCTTGATTTTGACCGATAGCAGCCCATTTAGCAGTCTCCATAGCAAGATGCAGCTATATATGGCGGACGCAAGGGGGAGGGTGTTAGCGTGACCAATGACATAATAGGCCAGTTTATGACGTTTAAAAGTCACACGGAGTTGGATCATCTTTACACGATGATTAGTACAAAGCGGTGCGCCGATTTTTTTTGTGTTCATTGCCGTGTACAGATAATCAACTCCGTGTGACGTGATGAGCTGGCCACACTTAGGAACAGCTTCAAATGACGTCATCTACTTCGAGGCAAACGAAAAAGGACAGGCTACCGCGGCGCTACAGCGTCTAGAATATATAGTGTGGAAATCCAATCAGTCGATCACAGCGATATCTGCAGGATATTTCCCAAAACTCCAAGACAATTTGGTCTAGACGCTGTAACATTTTTTTTAAAACGTTTTATTAACTTACATTTGACCTGTGTGCTTGGCGTCAAACCCGCTGTAATAATACGATGTTTACTTTGAAATTTGAAAATATATAGCAGATGTCGCTGCGATAATCTCCCTGGATTTCAGCGTCAGTGCACATTTAAGGGATACACTTTTTAGCGGTTCTTGGATAGCAAATTTCCACATTATGTATTCTAGACGCTGTAGCGGTGCATTACACATGTCTCTTTCTTCTTTAAAAAATATCCTGCAGATGTCGATGCAAATGACTGTTTGGAATTCGACATCGTTGTACATTTAAGGGATTCAATACTTTCGCGCTTTTTTAAGTATTGCTGGGATAGTCGATTTCTACAACATATAATCTAGACGCTATAACGGAGCTATAGTTTCTAGAAGATATAGTTTAAAAATCGGCTTATTAAAAAAGTGCTAAAAATTGTATCCCATAAATGTTGAACGAGGCTGAACGACGAATGTCGATTACAGTGACATATGGTAATTCCAACATAACTATTTCAAAAGAAAATGTTTCGCTCAGAGAAGATCTAGAAAATGTTGCTCCTATCGACATTTGTCATTCAGTATTTTTCAATATTTATGGGATTCAATTTTTAGCACTTTTTAAAGAATTACTGGAATAGCCGGTTTCCACACTGTGACCGTGATCTTGGTAGATTTTTCTGTGTTATCGTAACGAGATTGACCAATCAGAAGCCAGAATTTTTGCTAACTTTTCACTGTTTGCAAAATTGTACCTGGATACCGGCCTATATTTCTAGACGCTATAACTGAGCTCAGGAATAGTACAGAAAGCAAACTCTCTATTTTGATACATTAAGGCCGGGATCTAATTAGGAACAAGTGTGTCTCTATAACGAAGTAGCGACATACGGCCAATAAATGTTTATTGGTAAAAGTGATAAAAACAAATCGTTAAAGTTCTTTACGAGCATGCCATTATCGCCAGGTTAATGCATGCTGAATTATTTCCCTAGTCTAATAGAGATCGTCCATGCGCGTATCTTCTAATGGAGGATATTCCAAATATGGGTTCGAGGCTGAAAAAGTCACGTGGTACCGGTAATTTACCCAAAGAATTTCTAACTGATAGAAGGGAAACAGGAAACTACACTGTTAAAAATATCGTGAAAAATTACCTCGGTTCTTACAGCTTCTCTATTTTCTGACCAATGAGAACGCTACATAAACGCCCATGAAGCGTTCTCATTGGTCAGAATACAGATAGCCTTTAAAAACAGAGGTAATTTTTCACGATATTTTTAACAGTGTACTACTGCTTTCTCCCATGAACTATTTCATTGGCTAGCGGGGATTTACATTACGTAGACGGAGACTTCCCTTCTTTACGCTAGACGTTCTTGCCTTGACCATGTGATCATAACGTAGATTGAATATCCTCTATTCAAGAAAGCGAATTGCCGTACTTTCGACAAAAGCTTGAAATGAGCATGTCTCCTGTGCATATATCACCACTCTTATGTATAAAGGCTCTCTGTTATGGTGTTGTTTCTGATACAGCGCCTAGAATACCTAGTGTGGAAATATGCTATCCAAAGAGTTCTAAAAATTTGTATCCCTTAAATGTGCGACGATACTGCTAAAATTTCAAGTGTCGATCGCAGCGACATCTGTGGGATTTTTGTATTACTATTATTACATTGTATAGACTAGCAATTTCTTGCAGTTGTAGAAAATATCCTGCAGATGCCGCTGCGATCTGCCTATTACAGCAGTATCATTGCACATTTAACCCTAGATCTACCGGGAATTTTATTCAAGTTTTAATAAAACGTTCTACACCAGAATTTTTATTTAAAACTATTTAACTTATTTATTTACCTTATTTTTGTCTGGTTTATATACTGGGTTTATTTTAAAGAAATTTCTGGTTTGAATGAATATTTTGTATGTATCTGTCGGGTCCAATGGACCCGTCTGGTAGACGGAGGGTTAAGGGATACAATATTTTAGCGCTTTTTGTAGTATTACAGGGTTAGCCGATTTCAACACTATATATTCTAGGCGCTATAGTTTCTGAGCGCTGTTGGTTAAATTTCGATATTCGTGTTTTAGAGTGAGCAATAGAGAAAAGTACTAAAACTATTGAAACAACAACTTCTTTAATATTGAAATGTATAGCAAAGGAGTTCAGAATCAATGCCTTAAATAGTTTCGAATACGCACTGTTGTTATGACATCAATACCCTTCCTGGATGTGGAAATGCAAAATTGTGTTCAACATAATTGGCCGCAATCTAGATAGATTTTTCGCTGTTAGCGAAACGAGATTCATTAATCAGAAGCACTTTTGCGAACTTTTCGCTGTTTGCAGCAATGCAGGCTATTGATTGGTGAATCTCGTTTCGCTAACAGCGAAAAATCCATCTGGATCCCAGCCTAAATTTCTGCACTTCATCCATGGCACTAAGAAAATGACTCAAAACTTTTATGACATAGGTCGGGATCCAGAAGCAGCAAAAATTCTCAAACATTCTGGCTTCTGATTGGTCAAACTCATTTCGCTAACAGCGAAAAATCTATCTGGATCTCGGCCATAGTTTTCTTCGATGAAATCAATGCAAAAGGATAATATAAAAAATTTTAAAAGACTTCTAAAATGATTTGGCGGGTTTATCGCTGTTTGGCATAATTTATAAACTTTAAAATTAATTAACAGTTTTTCGCTAATTAAGAATAGAAAATTTGTGTTTTTAAAGCTGAATTTTACAAAAGCACGTAGATTGAGTAAATATCTGTCCAAAAATGCAATCCTTACTTTTTTATGTCCATTATTTAAGTCTCTACCTTGATTGAACCATAAATTGTGACGAAGAAAATAAATCGATCATTTTCAGTATCTCGACGTTATTTTAAAAAATCTATATCTCTGTTTATAATTAATTTATGAGGATGCATTTGGTCTCAAATTGAAGATATTTTCCATTAGGTCCTTCTGGTTTTGGTTTTATTTTTCTGCGATGATTGGTTCTTTTGATATGGGAAATTTTACGCTGGCATGTTTGGTTGATTTTACATGGAGAAGTTGTCATCAGTATAATAAGCAGTTACGGTGTCTTGCGTTTTATTCTTGGCGTTTGTTTGTTTGGCGAGGTTAGCATTTTTTTTCAGCTTGGCTTGGCAGAACGACCGTCCTGCTTGATTAAGCAACAAATTACTGAATACTGTACCTTTAGTTCAAAACTAACTTGTTTTGTAGAAATTTAATAATTATCTGTAGTATAAAACCACAATATAGGATTGTCACATTTAGGTCATTTTTGTCTCATTTATGGCAGCTAAAACCTAAATGAGACGTTCATAGTCCTAAATGTGATAATGCATTTTATGCATGACAATTTATCTGAAAAAGTTCATTTAACGATTAACTGCTGTGACAGAAAATTGCCACATTACAACTGTGAGAGGTCTGCGAAACCATTCGATTGAAAGATGAATAAAATGCGCGATTAACTCATAAAATACTGTTTTTGCACTCAACTGTTTGTACAGTACTATTTCTAATAAAATTTCAATTTTTCAAACATTTCAAACAATAGTACTAGGCTCCAAATGAAGCAAAATTTCGCGTATCGATAGTTAAACTGGAAATTACAAGTTAAACTGTGAAAATTTAAAAAAAGCAGCTCTAACAACAATTAAGTGTTAACTGTAATTATTTTTTGAATTAATTAACCCTTAACTGCTGTGACAGGAATTGTTGCATAACTACTGTGAGCGATCTCCGAGACCACTTGATTAAAAGATGAATGAAAGTCTCTATTAACTCACAAACTACTGTTTCTGTACTAAAATTGAAGTACAGGACTATTATAATTAAACTTTTCAATATTATTCTTGAAATGTTTATCACGGCGCAAAACCGCGCTGTTTGTCAATTTTACACTGCTAATATGCAAAAGTTATTTGAATGCTGCGTATAATGCCTAATATAAATAACCCTCAAATAAATAAATGCGTTCGTAATGTAAAAAAAAACTCTCATCCTCTTTGCCAAAGAGCTATGGCCATAACTACAATTAAATGATTGGCGCAGATCGAAACATCTTTTAAAATTCGCGAAATTTGCGCGTCAATATTAACCTATAATTTATACACCAGTGCGATTTGGGTTTCCGTAACTTCAACTCTGCATAATTTTGCTGACAATCTGGGGATAAGGAAATATAACTATATGATCCATATACGAAATTTAATTAGGAATCCAAATGAAATATTTGATTTTATCAAAGTTCTTATTTTGTGAAGGAAAAATGCGAATAAATTAAAAACACCGACATTTCGGTCAGTGCGATTTCACAGTGTGGAGCTTTCGTGTTAAAAGACTATTTAAAAGATATTTATAATATTGTTAACTAGACTATTTATAACATATAACTTTATTATAAAATGTCACATGTTAAATATATCACCCTTAGAAATGGATAAAATCGTACAATATTTCTAATAATTCTGATTAAGCCAAAGACAAGCTCTGTGCCTGATATTCTGTTTCACCCCCCCCCCCCCCTCTTCATTTTTCTTGCACTTTCACAAAAAATTAACATTTTCTGTAATTAAAAATACGTTTATGGAAACAAATATTCATTTAGATAAGCATGGTTTTATTTATTTTTCATCTTATACTAATTTAATAGTAGAAAATGTCGATTATAACGATTAAAAGTGAAAACAGAATTAAAATATCAGATTATATAAAAGTGCTAACAAAAATTATGACTCCTAAACCAGGGAATAACTCAATTGCATCACGTTTTAATCGGAGACAGCCTTTAAGCTACCGAATCGTATGATGTTGGTAAAATTAACTTACTTAACCGCATTAAAATAAACATAAATTGTTTTTAATTTACACAAGATTTTCCAGAATTTTTATTATGTAAAATTATTGCAAATTCCTTAATCATATGTCTATAGTATGTTACTGGAATAGCCACTGCGTTTCTTACACCTTTTTTTTTTAATTTTAAAGAGGAGTATTTTTCTTTTTTGATCGTCTTAAACACATATTCAAACACCTGGTTAAAGACAAACATTAATAGAGAATGATACTGACTTAACACAGCTTAATTAAACATAAAATTTGATTTAAATATTATTTTAACACAATATATAAAAAATCCCATATAAACTTCTTCGTTAATCTTCTAAATGTTTCGCCGCATTTACATCAATATGTATGTCGCTATTAGGCACAGGCTGAAAACAAGCTCTCCTAAATACGTAGTCCACTTCAAATTCTAAACCGGAAACTGGTCGCCATTTCTTTAGTTTAACTGGTCAGGTAACTGAAACGGACAACGTAGCTCTTGATGCTAATGAGGTTATTTGATCTTCAAAGTTAAAAAATAAAAACCGTGAGCCACTTTCGGGAATTTTTGTCGCATTTACGAAACATGGGGGCGATGTAAAATGAACGATGTGTATTTGATTGAAAATTTCTTTTAAAGAAACTGCTTTACATGCAAAAAAATTTTACGGGTTTTGTTTCCGAAGTTCGTATACTTCATTACATAACACTTATTTACAATTCTTGCATTAAGATTTTATGCAAAAGAACATTGTCTCATTTAGGGGTTATCACATTTAGGCAGACTGACCTTAATGTATGTAATAAGTGTGTATGTGGGTGATTCCACGCGAATAAGGCATTTTCATGATATTGATGAAGATAAAATAAATCATGTCAGAAAGAAGTTTTTAATTTTTTGTAACAAGACTCGAAAAGATATTTCGATATATATATACAGAGTAAACTCAGGCTAAAGCAGAATTGGTCGGGACCAATGAAATTTTCCGCCGTAGGCAATATTCCGCCTTATACACCCCCCCCCCCTCCAAATGAATAAATAAATAAATAAATAAATAAAATTTAAAAATGTACTAATTGTTTTTTTTTTTTTTTTTTTTTTTTTTTTTTTTTTTTTCTTTGTACATTCGTAACCGTTGGTACCGTTCTTTAAAATAAAATTTTTAATGAAATTAAGCTTTTTATTAAATTTATAGTCTTTAATAATATTTAAAAACATTATTCGAACACTGAAATAAAAAATATTGATGAGAGATTGCTTCAATTGTGGAATTTAAGGAAAAATATTAACTTTATCAAATACAATCATATACCTCATCTTTAACATAGTTTCTGACGGGACGGAAAATAACATTTTATCGATGCTTGTTTTTACTTCCGGTTTAACAAGCATTCTTCAGTATCACATTATGAGTCACATTGTGTTACTAATTTTTATGGTTAGAAATTACCATATTTAACCATAAAGTTAAATATGGTTCTTTTGAATTAATTTGTTAATCTATTACAAAATTTAGTTAAAATGTTCGAGACTATTTGATGTACAGTCGAACCCCGATTTAACGAATCGTTCGGGACTAGCAACTTTTTTCGTTAAATCGAGACTATTCGTTAAATCGGGATAATCAAAATAATATTTTTATACAGCAAAACAAGTTAAAAGATAGCAATAAATAAGAACAATTCTCATTTACCTCAATAACGATGTTAAACATTTGTTGCTTTAAGAAAATACAAATACTCTGTATAAAAATTGATTATTTTTTTATGCACTACTATAAATCACAAGTATTGAATTTAAGTTTGATCAAGTATTATAACATAACTTTTATAGATGTTTGTTTGCTGTGTTTCGATTTCGTATTCCAAACTTCTGTATATTTACTTTTTCTGAAGCTGTGAAAACAGTGTCACCAACATCATGAGCCATCAACTGCCGTTTCAAAGTATCCAAACTGCAAACAGCTTCTTTGAACGTTGCATACTTCATTTCTATTTCATCTTCTTCATCCGATCCACTACTACTGCTATTAATAACCTCGGCGTAATGTACATTTTCGCTTGTAGATATATTTCTGTGTCACAAAATACATATTTAGAAAATTAACAATCAGGGACATTGAAAATTTTTAATAAATATTAGAAAAGGTCTTCAATTTTTCATTTTTTGACATCGAAAGTTATTCGTTAAATCGGGATTATAAATTCGTTATACCGAAGTATTTTTGCTCCCTTTTCGTCGTGATAATACAAAAATTCGCTAAATCGAGAAATTTGGTAAATCGCGATTCGTTAAATCGGGGCTCGACTGTATATACATATCAGTTTTAAAGTTTCATGAATCAAGTCCATTTCATTTTTAAAATATCATTTTTTCCGCCTTATGCAAAATTTTCAGTTCGGTGGGACCTTAAAACCGGTTTCGTTTCCGCATTAGACAGATTCCGGCTTAAACAGCATGGATTAATGTTATTTGCTTTGGGCTCGCCGGGACTTTGAAAAGTTTCCGCGCTAGACAGAATTTACTGTATACATTTATTTAACTCTTTTTTAAAGAAATTTCTGGTTCATATCGAATTATACACATTTGATAGCAGTCAAAATGACTGCTCTTGGCGTTTCTAATGTTAAATTTTTATTAGAATGAGGGGATGATTACAATGTGAGGAAATGACAGTTTTGTGAAAAACAATTTCAAATAATATTTTAAACAAAACTTTTGTCCAGAAAAATTAAATCTACATCCTGTGCCATCAAAAGTCTCTAGAGCAGTGGTTCCCAACCTTTTACTGGCCACGCCCCACCAAATCATCTGTAAAGTCACTATGCCCCCTTCCCCTAATGTGTAAATTATGTTAAATTATTTAAGTTGTTAACGCTAATCTCACGGTGGAAGCGTAATATTAACTTTAATAACTATTCATGACACATTTTTTAAATGATCAAAGATGTGAATCTTCTGTCACAAATGTGTGTTTAACATAATTTTATAAATGCAATGAGGTTATACATCTTTCACTTTGAGCTAAAAAGTGTTTTGTTGCAGTTTACCAATTTATCTCAATGTTAAAGAAAAGAGTTAAACGGTGTGCATTTTTACCTTCACAAAATATCTTAGAAACTTGCATTTAACGTTAAAATTGATAAATTCATACATTTTATAATGCATTTTTGTAACTCATTAAAAGTTTGTGGAAAAGGTTTGGTCACCAAATTTTCTTTCTATGGATACAGACACAATACACAGGAAGCATTTTAAGATTCTCATCTTTATCAAATTTAAGTAGCCATTATTCCCCATCAAAACAATTTTTTTTCGGTTTCTCCTTTCCAAATATCATTGTCTTCCACGCATTATTTGATTTTAAAATTTAAAATGTATAGGCGATCATGCAAATTTATTTACTGTGTAGAATGCCTGTGCTTGAGGCATAGATATTTACTATCTACCCATTTTTTTTTCTAATGATACTTAAGATATTTAATTTATAAAAAGTTTGTAGAATCTCGTTCAGATATTTCATATTTTTTAGGCTAAATATCAAAACATTTAAATTTATATATATTTTTAACGTGATATAGCAGAGCGAATAGAACCAGAAAACTCGTAAAAGAAAAGTGTTACGAAAAATTATAAAATCCTATACCAAAAAAATTATAACAAGTCTTAACTATAAGGAAATGTTAAAATATTTTAATAGATTATTCGTATAGTTATTCTGGTGTCAATATCTATTTTAAACTTTTTATAGGGAACATTTTAAAAATTCAATAAAAATGACTTTTTAAAATTTTGCATCTAATTTTAATCTTCAACATTCCTTTTTAAAAAAGACAAAAGAAACTGATAGAGAAAGAGTGAGTAACAAATTTGAAATTGCCCCCCAGTGGGGTGTACGCCCCACGTTGGGAACCACTGCTCTAGAGGATCAATTTTTTTAAAACAATGCTACATGTTGGGTAGTCATAAATATCCTTTTTCATATGCTATTTAAACTTTCCATTGCCTGTAGGTTCAACAGCATTAACTTTAAATGATTTGTCATCAATTTCCAATAGTTTTCCAAGATACCTTTCAATTTCATGCTCCAAATTTATCCAATCCAAATGCTTTAAAGGCCCTGTTAAATAAAATTTATTAAGTCCCCTTGTTTGTATGTACAGTCGGACCTCTATTTAACGAAGTCGCTAAATCCCGAAAAAAAAGTTCGTTACATGGAAAATTCGTTAAATATTGAGTCACCTTTTAAAATACTTTAAGCTACCTAAAATACATTTTAAGTCCATAAACACTAAATACAATTAAAAAAAGTAATTAGTCACACTTTTTTTAAATAAATTATATCTATTTGTTTTACTTATTTTACATTTCCCATCAAAAAGAAATCTGCAAGGGGAATAAGAATGAAACAAAACATTGTCTGGAAATACATTGCATTTTCAGTTAAAAAAATTATTTTACATTAAAATCACGATTTTTTATTATGGTTGATAAGCTGTTTGGAGGAATATCAAATTTTAAAGCAGTATTCTTTTTCTTCATGCCTTTATCCACCTCATCAATAATTATTTTTCTTTTTCTTTAATGCTCAAGCACTTTTGCTTTGACATTTTCGAGCTACAAGAACCGAAATTACCGGCACGATTGATCATGGTTAACATTCTATAAACAGGAAACTATAGTTCAAGGACACGGGGCACAGCTCCATTGAGGGTTAAAAGGGGATATTGAAAGTTTACTCTTCTTGGATGGAAAGCAAAGAATCGCAACGATTTTACTGTTCTCGGTAAGTTAGGTGCCTGGTAAGACCTGTTCATGGTCACTGATCATCATAAAATGTGTTAAAAGAAAGAATAAGTTTCAAATGTCCAGTAATATTTTAAGAAATAGGGGGAAAAAAAAATTAGATCCCAAGGAAATGTTCGCTAAATAGAGAATACACTTCGCTATTTGGAGGTTATTTTACGAAGAAATTTGCAAAATGATCTTAGTTCCAAGTAAAAGTTCGCAAAATAGAGAAATTCGCAAAATAGAGGTTCGTTAAATAGAGGTCCGACTGTATAATACCCGAAGGGAGGATTTTTTGTTTTTCGATCTCGTTCGAAATATATAGCCTGAATTTTTTCTGTGAATTTACAAATAAATTTATATGCAATAAGATATAGTTTTGTGTTACAGGGATGAAAATTCTTCGTGCCAAATGGTTGATTTTCACTACTAAATTTTAATGGTATTTCTCGCCTTATTTAATGACAGAATTTTTGAGATTTAATAAAGAAAGGAATACTATTAAAATTTAGAGGTGAAAATGAACAATTTGGGATGGAGAATTCTCATTCCTGTGTTTAAGACTTTATTTTCTTGTTTCATATTGCTAAGCTACTTTTCTGCTGTGTAAGGAATATTTTCAACTGAATGCTAAATTCTTTCACAATTTCTTTTGATGAAATTTCTCCAAGAAATTCTTTTTGGTTTCCTTGCTGACTTTTCTTTATCTTTTACATAATATATGCACAGATTTGCTTAAAAATACGCTTTTATTTTCATCAAAGCATTAAAATTTCAACAAAAATATCTTTTCTACAAGTTTTTAAAAATTATAGAACAATTCTCTCACATCAGAATCATTCTCTCACATGAGGGAATGACTAGTGAGGGAATGATAAAATGTACATTATTACCATTTAAAATTTGTATGCATAAAGTAAATTAAAAAAAAACTATACATGTTCTCAATCTATCCCTTCAGATAAAACTAAACCATTCATTAATATACACTGCTCAAAACAATTAAAGGATATTGCAGTTTTAGGTGGATTTTGTATCTGGTAAACTGTTTAGCTGATTGATACATGGTCGACAGACATAGTAGGTTATATGAGAATAAATTACACATGTTTGGGAGAAAAAAATGCATTTTATTGCGCATTTGTGTACTAAAGGAAAAAAACACAATTTGTGCATATGAGAAAAAAAGAATAAGAAAAGGTGTTTTCTTCAAAGAAAATCATTTTCAGTAGGGGGTATGGTTTCCACGGGCGGCCAGCAACGTTGAACACCTTTGAGGCATGGACTCAATGAGGCTATTAATGACGAGTTGGGGTATTCTGCCCCACTCTTCCAGAAGAGCTCTTTCCAGTTCTTGGAGAGTTTGTGGGGGTTGTTGGCGGACAGAAACTCATCTTCCTAGAGCGTCCCAAACGTGCTCGATTGGATTCATGTCTGGAGAACACGCTGGCCATTCCATTCGAGCTATTTCTTCCTCGAAAAGGAAATCCTCCACCAGGTTTGCACGATGTGGCCTGCAGTTATCGTCCATTAAAATGAAGTTATCTCCGATTGTTGCAGCGTAAGGGACTACAATAGGTCTGAGGATCTTATCCCTATATCGGCGACCAGTCAGAGCTCCATCTCGAATGATGTAGAGGTCAGTGCGCCCGTCAATGAAGATGCCATCATACACCAACACTCATCCACCGCCAAATCTGACACTTTCGTGCACGAACGCAGGACTATTCCTACTGCCACGGTCCCTCCAGATGAAAATACGCCTATTATCCGGATGCACAGAAAAACGGGACTCGTCAGAAAACAGAATATTGCTCCATTCATTTCTCCTCCAGTTGACATGCTCGGTTGCCCACTCCCTGCGGTCGCGACGATGCCTTGATGTTAATCTAACACATACCATCGGTCGGCGAGCATACAGACCCTCAGCATGGAGCCGGTTTCGGACAGTCTGAGTTGAAATCGTGGTGCCTGTAGCCGAGCGAAGGTGTTGTTGGAGAAGAGTAGCGTTCATGATTCGGTGTCTCCGAGCTGTTAACGCTAAATACCGATCTTCATTGGGCGTTGTTGCCCGTCTACGACCTTGCCCTGGTCTTCGGCCTGCACATCCACTCTCCAAAAAACGGTTCCAGATCCTGGAAATGGCACTTTGTGACACTCCAATGGCTTGCGCTACTTCGGCTTGAGTTTGGCCCCCTTCTAACCTACCAACAATTCTCAAAGCTTCTGAATCTGTCAAATGACTTCGCTGAGACATCGTACTCATCGAAACAAAGCAATCACTGAATGCCGATCATCCTTGTCTTCATTCTCTTTTATCCAGCTGAAAGTCAAATTTCATTCGCTGCCGCTGAAGCGACGTTTTTGACGTCGAACTCAAAATTTGCATACTCCACAGTTTGAAAACCAGAAAAATTTGCATTTGTGATTCTCTTCTTCTATTTTCGGCAAAAAAATTTCGTTTATATCTTTATTTTATATAAAACTTCAAATATCCTTTAATTGTTTTGAGCAGTGTATTTTTAGAAAACAAATTATTTTTGTAAATTTAAATCAGGGAATGATAACATCATCTTAACATATACCGAATCTGTCTATTAAATTATTCCTTACACGCTTCAGTATTTCTCTAGGATAGCTGAAAATTGTTTTACAGAAAGGTAAGGTCCATGTGCTCAGCCGCTGCCATCGAAACACTTAAGGCCAGAGGACATGAGTGTGACATCATCACTAATCGACCGGCTTCTCACTAGTGTTGGAATTCACACCGGAAAATGTTGAATAGCAATTTTCTTTCATTTTATTTGTTGAATAACTCTCTCTGTTGAATAATTTCTGGTCAGAATGGGGGGAAAAGATGGCCATAATTTTTTTTTCAAAAAAGAAAAAAAAATGGCCATTTTTCCCCTTTATTCTGACCAGAAAATCAGAGTTCTAGCATTTTACGGCTGCTCTTTCATCTTCACCAAACACTTAATTTATAATGGCTGTTTCATAATAATGGAATCCACCAGTCCATCCGAAGAAAATGATCCATTCCAAAAGTATAAGTTCGATTGAAAAAAAAACTATTTAATACTTTGAGCAAAAAGAAGAGGCTACTCCTGCAATTTTCATGATACTAATCGAGTCGCATAGCTGTCAATTTGTGCGGTTTTGTCACCTCTAAAATTTAATAAAAATTTTTGCCCTATTTAATCGTTGACAATTGTAAAAAAAATAAAAAAAAAAAGTGAAGCAAAATTGACATTTAACAAACGAAAAAACTACCGAGCGCTTTTTCAAATAAACAATTTCATTCCCCGTTTTTCTTATAAAAGTAAAGGAAATGTACATTAAAGAAATTTTGCTAGTACCATAAAAATGAATGAATAAAGTGAAAATTTATCTCCTTAGTGGATGACGATTTGTGTAAATCCGGTTTATCCGAGTTTTTTGCTTATCTGAGGTGAGCTTGGTCCATATTAACTCGTATAATCGGGACTCTACTGTAGTTGATTTTCGAATCTTGATTGTGTTGAGTGATAGTTAATGGCATATTTATAGTTACCTTAACAGAAATTTCGGAGGGCGATCAAACCCTGGTGATCTCCCTATTAGCTACGGCTTTGATCCCCATTGAGTGCTCCAATGAAATTCGTCCATCTTTTTTTTTTATTTATTTATTTTTTCTTATAGCTTTTTAAGCTATTATGCTATCTGATTGGGGAATTTCATTGGAAAAGTCAATGGGGCTGATCAACCACTAAAATTAGGTCTGTATAGCATTCTGTAGGCTTTTTGTAGGCACTAAATGCATGGCAACCAAATTTATTCTTTTCTTGCCAACATTAAAAAAAAAATAATTGTCATCTTATTTGTCGGCATAATGTTTCTCCCATTAAACAAGGTAAAAATTTCTTAAAAAATAATAATGGTAAGAAAAGAATAAATTTGGCAGCCATGCATTTAGTGCCCCCTCCTCTTCGCCCCCCCCAAAAGATAAACCACTAGAAAACAGGAATTCTGCTTTTTCAGAATTTAGTGTCGTCTCCGATGAAAAAAAAATACATATAAATATAGATAGTACAAAACATATTTCAGTTTTAAGACTTAAAATACACGCTTTTATTTTATATAAAATGACGTCATTTGCATCCGCCGAAGAATTCTACATTTACGATCCAGTCTTAAACAACATCTATAGAAAAGTATGCATAGGACGTCACTATCTCGGAATAATATACAAACCCAGCAAAACGTGATATCGTCATTCAAGAAACTCGACGAAAAAATGGAGTGTCTAATGATTCATATGCCTTTATTTGTTTGCAACATCAATATGGATACTTAACACGTTCACGCCGGCGCGGTGGGTCACACTCGACTGTCTTAGAACTACAAACTATCCGGCTGTTTGGATACCAGTATTTTAATACAGAAAATATTGTTTTATTTAACTAGGGGGCTCTGCCCCCTACGAGCTACGCTCGCCAACCCCCCGTTCAGGCACAACAAAATCCAAAAAGCACGCTAATTTGATCGGCTTTTAAAATATTGAATTAAAATTTAAAAAAAAAACAGTAGCGATCTCTCTGTAAATGGGTTTCCATTCGTTTTCCTTGGATTGGGGATTTTTAAGGCCAAATCTGCTGCTGTTAAGAGATACAATGACTGTTTTCGTATTTATTTTAAAAAAATAGTTAAACATTTGAAAATAAGCTAATGTAAAATGAATTAAGTAAACAGTGTCATTGTTTCCCGGTATTTTTTAACAGCGCTATAAGATAGTTCTTTTAAATAATTCATTTTAAATGTATCGTTTCAAATCTGACGTAATTTACACCAAAGTTTTATTTCTTTTATTAATATTCACGTGAAAATACTTTTATTGTTAGAAATAAATATTATTTGTGCTGTCTTCGAATTCACGATAATACAGTCGAACCTCGTTATCCCGACACTCTAATGACCAGAAAAAAGTGTCGTCCTAAGCGGAGTGTCGCGATAACCGGAGTTGGAGAAAAATATGTTTATAAAAAGCTGTATTTTTAATTAATTTAAGATAATTTTAAATTCATAACTGTTCTTGCGGTTATAAGCAATAAAACAAACAAATTATTAAACAAAATAAACAAAAAAACAACATTAAAACGAATAAAAATCAGATTTATGACGAGACGACCTTTTTTCTTTTTATTGTTTAATGAAATATTGATGGATTAAGGTTTGCTTATCCCTGGATGTGCTTCCTTCAATTCTTTCTTTCAACATTATACAGTGAACTGGGATCAATATTCGTTGTTTCAGAAATGGATGTTAGATAATTTCGGATCGTTTCAATGCAATGCAATGCTTCTGTTTTAGTAGGATGAAAAACACCGTGTCACCACAAGAAGGCGCTGTCTGACCAGAACGAAACGACTGCGAGTAGACTGATAAGTCTATCTGGAGTTTAAGTGGTCATTGATAATTCGTGGGTTTATTTATTCAGATAAAGGATTGAAGTAAAATTTTTCATTCATCACAATGGGTATTTTAGACACTTTTGTGAAACGTTTGGCTAAGCCATTTCTTACCGCTTAATTTCTATGCTTATAAGATGGATTATGAAAAATGGACATTTTTCCTAAGCCGTCGGGATATCCGGAGTTAAAAGTTATTCAACGACGTAAAATCCGGAGTTTATTTACATTAAAATCATGTACAGAAAATCGGGACTTTGAAAAACTGACGTGATAAGCGGAGTGACGGGAAAAATGGGTGTCGGGATAACGAGGTCCGACTGTAGCTGAAAAGATTATCTCAAAATATCTCGCGCAAATATATTTTTCAATTTAAATTGTTTTGCTATATTTTTTGCCCTTTTAAACATGACGTAATTTCCTCAAATTAAAAGTTTTAACGGATAATAATGATTTTTTTTATTTTAAGATTTTGTTTCTCTTATTTTAAGATTTTGTGCAAATATGGTTCGGCACAGATGTCATTGGCGCAATTTTTTTCTGACGCCAATTTCATATACGCAACGGGTACTTAACTGGTGCTAAAGTGTCGTTATTTTGCTTGATATGGTAACCCGGATGCTGTTGTTTATGCTATTGATGTTTTCGCCAAATTGGCGTCGGAAAAAATTGCGCCAATATAGGACATCTGTGCCTATGGTTCTTATGACGTAATTTTCCTGCGTTTAACATGTAATCATTTAATTCTAATTTTAAAGCTTTTTTTTCTGTTTGTAATAGTCACGTGTAAATAAATTTTTTATTTGAAGTAAACATTATTGTTTGCGCTGTTTATACAACTGGCAACAGTTTAATAACATTTTCTAAAATTTGTAAAAAATATCTCTCGAAATGCTGAAAATTTGAATTTAAAACGGAAATAAAACCTCAAAAAATGAGTCAAATAAGAAAAATAAATACAATCTGCACACCGGGAACTTATAACGTATAAAATGATCTAAAAATGATTAAATTCTCGTGTATAGTTTTTGCTCCAATAAAACTTTTTTAGTGGAACGATTTTGTCCAAATTTAGCATTAAATATATCTTAAAATAATTCTTCGATTTGAAAACTGTCTGCATCAGTGTGTTTATCAAACATTTTTCTATAATACAACCGATTTTCATGTTTTTGTATGCAACAGTTTTTTTAATATTAACGATGAAAGGCCATGCTTAAGCATTCAAATTGGATGCCGATCTACCCGGAATATCTACGCAGATTTTCATTGGTCCATTTCCAAATCAAAACTTTTTTTTATATATAGAAGGATTGGAACAATTGGGCGATTTAAACAGGGCCAAAACTAGGGGGGGGGGCAGAGGGGGCACGTGCCCCGGGCGCCGCTTTAACAGAAGGTGAAGGGGGCGCCAAAATGAAGATTTTGTTTGACGTTTGATACAAGAATGTATATATACACAAAATTTGTATAAAAATGTCTCACAGCTAGAAAATTTAAAAAGAAACTGAACCAAATGCATTAAACTTTACAAATAGATAAAAAGATTCATCTGCTATACAAAACTGCAAATGAATAAGAAAAAAGAACTGTTCTCTCTTAGGCTTTTTTCATTCTCCCATTCCAAAAGTATCATGTCTATGCCTTCGCCTACTATCTTTTAAATCACTTGCTGTGTAGGATAATCACTACCATTTTTCAAGGTCAGTCTCTATTGTGGCACACTGTCCACTAAGGATAACTACCAAGTGACCCCTCAGTCTGACTTTTCTATTAGATTAAAAAATTCCATGAAAGGTGTTTGTTGTTTTTCCGCTGAGCAGCGTTGAGCTTCTTTTCTTTCTTTTTTTTTCCGTCTTGCCATGGGGCGATGACTGCCTACGACCATAAAAAAAATGGGAGGGGGAATGCACAAAGTAAAATTCTTAGTAAACCCTTTTTCTTTTTTAGATATCGACCGCATTTAGCCTATACAGAAAGAAAAAAAAAGATGTTTAAAAAGATTAAAATGCAATTTGGTTCCTTTTGATTCCATTTTCAAGGTTTTAATGAATCAATGTTTGACAAAGCTGATTACATGGTTCAATTTTATATATTTTAAATTTAAAAATTATTTGTCTATTAGATACTTAGTAAAATTCTTTTTGTAAATTGACTTTGTGGTGGAAATAAGTTGTTTAAAAATAAATTGTCTATTAGATACGTAGTAAAATTCTTTTTGAAAATTTACTTTATGATGGAAAGGGGGGGGGGGCGCCAAAATCCATGTTTGCCCCGGGCGCCAAAAAGGCTAGCTTCGGCCCTGGATTTAAAGGAACATAATTTTCTCTAAAATAATATTGGTGTGCAAAAAGCCGGAGGCTTGACAACTCTGAGACAGTCGAGTGTGCCCCACCGCGCCGGCGTGAACGTGTTAAAGTTAAATATAGTTTATAATAGCTCCATGTTTTATCAGAAATCATTCATTTACATTTTTTCAAATTCGGAAAATATTATTACACACGGATTAATAAAATTACATTATTTCAGCTTTTTTATAAGACTAATGTCAGACGGGCGTCTTTTTTGCTTAAGTATTATCCATTCACCATGCTATAGTATTGTGAATGGATAATACTTAAGCAAAAAAGCAGCAAAAAAGACGCCCGTCTGACATTGGTCTAAGAATTAAGTAAATACGGAGAAAATAAGTTACACAGATATTCTTTAAAAAATATTTTTATAGCAGACGATATTCTTGGCTTAGTACGTACTAACTAGTATTTTACTTACAATTTTTTTCAGTTATGAGAAAATTGCATAAGAAAGGTATAGTAATATACTATTTTCGACTATTTTCCCTTTACTTTATGCGGAAATAGAATACTTCAGTTGCCACCATTACAGAAATGGCATTAAAACCTATAAAACAGTTAATATATCAAAAATAAATTGAGATGCAGTTTTCAAACAAATTGGTTGCAAAAGTACTTTTTACCCCTATACGACGGTGTAAAACTTGAAAATGTCCGATGTTTAAAAAAGTTAAAAAAATTGCAGTAGCATTTAACAGTAATCAGTATTTAACCGTACAAAGATACAACTGACCGTGCAAAGATAGCTTCGTTTTACGAGTGGCTTATGGTTAGGTGTAATGTTATTTTTAAGTGACAACATTTTAATTGTTGTCTGGAACAAATAACATATCGAGGATTTTGCCACCCCTTTATTCCTAGGTGGTTTTACAAGATATGACTTGGCATATAGGTTCCATTTTAATATGCTGAAATCAATTCTATCGAAAGATATGCACTGGCCCGAGTTTGACCGAAGGTTGGGCCGGTAGAATTAGGGCATTTTTTTGAACGGGCGGGCCGGCAAAAAAATCAAACAAGCCTGCCTGGTCGGGCCAAAAAAAAAAAAAAAAAAAAAAAATTAGCGGGCCTATATAAAAATTTGAACGAAGCCAATAATATATGAGCTATTTTCAATGAGCATGACTTTCGTGAGAATAAGTATAAATGTGCGTCACGAGCCGATGCTAATTTGACAACATCAATACAGAAATGCAACATGTCCAGCATTGAGATCGGCATCCGGACAGTTTCATGGTGTCTGAGCCCGGGCTTAATTTTTTTCAGCGGACTTGGGCAGGGCTGAGATCAGGCTTGCATTTGTTTTCTACGTAGTTGAGCCGGGTCGGTACTGGACTTAATTGTTTTCAGGATCTGTAGGACAAACAATATATTTTGTAAAAATATTAGTAGCGATTATGAACTTCTGTTAACGGAATTTTTGAAAATATACCTTAAGGTGGTTTTCAAATTCACTGCTCAGCAATGCGAAACTTTCTGACACATTTTCTCACTAATTTTTAATTGTAAACGCATAAAATGGACAGACATGACTATTGGAGGAATTTGGAATCGATTAGCGCTTTCCATTTCTAAAAATAAATTACTTATCGAGATATAAGATTCTTGTCACGTGATTGCAGGTTTTTTCTTCTTTCTCGTGCTATCGCTTCCAGAAATTCGATTCAAATCGCTAACTTTGACAGTATTTTCTCAAAGACATATTGCCTTCATCAAAAATGGATAACGCCATTCGATTACATAGTTTCTGGATATGAACACCTGCAATCTTATGGTTTTCCGAAAAGAAATGAATCCAGAAATGTGTCAGAAAGTGGGAAGTGGGTCCTTTGGATTTGAGAAAAGCTTTAATAAATGACAGAGAAATATTTTTACAAATATACTTTTTATTGTACAGCATCAAAAGTAATCCTTTTTTAACCCTTCTACTTTCCTTTTATTCTAAACTACATTATTCTTTTAATGAATTTTTATTTGAATGTTGAAATGTCTAAGACGCGAAGTAATCATTAACATTTGTAAATTATCCCATAAATATGTATGCAGTATTCCATAACCCTTTCGGGACCGGCGACTTTTACACAAACTTTATTCTGTACTTCAATAGTCACGAAAATGCTCTAATTAAATAAAGCAAATATTACCTTTCTTTTTGCTGGTGCCAAAAACAAATTCTGTATCTTTTTTTGAAGGTGCATATATCGCCGTCTCACAACAACAGCAGGACATCTAGTAATAATAAAAAATGAGATGTCTGACTTACTGCTTTGAATAACTGTGTTTGCATGTGGAACAACTTCTGAAACAAAAAGTTATGTTTAATACTGCATCTTAGATGTGTTTCATAAAAATTCCCTACTGTTCCACTTGATGCAGACACAGTTTTTCATAGCAGTAAGTCAGATATCTCATTTTCGATTATTACTAAATGTCCTACTCAGGGTTTTCGCTGCCACTCACCATTGCGCCAAATCGCGACAAAGTGTTGCATTTGGCGAGTAAAAGAACAACCAGACTCGCCAAATTGCGAGCTTTTTTTTATTGCTCGGGTGTATTTGCCAATACAGCCGAGATTCTTATCCGCGTTTCTGAACGATTTGATGTGACTTTGAAAGTTCAATCACACCATGCGATTTAAATCGCTTTATTTTTATAGATACTGATTCAATACCAATTCAGTTTAGCAACAGCCAAAGAAACGATAGGTATTTCTCTGTTGTCAGTTAATCACTATCTGTGCGCCGGCGCACAGTGGAGTATTTTTAAAAAAAGCTGGACAAAAGTCGAAAAATGAACTTCGTTAAAAACTGCAATACTTTATGTGTTTGTATAGCTTACTAGTCAGTGCTTCCGGTAAACAATATCTTAGGAATGTTCGGTAACACTCCACGTCGCGTTATCAGTTTGAACACAGCTGTCGTGCATCGCAGATTTCTCTTTTCTCAGCGCTGTGGTGAGAAGCGCATTATTTAATTGCAATTATTGTTGCATACAGTGGAGATCTGAATAAAACCCTTTATGGACATAGAAGTGAGAGGTATGTAGCTTAAATTACTGTATTTAGTTTTAGTTATAAAAGAATATAATTATGAAAATAGCCACATTGTTTTGTCTTTAAAAATAACTGTAATTTTTACTAGTTCTTTTAAATTTTTAGCGATTTATAAATACGTGTCGCCCTTTGTCGGGCAAAACTTTTTCTTGGAGTATAAAATATAGATATTCCTTATTATATTCATAAAATAAAATCTTGCTCCAACTTGCCTCAATTTTTTTTTTTACCGTTTTATAAAAAAATGGTATCAGAAGATGATGATATTTTGAAAACTAAAAATCTTCATTTTTCTTTTAGAAACTTCAGTGACAGCAAAAGATCTTTCAAGAAAGTTGCTGTTTAACCTTAAACAAGATTGTTCTAATACGAAAACAGATGAAAAATTATGTTTCATGGAAAGTAAAGTTACAAAAATGACGAAATGTCCGATAGATAAACAAGTATCATTAATACGTTCGTTCCGTTTCAAATCGGATAAAAAAAAAAAAAAAAAAATGGGCGGCTGCCAATAGGGCAAAATGGCGCTTTCTTAAGATAGGTGAACATTGGCTTAACAGTTCCATAAAATTAGCTATAGAATATACTATCTGTACAATATCAAAAAAGGTAGACCAACAAAAGATTTCGCCGAATTGTGTGAGAGAAGCAGTTGACAAAAACAAGAGGTTTAAGGAAGCAAGTTCCTCTTGATCAATTAACATATGCAGCTAGTACAAATCAACGAGCTGCTGGTAATATTGATGCCTCGACACTCATAAAACA
Organism: Maratus speciosus; assembly: GCA_963932465.1. Classification (NCBI taxonomy): domain Eukaryota; kingdom Metazoa; phylum Arthropoda; class Arachnida; order Araneae; family Salticidae; genus Maratus; species Maratus speciosus. The sequence goes on from OZ010794.1 coordinate 287,921,881, forward strand.
TAACTCTAAGTCAACAAAAGATACAAAATGCAGAAAAATTATAACTTCAGCAAAAAAATCTCTATTAAGAACCTCTATTAAGAAACATACACCATCAGAAATCTTATCAATTTTTGTAGAAGCTGATCTAACGAGAAAGCAATGGGAAATTATTCATAGTGCAAATAAGAATATTTACTTATTATTCTCTGATTAAGAAAGCGAAGAAGGATTGCTATATAAGTGAGGAGTCGATGAATGTGACAAAAACAAGCGCAGAAGTTAACCTACAGATCTTCTTGATCACACCTCTGCAAGACTGTGTAAATATTTAGAAGTTATTCTAAATAATACAGAAGAAGAAAACCACAATTTAGAACAAACATCTAAATGGTGTTGCGATGGCTCCCAACAATCGCAATTTAAACAGATATTTCAGAATACTTCTGATAGTGATGCAAATATATTTCAGATTTCTCTTGTTCCTTTACGTTTAGAGGCACTGTCCAGTGGACATAGAATTAATGTCAAAAAATTTGAAAATTACACCGAAGAAACTGCAAATATTTATGTCGAATTACATGGGTAGCACACAATGTCACCAACAGTACATAAAGATTTAGCACATGGGGCCACAGTAATTAAACATGCAATATCGTCTATTGATCAACTTTCGAACGAGGCTGCTGAAGCTAGAAACAAACATTTCCGCCAATATAGGTAAACTTTTTGCCAAAAATTTTCTCGAGAGCAATGTAATAAAAATGTTTTGAACAGACGTTTACTAAATTCTGATCCTTTTATAAATAGTTCAAGACCAAAGCTTAAGAAAAAAAAATCCTTTTTCTAGGGAAAGAACCAGAAACACCATACGGACAACATCCAAAATAAGAGGAAGATGAGGATGAAGACGAAACAGATGAATATGAATATGATTGGAATAGTAAGTTACAGAAAGAACTTGCTATAATATTTTTACATGTAAAAACCCCGGAATATTTCATTAAATATCATAAATGTTTATTCTAAACTGATTTAAACAGTAGCTTACTTATTAAAAAGCAAAGATTTTTAGTAAATTTGTAAAAAAAATTATATTTAAAAAAAAAAATTATATATAATGACTCCAAATAGCTTTTTACAACATTTCAACTTGATACAGCTCATAAAATAATTTTGTCCACATTTTTCAGAAAATACTCCTCTGTGCGGCGTCGTGTCGCGCCTGTAAAAACACAAACAAAATTACTCGCATCAAGCGCTAAATGAGGAAAAGTTTTGCTAGAATGCGATGATGAAATTAGCCATTTAATTAGCGATAATGAAATTAGCCTATTTTCAGTTGTATGCAAAGTGTCTTTGGCCGGTCAATTTTCTTCTGCCGGTTAGAGTCGAAATCATATAGCAATTTTCAGAGTTTACAGTAGAACCTCGATTATCCGAAGTAATTGGGACCGACCCTCTTTCGGAAAATCGAAATTTTCGGATAATCGAGAATGCTTCAATTTTAAGAGTAAGGAGAAATATATGCAATATTTCTTATTATGGTGACAAGTGCTGAATAAAAATAAAGCATTAGCAAAATAGAAACAAGAATAAATTACCTGAAATTTATTTTGAAATTAAGTACATACCTTTTACATACATCATAGGCGTTTGAAAAAAGTCCTTCCGGCCAGTGCCGGGAGGAAGAGGTAGCTTTCATAATCCTTATTTTAAAAAAGCCAACTTATATCATGCAAACACACGAAGCTCAATTTAGTGGAAACCGAATATAGGAGATTCAATACTAATTTTTATCAATATAATGAATGAGAATTTCGCGAAATTAGTCAGCTTTATCCAAGCTGCTTTTCTTTAAAGTAACTTATATTTGGCTGCCAAATTCGGCAATTTCTTAAAGTGCCTGTCATTTTATGACAACATGGTGGATGAGGCTAAGCAGTGAACTTGGTCGAGATCTTAGTAATTGCTGTGCACATGCTCACTCACATCGGAATCGGTTAATATATAGGAGTGCTGTCGCATGCAAAAAATCAGATTTTTCAAAATGTCACCCACAATAGAAATTGAAACTGCTATATCTGAGCCATTTTTTAAGGTAAAGACAAACAAAAAATGCTCCTGAATCCTTATATCAAGATCAAATACTTAAGAAAGAAATCTTTTTCAATTTCTAATTTTTTTGCACCTCACTTTAAATATATATATTTTTTTTAATTTAATGACCGCCATTTTGAAACAAGATGGCTGATGAATCTGGCCAGCGAACTTGGTCGAGGTGTTGATGTATACTATCCACATGCCTTCTTACATCGAAATAGGCCAATACGTGTGTTATCGCGCGACAAATACAAGATCGTTTCAAAATGTTAGCCATGCTAGAAATTCAAAGTGCTATAAATCAACCATTTTTTAAGTTATCAACAAAAGAACAAATTTTCAGAAACAAAAACTGCTCCGGAATCTTTGTATCAAGGCCAAACACATAAAAAAAAATCTTTTTCATTTTCCAATTTTTTAATACCTGATTTTGAATTTTAAATTTAATTTTTTTTAAATGGCAACCCTTTTGAAACAAGATGGCGAATGAAGCTGGCCAACGAACTCGGTCGAGACATTGGTATGTACTATGTTCAGACCAAGTTACATCCAAATAGGTTCATAAATACGCCTGTTATCGCGTGACAAAAATCAGGTCGTTTTAAAATGTCAGCCACAAGAGAAATTCAAAATGCTATTACTCAGCCATTTTTTTTTAGATATAGGCGAAAGAAAAACTGTTCCGGAATCTTTGTATTAAAGTCAAACACATACAAAAAGAATCTTTTTCATTTTCCAATTTTTTGGTATCTCATTTAAATTTTTTTATTTTTTTATTTTTTTAAATGGCCGCCATTTTGAAACAAGATGGCGGATGAAGCTGGCCAACGAACTCGGTCGAGATATTTGTATGTACTATGTACACACCAAGGTACATCCAAGTCGGTTCATAAATACGCCTGTTATTACGTGAGAAAAATCAGGACGTTTCAAAATGTCAGCCACGCTAGAAATTCAAAATGCTATAACTCAGCCATTTCTTAAGATATAGACGAAACAAAAACTGCTCCCGAATCTTTTTATCAAGGTCAAACACATAAGAAGAAAATATTTTTTCAATTTTCAATTTTTGGTACCACATTTCAAATTTAAATTTTCCTTAAAAATTTAAATGGCCGCCATTTTTAAACAAGATGGCTGGTGAAGCTGGCCAACGAACCCGGTCGAGACATTGGTATGTACTATGTATAAACGAAGTTACATCCAAATCGGTTCAAAAATACGCCTTTTATCGCGTGACAAAATTCAGGACGTTTCAAAATGTCAGCCACGCTAGAAATTCAAAATGCTATAACTCAGCCATTTTTTAAGATATAGACGAAACAAAAACTGCTCCAAAATCTTTGTATAATGGTCAAATACATAAGAAAAAAATATTTTTCCATTTTCAATTTTTTGGTACCACATTTCAAATTTTAAATTTTTAAAAAATTTTTAAATGGCCGCCATTTTGAAACAAAATGGCGGATGAAGCTGGCCAACGAACTCGGTCGAGAGATTGGTATGTACTATGTACACACCGAATTACATCCAAATCGGTTCATAAATTCGCCTTTTATCGCGTGACAAAATTCAGGACGTTTCAAAATGTCAGCCACGCTAGAAATTCAAAATGCTATAACTCAGCCATTTTTTAAGATATAGACGAAACAAAAACTGCTCCGGAATCTTTGTATAAAGGTCAAATACATAAGAAAAAAATATTTTTCCATTTTTAATTTTTTGGTACCACATTTCAAGTTTTAAATTTTTTTAAAAATTTTAAATGGCCGCCATTTTCAAACAAAACGGCGGATGAAGCTGGCCAACGAACTCGGTCGAGACGTTGGTATGTACTATGTACACACCGAATTACATCGAAATCGGTTCATAATTACGGGAGTTACAGTGTGACATAGGTCATATATATATATATATATATATATATATATATATATATATATATATATATATCAATTTTGAACGGAGGGTGGTTTCGGGGTCTGGGGGTCATGATCGATGAAAATATACCAAAATTTTTTGAAATCGCTTTCCTCCGAACGGCTGCAATAGGTAGCTTTTTTGTAAAGAAAGCTACCTAAAATGTTTCGTTTGTCGCAGTTTCGATTGCCTTTGCTTTGAAGCTCTATCACGGAGTTTTTAAATATTATTAGTTCACCAGTATCAGTCTTTCTGCTGCTCCAGCCATGCCAAACCTTTTGCAAACCATTCAAAAGCTTCAGAATTGCTAATTTGCTCGTTTTCTTCGTTCTACTCCGCAGCTTACGGGAGCTCAAGTTAAATTCAAAGGAACTCTAACAGGGAAGGTCTCCATACGGGCATATTCAGAAAAATCTAAAAAAATTACAGAGTGTTCGTCTCATGTGGATATATATGTTTATAAAAAAGTTTTTGGCGGAACCCCGATAGAACGTTCGTAAAAAAATAATGAAATTTTCGTTTATTTGGAGATTTATCATCGGTTGGCGATGAAATGAAATTTCGAAAAATACTTTTTCATATCGAATACTCTTTAAGATAAAAAAATATTTCATGTTGAACTTGTTTAAATAAATTTAACTTAAATAACTGTAGTTTTGTCAATTTTAGTTTGATTTAGCTATTGTTTTGTCATATATGTATTTATAATGAAAGTTAAATATCAAATTTGATGAATTAAAACAAAATTAAAATTGTTTCATTATCTCAAAATTAAGTCCAATTGAGCGATGTCGGTTCAATTTCGTTGCTATGGAAAAGACGAATTCCTTTGTTTGAAATGAATAATTGCTAAATGAATCTTGCCTTTACTTTGGAATACGCTTAAATATATGAAAGTATTTTCTATATATGAAATTGTTTTTAAAGTAATAAAATTAAGTAACAAGCAACATAAATATGTAATACGAAAAATGTATTTATTAAACTCTCTCATTGTTTATGTTTAAATTCATTAAATACTTTTTACACGCATTCTAAAAATCAATTAACAATTTTCAGATGCATTAAAATCGTTTGCTTTTGCCGAGGAAAAGTACTGCTCGCCAAATCGCGTGACGCTTTCGTCTTTTCGCGCCAAATACTCGAAAGTATTTTATTTTTTTACAGACTTTCTACTATAATTCCGCCGCTAAATTTGACTGACCCTTTATTACATACATAAGTACTTTAAGTGGTATTTTTTTTCAAAATATTCTGAGTATGCCCAGTATGGAGACCTTCCTTGTAAGAAAGGGGATCGAAAATATTTATATATACTCGTAGTTCGGAAAGGATCGCTTGCACACAAGGAATATGATACTTAAAAAAAAAAAAAAAAAAAAAAAAAAAAAAATATATATATATATATATATTTAAAAATGGATTTCGGTTAATCGAGATTTTTGGTTAAAAGAGTTTCGGATAAAAGAGGTTCTACTGTATTTTCACAATGGCAAAGCAACGATAGCTATTTTGAATTTTTATTTAGACTGCTAAAAGAATATCTGAAACGTTTACACATTTAAGAGATATTTAGAATGCACTTATTTTTAAAAGGTTCTGTGGCAGATAATGGAATTTCTATTTTAAAAGAATTTACAAGAAAATAGTTATTTTAGAATACATTGGAAAAACGGACATAATAAGGTGGTTTTCAGTGTTTCCCGTCGAATTTATTTTGCTAACATTCTTTTTTCATTAGGCTACTGTTAAGCAAAAAAACCCAATCAAAAATCTGCGTTATTTCTTGAGTTATAACCATTTACAGACGGTGAGTATAATTGAATATCCGTAGATATTGAAACCTTAAAAAGCGTTTTCTCAGATTAGTCAATTTTGAGTTTGCGCGCACTGTTACTTTTAAACTATGCAAGTTACAGCTTAAAACAAATTAGCCAAATATGCGTTTCTTTATAGCATACATGCTAAAAACAAACAAACAAAAAAAAATCACATGTTTTTGTTATTTATTTTTTTGCACTTGAAAAACTTGAAATTTTTTTTTGAAAATTTTGAACTTTTTTTTTATTTTGTACTAAAATTAATTTTTAAACAAAACTTTTTGAGTATATTTTGGTTTTAAGTTATAAGTAGGTGTGTTATGATTATATTTCGCTCAAAAACTCTTTTCTATATACATAATTTAGAGTTTTATCATGCGCGCAGCACTTAATCACGCATTAGTGTGATGAATTTTTAAGTTTAAAATTTAAATATTAATTTGGCACATAAAACATTTATTTTTCTGAATAGTGTACTTAAAGATATACACTTTAGGCAGAAAGAAAAAAAAAGATCTTAATTGCATATTGTTTGTGTTTTTGGTACTTTGAAAAAGGCGATGTTTTTCATCTTTACGACAAGCTCAAAAGTCCTGTACCCCCTTAACTTAACTCTGGAAACTTAATTGCATGTTAAGAAAAATCTGAATTTTTTGTAGAAATTGAGCAGGGGCGGATCGAGCCTGATTTAATTATTTTTTTCACGTGTTCGGTCGGGCCGGGCATGTTTTCACTAATTTTTTGTACGGGCCGGGCCAAAATAGCTTTCATTTGGGCCGGGCTTGGAAATTCCGGCGCGTGCAGACCTGTCCTACCTAATCCTGGAATTTAAGTGTGAACTCGAAAAGAAGATGGTCTGTGCAGCCACCGCCGCACAGTGGGGCGTTTTGACGATCTAGGTGGACAGAAATATTTAGTTGAAGTTTAATTAGTTTTTGCTGTTTTTTTTTAATGCATCATTAACAAGTAATATAAAAATTTTGTTTTTAAAGTCAGTTCCTACTTAGGTCATCAAAGAAAAAATTAATATAATCCCTGAAGCTAATATTAGTTTTTGTTGCATTAAAATATCTCAATTTGTTGATTTTCTATAAGCAAGTAGGTTTACAATGGAACTGTATGGGAATTTCGCGAAATATTAGAGATATCGCCAAGTTGGCGTCACTTTTGGCGACTCATTTTGGCCGCCAAATTTGGTGATATATCGCCTATTTGGCGACAGAACAGGGTCCCCCCCTATGGCAATTCCTTATTAAAAATACTTTCATTGATCTTCAATAACCAATGGCCGCCATTTTGTTTCCCATGCAAAACTAAAATTAATTAATTAAAATTTAATTAATGAATTAATATTTGAAAAAACTGTATTAACATCAATTGTCATCCAGTACAAGTTTAAAAAAATTTATTTCAACTTGATAGGATGAATAATGAGTATTTTATTAACGATTGAAAATTTGAACAAGATATATAAATATATAAATAAATATATATATAAATAAATATAGGAAGAGTGTGAACTAATAGTAGGAATTGAATAAAATACTCAAACAGTGATAAATATTTGGTTATTTAACAATGTCTTAAAATAAAAATACAGGGTGCCCACTAATGTCCGTTCCTCCCTCTTAACTGCCGAACAACTGCATCTGTATTCCTAAACGTGATGTCTAGGTATAATAGAGAGGCTCTGACAGCACCACCTGGTGCAAAATGGCGGCATTAGCGTTCCTATCGCGAAAACGTTTCGAAATATGGGATAAAAGTGAATGACAAATTTGTAGAACATCATCGATTTAGTTCGAAAGGACACCTTGTGAACAACAATTCTAAATGAATCTCGTTCTGAGCAGGAATCTCGTTTTCGTGATAGGAATACTAGCTCAGCTGTTTTGCACCAGGTGACGCTGGAAGCGGTGTCATCTGGTAGAGCATAACCACTTTACTATGCCTAGACACCATTTTTATGAGTATAGCTGCAACCGTTCGGCAATTAAGAGCGTTGAAAGGATTTTAGTGGGCACCCTGTATAATGCATTACAAATAATGCGTTAAACATACTTATTTTACAAATAAGTGAAAAACAATTTAATGCACACATGTAAGTTAACATTCATTTCTTTTTTGTATTTTTGTCTACTCAAAATTTCTTGAGAAATTTGTGTAGTCATCCCGAAAAATAAAAATTTTAAAATAAATCATATAAAAAAAAAACTTTAATGTTTTGTGATGCCCTGTAAAACATATAAATGCTACCAAAATTATTTTCGGTTGAAAATATGCTGTTGTGTGAATAAATAACCTATATAAATTTCATTCAATTTGAAATAAAATTTCTGCATATAGACGATAATGTATTCGAATTTTTTATGTGTCCCTGTAAAAGAAATATAACTGCTACGCACTTTGTTTTCAATTTAAAATATGCTATTGTGTATCTCAATAACCTATAGTAATTTTGTAGAAATTTAATTAAAATTTCTGCTTTTTAGCAACAATCTTTCCGCGATTTTTTGTGTGGCCCTGTAAAAAATGCATAATTTCTACGTTCGTCAAATGATAATTTAATACAATTGTCATCGATAAAACACATATAGGCAAAGTTTCAGTTCAATCAGATAATTGAAAGTGGTTTAAAATTGTCTTGCAAGATTTGAACTAAAATTTTATGTGGCCCTGTAAAAAAAGCGTGACTGCTACGTTCCATAAATTATAATAATATTGCATTGTCATCAGAATTACACATCCTGAGCAAAGTTTCAACTAAATCAGATTATTGAAATTGGTTTAAAATTAACTTGCAAGTTTTAATCTAAATTTTTGTGAATCCCTGTAGAAACAGTAAACTAAACAAACTTCTACGTTCTTTAAATCATAATAATATTGTATTGTCATTCAAATTACACATGTATTCATTGTTTCGGATCAATAGGATAATTAAAAGTGATTTAAATTTTATTTGCAAGATTTGAACTAAACATACATACATGCACTGGAAGTTAATATGATGGTTGTTTATTAATAAAAACTTACTGATCTGCAGCTATCTGCAGGAGTTTGTTTAATTTTTCAATACTTTAGGAATGGCACTTTGATTTAAAAAAATGCTTATTGCTGAATAATTTGTTAAAAGTCAAGATGAAATTTGTAAACAACATCAAGGATCATGCAGAATTTCAGCCCTTAAAAAAAGGGGTAAAGCGGGTTTAATATCGCTTATTTTCAAACAAAAATGGGTTATATCTGACCTTGACAAAGTTGTGACATTAGATCAGCAAACTCGTGCTTTCAAATAAAACAGAATAGTCACGACGTGCTTTCAAACTTAGAGGAAGCTAGTACAACTTTTAAAACTCCCTCAAACCAACTGCGCACTTTACGGTCACAATTAATCGACACCTCTGATTTTTTACGCCAAAACTGATACGGATCTCGAAAATACAGACCTTCAACTACCAGTACACGCGGCTTTGTGAAATTCCGAGATAATCGGAAAAATGGATTTTGTCCACCTAGATTATCAAAACGCCCCACTGTGCGCCGCCCGATCTATGAAGGCCCTTTTAAACATACAACCTAACAAGAGAAGATGATGCTATCTGTGAGAGGGTTAAAGCTATACGTAATCTCGAAAATATATTTGTGTTTCTAGCTTTTACAAAAACTAGGGGATCTAATCCCCGTTACCTGGGTTAGAGAACTCGTGTGAAAACGATTTTTTAAAATCGAAAACTCTAATAGTTGTTTTACATTTAACCCCTTGGGGACGAACGACCGGTATACGTGCCACGTAAGGTGCTCAGAATCCGTGATTTTTTTTTACCAGTATATATTTTTTGTAAATTTTGCCTCATTTAATCGGAGTATTTTCCCGATTCAACTAGGCAAAATTTTCTATTTTAAAAAACCGGTGATAAATGATTAAAAAATTCTGGAAAAGACGTTCGTCCCGAAGGGACTAAGAGGCTACTTCAGTCAGACGAAAACACAAGTTCGCTAATGTTAATCCAATAGGAGGAATTTTTTAAGATATCTCGTTTGCATTTCAATATTTTTAAAGTTTTTTTTTTTTTTTTTTTTTTTTTTTTTTGCATTGGATAGGTGAGATCGATCGCTACATCTGCCGTTTCTTACTTTCTCGATTTTGTTTTCAGGTAATTTTAATTAGGACACTTTCACTTTCGGAACATCCTCATAAAAAAAATTTCGAAAGAATTTTCAGAAAATTAGGCGACGATTAAGAGATTAAAAATATTAATAAATATTTTTTACTCAATTAGAAAAACATTTGTACAAAACATACATGAACTTATAAAGTAACTTAGTTTTTTTTTTGTAATTAGATAAAAAAAAAAATATGCTTCTCAATTTTTAAGGTGTTTCAAGACTCTTAAAGTTTCAAAATTTTCAAAATTTTAATTTTTTAAGATGTTAAACTCCTATATTTTCTGAACATTTTTATATAATTGTTTCCTTGAAATTCCTATTAGAACAGAAGTTATGGCTTTTAGAATTATATCTGTTCAATTACAGAAGCGGCGTATCCGAAACTTTGAAGTCATTTTTCTCCAAATGACTTAACCTAATCCTCCTAATGGCCTAACGCGCAGGATATCTCAAAAACTTCTGAATATTTTTTCATAAAATTTTCAAAACGCATATTTCATGTTAGTCTGTATAAACGGAACTTAAAATTTATTTTATTGTTAAAAAAAAATATTTTTTTAGGTTATTATGCTGTTGAAATTTCCTAAATTTTGTATTACAACTTTGTATTAAAAATATAAAAATGATTTAAATACAAATTTATTTCGATTTAAGGTAATTATTATAGTCTGAAGTATAATCAAGCACGAAAAATTCCCTTCTAGTTGCAAAATTTATTTTGTAATCCTGCGCGTAAGCTGTTATACCTACTTTCTGCTCGTCAAATGTGTGACAGTTTGGAGAGCCCTATAAATACTAATTACGCATCTTGCAATTTTTTAAATACATGAAATGAAAGAACATACTTATATCTTTCAACCCAATAAAAATTGTGTTTTAAAATCAAATACACTTTAATACAGTATAACTTCAAAAATCCGGCATTAATAAATCCGGCAGCTTCAAAAATCCAGCATCAAAATCATTATTCCTTTCCCCATTTTTTTAAGCTTGCAATTTACGGGAAAAAGAAAAATATTTGTTTACGAATTAAAAATTTTCGAGTCCTAAAGTGAAAGGGGAAAAACAAATAATTGACAAAAGCGGAATGCAGGTTTTCATCATTTCTCATATCCGATTAGTTACTTACATAACAGAATGCCGGAGAAAATTCGGAACTGCGAATATCTAGCCGCAATAGAACAGCTAATAACGCTAGCAGCTCAAAAGATGAGTACAAGGACAGACAGAAGAAAAAATGTCACTGGAAAAAAATGTAAATTTGATTGGACAATTAATAACTTCCGAAATAGGTATTCTTCGATTGTATTAAATTCACGAAAAAATTGTAAAAGAAAGGCTAAAGAAATTGAAACAAATAAAGATGACATTGATGTTTCAGAAATTACGCGAGAATAACTAACTTCAATATTTATAAGATTTTTTTTATAACATAGAAAATAGAAAAAAAAGTTTTTCTCTTTTACTCACATAATAATCATTTGGTTATGAATTGAATTATGACTAAAGACAACATTAGAAACATCGGAAGTATTTTTGATATTCCTTCAGATATCCAGAATTTTCAAAAATCCGGCATAGCCTCGGTCCCGACGATGCCGGATTTTTGAAGTTATACTGTATATTAAATGTTGAAAATGGTCTTTTTTTTTTCCTTTTTTCCCTTTTTTTAAGAGTCTTGAGACCCCTTAAAATAAGAGACATTAAGGGGGTAAGATATCTTTAAACCTACAAAATTTTCGATTTTTTTTAATACATATTTTGCTTCTGTAATCATTTCTGAACAATATGCAAAAAACCACAATCAAAAATTTCCATTAGTTTACTAATTATGGCAGTTTTATTAAGACTACATAGGATAATTAAACTTTGAGTTGCGTTTATTTAAAATGATGAATTTTGATACTGCGCGCAGTGTTACTAAAACCTATGCATGGCAATCAAAAGAAATTTTCAAAACATATTCATTTCTGTATTATCTACAACTTAAAACCAGAAAAAGGTAATATTTTATTTGTTTCTGTTTTTGTTCTTTAATAATATTTTTCAAAAAGGGATTTTTTTTTATTTTTTGTTAATTTTTTAATTTAGCCAATATTTTTTACAAATATTCTGGTTTTAATAGTATGAAGGTAACTCTATTGTGTATTTATTTTCACCAAAATTTCCTCTTTATATGCTTATTTTCAGATTTTATCATGCGCGAAAGATTTTTTTCTCTTATTATCATATATTTTTTAACTGATCAGTTCAATATTTATTTATGAATTTACAAGTACATATATAGTTTTAAATATAAATTTAAATATGAGCTTTATATTTAAATGAAGTTTGATTTTTATTTTTGACGTATTACACAAGTTTTGAAGCTTGGAACATAGTGATGTTTTTAGGTGCGTTTGTAATTATATAAATACGTAGCACCTATAGTCGTCGTTCAGTCCGTCTGTCCGTACGTCCGCATATAACAGAGCAAAAACTACCCAACCGAATGGTCTGAAATTTTAAATATATAATTGTTGCAAAATTTTGTCGAGCCATTTCAAATTTTATGAAAATCGGATGTATAGTTTAATTACAGGGACAGTCAAAAGTGTTTCTTAACATTACGGCCAATGGGAAAAATTACTGCAAGTGCATTTGAATGATGTTACAGCCTTCCGAATGGTCTGAAATTTTAAATATATAATTGTTGCAATATTTTGTCGAGCCATTTCAAATTTTATGAAAATCGGATGCATAGTTTATTTATAGGGACAGTCAAAAGTTTTCCGTTTTATTACGGAGAATAGGAAAAAATTATTGCAAGTGCATTTTAATGATGTTACAGACTATGCACTTATGAAGTGCAAAAAAATATACATTCAGTACAATATGGGGTGCAAAAAATAATTATAAAACTCGCTATAGTACGAACGCACCTCATTTGCCACATTTGACGAGCAATTTCCAACTTGTTTACTTTTTCGACGTGTTCAAAGGTATCCTATTCCCTTAACCAGTTTCTTAAAGAAACAGGAATAAAATTATGAATATGACGCAATTTAAAATTTAAATAAGAAATTAAATCAAGATTAACATCGCTCTTATCGTCACTACATTCAAGAAATTCAATTTTTTCGAATTGTTAAAATTTTATTCCGTCACACATTTTATACAAGATTAAATTTGTTTTTAAACACATTTTGCCGAAGCATATTTTTCTTACGCTGCAACACCAAAAGCAAAGTCATTTATCATAGGTGAAGAATATGAAAGCACGATTTATGACTTTCCGCTATCTAACCCCACTATTTTTACTTCCTTTTGTTAAAATTTAGAAACATCAATATCTTTCTGAAAGTGTGTCTAACTTTAATACAGTTATTTTTAAAAATGTTACTCACAAGTAAAATTTCAGACTGTGTTAACCCTTTACTGCACGAATTTTTGTGAAAGAAATTATTTGAAATCTATATATCGGTCTAAATAATGGGAAAAATACTAAAGAAAATTAAATTTCCAATTTTGAGCTAAAATTTTATATTTTATGGTGTTTTCCATATTTACACAATTAGGGTTTTAAAATATTGTACAATAGAGCGTCGATTATCCGAACAAGTCGGGACCGACCCTAGTTCGGATAAGCAAAAGTTCCGATTAATGGACAGACAATTTAAGGGATGTTCCTGACTGTACTAAAACCTTCACACTTTATCTAGCCTTAGGACTGGCAGCACCAGTTAGTTGTAACTGACTGTTTAAAAACTGTTTTTTTTTGTTTTACTTTTTTATCATTTAAAATTTCCCTTTTCTCTTTTTATCATTTTCTGAACTCCAGAGATTATAATTTAAGCAAAAAAGCTTTCGATTGTTGCTTCCTTCAAAGAAGACGTTCTTTACAATGCTGCCATATCTCGAATTCTTCTTAAATACATTAGTTGAATAGGATCAGCGTTCTTCTGCCGTTCGGGCCATTTCATAGCTGTTTCCAAACATTCAAAGGCTTCGTTATGGGATGGACCTGGGTCATTTTCAGAGCATTCGGTTTCAATTCTATAATTTTTTTTTTGCATTTTAAATATCATCCACAATCCCATCATCATTAAAAAAAAATTGAGAGAAATAGGCTGTTCGGATAATTGGAAGTACGGTTAATTGGAGTTCAGATAATCGGCGCTCTACTGTATTGCTATATTTTGCAACTGAATGAGCTTAATCTAATTAATTTTATCTGCTTAACACTCTGCAACTTTTTTAATATTAATATTTTTAAGTATTCAGTAAAAATAATGAAAGTAAATCTTGCCTTAATTAATAGCTTGATCCAAATTTCTTTTGTTTCCGAAGAACAAATTCTAATTTTTTATCTAGTGTAGCCATCTGACATGGACAATATAAGTCCATTCTTTGGATAGTTCCTGATCAGGGACAGAGGTCATATTGGCCAAATTCTTGGCACATAATGAAAATTATAATGTTTTTAGGTATGTACCAGATATAGCACGTGGTACAGTAAAGGGTTAATTTAGTTACTTTAGAATATAGAAAACATCTCTCGTACGTTGTAAAAAAGACATTATTTCCTAATCTTCAAACATACAATATATCCGCGAATACAAAAATGCAATAGCATTTTCCGAGTCACCCATGATTCTGATAAACATTTTTTTATCTTTAGAAATCTCAAAAAGAAAGATGTTTTCGAGATTTCAAGAAGTATTTATATATATATATATATATATATATATATATATATAAACGCTTCTTTTGCTGCCGCCGTAATTTTCAGAAACGTTTCCGAGTGGCTTTTACAATGCATTGATTAGATTTCTCAAACAGAAACATCATGTTTTCGAATTATCAGTTCTCAAGCAAACAATCTCAGCTGCATAATTGAATTTACACACACAAGAGTAACAAAATAATATTAATTTTATTGTTAATGCTGTTAATTTTGTCTGTTAAACATGTTTGTCGAATATGAAAATATTTACTTGAAAATTTACAGAATTCGAAAAACCAAAATTCCGGTTTAAGATAACTGATCAATGCTCGGTAAAAGGCATCCGGAAAGGTTTCAAGCAGTAGTGAAGGTTAAGTTTTAGGTAGTTTACAAAAGTTGTCAAATTATGAAATTTTAACGTAATCATTAAAATTCTTCATTAAAAAGAAGTTTAGATGGGAAATTTCAGGATTTTTTAATTTTATGAATATAAATTTAAGATACTAGACAGTAAACTCTCGTTAGTAGGCTTTCCAAGAGAAGGCATTTATCGGCCGCATTAATCGATGTCCTTAATATTATTTAGACTATCATGAGGCAAACGAAACTGTCCGTATCAACCGGAGACGCATCAACAACAGTGCACTGTATATACCGGGTGCAGTAAAATCGACTGACTGTTTTTAAAGTTCAATGACTTGGAAATGGTAAAAGCTATTAAAAAAATCTTGCAGGAGGGTTATGAAAAAAATCAGGAATTTTTTGACTGCGATTTTGGTCTTAGTTTCAAATAGCAGCGATAGATGGCGCTACAAGAAATAGGTGCTCAATCTAGGCCGAAACCAAAATATCACAGTATTGATGCGAAAAAAGGAAGTTAACTATATGGAGCGGGTCCCTAAGAACAAGATTGTATTGGCAAATGAGACACACTCCATATTTTAGCCTCCTTCCTCCGCATCAATGCCAGGTGATTTCGGTTTCGACCTGCGACCAACGACATACAAGGTCCGTTCATAACTTTAAAAACATCACGCGGAGTTGATAATCTTTACACGGCGAGTGGCACAAAATGATGGGAGCGCTGCTTCATACCAATCACCGTGTAAAGAAAATGCACTCCATACGACGTTTTAAACGTCATGAACAGGCTTTGCATGTCGTTGGTTGCGTTCAGCCTCGGTTGAGCGCCTATTGCTTTTAGCGCCATCTATTGCTGCTATTTGGACCTAAAACCAAAAATATCTGTTAAAAAAAACCTCCTGACATTTTTTGTAACCCTCCTACACGAATTTTAGTCAGTTCATTTTAGAACACCCGATATATATATCATTTAAAATCACTAAAAGCATAAAGTTTGTTATTTTCAAACTCTATGTTGGATGGATTGTAATAAAAATATTTATACAGCTACAAAAAAATATTTATCTTCGTTTCTGTATCGAGGAAATTTAATCTTATTCCACTAGATAAATTCCTTTCCATTACAAATTTTATGCAACGTTTCAATTTTTCTTTTTAACATATTTTCTTGAAGCTACGATAGCATATATATCTTGTAATACCAGAAGAAAAAAATCATTTCACTTAGGAGTGAAATATGGAAACCCCTTTTAAAATTTTTTACTATCTAAACCCTGCAGCTGCAAATATTTATAAAAATTTAGTAACTTTAATAACTTTTCAAAAATATGTCTAGTTTCAATATATTTATGTATTTTTAAATGTTATTCAGAAGTAAAATTTTTGGTTTTTTGGAAAAATTTTACAATTATGGGAATTTAAATTGAGAATAAAAATACTTCGTGAAAAAGGTTTGCATGCAAAGTTTCACGATTCTTTAATTTTATGAGTCTGCAATATAAATGTAAGAAACAAGATACATTAATGCAAATTACTTAAAAAATAAAGTTTGTAGCTTTCAACGTATATGTGGGATAGGCTAAAATGACAATTTTATGCAATTGCCAACATATAATAAGGTTATTGTGCCTAAATGTGATGACCCCTAAATGGGACAATGTTCTTTTACTTAAAATCTTAATGCAATAATAGTAAATAAATGCTATATAATGAGGCATCAGATCTTAAGGAACAAAACCCGAAACATTTCTCTGCGTTTAGCCTTTTCTTAAACTAAAAAACCCATTAAAATACACACCGTTCATTATAAAGCGCCCTCATGTCCCCTAAATGCTGCAAAAAATCCCGAAAGTGGATCACATTTTTTTCTTTTTTTAACTTTGAAGATCAAATAACCTTATGGATGTCAAGTCCTACAACGTCTGTTTCATTTACATGAAGTTTAGGCTTAAGAATAAGCGACCAGTTATCAAATTAGAGTTAAAAAATATTCTACGCATTTTGGAAACTTTGTGATTTCTGATATTTAGTATCGGCAAGACGAATGCCCTAAATGAGAAGAGGTTTTTGGGAGATTTACGAAGTAATTCGTATATACCTAATTCACACTAGAAAATTAAAATAGCAATATTTGGTTTAATTAATAACAGACATTCCGTTTTTAAATAAAGCGAAATTAATTCTGGTGTAAAGTCAGATTATCTGAGCTACGTAATTTCTAGTACGTATCATATCATGGGAATTAAAGGGTTAAAGGTTAAGTTTTATAAAATAAATAATTATATAAAATAAGGTATTTAGAGACATACTTATCAAAATATTAACTATTTTGCATTACTTTAGCGTAAAACAGCACACGACAGTAGTTTCTACTTGTATTTCAGATGTGCAACAGAAGAAAAGATTGACGTATTATATGAAAAATATATCTCTGATTTTTTTCATTATTTTTCCTTTGTGTGTAATAAACCTTTCAGAGAATCATATATAATTTTTTCGAAACAAAATAAAAAATCGTGCATTTAAGGGTTAAACTTTCGTTCGGTTATTCCAATATGTATGGCTTTATTTTCTTGTGCGTCTGTTATCAAACACATTAGGTATATGTCCGCGATTTTAGCCTTTGGAATTGAGTCAATCTTGTTACGGATTAAATCTTTTAACTTTCCTATTGTTTTAGCCACTAGGTTAATATTAAATTCCCTTAACGCATATCTTAGTCTCTCATACAAACACACCAAAGTTAACAAAATGTAAGTTTTTTGAGATCTAAATTTTCTTTATGCTCTTTGTGTTTCATGCCATAGATGAGTTTATTGATATGATGAGGGGGGAAACCATTTTCATTGGCGATGTACAGTCGTGGAAAAAGAAGTAAACACCCCTATAACTCTGCAACTAATTATAATTGAAGAAAATTACCGGTACCAAACGGTTGAAAATAAAGTCTACTTTTAAATGATGTATATAAAATTTGCTTAGGGGGACATCTACAAATCAAAACCAGACCAAACTTTGTTTTTTTCAATGGCAACATCTAATTTTGACACTATATTTTAAATCTTCGGTTCAAACTATGTCTAGAAACGAAATTTCAAGTGATTTGGATGACACGTTTTTGAATTATAACCATTCAAAATTTAGAGCTTCTAATGTTAAATTACATTTTAATATTTTTATTAATATCTCCTGAAATTAAAATCCTGATGTGACATTTTTTGTGTGATTATAATACTGAAAAATCCAAGTACAAATACGTTGAATTTATAATTTAAAAATTTATATGATATGAATTATGAAATTAATATTCGAAAAAAAAATTAAATGCAACATTAATTTTTTTTGAAAGATTTATATTTATTATGTCCTGCTTTATTAGAATTCTCAATTTAAATTTTTTCTTCCAAGTAGTTTTCGAATTATGATTAAAAAAGGTCAAAAGGATGGTTTAAGGGGCCGTCTATAATGTGCAGAAAAAGCACAATTTAAAATAAATATAATTAACTCATTTTATTAAAACATCTGTGTTGGCAATAGTCGAAACATATTAAGCGATTGACATGGTCCTATTGGCAAGAAATAATACATTAATAGAAGTGACATAGTCATTCTTTAGCATTTCAACAATCGAGTACCGAACTTCAATTTGGGTACAGCCCCTAAAATAGGCTCATTTTAAAATTATTAATTTCTCTGAAACTAATCGTACGAATTTCATGAAAATTTAGATTCAGGCTAATTGAAGGGTGTAGCTTTTACAACTTGGTGTCAATTTTGGTTATAGTTATCTAAAAAAAAAAAAAAAAAAAACCCCACCTAAGTATGAATTCGTTTTGGTATGTAGATGATTCCCTAAGCAAATTTTTATACATCATTCAAAAGTAGACTTTATTTCCTATCGTTTGTTTCCAGTAACATTCTTCTACAATAATTTGTTTCAGAGTTAGTAAGGGATGTTTACATTTTCCCCCCCATGACTGTACATAATTGGATTTAAGACTTTATCTAGATAGATCTGTGCATTTTTCAAAAGCACGTTTAGCGTAAAATCTATGCGCTGCCAGTTTATATCAAAAAGGGGAGGCATATCTAGCAATAACTTTTAGATATTGTGCTATCTTTTTAAGGAAATAACTTCTACCTTTTTAGGAAGATTATTGGTTTTAAAATTGAGTTAATTCAAGGTGAATGTGACATTCCAGTTATAGTATATGTACACTATATGGCCATGGACCTTCCGGCTGTCGCGAACTGATATACCCGTTCATTAAGCTGTAGGATTCACTGCAATAGAAGCATTATTTAAATTAATATAATTCTAGAGATATAATCCAATTTTGAAATATTAAGTTATGATTAATACTGTCAAGGATTATATTCCTATACGTAATTAAATTTTGTATATCATGTTCAAAAAATTACCTTTTTTCTGCCTATTTAAAAAAAAATACAGAGAAAACAACATTACAATTTTGCCCTTTTGTTCGGCGGTCAGGAGGTTGATGACCGGACACTTTCAATTTTAGACATTTGTCGAATATTTAAAGATATATTTGTCGGATTTTTTTTTGTTACTTCAGTGTTATGAAGAATATCTTCTACTTCATATTTATCAACGGCGGTTTGATCAGAAGGACAATTAGGGGGCCAATAAAAAATCAAAGAAAAAGAATCCCTTCCGGCTCGGGCTTACAGGCGGAGGTAGATTTCGAAGTTAAGTACTAAATTCACCAACAAAATTTAAATCAAGATTAGAGATAAACCCAGTTCCTTCACTAAGAATGAACTCTAGGGAGCTAAACATTTTGTGAAAATTCTAATATACACGAATACACACACGCATGTATATGGAATAGGTTTAAAAATGGCTAAAGCAAATTTAGAGAAACTCAAAGTGTTAAAATATGTTAATATTTCCATAGTCGGGTTTTTATCAAATTTTAATACGTTTCTTCAAGCTCACATGACGTTACATATTCATCTGCTGAGGTCCATTATATTTCTAATATGACGCAGTATTTTGATTTTTTTTTTTTCGTCAAACTATTTATTTCATGTAAATAAGTGCGAGTAGTAAGTCAAAATTACGTTCATTTCTAATCATATCATAATATTAAAATATTTATTTGCTTAAGGGGTCTCAGGACTCTTAAAGCTTTAAAATTTTCGAATTTTTAATTTTTTTAGATGTTAAACTCCTATCTTTTCTGAACATTTTGACATAATTGTTTTCTTGAAATTCCTATTAGAAGCGAAGTTATGGCTTTTACATTTATCCGCGTTCAATAGCTGAAGCGTCGTTTCGGAAACTTTGAAGCCGCTTTTCTCCAAATGACGTTTTTGGGTATAACGCGCACGATATCTCAAAAACTTATGAATATTTTTTCATAAAATTTTCAAAACATATGTTTTATGTTAGTCTGTATAAACTGAACCTAAAATTTCCTTTTTATTTTTCAAAACAATATTTTTTTAGGTGATTATACTGTTGAAATTTTCTTAATTTTGCATTAGCTAAATACAACATTGTATTAAAAATATAAAAAAGCTTTAAATACAAATTTATTTAAGTTCAGGGTATTTATTACAATCTGAAGTATAAGTAGGCACAAAAATTTTCATTCTAGTTGCAATACTTACTTTGTAATCGTGCGCGTAAGGTGTTATGCCGATTTTTTGCTCGTCAAATGTCTAACAGTTTGGAGCCCCCTGTAAATGCTAATTCTGCATCTTATAATTTTTTAAATACATGAAATGGAAGAACATACTGATATATTTTATTTCAATTAACATTGTGTCTTAAAATCAAATACACTTTAAGATATTAAATGTTGAAAATGGTCTTTTTTTTTTTCATTTTTTCTAATTTTAAGAGTCCTGAGACCCCTTAAAAGACGTTATAAATACGTCTATAACGTCTTTTACGCAAATAAGTATTTTAATATTATGATATTTATTTCATTTTGAGTTTTCATGCGGAAATCTTGCTCTAGAAAACTTATGACGTAATATTCAATTTGTTTTCAATTCGCCAAACTGTTTATTTAATTTAATTTTCACGTGAAAATCTTGCAATAGAAAAGCAATTGTTGTGGTGAGAATTTTATTGTTTTTCCTTAATTGTTGGCAACTGCTATAACGAAAAATATTTATTTTTTCATGCCATTGTTGTGAAAGAGCTGGTTTTATCAGAATCATGTTAAGACGGTATTCAAAATTTTTAACCCTCCCCATTTCCATTCCCTTGGGCCGATTTTGCCCCTTTTCAATCCCCGCCGAGATCTTAGCCATCTCAAAGTTGTTGGCGAGTTTGAAGACGATCCTTGCATAATTGCGACTTTTATTGTGCGGACAAAATTTAGTACATATATATATATATATATATATAAACTTTTTAGGTGGGGGTGGTTTCGGGTTCCTGGGGCCATATAATGAAAAGTTATGAAGGAACTTTTCAAAAGTCACACCATGGTAACGACTGCAATAGGTAGTATTTCATGAATACATATATTGTACAATATCCATATATTCGTAAGCTATAGCGATTCGTACATTTTAGTTTACAGGGTGATCCCAAACATTGTTATTTTTGTTTGATTTTTTTTGCTCTCCTAATTGTTCTTCTGGTGAAATCTCCGTTTATAAATATGAAGTCGAATATATTCTTCATAATCCTGAAGTTCCAGAAAAATCCGGCAAATATATCTTTAAATATTCTACAAAATGTCTAAAATTGAAAGTGTCCGGTCATTAATGACCCTATAGTGTGTTTCATTTATACAGGGGGATTAAAAAAAGATGGGAAAAATTTTAAGAGGTGATAGTACATATCCAAACAAACATTTTGTATCAAAGAATGCATGGTCGAAAACTAAACGTAAAAAAGTTAGAGGGCACCAAAAGTTATGTTCTTATACGAGGCAAAAACACACAATGAACGATTAAGTTAAGTTACGAAAACAAATTTAATGGCATTTGATTACAATAAGTGCTCAAAACATTGACCGGCAGCTGTTATGCACGCAGTACAACGGCGAAGAACAGATGGACGAATTTTCTGAAACACACCAGGCACCACCGCGCTCGCCAGATCTTTCATGTCTCGATTTTTTTTTTTGTGGGGAACAGCTAAAGGCTCTTGTGTATGAGACTCCCATTGAATCCGCAGAAGAACTTGTCGCCAAGCTTTCGGCTGCTGTAGGGGAAGTTCGCGATATGCCTGGTGTGTTTCAGAAAATTCGCCAATCTGTTCTTCGCCGTTGTACTGCGTGCATAACAGCTGCCGGTCAATGTTTTGAGCACTTATTGTAATCAAATGCCATTAAATTTGTTTTAGTAACTTAACTTAATCGTTCATTGTGTGTTTTTGCCTGGTATAAGAACATAACTTTTGGCGCCCTCCAACTTTTTTACGTTTAGTTTTCGACCATGCATTCTTTGATACAAAATGTTTTTTTGGGTTTGTACTATCACCTCTTAAAAATTTTCCCATCTTTTTTGAATCCCCCTGTATATCATATAGATAAAAAAGATTTAATAATATTTATATTGAAGAAAAACATAAAAATATTTTTAAATTAATATAACAAAATGTGAATATCACATTTTTCAAAATATACCTTCGCTTTCTCCATTTCTGTATATAAGAGATTCAATCTTCTTCCACTGGGTAAATTAATTTCCATATCATTTTATACAAGACGTCAGATTTGACTTCTTGCGTATTTTTCCAGAAACTACGATAACATTACTTTATGCTATAATAGCAAAGGCAAAATCAATTCTATGAAGAATGAAATATGGAAACACATTTTAAATTTTTTCATAAACTCTCCAGCCACATTTACAAAAGTTAGTTTAATTTTAGTTATTTTTTCAAAAAATACGTTATTTTGAAAATGTGTAATTTTAATATACTCATTACATAGAATTTAGAAAATATTACCCCTAAATTAACCCTTTTTGAGTCTCGACAACTCCGTTTCAAAAACATTTACTCAGATGTTAGAATACCTCGTTTCAAGCATGTAAAAAGAAAAAAAAAAAAAAAAAAAAAAAGATTTTTTCAAAGACATAAAAAATAGCACGGAGTTGATCGTACATTACGTACGCCATGAATTAAACATTAATAGTGTTATTACACGTAAAAATTGCATGCGACGGAAATCGCCTGCGACTCGTACGTATTATCCACCTGAAACTTATGTATTATCCAAGCATTTCATTGGTGCTCGGGAAAAGGCTTTTCCATCGTCAGATTTCCAAGAAATCTGACAACCCATTTTAAATGAAATTTCATTCTTAAACTTCTAAACATCCCACAATATTACTTTTTACACCGTCGTATACAAAAAAAAAAAAAAAAAAAAAAAAAAAAAATACTTTTAAATGCAATTTGTTTGAAAGCTGTATCTCAATTTGTTTCTGAGTTATTAATTTTTTTTGTAGTTTTTATTACTTTTTTGTCATAGTGGCAACAGATCTCTGTTGAAAGTAAAGGGAAATACATATTATTGTATAGACCAATCAGAAAACGAAGAAAATGCGGATTAAACCAATAAAAACCTTCAGCTATGCTTTTGATTTCCCATCCTGACGAGAACAATAACCATTTTCCCAAATGGTTAAAAAGAGAACATAAAAATAAACAAGTCGGAAATTGTACAGTCTTGGAAAAAAAAAAAAAAGTAAACACCCCCTACTAACTCCTCAACAAATTATCGTAGAAGAAAGTTACTGGTGCCGAACGATTGGAAATAAAGTCTACTTTTAAATGATGTATATAAAATTTGCTTACATACATCGTATACATAGAATTTATATACATTGTATACAGGGCTGCGCAAAAGTTCTGAAGTAGTACTTTTCCGTTTATTCACGAAAATTACTGAATGGGAATTTTCAACGAATCGTTTAATTGAACTAACTTTAAGCCTACTATGTAGTATTATACATGCAAATCTATAGATCATATACAGGGAAGAAATAAAATCAAATATTTTCCCGACTATTGATGCAAATAACAGAAATTGGTTTTTCAAATGCGTTATGTGTTTTTAAATTTAACTATTTTTTAAAAATTATTACTTGATGTGTCTAAATTCTATAGATTATATAAAGAGGCGCACAAGTGAGTACATTTCCGTTTATTCACATAAATTACTGAATGGAAATTTTCAACGAGTCGTTTAACTGAAATAAATTTTAGCCTACTATCTAATATTATACATACAAATCTATAGATCATATACAGGGCTGCACAAAAGAAAAAAAATCGGATATTTTCCCGCTTTAGATGGCAATAGTTGAATTTGGGCTTTCAAGTGCATTATGCGTTTTCATATTGTTTATTTAGCCATGATCTTTCACCTTAATGAAGTGCGAAGTTTCTTTAAGGAGTTCTGAATGTGTTGGAAAGTGTTACATAATCTATGCTGGATGCATGATTTTTTTTGTTCTTGTTGAGAATGTTGCAGATATTCAACGCGGAGATACAAAGAATTAAGTTTAAGGCAGTTTGCAAAAGTTATCAAATTACGAAATTTCGAATTAAGACTGCAAATTATCTCTCTTTTCCAAAAAGAAAAGTAACTAATGCTGCTGCTGCCATTTTAAATTTGCTAAATTTATTTTGACCTTTGTCACTTACTCAGCTTATATTACAAAAAATATTGCATAGGAAAACATGAAAACTGATAGTTTTTTTTTATAGAGAAACGTATGATAAGCACATTGAAGCTCACAATTTTTAAATCGAAGAATTATTGTTGAAATCGGTCAAGATAGTTCAGTTAAAAAAGTTTTATCGGATTAAAAACTATGCATAAGAATTTAACCATCTTTTAAAAGTTTATACTGGACTAGATTGTGGTATGCAGTGTCTAATCATTTTTTAAAAGTTGTCTAATTATTTAAGTTTTGTTTTCAGTTTTTATTCAAAATTTCATTATCTGAAGTAGAGATTTAATTTATAGTTTGAAAACTCCGGTTTTCAGGTACTGTTCCTAGATTTTAAATAGCCCAAGTAATAATGTATCCTAATACTTTTGAAATGGAAAATTTATTTACACGTGAATATATGAAAAAGATAACTTTAAAATAATTAAACTTTACGTGTGAAAACCATTTAATGCTGAAAATAACGTCATACTTAAAACAATATATTTAAAAAGATTTTCTTATAGCGTCCAAAAAAAATTATTTTTTTTCTAGACATTATAAAAGCGCAGGAGGCGCCAACATTGTTTACTTATTTATTTTATAGGAGCTGATTTTCAAATGTGTAAATGATATTATGTAATCAGTTACAAAAATAGCCGCCAGCTGTCACGACAGCGATGGATGCGGCTTTGGTAATCGAAAAATCTCCCTGTCAAAGGGAAATGAATGGCAGCATGAATACAGAAGATCTCCACTGGTCGGGATGATATTAATCAACCTTCCTTAACTGGGAAATCGCTCTGTAAAAAAGAGCAATTAGCATATTTTTAAAGACTGCGAGTTCTGGATGGGTGCTGGCAAGCGTAGCTCGTAGGAGATACAGCCCCCTAGTTAGCGAAAAAAATGTTTAGTTTTTAAGTTTTATGATTCTTTAATTATATTATACTAGCTGACCCTCCCCGCGTTGATCGGGCCCGTGATAATAAACTTAAATGAACCTCAAATTTGTATGATTTTATAACTTTTACTCCATTTTGTCTGATTTATATATTTAAATAAAAAAAATCGCGAAAAAATATTAAGTTGAAAGTATATGCTATTTGGTATTTTATTTTCTGCGTAATTTGATTCTTGGAGTCTATGCGCGCCGAAAGCGAGCGAAACCGTGACGAAACACTCAGGTTTTTACAGATTTCGTCGAAATATCACGCATTTTACATTGTAAAAATTATATCTACCCGTCCGAACATTTCGGAATCTTTGTAGGTGATGTAAATCTGGTCTTTTGAGATACTGTAAAATGGTTGTGTTAGAATACGGATGTTTAGTTACTTTTAGCGTAGAAAAAATATCGACTCCGTGAGGCGCGAAGTGACCTGCGTTCGGCGGTGCATTTGAAAGAGTTAAAATTGATATTTTTTAAAACCGATTGCACTATCGATTAGGGAAAGGTTTCAGCTTTATGAACATATTTTTGGTTTGTCTGTACCTCTGAAATTGCGCCCTTGAGGGGCGTTGCAATAAGAGAGATAAACGTTTCTCGAAAAACAACCATTTTTGAATTTTTTTTTCAAAGGGTTTACTGCGATATTTTTTTGAATTGATTGAGGCATTTGAGGCGTAAGAGTAATATTTTTCAGAATATGTTTTCCGTTTTTAACTTTACTGAGCGGTTTGGAGATGAAAGTTAATAAATACTGATGACAAAGTAGCCCCCAAAATTTCTTCTTTTCGATCTTCATTTCCTCCCAATACGTAAGTAGGGCATCTGCTTATGCGCAAGCGATTTTTTCCGCTCGAAAGGACAGAGATGATTTTTTTTAATGAGAGTTCTTTGTAATTTTTAATTAATGACTCAGCGAATTAATAGAAATTTAATATTCTCACTCTCAGGTGCATCGGAAGAGGCCTTAGACTAACATCGCACGAAATTTCAATCTTGCACATCCGGTAGATTTTTCTAGCCATCGCACACACACAGACACACAGAGTGAAACTTTCTTTTATTAGTATAGTTGTGCCATAAATGGAACATACAAAATATGTTACAGCAAAACATTCGAAAGTCTTTTGATTTGGAATTATATGTTGAATACATTTCAATAAAATATTTTGCTTCTACTAAATATATATTAGGTGGACCGGAAAATTCTGTCGTTTAATTTTCTTTCGCGCCTATTTTTTAAAAATTCAGATTTCTTCATTGGCAC
The DNA here is from genome assembly GCA_963932465.1 of Maratus speciosus. Lineage (NCBI taxonomy): Eukaryota > Metazoa > Arthropoda > Arachnida > Araneae > Salticidae > Maratus > Maratus speciosus. The sequence continues at coordinate 287,948,808 of OZ010794.1, forward strand.
CACTTTTTTGAAAAGGTAAAATTCTCATAGTTTTCACATTTCACATTAAGACGAAAACAATCGGAATTTTACTATTTTAAAAAAGTGGTGCCAATGAAGAAATCTGAATTAAAAAAAAGTAGGCGTGAAAGAAAATTAAACGATACAATTTTCCGGTCCACCTAATATATATTTATATGTCAATTTCTGTATGGAAGAAATTTAATCTTCCACTGACTTTTCGTTACAAATACAGAAGAAGCAGAGGTTTGATCTCTAACACATTTTTCTGACACTATTATAACAAATTTATCTTATCGTATAACAACAAATGTAAAATCATTTTCCTGCGGACTGAAATATGAAAATCCTTTTTAAGATTTCGCACTATCTAAATTCTCCAGCTGCAGCTATTTATAAAAGTTAGGATTGCTAATATCTTTCTGAAAGTATTTCTAATTTTAATTTATTTTAGAATTTAGAATAGAAAAATCTATCTATATTATAAAGGACAAACATATCTGTGCGTAACGCATACATTTTGCGAATGGCAACACTTTGAAATTTGAAATAAAATTTTGGTTTTTCAATTTTCTCTACTGCAAATTTTTAAACTTCTAAACATCGCAGATTTCAAATTTTTAAACCGTCGTATAAGGAAAAAAATGCTCTTTTAAATGCAATTTGTTTGAAAGCTGTATCTCAGTTTATTTTTGAGGTATTATTTTTTTTTTGTAGTTTTTAATACCATTTTTCTTATCGTGGCAACAAAAGTACATCATTTCTATTGAAAGTCATTGAAAGTAAACGGAAAATAGTCAAAAATAGGAGATACTGTATCTTTTTGTTGCCATTTTCTCATAAAACCTGAAAAAAAAGTTGAAATTAAAATATGGGCGATGTCAAGAATGTTGTCTGTTATTCCGTTATAATGACGTCATATGCACACTTTTCTATAGACGAAGTTTAAGACTGGATTGTAAAAGTAGATTGCTTTAGCGGATGCAAATGACGTCATTTTATAAAAAAGCGTGTATTTTAATTCTTAAACCTTAATTATGTTTTGTAGAAGTGAGTCATTTTCACAGCCCAGCTGCTTTGAAATTCTTCACGGGTGAAAATGCTTCACTTTTGAAAATAATGCAATCGAAATCAGACACTGATGAAACGCAATGTTTTACAAAAATTTAGAGTGTCTTTATAAAAGAGAGGTGGCATGCAAATAATAGCGATTTATATTACAGAAATTGATGATTCTCGCCTAGATGGATTTGCTTCGCCGAGTCAGACAAGCAAACAAATAATTCGTCGTTTAAAATAACATCGTGTTCTTGAAGTTTTTGTGGAAAATTCTCTCGAATAATAAAATTTTAATGTTATTCTTTAAGACATTCTACTATAATTTTATCAAAATAACATAATTTGCTTAATTTAATTTTTCGTAATATTATATAATCTATAAATTTGAAAGTTTTTTAGTCATCTGCCCTGATCTTTCTGCTGAACCAATTTTACTAATATATATATATATATATATATATATATATATATATATAACTAAAAGCTCTTCGTAGATGTGATCGCACTATCTGTTTTTTTTTTAAATAACCCCACTTTTATATTTTAATTTTAAAAGAATTTTATGAAATTTCTTCAAAATGATGAAAATTAGATAGCTTTCATTATTGCAGACAAGAGAGAAATAATGAGGTATTTTTAACTTTATTCATGCTATTTTCTAATAAAAATTCAAAATTGTTGATAAAAATTGTTGTATGCGGTTTAGTGGCGCAAAATCCCATTAGTAGCAGATTAATATAGTAGGGGCATAATAACGGAAAATGACATACTGCTTTTGAAAAGCGCATTTTTCCTCATAAATTTTCTATATTTTTTTCCTTCTGCATGTGTACTGATACTAAGTTTCAGACACTAGGCGAAATGTTTATTTAAGTGAAAATGAAGTCATATTTAAAAGAAAACGATCATTTTCTTAGATAAAACTAAATATTTTAACACAAATGCGTCTAAAAAACATAAATTACGGAAATTTTTACTATCCGGAATTGAGATTAGAATCTCAAGTAAAGAGTGCATCTGTTCACATAAACGATGTTGCTGACAATCGTGACTTATAGTTTTGAGTTAAAACGATTTTTAAATGATAAAACAAAATACAATTTTTTTAAAATGATGAATATGGATATGAGAAGTGCGTATGCAAATTTTGAGAAGGTGAAAATTGCTGTCGCAAATTAAGAGCCGCATTGATAACCACATCCTAATAACTGATCTTTATTATATTTTACTGATTAAGTATCTATATTATAAAGAACAAACGTATCTGTGCGTAACACTGATGTCATTTTGCGAATGGCAACACTTCACGATTAAATTTCGGTCTTGAACTTTTCGCTACTGCACTTTTTTAATCTTCTGACCATCGTACATTTTCAATTTTCCTCGCATACGGAAAAAATTTACTTTCAATGCAATTTGTTTAAAAACTGTATTCATTGACTGATGTATTATATTTTCTAAAATAATTTTTAAGCATGATTTTTTTAAAGTTTATCTTATCACGTGCCGGTTTCAATACATAATAATAATAAACATTTTGTACATAAAGCAACAAACATTTTTCAGCATCTGCTTCTGGCTATTTTTGCATAACGGAATTAATACTTATACTTCCTTTATAAACAAATAAAAGAATAATATTAAAAAAAACACCAATTTAACATATTTGTGAAAGACAAATTAACGAAATTAATACTTCTTTTATAAACAAATAAAATAATCATATTGAAAAACACAAATCTAACATATTTGTAATCGTACAATTTAAATTTTTAGATCACCAAATAGGATTTTTTTTTTCAAATGGAATTTGTTTGCAAAGTTCATCTCAGTTTACTGATTATCTATGGTTTTAAAAACAATTTTAAAGCATGAAATATTTTTTAATTTATCTATATCGCGCAGAGCTCGATTACGAAAGATTAATCCGTTGCCCTTAAAACAAAATAAAGAGTTCATCATTTTCTTACGGCTAATATCCATTTAAAAAAAAAACTTCCCTATGAATAAATAAATAAAATAATATAAATAAAACACAAATTTACCAGACATGTATAAGCTCTGAAATTATCAGAATATAAAAGGATGCCATATGTAGCAAAATATTGGCAAATAACTCTCTTAGCATGCGGCTAATAAGAAAATATGGCATTTGATAAATTAAAAAAAATTATTTGATTGTATAATTCGTATTTTCCATAAGAAAAATGCTTTTTAATGTTAGTGGTCAGTCTAAAAAATTTATTGCATATAAAAAAATTATTAGTTTTCAGTATAAAAAAATGTTTTCACCTATATTCTTTAACCCGGGAAGCCCGGGTAGGATCCCCTAGTATATTTAAAAGACAAGGCTATTTCTTAGTCATCTGACCTGAGCTTTCTAATGAACGGAGTTTGCTAATTATTTTTTTAAATGAAATCACTTTATTCGCAGATGTGTCCGAATTCGATATTTTAAAAATAATCCCATTTTTAATACATTCCAACAAAGTTCAAAAGTGTTATTGACTTCAGTTTGTCTGTCCGCGCTCTAACTCTCGTAAATATACTCGGATTGCCCTGATATTTTTGGATGTTATTGATGTTTAGTTTAGTACGAACCCTATTTCAAATGAAGTTTCTAGCATGTTTAGTTTATTTAACGGGGCATCCAAAAGTATTCAATTACATTACGGCCAGTGGGAAAAAATCGTTTCAAATGAATTTTAAAGATGTTACACCCTTCCAAATATAATAAAATTGATATAATTTACGAAGTGCACTAAAATATGCATTCTGTAGAATATGCCGTGCAACGAATAGTTACTATTCATTTACAGGGCCACATAAAAGAATTCCATTACATAATGGTACAGGGGGGAAATTGTTTGTGGCGTATTTTAATTATGCAATTACATATATATGGAAATTGATATACGTCGGTAAGGCTTACTGTAAGATATTTCACGTATAATACGAAGTGCATAGCATTCACAGGGACGCACGAAAGATTTCAGACAAGTAATTCTATCCGAAGTACTGTATATTAACGATGATGGCAGGAAATGCATTTTTAATTATGATATGCGCTTTTACGTTTCATTATATTTATGCATACTGGCATTATGCATTATATTTATGCATACATTATATTTATGCATGGTGTGTATAAATTTTATAGTTAATATACAGGGCTACACAAAAGAATTCGTAAAGGTTATTGAGTATGAGCGTAAATTGCTGAAAGGTGGTTTTTAAATGTGTTATGCATTTTTATACTGAACTGCATTTAGTTTACTGAGAAACGTTTGTAGAATATAGATAAATGATATACAGCGCCACTCAAAGAATTGTATACATGGCCGTCTATAGATGATAAATTCTGGAAAAGTGATTTCAGAAATTTTAAGAGTGATTTAGTTTGAATTAAATTTTAGCTAAATAGTGGCTTGTAATAAAGATACTAGGTACACTACAGTGCTGAACAAAAATGTTCAAGTATGTTTCTATCTATTAGTATAAATTGCTTCATGAGAAATTTCAATCTATTATGCGTTTTCTTGCTAAACTAAATTTTCCCATTATATTATATATATGTATCAACCTACATATCAAATACAGGGTTGTTCAAAAGAAGTGGAGTACATATTTGGCTATGTAACTGCTAAAATCAGATTTTCAAATGTTTTATTTGTTTTCTAAAATTTTTACTTAATTATCTTATTTTCCTAAATAACGAAGTTTTGTTAAAGATTTCAGGAAGTGTTGGAAAATGTTTCATAATCTATGCTTAAATCATGATTTTTCTTTCTTGTTATATTTTAATTTAAATTTTCAATCCTTTATGAAATTTCTTTACACTGGTGGCAATCGGATTATTCCGATTGTTGAAGAGGGAATGAAAAAAATGGGAATTACCATGTCATTACGGATGCCGTTTTCGTATTCGATTAAAAATAACTTTTTAAAAACTTTTGAACAGAAAATGACATTAAGATTTAAAAAAATCGCATTTTTACTCATAAATCTATTACATTTTAATTTTTTTCACTCCGCTGATACTGAAATTCAGACACTAATCTCAGAGGGCTTCAGTGAGTGAATACGTCATAGTAAAAATGAAATGAGAATTTTCTTTGATAAAACTAAATATTTTACCAAGAATGCGCCTAACAGTAAATTTCTGAATTTCGCCGAAACTCGGATTATAACCTCAAATCAAGTGAACGAGCGTTTACATATAAAATTACAACTGACAAATGTGACATCAAGCTTAGAATATATTTATTAATAATCTATTACACATTAAAATCATTTTAAAATAGTGAGTATGACTATATAAAGTATCTCTTTATTCTAAAAAAAAGTAACTTACGCTGTCGCAGCCGCCGCCGTCGGTTTTGAATTTTTTGTGACCGAGGGTCTCTCTCCGTCAATATTAAGAAAAATATTGCATAGAAAAATATGAAAATTGGCGGTATTATAGAGAAATGATTGATAAACACGCTGATGCAGACAGTTTTCAAATCGAAGAATCATTTTAAGAGATATTTAATGCTAAAGTTGGACAAAATCGTTCCATTAAAAAAGTTTTATAGGAGCAAAAACTATATATGGGAATTAATTAATTTTTAGATAATTTTATACGCTAAAATTTCCCGGTGTGCTGACTGCATTTATTTTTTTAATTTGACTCATTTTTTGAGGTTTTATTTCTATTTTAAATTAAAATTTTCAGCATTTCGAGACACATTTTTTACTTATTTTAGAAAATGGTATTAATTTAAACTGTTGCTAACTGTATAAACAGCGCAAACAATAATGTTTGCTTCAAATTAAAAATTTATTTACACGTGATTATTATAAACAGAAAAAAACTTCAAATTAGAATTAAATAATTACGTATAAAAAGCAGGAACTTATTGAAAATTACTTCATAAAAACTATATTTACACGTGAATTTTAAAAGAGAAAGTATATTGTAAAATAATAAATTCATTAACTTGCGTTAGAAGTCTTAAATAGGAGAAATTACGTCACATTTACGTCACATTACACTTATTACGTAAAATGAACAAAAAATAATATTGCAAAACAGTTTAAATTTAAAAATTGCGCGAAACAGTTATTTAATGAGATGATCTTTTCAACTATTTTTATTAGGACAGCGCAAATAATATTTCATTTCTAACAAAAGTATTTCCACGTGAATATTAAAAAGAGAAAGAAAAGTTTGGTGAAAATTACGTCAGATTAAAAATGACACATTTAAAATGTCTTATTTAAAAGAACTTTCTTTTCGCTTTGTTAAAAAATACCGGGAGACAAACACTCTGTTTACTTAATTCATTTTATATTAGCTTATTTTGAAATGTTTAACTGATTTTATTTAATCAAAAGCGAAAACAGCCATTGTATCTTTTAACAGCAGCTGATTTTTCCTTAAAATTCCTCAATCAAAGAGAAATGAATAGAAACCCGTTTACAGGGAGATTGCCACTGTTTTTCGGTAGATTTCGTAAGAAATACTACCTATTGCAGTCGTTACCATGGTGCGACTTTTGCAAAATTCCTTCATAACTTCATTATAGAACCCCAGGAACCCAAAACCACACCCACCTAAAAAAAAAAAATTAAATGCAATGGTTAATAAATTTTCATAAATTTATTCTGTATGAGCTATTCTTTTTATATATATACATCAATATATGGTAGCAATATTATTTCTATAATAGTTTTAATGGTAATATGCTTTAGTCATTTATATTTATATTACTTTGGTCTGAGAAGTCAATTGGGATAGCGTTTTTGGTTGTCTTAGCATGGTTATTGTCGTTCTAGGTTTTGGATTTTAGATGCGGTTATTTTATTTATTCTAAAAAGTCCAATGGTTTCTTGCTTTTGTAGTTTATGCACTTCGGGATATCATTATTTGGTTTTGGAAATATTAAAGGTGGTTTTTGAGTACTGCTTCTCTGATTTGTACATATTGTATATAAATTTATATTTCATACTCAAGACATTTAATATTAAATTTAATCAAGACTAATTTAATTTCTTTTATTATTGATTTTTATAGTATTATATTTTCTTAATTTTTGCAATTAATGCATTTTTCAAAATATTTTATATGGCAGTTCTTAGTAAACATCTCGATCCTGGCAAGATACACTTAGTATCTATGCAGTATAGTGCCCGGTACAGGAACAATAATGGGGTTGTTCCAGGATCGTCATCCAGTGACCATTTATACACTCCCCCTCGTCCTTTACTTTTTCGTAAGTGTTTAGATGCTCGGTGCAAGACATGTCCATACGCTTCTCACACACAAATTGTCTCAGATCCCCATTATTCAAATTTTTGTAAAGCATTTAATGTTATTTATTGCATAAAGTGCAACTTATGTAACATGAAATATATAGGTGAAACATCAGGTCCAATTCATAAACGTATCAAACAACATCGTTCAGAATCTAATTAAAAAAGAGCAAAAAATATACAATCTACAGCTGAAATTCAACATTTTCATAAACATCAATTTAAAAATACAACAATTGAAATCCTTCAAATTCTAAAAAATAAATCAGAACGGCTTTATATGAAGTCATCATATATGAAATATTACAACACAATTTATCCTTATGGACTTAATAGTGAAATATTTAATAGACCTGTCAAAGTCTTCACATCTATAAATAACACTGTTGATTATTCTCCAATTTATCCTACTCTTAATCATAATTTAAATTGTAAAACAACACGAAACAAACGTGGAAAGTGTTCATCATCCGTTGTAGTTTCCAAAAAATATATCACTAAACAAATTAATGATCTTCAAAGTAAATATTTAAAGCATTATAACTGATTATTAATTCGAAAATACATATTTGCTGTTAAAAAGAAATGGATTGTACAACATTTAAATGCATTTCTAAGTAAATCTTTTTCTAAACATTTGTCTGATATTTATTTTGATCTCCTTATGACTAGGATTAATCTTTTAAATATTAATTTACAAAAAAAAAAAAAAAAAAAAAACATAAAATTTAAAACACGAATACTCAAATGATAATAACTTTTTCAAATCATATATTTAATAAAATTAGTATCAATTCTATAATTAATGATAAAAATTGTTATTTTCCTATTAATAATCTTCATATATTAAAATCCTTTAAATATCCGAATACAATTGGTAGAAAGGTTTTTAACTACAATACATTTTCAAAAAATACATCTGCTGCAAGTAATTTTCCGTGTAAATACAATGACCCCAATCTAAAAAAATATATAAACAATGATCATGGACATATAATCACTGGAAATCTCAATATTGTTAATGATTTTAAATTGAAAAAACTAATGGGTTATGGTACTAAATATAGACTTCCATCTAAATTTACTGTTAAATCTATTATCAAACAGTTTACATATGATATAGATATTTTTATATATAAAATTTCAATCTATTACAATAAACCTATTGAATATTATCATAATTGAAAAATTAACTATGGCTTTAAAAAATATTTCTGATTTGGTTTCTATTAACACAAAGCATTTTTTCCAACAAGTTACTAAATTACAAAAAACTACGTTATTACATATGTTGACAAATCTCCTAATAATTATGCAATCATATGTAAATCTTATTATCACCAACTTCTTACAACCTGTATTTCTTCTAATAAATCTTTTCAAAAAACTAATGAAAATGTAATTGTAAATAATCGTAAAATTCAAAGTTATTATAAACTATTAAATATTATATCTACTAACTTTAATTATCCTTATTTAGTTCTTATTCCCAAATTTCATAAAACTCCAATTAAATTTAGGACTGTAACTATTGGTTGCAGTACATATAATAATAAAGCCAATAAACTTCTGTTAAAAATTCTTAATCAATTATATATACTTACTACAAACAATGATAATACACATTGTATAAAAAATAGCTATCAACTGGTCAATATTTAAAAAAAATCTTCATTGTGTATATAATATAACGACATATGACTTCAAAGATCTTTTTAATAATATAGACTTATTAGATTTACATAATATTATAAATGCATTATTTAAAAAGTATTATAAAAAACTGGAATTACCATCTAATATAGATATCGCTTATTTTAAATCTGTAACAAACTTCATTATCTATAATAATTATATATTGCAAGATAACACATTATATTTACAGCACGTCCGTATACCACAAGGTGGTTGTACATCCAGTTTATTATCAGACTTATACTTACACTATGAACGTACTTTTACTAATAATAATCTCCATTTATATCGTTATATTGATGACATAATTTTAATTGCCACTGATCAATTTAAAATTTCTCAATTTCCAGTTGATTATCCTACTAATTTGGAATTAACGGAAAACCTCTTATCTAACAATACAATTAACTTCTTAGCTCTTAAAATTATAATAAAAGACAACAAAAGAATAACAGATTTATATGATAAACGTAAAGAATTTAAATTCAAAGTTAATACATTTACAAATTTTAAATCTTGTCTTCATCATTCTGTATATCGAAATATAATACTTAATCATTTATATAGAATAAAATGTTTATGTTCTTCTAATCTAATTAACAATAATATTAAAAACTAATTTATGAAGCATTAAATCATGATTTTCCTAAAAAATTCATATATTCATTAATATACAATTAGTACTTACATGATCTTAAAAAAAAAAAAAAAAAAAAAAAAAAAAAATTAACACATGCGTAAACAAAATTACAAAAAAATTTATAAAATAAAAAACTATTTATATAAAAAATTAAAAATTGTAAAATAATAATAAAAAATTACTATAGGATGGTTGGGTGGGTAGATGTTAGAGTACGGAGGAGGGTGGAGTTGTCTGGATAATATGCAATGGTTAATTAAAAAAATGATGGGTCTTTTCTATTATAACTACATTTCTATTACGAATTTTATATGGATGTTGATTTGATGTTGTATATATAATTGGTGACATTTCTTTTTTTATTTCAATTCATATTAAATTTAGCTTATTTAATCACATTCAAAATTAACTTGTTTTTAAATTTTAGTCTACTCAGGACAATGTCATATTAATTAATAATAGTATACCATCTTTATAGTGATTAATATGCATATAAGTTTATTTGATATAACTAATGTTATACTGTATGTATTAAAATTGGATAATTGGTTTTTATTATTATTCCTCTATACTTTTTAATATTGTTTTATTTTCAACTTTGTATTCCATGATTAATTATCGGTTTAATGTGTTTGATTGTCACAATTATTTTTCTATTATCTGATCATGCTTGGATACCATGTGCGGGAGAATATTTTGAAAACCAATTGGGTTTCTTTTAGGTATGTTGTGTAATATTTCTATTTTTTATGCTATAAATTAAATATTTAAAGGGTTGTATTGTTTTTTCCATTTCATACCATTTGATAATGTTCTGTTTTCATCTTGAAACTATTCTTTTGGTCATATTGGTTGTTTGAGTACAGGAGAAAAAAAAAAGAAAAAAAATATATACATGTATTAAATTTTGTCCGCACGATAAATGTCGCAATATGCACGGATCGTCTTCAAACTCGCCAAACACATTGAGATGGTTAATATCTCGACGGGGATTGCAAATGAGAAAAATCGGCCCAAGGCAGTAAAAATGGGGGAGGGTTAAAAATTTTGAATACCGCCTTAATATGATTCTGATAAAACCAGCTCTTACAGAACAATGACAGGAAAATTTGAACATTTTTCGTTGTAGCAGTTGCCAACAATTAAAAAAAAACACATTAAAATTCTTACCACAACAATTACTTTTTCTATTGCAAGATTTCCACGTGAAAAATAAAAAAAGATATATATATACGGGGCTGTTTTTTTTCAACCTCCGATGGGCCGTAAAATAAAGACTAGTGAGAATAATAAAATTATTTTCTAGCCTGGAGTTAAGTACAATCAACTACTTCAATTGGACATACTCATAAGGAAGATTGAGTCATTTGTCATACGGGTGGGAGAGGGGGGGGGAAGCCCTTTTCACAGACCGTTTCCACAAACGTATTGAGATAGGTCTCCAAGGTGTCTTGAAGATTTTTGTTGGAATGGAAGCGAAATGGAGTGCTATCGTCCCAGTTCTGTCTTCAGATCTTGAAAGAGGTGACAGTCACTCAGTGTCAGCCGAACTGGTGGGCCAGCAGCTTCTCTCACAAATTCAATGGGGTGTGTCCGATTTGTGAAAGAAGCTATTGGGCTGGCACTGACCGATTTTCACTTGTTTCGAGATCTGAAGGCAGGTCTGTGACGACAGCACTCCATCTCATTTCCATTCAAACAAAAATCTTCAAGACTACTTGGAGATCTATCTCAGTACGTTGGCGGCAACGTTCTGTGAAAAGGGTATCTCCCCGCTCGCCCACCAGTATGACAAATGACTCAATCTTCATTATGACTATGTCCAATTGAAGTAGTTGATTGTACTTAACTCCAGGCTATAAATTAATTTTATTATTATCACTAGTCTTTATTTTAAGGCCCATCGGAGGTTGAAAAAAAAAACAGCCCTCGTATTAAGCTATCGTATCTCCATACATATAAGGGTTATTACCGTAGGGGGGACCCTGTTCTGTTGCCAAATGCCACGAAATTTGTCGCCGCCAAATTTGTCGACCAAAATGAGTCGCCAAAAGTGACACCAACTTAGCGATATCTCTAATATTTCGCCAAATTCCCATAGACTTCCATTGTAAACCAATAGGGTTTAACTGCTTACAGAAAATCAACAAATTGAGATATTTTAATGCAACAAAATCTAATATTGGTACTACTTGGTTATCCCGTCGACCAAATATCCATCGCCAAACTATAAGATTAAATGCCAATAATGGTTGATCGTAAATTAGTAACATTCACTTGACTTTAAGCAAATTGGACGTGTTTACGTTGAAATTGGTATACTTAACTTCGAAATCTACCTGCGCCTGTAGGCCAAGCCGGCTGGAATTTTTTAAATTATAATTCAATCTTCCAAAATCTTTTTAAAGCCGATCAAATTAGCGTGCTTTTAGAGACTGCGGTGTCTGAACGGGGGTTGGGGAGCGTAGCTCGTAGGGGGCCGAGCTCCCTAGTTCATAAAAATTTTGCGACGGTAAAAACGGCTTTATTTTTAGATTTCGTTGAAAGCAAAAATTATGATTGTGTCATAGTTGCGCAATGTTCGTTGATTCATCATTACATATTACAGAGTGGTTAAAATTAAACTGACGGTACTCAGAGGCACATAGCTCCGGTTCCACTGAACGGATCCAAATGAAACTTGAGATATATGTTATGTAGATTATGCGGCCGAGGTTTTCGTAAAAAAAGTTGGAAATTTCCTCACCAGATGGCTCTGTACTGCTAAAATCATATGCAAATAAGTAGCTAGTGCAATTTCTCTATAAAAGCGGTACTTATTGTTCAAAGAAATCATTCGTCCGCAATGAACATGCCGCTGAACAAGAAGGAACGCGCCTTGTTCGTAAAACTTTTTTATCAGAACGAGAGCAATGCTTCGGCAACCCTCCGTGCTTATCGACCGATGAAAAACTTAAGGCGAGGACCCATCCATAAATGCAGTTAAATGCATGATTCGTAAGTTTGAAAAAATTGGTTCTCTGGATGTTGCACCTGGAAGAGGACGAAATGCCCGACGATTGTGGAGGAAGTTGCAATTTCAACAGCTGAAACATCTGCAAATTCTTCTGGCCACTCAATAGCACGAGCATTGGACATTCCGTGGGCAATCGTGCGCATGATTTTACTGAAATTCTGAAGCTCTACCCTTACAAGATGCATATCGTGCAACAGTTGGAACCGCAAGATCACTCTGCACGTCATGATTTTGCGTTGCGTTTTCTGGCGAGGATGTAAGTGGATGAGTATTGGTCATCGCATATCTTGTGCACAGGCATGGCTCATTTTCAGTTAGATGGTGCTGTGAACACACAGAACTGCCAAATATGGGGTTCTACCAATCTCATGTCGTGCAACAAAAGCCGTTACATTCTCCATAGGTCACGGCTTGGTGTGGATTCACGGTGAATTTTATTTTAGGCCTGTATTCTTTCGAGGAAGTGCCAATGAACGGATTTGTTAGACATGCATTAACAGGTAACCGATACAGCATACCTACTTCTGGAGAGTAATGTTGCCCGGTGTTAAGATAAAGAGGCTGTTTGACCAAAGAACGTAGAGGAAAAGAAGGGAAGGCTTTGGAAACCGTAACTAACCGAAACAGTGCAAACAGCTCTGCTGGGAAACACGCTCAAAGGGGAGATCCAATCATAGGCATTCTTCATTACATCTACCAATTTGCCAAACTTTCTTGTAGTAAACCTAAGATAACACCTTCGCGCCAACGCCCCGCGAGAATTCAAAACGACATTTCTTGGACAATTTGACTTGTGATTTAACAGCGATTGGGACAGATTTTTTAATATGATCTGTTCATGTTCTGTTGTTATGATATATTTTCTGTATTGCAAATAGATAGCCGATGAATACGTACAATGGAAAAATCTTCAGTGATACAGCACTCTGTAAAATAATAAATTTTACGTATCGAAAGTTCCACTTTCACTCGAAATCTAACATAACTAACAGATTCATCTAACGTATTCTACGATCTTTGACCTTCAGGGGGTTTCTCCCTCGGAGAGAAGCTCCATCTACGAAAAGAGGGGGGGGGGGAGGGGAGCGCACTGTTTTCGCGCGGACAGGAGACAGCGGTGAGCACAGCGTTACTCCTCATTTTGATAATTATCGCTACTGGCGATCACGAAAAAGCGCGCCAAGTAAACCCCATGTTATCTTTCTCCCCTTTATGCGGCTTCTACCGCTTAGCTGTTTGCACTGTTTCATTGAGTGTCGGGGATTTACATTGTGTCTATGAAAGTTTCCCTTCTTTTCCTCTACGTTCTTTGGTTTGACTACCACAATATTCATGCAAGAAGGAGCAACTGCTCATACGACGAGATGTGTAAAGAATGTGATTCAAGCCCACTTTTCTGATGAACGTGCCATCTCGCGAACTTTCACGATTTCATGGCCAGCAAGGTCACCAGATCTGAACCCTTGTGACTGCTGGCTGTGGGGTTTTCTCAAAGATCATATTTATCAAGGATGTGTAACTAATTTAGCGGACTTGAAAACTAGCATCGCACGCCATGTCTCCATCATTCCTACTGATATGTTGCGTGTGGCCGTTGATAACGCGGTAGTAGGCTTTCAGTATATTGTTGACCGACAAGGTATGCACATAGAGCGCACAGGTGTGTAAATAAATAAATTATTCCGTTATTCTTTGATTTTTGTATTGTTATCTTGTTTGTTTCGCCACCTGGTGGCGAATTTGAAACTTTTTTTTAACGAAAACCTTGGCCGCGTGATCTACATAACATACATCTGAAATTTAATTCTGTAGAGCCGGAGTTTTGAGCCTCTGAGTACCATCATTTTAATTTTAACCACCCTCTACCAAGGATCAAAGCCTCATTTAATAACTTCATAATTTCTCATCTTAATTGTATGTTACGTATTACGTGCAGGATTAAAGTTTAATTTTTCAATAATTTGAAAAATTGACATTAAACTATAGTTAAAAATATTTGTTTTAAAAGTTAGGCCAGCCAAAGTAAGATTGATTATTTATTACAATTATTTTTGTGATTTTTTTTATAAATTCTGTAAATAAGTTTTTTAAACAATTCTATTCGTCGAATTCGACGAGTTTCGACTCGTTTAAAGTTAAAATTCAATAATTATTAGAATAAATATTACCTAGAAAATTAGTAAAAAAAAAAATATATTTCTTATAGGAGATATTTTAGGTAACTTAAGAGTTATAATTTTACGAATTTTTAATAGAAGAATAATTTTTCTCTCAGTCAAAGTAGAGACAATTTTCAGAATGCTTCAGGGTTTAAAATGTACGACCAATAAAAACTATAAAATAAATTTTTACTCTTTTCAAAGTATTTGTAGGAATAAAGCTTTTAAATGAAGGTTTTAAAAGCTATTATTAAAATGTGTACTCTTAAAAAGATTGGAGTTTATGTTATCTAGATACACACGTCTATCTTTAGAAGTTATTTGTGCAAACTCTGTTCAGCTAGATAAAAAAAAAAATATTTAAAATAGTTTCATACATAACAGAAATTCAACCTTATCCCACAGGATAAGTTATTTTCCATCGCAAATTTTATGCAAGGCGTCAGATTTGATATCTAACATATCTTCCCGACGCTGCGATAATGCATTTATCTTATTCTGTATCATCAAAAGCAAAATAACTTTCTGAGGGAATGGAATATGAAAATTCTCTTTTCACGACATCGCATTATCTAAATCCACCAGTTGCAAATATTTATAAAAGTTAGGAATATTAATACGTTTTTCAAAGATGTGCGAAATTTTACTATAGTTATTTTTGAATTTCGAAAATGTCACTTGTAGGTTAAGTTTTAGATAGCATGCTAACAGGGCTTGACTAATGTAGGGGCATGCAGGGCAGCTGTCCGGGTCCCTCTTTTTAGGGACCCCATGGGAATAATCAGGATTTTCATTAAAATGTGCCAAATAGTTAAAATTGGCCAAAAATTATCAAAATTCATTTGTTTTCACACATCTAGGAGGGAGTGCGTCCCCCTTTCCCCCTCTGCTTCCAGTACTACCCCCTCCACTCAAACAAAAAACGAACTATATCATTAGAAAACTGATGATTAAAATTTTATTATATAACAACTCTGTATTCTATTGTTTTCAAAAGAAATTTTTTATTGATTTTTTCCTAGTAACGAGGCTAGTTAAAGCCATTAATTATGACCACTTGGGGGCATTTTTTTTTACACATCTTATAACATACGTAGATAAGCAAAGTAAAAGTTTGTAAACAAATACTCTTGTCAATCAATTCATCCTTTGTTTCTACTATTATCCTGCTAGTATTTTTCTTAAAGTTGTGACCATCTTTTTGTGATACCCTGTAAATAGTATGTACTCGGTACGAAATTTATGCATACGTACAATAGGTATGAAGTTTAGTACTAGTCATTTCAGCATGATTCATGAACAATTTGTATGGATATATAGAAGTGGGTCCCTAGAATGATGCTTGTCCCGGGCAGTGTTGAATTCAGACACTTTTCTCCGGGAGGGATTTCTGTGACTCCGGGGGGGAAATTGCACTTTTTGACCATTGAAAACACAAAATCTCAAATCTCCCGTTGGGGGCATCTCATTGTTCCGGAGGAATGTCCCCCCCCCGGGACACCCCCGAATTCAACACTGGTCCCGGGGCCCTGGATAGCCTAAGTCGAGCCCTGCATGCAAAAGTTGTCAAATAATGATATTTTAAAATAAGAATAAAACTTCTTCTTGCACATGTAGAGTAAGGTGATGTAGGAGTGCTATTTAGCTATTTCACTAAATGACAGAAGACATTTGAGGGATTATGTTATACTTTTATACTTTATTTACATTCTTGGATTATTAAGCAACACAAAATTGCATTAATCAACTTATATGAAACAATTTCGGTATTATTTGAAAAAAAAAATATTATCCTCCTTAATGCGTACTTTTGTAAAACGAATGAGGGCAAGAGTGCAAAATCAAGTGCGCAATAAAAGAAGAAAGCGCTTCACTTACAAACGTCACATTTATAGTAGCTACGACTGATACACTGTTAAAACTACAGGTGACACATGACACCTTTAAGAGGTGAAATGCTTGTCTCACCGATAACACCTCTATGGGAGCCAGAATGGCACCCTTAACTAGGGTAAAAGGACAGCAACCCTAATTCAGGGTGCCCCAGGGAGTAGAAGGATGGCACCTAGAGGATATTAATGGTCACATAATAACGTCAGATTTGTAGTGACCATGACCTGTGTAGTCTGTGCACTTTTCGTGCCATCAGTCTACAAGAAATGCATTCGGTACAATACTCTATAATTGGTTCACTGTAGATTTCTGAACAACTTGGACATATTCACACTTTTTCTTTGGTGCAGTTCTTGAGTTCTTGTGTTTACCTTTACTCTTTTTCGATAAAGAGTTTTGGCATTTTTCAGCAGCATCATCTTCAAGCTGTCTTTCGTGTGGTGAGCTGCTTAAAACTTCAGGCCTTCACTGTAAAAAAAATCGGACTGAAAAAAAGGAAATACTACTGGCAATCTAGACGCCAGTACTATTTCTGTTTTTTTTACGGGAATTTTTACCCATAAATTACAGAAAATTTTCCGTTTTTCTGATTAAAAGCGGAAATTTTTCTGTAATTTATGGGTAAAAATTCCCGTGAAAAAACTAAATAGTACTGGCGTCTAGATTGCCAGTGGTATTTCCGTTTTTTAGTCCGTTTTTTTTTTACAGTGTTCTCCTCTTACTATAGGATCACATCACAGATGACTGTGGATTCTATGACTGAACTCTGTTAGTTTTACGTAGAATGAAGTTGTTGAAGTCGAAACCGAAGTTGGGTTTATTTTACAGTGAGCGAGCGTCTTTTCTTTATATAGCTTTTCTGCCTTTTCTGAAATATCATTTTATATTGAATTGAAAGCAATTTGCGTTCCTACTCATTTTGAGTGATTTGTGGTTATATTGACATATGCGGTTCAACTGCTAAAAAAGAATGTAAGTATTTAAAATCCATTTTATAGCTATAAGTCACAAATAAAACAGATAACTTCACAAGAGTGCGTGCGCACTCTTTCCTTATCGTCACTAAATAACTCTGAAAAGTCAGTAATTCTATCTATTGATAGGGAAATCGAATTCACTTAACCGACAAATACAGTACAGCCGCGGGTAACAAAAGTCGCGGATAACCCGAAAAAGACTGAAAATGGGGTGCAAACACGAAAAAAAAAAAAGAAACTTCAAAATAAAAACTATGTTTTAGTGTACAAAAAACATAATAAAACGTTTAAAATACATAAATATGCACAGTACAGCAGAAACCTTTGCTTTACGTCTAAATCACTAAAATAAAGAACAGTAAGCAAGAAACAATGCCATACATACTGTACAAAAAGAGTTGAGTTACAACTTTTGAAAAAAAATCAGTCCCTTGTTTTTGTTTCTTGCTTTAGAAACACGTTTTTTCTTTATTCTAAATTGTAAACTATTGTTTTTCTTTTAGTATGGAATAATTTTTATCTAGAAAATGAAGCTATTCTTGATATGCTCTCCTGGAATTTATCAAAATAGTCTTATTTAATTGTTTAATATTTTAATTGCTGTGTTTACTTTTTGTTAATAAAATAAAGAAAAGACATGAAGACTTTATATCTGATATTTCAAACATGGCAACCGAATCTAGAAATATTCTTCTATTACTTTCGAATACACGAAATTTTCTGTTTATATTTATTAGTAAGGCTTATTGTATTTCCCTTGCTGTTGGCGAGAATTAAAAAAATTCGCTTCGCGGATAAACCGCACTGCGGATCATCTGCTCGCGGATAATCGGGGCTTTACTGTAATACAATAAAAACTAATCGAAAAAAAAAAGTAAATTACCTTTGTAATCTTTATTATGATCCTGTTTTCAAAAACCATAAATATTACAACGAGAATGCCTAAATCACCTTTTCTCTTCTAAATCTTTAAAAATTCCACCAAAATGCGCAGATTTTTTTAACCATAAACTTATTATGTCATTACATAATTTGCAACCATAGATAAACGCAAAATTATGTTTTGGGCTTAGATAATCGCGTACGCTCCGTACGTCTGCAACACCCTACCTTATAGACGAGAAGTTCCACAAATCTTTAATTTATGAGCATACGGCATAATTGTAAGTTATATTAGCATATTTGAAAGTTTCAAAAATCGATTTCTGTTAAAAAAAATCATAGGTCACAATTATTATTATTTTCGGATATTAATTTGGAAGATATACATATATTTTGAAATTTATTTTCGAGAAAAATATATGAATTTATTACCCATAAATTTTTTAACACAGTTCGATTTGAAGAAGCTTGAAATATACGAATCCAAAACTACATATCATGCAGCCAAGTAGCTTTTGCTTATGCTTAAAAAAAAACTACTCTCACTGAAATATCTTCAGCAATGATTACAATTGAATTTAACAGCAAGAGTTGCAAACTTTAAATCTTGATAATTCCTGAAATATTTGAATGAATGTCTTTCCATCTGGAAGGTGCAATGTACTGTAAAAAAACCCCCACATATACCGTCAGAATTATGTGTTCGTATAGGGAATTTTAGAATTTGGTATATTTTCTTTATTAAGACTACCACCTAAGCTTATTTTTTTTATTACCCCCTATCTATTATTTTGTTTTATTGCCCCCTACGTTTATTTAGTTTTCTTCTGATATAATTTGGGGATCAAAATTCACGGGCTCTTTGTTTTTTGGCCGACTGCACACAATATATATTATTACAAATCATTTTTAGGTGCGTTCGTAATTATATAAATACATCGCACCTATGGGTGAATATCACAAAATGTGAGATTTTGAAAACAAAAAATTTGAAAACAAAAATTTTGAAAATTTAAATCGTTTCAAAGTTTCTGATTTTTTTTTTAAATGTTGGTTAAACAGCTGAATAAAGGAATTTATATGTGAAATTGTTAAAGTTTGAAGAGCTTAAGTTCATTTTTATGTAATTATAATTATGTGTCATTTTCTTGGAGTATGTATGTTAGGATAATGACGATTTCATTCTAAAACATTTTTAACATTCTTGGTTTTTTTTTTTTAGATCTAACATTTTAATTTTGTTTAAAGGAACATATTTCTCCAATTTTTACAAAGCCTTTAAACACATCATTTTCAAAGAAATATCTAAAAGAATTTGCTGGTAGCAATGATTTTACTACTTCTGACTTTAACTATGTCAAGAACAAGAAGAATTACTTTGCAGCGCCATCTTTATACCTCATAAAGAACTAAAATGAGCAGGCCAGGACAATGACATTCATTTTCAGTGACAATCATATTTTAATTATGGAAAATTATTTGTAAAATACAGAACTTGTTACCTTCCACATATATGTGTTATATAAGGTATAATTATTAATTAGAAGTTAAAAAACTAGAAAAAGATATTTGTACATGATAACAAAAAGCCTTTTACTTTGCACACATCATAGTGTGACATGCCAGGAAAATGACAATCTGAAATTTTAAGTCTTTTAATTGCTTTATTTTTGTGTCATTATGAATACAATATCTCTTGAAAATACTTCTAAGAATATTTTTTATTAGAATGTAAAAAAAGAAAATTGTATTATGTAACATTAAATAGAAATTTTATTGTGCGGACTGCAATTTCCGTATTTTGTGATATTGACCGCTATAGTCGTCGTCCGGTCCATCTGTCTGTCTGTCCGTCCGCATATAACAGATCAAAAACTACCCAATCGAATGGTCTGAAATTTTAAATATATAATTGTTGCAACATTATGTCGAGTCTTTTCAAATTTTATGAAAATTGGATTTATAGTTTAATGACAGGGACAGTTAAAAGTTTTCCGTTCCATTACGACCAATGGGAACAAAAAAATATTTTAAGTGCATTTTAATGATGTTACAGCTTTTCGAACAGAATGAAACTGATATGAACTTATGAAGTACAATAAAATATACATTTAGTACACTATGCGATGCAAAAAATATTTATGAAACTAGTTATAATACGAACACACCTCATTTACAACGTTTGACGTGCAATTTCCAACTTGTTTAAAAATGTTTGTTGCTTTCAAAGTACATGGATACATTTCAATGAAAAATTATTTCAACTAATAAAACAAGAACTAAAAATCATGCGTCCAGCATATATTATGAAAGAATCATGCGTCCAGCATATATTATGAAAGACTTTCCAACACATTTAAAGTAATGTTACAAAATTTTTACAGTGAAAGTTGAAGTAGTATATGCAATTTAGTATATGCATAACGCATATTCGAAAACCTAATTTCTTCAATTACCATTAATAGTGGTATCAATATTTGAATTTTTCTGTGCAGCTCTGTATATGATCTATAGATTTGTGTGTACTAGCTGGCATGAAAAAAAAAGTTAATTCAAATTCTCATAACTCATTAAACTCATAACTCAGTTGAAAATTTCCGTCATTAAAGGAAATGTGTTTGAGATATTTTTTGCAGCCCTGTATATGATCCAGGGTTCTCGCTGCCACTCGCCATTGTGCCAAATCGCGACAAAATGCTTCACTTGGCGAGTAAACGAACAAACCAAATTCGCCAATTTGCCAAGTGTTCAATTTCTGCTCTTTTTGAGTGTGTGGTGTTCCAATACAGTCGAGATTCTTATTCGCGTTACTGAACGATTGATGACACTTTAACATGTTCAATCGCACTGAACCATATTTATAGGATACTGACTAAACACCATTTCAGTTTAGGAACAGCAAAAGACACAGAAAGGATTTTGCGATATGTATTTCTCTATTGTTAGTTAATCACTATCTATGCGCCGGCGTCGCGCCGGCAAAAACACAAACAAAATAAATATAATTAAATTTTAAAAAATCAAAACATCCGACTGCGTAACAAGCGAACTAATTAATTATTTCTCATCAATGTGAAACTTTTTTATATTACTTACCTATTTTTTTTATTTACTTGTATTGATGACTTTTAAGTTGTGTTTAATTGTTAGTTCCTA
Source organism: Maratus speciosus (assembly GCA_963932465.1). Taxonomy (NCBI): domain Eukaryota; kingdom Metazoa; phylum Arthropoda; class Arachnida; order Araneae; family Salticidae; genus Maratus; species Maratus speciosus. The sequence continues at coordinate 287,970,582 of OZ010794.1, forward strand.
TCTATAAACACTGTTTTGATGAGGCCTATAGATGTCTATGAACATTAGAGTTACAGTAAAGCTAGATAACCTACCTACGCATCTTCCAGGCTGTGTAATATTTAAACGGAGCCTGTAAAATAGTCTAGGAAACATCGTCTTCATTTTGAAAGATCTATCCAATTATATGCCAATGCCACTCAATATGGTGAGTAGATTTATTTTTCGTCTCTACCGCCATTTTGTATTTTACGGCCACCATTTTGAATTTCTGAAAACAAAACCTAGTCCATAACCATCGGACGGTTAAGACGAATCGATAGAGACCTCATTCATTAAAATCCATCCAGCCGTTGGGATGTTTCGAGGGTATAAACAAATACACATACCCAGATACGCGTGAAACATATAACCCTTCTTGGCAGTCGGGTAATTACTCGCACCAATCTCCAAATAGAGGAAAGATTAGCAGGAATGCTGTGTTGAAATTAGCCATTTACCATCCTATTTATTAATTGTTTGCAAAGTATCATAGCCCGGTCAATTTTTTTCTATTGGTTATAAATTGAAATCTCATAACAATATTTAGTGTATCACAACGATAAATCAAAGATGGCTGTTTTTAACTTTCATTTAGACTGCTAAAAGAATGTCTGAAACATTCACATATTTAGGAAACATTTAGAAGGTACTTATCTTTAATGGTTTCTTTAGCGGATAGTAGAATTTCTATAAGCAATTACAAAAAAAAAAAAAAAAAAAAAGAGGTTATTTTTGAACATATTGAAAAAAAGGATAAAATAATGGGTTAACCGTTATACTTATGGTAATATGGTACTTATAAGTACCATTAAAATAACTTATTATAAAATTCATTTAATACGTCGATTAGTTGTAATACAGTTTAAAATGAGTTATAGATACATTACTTCATCTTGTTCCAAAAGCATTATTGGTTACGAATAACAAAAATATTTTTAAAAGGATGACTTCTTTTCCCTTTGCATCTTTTTAGCTTTCTTGGCGTTGGGAGCAGGGGAGGGGGGGAATTTTTTTTCAATTCGAAAATATTTCGATATTTCTATTGTAAGAACATCTTTTTTATACATTTCCTAATTCTACAAAATACTAAGCTAAATATTTAAAATAAAAGATTTGAGAGGGGTTATAAATAGTGCACAAAATCCCTATAAAATCAAATTTGATTAATCCTTCTAAATCCTTCAATCCTTCTAAAATTTATTAAATTATTATGTAAATCTTCTAATGTAGTTTAAACAACTCACGAAAAATGCTTTAGAAGATAAAATTTTCATAAATTCATAATTCAGTACATAAAGGGTTAAAGATAGATTTTTTAATGTTTCACGCCGGATCTATTTTGCTAACAATTCTTTTCATTTGGCTACTGGTTTTTATTTCTTATTCGCCCAATCGCTAATGTTGATCAAAAGCCAACGAGAACCCTGATATGATCTATAGAATTTATACTCACCAAGTAATATGAAAAAAAAAAATCAATTTTAAAACCCATACCACAACTGGAAACGCAGTCTCTCAGCAATTATTGTACATTGGCAGTACTGTAACCTAATTATTTTGTGTATCCCTATAAATGAACTATAAGTTATATGCACACCTGATTCTACTATTAGTGCCTTGTGCCCTCAGTGATATATATGGGGCATTCTCACAATCTTTTGGCTTTTAAGTCCCTGAATAAAAATTTTTACTTCAGTACATATTCTTGAGTGTTTTTTTTAATTTCATATACTGGGGAACATCCATTGCATGGCTGTATAACAATATTAACGAGATAAATAAGTTTTGGACGATGTTGAGAGTCCAAATATACCATGAAATTTCTATACCGCCCCGTGTCCCTGATGCTAATTTTTAAGCTTGGAGCTGTCTGTATAAAATTGTTTCAATAAAAGTAATTTGATGTAATTTTTTTTTCCGAAACTGGGAGTATTGTTTTACATAAATATGTAGCAAAAAATTAACCTGCACACATTTTAACAGTTGTTATTATTTTTTAAAACTCTATCCCTGGGTTTTAGATTCCTTACAGCCCCTCTTGCTAAAATTATACAGAAAATCACTTCAGATGCAACCACATAATATTTTTCAACTTTTTTCTCATGCAGAAGTATGCTAGAGAAAAAATGGCTAAAATTCTTTGACAGGAAATTTACTGCAGAATTTAAATCAGCATTTAAATATCAATTTCAAGCATCGTGTTTTAATTGGTAGGTTTACCGTCCCCAAGGTTTATTCCTGCACTTTTCGAGATAAATAATTTTTTTTTAAGAATTTAATCCAATGTAAATTACTGTTTTTAAAAATCAATGAATATTGTAGCTATCACTTAGTCTTAACATGATTTGCCTAAAAATATGTGGTAATTTTCCTTACCGTCCCATCCTTATCATCCCTTTTTTTCCCTCACCGTCCCTTTTTTGCTATATACCATTCCCATTTTTTCCTTATCACCCCTTCTTTAACACCCCTTTAAAAAAATGTTATACCAACATTTTGTACTAAAAATAGTACATTGTTATTATTTCTCATTTGAATGTCCTGTGGGTACTATGCAAATTCATTATAATTAAAAATTTAAATGAAAATAAAAAGTTATAGTGGTAAAATGGTAAGGAAAATTAAATTCGCAAGTTTAACTTAAACCTCAGTTAAACAAAAAATTTTTCGCTGCTGACCATTTTTTCTTTATTTTGAATCATTAAGACATTCGTCTATAAGTTTAAAATGTTATTTTATTAAGTTTAATTTCACCAGATTTTTATTTCTGAAAGTCAAAAGATTGTGAGAATGCCCCATATAAATTTCAATATGTTTAAAATAGTGTAAGATCATTAAAACACACCGGAGACGACCCCCTCCATATACAATAAACCATAATGTAACCATAATGTAAGCCCATAAACCATAATATAACGAAATTCTTTCGAGTGTCACTGTAAATGAATCGTAACTACTACACACATCTTTTTCAATGCCGAACATGCTATAGTAAACCCCAACAACATATATTAATTACATCGTAATCCGAGCATATTTACGACAGTTAGAGCATGGACAGACGAGAGACGGCAGATAGACAAACTGAGTTCACAAACACTTTTTAGCTATGTTGGAAAGTGTTAAAAAGAATATTTTATATATATATGCCCGATTCCCTATCGAAGAAATTCAATTATCTCCCACTGCGTATAAATTCCTTCCCATCAGAAATTTCATACAATGCTTCAGGTTTGATTTCTGACATAAGTTTCCGATGCTTTGATAATACATATATTTATCTTAATCTACAACACCGAAAGCAAAATAACTTTCCTGAGGAGTGAAATTGGAAAACTCTTTTCAAGTTTCCGCACTATCTAAACCCTCCAGCTAAAACTATTTATAAAAGTCAAGAACATTAATTATAGTTTCTAAAATGTGCGAAGTTTCAATGTATGTAGTTATTTTTGAAAAAGTTACTTATATGTAAAATTTTAGATAAAATGAGTTAATTCATATGTAAAATTTTACATTGTGCATAATTTGAAAATAAGAAAAAAAAAATTTCGTGGTAATAGTATACTGTTAAAAAAAAAAAAAATGTTTCTTAATTTTTGAGAATATAATATAACCACAAAAGAAAATATAAAAAATCCTATCCCGATTTACCCAAGATCCCGAAAGCGTTTTTAGACAGATTTAATAAGAAATACTACTTATTACATTCTGCCTATGTTCGAATTTCTGAAATTTTTTTGCAGATCTACGCCGATCATGACCCCTTTAAAACCAACGCCAGTTCAAGACTTTATCTCTCTATCTATATCTATGTAACATTTTTAATGGACACGATAACTTCCACAATTCTTCATAAATCTCTTCCAAACTGTTACATAAAATCAAGGGGCAGAAAATCTCGGTCACGTTTGTTAATGGGCAAAATCGGACAAAGGGGGTGGAAATAAGGAGAGATTTTGCGAAAATAGAAAAAAAGCCCACAACTTCTTAATTATAGTACACATAAAATCAGTTTAAAGTCATTATTACTTCTAGGAAAAGGGCCAAAAATTTATGTATGTTTATTTTTGATATCATTAAAAATGCGCTCAAGGGGCGAAAAAATAGGGTTTTAGGGAGAAAAGAAATCATAACTTCGTCAATTGTCAAGATATCAAATTCACTTAAACTTATTATAAATCTTCTTAATACTAGCTACAACTTTTATACTGGCAGGTTTTTGATAGGACGATCACTTACAGCAAAAATAAATAAATAAATAAAAAAAGGGGCGGGGTGAAGAAGAAAAATTTCACAGCTTCGACAATTCACAATACATCAAATCTCCTTAAATTTATTATAAATAATTAACTTCTTAATATACATTATAAATCTTCTTAATATTATCTACAACTTTTATATTGACAAGTTTTTGATAAGACTAACTCTTATAGCGAAAAAAAAAACATCTAAATTTACCTGTGCCTGTACTCCAAGCCGGCAGGGATTTTTTTATCTTTAGAAACCTTTGAAATTAATATATATTACAGATAAAAATTATGTAAGTAAATAGTAAGTAAAATAAGAAATAATTATTTACATATTTGACGAATATGTTTTACAGTCAAACATAGAAAATTAATAGCGCTAACATTAACATAAAAACTAACATTATTTTTAATGATCGACCGAAACAGGTTTTTAAGACCGAAACCGAATTTCGGTATTCTTTCTATTTTCGGCCCAAAACGAAAACGAAAATATCTAAATTTTTTTTAAAATTAATTAATGCATACATAAATATGGGGCATTCTCACAATCTGCTGACTTTCACGTCCCTGAATAATAATTTTTATTTTAATACACTTTTTTGTGTTTTTTTAATTTCATATACTGGGGAACATCCCATTGCATGATTGCACAGCAATATTAACGAGATAAATAAGTTTTGGACGATGTTGGGGGTCCAAACACCTGGAAAACTCCTATACCGTCCCGTGTCCCTGATGCTGATTTTTAAGTTTGGAGCTGTCTGGATAAAATTGTTTCAATAAAAATAATTCGATGTAATTTTTTTCTGAAACTGGAAGTATTGTTTTATATAAATATGTAGCTAAAAATTAACATGCACACATTTTTAGGGTTGTTATTATTTTTTAAACTCTGTCCCTGGGTTTTAGATTCCTTACCATCCCTCTTCTAAAATTATACAGAGAATCATTTCAGATGCAGACACAGAATTTTTTTCAATTTTTTTCTCATGCAGAAGTATGCTACAGAAATAATGTCTAAAATTCTTTGGCAGGAAATTTACTGTAGAAGATATACTGTAGTATTAGGGTGGTCACAAGAAATCAATTTTCGAATTTTTACGGAGCCCCCCCCCCATCCCCCCCCCCAAAAAAAATTGCCAATTGGCTAGAGAATGATATTGGAAAAGTTTCAACTCATTTGGATAATATTAACCCGTGCCTCATTGAGGTCAAAGTTCGGAAAAAACGTGATTTTTCGCAAAAAATGCTGTTTTTTTCTTTCTGAAATGAATACAATTAAACCTAGAAACATAATGCTGATCTCATTTCATAAAAAATATTTTTGCTTTGAAAAACAACTCACTACATATTTGTAAAAATTTATAGATTTAAACATATGCGCGTTTTTTAGGACCAGGCTTGATCCTAATCCTAAAAATTGACTTTTTATGAAAATGCGAAAAAACAATGTAACATTCCCTTTCATCTGCTTTCAACATTTTGTTTTTCTTTCTTTGTTTGTTTTTTTCATTTCGTATATAATAAAGGGTTTAATTATGATAAAAATTGAAGTTTAAATTGAAAGATATAAAAGAAAAAACGGGCAAAGAAAGTATAAAAATGGGAACAAAAATTTTAAAATGCATTTTATTATTAAATTTGTGTTACAAGAAAGGAAGCATTATATAGAAAAGAAACTACTATCCCTTACATCATATACCCTGTTGTCATGTTAAGATGGTACACTGTAAAAAAAAAAATCTGTAAAGTTACTAAAGTTTGTCTAGGAAACTGGGATTCCTAGAACTTTTTATGTAACGGCAACAACAAAAATTCCTGTAACAGACGCTGTTGCAGGAATTTTTGTTGTTGCCGTTACATAAAAAGTTCTAGGAATCCCAGTTTCCTAGACAAATTTTAGTAACTTTACAGATTTTTTTTTTCAGTGTAATGGTTCAGATAAGGTCTGTATTGAAATGTTTTTCTACATTCAGATACAACTTTTAACAGAAACGTTTTTGTTCTTCGTCTTTTGTTAAACAGGAATTGAAATCATGGATTAATTTTATTCCCATTTCAGCTGTGTTACCTTAAAATCATTCAGTATTTTTCTTGATTTCAAATAATGTTTATTTTCACACCATACATCGGGATCAGTATTTAGAAATTGTATATTAATATACAATCTAATAAAAAAAATCAGCTTGATATTAAACAAAAACATCGACTTATTTGTTCAATAAATAATCCACTTGGTTGAAACCTATTGTTGCTCTTACATTCCTATCATCAACATAATTTTCTTTTTCAAATAATGTTAATTTTACAGCCATACTTATTTTCACTTTTTCCCAAAGTATTATCAAAAAATGAAAATGCAACTTGAACAGAGTTCAGATACCAAAGGTGGTTTATCATTTTAACGAGTGCTTTGTCTGCAAGCTATTTATAAATTTTTCTTTACTCAACAAGTGATTTTAATAATTGCAGGTCTTGATTGCGGGGAAGTGGAAGCGTTGAGCCATGCTTTTACATAAATATTGATTATAAATAATAAAATGTCTTTAACACCTTCTTTTTCTAAATTTGTTAAAGAGAACTGATCCCTGAAAAGATATATTTTGAGAAAATAAATGACCTGTGATACCCATCGTCGATTAATTGAAATTGGATGTCTTTTGGAGGAAGACGTCTTGTAAAAATTAAACAAAGTTAGATAAATTCTTTATAATCACCCATGGGCTATTACTTTTTTAAATGTTCTATAAGAAATCTTGAAATTTCTTCTGAATTAAGTATTTTATATCTAATATTTTACCATCAATAGCATTTTCATACTTAATCTGGTCCAACTTGGGCCATCCAATCTGAATCTTATTTTAAATAACTGGCTGAAAACAGCTTTTATCTTAATTTGTAAATTATGGTGGCAACATGGTGGCACATTTTCTTTATTCAAAAAATGAGGAAACAGTTTTTCAGCGTAGCTAACAAAAGCTCCCTGTAAATCGGAATTGTGAAATCTGTTTTTGATGAACTCGGTTCTTTATTTTCGAAATAGTTGTTAGCGAAGTCCTATTACACTTCTACTTATAATTAAAATTTGTGATTATTTGGTGGGTGTACTGTAAGTCGAGCAGCTTCTCTGGTGTTCAGTTTAACTTGGGAATATTATGAAACGAAATACATAAAACTTGACAATTACTTACTGCCGGTGATTTGATGAGCATGTGGCCTAATAAAAAAAATCTTGAATTGTTACCATGATACCGAAAGAGGGGATGGGGGTCGGAATGTTTCGTCGATTTAAAAAATAAATAACAATAGCAGGTAATAAAAACAGCTTTGTAATAAAAAGAGAAATTCAGAGGTTCATTTTAAATGCGCTTCAACTGCAATACAAATTGGAAATTCTTTCCATGCACGGAACTAGATAACTAATAATTAACTGTAATTCGTGAAATATTGTTAAAATTACAAAGATTGTCTAATTTCTTTTGCCTTTTAATGCAAATAATAAAAATAACAATATCAAATTTAATAAAAATTATTCATTTCTCATTTTTCACTTCTTTTTCAAAAATGCAGAATTTAAGGATATGGTTCATAAGCTGACTTGAAAAACACTAAATGTCATGAAATATAAGTTTTGATGAGAGTAAAAGTTCAAGCCAACAACATTTTCAATGAAATAAGATAAGATTCAGGTTTCTAAGACAAATAGTTTTCAATTAATGAAAGAAAAACTACGGTTTTTCGCCAAAAATCGCAAATTTTCAAGAATTCAACCTCGATGAGGCACGGGTTAATATTATTCAATTGAGCAGAAACTTTGCCAATCTCATTTTCTAACCGATTGGCAACTTTTAGAAGGGTCCACCGGAAGAAAATGTTAAATATTTTTTCCCCATGTTGCTTGTGACCACCCTACTGTAGTATTGATATTTAAATCAGCATTTAAATATCAATTTCAAGCATCGCGGCTTTACTGGTAGTCTCACCGTCCCCAAGGTTTATTCCTGCAGTTTTCGAGGTAAATTAAAAAAAAAAAAATTAATTTAATCCAATGTTAACAATTGTTTCTAAAAATCAATGAACATTGTGGCTATCACTTAGACTTAACATGATTTTCCTAAAAATAGGTGGTAATTTTCCTAACCGTTCCATCCTTACCGTCCCTTTTTTTACCATTTCATCCCTTTTTTCCAATACCATCCCCCTTTTTTACCTTACCGTCCCTTTTTAACACTTCTTTAAGACAATGTTATAGGAAAATTCTATATTAAAGGTACTACATTGTTATTATTTTTTATTTAAATGTCCTATGGGTACTATGCAAATTCATTATAAGTAAAAATTTAGAAGAAAATAAAAAGTTATAGGGGTAAAATTGTAAGGAAAATTAAACTTGCAAGTTTAACTTAAACCTCAATTAAATAAAAAAATTTTCGCTGCTGACCATTTTTTCTTTATTTTGAATCATTAAGGCATTCGTCTATCAGATTAAAATGTTATTTTAGCAAGTTTAATTTTGTCAGATTTCCCCCCCCCCCCAAAAAAAGTCAAAAGATTGTGAGAATGCCCCATATACATAATTATTAGTCAATTATACGTGTGGCACAAGTTAGCTCTCTGTGCCTCTGTCGAAAATTGTTTGTTTTCATATAAAATAAAATGCAATTGATTCATCTACGACACAAAATAATTTTTTAATTATATGAATTTAATCTAATAAAAAAATATTTTAGGTATACATACCTCGATATATCTTTTAGAATGATTTTTGTAAATAATCTTCATCAGTTTTACTTTCTTAGAGAGCATTCAAAACACTTCTGCGGTTTCAAACTGAAAATTTTCTATTACTGTTAAATCTGCAGATTTTAATGAGCACGTGAAAATCGGCTTCAAAGTTTAGTCCTATATGCATTGCTTGCTTTATAATTTGCACTCACGTCTTGAGTCAGTCATGACTGATAATTAGAAACAACGAAGTTCATAGCAATAAATAAAGAATGTCTTATTTCAGCCGATGTCAATGAATAATGTTGAAAATTTTTGAAGCAAGAAACGAGATTTTTGGAATACAGATATTTTCGGTCCGACCGAATTTTGTGCAGCATTTTCGCCGAAACTCATATTTTGGCCCGAAAACGAAATCAAAACCGAATATTCTGGCGATCTCTAATTATTTGCTTACTCCGTATAAATTCAGTTACTCAGCTGAGAATATTTAATTGTGAATTGATAGCATATTAAAGCCATTCTGGATGGGGAAAGCTGATAAACACTATAAAAACTACTCGGAAACGTTTCCGAAAATGAGTGGTAGCAAAAGAAATTTTATCTAAAATCTTCTTTAAATCTGGAAAATATATTGGTTCCTGAGGTTTCTAAAGCTAAAGAACGCTTTTCTGAATAGTGAGTAATTCGGATGTGGTTATTGTATATTTTCGTACGTGGTTATATTATATTTTCATAGATTAAGAAATTTACAGGGTGTATCAGTAAAGTGGTTACAAACTTTCAGAATAGATAGAGTACACCTAGATGATGGGAAATCACACAGCGATGCATGGTCGGAAACGCTTTCCTGGCGCGGTAGTAACGACAAAAATTCAAGAAAGGCAGGACACGAATAAGAGGAGAAAACATGTTTATTATCCTTTGTACAGCAAAAAACTAAGAAAAAAGAACATTAAAGAGACAACGATCATTATCAAAGTAGGTGTTCGAAATTACGACCCGGGCCGTGATGCACGGAAGCTCATCTCCGGCGCATGGAAGATCTAATGCTTTCGAAAATACCAGGAATATCCAAAACCTCTTCAGCAGCTACCACGATGCGTGCAACAAGTTCCTCAGCACTTTCCAGCATTGTCCCGGCATTTTTGCAGCACTAAGAATGACAAACATGTTTTTCTCCCTGTTCGTGTCCTTCCTTTCTTGTGTTTTGTGTCATCACTACCGCGCCAGGAAAGCGTTTCCGACCATGCATTGCTATGTGATTTCCCATCGCCTAGGTGTACTCTATCTGCTCTGAAAGTTTGTAACCGCTGTACTGATACACACTATATATACAGGGCGTATCAGGAATGATCGTTCAAATTTGATGGCGAGGTAGAAAATTGCAAAAGCAGACAATTTCACATAGGAAACTATGGGGTGCAAAAGAACGCATGACGTTGTAGAGGGCGCTGCGTATCCACAATTTCTGCTCCCGTGCAAAGCTCTCTGGCAAGTTCAGCCGATTGCCATTCGACAAGGTGACTTTGAAGAAGTAACACGAGTCATTATATGTTAAATGAATGTGCAGATATGCATCTAATTTACGGTTTGATGGGGGGAAGTGGTCGGAGAGCTGCGCATATGTATGCAGAACGCTCTAAGCTTCCTCTATTGGAACTCTTCGTGCCGATCGGTTGCCTCCTCTATTAAGACAAGTACTGATAACCGACCCAGTTTCGCGCAGTTGTTGATGAATATGTGCAAACGTTTGCGGCAGTTGGAGTAGCGTTCTGCATACATCTCCGAAAACTTTCTACTATCGCACCTAAATTAGATGCATATCTGAATATTCATTTAAGGCTGTTCTCAAATCGAAAGGGTCAACTTTCTGACATAAGTTTTAATTCATTTTTGTTCGGAAACGCATGAAACTAGAAGGTGTTGTTATTCAGAAACTGTGTCATAACTGTTTTTTCCGTTTTCTTGTAAACGCAATAGATCTTTCAGAAAATACTGTCAAAGTTGGCATTTTGAACTGAACTTTCGAGCGAAAGATGAAAATCCAGTCAGTAAGGGGAGAAAAATGCCGTGTCACATGATCAAAATCGTTTATAACTCCATAGGTAATTTATTGATCCAAAAATGGAAAACACAGTTCGATTCCAAATCGCTTCCATGGTCAGGCTTTCCAATTTCATATCTTTCCGTTAAAAAATGAATTTGTAAATGTGTCAAAACGTTTTGCTCTTGTTGAGTAGAGCAGTTGAGAACAGCCTTAAAGGAAGACACGACTGGGACGCCACGCCCACTTACATTAATTATACTCTAACATTTTATACTCATTTATTATATGTAAACAAATAATATCCAAGTGTTTATACGTATTTTAATTAATGTGTTTGATAAAACTGTGCAAGAACTTCACACAGGTTAGAAGTGCCTAAGTTTTTTTAGGTTTACGAAAAATTGTACTTTTCAGCTAAAAACCCCATTAACTCCTAAAGTACTCGAGCAATTTCGATAAAAATGTTTTCGGTGCTAGAATATAAATATAAGATCATATGTGGCAGGCAGTTTTAAGAAAAAATCAATTAGTTTCAGAAAAAAAAAATCTGAAAAATGGAAAATTTCTGAAAAATTGCCACTGCTCAAAAATAACAGTTTTAGTCTCAGAAAGAAACCGTCTGCCATAAGTCTTGAGCATAAGCCGGTGAATATGGATTCCAAATTTCATCAAAATCAGACTGGTAATTTCCGAGGAAACGGGTCTTAAAGCTTGCACATTTCCCATAGGATTGCACCAAGTCTCGTCTTCCTTTAACATATACCGAATTCCCCCGCATTAGCCAGCATGCCGCAAAATTCGAGGGAGACCAGATTTTTGAATATTAGTCCCTGGTCTTTCCCGGCATGCCGGAAAAAGTGAGGATAGTAATTTCAACAAGTATCTTAAATACTTGCTGACAAAATTTTTTAGGGGGCGCGATCAAATATTTAAAACTGTACCGTTTTAGATGCGGATTTTTGACATGCCCTGGGATAAGTATTACTTATTTAATATAAAATTTCAAAAGTGTACTTACCACTATTTTCGAATAGTAATTTCAACAAATATTTTAAATTCTTCCTTAAGTCCGCCACCCCCTTGAATAGTATATCTACAGGTAGGTTGTTTAACGGAGTTTCGTTCATAAACAGTTTTGTTAAGAATATAATTCGCCCCCTGGTGGTGGGATGTGGAACTAAAGGATTCCAGATTATGGGTGTTTTTTTTTTCAAGATTTTGCACGGTACTGTAGGCAGTGGGGATCCAGTTCGAGGTCTTTTTATGAGATCTTGCAGTACAAATTTCAGGTTCATTTTAGAATATAATTACGGGCCCGGGCAACGCCGGGCGGCTCAGCTAGTAAGATAAATAGAATCTAATAATCACTTAAATATAAAGGAATATATATATACAGAGAGAGAGAGAGAGACAGAGAGAAAAATAAGTATTGATGTTTTTTCCTTAAAATGAAAAATGTTGTTAGAAAACCAAAATAAATCAGCCGCCCGTCCTACAGTATCGATACCTCATATTTTTCGGCATGCTGGTGTACCTCGGTTTTTTCCGGCATGCTGGCTAATGCGGGGGAATATGGTAATAACTCATGTTACTTCTGTAAAGTTACCTTGTCGAATGTCGAGCGGCTGGACTTGCCAGAGGGCTTTGCGCGTGAGCAGAAATTGTGGATACGCAGCGTCCTCTACAACGTCATGCGTTCGTTTGAGCACATACTTTCCTTTGTGAAATTGTCTTCTTTTGCTGTTTTTTAACCCCCCCCCCCACCACCAAATTTGATCGATCATTCCTGATACGCTTTGTATATATTACAGTGAACATGCTTCTATTTTTAAGAAACTGGTAAGTCACATTATATGTCTATGTGTACAGCCGTGGAAAATAAAAATTAAACACCCCTATTAACTCTGCAACAAATTACTCTAGAAGAAAATTACTGGTACCAAACGATTGGAAATAAAGTGTGCTTTTAAATGATGTATATAAAATTTGCTTAGGGGGCCATCTACTTATCGAAACTAACCCAAACTTTGTTTTTTTCAATAGCAATACCCAAGTTTGACACCATAAATAGATTATACACCCTTCAATTAGTCTAAATCCAAGTTTGCATGAAATTCGTATGATTAGTTTCAGAGAATTTAATTATTTTAAAATGAGCTTATTTTGGGGTCTGTATCCATATTGAAGTCCGGTACTCCATTGTTGAAGTGCTACAGATTGTTTATGTCACTTCTATTAACGTATTATTTCTTGCCAATATGAACATCTTACTCGCTTAATATGTTTCGACTATTACCAGCCCAAATGTTTTATTAAAATGAGTAAAGTACAGTCGGACCTCTATTTAACGAACCTCTATTTTGCGAATTTTTCTATTTTGCGAACTTTTACTTGGAACCAAGAACATTTTGCAAATTTCTTCGTAAAATAACCTCCATATAGCGAAGTGTATTCTCTGTTTAACGAACTTTTCCTTGGGATCAAAAATTTTTTTCTCACTATTTCTTAAAAAATTACTGGACATTTCAAACTTATTCTTTCTTTTAACACATTTTATGATGATCAATGACCATGAACAGGTCTTACCAGGCACCTAACTCACCAAGAGTAGTAAAATCGTTGTGATTCTTTGCTTTCCATCCAAGAAGAACAAACTTTCAATATCCCCTTTTAACCCCCAATGAAGCTGCCCCGTGTCCTATAGTTTCCCGTTTTCTAGATTGTTGATCATGATCAATCGTGTTAGTAATTTCGGTTCTTGTAAAATATCAAAGCGAAAGTGCTTGAGCATCAAAGAAAAAAAAATATTCTTCATGAGGGGGATAAAGGCATGAAGAAAAAGAATACTGCTTTAAAATTTGGTATTTCTCCAAACAGCTTATCAACCATAATAAAAAATCGTGATTTTAATGTAAAATTATTTTTTAACTGAAAATACAATGCATTTCTAGACAATGTTTTGTTTCATTCTTATTTCCCTTGCAGATTTCTTTTTGATGGGTAAAATAAATAAAACAAATAGATATAATTTATAAAAAGAGTGTGACTAATTACTTTTTTAAATTATATTTAGTGCTTATGGACTTAAAATGTGTTTTACGTAGTTTAAAGTATTTTAAAGGGTGACTCTCTATTTAACGAATTTTCCATATAACGAACTTTTTTTCGGAATTTAGCGACTTCGTTAAACAGAGGTCCGACTGTATATATTTTTCAAATTATGCTTTTCTGCACATCATAGACCATCTTAAACCGTCATTTTGACGTTTTTTACTCATAACTCGAAAACTACTTGGAAAAAGTTTTTGAATTCCATTCACAACCTGTTGAAATCCATCAAATTGTGAATATGTTTGTGTTTTTTAGTATTACAATCAAATAAAAAAATTATCACATTAGGATTAAAATTTTAAGAGATATTAATAAAAATATGAAAATCTAAGTTAACATTAGAAGCTCTAAATTTTCAGTGTTTATAATTCAAAAACTTATCATCCAAATGACTTGAAATTTCATTTCTAGGCATAGTTTCAACCGAAGATTTAATATATTGTCAAAATTGAGTATTGCCATTGTAAAAAAAAAAAAAAAAAAACAGAGTTTGGTTTGGTTTTAATTCGCACATGCCCCCCTAAGCAAATTTTATATATATCATTTAAAAATAGACTTTATTTCTAATCGTTTGGTACTAGTAACTTTCTTCTATTATAATTAGTTGCAGAATTAGTAAGGGGTGTTTATTTTTTCTTTCCACAACTGTACTTTTTCTAATTAGATAAAAAAAAGTTATTTGTAAATAAAAAGAAAAAACAAAGTTGATGAAAAGAATAAATCTGATATTATTTAAAATATTGTTTTGCTTTGTATTTAAAAAGCAGCGATATACTAGCGTTAAACAATTAAAGTTGAAAACTTTATTCAAAAAATGTTTATCAAAGGAATCCATTTTTCTCCCGCTGGATACATTTCTTTCCATCACAAATTTAATACAAGATTTCAGATTTGATTTCTTACATATTTCCTCGTCGCTATGATAACATATTTATCTTATTCTATAACATCAAAAAGCAAAAACATTTTTGTGAGGAGTGAAATTTTAAAATTCTTTTCAACATTCCGCGCTATCTAAGCGATTCAGCTGGAAATATTTATAGAAAAGTTAGGAACGTTAATATCTTTTTCGAAGTATATTTATTTTCATGTAGTTATTTCAAAATTTTGACTAGTGAATATTTTTCATACAGGAATTTGTGGGTGTTTAAAATTCATCAAATTTTAAAATTTTAAAATAAAAATTATTCTTAGCAGAAGTAGAAACATCAAGTTTCAGAATTCTTTTATTTTATGAATGTATGTTATAAATGTAATGCTCTACAAATATTAATATTAAACATAAAACCCCCCTTGAAATATTGTTTTCAAAGTATATGCCAGATGCATTCCAATTAAAATTATATACAGCTACTAATAAAGTTTTTACACCACTAAATATCTGATTCATAGAAAAAAATACCTGTATGCATTTTTTTTTTTTTTTTTTTTTTTTTTTTTTTTTTTTTTTTTTTTTTTAAGTTTTAAGATTAACTTTTTTTTTGGTTGAAAAACCGATTTTTCGTGTTTTTTTTTCTATAATCAGTAGATTATCCTTATAAAACTATTTGGCCATATTCGAAGTCTTTTTGTAGTTATTGAGTCTTTAGTGAAATGCGTCCGAAGGCTTTAATTGTTTTTGGAGCAAACGCATTTTAAGCAAAATGACTTTTTTCAAACTGGAAGGGATCAGAACGCTAAAACTATTAAACCGATCTTGGTATATTTTTTAAATTAAAGGTGATATAATTTATTGGAGCTTGGAGCCCTTTCAGCCCTTATATACTAGGGGGCTCTTCCCCCTGCCAGCTTCGCCCACCCCGTTCAGGCTTCGCAGCCTCTGAAAACATACTAATGTGCCCTGTTTAAAAAATATTATCAGATTACGGTAGATTAAATGATATTACCAGTATACCAGTGCGGCTATCTTCTGTAATAGCATTGCCATGCTTTTCAGTTTGAATGGGCATTTTTCGGAAACTTTGGCCTCATCCATCGCTGTCGTAATAAATGACATCAGTTTTCGGTATTGATAAGTAAGGTCAATTACACATTTGAAAATCAGCTTGTATAAAATGGTTAGGTTAAAAATGAGGCTATCTTCCTGAGTTTTATAACGACGCAATGGACAATATTCTTCCTTTAGGTTTGAGGTTAAAAAAACTGAAATAGCTTTCAGATCCGCGTATTGAAAAGCATTGTGTTTTGAAATTTTACGCTTATATTTTGTCTTGATCGAGTTTTAGGTATTTCAAGAACAGGTAGGACTTATTCATGAATTCTTTTGTTTATTTTAATACGCCATCATGCATATTTTCAGGTTATTTTTACTATGTATATATACTTGTATTAATTAATAAGAATAACCTAATTTTCTAATATGTATTTATTATAGATAGATTTTGTATGAAATACTACCTATTGCGATCGCTCCCATGTTGGAATTTCTGAAAATATTTTGCAGATCTACACCGATCATGACCCCTAGAACCCCAAACCACCCTCAGTAAAACACTTTATCTATCTATATATATATATCACTTTTTTATGGATACGATAACTTCCGTAGTTCTGCACAAATCTCTTCCAAACGGATACATAAAATCAAAGGGTAGAAAATCTCGGTCAAGTTCGTTAATGGGCAAAATCGGACCAAGGGGGAGGAAATAGAGAGGGGTTTTGTGAAAACCGAAAAAACCCCATAACTTCTTAATTTTTATGCATATCAAATAAGTTTAAAGTTATTATTACTTCTAGGAAAAGGGCAAAAAATCTATGACTCACAGATTTTTGATAAAATTAAAAATGGTCTCAAGGGGTGCAAAAAGTAGGATTTTAGGGAGAAAAAAATTCCTAACTTCGTCAATTCTTAAGATATCAAATTAACTTAAACTTATTATAAATATTCTTAATATTATCTAAAACTTTTATATTGACAAATTTTTGATAGGACCAACTTTTACTGAAAATAAATAAATAAATAAATAGAAACGAAAATAATGGGGGGGGGGGGGGGGGGTTGAAGAAGAAAACAATTCATAACTTCGTCAATTCACAAGATATATAATCCGCTTGAATTTATAAAACGTCTTATCAATATTATCTACAACTTCCATATTAAAAGGTTTTTGATAGAATCAACTCTTACAGAAAAAAAAAAAAAAAAAAAAAAAAAAAAAGAAAAAAATAGGGGTTGACGAAAAAATTATTGTATTAATGGTGTACTCAAATCCAAACGGTTTATTTTCTGACTCATTTTTAAATTCGTTTTCGCTCTCCAACGCACGCATCCTTGTTGGCAGGTTCTCTTATTCAGCAACTATATAAAATGCTCTATTGGTCGATTTTTTGATAAAGACAGAATGTATTTCAAAAAATGCTGTCAAAGTGGATATTTTGAACCGAATTTCCCGAAGCGATAGTGCTGGAAACGAAAAAATGGTCGTACTGAGAAAATAATTGTAAATCAAGTTCTAATTAATTGAACGGAAAATAAAAACACAGGTTGCTTATAAATCTCTTCAAAAAATCACGTCAGCAAGATTCATGTTTTTATTTTTAAAAATGTGTCAGAAAATGTTGAGTTGTTGAGAGGGGAAAAATATTATTTTAATACCGACTTAATATGATTTTGATAAAACGAGCTCTTACAGAAAAATGAAATTAAAAATTCGTCAAAAGCGGCATGATAAAATTGTTAAACTGGGTTTATCTCTAATCGTGATTTAGTTTTCGTTGAAATTAGTACTTAACTTCGAAATCTACCTCCGCCTGTAGGAGCCGACAGGGATTTTATTTAATAGTTATTCGTACAAAATAAATCGAAAGTGTTTTGCGCATACATTTACCTGTATTTATGCTGCATGAAGTGGTGTAATATATAAACAAATTTGCTTGCTGCGCTACTTTTATACCACGTGACGCCAGTCTCCGGAATGAAAATCGTTTTAAATGTATCGTTTTAATATATGATGTAATTTTCCCTATTAAATGCATTAATCATGTAATAATTTTTTTTTCTCTTTTAAGGTTCACGGCACATATATTATTTAACTTAAATGAATTTGGAAATATTATTTGAGCTTTTTAAATATGATCTAATATTTACCATCAAAAGTTTTACACGTGTAATAATTTAATTATTTTAGGCACTTTAAATATTACGATATTTAATGTTTGTGTCTTTTACACATTATGTAATTATCACCATTAAACGCGTTTCGCGTATGATAATTTCATTATTTTAAAGTTTTCGTACTTTTGTAATATTTTATGTGTAAAGGTGTTGAACTGTTGACGTAACTTTCCTTATTTTCTGCTTTTAACACGTGATCATTTAATTCTTATTTCAAAATCTTTATTTTATTTATTTTATTTTTTTTACGACTATGGAATTTGACAGTGACAGACGATTTTTGGTTTCTAAAATAAACAGATGTTGGATGATCGAAATGTGAAAAACGTTTTTATTTATTTATTTTTCCTGAAAAACATAATTTCATCACAATATTGTCTTCACTATCGATTGAAATAAATGATAATTTCAATTTCAATTCGAAAATTACGAAAAATAAATTTAATAATCCCTATGTTTTCCCCCCTTTTCCACAAAAATGGAGTAATCTAATTTCCATCGTTATACAAATGTCATTAAAATTAGAAAAAAATTAATACCTCAAAAACTAATTCAAAATTTAAAATTCTAATCCCAGTTTTGACATCTGTGGATCAATACGGATAATTAATATTTATTTCCCCGCCAAAACTTCCATATTTTAAGAGAAATAGCCCTGAAACTTAATCAGCCGTTTAATAAGTCGTTTCACAAAATCGTTTCACAAATTCTTTTCATAAATTCGTTTCATTAGGATTTTATATATAAGGGATAAATAAGATAAACATAGATGAACATTTTTAGAAGCACGCCAAAGGGCGAAAGAAGGGCTCAGAAATAGTCAGAGGTCCATGAGGGGTTATGGGGGAGGGGAAGCTCCCCCTCCAATGTTTGTGAAACTTGGGAAATTTGAGTTGGGAAATTCTTGATTTTTAAAAGACCTTTTTTCTTTAAAAGAAAAATAGAAAAAAAATTATGATTAAAAAAAATTTTTTTTGGTAGCTTCTTTTCTGTGAACTGTAACTATAAACAAGTTAAATAATAAAAAGAAATACAAAAAGAAAGCAGCCAGACTCCCTCGGTCATTGTGTTTTTCTATTCTATGAAAATATCATACATCCACTAGACCTTAATTTCTCTACTCCTGTCCATCAATAGCTGACTCTAATCCGTATCGTTTATTTCCTCCAAAACATTGTTCCTTACCCAACAATTTCAAAATAACGCCAGTGATTCTTATTAAGAATCACTGACATTATTTTCATATGAAGAGCAATTATAATTCGTACACAATAGAAGACAAACAATTCACAAAACTGAAACTAATACTAGTTGACTAAAAATAAAAAGAAAAGGGTCATTTCACATTAGATCTTTAAAAATAAAATAAACCTTCCAATTAAAAAATATCCTACTGTCACAAACGAAAATTGGAGAACAAATTATTCATGTGTTTTCTGATTGGCGTTATATCAATAGGTCGTCGCCAGGTCCTTAGTCGTTGCCATCAATGTCAGACATAAATCTGCATACATCACGAATTTTCTTTTAAAATAGCATTCTATTCTAATACTGGAAAAGAAAAACACGATGTCTCTTTCTCCTTCATTTTGATCTCAAATAGCACTAAAATAAGTTGAAATGGAATAACTAATTTTTAAGAAAACAAGTAAGAAAAATCATGCGTTAAGCATAGATTTGAAACACTTTCCAACACTTTCTGAATGCTTTAACAAAACTTCGTTATTTAGGGAAAAAAGGTATATAAGGGAAATAACTAGACATTTTAGAAAACTTCATAAAACATTTGGAAAACTAATTTCAGCAGTTACCGTCCATAGCAAATATGTATTCCAATTATTTTGAACAGCCTTGTATTTGATCTGTAGGTCGATATATATACTATATAATGGAGAAATTTAGTTTAGCAAGAAAACACATAACAGGTTGAAATTTCTCTTTCAGCAATTTATACTAATAGATGGAAACATACTTGTATACTTTTGTACAATCTTGTAGTTAACCTAGTATCTTTATTACACGCCACTATTTAGCTAAAGTTTAATTCAAAGTAAAACATTCTTAAAACTTCTGGAATGACATTTCCAGAAATTATCATTTATAGACGGCCACGTATCCAATTCTTTGTGTGAATCTGTATGTCATTTTATCTATGTTCTACAAACATTTCTTAGTAAATTAAATGCAGTTCAACGTAAAAATGCATAACTCATTTAAAAACCATCTTTAAGCAATCTGCAATCATACCCAGTAACCATTACGAATTCTTTTGTGTAGCCCTGTATATGAATTACAGCATTTATAGACACCATATACAATGCATAAATATAGTGAAAGATAAAAGCACATAACATAATTAGAAATGCATTTCCAGTAATCATCGCTACCGTAGAGTACTTTGGATACAATATAGTATCTGAAATCTTTCGTGTGTCCGTGTAAATGCGATGCACTTCGTATTATACATGAAATAAGTTATAGTAAACCTCAGCGACGTATATAAATTTAATTATACATGAAATAATTTAACATAATTAAAATACGCCGGAAAAATTCCCTCCACCCCTATATCATTATGTAACGGAATTCTTTTGTGTGGCCCTGTAAATGAATAATAATTATTCTTTGCACCGCATATTCTACAGAATGCATAGTTTGGTGCACTTGATAAATGCATATCAATTTTATTATGTTTGAAAGCATGTAACATCATTAAAAATCATTTTAAACGATTTTTTCTCATAGGCCGTAATGTAACGGAAAACTTTTCACTGTCCCTGTAAATGAACTATACATGCTGCAAACTTCATTTGAAATAGGGTTCGTGCTATGGTAGAGGTCACTAACATCGAAAAATTTCAGAACGATCAGAGTATATTTACGGGAGTTAGAGCGCGTACAGACAGCCAGACAAACCGAAGTCATAAACACTTTTCAACTTTGTTGGAAAGTGTTAAAAAGAAACAAAAAGTTTTTTTTCTTCTTTCTATAGATGAATAAACAAAATTTCCAGTTTCAGAAAGAATGAGCCCCAACTTCCTTAACTATTCATTTTGCAATTGTTTATCTTATCTTTTGATCTTTATTTTCATGTCGAATTATTCCAAGATAGGAAAATAGAAAATGAACTAGTTTAGATTTAAATTATCTAAGTGATAGAGGTGTATTTAAATTTTCATTAAACGAACCTATAATTAGAATTTTTATGTTTTTAGTTTCAGTATTTCTCTTTCGAACGATTTTTTTTTAATGCATGACTATCATTATCATACATATTTTGCACATACCGGGTGTCCCAAAAAGGACTGACTGATTTTAAAATTCAATAACTTGCAAACGGTGACAGATATTAAAAAAATTCTTGCAGGAGGGTTATGCATAAGGTCAAAAGTTTTATTACAGTGATTTTCAATTTTAGTTCGATTTACAAACAACAGATGGCGCTGTAAGCAATAGTCGCTAAATACAGGCTCGATTTTTGGTCCTTTATCTTGTTCCATGCAGAAAAAGGAGATGGAAATGTATTATCCGGGCCACGAAGTCCCAAAAATCGAGCCTGAATTTAGCGACTATTGCTTACAGCGCCATCTATTGTTTGTAAATCGAACTAAAATTGAAAATCACTGTAATAAAACTTTTGACTTTATGCATAACCCTCCTGCAAGAATTTTTTTAATATCTGTCACCGTTTGCAAGTTATTGAATTTTAAAATCAGTCAGTCCTTTTTGGGACACCCGGTATCATCTGATCATTAAGATGTTACTCGGCGCAGTGTAATATAAATTAAAAACTACGTTAAAAATGCCAGAATGTTTAGATACATTCTGGTGTTGTTAACGTTCTCTTTAAATTTATATTAGATATAATTTGAGTTGGAAATTAGTTTGTTTCAAGTAGGGAAAAATTTCACCCCCCCCCCCCCCCCCCAATAAATATCCGTATTTACGCCCCTGGATGTCTCCCACTCTGTTGATTTTCCACCATTTGACCTCAAAGCTCCAGACAATATTATCTACTTTTGTAATCCTTAGCAAACATGGATTGCAAGTGACTCTGGTGATCTATCGGATCACACCCGTTTGGAAGTTCACGGCGCCCACTCTAAGGCCTCCACCCACGCAACTCGAGCCCCAATATGAATTCTTTTATTAAAAAATGAAATGTTCTATACAAATGCTAACAAATAACATGCAGAAAACCCGGAGCTAAAATCTTCATTCCTATTCCATAAAAAAATTGATAAAAAGCATAATTTTTTTCGGCCTTCTACAGGGAAAAAAACCCTTTAAGGGCAGTCGGAATCCCCTATACCTGCCATGTTAAATTAATGTACCTTTTTCTCATAAACTATTTAAGATATGGACTTGAAATTTTTTTTATGCATAAAATAAACAATTCTTAATAATCTGAAGTTAAATTTATAATTAAGGGGTCTCAGGACTCTTAAAATTGGAAAAAATGAAAAAAAGGACCATTTTTAGCATTTAATATCTTAAAATGTATTTGATATTAAGACAAAATTTTAAATGGGAATGAAAAATACAAGTATGCTCTTTCATTTCAAATATTTGAAAAATTACAAGATGCAGAATTAACATTTACAGGGGACTTCAAACTGTCAGACATTTGACGAGCAGAAAATCGGCATAACAGCTCATGCGCACGATTACAAAATAAATTTTTCAACTAGAATGAAAATTTTGGTGCCTAGTTATACCTCAGATTATAATAATTACACTAAACCTAAATAAATTTGTATTTAAAGCATTTTTATATTTTTAATACAAAATTGTATTTAGCTAATGCAACATTTAGAAAATTTCAACAATATAAACACCTTAAAAAATATTTTCTTTTTACAATAAAAAGAAAATTTTAGGTTCAGTTTATACAGACTAACATGAAACATATGTTTTGAAAATTTCATGAAAAAATATTCAAAAGTTTTTGAGATATCGTGCGCGTTATGCCCAAAAATCGTCATTTGGAGAAAAATGACTTCAAATTTCTGGAAACACCACTTCAGCTATTGAGCGAGTATAATTCTAAATGCCATAACTTTTATTCTAATGGGAATTTCAAGATAACAATTATATCAAAATGTTCAGAAAACATAGCAGTTTAACATCTAAAAAAATTAAAATTTCGAAAATTTTAGAGCTTTAAGAGCCCTGAGACCCCTTAAATAAAGCTTAGATATATATTTTTTTAAATCTGAAGTAGAAACCACATTTAAATTTCAAAAAACACGCCATTTTTTCAAAGATAATAAAAAAAATTCTTTTTGTGAGTTTAAACAATTCACCTCAGATTAACCCTTTCCGGCACGATCAATGTTTATTGTAAAATGATGAAATGATTGACTGACATCGGAATTTTAAAACGACTTTTTTAGAAATTAAAAACATGTTACTTTAACTATTCATTATAAAAGCAAAATTTTACTAAAATATTCTTGGTGCCGATCATAAGTTTGGAATTAAAATTAGGTATCCCGACCCGGGCACACTGTGCCGGAAAGGGTTAAACAGGGATATGTATAGAATGTTCAAGCAAAATTTCAAGTCATAATGTATAATAGTTTTTTTCAAAAAGGTACATCGAAGTTAAAAAAACAACATTTTGAGAAAATCAAATTTAAAGTAAACGCAATAGTAGTAAAGTAGATAAACAAACAGAATTACTAAAAATTTTCCAACTTTTGGTTGCCGTAGAAACAAAAGTAATACATCAGTAGAAAGAGGTGAAATAGTAGATTCAAAATATAAAAAATCGAAAATTCAAAATTTTGTACGTTTTGACCTTCCTAAGATGCTATGTGCAACCCTATTTTGTGGGAATGTCCTTGTGGTTAAACTATAAATAAAGACACGTATTTCTTAACTTAGGAAAATATAATATTGGGTGAACCAAAAGTTTTGCCCTGATTATAAATATTTATTGTTCTCAAACTATTATAATTAGACATATGTTTCTTTGGATACATTGCAAGTACTGTTATAAATTTTGTTATAAGACCACGTACCTCAGTAAATTTCAACGTGTGCCCCCTTGGCAGGTAGGAGAATGTCTAAGCGGCATTCTAGTTCCAGCCAAGTGCCCTTTAATGTGTCTCCTGTTACAGTACACACATCAGCTTGTATTCTAGTCTTCAGTTCTTCAACGTCAGCAATTGGTGTGGCAAAGGCTCTGTCCTTGATCAAACCGAAAAATCCAGAGGATTCATATCTGGAGGGCGCGGTTTCGAGGGTGTTGGTCTACGCCTTCCAATCCACCGATCCGCAAATGTTTCGTTTAAAAACTACTAAAACTGACCTATCCAATGATACAACAAGCTACATTATTATACAAACGGTTAATTTCTAATGAATTATTATAATCAGGGCAGGATTTTTGGTTCCTGTATATCCATGAACGAAAATTCACAACATCCTCTTTCAAGTTAGTAACGATTCCAAAAAGCCCTCTTTATCTTTAGAAGCTCCAGAAACTAATAAATTTTCGAGCTTTAACCCCTTAACCTACAATGACGGGCATAGCCCACGTCCGATGATCGAGCCAAATGTAAATTCTTCGTACCACTAAAATTTTACAGTATATATAGTTTAATTTAATCGTCAAAATTCCATGATTAAACAAGGCGAAAATCTCTATTAAATTTTAGTGGTAGCTATGGATTTGCCAAACCGTGGAGCTGTTAAAAGTAAATCGTAGGTTAACCCCTTCGGGACGGGAGCCTTTTACGAAATTTTTAATATTTTCTCACCGTTTTTTAAAAACATAAATTTGTGTCTCCTTAAACCGATAAAATGCGCTGATTAAATAAGGCATATTTTACAGTAAAATTTTACTGGTGAAGAAAAAGAAGGATTCTGAGCGCTTTATGCGGCACGTATACGTGCCGCTCGTCCCCAAGGGGTTAAGGGGTTAAAGAATCATTTAGTAAACCAAACCTTCTTTTTCTTTTCGCTGATTGTCAGAAACGTATACGAGTAATTTTAAAGTATATTAATAAGCAGTTATTTCAACCCAGGTTAAATTTAGAACCCAGAAATATTTTCTTCCATTCACGTAAATATTTCTGGCAGCACTGCTACCGGAATTAGTCGAGAATTGAATCATGTCCGTTTCTTTTTCTCTACGGCAATAAAGAAAATATCCCCCAATTCAAGAAATTCTCGTTCTTTTTTCCCGTTCTAGAACAGAAAATTTCCGTAATCTGACAAAATGAGTTTTTTAAGAAGTACTTCACTGTCAGAAAAACTCGTCAATATGCGCTAAATTATTCCTCATTTTTTAACAAATAATTTCCGTACTCCTAGAAAACATGTTTTATCCGTGAATTCTCCCCGAACGTCTAAAAAGAGGGAAAAATTCCGTTCATTCCTAGCACGCATGCGTATTGGGTCTATTGATAATAAATCCGAATTTATTTTAAAAATGAAAAAACAAAAATTCTATAAATTAAGATTTCTAATTTAATTAAAAAAGACAAAAAAAATTTCGAATTTCAAAATAAATAACAATTACTTTTCTCGGAACAGATGCCATAAGTTCCCCCGGCCGCCATCTTAGAATTCTTCTTGGCGTGAAAACCCCTTTTCCGCCAAGTAGTAAATGTCGCCAAGCACCGGTTTATACACATGTTTTGGCTTAACGAAAATAAAATGTAAATAATAAACAAAATTAGCTAAACTGGCAATCAGTAATCCTTGTATGAGCGCTTCGCGCACATTTACCGAAAAAAAAAACACCGCAGAATTCAGCATTCCTCGCGGGATAGCATTCTCAAAATTCAGCAGTTCTCGATTTGTAGCAATCTCAAAACGTAAAAAACTCTTAAAGCAGCAAAATATACATAAAAAATGAAACTCCCTAAAGTGGCAATTAGCAATAGTTGTATGAGCGCTTCGCGCTCATTTATCGAAAAAAAAACCATCGCCGAATTCAGCATTTTTCGTGGTATAGCATTCTCAAAATTCAGCAGTTCTCGTTTTGTAGCAATTTCAAAATGTAAAAAACTCTTAAAGCCACAAAATATACATAAAATTAGCAACATACCTTAACAGACATCTGCTTTCTTGAAGCCTCCAGCACAAAATATCTCTCATAACACCGCCGTCATTTTCCAAAATAGGCTTAATACGCATTGACACGCTATAAACAAACCCCCCTTTCTTGTCAAAATGTCCTCATATTTCTTAATTACTTCAGCAAGATCGTTTAAACGGACTACAGAAACTTTAGTCAATGAAATACATCCAATAAATTTAACATAAAAATAAAAAGACAACGATAGAACACGATACACGATATCAAAATACATGCACAAAATTCTAAGCTTCTCAGGGGTTGCCAGAACACGACACGTCACACGAGGTTTCCATATCGAGTTTGTCATATCCATAAACACCGCCAACACGCCAACAAAAAATCGCCAAACAATTCAAAACAACAACGGTTGAGGGAAGATGCGGCATCTATGCCCTTTTCCCATTCATTGAAAAGTGCTCACAATTTATTTTTTAAAGCCGAATAAGTTGAATAAAGTTAAATAAAGTTGAATTTATAAAGTTGTTTATAAATAAATATTAGCATTTAAAATATACTTTAAATGAACACATTTAAAAGATATTTTAATTAAGAAAATTAAATGGAAAAAAATCAATATTACTCGGAAAAAAAAATCTTATCTAATAAAAATATAATCGTAATTTTACCTCCAGCAATCTACGTAAAAATATTTAAAATCCATATTTTTATAATATACTGATACTAAAATAGAAAAACCTCAGCCACAATCTCGTTAAAGACGAAATCTTCCCGAAATGCACTTGAAATTTAAAAGCTTTTTAAAGAAATTGATGAAGCCATACCCATCTCAAGCAAACATATTTACTTCAAAGCGTTTCACTGCTGTGCAACTATAGCTCAGTGCTAACTCGTTCTTCTCGCAACGCTGAGATGGCTGGTTCGAATCCAACGTCAGCCGCTTTTGCTTTTTCCCAACTTTCTTCAATTGACGGAAATTTTACCTACTGTAACGGATGAAAAAAAGAAAACGAATATTCGTCAATTTGCGGAAATATGCCGGCAGCACTGCTGCCAGTAGAATTTCCGTGAATTGAAGAAAGTTTTTTTGAGAGTGTTCTCTCGTTGTTCCATCGATGACCTTAGCTTTGAAACTGGGACCGCGTATTTTGAATCGAGCATCCTAACCACTCGGCCAGCGAGCACTAGGAGGAAATTTAAGGGGACCGGGAAAGTCCTATCTTCGCCATGTTAAATTCGCCAACTTTATGTACATTTTTCTCAGAAATGGTGAAAAATGAGGTCTGAATTTTTTAGAGTAGTTAGAATAACATGATTTACGTATTTTAACAGACCATTTTCTTTCTAAGTGAAACTCAAAATTAATTATTAATTATTTATTGAAAATCATTTTTAAATTAGCATTTTTGGTAACATTTCACTGCCTAAAATAAATAATTCTCAGCACATCATTAAATCACTGTGACTATACAATATATCATTATATAAGTATTAAAAAAAATCTGAGTTCTTAAGTTTAATAGATATTGAAAAAAAAAAAAGAACATAAACATGAAAAATCCACGTTTTGAGAAAAAGTCAATTAAAGATTTAAATGGCCATTAAGCTAGGTACTCTTAGAAAAGAATGAATAATTTCAACACTTATTTTTTTATGTATAAACATGTATGACGCATCGTTGGAAATATAAAAGTTTAAACTATTTAATGATATAAAAAAGTAAAAATCGATTTTTTGTTGAATTTTACTTTCCCGGTACCCTTAAAATGAAGATATGGGTTTGCTTGAAATGGGGGATTGGTAAAGGCTTGTTAAATTTCTTATTAAGACAGCTCGGAAATTTAAACGTAATTGCAGGGACATTTCGTAGTTATGAAATAATGGTTGGTGTTTTAATTCTTGAATAATAGAGGATAAAAAGTATTGCATATTAGACAATTTAAGAAGGTATAATTTGACTGTTAGATGTAAAATAACAATATCATATTTTTAGTGAACCCA
Source organism: Maratus speciosus (assembly GCA_963932465.1). Classification (NCBI taxonomy): domain Eukaryota; kingdom Metazoa; phylum Arthropoda; class Arachnida; order Araneae; family Salticidae; genus Maratus; species Maratus speciosus. Next base: position 287,998,907 of record OZ010794.1, read on the forward strand.
TTACCCGCTGGTGTTGCGTTCACGCAACAGTAAAATTAAATGCCCCTGCATAAATTTATTATCTTGCCACCAGTATTTTGGAATTAAAAAATTTGGCTTATTTAATAGCAGAAACTTTGATCATTGAATAAAGTAAAGATTTTCTTTCAAACAATTGTGGTAGCAAACGGTTTTCTGCAAAAAAGTTGAAGATCCATATGTTATAGTTTCGGCGGTTAATGGGTTAAATTTTAGAAGAAATGTTTGCAGTTTTGTATAAGATCGATTTTTTTAACTTGATTGAACTACTATACATTTTTTAACTGTGTTCTTTTAGGATATATTTTACTTGCTAATATTTAATACTATTGGGAATAAATTTAAATGAACGAGAAAATTGCCACTTTATTAAATTCGAAAGAATTATTTTTGTTTGTTTGTTTTCAAATAAATTAGAAATTTTAATTTATTGAATTTTCGGTTTTTCATTTAAAAAGCAAATTCGAACTTTGGCATTAATACAGCCAATACCCAAGCGTGCAAGAAGTGAACGGAAAATTTCCCTCTTTTTCAGACTTTCGGGAACAATTAACGGAAAAAGCATTTTTTTTAACGGAAAATATTTGTTTAAAGATGACGAATAATTTAGTGTATAACGACGAATTTTTTTGACAGTGCATCTTCAACAAGCGTGACAAACGTGATAAATTAACAGCATTAACATTAAGATTGAAATTTATGTTATTTTGTTACAATTGTATGTATAAATTCAGGCACGCATCTGAAAATGTTTAGTTGGGAATAAATAGCATTCTAAAAAGCGATAAGGTTAGTTGGGGCAACTGGGCCATGATTTTACAATGTGACTCTGGAGCTTCTGACAATTCAGCTTTGAAAAGCTAATGTTTATTTGAATTAAAGTCTGAATTTCTCTAAATGTGTTCAGTTAGGTTCCCTCTATCAGACAGAAATGCACAAAATTACATTTTAATATTTAAAAATATAAAAATATGCGTATTTCATCTTTCTTTCCTCATGGGTTCCGTTGCCCCATAAAAATGGGGTAGCTGGACCAAGAGGGTCTATGTTCCACACTCGTTTATTATTTTTTTTTCATATGGATATCAGGTCTGGTTTGAAAAAGTGTAAACAACTTAAAAAAATTTAAACCAGGCAGATCATGTAAATTATATATCATCTAAAGAGCGTTGTAAGGGAAACCTTTGCTGTCAATGTGTCTAAAAAAAGCACTAAAAGTGAAATTATTAGATTTATTTATACAAAAAACATAAAAATTAAGTAAGTACTTATGTACTTTAGTATAGGTAATAAGTATAAAAGTCACATGGGTATTTTAAGGAAAAAAATAGCAAGGTAAATCTATGAACAAACGGCTATGTAAATACTTAAGTATTTTATATGTATCCAGGGGTTGTATTATATAGAGAAATTTTATTGTTCCTACAGGAACCCTTAGTGAGTGACTTTCATGATAATTTTATTTAACATATTCTAAAGAAAGGTGCGATGGAGATATTATTTTCAAAATAGTGGTAGGAACAATAAAAGTTTCCCTATAGAATGCGACCCCTGTGTATCATACAGTTTCAAGTTTTGGCTATATCGCATTCAGGGGCAAGGTACTTGCATTCGTAAAATGTTGAAATAATTTAATGACACCAGTATTTACAAGAGAATCTATTTGCAAACAAGTAAAAGTATATTTTAGCGTACTTAATAAAGGTGAAATTTTCATTATAAAATTCCGGTGCGAATGTGGCAATTAGGAATTAAAATTATGTGATGCCATAATGGCATAACTGCCTCACAAGGGGTCAAGACATTTGGTTTGATACATCCAATATGCTTTTTAAAACTTTTATTACGTAATTTTAATAAGGTATTCTATAACTTTCTTTATTGTGAGCAAAAAATAATGGAGAAATTTATTTCCCGTAGTAAGAGAAACTCAAAAAATTATTTACAACTATTGGGGTAACTGGATCCAGCATGGTCCAGTTATCCCGGATTCACGTCCCAGTTACCCCTTTCTTGAAAAATTTATGGGGTAACTGGGACACCGAGCTTACATTTGAAACATGAAGTAAATATTCATAGATACCTAATAATATTAATGTAGTTATATGCCTAATCTTTTTTTTTAAAAAAAGATTGTTTAATAAAAGTACTTACAGTATTTTAATAAAAACCCGAGGAAGTTCAACCATATTGACGTTGTTTTTAAAAAAAGACACGTAAATTTTTGACAACCTATATCAGCAAAGTGAGAGTTATGATTGAGTTGAAGCACGTTGTTTTAGGTTAGTTGTAGGTTAGTTGTTTTAGGTTGTTAAGTAGAGATTAAGGTGCATTGTTCACAAAAGCTAAAACTTAAAAAACACCAACAGTTTTTTATAAAATAGCCTATGGCCCAGTTACCTCGTGGGTCCAGTCAGCGCCTGATTACTAACGGGCACAATCCCACCAGTGATAAGAAAGAGAAAATTTTTCCTCATTCAAGGCAGAAATTTTACATGAAATCGACGTTTTGATAAGGCGAATATTTCTTTTAAAATTTATTGGTGTAAGTGTGCCCCGTTCGTAATCAGGCCCTGGGTCCAATTACCTCAACTAACCTTATTGCGTTTTAAGAAAACTGATAAATATACTATAAAAATTAGTCGGAAACATTTCCGAAAATCAGTGCCAGCAAAAGGCACTTTACTTTTATAAACGATTCTTTAAATCGGTAAAATATAATGGTATCTGATGTTTATATTGATAAAGGACGATTTTAGGAATCAGGGTAACACATTGTGTATTTTCTTTCTTCGTTATATGATATTTTCATGGATTAGGGAACATTTGTATTTATTTATTTATTATTATTATTATTTTTTTTTACGATGTAGATAAAAATTATCTGATAATGTATTTTTAAAAATAATAACATGTTTAAAAAATAAACAATTAAATTTAAAAACTCAAAAAACCGACTGTGTAAAAAGCGAACTAATTAATTATTTCTCATCAATATGAAACTATTTTTTCAATTATCCTACTATTAGCTCACACTCTCGCTATATATATCATGTTCAAATGTTTAATCGTTAATAAAATACTTATTATTCATCCAATCAAGCTCAAATAAATGTTTTTAAACTTGCAGTGGATGACACTTGATGTTGATCTAGTTCTTTTCAAATATTAATTCATTAATTAAATTAAATTAATTAATTAATTTTCAATGATCGAGTGAGCCCTCTTCTTAATCAAGGTATTTTAACCGAGAGAGCCTTCTTCTTGATCAAGGCATTTTAAGCGCCACTCAAGAGGTAAGAAGAATAGGAGAAAAAAAAATTCTCTTATTGACCTAAGTAGGAATTGACTTAAAATATCTTTTTTATGTTACTTTTTTATTTTACTTACCTATTTTTTTTATTTACTTGTATTGATGACTTTTAAGTTGTGTTTAATTGCTATTTCCTATCTATAAACACTGTTTTGATGAGGTCTATAGATGTCTATGATGGTTAGAGTTGGAGTAAAGCTAGAGATCCTACCTACACAAATTCCAGGTTGTATAATATTTTAACGAGCTTCTCACTGTAAAATAGTCAATGAAACATCGTCTTCATTTTGAAAGACCTATCCAATGATATGCCACTTAATAGGGTGCATAATTTTTTTTCGTCACTACCGCCATTTTGAATTTATAAAAACAAAACCTAGTCTATAACCATCGGGCCGTTAAGACGAATTGATAGAGACCTCATTCATTAAAATCCATCCAGCCGTTGGGATGTTTCGAGAATATAAAGAAATCCACATACCCAGATACGCGTGAAACACATAACCCTTCTTTTCAGTCGGGTAAAAATAATGTACTAAAAATATGAATTTGCGTATTATTCAAAATATAGCTTCACTTTCTCGATTTCTATATCGAAGAAAATCAATGTTGTCGGCCTGCATATAAATTACTTTCCGTTACAAATTTTATACAAGACTTGAGTTTTTATTTTTTACCTTACACTATAACATCAAAGGCAAAATTATTTTTGCCTGAAATTTGAGCATTCTTTTCAGGATTTCATACTATCTAAACGCCCCATCTGCAAATATTCATAATAAGTTTTCAATATAAATTATTTTAGAATTTATGTTGTGTTCCGCACAGGGAAAATTTTCGATGGTTTGCAGAAGTTACGAAAAGTAAAAGTCTTCATACGGATACGATGTTCAAGAAATTTTGATTTCATTAACATCTAGTAATAATATGGATTTCGAGGTATATTATTACACAACAATAAAAAAACTAGACGGTTGTGCTAATCCTAAAACTTTCTTCTATCTCATGTATATTAATACTTCCTGAAAAATGCAACATAGAAGCGCCACCTTTTAGGTAATTTACACCAAACTCTAATCAGCAACAACTTATGTCAACTGCTAATTGAATTTGAAGTTTGATGAAAATCCATGCATTAGTTTTTGAGATAGAGCTATTGCGGAAATTGTAAAACATTCTGCATAGCAGCGCCACCTGTTGGACAATTTACACCAAAAATTAATCAAGACAATTTCTATCAGGGTTTAATTGATTATCAAGTTTGATGAAAATCCGTGCATTAGTTCTTCAGTCTATTGCAGAAATCGTGAAAAATGCACCTTAGCAGGGCCACCTGTTGGGCGATTTACACCGAAAAGTAATCAACACCAATTTATATCAGGGATTAACTGAATCTGAAGTTTTATTAAATACTGTTCATTAGGTTTTGAGATACAGCGCCCACAAAATTTGTGTCACATACATACAGACAGACGGACAGACAGACATTTTCTAAAAAACATGTTTTTCGGGATCTCTGACCCCTAAAACGTGCAAATCCGTCAAAAGCCGGAATTCGAAAATGTTCACTAATTCAATACTTTCTTCTTGTAAAGATAGAAGAAAGTAAAAAAAAAAAAAAATATATATATATATTATTTTTAATGTATACCAGCATATCAGGAAATATATTGATACTTTTTTCATTAAATTTTAGTAACTGCATTAAAAAATAATAATCAAACAATCTGTTTTAACAAAATGTGAGTTTACTCTGTCAAAAACCTTTTCAGAAATATTTCGCATGTATCCTAATTCACGCCTGTGCGTTTGGTATGTGCATAGAAAAAAAAAAGATGCTGACAATCAAAGATAATATGAAGACCTAAGAGGCAGAAGATGTTATGTAACAAAAATTAGAATTCGAGAAAACTGAAGTGAAAGTTTTTTGTTGTAATTTAGTTATTTATTTAATTACTTCTCAGTAGCATATGTTTGAATGTTAATAGGAGATATTAAACTCTCCTAGAATCGAATATTAACATTTAAGCCTGCCTACCTTTAGAATGCAATTTTCGGTCAAAAATCAGATTTTCTATATTCGGTTTCATATTAAAACTTGACATTTTAGCTTTCCAAATCAGTTTGAATTTTGATTCTATCTTGCTTGGAACTTGAGTTATAGGCATTTTAATACTAGTAAATCTGCAGATCAGGAGCCTCAACGTCAGCACTGCAAGTCATTATTTTTAAACACACTTTTGGGTAACATTCAACTCCCTGCAAACCGCAATTTAAAGTTTTCAAATTACGTAATTATTTATAAGAATGAAAAATACTAAGTTTTCAGACATTATAAGCGTTAATTTAAAAACGTTATGTAAGGATATTCTGAAATTTTCATGAGCTGCTAATTCTGGTATTTTTTTTAGATAATAAATTAGATTTCTTCAGGGGGGCGGAGCCCCCCTGAACCTCCCGTGATTTAATTAAATTTACAAATTTAACATTTTATTCATTGTGCTAGCGGCTATCGTAAATCTTAGATTGATTTTTAGCCTTATTTTTTAATACCGGTGAACAGAAGAAAATTTACATTGACGCAATTATATTAAAAGTTTAGGTTTTATGAACGAAAAAGTAATTTCCTTTTAAAAATAAAATAATTTTAATTCATATTTTCAGAAATGAGGATGCATTAGGAAGTAACACTCGTCAAAAAATATTTTTTCAGGCAATCTAGTTAATGTTTCGCTTTTAAGAATGAAAATATTTATTTCCCGATAAAATGACGTCATTTTCAAAAGAGATAATTTTTCGGTGCATAATTTTGACGTTTACTATCTATTCGCTTTTCAAAAGTTTCTTTCTTATTGAAGTTTTCAATTAAAAATTAAACATTTCTGTTAGCCGTGTGCAGACGATAAACCGTGAGATATTGGTAACTTTTTAGCTCACAGGCTATCAAAGCCTGAGAGCTAATGTGCCCGCCCGTTCTGTATGTATGTATGTATGTATGTACGTACGTACGTATGTACGTAACGCGATAACTCTTGATAGAAACATCCGATTTGCTTCAAAATTTTTTCCTAGGTTCACTGTGATAAGGCGCTTCCCTGATTAGTTTTTGGAGTTCATTGGTTAAGGATAAAGGGGGAAAAACGGGGTTAGTCCACCCCCCCCCCTTAATTCAGATAAATGGGTTTTTCATGCAGAATGATTCGATTTGCTCCAAATTTGATATACCGGTTTATTATGTTAAGGAACTTCCCTGATTAGTTTTGGGGGTTCATTGGTTAAGGGTAAAGGTGGAAAAACGGGGTTAGTCCACCCCCCTTAATTCAGATAAATGGGTTTTTCATGCAGAATCATTCAATTTGCCCCGAATTTGGTATACCGGTTTATTATGTTAAGGAACTTTGCTGATTAGTTTTGGGGGTTCATTGGTTAAGGATAAAGGGGGAAAAGGGGGGTTAGTCCACCCCCTTAATTCAGATAAATGGGTTTTTCATGCAGAATCATTCGATTTGCTCCGAATTTGGTATACCGGTTTATTATGTTAAGGAACTTCCCTGATTAGTTTTGGGAGTTCATTGGTTAAGGATAAAGGGGGAAAAACGGGGTTAGTCCACCCCCCTTAATTCAGATAAATGGGTTTTTCATGCAGAATGATTCGATTTGCTCCGAATTTGATATACCGGTTTATTATGTTAAGGAACTTCCCTGATTAGTTTTGGGAGTTCATTGGTTAAGGATAAAGGGGGGAAAACGGGGTTAGTCCACCCCCCTTAATTCAGATAAATGTGTTTTTCATGCAGAATGATTCGATTTGCTCCGAATTTGATATACCGGTTTATTATGTTAAGGAACTTCCCTGATTAGTTTTGGGAGTTCATTGGTTAAGGATAAAGGGGGAAAAACGGGGTTAGTCCACCCCCCTTAATTCAGATAAATGTGTTTTTCATGCAGAATGATTCGATTTGCTCCGAATTTGGTATAGCGGTTTATTATGTTAAGGAACTTCCCTGTTTAGTTTTGGGGGTTCATTGGTTAAGGATAAAGGGGAAAAAGGGGGGTTAGTCCACCCCCTTAATTCAGGTAAATGGGTTTTTCATGCAGAATCATTCGATTTGCTCCGAATTTGGTATACCGGTTTATTATGTTAAGGAACTTCCCTGATTAGTTTTGGGAGTTCATTGGTTAAGGATAAAGGGGGAAAAACGGGGTTAGTCCACCCTCCTTAATTCAGATAAATGGGTTTTTCATGCAGAATGATTCGATTTGCTCCGAATTTGATATACCGGTTTATTATGTTAAGGAACTTCCCTGATTAGTTTTGGGAGTTCATTGGTTAAGGATAAAGGGGGGAAAACGGGGTTAGTCCACCCCCCTTAATTCAGATAAATGTGTTTTTCATGCAGAATGATTCGATTTGCTCCGAATTTGATATACCGGTTTATTATGTTAAGGAACTTCCCTGATTAGTTTTGGGAGTTCATTGGTTAAGGATAAAGGGGGAAAAACGGGGTTAGTCCACCCCCCTTAATTCAGATAAATGTGTTTTTCATGCAGAATGATTCGATTTGCTCCGAATTTGGTATAGCGGTTTATTATGTTAAGGAACTTCCCTGTTTAGTTTTGGGGGTTCATTGGTTAAGGATAAAGGGGAAAAAGGGGGGTTAGTCCACCCCCTTAATTCAGGTAAATGGGTTTTTCATGCAGAATCATTCGATTTGCTCCGAATTTGGTATACCGGTTTATTATGTTAAGGAACTTCCCTGATTAGTTTTGGGAGTTCATTGGTTAAGGATAAAGGGGGGAAAACGGGGTTAGTCCACCCCCCCTTAATTCAGATAAATGGGTTTTTCATGCAGAATGATTCGATTTGCTCCGAATTTGGTATAGCGGTTTATTATGTTAAGGAACTTCCCTGTTTAGTTTTGGGGGTTCATTGGTTAAGGATAAAGGGGAAAAAGGGGGGTTAGTCCACCCCCTTAATTCAGGTAAATGGGTTTTTCATGCAGAATCATTCGATTTGCTCCGAATTTGGTATACCGGTTTATTATGTTAAGGAACTTCCCTGATTAGTTTTGGGAGTTCATTGGTTAAGGATAAAGGGGGGAAAACGGGGTTAGTCCACCCCCCCTTAATTCAGATAAATGGGTTTTTCATGCAGAATCATTCAATTTGCCCCGAATTTGGTATACCGGTTTATTATGTTAAGGAACTTTGCTGATTAGTTTTGGGGGTTCATTGGTTAAGGATAAAGGGGGAAAAGGGGGGTTAGTCCACCCCCTTAATTCAGATAAATGGGTTTTTCATGCAGAATCATTCGATTTGCTCCGAATTTGGTATACCGGTTTATTATGTTAAGGAACTTCCCTGATTAGTTTTGGGAGTTCATTGGTTAAGGATAAAGGGGGAAAAACGGGGTTAGTCCACCCCCCTTAATTCAGATAAATGGGTTTTTCATGCAGAATGATTCGATTTGCTCCGAATTTGATATACCGGTTTATTATGTTAAGGAACTTCCCTGATTAGTTTTGGGAGTTCATTGGTTAAGGATAAAGGGGGGAAAACGGGGTTAGTCCACCCCCCTTAATTCAGATAAATGTGTTTTTCATGCAGAATGATTCGATTTGCTCCGAATTTGATATACCGGTTTATTATGTTAAGGAACTTCCCTGATTAGTTTTGGGAGTTCATTGGTTAAGGATAAAGGGGGAAAAACGGGGTTAGTCCACCCCCCTTAATTCAGATAAATGTGTTTTTCATGCAGAATGATTCGATTTGCTCCGAATTTGGTATAGCGGTTTATTATGTTAAGGAACTTCCCTGTTTAGTTTTGGGGGTTCATTGGTTAAGGATAAAGGGGAAAAAGGGGGGTTAGTCCACCCCCTTAATTCAGGTAAATGGGTTTTTCATGCAGAATCATTCGATTTGCTCCGAATTTGGTATACCGGTTTATTATGTTAAGGAACTTCCCTGATTAGTTTTGGGAGTTCATTGGTTAAGGATAAAGGGGGGAAAACGGGGTTAGTCCACCCCCCCTTAATTCAGATAAATGGGTTTTTCATGCAGAATGATTCGATTTGCTCCGAATTTGGTATAGCGGTTTATTATGTTAAGGAACTTCCCTGTTTAGTTTTGGGGGTTCATTGGTTAAGGATAAAGGGGAAAAAGGGGGGTTAGTCCACCCCCTTAATTCAGGTAAATGGGTTTTTCATGCAGAATCATTCGATTTGCTCCGAATTTGGTATACCGGTTTATTATGTTAAGGAACTTCCCTGATTAGTTTTGGGAGTTCATTGGTTAAGGATAAAGGGGGGAAAACGGGGTTAGTCCACCCCCCCTTAATTCAGATAAATGGGTTTTTCATGCAGAATCATTCGATTTGCTCCGAATTTGGTATACCGGTTTATTATGTTAAGGAACTTCCCTGATTAGTTTTGGGAGTTCATTGGTTAAGGATAAAGGGGGGGAAACGGGGTTAGTCCACCCCCCTTAATTCAGATAAATGTGTTTTTCATGCAGAATGATTCGATTTGCTCCGAATTTGGTATAGCGGTTTATTATGTTAAGGAACTTCCCTGTTTAGTTTTAGGGGTTCATTCGTTAAGGATAAAGGGGAAAAAGGGGGGTTAGTCCACCCCCTTAATTCAGATAAATGGGTTTTCCATGCAGAATCATTCGATTTGCACCGAATTTGGTATACCGGTTTATTATGTTAAGGAACTTCCCTGATTAGTTTTGGGAGTTCATTGGTTAAGGATAAAGGGGGAAAAACGGGGTTAGTCCACCCCCCTTAATTCAGATAAATGTGTTTTTCATGCAGAATGATTCGATTTGCTCCGAATTTGATATACCGGTTTATTATGTTAAGGAACTTCCCTGATTAGTTTTGGGAGTTCATTGGTTAAGGATAAAGGGGGAAAAACGGGGTTAGTCCACCCCCCTTAATTTAGATAAATGTGTTTTTCATGCAGAATCATTCGATTTGCTCCGAATTTGGTATACCGGTTTATTATGTTAAGGAACTTCCCTGATTAGTTTTGGGAGTTCATTGGTTAAGGATAAAGGGGGAAAAACGGGGTTAGTCCACCCCCTTAATTCAGATAAATGTGTTTTTCATGCAGAATGATTCGATTTGCTCCGAATTTGGTATACCGGTTTATTATGCTAAGGAACTTCCCCGATTAATTTTGGGGGTTCATTGGTTAAGGATAAAGGGGGGGAAAACAGGGTTAATGCACCCCCCTTAATTCAGATAAATGTGTTTTTCATGCAGAATGATTCGGTTTGCTCCGAATTTGGTATACCGGTTTATTATGTTAAGGAACTTCCCTGATTAGTTTTGGGGTTCATTGGTTAAGGGTAAAGGGGGAAAAGGGAGGTTAGCCCGCCACTCTTAATTTAGATAAATGGATTTTTCATGCAGAATGATTCGATTTTCTCCGAAGTTGGTATACCGGTTTATTATGTTAAAGAGCTTCCCTGATTCGTTTTGGCGATTAATTGGTTAAGGATAAAGTGGGATTAGTCCACCCCCTTAATTTAGATAAATGTTTTTTTTTTTTTTGCAAGATTATTCGATTTTCTCCAAATTTGGTATACCGGTTTATTATGATAAGGAGCTTCCCTGATTAGATTTGGAGGTTCACTGGTTAAGTATAAAGGGGGAAACGGGGGCTAATTGCCCTTCACTTATTTTTTTGAGTGGCATTATTCTTTAAAATAAGAGTATAAGTGTGTGAATAGTAGTGTTAGTGTGAATAGTCTGTGAGCTCAATGCCATCAGTTTAGCTGGGCCCTTTTCTTTTTTATTTTTTTTTAATATTAAGAATTAATATCATAACACACGGCCCTTTTATTTCAACCTCAAAGCATATTCGCTTTGTTTTTGATATATGAGGTAAAATTCACCCTCTTTTCGTATTTTCGCTTTATTCCCAATATGAAGACGTATATTCATGTCTATTGTTTATTTCATTTTCCCCTTGCACATGAAAATCTTTCAAATCAAAGTTAACTGTTTAGGGTAAATTATTATTGCGGGATTTGATTTTCTTGGCAACGGTAAAAAAAAAAAAAAAGCGTGTTAAATTTTATAGAAAAATGTCAATTTATTTCTTATGAAAATAATGAACTTTTTAATTTAAAAGAAATGTATTTGAACAAAATAAATAGAACATAGCCTGCCTTTATTTCTGGCGTAAAATCCATCTATATTTTGCAAAGACAAAACGGTTTGTTTGTAAAAAAAAAAAAAAAAAAAAAAAAAAAATCATCCTTTTTGACGTTCATTTGACTTCAAACAATTACACATACTTTCACATCTGCGATATTTTTAGGCGTAGTTGTGTTGCTAGGCAACAGTTAAAAAAATTAAAACAGTGAAATGTGTACATTCTTAAAAAGAAAAAAAAATAAAAGAAAATATTTTATGTTATTGGAACGCATATATATAATCCCTCCATAAGTTACACACCGAATTTAAAAACTCTGACAAATGGATAGAAAAAATTTCAAACTAATATGAACATTGTGTGATTCCAATTAGGAAATTTCATCATCCATAATTTACCATTTAAATCCTTCAATCATATGAGTCATTTCCTTTCAACAAATAAAAAATCCCCGCCGGCCCGGCCTACAGGCAGAGGTAGATTTCGAAGTTAAGTATACTAATTTCACCAACAAAAACTAAATCATTATTAGACATAAATCCACTTTAACAGTTTTATCTGTCTGCTTTTGACGAGTTTTTATTTCCTTTTTATAAAATAGCTGGTTTTATCAGAATCATGTTAAGGCGATATTAAAAAAAATATTTTTCCATGCTCAACAACTCGAAATTTTCTGGCACATTTTCGGATTCATTTTTAATAAAAAAAAAAAAAAAAAAAAAAAAAGAAACATGTTGACGCGATTTTTGAAAAGATTTATAAGCGACCTGTGTTTTTATTTTTCTTTCAATTAATTAAAACTTGATTAATAAACAATTATTTCCTCAGTAGGGCAATATTTTTCGTTTCTAACACAATCGCTTCGGGAAATTCTGTTCAAAATGCCCACTTTGACATCATTATTTGAAATATATTCTGCCTCTATCAAAAAATCTATCATTACTGTACATTATATAGTTTCTGAATAAGAGAATCTAGCAACTGGATGCGTTTGAGAGCAAAAATGAATTAAAAAATGAGTAAGAAAATAAACAGTTTGGATTTGAATGCACCCTTAATAACATGATTTTTTTCTTCAACTACTATGTATTTTTAATTTGTTTTTTCTGTAAGAATTTTCCGTATCAAAAACTTGTCTATATAAATGTTGAAGACAATATTAAGAAGATATATGATAAATTCATGGAGATTTTATATCTTGTGAATTGACGGAGTTATGAAAATTTTTCTTCTTCAACCCCCCTTTTTTGTTTTAGTTTTTAATTTTTTTTTCGGTACGAATTGGTCCTATCAAAAACTTGTGAATATAAAAGTTATAGATAATATTAAGGAGATGTATAATAAAATTAAATGGATTTGATATCTTGAGAAATGACGAAGTAAGGATTTTTTTTCTCCCAAAAACCCTATTTTTGGGCCCTTTGAACCAATTTTTAATTTTATCAAAAATCTGTAATGCATGAATTTTTGGCGCTATTTTTAGAAGTAATAAAAACTTTAAACTGATTTGATATGTACAAAAATTAAGAAGTTATGGGTTTTTTTCGGTTTTCACAAAACCCCTCCCTATTTCCATCCCCTTTGTCCGCTTTTGCCCATTAACGAACTTGACCGAGATTTTATATCCCGTGACTTTATGTATCAGTTTGGAAGAGATTTGTGCAAAATTGTGGAAGTTATCGTGTCCAGAAGAATGTGATAACACAATTGCTTCGGGAAATTCCGTTCAAAATGCCCAATTTGACATCATATTTTGAAATATATTCTGCCTCTATCAAAAAATCGATCATTGCGATACATTATATAGTTTCTGAATAAGCGAACCTACCAATTAAATGCGTCTGAGAGGAAAAATGAATTTAAAAATTAGTCAGAAAATAAGCAGTTTGGATTTGAGTGCATCCTTAATTCAATGATTTTTCCAACGCAATCCGCTTCGGGAAATTCGGTTTAAAATGCCCATTTTAACAGCATTTTTAAAAATATATTCTGCCTCTATCAAGAAATTGACCATTACGGTACATTATATAATTTCTAGGTAAGAAAACGTACCAATTGGAAGCCTTTGAGAGCAAAAATGAATTGTAAAATGAGTCAGAAAATAAGCAGTTTGGATTTGAATATACCCTTACTTAGATGATTTTTTTCTTCAACCGTTATGTATTTTTAATTTGTTTTTGCTGTAAGAATTGGTCCTATCCAAAACTTGTCTATATAGATGTTGTAGACAATATTAAGAAGATATATGATAAATTCATGGGGATTTTATATCTTTTGAATTGACGGAGTTATGGATTTTTTACTTCTTCAAACCCCTTTTTTGTTTTCGTTTTTAATTTTTTTTTGCGGTACGAATTAGTCCTATCAAAAACTTGTGAATATAAAAGTTGTAGATAATATTAAGGAGATTTATGATAAAATTAATTGGAATTGATATCTTGAGAATTGACGAAGTTATGAATTTTTTCTCCCAAAAACCCTATTTTTTGCGCCCCTTGAGCCCATTTTTAACTTTATCAAAAATCTGTGATACATAAAATTTTGGCCCTATTTTTAGAAGTAATAAAAACTTTAAACTGATTTGATATGTACAAAAATTAAGAAGTTATGGGGGGTTTTCGGTTTTCACAAAACCCCTCCCAATTTCCATCCCCTTGGTCCGATTTTGCCCATTAACGAACTTGACCGAGATTTTATGACCATTGATTTTATGTATCAGTTTGGAAGAGATTGGTGCAGAATTACGAAAGTTATCGTGTCCAGAAGAAAGTGATATATATATATATATATAAAGTTTTTTACTGAGGGTGGTTTTGGGTTCTAGGGGTCATGATCGGTGTAGATCTGCAAAAATTGTTCAGAAATTCCAACATAGGAACGGTCCCAATAGGTAGTATTTCATACGAAATCTACCTAAAAATGGAAAAATCGTCTGAATTGCCATAAAAAAGCATTATTGTGAAAAATAAAATATCCTATATTTTCCGAACGAATGAACCCAATATAACAAAAAACTATACAGCTAATTCCGTGTACCTCACCAACATACCCATTTAATTTGAAGTTAATCGGATGCTTTTTGCGGCAGTTATCGCGGAACAGACAGACAGACTAACAGACAGACTAACAGAAACCAAAACATTTCGTGTCTCCACGGTAAGCCTTCACTGACGTTTCGGCAATTAGGGCCATTCCACACAAAACGAGCAAAAGTTTAAAAAAAGTCGTGGCTGCATAGTAACCAATTTTAATAAAATTTAATACACAGATTCAATTTATATTCAAATAGAGCAATGCAAAATATTTCGGCAAAAAAATTAAAAAAATTTGGAAGTTCTGGACATTTAAAAAAATCCCTGCCGGCCCGGCCTACAGGCGGAGGTAGATTTCGAAGTTAAGTATACTAATTTCACAAACAAAAACCATATCATGATTAGAGATAAACCCACTTTAACAATTTTATCTGGCCGCTTTTGACGAGTTTTTATTTCATTTTTATATAATAACTGGTTTTATCAGAATCATGTTAGGGCGGTATTAAAAAAAATACTTTTCCATGCTCAACAACTCGAAATTTTCTGGCATAACTCCAGATTCATTTTTAATACGAAAAACATGAAACTTGTTGACGTGATTTTTGAAGAGATTTATAAGCGACCCGTGTTTTTAATTTTCGTTCAATTAATTAAAACTTGATATATAAACAATTATTTTCTCAGGAAGACAATATTTTTCGTTTCTAACACAATCGCTTCGCGAAATTCCGTTCAAAATGGCCATTTTGACACATTTTTTTGAAATATATTCTGCCTCTATCAAAAAATCGATCATTTCGGTACATTATATAGTTTCTGAATAAGCGAATATACCAATTGGATGCGTTTAAGAGCAAAAATGAATTTAAAAATGAGTCAGAAAATAAGCAGTTTGGATTTGAATACTCCCTTAATACGATAATTTTTCCAACACAATCTGCTTCGGGAAAATCCGTTCAAAAGGCCCACTTTGACAGCATGTTTTAAAATAAATTCTGCCTCTATCAAAAAATTGACCATTACGGTACATTATATAGTTTCTGAGTAAGAAAAGGTACCAATTGGAAGCCTTTGAGAGTAAAAATGAATTGTAAAATGAGTCAGAAAGTAAGCAGTTTGGATTTGAATACATCCTTACTAAGATGATTTTTTTCTTCAACAGCTATGTATTTTTAATTTGTTTTTGCTGTAAGAATTGGTCTTATCCAAAACTTGTCTATATAGATGTTGTAGACAATATTAAGAAGATATATGATAAATTCATGGGGATTTTATATCTTTTGAATTGACGGAGTTATGGATTTTTTTCTTCTTCAAACGCCCTTTTTGTTTTCGTTTTTAATTTTTTATTGCGGTACGAATTGGTCCTATCAAAAACTTGTGAATATAAAAGTTGTAGATAATGTTAAGGAGATTCATGATAAAATTAATTGGATTTGATATCTTGAGAATTGACGAAGTTAGGAATTTTTTTCTCCGAAAAACCCTATTTTTTGCTCCCCTTGAGCCCATTTTTAACTTTATCAAAAATCTGTGATACATAAATTTTTGGCCCTATTTTTAGAAGTAATAAAAACACTTTAAACTGATTCGATATGTACCTCTATCCCCTTTGTCCGATTTTGCCCATTAACGAACTTGACCGAGATTTTATGTCCCTTGATTTTATGTATCAGTTTGGAAGAGATTGGTGCAGAATTGTGGAAGTTATCGTGTCCAGAAGAAAGTGATATATATAGATAGATACATACATACATATATATATATATAAAGTTTTTTTTACCGAGGGCGGTTTTGGACTCTAGAGGTCATGATCGGTGTAGATCTGCAAAAAGTTTTCAGAAATTCCAACATAGGAACGACGTCAATAGGTAGTATTTCATACGAAATCTACCTAAAACTTGTGACACAGAATGGCATGTGTACAATCGTTCAAAGTTGCAAGTTTGAAGTTCCGTATCTTGAAAACTATTTAATATAAATTAAATTTTTTTGTAATATTGAAATCTCTGGAAAATTATCTTCATATTTATTTAGTAATAATAATTTGGTAACGTCATGATTAATCTCAAATTTGTTGTAAAAATTGAAAATTTGTCAATTTTGAGAAAATTAAAAACGTTATAAAAATTAAGGGAATTCAAAAACATCTGCGAAATTCATGCTTGTTGTAGTGTTACATATTAAGATCGAACTGCTAAAGTTTTTAAGTTGCCATGTATTTCCTTCACCTTTAAAAAAATTTAGAAACTTAAAAAAAATGACAAAATCGTAATTTTTCCTGTTATTGATAGGCAAAAAAAGTAATGAAGGAAACGTCAGATATTACAGTTATTGCACAGACATAAAGATCAATAAGCGCATGATATGCTAAAAAAAAATTCAAGATTGCCTTTTGATTCTTAACGTCACAAAATTGGATTAAAAAAGTAATATTTGTTGCATTCCAAAAGTTTTCCTCTTTGAATCCGCGCGGTTTTTTTTACAATAATACACGATTTGAAAGGGGGGAAAATGCAGTGCTGCCATCTATGGATTTAGAGGATAAATATATAATTTTTGGTTCAACAAAATATTTTTTTTTTTTTTTTTACTGTAGTTTAAAATAAATATATTAACAGCCAAAAATAAACCGAAAGCAAGAATAAAAGTTTCTATATTTAAAATATACACTTTTATGTATAATATCAAATAATTTAAAAGTTTAATAAAGCTTTCCCTCACTTAAAAAGAAGTGATAGAAATATTACAACAATTATTGCAATATTGTAAACCCTCAACATTTTTTACTATTTAATTTTTTCTAATTAAGGAATAAAAAGGCAAGAATGAAAGTTTCGATATTTAAAATATATACTTTTAGCAACAACGTCAAGTTGTTTTAACCTTGCAAGAGTTGTCCTTGTTTAAATTAATAATAGAAATATTGAATTTTTCTCTGAAAAATTTTCAAATATATTTATTTTTTCAAATTACGGAATAAAATACAATTACTAACTTACACCAGTCTGCTGCATTCCTAATTATAAATAATTTTTAATATAGTCCTTCCATTTCTAAGGCTAATAATCAAAATAGAAATTTTTAGCATGTTGACAAAATCTCTATTTTGCATCCACTTTTAATGTAAATTTTAATACTTAAATAAACAATCCTGAACTCTATTATTTTACATTTAGTCATAAATACATATGATCTACTTATATAATGATTTTCATTAAAATCTGTGACATGTCTGCCACAGATGATTTGCTCATTTTGTATGGAATGACCCATTAGTCAGTTGCAAGTTTTTAAAACTAAAATTAGCCCTCCGCTACCGAAGTGACCGTAAATATTTGCACATAAACAAAGGAAATTTTTAAAAACCACCAATAAAAAAGAATAACTAATATAAATAACATAGATGGTGAATTTTATACATCAGGAGCTTTTTAAAAATAAATTTTTCATTTAATAGGTAAAATTTGGTTTTAATTACATTTTCTGCTTTTTCTCAAAATGAGATTTTTAACATTTTGCTTTATCGCAAAACACCATAACTCGAAAAGTAATAATTGTAGCGTTATGAAACTTTGCAAAAATACTCTAAAGGAGCTTATTTAGGTAAAGTGCCTGTATTATGATTACAGTTAGTTATTTTTTTATATTTTAGTTGATAAAAGTTACGAATTGTCTGCAGAAAATCTGTAGGTAATTGGCCCATTTCTGCAGATATTTCTAAGAATATCTAAGAATAATGCACATATTTTGAAGGTAAAGCTAAACCTGTAAAATTTCTTCAGATTTCTGTAGAATTTCTGGAGAAACTAGAGATTTCTTCAGATAATCTTAAGATTATTTTTAGATGTTATAACATAGTTATAGTTATGAAAATGGTTCAGTACCTCAAGAAAGTTTCATTAATCATAATAAATTTTGCAGAATACAAATATCTTCATTTAAATTTGAGTTTTGATGTTTTGCAAAAGTGCCATAGAAATTTTTATGTACGTTTTGAGCTTTAGAATCAAAATATTTAAAAAATATGCATATTTTTACATGTTATTCACAATTCTTAGTTATATTCTGTAATATAATGCACATCAGTAGGCAATTTTTCAAATATTAAAAACATTCCTCCCAAAGGTAGAGAAGTACCTTAAATATTAGAAATTATTTTTACCATTTAAATTATTAAATATATCTCATATCTTCAATACTAAGTAGAATTTTGGTATTTTGGTTTTACCATATGATAAAATACCTCATAACACTTTCATCCATAGAATAAAACAATTTTGTGAAAATGTCTCATAACATGTTCTTCCACTAAGTTCTTCATATATGCAACAACTGCATTATCTGAATTCGTATTTCTCCAGTTTTCATTTTGTACATTCTAGAATTAATGCCCCTGTTATTTTGCTATAACAAAGATAGCAATAATAGAAAAAAAATATTTTCAGCACCATACTGTGTTTAATATATATCACATCTTTGGATATATATTGGTATTTGTAACGAGAAATGAGTGGTAATTAATTTAACGCCATTATAATAACATTAGTAAGTTTTATTAAATTAAATTCACATTTCGTTTTAATATATAAACCATTCATGCACGTTTTGAAAATAAAGATGACACCTTTTTTTGCATTTAAAAACCGCATATAAATATTACTCAAAATTTACCAACACATATTTTTCTTTTCCACTTTCTTTCGAAATGGTGGCAACAGAACATAAAATAAATTATGTGAAAGATATTAATTATTCGGCACTTAAATAATGAATTTTTTTTAATTTAATACAAATCTACATGCTTAAATGGAATAGAATACTTATACTGGAATAAAATACACTTATATAGAAAGTTTAAAGATAATTAATTAAGCCATTTTCATGACTTTTCTTGATCAAGGAAGCTATGACGCCATTTGAGATAATCGATGCCATTGTCTGTGCTTGAACTCGGTCAATTTTTTTTTTTTTTTGCTGTTTTATTTATATTCTTTACTGTTTTATTATTATTTAATACTATTTTATTAGAATTTTTAATTAACTGCAGTTTTAATAAAGCAACATATTGTAATCAAATACGAGTGTACCATGTCAAAATTCCGTTCAAAAACATTTCGGATGACACTTCATTCAATGTTGTGCGTTTTGAAAGGGCAAAATTTCGTTAACCCCTTGAGGGGCAAGCAATTACGTTTATGAAATGCTGAATTCCCACCGGAAAATTAGAAAAAAATTATTTCAAAATAAGGAAAAGCTATTTTACGACTTTTTTCCACCAAAGTTAGGAAGGTAAAATTTTATAAAATTTTTCTGGTGTAAATCTTCATTAATCGTAGGTGGGATAAAATATATCCCACCGACCCTCAAGGGGTTAAGAGATATGCTACTGCAATCTTAATATGAAAAAATGCTCAAATTAATCTGTAAATTTGAAAAAGTAAACCTTTCTTTTCTGGCGTTTCAATAGGTAAAGGGTATAAAATTAAGAGATATTCGATGAAGTTTTACACCTTATCTTCGCCTTTTTAGTGTTTGAGACAGCGTAGCGCCATCTACTGATCAAATTTTAACCTTCTTCTAAATTACTATCTATATATATTTGTGATACCAGATAAGCTTGTCAATTATTTTAGCTTTATATTTTTTAAAGTTAATGTACTAATGAATGTTAAAGACGAATCGTCATTTTAAAACACAATCATATATTTATAGGCGACTGAAAATAAGGTTTGAACATCAAAAAATTACCACAAATGGTTTCTAAGCGACCTTTTTTTTTGGTATCAGGTGTGCAAAAAAACATATTGAAAGTTTACCAAATTTTGACCACCCGAATGGCCACATTTTTAAGATATTGCCTGTTATGACCCTCAAATTCCCAACTCCTACAATTTTCATCCTAAAAAAGTGATGTTGGTATCTACTCTTACACTGCAAATAGAGGCGTCTTAAATTTAGACACATATGTGACTGAAAAAGAATTTCAGACACTTAAGTGTCTTAATCTGAAAATTAAGACACCATAGATGTCTTAATTAGAGACACATAAGTGTGTTACTATGATCATGGTGCAAACGAACTGTGAATAGTGCCTGAAATATCCGCAAAATGCTTCTTTTAAGACACTTCGTTGCTTCAAACGTGTCTTAATTTAAGATGTTTTGTTTCTCCCATTCTTCCTACGTAATACCCACCAGGGGGCACTCTCAGTTGCGTATGCGATTTAGATGTCTTTCGTTCGAACTTGGTGTACGTTGTAATTCAAACTGAAAGTTTGTTTTTATGTACGCGTATCTTTTAATTCGTTTTTTTTTTTGCAAAATCTGAAGTTCTGTGATTTAAATTCGTATTCACTTAGTTTATTTATATATTGAACACGTACATCTGACTTGTGTGCTTGACACCCAATGTCTATTATAAGCTGTCGTCGATATAAAGGCGGGATAGACACAGAAGCAGACAACACTTGAAGATTACATCCGGGAACTCTACAAAGTGTGTGGAACGAACTTAGTGTTAATTTGTATTAATTTGTATCGATAATAATGTGTTATTCGTCTTCGTCTTATCAAAAACTGGTAAAAAAAAACTTTTGTCCTGCAGGGTATGTTTTGAGGATGAAGTATTTCATTCACTAAATATGACTAGCCGGATATATTAAGGGATTTTTTTCTAAAACGATGCAAGCCTTTCTTCCTCAATGTAAAAGTTTTTAAATTTTCAAATCGAGGAATTTTTCTTACTTCTTGCACCATGACTCAAGTAAGTGCCACAATTTTTCTTTTTTGTACTAAATTTAGTGTCTTTTATGATTTTCTGAATAGCATTGATCAAAATCTTGCATAAAATTGTATTAAAAAGCAGAAAACCAACGTTTAAAAATGCACAAATAATAAATGAAAAGCAGCAAACAGCTGTTTCGAATCTACTAGCGAGATTCTTCTTCAGTGCAAGATAAGGCAAGGCACAGCGTGCTAGAAAAAGCAAGGCTGAGCAAAATTACAGAGATGCACCGGCTTATATACCCGATGCGGGTGGCGATTGCGCCAAAAACAGCCAATGAGAGAGAAGCAGAGGAAACGACTGAGTGGACAAGTAGTGACATCTATCGGAGAACGAGGGAAAAAGAAATCAAAAAAGGGGATTTAAATTAATGCTTTCCAAATACTTGGAAAATCAGGAGCACTAGATAAGTCATTGACTAAAGAATGAGAGTTTTTAATGATGTGGTAAGCTTCCCCAAAATCAAGATCAAGGTTAGAAGAAAATTTTTGGATAATGATGGCTGATGTATGAAAAATTGAACCTGTGTTGAAGAGATGAACAATGTTGAGCAATAGAAGAACGTTTAAGCTCCTGATTTTTAATATAACCTTTATGCTCTTTTAAACGAAATCTAAAAGCACGTTTAGTTTGGTCAATATAAGAAAGACCACACTAGTAAGAAATTTGGTGAATTCCTCAGTTCATCAGCCATCATTATCCAAAAATGTTCTTCTAATCTTGATCTTGATTTTTGGGAAGCTTACCACATCATTAAAAACTCTCGCTCTTTAGTCGATGTCTTATCTAGTACTCCTGATTTTCCAAGTATTTGGAAAGCATTAATTTAAATCGTCTTTTTTGTTCTTTTTCCCTCGATCTCCGACAGATGTCACTACTTGTCCACTCACTCGTTTCCTCTGCTTCTCTTTCATTGGTATGTTTTTGGCGCATTCGCTACCTGCATCGGGTATATAAGCCGCCGCATCTCTGTCATTTTGCTCAGCCTTGCTTTTTCTAGCACGTTGTGCCTTGCCCTATCTTGCACTGAAGAGGAATCTAGCTCGTAGATTCGAAACAGCTGTTTGCTGCTTTTCATGTATTATTTGTGCATTTTTAAATATAGGTTTTCTGCTTTTTAATATTGTTGTACAAAGGATTTATTTGCTATTCTTTAAAATGGTATTAGTTTTGAATGTGTTTGCGAGAGGAAACCACTAATTCTAGAAGTATTTATTTTTAGACTTATGACGTTGTCTCGTATAACAAATTATATATTCTAGATTCTCATTTTTTTTCATGTTTAAAATGATAATACCTCTAAGGAAAAACATTATAAGTTAAATTCATTCTCATGTTTTGCTACTTCTTAACCACCAGAAATGAATAATAATAATAAAAAAAGCTTTAAAAGATCTTCTAATGCTTTCTTTCTTTGTAACTTCCTGAGTAATAATGCTTTCATGAACTATTCGTTAAGTTTTAATCAGCTATTTCTTCCTATCCCAAAACCGAAAAAAAAAGATAAATAAAGCACATGAAGTAATATCACGTATTCATAAGATTCATCTGTTACATGCTGCGAGTAATTGTAAAACTGTCAGTAAAAATATACATATACTTAGTATATTTGATTTAAAATAAACTCTAATATTGATTATTTTTAGTAATAAAAGTAATTTGAAATTTATAATGAGAAAAAGAAAAATAGCTATAACTAGATTTTGCACTTAAAATTGTTGCTTTCATAACTTTATTTATATGCACTTATACGAAAAATACAAAAAGGACAATTAGATATTAGGATATATATTTAAGACAAAAGAAGTTTCGGAAACTATAAGTAATTTTTTTCTTCATGTTATTAATATAGGATATTTATTTATTTATTTTTAATGATAGATAAATAGCTTTTTTGACTATCCTCTGATTTACAAAAAAAACAAAACAAAACAAAAAAAAACTTGCCCATGTAGCAATAAAAATTTTTTTTAAATATAATTTTTGAATGATATGAATTTTCATTTTTTTTTCGGGAAGAGGAGGATTGTATATGAAATTTTCGTAAAGCTTTCGTAATCTTAAATCTTTTTCGACTTTGCACTGATTATAATAAAAGTTTTGAATTTTTAGAGTAGGATAAGATGAAAAACACAAAATATATTTAATAAAATATCAAAAAATCTCTCAATAGCGGACACTTCGGGATTCCGGAATTTGTTCGATGATTGGAGGTGTCTGATTTTGTGAGGTAAAAATAAACAAATATGTATGTGTTTTGTATTAAAAAGGGTTTTTGCTTAATAGAGTTGTCCAGAATTAGCGAATGTCCATTAACCTCTATACCGCCATTCCCGAATACCGAAAACCTCTATTTAGCGAACATAATACATGGTTGGACTTTTTGCAGAAAAAGGATTTGATTGAAGCATGGACAAACTGAGCAATATCTCTTCTCCTTACCCTACCATTTTAGGGGTCCTAAATTAGATATGTAATTTTTGTAAAGCTTGTATTTTAAATTTGCTTCGACATAGTTTGATTATAATCAATATTTTGAACTTCTAAAGTAGAATAAAGTCAAAAACTAAATAAAAAAATCCTTAATACAGCAAAACCCCGCAATAACAAGCACTTCTGTAATGCTGAATTGGTGTTCGCTTTTGAAGGTAAAAATATATGCTTATGTTATATTATGAAATATATATTATGAAATATATATATGAAATATATATGTTATATTATGTATTATATTATGTTATATTATGAAAAAAGGTGAGTGTTCGCTAAATAAAGTTGTCCATATGAAGATTTTGCAGTAAAACCTCCACTGGATACTCCTAAATTGAGAACACCACTATTTAAGAAACATATTTTTCCTTCACAACCCGTACATGTTTTATATACTTTTACCTCGATAACGCAGACACCTCTGAATTGAGGACAAATCCTCCAGGTGCCCTCTATTGAGAGGTTTCATTGTATTTATGTAAATATTTGTTTGTTTTTAATCTTGTTGTACCCTAGAAGTTCAAAATATTGATTATAATGAGTGTGATGTTGAAAAAAATAAAGTATCAAGTATACGAAAATTGAATACCATCTTTATGAGTCCCTAAAGTGGAGGGAGCAGAACCATGGCTAAATATTTTTTCAAGATTCAATGTGGTCAAACATGGCTACGTATAATGGTTAAAAAAATGGCTGCGATTTAGGCGCATCAAGTGTCTGAAATTCAGACGCATAAAGTGTCTAAAATATTAAGACATTTTAAACATCTGAAAATTGAACATTCCGTTTCAGACATTTTAATTTAGAGTGTATGTTTTTGGACGTCGCAGAATATTTTATCACATGCAAATTATAAAAAAAAAATATTTATTCTTAGTAGACAAGATTTTCAAGATGACAGTCAAATGCCCAACTCCCACAGTTTTCATCCTACAAAAGTAATATTGGTGTATACTCCTTTGTTTTTAGGATTACAAAATACATTTGTCGCATCTAAATTATAAAAATAACTTATTTATCCTTAAATTATTAAAAATTGACAAAATTAGATTGTTAACATATTTAGAAATAGTCATTAGGGTGGGCCGAAAAAAGTTTTTTTTTTATTTTCGATGATGGGTAGTTCGGAAAAGAGGCCACTTGTGGCACCAAGTTCACACAAAAAATTTGAGATTTTTAGGACATTTCCTATATTTGCCGCTTTTGGCTTGAAGTTTTGCTAAAATGCTGATTTTTGAACTTTTTTAGCAGAAATTTTAAAAATGTTAAATTAAACTTATTTTAATAGTATTTACTTGAAAAAGCATATTTAATGTGCCAAATGTATAACTAAGTTTTGATAATGTATTATTTAATTGCTATGTGTATTTTAAATTAGACGATTTTTATAGCCCTTTCGCGTATAATTGAGCAAAAGTTGCATGTATTGTTTGAATCTTTCAACGGCTTCTCTCTTTTGTCTTGTTTATGTCCCTTGGTCTTTCTTATTTTTTTCGATGCTTTAAGGGTCATATATTTGGGCAATGGGCAGCAGAATCCCTCAAAAACAGATCTGGAAGGAGAGAAGGGGGTGAAGCGAGAACTTAAGCAAACGCAGTGACTTATCGCAATGTTGGGAGAGTGAAGGGGGGGGGAAATACGAGAGGGGAGAAAGTGCAATAAGGGATGCTTTTTATTTTTCAGTGCTCAGTTTCCCTGCGACATTTGTTCAGTGTAAAAGTAAAACTTTTTTCTCGTGCGATGCAGTGCTTTTTGGATCATTTAACGTGCCATTACTGTGTTTTGTGCGTTTTATTACGACGAGTTTAGAAATGGCTAGTGCGAAAGGTCATGGTCATGTAAAGACACGTGATAGCTTGAAAAGTAGCCTTTTTGGGGCACCGTGCAAATTGAAAGACTTGCAATTGCCAACTTATGCTGACACAATGCGCTACTACTATTGATTGCGAAGCGATATAGAAGAAAATCGAGATATTTATCTTCAACCAGTGGATGATATTATTAAAATGGTAGGTGGAAAAGTTTCCGAAATATGGATAAAATCTTCTATACCAGTGGTTAGGGCTCGAAATGGAAAAATCCAGAAACCGGAACGCTATGTCGAAATTATTGTCGACTAATTTTTTTTACTTGCTTCTATCTTTACAAGAAAGTATTGGATTTCTGAAAATTTTAGACTTCCGGTTTTCGAAGGATTTACACGTTTTAGGGGTCAAAGATTCCGAAAAACATGTTTTTACAAAATGTCTGTCTGTGAGTCTGTGCCTCTGTCCGCCTGTCTGTCTGTATGTGACACAAATTTTGTGGGCACTCTATCTCAAGAACTAATGCACGGAATTTAATAAAAATTTATATTCTGTTAGTCCCTGATATAAATTAGTGCTGATTAGTTTTTGGTGTAAATAGCTCAACAGGTTTTGCTGTTAGGCAGCATTTTTCACGATTTCCACAATAGGTCAATCTCCAGAACTAATGCACGGATTTTCATCAAACTTCAGATTCCGTTAGTCCTTGACATGAATTGACGTTTTATACATTTTGGTGTAAATCGCTCAGCTGGTGTCGCTGCTATGCTACATTTTTCGGAATTTCCGCTATAATTCTATCTCAAGAACTAATGCACGAATTTTCATCAAACTTCAATTTCAGATAAACTTTGATATGAATTGGAGCTAAATTGATGTAATTTCTTGTACTATTTAAATGATTTAATCGATGTGATTTATACAGAAGAAAGTTTTGTGATGGCCACAACATACTCGTTTTTTTTTTTAATATAGTAAATTTTCGATTATCCAAGTCCGTTTAACCGAGTATCCGTTTTAACCGAGATGTTTTCTTCTGATATACTGATAGCTTCCATTATAAATGAAGTGTTAGGTGAAGATGATAGAGCAAGCCGTAAAAATTTAGAACTCTGATTTTCTGGTCAGAATGGGAAAAAAATGGCCACTTTTTTTTTTGAAAAAATAATTATGAAATATAAATTGTCAAAAAAAAAAAATGGTCATAATTTTATTTTTCAAAAAAAAAAAAAAAAAAGGCTTCTCTTTCATCTTCACCTAACACTTCATTTATAATGGCTGTTTCATAATAATGGAAGCCACCAGTCCATCAGAAGAAAACGATCCATTCCAAAGGTACAAGTTGGATTGAAAAAAAAAATACTTGATACTTTGAGCAGAAAGAAGCAACACCTGCAATTTTCATGACACTAATAAAATCATATAGCTGCCAATTTGTACGGTTTTGTTACCTCTAAAATTGAATACAAATTTTTGTCATATTGAATCGGGGATAATTGTTAGATTTCAACGATAGAATGAAGCAAAATTTACTGGTAAGTTTTAGAGGTAAGAAAAACACCTTAGATATTTGTAGATATGCAGTAGCGTAATGCTGCAGCAAAATTGACATTCAACAAACAAAAAACTATCAAGGGCTTTTTCAAATAAACAACTTCATTCCCCGTGTTTCTTAAAAGTAACGGAAATGCACATCAAAGAAATGTTACTAGTACCATAAAAATGAATGAATGAAGGGAAAATTTCTATTTCATCTCCTCAGTGGATGACGATGCGTGTAAATACGGTTTATACGAGTTTTTTGCTTATTCGAGGTGAGCTTGGTCCCTATTAACTCGGATAATCGGGACTTTCCTGTATAGAAAATTAATATTTAATCGTAGAAAAACAATTAAAAAAAATGCATTCAAGATTTTAAATAATTAAAAAAAAAGTTACAGGAGCATAGTAAGCTATATGTATGAAACCGTAATAATTTTTTTTAATAATCCCATGAATCGGAACAATATTTTCCAATATTTTCGCGAACCGGAACAATATTTGTCATAATTTCACGAACCGGAACATCGTTCCGGTTTGCTCCGGTACATTTCGAGTCCCGTTTCCCAACGAATAATTAACGGAAAGATTAAAAACTATTACAATAAGTGTAGATCATTGGAGAAATCATGTAATCATACGGGCGTTAAAAGCAAGACGATCCGTGAAGATTTCGTACGAAATGCGGAAATCTCTCTCTTTGACATTGCAGCTTGTAAGTGTAGAGATTTGAACAATTGTAGCTGCAACATCAGGCGTAAAGTTCCACATCGAGAGGTGAACTTCTTGAAGGATCAAAGAACTGTTCGAAAAATGTTTATCGGAAATATTGATTTAAAAGCAAGAAAAACTCTTGCAAAGAAAATATCGCGGAAAATGAAAAGGGATACAATTTCATGGAGGAATAGTGGTAAAAACTTAATAAAGATATTTTATCACTTTTTATAGCATTATTTTACTTAATCTGAGGAATAGTGGTTCTACGACAAAGCCTTCAACGAGTGGAGTTAGATCCAGATGAAAGACAGATATATTGTTGGAAGATTCAAGTTGTGGGAGCTTTGAAGCAAGCAGTTCAACTGAATTTGAACCAGGCTCTCCAAAGCCAGACACTCCTAAACGAATATCCCTGTCTCACACAGGGTCCGCTGCATTTAGGACTGGTGTATCAGAGAGTGAAGTTGCTTTAATAGCTTCATCCGTACTTCAAGATGCAGGAATTGTGTCAGAAAAAGATAAGAATCTCGTCATCGATAAAAACAAGGTCAGAAGAGAGAAATATAAACTTGGAAAGAAGATACTGGAGGAGGAAGTTCTTGAAGGAAGGAAAATTAAAAGCATATTCTTTGATGGTAGAAAGGATAAAATGATCATGATAGAAAAAAGGAACAAGCGACACCGTCGAGAGAAAGGCGAGGAACATATCATCGTGTTGTCTGAACCTGTTTCGGAATATTTTGGTCACTTGACACCTCGTTCCGGTCACGGAAAAGAAATAGCAAAATCCTTATATGATTTTCTGTGTCAGAACAAAGTGGACTTTTCGGAACTGATAGCACTCAGGTGTGATGGCACCGCTGTTAATACAGGAAAACGCAATGGCGCCATTCCCTGTCTTGAAAAAAAATTTGAAATGAGAGCTGCAACATTTTATATGTATTCTTCATACGAACGAACTTCCACTCCGACATCTACTGTCTAAACTTGATGGTGGAACCACGGGACTTAAGTCCTCTGCCGGCCCAATTGGTTCTAGACTAACAGGGTGCGAAAATCTACGTGTCACTTCGTTCGAACCTATTGCTGCTTCATGGACATAAGAAATGGAATAGACTGAAGATCTGAGTACAGATTAAAAATATTTATTTGATATTTGCGCATCTGTTTCAAGCGGACAGTGCCCTCGAGGGCTGGAAACAGAAAACCTAGACCAATTGTGCAATCGAGATGGATCACAACTGCCTGCAGAATTTTACCCTTGTACATTAGTAGTAACGAGAGCATATCGCAATACGTCAACAAACGCCCTGCAGGTCCTCACAGGTCTCCCCCCACTGGATTTGCAGTTGGAGGCGGAGGCGGAGTATTCGGGGACGATTCGTCTCGGCAAGTCAACAGAAAAGGCTTTTGCTCCACTATACTATCAAAAATGCTCAAAATACAAAACATCACCACTAACAAGTGAAATACAAATTTGTGAAATAAACGACTATGTAGGCAAAATTACAATATACACGGACGGTTCCAAAATGTCCGAAGGCACAGCCTCGGCATTTTGTGTGTACGAAAAAAACGAGAAAATCTATACTTGGAGAGCGAAACTGTTCCAGGATAACTCCGTCTTCCAGTCAGAACTCTTCGCGATCTCTTCAGCATTAGAGCGGATAGAGTCGGACAAACATTCTCAATACTTAATCATAATGGATAGCCTATCAAGTTTAAAAGCATTAAACAATTTTGACAATACAAACTATTTAATACTAAAAATTCTTCAACAATTACAAACAACAGTAAAAGACATATACTTCAATTGGACAAAAGGACATTCAGGTGTTGAGGGCAATGAGGTAGCTGACCAACTGGCAAAATCGGCAGTAACGGATGAAACACTAATACATACATTTTTACCATATCCAGCTTCTTCACTAAAATCACAGACAAAGCAGAATCTGTTAAAAAATTGGCAAAAACGCTGGACGGATTCAGACACAGGCCGATATACGAAGGAATTCTTGCCATTGGTTGACCACAAGTATTTCGTAAACAACAGATACTTACACATATTTTTAACAAATTACGGCCCCTTTCAGGAACACTTATACAAAATTAACAAAAGAGACTCCCCACTATGCATTTGTGGCTTGCCGTCAACATCGTTACACTATGTATTATACTGTACATTAACATCGTATTATCATCTCAAAAAACACACACGTATGAATTTAGCAAGTTGGTGGAGGGATGTAAAAGAGAAACCACAACTACTCAACAAGATCATACAATGCATGAGGTTTATAGGAACAAACGAGTACATCTTTTCAAATCCAGAGCCATTCTAGTCCGACTCCATCACTAGGGTGTAGCATGGAGGGAGAAACGGGTTATTAGCGGGTGCCAGAAACTTCTATCACTTTTGAATTTTTATCTTGTGCATCTCTCCAAACTCTTGTATGCGCAAATTGTAAATAGTAGGTGTGTTGTAATATGTTTCTAATTGTGATGTTCAATATTGTGTGTTTAATGTACTGTGAAATTCCTGTAAATCCATGAAAAATGTAAATAATTATGCAATCACATTCAAATGATCCTCATGTAATCACTACACACAGTTATGTAAATAGTAGGTGTTTGATATTGTGTTGTAATGTGTTTCTAATTGTCATGTTAAATATTGTGTGTTAAATGTACTGTGACGTATATATATCCAAGAAAATTGTAAACAATTATGCAATCACATTAGGTGAAATGATCCTCATGTAATCACTACATACAGTCATATATCTCGATGTGAAATCATCCGTTCGCCCAGAAAAATTGGGTAACCAATTGTGATTGTAATTGTAAATCTCACAGTAACCGAAATAAATCTCAGCAGCTTGATCAGGGACCCGACGCTCCCTCTCAGACTCTGGTTGAGAGTCGGGAGGAGTGGATGTGGTCTACCCCTCGGGATTGCACTAAAACTCTAAAGCGAAAGCTGAGTTCCCGAGGTGGTCATCGCTGTCATCGCTGTACATTAGTAGTTCAAATCCTGATGAAGCGCTTAAATATCTGGCGCAGTACGTGATAAAAGTTTATGCGCCAGTGTGGTTTTCTGTAAGGAAAAGGCCGGGTATATCGGACGGCCCTAGATATCTGTGGCAGATTATTCAACTTTCGACGTTTCTACCAATTGAGTTAAAAGAGACAGTCCATTCAGTCGTACAGACAAATGGATACTATGGCCATACCGAGAATTTACTGATAGCAATGACAACCGATGATAGCATAGATATTAGGAGAATGGCATGGGAAAGAATAAAAAAAATGCTTGAATTTAAAAAAGATAAAAACCAACAAAATGCGAGAGTTTCAGGTTCCAAAGCTGAACTTTAAAGCAGCGGAATACTATGATTCCATCGACTGGGTAACCACCGAAATCAGCGAGCCTCCTATAACAAAAACTCTTTATTAGAAAACATAATTTCAGGATCCATGTTGGATATAGCATTAATCTGCTTTCCAAGACACTCCCAGGCTGTGGAAAGAGTCGTTAAAATTGTTACAGAAGCTGCATCAAAGGTATGTGGGAGTGAAGGAAGAGATGCCTTCATTAGAGCAAAACTGCAAGCGCAGAAAAAGATGCCAAAATTCATTTCTAAGAAGGACTTCGTAACCTAAAAAGGTATGCACTTTGAATATATAATATTCTGTGGGTAGAAGAGCGGGTGGAACTCTCAGTACAGCTACCTCCTCGCGGTGAGTTCTATGTTGTTTCGCGTTGGTACCGAACACAAAACAAGCTAAAAGGTGTACATTTTAAAAGCACGTAGCACAAAAATAGTGCATAATCAGAGCATATTTAAACATTTGGCACATTAAATATGCCTTTTCAAGTAAATACAATCGAAATAAATTTAATTTAATATTTTTAAAATTTTTGCTAAAAAAGTTCAAAAATCAGCATTTTAGCAAAACTTCAAGCCAAAAGCGGCAAATATAGGAATTGTCCTAAAAATTTCAAATTTTTTGTGTGAACTTGGTGCCACTAGTGGCCACTTTTCCGCACTACCCCTCATCGAAAATAAAAAAAAAAAGTTTATTTCGGCCCACCCTAATAGTCATTCATCTTCCTAGATAGATTCATTGAAATAAAATTGAATTTCAATGAGTAATTAGTCAGTGAAATCAATGAACAGTTTTCTATTTGGAATTGGCACTGTAAACAAACAGACGAGCATTATTGACCATATGTCGAGAAATTTTGCCAATTTGACAGGCAATCAATTGCGGAATTACAATGGAGCATATGAAGAAGACTTACTGGCATTTTACTTTAGGCATTCATTTTACTTTTGTAGGATAAAACTTCAAGAGACAGATATTTAGTATTCATCTTTGACGCCATCTTGAAAACTAGGCATACTATAGGTAAATGGTTTATTTTTATAAATTAGATGTGATAAATTTATTTTGTAAGCTTAAAAACATAACAATAGATATAAACATTACTTTTGTAGAATGGAAATTACGGGAGAAAGGTATTTGGTGACCATCTTGGACTCCATCTTGAAGATTTTACCTCTCAGGGACCAACCAGCACATCAGATACTACTCGTACAAAAAATTGTTGAGTAACTCTTCATAGCAATCTTTTGAGGGTTAGATTTCCTTTCCTATCTGCAGTCAATTATTAAGTGAAATGAAATGAAATTTAGTACAAGTAATTACATTTTCCTGAAGTATATGCACATAGGTGCGTTCAATTAATTTAAAAGACAAATGTTTCTCTCTATTCTAAAAAAAAAGTAACATACCCTCTCACCGCCGCCGGTTTTGAATTCTTTGTGACCGGAGGTCATTCTTCGTTAATATTAAGAAAAATATTGCATACAAAAATATGAAAATCGGTGGTATTATAGAGAAATGTTTGATAAACACGCTGGTGCAGACAGTTTTCAAATCGAAGAATTATTTAACCCTCCGAGCGTCTTGCAAAAGAGTAAAATTGTAATGTTGTTTTCTTTGCATTTTGTTTTAAATGCTAAGAAAATATGATTATTTCAACATTATAAAAAAAAACTCAATTAGAAATATGAATGTAATCCTTGAGAGTATTAATCATTCTTCAATGTATTTATAATCCCTTAAATCTATAGAATTATATTATCATAAATATTGGTTGTATTGCTGTGAAACCTGGAGCTTAGTGAACGGAATATTACGCCCCAAACACTTAGAGGGTTAAAGAGCTATTTATTGCTAAAGTTGAACAAAATCGTTCCATTATAAAAGTTTATAGGAGGAAAAACTATACATGGGAATTTAATCATTTTTACATCATTTTATACACTGGAAATTTCCGGTGTGCAGATTGCATTTATTTTTTTTAATTGGACTCATTTATTGCAGTTTTGTTTCTATTTTAAATTCAAATTTTCAGCCTTTCGAGAGATATTTTTTATATATTTTAGAAAATGGTATTAATTTAAACTGTTGCCAACTGTATAAACAATGCAAACAATAATGTTTGCTTCAAATTAAAAAGTCCTTCCGGCCAGTGCCGAGAGGAAGAGGTAGCTTTCATATTCCTTATTTTAAAAAAGCCAACTTATATTATTCAAACACACGAAGTTCAATTTAGTGGAAACCGAATATAGGAGATTCAATACTAATTATTATCAATACTAAATCATTATGAATGAGAATTTCGCGAAATTAGTCAGCTTTATCCAAGCTGCTTTTATTTAAAGTAACTTATATTTGGCTGCCAAATTCGGCGATTTCTTAAAGTGCCTGCCATTTTAAGACAACATGGTGGATAAGGCTAACCAGTGAACTTGGTCGAGACCTTAGTAATTGCTGTGCACATGCTCACTCACATCGGAATCGGTTGATATATACAAGTGCTGTCGCAGGCAAAAAATCAGATTTTTCAGAATGTCACCCACATTAGAAATTGAAACTGCTATATCTGAGCCATTTTTTAAGATAAAGACAAACAAAAAATGCTCCTGAATCCTTATATTAAGGTCAAATACTTAAGAAAGAAACCTTTTTCAATTTCTAATTTTTTTTGCACCTCACTTTAAATATAATTTTTTTTTAATTTAATGGCCGCCATTTTGAAACAAGTTGGCTGATGAAGCTGGCCAGCGAACTTGGTCGAGATATTGATGTATACTATCCACATGCCTTCTTACATCGAAATAGGCGAATACGTGTGTTATCACGTGACAAATACAAGATCGTTTCAAAATGTTAGCCATGCTAAAAAATTCAAAGTGCTATAATTCAACCATTTTTTAAGATATAAACAAAAGAACAAATTTTTGGAAACAAACACTGCTCCGGAATCTTTGTATCAAAGCCAAACACATAAAAAAAAATCTTTTTCATTTTCCAATTTTTTAATACCTCATTTTAAAATTAAAATTTAATTTTTATTAATGGCAACCCCTTTGAAACAAGATGGCGAATGAAGCTGGCTAACGAACTCTGTCTAGACATTGGTATGTACTATGTACAGACGAAGTTACATCCAAATCGGTTCATAAATACGACTGTTATCGCGTGACAAAAATCAGGTCGTTTTAAAATGTCAGCCACAATAGAAATTCAAAAGGCTATAACTCAACCATTTTTTTAGATATAGACGAAACAAAAACTGTTCCGGAATCTTTGTATTAAGGTCAAACACATACGAAAAAAATCTTTTTCATTTTCCAACATTTTGGTATCTCATTTTAAATTTAAAATTTTTAAAATTTTTTTAAATTGCCACCATTTTGATACAAGATGGCGGATGAAGCTGGCCAACGAACTCGGTCGAGATATTTGTATATACTATGTGCACACCAAGGTACATCCAAATTGGTTCATAAATACGCCTGTTATCACGTGACAATAATCAGGACGTTTCAAAATGTCAGCCGCGCTAGAAATTCAAAATGCTATAATTCAGACACTTTTTAAGATATAGAAGAAACAAAAACTGCTTCCGAATCTTTTTATCAAGGTCAAACACATAAGAAAAAAATATTTTTTCAATTTTCAATTTTTTGGTACCACATTCCAAATTTAAATTTTTCTTAAAAATTTAAATGGCCGCCAGTTTTAAAGAAGATGGCGGATGAAGCTGGCCAACGAACTCGGTCGAGACATTGGTATGTACTATGTATAAACGAAGTTACATCCAAATCGGTTCATAAATGCGCCTTTTATCGTGTGACAAAATTCAGGACGTTTCAAAATGTCAGCCACGCTAGAAATTCAAAAAAGTCCTTCCGGCCAGTGCCGGGAGGAAGATGTAGCTTTCATATTCCTTATTTTTAAAAAGCCAACTTATATTATTCAAACACACGAAGCTCAATTATGTGGAAACCGAATGTAGGAGATTCAATACTAATTTTTATCAATACTAAATCATTATGAACGAGAATTTCGCGAAATTAGTCAGCTTTATCCAAGCTGCTTTTATTTAAAGTCACTTATATTTGGCTGCCAAATTCGGCGATTTCTTAAAGTGCCTGCCATTTTAAGACAACATGGTAGATGAGGCTAACCAGTGAAGTTGGTCGAGACCTTAGTAATTGCTGTGCACATGCTCACTCATATCGGAATCGGTTGATATATACGAGTGCTGTCGCAGGCAAAAAATCAGATTTTTCAGAATGTCACCCACTTTAGAAATTGAAACTGCTATATCTGAGCCATTTTTTAAGATAAAGACAAACAAAAAATGCTCCTGAATCCTTATATCAAGGTCAAATACTTAAGAAAGAAACCTTTTTCAATTTATAATTTTTTTGCACCTCACTTTAAATATAATTCTTTTTTTATTTAATGGCCGCCATTTTGAAACAAGATGGCTGATGAAGCTGGCCAGCGAACTTGGTCGAGATATTGATGTGTACTCGCCACATGCCTTCTTCCATCGAAATAGGCGAATAAGTGTGGTATCGCGTGACAAATACAAGATCGTTTCAAAGTATTAGCCATGATAGAAATTCAAAGTGCTATAATTCAACCACTTTTTAACATATAAACAAAAGAACAAATTTTCAGAAACAAAAACTGTTCCGGAATCTTTGTATTAAGGTCAAATACATACAAAAAAATATTTTTCATTTTTCAATTTTTTGGTATCTCATTTTAAATTTTAAATTT
Source organism: Maratus speciosus (assembly GCA_963932465.1). NCBI lineage: Eukaryota > Metazoa > Arthropoda > Arachnida > Araneae > Salticidae > Maratus > Maratus speciosus. Next base: position 288,034,926 of record OZ010794.1, read on the forward strand.
TTTTAAATTTTTAAATGGCAACTCTTTTGAAACAAGATGACGAATGTAGCTGGCCAACGAACTCGGTCGAGACATTGGTATGTACTATGTACAGACCAAGTTACATTCAAATCGGTTCATAAATACGCCTGTTATCGCGTGGCAAAAATCAGGTCGTTTTAAAATGTCAGCCACAATAGAAATTCAAAATGTTATAGCGCAGCCATTTTTTTAGATGTAGACGAAACAAAACCTGTTCCGGAATCTTTGTATTAAGGTCAAACACATACAAAAAAAATCTTTTTTATTTTCCAATTTTTTGGTATCTCATTTCAAATTTTTAATTTTTTTTAATTTTTAAATGGCAACTCTTTTGAAACAAGATGACGAATGTAGCTGGCCAACGAACTCGGTCGAGACATTGGTATGTACTATGTACAGACCAAGTTACATTCAAATCGGTTCATAAATACGTCTGTTATCACGTGGCAAAAATCAGGACGTTTCAAAATGTCAGCCACGCTAGAAATTCAAAATGCTATAACTCAGCCATTTTTTAAGATATAGACGAAACAAAAACTGCTCCCGAATCTTTTTATCAAGGTCAAACACATAAGAAGAAAATATTTTTTCAATTTTAAATTTTTTGCTACCATATTTCAAATTTAAATGTTTCTTAAAATTAAATGGCCGCCATTTTTAAACAAGATGGCGGATGAAGCTGGCCAACAAACTCGTTCGAGACATTGGTCTGTACTATGTATAAACGAAGTTACATCCAAATCGGTTCATAAATACGCCTTTTATCGAGTGACAAATTTCAGGACGTTTCAAAATGTCAGCTTCGCTAGAAATTCAAAATGCTATAACTCAGACATTTTTTAAGATATAGACGAAACAAAAACTGCTACGGAGTCTTTCTATAAAGGTCAAATACATAAGAAAAAAATATTTTTCCATTTTCAATTTTTTGGTACCACATCTCAAATTTTAATTTTTTTAAAAAATTTTAAATGGCCGCCATTTTGAAACAAAATGGCGGATGAAGCTGGCCAACGAACTCGGTCGAGACATTGGTATGTACTATGTACACACCGAATTACATCCAAATCGGTTCATAAATACGAGAGTTACAGTGTGACATAAGTCAGATATATATATATATATATATATATCAATTTTGAACGGAGGGTGGTTTCGGGGTCTGGGGGTAATGATCGATGAAAATATACCAAAATTTTTTGAAATCGCTTTCCTCCGAACGACTGCAATATGTAGCATTTTGTAATGAAAGCTACCTAAAATTTATTTACACGTGTCTATTACAAACAGGAAAAAAGCCTTCAAATTATTTTATTAATTAAATAATCTTTCTATTCTAAAAAAAAAGTAACTAACGCTGTCACCGCCGCCGGTTTTGAATTTTTTGTTACCGGAGGTCTTTCTACGTTAATATTAAGAAAAATATTGCATACAAAAATATTAAAATCGGTAGTATAATAGAGAAATGTTTGATAAATACGCTGATATAGACAGTTTTCAAATCGAAGAATTATTTTAAGAGATACTAGGGGGGCTCGGCCCCCTACGAGCTACGCTCGCCAACCCCCCGTCCAGACACCGCAGACTCTAAATGCACGATAATTTGATCGGCTTTAAAAAGATTTCGAAAGATTGAATTATAATTTAAAAAACAGTGGCGATCTCCCTATAAATGAATTTCTATTCATTTCTCTTTGATTGGGGAATTTTAACGCCAAATCCGCTGCGGTACTACTTGATTATCCTGTCGACCAATTTCGCCAAATTATATAAATCGCCAAACCACTCGCCAAATTATACAAATTGATATAATTTTTATTTTAAATAACGAAAGAACAAATAAATTCGTACAACATTTATAAAAACACAAATAAAACGTCGAAATAAAAATAACTTGATGACGTATACACGTGTAACAACATTTCAAAATAAGCTAATATAAAAGGAATTAAGTAAAGAGAGCCTTTGTCTTCTGGTATTTTTTAACAAAGCGAAAGGAAAGTTCTTTTAAATGAGGCATTTTAAATTAATTCTCAAAATATCAAATAAATGTCTAGCACAATTTCTAAATTTAAACTTTTTTGCAATATTATTTTGTGTTCATTCTATGTAATAACTATAATGTGACGTAAATATGAGGTAATTTCTCCTAAGACTTCTAACGCATGTTAATGAATTCATTATTTTACAATATCCTTTCTCTTTTAAAATTGACGTGTATACTTTTTATGACGTAATTTTTAATAAGTTCCTGCTTTTTATACGTAATTATTTAATTCTAATTTGAAAGTTTTTTTCCTGTTTATAATAGTTACGTGTAAATAAATTTTTAATTTGAAGCAAACATTATTGCTTACGCTTTTCATACAGTTAGCAACAGTTTAAATTAGTACAATTTTCTGAAATCTGTAAAAAATATCTCTAGAAATGCTGAAAATTTGAATTTAAAATAGAAATAAAACCTGAAAAAATGAGTCAAAATAAAAAAATTAATGAAATCTGCACTCCGGCAAATTCTAACGCGTAAAATGATCTAAAAATGATTACACAGCCATGCATAGTTTTTGCTGCTATAAAACTTTTTTAGTGGAACGATTTTGTCCAACTTTAGCATTAAATAACTCTTAAAATAATTCTTCGATTTGAAAACTGTCTGCATCAGCGTGTTTATCAAACATTTCTGTATAAAACCACCGATTTTCATATTTTTGTATGCATTATTTTTGTTAATATTAACGAAGAAAGGCCTCCGGTCTAAAAAAAAAATCAAAACCGGCGGCGGCGGCGACAGCGGTAGTTACTTTTTTTTAGAATAGAGAGATTTAATACTAAAGTTGGAGAAAATCGTTCCATTAAAAAAGTTTTATAGGAGTAAAAACTATACATGGGAATTTAATCATTTTTAGATCATTTTATACGTTGGAAGTTCCCGGTGTGCAGATTGCATTAATTTTTTTAATTTGATTCCTTTTATGGAGTTTTATTTCTATTTTAAATTCAAAATTTCAGCATTTCGAAACATATTTTTTTTACATATTTTAGAAAATGGTATTAATTTAAGCTGTTGCCAACTGTATAAACAGCGCAAACAATAATGTTTGCTTCAAATTAAAAATCTATTTACACGTGACTATTATAAACAGAACCCCCCCCCCCCCCCCCCTTCAAATTAGAGTTAAATAATTGCGTATAAAAAGCAGGAACGTTGAAAATTACGTCATAAAAACTATGTTTACACGTAAATTTTAAAAGAGAAAGGATATTGTAAAATAATAAATTCATTAACATGCGTTAGAAGTCTTAAATATAAGAAATTACGTCATATTTAAAATGAACATAAAATAATATTGCAAAAGAGTTTAAATTTACAAATTGCGCGAGACATTTATTTGATATTTTGAGATGATCTTTTTAACTATTTTTGTGAATTCTAAGACAGCGCAAATAATATTTCATTTCTAACAAAAGTATTTTCACGTGAATATTAAAAAGAGAAAGAAAAGTTTGATGAAAATTACGTCAGATTAAAAACGATACATTTAAAATGTATTATTCAAAAGAAGTTTCTTTCCGCTTTGTTAAAAAGTACCGGGAGACAAAGACTCTGTTTACTTAATTCATTTTATATTAGCTTATTTTGAAATGTTTAACTGATTTTATTTAATCAAAGACGAAAACAGCCTTTGTATATTTTAACAGCAGCTGATTTGGCCTTAAAATTCCCCAATCAAAGAGAAATGAATTGAAACCCGTTTATAGGGAGATCGCCACTGTTTTTTAAATTATAAGTCAATCTTCCGAAATCTTTTTAAAGCCGATAAAATTAGCGTGCTTTTAGAGTCTGCGGTGTCTAAACGGGGGCTGGCGAGCATAGTTCGTAGGGGGCAGAGCCACCTAATTCAATAGAAAAAAAGGATTAAATAAATAGCCTTGTTTGTTAATGAAGAGTAAAAGAATCTAAGTAGATAAACATTGTTTTTTAGTCCTCGGATAGGCACAATTTATTTTGTCTTTTTCTAACATGTTTCGATGGTGTTAACGTAATTTAGGATCTATATCCCCTACCTCTCTGATTGATTTTTAAGTGTGTTTGTAATTATATAAATGCGTAGCACCTATAGTCGTCGTCTGTTCCGTCGGTCCGTCTGTTTGCCCGTCTATCCGCATGTAACAGCGAAAAAACTACCCAACCAAATGTTTTGAAAATTAATATACACAGGTTGTGCGGTGTCAACGGTGTCCAATGGCTAATTCCTAAACCGTTAGTCATAGACATATAGTTCCAATTACAAAAATGTTTTAAATCAGGTAAAGAAATATTTTAAAAGCGATTTGGGTCAATGAAAACATTTCTTAAAAAAATTACGAAATTTAAATTTTTATACGGTCCCCCGGTCCTATAAGTTATATTTAGTGAAATTTTCCTTTTACACTGACAAGTAATACAAAAAACGTCCCGTTATTCTACGATTAATATTGACCGAGTAATAGCTGTTTAAAGTTGGAGCATATTTTTTGCTGCAAATTGGGGGTCATTCATATATTTAGTCGAAATATAATTTCGTCAGCTATAAAAAATGTTTGGGAGTAAAATTAACATTGGAATATAAATTTGATCTTTAATCATTCTGCCATATTAATGGAAAATATACAATTTGTAATAAACATTTAAGAAGAAAGAAAAAGCAGAAATTTTGTTAAATAAAATGATTCTAAATTAACAGCCTCAATTCTTTACAAAATGATACGTATTTTAAAATATTATTAGATTGCACAAGCCTCCAAAAGTTGGGTTATGTCATGTTTTTTAGCTTTTGATAATTGATTCTTATATATTCTGTACCACTGAATCCGAAATTGACCTTCATTTTTAACTATCATATCAGGATTTTTCGCAAATTGCAAATTTCAAAGTTAAGAAGTTCAATATTAAAATTGAATTTCGTCCCCCATCTCATCGGACCACTCAGCTGTTTAGCTGTAAGAATCCCAGGATAAGCAAAAATATCGAATAAATTTTTTAATAAAATAAAATAAAATAAAATAAAATAAAAAATGTTTTACATATGTTTTATGGTATGAGATTTTCGCTATATTTTAACTTACACATTTGCGATTTGAAAAAAAATTCTAACGTGATGGTTAAAAATGAAGGTCATTTTCAGATTCAGTGCTAAAAAGTGCGTAAAAATCAATTATCAAAAGTTAAAAACACAACCCTTCTCCTCTACTTTATAGTATTCAATTTTTGTTATTCTTTAAATTTGAAAATTTATGATTTGAGAAATATCCTGACAGGATGGTTAAAAATTAAGATAATTTTCGGATTCAGTGCTAAACAATGCATAAAAGTTAAAAAACCCAACAATCGCAGTCTTGTATTATCTAATCTAAAACTTTTTCTTAAACTCTTTGGCAGAAATCTATCCGAAATTTTTTGTGTTATCCTGTAAAATAAGTATAAATGGTAACCACCGAAAATCTTAATAATATTAGATTGTTATCGGATTTGCGTTAGTATGTAAAATGCAATCTCGATCGGATATTTAAAAGTGGGTTAAAGTTCGAGTACAAATTTTGAACTGGAAAAACATATATACGATTGTTGAAGTAACATAAAAACTTATAAAAAAACATAATTTTTGTTAAAAGAAATCATAAGAGAAACAGCTCAAATCCTGACAAAATAAAACATATGTTATTTTAGCCAATTTGAGACTTAATTATAATACTTGTAGGATTTTTTTTCAAAGCGCAGATACACATGAAGTAAGATCTTCGAATACTTTAAACACTTGGTATATGATCCCTCAAAGCCAAGCCGAACTCATTTGTTTTCAGAGTAGAAAAGTGGTATAAGTCATGCATTTTTAAAGTTTCATAACTCGCTCAATTGTAACGTTATATGAATGGGACTTTTTTTGTCTTACTTGTCAGTGTAATAGGAAAAAATTACTAAATATAACTTATAGGACCGGGGGACCGTATAAAATTTTAAATTTCGTAAATTTTTAAGAAATGTTTTTATTGACCCAAATCGCTTTTAAAATGTTTCTTTATATGATTTAAAATATTTTTGTAATTGGAACTATATGTCTATGACTAACGGTTTAGGAATTAGCCATTGGACACCGTTGAGACCGGACACCCTGTATACAGGTTGCAATATGTTATCTATCGCCGACCTTTAATTTCTCAACCGTTGGCCGTAGACATATAGTTCCAATTACAAAAACTTTTCAAATGAAGTAAATATTCATGTTGTGGCATTATTTGAAGTAAAAAGTCAATTTTATAAAAATTACGAAAACTAACTTTTTATACGGTCCCCCAGTCCCTATAGTTATATTTAGTAAAAGTTTACTCATATCATAGCAGATATAACACAAAAGGTTTGACATCTGTACTACAAAAATTGACCCAGTTATTAAATTTCAAAGTTTGAGATTTTTGCACAGGATTTTGTCTTTCATTGAGGGATCAGTTAAAGGATGAATTAAAGTAATTCGAGATCAAAATCAGGGTGCAATGTCCCTTTTACGGCGAAGCCACTTTTAGCCGGTATCGTCGGTACTTTTGAATGTTGTTCCACCCATAAAAGTTGCTCAAATTTTTAGATAAAATAACCCTATTTGGTGATTCCTCAATTTGGTGATAGCGGCTAAAGGTGGTTTCCCCGTAAAACGGACATTGCACTCTGATTTTGATCTCGAATTACTTTAATTCATCTTTTAACTGTTCCCTTAATGAAAGACAAAATCATGTGCAAAAATCTCGAACTTTGAAATTTAATAACTGGGTCAATTTTTGCAGTACAGATGTCAAACTTTTTGTGTTATATCTGTTATGATGTGAGTAAACATTTACTAAATATAACTGTAGGGACGGGGGGACCGTATAAAAAGTTAGTTATCGTAATTTTTATAAAATTGATTTTTTACTTTAAATAATGCCACAACATGAATATTTAGCTCATTTGAAGCGTTTTTGTAATTGGAACTATATGTCTACGACCAACGGTTGAGAAATTAAAGGTCGGCGATAGATAGCATATTGCACACTGTATAATTATTGCAGAATTTTGTCGAGTCATTTCCAGTTTTATAAAAATCTAATAAACTCAAAAAGATAATAAAAGTTTCTTCATTCCATTAAATCATATCATACGTCATTAATTCAGTGATATTCCATGATAGGTAATAATTCTAGATTGCCATGGTGATTAGGTCTTATTTAAGATGGATTTCTATTATTTTTCTATTACTGAATTTAATATATATAATCTTAATAAATTTTGTATTCAGGCATTTTTGCATAAGAGTGCAACAGATATTGCACCAAGATCTGAATATTTATAAAACAGTTAAGTATATAGTATGAATGCACCTCATTTGCCACGTTTGGCGTACAATTTCCGACTTGTTGTTTTAAGATTCTTTAAACATTACATACACATTACGGACCTAGACAAAAACTCATTTTTTAAAAAGTCACTTAAAAATAGGTGATTGTAATTATTCTTCATTGTTTTGAAATTATTTATAATTAGCTACAATTAGCTTTAACATTTGTGTCACATTGCTGTACTAATAAAAAAGTGTTGTAATGATATTAAACTAAAAAAATTTAGGAATATAGCGCTGAAATTTAATTCTAACATATTAAAATTTTGTGAAAATTTTGTAAAAGGATAAAACGTATTTTTCATTAATATGTAAAATTTCCGTTCCCTATTTCATATAAAAAAAAAAAAAAATGATGCATTTTTGAAAACATTTTTATGGTAGTATCATTTATAAATATTACCACATGAAAGTATTTGAAATTTCAAAATCTAAAATTATTCATATTCGAGCCCCTAAAAATTTATTTTGTGTCTGGCATAACATATTTGAAATTTGTATATAAGCGTATTTTCAGAATAAAATCATAAATATAGCATATAATGATGATGGTAAAATGAAATCTCTCAAGAAAGATTAAATTGAATTTCTTGGTTACATAAACGTTGGGAAGAAAGTTTATTCTGAATAATGAAATACCGTATATTTCGGCGCATAACAGGATAGTTGAATTGTAAAGAGAGACAAAAAAAAGGTGGTAGAGTACTTTTTAAGATAGAAAAATTGATGCTTTTATTTATATTTATCACAGAAAATTTCTAGACTATTTTTAATAACATCCAAATTAAAGAAAAAATTATAATACAATAAATTTTAACAAATTCAATTATTTCATACTAATTTTATGTTTAAAAAGACTGAAGATCTGTTTTCTCTTTGTCTGATTTCAATTTAGCCCAAAAGTTTGGTCCAATACATGTCGGAATACACGCGGTTTACAATATATAAATTTGTTATTTATTCGTGTATGATGCGTATTTTTTTACCGAAATTTTAGGTCAAAGAAGCCGAGTGCGCCCCGTGAAATTTTCGAAAATTATAATACCGAGTTCATATTACAAGGTTTATATTAACTTATGCCAAATTTTGGAGGTAGTACGACCGGAATTAGAAATGCCTGGTTACGTTGCAAAATTCACCTCTGCTTACTATGTTTATACCGCATACTTAAATTATCCAAGACTTCCCATCTCACTTAGAGATTTACACAAACTCAGTTAAGTGATAGAGACAATCTATAGCTAGATATGGCCGCCATCATGCATGCTGATTGGCTGTGGAGTTCGCTTTAACTGATTGGCTATTGAGGTTCGTTTTAATTTAAGCGCATGCATAAACTTCCCAATTGTTCAGATCTCAGACACAGTGATGTTCAGTGAGTTATCTTAGATGAGCTTTACGGTGTGAACAGACATTCTTATTCCGGGATGTACCACTTCCAAAATTGGAGTCTGAGTCATCTTAAATATACAGTATCCTAAATATCGTAGTATAAGTATACTCATTGAACCTCACTGTGTCAGAGATTTTAACAAATTGGAAACGTGTGAATGCGCATAAGTTAAAACAAACCTCAACATCCAATTAGTTAAAGTGAATCAGTAAAACTTTGATCTGCGATTTATATAGGCTTTTAATGAGAAAAAATATTTTCTCGATTGTTTTAAAAAATCGGGTCAACTCGAACCCGACCCGCAAGAGTGAAAAAGCCAACCCGAAAACAACCCGAACCCGAAAAAATGAAAGCCAATCAGACCCAAACGCGACCTGCAACAAAAAAAGTTAAAGTCAACCCGACCCAATCCGATCCATAACGGGAAAATATAGCGCCAACCCGACCAGAACCGAACCGCGGGTCTGGTCGGGCTCGGGTAAAAGCGGGTAACCCGACCCGATGCAGGACTCTACCTTCAACTGTTTCATGTACTTCCATCTCATATTGGGTCATTTGGTGCGTGTGTGTATGTGGTATTTTTTCTTAAAAGATTTAATGAAATTTTCAACTATAATTAGTATTTATATTGTTATTAATATTGTTATCCATATTGTGATTAATAATAGTACTGATTTTCCATATTATTTTATAGCATTAGAATTCTGTGTATTGTAGAATAGTGTACATGTTTTATTATTATTATAATTTGCTTTCAAACGCATATTTTTTATCATATAAGTGCTATTTCATTTTCTTTATAAAAAAATAATATAATAAATATGCTTAAGTACAATTTTTATTCTTTATACATGAAATTTCATAGATAATTAGTATAATAACTAGTTGGATGTGCCAATCCTAAAACTTTCTTCTATCTCATACATAATATTTCAAAAACTAGTTACGCATGTTAACACTTCTATACTTTTAGTTCAATACTATACCAACTTTGATTTTAATCTTAAATTTCTGCTTCAGTCAATTAAACGGACTAAAAACGAGTTAATCAATATCATGATATTTGTTAAAATTAATAGTTTTTCCTCCTTCTGTTGTTATCAGATGTTTGCGAATAGCCGGCTTAGCGAAAAGCGAGTTCCTGTCTCTGCACAAGCCGCCGATGGACAACAGAATTACAAAAAATCAAGAAAAGCATACAAAAATCGCTATCACAGAGCCCATTTACCGCGCAATATTTCCAAATTCCTGTTGGGCAAAGTCAAAAACATGCACGAAAAAATTTGGTTCAATTGTATGCATAATTTTATACTCTTTCCGATGGTACAATAAAGAAAATGGCACAAACATCGCTATTACAACGCCCCCCCCCCCCTTCCGGCAGATTTTTTTTTAAATTTAGGGAGGACTTGTTTGCCATAGCCAGAAATTTACACAAAAAATTTGGTTCAATTCTATGCATAACTTCATACAATGTTCGATGGTACAATAATGAAAATGGTAGAGACATTGCAATTATAGCGCCCCCTTCCGACGGAACTTTTCCAAATTCAGGGAGGACCTTCGTGCCATGACCAAAAACAAACACAAAATATTTGGCTCAATTCTATGAATAACTTCATACATTTTTCAATATTCAAAATCGCACAAAAATTGCTATAAGAGCGCCCCCTAGCGGCGATTTTTTTCCAAATTAAGGGAGGCCCTGCTTGCCATAGTCAAAAACTTAAAATAAAAATTTGATTCAATTCTATGCATAACTTCATACACTTTTGGATGGTACAATATTCAAAATCGCAGTTACAGCGTCCCCTACCGGCGATTTTTTTCTAAATTCAGGGAGGTCCTATTTGCCATATCCAAAAACTTAAAATAAAAATTTGATACAATTCTATGCATAACTTCATACAGTTTTGGATGGTACAATATTTAAATCGCTCAAAAATCGCTGTTACAGCGGCCCCTACCGGCGATTTTTTTCCAAATTCAGGGAGGACCTGCTTGCCATAGTCAAAAACTTAAAATAAAAATTTTATTCAATTCCATACGTAACTTCATACACTTTTGGATGGTACAATATTCAAAATCGATCAAAAATAAAATTCAGTTCTATGCATAACTTCATACACTTTTGGATGGTAAAATATTGAAAATCGCACAGAAATCGCTATTACAGCGCCCCCTACCGGCGAATTTTTTTCAAATTCAGGGAGGACCTACTTGCCATATCCAAAAACTTAAAATAAAATTTTGGCTCAATTCTATGCATAACTTCATACACTTTTGGATGGTACAATAATCAAAATCGCACAAAAATCGCTATTACAGCGCCCCCTACTGGCGATTTTTTTCCGAATTCAGGGAGGATCTGTTTGCCATAGCCAAAAACTTAAAATAAAAATTTGGTTCAATTCTATGCATAACTTCATACACTTTTGGATATTCAAAATCGCACAAAAATCGCTATTACAGCGCCCCCTACCGGCGAATGTTTTCCAAATTCAGGAAGGATCTGCTTGCTATAGCCAAAAACTTAAAATAAAAATTTGGTTCAATTCTATGCATAACTTCATACACTTTTTGATGGTACAATGGCGGCAGACACACGGACAGACAGACATTTTCTATAAACATGTTTTTTGGGATCTCTGACCCCTAAAACGTGTAAATCCGTCGAAAACAGAAAGTTGGAAAAAATTTCGATTTCAATACTTTCTTCTATTGTAGATAGAAGAAGGTAAAAATGTTAGATAATCAAGAAATTAATAATTTCTTAGGAAAAAATATTAATTTTTGAATACCTAGCATACTTTATTATTTTTACAGTTTTTTTCTGTTTATTTCTAACATTTTTTATGTTTTTAATATTTAGAATAAATGTTTTCTTTCAAATATGATCTTGGGCTCTAGTGGGGCAGTGTTTCCCTACAAATATTCGATGCCTACATATTTTTTTTTTCTTTCAATGCATAATGTATGTTATTAGACCCTTAAGATTACATAAAGACCATTTTTATATGAAATTTCGATGCATTTAATATAGTGCTCCTCAAAGGGTTAAATTTTTTTTTATTAATTTACAAATTTCAAGCAAAAAGGATAAAAAATTAGGATCAAACATATTATATCCCAATTAAAAATTAATTTAAGTGCTATTTGTATCATAATTCCAAAATGGGGTACAGTGGAACCCGGTTAAGACGCGTTTCAAGGGAGTGGGCAAAAGTCGCGTATTAAGCGGGATCGCGTATTAAACGTGATTTGTATAATGTTGCAGGAACTGGGCTTATTTACAACATCTAATCGTCTAAATGAACTATAGAACTATATGTTTATATGTTTACGGTCGAAAATTGTATCTTTTAGGTATATTTAGATTAAAATTTAATTTAATTCAAATTTAATTCATTGTTCTTTTTATAAAACCAAATGGAATAATAACTGAAAATAAAAAGTGAATTTAAATGGTTTTATTATGAATTAATATGCTGCAACCAAAAATAAGAATAATAATTTCCTGCTAGAGTAATTTTTTTAACAGAGCTAAAAAAAAATATTAAACCTTTGAAGCATTTGTTAAAATCATATTTAGTACTTGTGATAATGAGTACAATTATAATTTGTCCTTCTTTTCATTATAAGAGAAAACTATCCTTATTAATAGTATTTGTGTAAAAAACATTGTTAGCATAGCAAGGAGTAAAAAAAAAACATAAAAGAATTAAACAATCGCAGTCATATTTATTTAATCTTTACGAGTTTAATTTTTTTGCCTGTAATATGTATCATGAAACATAGTAGGGATATAACGTACATTTAAAATCTTACTAACAATAGGTATACCTTTAATAATAATAATTTCATGACAAATCTGAGTATCCTGAATTCGTCTATCATCTCTTTCTACTACTGTAAAAACGTACACGAAGCGAGAGACAAAAAATTTTAGGACGCGAGATCAAACAAGAATTCTAGTGCTGCTAATTTAGCGGGTTTTTAAAAATTCAAATATCTGCCAATATTTCCGATTAGTAATGTTCGCCTTAATTAATCTGTTATTAAATAAAATAAATATTACTATTCGTAACCAGTGTTTTTTATTTGAATATTAAAAAAAAAAAAAACTGGCAAATTGGCAACATTGAAAAACAGACAAGGAATTCGCATCTTGATCAATGAATTCGCGTCTTAAGCGTGAATTTTTGCCTCAAAGGACCAAAAGTCTCTCGCGTATTAAGCGGGATCGCGTATTAACCGTTCGTGTATTAAACGTGATATTGTAGCATTAGTCTTATGGGCGATATTCAAGGGGCCGGAAAAAATCCGCGTATTAAGCGGGATCGCGTATTAACCGTGAGCGTCTTAACCGGGTTCCACTGTATTTGTCAATCTGTATATTTTCCCGTTCCCCTTTTCTGCAGTTTTAGCTAATATAGACTAACCGCCTCAAAATTTATAAGTGTTTTTAAGGTACAGTCGTGGAAAAAAATGTAAACACCCCTACTAACTCCTCAACAAATTATCGTAGAAGAAAGTTACTGACACCGAACGATTGGAAATAAAGCCTACGTTTAAATGATGTATATAAAATTTGCTTAAGGGGCCATCTACATATTAAAACGAACCATAACTATGTTTTTTTCAATAGCAATACACAATTCTGACAGCATAAATGAATTCTACACTCTTTAATTAGCCTAAAAACAAATTTTTATGCAATTCGTAAATGAGTTTCCGAGAAATCAATTATTTTAAAACGAGCGTATTTTAAGGGCTGTATCCAAATTGAAGTTCGGTACTCGATTGTTAACCGAGAGAGCCCCCTTCTTAATCAAGGCACCTGAAGCGCCACTCAAGGAGTCAATGAAGCCTGTTAGATTACAGGATATCAGAATAAATTTCAAAATATTTACTCACTTCTATCATAGACGGCCCCTTAAACCATCATTTTACCGTTTTTTAAGCATAATTTGAAAACTACTTGGAAGAAAAATGTGAAATTTTGCATTTCCATAAAGCAGGACTTAATAAATCTAAATCCATCAAAAAAATTATAGGTTGCAATTCATAATTTTTTCGAATATTCATTTCATAGTTCATATCATAAAGTTATAAAAATTGCAAATTCAACGAAATTTATGTTTGGATATATTAGTATTATTGCTACACAAAAAATTAGCACATTAGGAGCATAATTTCAGGAGATATAAATAAAAATATGAAAATGTAATTTAACAGTAGAAACACTAAATTTTGAATGTTTATGATTCAAAAACTTATCATTCAACTGACTTGAAATTTGGTGTCTAGGTATAGTTTGAACCGAAGATTTGAAATATCTCGTTAAAATTAGGTATTGCCATTAAAAAAAATGAGTTTTGGGTTCGTTTTAATATGTAGAGGACCCCTAAGCAAAATTTATATACATCATTTAAAAGTAGACTTTATTTCCTATCGTTCGGTACCAGTAACTTCCGTCTACGGCAATTTGTTGTAGAGTTACTTTTTTTTTTTCCACGACTGTACCTCACACTTATAACATATTTAAAAAAGCTGTCATCGTACCAGTTATGGTTATTTTAGAGGGATAAATCAATCTTATAAACATCTGCAGTCTCTTTTAAAGGGACTCGGTATCAAAAAAATTTATTTTGTAACTATAACCTGTATTATTAGCCCCCGGAATGCTATTTCTTTCTCCCAGCTTATTTTGTCTCCAATAAATAACGTTACCTTGTGTACGTCAGCCGTAAAACAAAAGCCGATGTTTCATTCATAAATACTCTACAGCATTTTTAAAACTTCTAAGCATCGCATATTTTCAATGTTTATACCGTCGTATTGCTGAAAAAAAAACTTTTTAATGCAATTTGTTTGAAAACTGCATCTCCATTTGTTTTTGAAATAGTAATTTTTTTGTAGTGTTTAGCGACATTTGTTTCATTTTGGCAACTCAAGTACTCCATTTCTGTAGAAAGTAAGGAAAAAATTGTTGAAAAATAGCAATTATATCTTTTTGTTGCCATTTTTTCATAAAAATTGAAAAAAAAAATTAATTAAAATACGTGCTATTTTGAGAAAAATATAAATGAAGGATTTATGATAAACATGGAGCTATCATAAACTATATTTAATTTTAAGTATCTATATTAATGTAAGTGACGTCATTTTACATAAAATAAAAGCGTGTGCTTTAAGTCTTAAAACTGAAATATGTTTTGCAGTAGAGTCCCGATTATCCGAGTCCCGCTTAACCGAGTTATTTTCTTCAGATGGACTGGTGGCTTTTATTATTATGAAACAGCCATTATAAATGAAGCGTTAGGTGAAGATGAAAGAGCAGCCGTAAAATGTTAGAACTCTGATTTTCTGGTCAGAATGGAAAAAAAAATTATGGCCATTTTTTTCCATTCTGACCAGAAATCAGAGTTCTAACTTTTTACGACTGCTGTTTCATCTTCACCTAACGCTTCATTTATAATGGCTGTTTGATAATAATAGAAACCACCAGTCCACCAAAAGAAAATGAAGTAATGGAAACGACGGAGGCGACACTAAATTCTGAAAAAGCAGAATTCCTGTTTTCTAGTGTTTTAGGTTCATATTTGAATAAAGCATAGTCATAATAGATCATAAAAAGTTTTAAATTCTCAATATAGCAATAACGTAAAAAAATGGAATCTCTCTATTCTAAAAAAAAGTAACTAACGCTGTCATCGCCGCTGTTTTTAAATATTTTTGTGACCGGAGGTCTTTCTTCGTTAATATTAAGAAAACTACTGCATACAAAAATATTAAAATTGGTTGTATTATGGAGAAATATTTGATAAATACGCTGATGCAAACAGTTTTCAAGTCGAAGAATTATTTTAAGAGATATTTGATGTTAAATTTGGTCAAAATCGTTCCATTAAAAAAGTTTTATACGAGCAAAAACTATACATAGGAATTTAATCATTTTTAGATCATTTTATACATTAGAAGTTCCCGGTGTGCAGACCGCATTTATTTTTTTCATTTGATTCATTTTTTGAAGTTTTGTTTCCATTTTAAACTCAAATTTTCAGCATTTCGCAGCAAAAGCAGGAAGATATTGAAAATTAAATCATGAAAAATATATTTCCACGTGACTTTTGAAAGAGAAAGAAAATTGTAAAATAATAAATTCATTAGTATGCGCAAAAAGTAGCAAATGGAGAAAATTACGTCACATTTAAAATGACCAAACAATAATACTACAAAACAGTTTAAATTAAAAAATATATTTGCGTGAGACATTTATTTCATATTTTGAGATAATCTTTTAAACTATTGTTGTGGATTCTAAGACAGCGCAAATAATATTTCCTTTCTAACGACAAAAGTATTTTCACGTAAATATTAAAAAGAGAAAGAAAACTTTAATGAAAATTGCATCAGATTTAAAACGATTAATTTAAAATGTCTTATTTAACCCCTTGAGGGGCACCGGTATATATTATATACCACCTACGATTAATGAAGTTTTACACTAGAAAATTTTTATTAAATTTTACTTTTGTAACTTTGGTGGAAAAAATCCGTAAAATTGCTTTTACTTATTTTGAAACAGAATGTTTCAAAGATTCCGGTGGGAATTCAGCATTTCACAAACGTAATTGCTTGCCCCTCAAGAGGTTAAAAGAACTTTCTTATAGTGTTGTTAAAAAATAGCAGGAGACAAAGAATCTGTGACTCTGTTTACTTAATTTTATATTAGCTTATTTTTAAATTTTTCACTGATCTCATTTAATCAAAGACGAAAACAGTCCGTTAACAGGGAGATCGCCACTGTTTGTTTAAAAATTATAATTCAGCCTTACAATTTTTTTTTAAAGCCGATCTAATTAGGGTGCTTTTAGAGTTTGCGATGTCTGAACGGGGATTGGCGAGCTTAGATCGTAGGGGGCACAGTTTTTTTTCAAAAATGTAATAATTTAAAAATTCCTTCTTCTGTTTCATTTTTCAGATTTGGAAATAGATTTTTTTCCCTTTATTCTGAGAACAGTTTTCTATAAATCTAAGTATCGGATTTTTGAATAGTCAATTAGATCAGAAGAAAAAAAAATTGGCGAATGCATATGAAAAAAAAAAAAAAGTGAGAAAATAGCATATTTTTAATTTTATCGGTGCCCCTCAAGGGGTTAAATCTTCAAGACTAAATGGAATCTTAGTATTTTAGCTTCACCATGTGATAGGATACCTCATATCGCTTTCATCCAGAAGATAAAACAAATTTTTAGAAAATGTGGCATAACATGCTCATCCACTCAGCTCTTCAATTATTATTGAGTATCATTCCCAATAATTTGTATGATTAAAAGATGCATGTTAATAGACCAAATAAAGGTTGCGAAATGTCCATATATAGTAATATATACAAGTCTGTGTGATAATATATATAAGTGTGTGTGTGTTCATATACAGTGCGGCGCAAAGGTTTAAGCATAACGCAAATATTTTAATAAAAATAAAATTGTACAACGGAATGCTTTCAAATATCCACAGTAGGTGAATACTATGGTCATAAATATATATCTCTAAAGCTTGAAAAAAATTATCGTTACGAAAATCAAAAATAACAAAAAACATTTTTTGTGATGTCGCAAAAGTTTATGCACAAATGATATTTTATGCAAATATCTGCATAAACATTATAGGTGGAGGATCGGCGAGACTCCTTTCCTAGAATATGAGGTGTAGCGATCACTGTACGAGTTATATGAAAATGCCGAAATCTCCGCAGTTCTCAAGCAGGCCTGAAGAAGTTGTAGAAGTTTGGACGCTGAAAGCTGAAGGTAAATCCGTTTTGCAAATTTCGCTTATTTTAAATTGGACAAAATGTGGCATTTACAGTGTTTTGCAACGTGGAAAGCAATTCAAAAATGCGTATCACTCAGAAAAGTTGAGTAAAATAACTTTTCGTGAGGATAAAAAATTTAAAAGTTTGGCTGTAACTATCAATTTGTCTCTTAATCAGATAAAAAATTGACTTAGATCAAAAATATCACCTGAAACCATACGCAGACGAATAACCGAATCCGGATTCATCAAAAAACAAAACTTAGCTCGTAAACCTTTTTTGAAACCGTGTCACAAACAATCAAGACTTCAATAAGTAAAACAGAACATGTGTTATCGTGACGAATGAATTAGTGTTATTTTTTTCTAATTAAAAATGGAATTTGTATGTTCCAGATGGCTTCTCATTCTATTGGCGTGCTTTGAGGAAAGATCCGAAGAGCATATTCAGAAAGCAATAATGTGGTGGTTAGCACATGGAATGGGGCGCTTTTGGCTACAATGCACAAACATCTCTTTGCTTCCTTAACGGCAGACAAACTTCACAAAAGTATCAGGAAACTGTGAGTGAGCATTTGTGACCGTTTAGAGAACTTCTAAGGGGTCCTAACTGGACATTTCAGCAAGACAATGCATCGATACTCACCCCCGTTGCACAAAAGAATGGCTTTGATCTCAGAATATCAGTATGATGAACTGGCCAGCACTCAGCTTAAATCTCAATCCTATAGAGAACATCTGGGGAATCTTCTCACGTGACGTCTAAAAGAGCAGTCAGCAGTAATACTCAGTGCAAAAGCTCAAATCAGCGATCAAGAAAGCCTGGTACAAACTCGCTCACAAAACCTTCCATACTCTCATGTTATCAATGAAAAATCGCGTATTCGATCTCATAAGGCGCAGTGGAAACACAATAGACTACTAAAGGACTTTTTTACTTTGTGAAATGTAAATATTTCGTTTTTGTGCATAAACTTTTGCGACATCAATACTTTCATTTTTTTATAATTTATTATTTTTCTTACAATGAATTGTTTCCGAATTCGAAGCATTAATTTGTAATCCAATTGTTCGGATTCAGTAAAAATTTCAAAGCATTCCGGAGTATATTTTCCATTTTATAAAAACATTTAGCTTGTGCATAAACTTTTGCGCTGCACTGTACATGCATTTGCGTATACTCAGTCACACATTCGACAAACATATCGATCAGTTTCAATAAAAATAAATTGCTTAAATTTGTACCAGAAAAAATATTTAGAAACAAATATATATTAAATTATGTTTCTTATACTTTGTGCGGGCCGTTTATACTCTTTCAAATCACGTTGTCTTAAAATTCAGTGTGGAAAATAAAGCTGAAACAGTCGAAATTCGACTAGAGATGTGCGTAATCGAATGATTTATATTCGAGTTATTTTAACAGTATAATTCCGGGTTTGTATGCATCAAGGGATTTAAGGTATTTTAGTACCAGGAATTTCGTAAAGTACTGGTCGCTATATTTGAAGGTAGAATTACTTTTTCATTAAATAACGCAAATATTACTTTACGAAAATTCTGGTAAAAGGTTCTTGAAAGTCCTTGAAGCGTACTTGCCCTGTATAGTGTATAATGACTTTAAAATATTTGATTATAGATGTCGTCTTTGCTAATGCTTTATTTTTTATTTTTGTGTGATCTTCAAACGGTTTTCAGTCTTTACTTACAGTTTGTCACATCTCACATGAGTAATTTAGAATTATAAAAAATTAATGTAGACATTAAATATTTAACATGTTCGCTGCCATCTACGGGAATACCCATAGTTCACGGAGGTAAGAGAGAAATGGAGATGAAGTGTTTTGATTTTGCGTGATGTTAAACATGCAACCCTGAAACTGGTTAAAACCCATCAAAAATCAGTCCAAATACTTGTGGCTCCACAAAGTCTTTGTACGCTCGCTTTGTAAACGCCTCCCCGTCCAATGAATTTCAGCCGTTGTTCCACGTGCTTGTCTTGTTGTGGGAGAATGAGGGCATTTAAATTTGACCGATAACCGGTTTCATATCGCAAACAGTGTTGCCTGATGGGATACTTTTTTTTAAAAATTCAGACTCTTGATTGGCATCACTTTTTTGAAATAGTAGAATATGCCTTGTTTAACGACATATTAATTAAGGCGAAAACAAAGGTAATTTTACCGTTTCAAAAAAGTGGTGGCAATTAAGAAATCTGAATAAAAAAAAGTAGCCCACAGGCAACACTGATCGGAAACCCCTTTGACGGCTTACCGCATCTCTATTCCCAGATAACATGAACATTAGCAGCAAGTTTGATTTTTTCTGATATTATCTTGCCGTGACAAATTTGAATTGCGAAATTGACTGCAAGTCTCCCGCAAGGTATACCATCACCCATTTCCATGAGTAGTTTGTTGTGAAACTCATGGCAAGCCTGTCTTTAATTCACGAAAGAGACGAAAGCAAAAATCCCTCTAGACAATCAGCAGATACGCAGAATTTGCAGAAATTTTATTCGGTTGGCACCGCTTTTTTTAAACGCTATAGTTTTCATAATACCAAAAAAGGCTCGAGTAGGAAAGCAATATTACCCTAACTTGTTTATGGTGGTAAAAACGATGCATGCACCTTAATGGTGCGTATGCATCAACAGACCTGATCAGGTCTATGGACCCCTTCGTAGGGGTTAAACTTATAGAGTAACTGCTGTAAACAGTTAATGGGGTATGGACAGATTACTACTTTGCAGTAAGTTTGCAGTATTTTTGATTACTTGTATGCCGTTAATTTGCAATAAATTTGATACGCATCAATTTAACTTGCACGACAAGTTAGCTGCAAGTTCAAAGTCATGTAACTTCGGCGTTTGCGTTATCTTGCTGCAGTCGTGTTATGAGCTTTCAGTCTTATCATGCTGAGTTTGCTGCAACTTTGCAGGTTTTCAAAGCAAGACTTCTGCAAATTTTTTGCAAAATAAAAATGCTATGTGGGATTATTTATCTTTACTCTGTGCTCGTTGTTGGCAAATGAGTTTCATTGCCAGCTACGAAATAACTCGCTATTGATATCCTAATCTAAATCACATACAATGTTTAGGTGTTTGGTGCAGTGGAAGTGGCTAAATAATACATATGGCGTACTTAAATGGATCATTTATTTCTCAAAACTTAGATACGAAAACTAAATGTTTAGAACGCAAAAATATATATTCTTACAATATATTTTGAAGAATACAATAAATAAAACTTATTTTTTTTTTATATTACAGGGTTCGTACGCATCAAGGGATTCGGAGGAATTTAGGTATTTTAGTATCAAAAGTTTCGTACAGTACTGGACGATATATCTGGAGATATAATTTTTTTTCGTTAATTAGACTAATATTCCTTTAGAAAATTCTGGTACAAGGTGCTTGAAAGTCTTTGAAGCGTACGGACCCTGTATTAACACATTCACGACGGGAAACGAGAATTCTCGTTTTCATTCAAAAAACATCATTGACTAAGGCGTGGCTTCTACCTTATAGAAAATGCATTTATATTAAGTTGTCCATATTTTTTTTAGATTATAAGACATTTTATATTAAATTCGTACATTGAAAGATATTTACATGTGCGTAAACTTGGAAAACCTATCTGGAACACAGATTTACAAAAGACTTTCAGAACAGGGAGGAGCTTCTACAGTTTTTAAATTCAGATTTTATAAAAATTGCCCGTCGGCAATGTGTTCAAATTTTAATAGTTATATTGAAACAAAATTATGTATGATAAGTTTTAAAACAATTTTCCATAAAAAGTACTGTTTTTCTTCACATACTGGGCAAACATTCTTATTTCACGCGTTATCTTCTGTCCCGTAAAAACTCTAAATGGCTTTGTAGGACGTGCCTTCTTCTACGTTGGTGGAAGTGCTTCCAAATAATGGAAATTGCTTTGTTTTGCTTTTTTCTTTACAAATAAGTTCATTTCTCATATGATCAAGCATTCTACAAATTTTTCGCGAAATTTCAAAGAGGGTATTTTATTTCTTTTTATTTCAGAATATAAAATATAGGCATTATGAATGCATGTTTCAAATAGATGAAAGGCAGTTTTCTTTGGCCAAAGGATTGTTTTTCTTAATGCTAAATAGTAGTTTAACATTTGGTCAGAAAAATCAGTTATAGACATTTTTTTTTTCAATGTAGTCTCTTTAGATGTTCGTCTTATTTAATATTTTTCCATTTCAATTAAGGATATAAACCATTTCCACACGTTACATGTTGATATGGCATTTGATCAGAAATATCAATTCCAGACATTTTAGGTAGATTTCGTATGAAATACTACCTATTGGGATCGTTCCTATGTTGGAATTTCTGAAAAAAATTTTCAGATCTACACCGATCATCACCCCTAGAACCCAAAACCACGCTCAGTAAAAAACTTTATCTATCTATCTATCTATCTATCTATCTATCTATCTGTCTATCTATATCACTTTCTTCTGGACACGATAACTTTCGTAATTCTGCACCAATCTCTTCCAAACTGATACATAAAATCAAAGGGCATAAAATCTCGGTCAAGTTCGTTAATGGGCAAAATCGGACCAAGGGGATGGAAATAGGAAGAGGTTTTGTGAAAACCGAAAACCCCCCATAACTTCTTAATTTTTGTACATATCAAATCAGTTTAAAGTTTTTATTACTTGTAAAAATAGGGCCAAAATTTTATGTATCACAGATTTTTGATAAAGTTAAAAATGGGCTCAAGGGGCGCAAAAAATAGGGTTTTTAGAAGAAAAAAATTCATAACTTCGTCAATTCTCAAGATATTAATTGCAATTAATTTTATTATAAATCTCCTTAATATTATCTACAACTTTTATATTCACAAGTTTTTGATAGGACCAATTCGTACCGGAAAAATAATTAAAAACGAAAACAAAAAGGGGGTTTGAAGAAGTAAAAAATCCATAACTCCGTTAATTCAAAAGATATAAAATCCCCATGAATTTATCATGTATCTTCTTAATATTGTGTACAACATCTATATAGACAAGTTTTGGATAGGACCAATTCTTACAGCAAAAACAAATTAAAAATACATAGCGGTTGAAGAAAAAAATCATCTAAGTAAGGTTGTATTCAAATCCAAACTGCGTATTTTCTGACTCATTTTACAATTCATTTTTGCTCTCAAAGGCTTCCAATTGGTACGTTTTCTTACTCAGAAACTATATAATGTACCGTAATGGTAGATTTTCTGATAGAGGCAGAATATATTTTTAAAAATGCTGTTAAAGTGGGCATTTTGAACCGAATTTCCCGAAGCGGATTGTGTTGGAAAAATCATTGCATTAAGGATGCACTCAAATCCAAACTGCTTATTTTCTGACTCATTTTTAAATTCATTTTTGCTCTCAAACGCATTTAATTGATAGATTCGCTTACTCAGAAACTATATAATGTACCGCAATGATCGATTTTTTGATAGAGGCAGAATATATTTCAAAAAATGATGTCAAAGTGGGCATTTTGAACGGAATTTCCCGAAGCAATTGTGTTATCACTTTCTTCTGGACACGATAACTTCCGCAATTCTGCACAAATCTCTTCCAAACTGATACATAAAATCAAGGGACATAAAATCTCGGTCAAGGTTGTTAATGGGCAAAAGTGGACAAAGGGGATGGAAATAGGGAGGGGTTTTGTGAAAACCAAAAAATCCTCATAACTTCTTAATTTTTGTACGTATCAAATCAGTTTAAAGTTTTTATTACTTCTAAAAATAGCGCCAAAAATTCATGCATCACAGATTTTTGATAAAATTTAAAATAGGCTCAAGGGGTGCAAAAAATAGGGTTTTTGGGAGAAAAAAATTCCTTACTTCGTCAATTCTCAAGATATCAAATACAATAATTTTATAATTCATCTCCTTAATATTATCTACAACTTTTATATTCACAAGTTTTTGATAGGACCAATTCGTACCGCAAAAAAAAAAAAAAAAAAAAAAAAAAATTAAAAACGAAAACAAAAAAAGGGGGTTGAAGAAGAAAAATTTTCATAACTCCGTCAATTCACAAGATATAAAATCTCCATGAATTTATCATATATCTTCTTAATATTGTCTTCAATATTTATATAGACAAGTTTTTGATAGGGCCAATTCTTACAGCAAAAACAAATTAAAAATACATAGCGGTTGAAGAAAAAAAATCATCTTATTAAGGGTGCATTCAAATCCAAACTGTCTATTTTCTTACTCATTTTTAAATTCATTTTTGCTCTCAAACGAATCTAATTGCTATATTCTCTTATTCAGAAACTATATAATGTACAGTAATGATCGATTTTTTTGATAGAGGCAGAATATATTTCAAAAAATGATGTTAAAGTGAGCATTTTGAACAGAATTTCCCGAAGCGATTGTGTTAGAAACGAAAAATATTGCCCCACTGAGAAAATAATTGTTTATTAATCAAATTTTAATTAATTGAAAGAAAAATAAAAACACAGGTCGCTTATAAATCTTTTCAAAAATCACGTCAGCATGTTTCATATTTTTTTTATTATTAAAAATGAATCTGAAAAGGTGCCAGAAAATTTCGAGTTGTTGAGTATGGAAAAATATATTTTTTAAATATCGCCTTAACATGATTCTGATAAAACCAGCTATTTTATAAAAAGGAAATAAAAACTCGTCAAAAGTAGACAGATAAAACTGTTAAAGTGGATTTATATCTAATCATGATTTAGTTTTTGTTGATGAAATTAGTATACTTAACTTCGAAATCTACCTTTGGCTGTAGGCCGGGCCGGCAGGGATTTTTTTCATTGTAGTCTTTTCAGATGTTCGTCTTCTTTAATATAATGCCATTTCGATTAAGGATATAAATAATTTCCACACGGTGCATATTGATATGGTAAGCACTTCACACATTTCTTTTCATTTACAAACAACTGCCGCTCATCTTCTATTCCAAACACCTTCTCTTTGTGTCTTTAAAATGCTATGATGCTATAACAGGCAAATGTTTAGTAATCGGTTCTGCAGACATTTGGCACATTTTAGCTAGTTTCGTTTGAATTAAACTCAGGGCATTATGAATGTATGTTTCAAATAGATGAAAGGCAATTTTCTTTGGCCAAAGGATTGTTTTTCTTAATGCTAAATAGTAGTTTAACATTTGGTCAGAAAAATCAGTTATAGACATTTTTTTTTTCAATGTAGTCTCTTTAGATGTTCGTCTTATTTAATATTTTTCCATTTCAATTAAGGATATAAACCATTTCCACACGGTGCATGTTGATATGGCATTTGATCAGAAATATCAATTCCAGACATTTTAGGTAGATTTCGTATGAAATACTACCTATTGGGATCGTTCCTATGTTGGAATTTCTGAAAAAAATTTTCAGATCTACACCGATCATGACCCCTAGAACCCAAAACCACGCTCAGTAAAAAACTTTATCTATCTATCTATCTATCTATCTATCTATCTGTCTATCTATATCACTTTCTTCTGGACACGATAACTTTCGTAATTCTGCACCAATCTCTTCCAAACTGATACATAAAATCAAAGATCAAGCATGATCTCATATGATCAAGCATTCTACAAATTTTTCGCGAAATTTCAAAGAGGGTATTTTATTTCTTTTTATTTCAGAATATAAAATATAGGCATTATGAATGCATGTTTCAAATAGATGAAAGGCAATTTTCTCTGGCCAAAGGATTGTTTTTCTAAATGCTGAATAGTAGCTTAGCATTTGATCAGAAAAATCAATTCCAGAAATTTTTTTTTCATTATAGTCTCTTCAGGTGTTCGTCTTCTTTAATATTTTGCCATTTCGATTAAGGATATAAACCATTTCCACATGGTGCATGTTGATATGGTAAGCACTTCACACTTATCTTTTCATTTACAAACAACTGCCGCTCCTCTTCTATTCTAAACACCTTCACTCTGTGTCTTTAAAATGCTATGATGCTATAACAGGCCAATGTTTAATAATCGGTTCTGCAGCCATTTGGCACATTTTAGCTAGTGTCGTTTGAATTAAACTCACTCTTGTAACTAGTCTATTTCTTCAATATCTTAAAATTTTTGCAGTTCTAAACATTAAAGTTGAAGTTTCATATTAATTATTTAAAAATATGTTTAAAGATGAAAGACATAAAACTGCCATTCCTCTTTTCTTATGTATTTAAATTCTATCTAGATAAATCTCTGAACGTGTTAGCAGTATAAATAACATTAGATGATATAAATCTTTTGTCGGTAATAATTACTAAAAATTAAAGGCTGTCACACTCCCAGAAAATATATAAAATTCAATCTGTTTATTTTTTAGCATCTAACCTTATAATGCTATATTCCCTAAATAAAATATAATAGCTTTTTAAAAATTTCTTCACTTCAACAAATGGTAGCTTTTCATACGTAAAAATAAACTTATCTTTTATAATGCAGCGATAAATTTATGGGTTTAAAGTAATTTGTTTTATAATTTGAAAAACGATACTTTGTAAGGGCATCACTTCTCTTTATAACTTCTAATAAAAAGTTATTTGCATCGCTGCACAAAACTGAATCTTTGTTTCATAACATTGCATCTCAGCGACGCGTGAATATTAGTTTAGTTAACCTCATTTATTTTGTTCGCCTAACAGTGGTTTAATATTTCATGATTGTGTACTCTTTAAGTTTCTTTTATGATAAACAATGGAAATCGCTTCGTAAAAATTTTAATTGTTTCTCTTACAAAGTAAAATTAAAAGTTACGCATGAGATACTAAATTTATACTAACTTATATTATAAAGCACTTTATCGTGCGGATTGTACATAAAAAAAGTGTTTCTTTTAATTTTTTTTATTACCGAGTTTATCAAGAAAGTTTTCTAATTTACATTATATTGTCTACAAAATAGCAATTTCCTAGTAGTGTATGTAGTGTTAATAATATTATTTACAGAGTTTACATTTATTATCAAAAGTTTATATCACTTGTACACTGGTGTCCAAAATTAAAGACCAATCAAAAAATGCTAATTTTCAAGTACGCAAATACTAAAAAGGAAATAATATAATTCGAATAATTAGCATCTCTACAGCACAGCTAGTCCATGTAACATCTCATTCATGTCACACATGGTCACAAGTGTCAGAGTCACTACGGTGAAGCAAAAAAAAAAAAAAAAAAAAAAAAAAAGGAAATTTCATACATCTCATTATGAGTCTCAAATAATCACTATATGTGACTCCACTGACACGTCACTGTGACTGCTGCTTTGTGGCGAGTCACCATGTGACTTTGCAATGTAGTTACATTGTGACTCTCAGGTGACTGTCATCTCTAGACTCAATTTCAAAGTCATCGTGAAAGCTGCATTGTGATAAGTTACCAAATAATGTCACATTAAAGTCACATGAGGACTTTCAGGTGACAGATAGACTACTCTGAAGTCATCATTGTGCTCTTTTGTGAAAAGTCGCCATGTGACTATAATGTGATATTATTTGGTGGCATATCATAATGCAACGTTCATGATGACTTTGAAATTGAGTCTAAAAATAACAGTCACATGAGAGTCACAATGTAACTACATCGTAAAGTCAACTGATGGCCCGTCATAACGCAGTCGTCACATTGACATCTCAATGGAGTCACATATAGTGATTATTTGAGACTCATAATGAGACGCGTGGAATTTCCTATTTTTTTGTTTCACCGTAGTGACTGCGACACTTGTGACCATGTGTGACATGAATAAGATGCTATATAGACTAGTTGTGCTGTACAGATAGTACTAATTATTTGAATTATATTATTTCCTTTTGAGTATGCGCTTACTTAATAATTTGCATTTTGCGACTGGTCCTTAATTTTGGACACCAGTGTATTATGAACGTTACTTAACCTCTTGTGGTAAAATGACGGGTCTAGCTGTCATGAATTATTTCTTGGCAATAAGGAAAATGACGAAATACACTCATCATGCAACTAAAGTTATCAGAAGTACTCTTTTTACCACAAAATTTGTATAGTTTTTAATTTTATGTTATTTGATTTAGAGAAAGGAAATTACTGCCGGATCGATTAACTTTCATTTCGTGATCGTTTCATATCACTAAGGTTTTATCAGGAGCTTTTGGTTATAATTGAAAGTTCAGTATATATAAATGTCAGAAATTAAATTGGTAATCACTATAAAGGGGTCTGCTTATTTCTCTTAACAATATTTTCGTTTCATATATATAAAATCATACAGATTCGAGGTTGTTTGCGAAAACAGAGTTGACCGCGCATAGCCACAGCTATCTTCAGAAAGGTTATGGCACTGGAAGTAGTGACGTCATAGTAGAAGCCCACTGCTTTTCCAGAGTTGCTACGTGTCCGGCTTTTTGCACATCACTATTAATTTAGAGAAATTATTGTTAGGTTTGCAGCTCTCTTTCGTCCTTGCAGTGGCGTAGGAACTTTGTACAAACAGGGGGTGCCAATATTGTGAAAAGCTAGTGGCGCGGATCATTTCGTTCATTTTGGAGGGTTCCTTCATAGTGTTGCACGTCTCACAAACAGGAGTATAAAATAGAAGCATATCAAAAGATCACCAACTCCTTAATCTAGTTAAAATAATTTTTAATAGATATATTTGATACATAGAAACTTAATTTATGTGCGATCCCGAATACAATATTCAAATTTAAGGCTTCTTCACTTCCATTTACCAAAATTTAAAGTGCTTTCAGTTGTTTTGCTTACAAATTCTTTACAAATCTCTTCCAAATCAATTTTAAAGGCCTCCTCTTTATAAATATGTTATCGGTGCAGGTAATTTGTAGTAGACCTATATAAGACCCCCTTTTCTTCTGGAAATCGGGAGGGTTGTAAACAATGAGAAAAAGGGTGAAGGCACAAACAAGTGTGCTTACCACTCCTCTCTCTCTTCTCTTTGTTGTTAATTGGGTGAATTTCCTAGAAAAAGTATACTTTATTTTTTAATTCAGGGATGTATCGTAAACAGATGTGGTGCAAGAATTTCTCCCGGGGGAGCTGAGCCCGTCTGAAATATTCCAGGTGGAGCCACAGCTCCCCCAGCTCTCCCGATTCCTACGCATTTGCGTCCTTGATGCCGCACTGTTATCGTTAACATACGCGACAGCCTTAGAGATTTCAGAAAAGCCGTGACATAGCGTGACGTTGTAAACCGCCAAAATTTAGTATCTCGGGGTTCCCATTTCTAGGTTCATTTGCAAAGATTTTCGTTTAAAATTATAAAATCATAAAATTCGACGGCATACGTAAGGCTGTGGGAATCCCAAACGAACCTAATATTGATTAGGTTCGTTTGGAAAGATTTTCGTTTAAACATAAAAATCATTCAGCACTTATTTTAAGTATATTTAAAATTTTAAGTAAGGTCACGGACCTGGCAAATGCTGAACGGGTCGCCTAGGCTACTAATATTAAAAAAAAGTAAACTTTGTGTGTTTATTTATTTGTAGGGATAACTTATGGAACAACTGAGTTGATTTAAAAATAATGATGGAAAAATGCGGGTGACCTTGTCTGTTCCAACATAGGTTGTATTTTTTGGCGGTACAAGGACCCACAAAGGGGGGGGGGGGCAGGAGCAAAAAACGATTTAAAATTGCGATTTCTGTCATATATCGTAAGGTATAAATAATCTCCATGAACGGTTTAAAAAAGTTCGAAATTTAAAAGGGTGAAATAAGTGAAAAACGTTCTAAATTACAATGTAATTAGAACTGTTAAGGCTAGAAATTTGAAATTTGACGTAACGTTACTTTTAAGATGTAAATGCTCACATAGACCAGTTTTATCTACAAAAAAAAAAAAAAAAAAAAAAAAAAATCGAAATTTAAAAGAATGCATGAGAAAGAAACGTTCTAAAATTGCTACTTCTGTGATAAAGTTAGGGCTAGATATTTGGAATTCGGTATGGTGGTTTCATAGAAGTTGTATTTATTCGCTATGAACAATTAAAAAAAAATTCAAAATTTAAAATGATGAAATTAGCAGAAAACATTCTAAAACGCTCTAAATTACGATTTATTCAGAATTGTCATGACTAGAAACTTGAAATGTATAAAAATCTAGATTTCTCCCCCCTCCCCCCTCCAAACAATTGAAAGACCTCATGCAATTAAAATGCAACACAACGGGTTACTATGCAGCTAGCCTATTATATTCTATGGCTGAGTTGCCGGATTACGATTACTGCGACCGCAGCAATAGAAAAAGATCGCATGATTCAATATCTATTGAAAATTATGCCTGATTTTCTTGCTTTTTTGTTTAATGTTTTTATGTTTATGTTTAATTTACATTTAATTTTAACTGCTTAGTAATTTTATATTAATAAACATCCATTAAATTTTAATTTTAACTTTAACATCTATATTGTTAATTAATTAAAAAAAATAATTGAATGGTTATCAAGTGTCTTATAATTATTTTCTTCCTTCACCTCAATTGTTTTGATAATGGATATTTTAACATTTCAACTTTGTTCTTTATATGTTCTCCACTTATAATATAAGTTTAATATTTTTAAATGTAAATATAATTGTATTTGCCATTTTTAGGCGCGTTCATAATTATATAAATATGTAGCACCTATAGTCGTTATCTGGTATGTTCGTATGTCTGTCCTCTGTCCGCATATAACGGAACAAAAACTACCAAACCGAATGATTTGGAATTTAATATATATAATCGTTGCAGAATTTTGGCGAGTCATTTCAAATATTATGAAAATAGAATCAAAACTCAAATTAATAAAAGTTTTTTTCATCCTATTAAATCCTATCATACGTAATTAATTCAATGATATCCCATGATAGGTAATAATTCTAGATTGCCATGTGATTACGTCCTATTTAAGATGGAGTATGTTATTTCCGTATTAGTGAATTTAACATGGAAATAAATTTCGTATTCATGCATTTTTGCATAAGAATGCAACAGCTATTGCGCCAAGATCTGAATATTTAGAAAACTAGTTATAGTACGAACGCACCTCATTCACCACGTTTGACGTTCAATTTCAGACTTGTGTGCTACAGTGCTGCCTATGGAGAGTAATTGCTGAAAATGCTTTTTCAGTTGTGATATGTGATAGGATTTTGAATCCCGTTAAATAGGCGTGAGTAAGAAATGTAAATTGGGACTTACCTTTTTCAGGATACTTATCCACTAATGATGCAAATCCACGTTTTACCTTTAACCAAAATGTATTAGTTGAAGATATTATTCACTTTATACAGTAGAACCTCGATTATCCGAAGTAATTGGGACCGACCCTCTTTCGGAAAATCGAAATTTTCGGATAATCGAGAGTGCTTCAATTTTAAGATTTAAGGAGAAATATATGCTTTATTTCTTACTATGGTAACAAGTACTTAAAAAAATCGAGCAATAGCAAAATAGAATCAAGAATAAATTACCTGAATTTTAATTTTGGAATTAAGTACTTTTTACATATTTCACAAGGGTTTGAAACAATGTTTTGTTTGTCGTTGTTTGGATTGACTTTGCATTCAAGCTCTATCACGAAATTTTTAAATATTATTAGTTCACCAGTATCACAGTGTTTCTGCTGCTCCAGCCAAGCTAAACCTTTTGCAAAACATTCAAAAGCTTCAGAATAGCTAATTTGTTGGTTTTTTTCGTTCATTTTGTTCGTTCCACTCCGCAGCTTACGGAAGCTCAAGTTAAATTCAAAGGAATTCTAAGAAAGGGGATCGAAAATATTGATATGTACTCGTGGTTCTGAAAGGGCCGCTTGCACACAAAGACTATGATAGTTTAAATTCAAAATGGATTCTGCACACAAGGAATGTGATAGTAAAAAAAAAAGCCTTAAAATGGATTTCGGTTAACCGAGAGTTTCGGATAAAAGAGGTTATACTGTATTTGGAGATGTCATTATATTCTTCAATGCATGACTTTTATGCCACCCTTAAGTAAAGAAATTCTAGATTATTTCAATATTAAATGAGGATGCAGTGACATTTAGATGTTGTTTAATTAACACTTATTTAGGTTGTAATAAGAGAGCATTTTTATATGCTTCTTTCCTGGTTAGCTACATTTTTCAGAATGAAAGAAAATGTTTACATTACAAGATACATACTAATCAGTTCACTGTAGTTTATAAGTATAATTAGGCCATTCAATAAGTCATTATCTTTACAGGACTTTCAAGGTTAAATTCATTTCACTATACAGAGATTTATAGCTAAGTTGAAAAGTTATAGTGTCTGTGTAACTGAAGAAATTAGTTTATTTTTAGCACAGTTATTCATCTTGATACTTTATGTCCATCAATATGCCTTTTTAAAACGTAACTATTTTTTGCATATTAATTGGAGTGTATAAATTCTATAGATCCTATACAAAAGATCTCAAGTACATTTCCGTTTAGCGACGGAAATTGCCGATTGGGAAATTTCAACTGTGTATATTGAACTAACTTTTAGCATACTATGTAATAGACATACGAATCTATAGATCCCATAGAGGGCTGCACAAAAAAATTAGGATAGGGTAAGGTGACCTGTTATCGTCCCCCAGTCACTTTTAGAACCTTGGAAGTTGTAATTTTCAATGAAAATCTACCAAATTTGGATTTTACATAGACTAACTCCCCACGCACATAGACACATAGGGAAATATCGTACAAAAAATTTTAACAATGCGAAAAATTGTTTTTCCAAAAGTATCCAAAAAATGCAAAAGAAAAATATGGTCCCAATTTCGTCCCCCCCCATAAAATCCGATACGCCGAGGCTTAACTTATAACTAAATCAAAATTTATTTCTAAATGAGTAAGTAATTTAATTTACATTAATGTAAAGCACAAAGAAATGTACTAATTATCAGTGGAAGAATAACATAACGAAACATTACCATAGCCATCCAAGCATGAGGAAAAAATTTAAAAAAATGTCATGAAAAAGCATTCCTAATTTCGTCCCCGGGACGACGAAAATAAGAACTGCAAGGGGGATGAAATTGGGACCACGCTACTTCCCAATATTACGGATCTTCAGTTCCCGTAAGATGAACTGAGCGTCCTAAAACTCGCTGTATGCTACTGTCAGCATCTTACCAACTTAAAATACATGCAATGAATAAGAAATAAATACTTAAAGTACAGTAAATAGCGTTCTACAAACGACTTAATAAGAACTCAGGTCTTCTAAAAATTTGAAATTCGCCGTCTTTAATTTATGTATGCGTCTTGGCGAACGAAACTTTCAACACTGACCCCTTTTACCTCCCGTCCTCTGTGCCTTGCATCATAAGTGGCGCCACTTTCGCAGAAGCGGAGAAGTTTAGAGGACGAAATATAAGCACTTTACCCTATTACTTGATTATTCATGGTAGTTTCAGAAATTGTTGTTTTCAAATGACTTATACATTTTCTAAATTGTTTATTTAGACATCCACCACCTTAACTCTTTATTTACTGAATTATGAATTCGTGAAAATTTTATCTTCTAGAGCATTTCTTTAAAGTGTATTTAAATATATTCAAAGTGACTTCAAATATTTTGCGATTTTTTATTTTCTTGTATCCTATTTTATAAATAGTTATGAGCTATTTAATTGTGTTTGTTTTTTAACTTTAGGGTTTTTTGAAATTTTTCATCAAATTCTATAAATTTCCATAAATTCTATTTTTCAAATCTTATAAATCTATGAATAAGTTTTTATTTTTCACCTTGATTTTTTAAATTCAATTATTTTAATTTTTTTCAAACCAATTCATATTTAAATTTATGAAATATCTTTCTATCAAAACTTTGCCTGGAATTTTTGTAGAAATATTAGAATAGCGGAGAGCAGACTAAAGTGCTGATACATCTTCCATATTCTGTGAGTCAGAAATTAAACGTCAAATGGCAATCTGTAGATGCTTCAAAAATTTCTACATTGGAAATCTGGTCTGGTTAAAAAAAACGCTGATGTTCCACGCGAATTTACAAAGTTGAAACATCAATATGGAAAATTAAGTGGTGGATAAAAGTGTAAAAAAAAAAAAATATATATATATATATACATATACATGTCGTAGGCTAATTGGAGAATCCATCTCCCTTTTTCCAATTAGAGTGATATTTTTCAGCCTTATTGCAAAGGTCCTAGAAAGCGTTAGGCTAATTGAAAAATGACCACTTATTATCCGATCAGGGTGATAGGATTCTGTATGTACGTAACGCGATAAATCTTGATAGAAAAATCCGATTTGCTTCATTTTTTCTTTCTAGGTTCATTCTGATAAGGTGCTTCCCTGATTAGTTTTTGGGGTTCATTGGTAAAGGATAAAGGGGAAAAGGGGGGTTAGTCCCCCCCCCCTTAATTCATATAAATGGGTTTTTCTTGCAGAAATATGCCATTTGCTCCAAATTTGGTATACCGGTTTATTGTGTTAAGGAGCTTCCCCGATTAGATTTGGAAGCTCATTATTTAAGTATAAAGGGGGAAAGGGGGCTACCCCCCTTAATTTAGATAAATCGGTTTTTCATGGTTTTTCATGATGAATTATTCGATTTGCTCCAAATTTGGTATACCGGTTTATTAAGTTAAGGAGCTGCCTTGATTAGATTTGGAGGTTCATTAGTTACATATAAATGGAGGAAAAGGGGGCTATCCCTCCCCCCCGTAATTTAGATAAATGGGTTTTTCATGCAGAAATATGCGATTTGCTATAAATTTGGTATACTGGTTTATTGTGTTAAGGAGCTTCTCTGATTAGATTTTGGAGGTTCATTAGTTAAGTATAAAGGGAGGAAAGGGGGGCTAGACCCCCCTCCCTTAATTTAGATAAATGGGTTTTTCTTGCAGAGTTATTCGATTTGCTCCAAATTTCGTATACCGGTTTATTATGTTAAGGAGCTGCCTTGATTAGATTTGGAGATTTATTGGTTAAGTATAAAGGAGAGACTGGAGCTAGTGTCCCCTTAATTTAGATAAATGGGTTTTTCATACAGAATTATTCGATTTGCTTCAAATTTGATATACCAGTTTATTACGATATGGCTTCCTTCATTTGATTTGGAGGTATATTGGTTAAGTATAAAAGAGGGGAAAGGGGGGCAATTGCACCTCCCCTTAATTTAGATAAATGGGCTTTCATGCAGAATTATCTAATTTAGTTTAATTTTTTTTCTAGGTTCATTCTAATAAGGAGCTTTTCTGATTAGATTTGAAAGTTCATTGGTTCAGCATAAAGTGAGAAATGGGGGAGCTAATACTCCCCCTTAATTTAGTGAAATGGTTTTTTCATGCAGAATTATCTGATTTGCTTCAAATTTGGTATACCCGTTTATTACGTTAAGTAGCTTCCCTGATTAGATTTGGAGGTTCTTTGGTTAAGTAGAAAGGGGGGCAACGGGGACTAATCCCTCCATTTATTTTTCGAGAGGCATTATTCTTTGAAATAACAGTATAATATACAATTAGTGTGAATAGCCTGTGAGCTAAATGCCATCAGTTTAACTGGGCAATTTTCTTTTTATTAGGTTTATTAACGCATAACCCTACCCAAACCCGAAAAATAAATTACAACACACCGTACCCCGAACCGAGCAAGACAAAATAATTTCAGTCTATATGCAACCCGACCCGAACCTGAGAGTTCCATTTGAAAAAACCCGAAATACCGAACCAAATCTGATAACCAACAAAAATATTCCAAAGATCCATAACCGGATCCGAACAACACAAATTAGTTTCCGTACACGCAACGCTACCAGAACCTAAAAATTCCATTCGAAATAAACCTGAAACCCGTCCCGAACCAAATCTTAACCGACAAAAATATTCCAAAGAACTATAACCCGATGCAAGCCAGACAAAATAATCTCCGTCCACCAGCAACCCGATCCGAACCTGAAAGTTCTAATTGAACTCAATCCGAAACCAGGTTGTGGTCGGTTTTCGGGTTGACTTCAAATGGAACCTTCAAGTTCGGATCCGGTTGAAAAAAATTTAAACTAAATTAGATAATTCTGCATGAAAACCCATTTATCTAAATTAAGGGGAGGGGCAATTGCCCCCCTTTCCCCTCTTTTATACTTAACCAATGAACCTCCAAATCAAATGAAGGAAGCCATATCGTAATAAACTGGTATATCAAATTTGAAGCAAATCGAATAATTCTGTATGAAAAACCCATTTATCTAAATTAAGGGGAGGGGTCTTGTCCCCCTTTTCTCCCTTTTTACTTAACTAATGAATCTCCAAATCTAATCAGGGAAGCTCCTTAACATAATAAACCGGTATACGAAATTTGGAGCAAATCGAATAATTCTCCATGAAAAACCCATTTATCTAAATTAAGGGGGGGGGGGGTCTAGCCCTCCTTTCCTCCCTTTATACTTAACTAATGAACCTCCAAATCTAATCAGGGAAGCTCCTTAACATAATAAACCGGTATGCGAAATTTAGAGCAGATCGAATAATTCTGCATGAAAAACCGATTTATCTAAATTAAGCGGGGTAGCCCCTCTTTCCTCCCTTTATACTTAAATAATGAGCTTCCAAATCTAATCAGGGAAGCTCCTTAACACAATAAACCGGTATACCAAATTTGGAGCAAATCGAATATTTCTGCATGAAAAACCCATTTATATAAATTAAGGGGGGGGGCTACCCCCCCTTTTCCCCTTTATCCTTAACCAATGAACTCCAAAAACTAATGAGGGAAGCACCTCATGAGAATGAACCTAGAAAAAAAAATTGAAGCAAATCGGATATTTCTATCAAGAGTTATCGCGTTACGTACATACGTACGTACGTACGTACACACGTACATACAGAATCGGCGGTAACATAAGCTCTCAGGCTTTGATAGCCTGTGAGCTAAAAATATCACCCTGATCGGATAATAAGTGGTCATTTTTCAATTAGCCTAACACTTTCTAGTCTCTTTGCAATAAGCGTGAACAATATCAGGCTAATTGGAAAAAGGGAGATTGATTCTCCAATTAGCCCGGCTCTTTGCAAACAGCCTAGGCTGTTTGCAAAGAGCCGGATGTCTCAGTTAGCCTACGACATATATATGATACCGGCCAAACCCGATTTTAGGCCAAACTAGATTGGCCTAGGCTAAACTAGTTTATCCTAACGCGCATAGGATAAACTAGTTTTTCCTAGGCAAACTAGTTTATCCTAACGCCCATAGGATAAACTAGTTTTTCCTAGGCCAAACTAGTTTATCCTGACGCCCATAGGATAAACTAGTTTTTCTAGGCCAAACTAGTTTGGCCCAACGCTCATAGGATAAACTAATTTATCCTGCTATTCATTGGTCTGATCTAGTTTATCCTAGGCCAATTGAATTTTGCCTTGCTTTTATAGATCCCAAAGACCGCTTCGGCGCCAACATTCTAGTTTATCCTAGGACAATTCAATTTGACGTGCTTTGATTGCTGCCAACTAGTGTTGAGCACGCTCACAGAAAAAAAAGTCGAACTAATTAAACTCAAATTCAATTTCTCAAAAATGAGTCAAGTTCATGCTCAAATTCAAATTTTTTCAATTTGACGTGCTTTTATTGTTCTCAACTACCGCTCTGGCGCCAATCTTGTGCAAAGTAGAATTGCCGTCATCCCTGTATAAGATATTTTATACGATAGGGAGTGTCATACTGTCCCACTATCTTCCCCATTTCACCGCCGCCGTTAGTTACAAAATATGTTCCATATGACATTATGTGTGCTGGTGGACCAAAGAATGGGTTGATAGGTTATCATAAAATTTAGGAGAGAAAGAATAAGTATAACCTCGAAAATCCAGCATCGTCGGGACCGGGACTTCGCCGGATTTTTGAAAATTCCAGATTTCTGAAAAAATATCAAATGTACTTCTGATATTCTTAATAGTACATTTATTCATAACTAATTCAAAGACAAGTTATATTTATGTGAGAAAAGAAATAAATATTAAAGAAAACATTGATTTTTTTTAAATTGATTTTTTTGCCTCACATAAATATCACTTGGCTTTGAATTAATTATGAATAAATGCACCATTAAGAATATCAGAAGTACATTTGATATTCTTTCAGAAATCTGAAATTTTCCAAAATCTGGCGAAGTCTCGGTCCCAGTTTGGCCTAAAATATATATATTTTTTTAAGCTACCATTTTTCCACAATTAAAATTCCCTTTAAAGAATAGTGCATATACATTTATACGGATGGGGATACAGTACTGTAAAACCTGTTAGAAGAATCTGTGTATGACGAAATCCTGTTTTAAACGGAATTTTTTTTTTAATCGGTGAAAATTGGATATAATAATCCGTTTGAAAAAAACATAATACATTTGCTAGAGACGACGGACTTGCTAAAAACAGAACTTAACTATAACGAAGATTTTGTCCTCTCCGATGGCATTCCGTGTTAGAAGGGTTTTCTGTATAATTTTTTTCAGATTTTCAAGCCTCCAAGCCGTCTAAAAAAGTTAATGGTATTAGTAATTATTCAGATATTTACATAAAATAGATAATCATAAAAAAATCAATATAGTTTACAATAGAATCATTAATTTCGTTAATCCACATTCTATGGCCTGGAGTTTTACAATTTTTTCTAATTCTATACAATAAAATCTTCTAAGACGGAATTGCATAGGAAAGAAGAAAAATCAGTTATAGGCAGGTTCCCTTATTAAAGGTTCATCGTCTGTTGTAAATGCATTATATTCTTTTTACAAGTAGATACTAATATCCTCATTTTACATAGATCAACATTTTTTTTTATTTTTATTAAACACTGCATTTCGTCGTAGGCAGGGTATTTTTTCTCAGGTTTAACCGTACTTTAATTTTATTACCTAAAAATGCATCCATTCATCTTTAAAAAAAATTTTTAATAACAAATATATAAATTTTAATTGTGGAATAATAGCGAGTTAAAAATACGTGCATTAAAAAAAAGTTAGGCCGGGACAAATATTACTGATATTTTGCTGAACAGACCAGTGATCCTGCCAGTCCAAATGATTTTCATATGAGCTGGGTTGGAAATTGGACTGAAAATTTCTGCCTGTGCAAACCTCAAGAAGAATGCAGTCCAGTCCCGACTTAAGCCGGAAAAATTTGAGTTCCGGTCCATCTCGGTCCGAACCTCTCGAAATAAGTAATCCCTAAACCAAGCCCGGTCCAAGTGTCGGGAAGTAAAATTGGTCGGGCCAATAAAGACCCATTACATCGAATAACCAAAAGCTAGCTCACAAAATTTTGTAAATTTTGACGCTAAACTTCTATTATATATATAAAAAAATAATAAAAAACGAGTTTTTAGAGAAATTCGCTCACTTCCATAGATGTGTTTGAGTTGAGCGGATTCGTTTAAAAAATTTTGAATTTGAGCATGAACCATTGTTCGTCATTTTTTTTCTGTCAGCGTGTTCACCACTAGTTGGTAATCAATCAAAGCAGGTCAAATTGAATTGGCCTAGTATAAACTAGAAGGTTGGCGCCGAAGCGGTCTTTGGGATCTATAAAAGCAAGGCAAAATTGAATTGGCCTAGGATAAACTAGATCGGCCTAGGATAAACTAGTTCAGATCAATGAATAGCAGGCTAAACTAGTTTATCCTATGAGCGTTGGGCCAAACTAGTTTGGTCTAGGAAAAACTAGTTTATCCTATGGGCGTTAGGATAAACTAGTTTGGCCTACACGCGTTAGGATAAACTAGTTTTTCCTAGGCCAAACTAGTTTATCTTGACGCCCATAGGATAAACTAGTTTTTCCTAGGCCAAACTAGTTTATCCTGACGCCCATAGGATAAACTAGTTTTTCCTAGGCCAAACTAGTTTGGCCTAACGTTCATAGGATAAACTAGTTTAGCCTGCTATTCATTGGTCTGAACTAGTTTATCCTAGGCCAATTCAAATTGGTGTGCTTTTATTGATCTCAAAGACCGCTTCGGCGCCAACCTTCTAGTTTACCCTACGTCAATCTAGTTTATCCTAGGCCAATTCAAATGCAAATTCAATTTCTCAAAAATGAGTCAAGTTCACGCTCAAATTCAAAATTTTTCAAACGAATCCGCTCAACTCAAACACATCTATGGAAGTGAGCAAAGCTCACTAAAAACTCGTTTTTAAAAAAATATATAATAGAAGTTTACCGTCCAAATTTGCAAAATTTTGTGACCTAATATTTTGGTTATTCTATTTAAGGTCTTTACGGGCCCGCCCAATTTTCCTTCCCTACAATCGGTCCGGGCTTGGTTTGAGGATTAGTTTTTCTAGAGGTTCGAACCGTGATGGACCGGGGCTCTTTTGTGGCTTAAGTAAGGACTGGACTGCATTCTTCTTGAGGTTTGCACAGGCAGAAATTTTCAGTCCAATTTCCAAACCAGTTCATATGAAAATCATTTGGACCGGGAGGATCGCTGGTCTGTTCAGTAAAAATATCAGTAACATTTGCACCAGCCCAACTTTTTTTTTTTTTTTTTTTGATGCACTTATTTTTAAATGGCTATTATTCCACAGTTAAAATTTATATATTTATTATTATTATTATTATTTAAAGATGAGTAGATGCATTTTTAGGTAATGAGTACGGTATAACCTGAGAAAAATAACCTGCCTATAACGGAATTCCGAACAGAAACAAACAGAACAAACTAACAAAAGTTTAACAAAAAAAACTATGTTGATCTATGTAAAATGAGGATATTAGTACAATAAACATCCTTTAATCCGGCACGTTCGGGACTTGCAGCATGCCGGATTACAGGATGAATGTCAGGGAAAACGTGCAGAAGTTAGAATTAAAGAGAAAATGCCAGTAAAGCATGTTTTTTATTCGTTAAAGAGCTTGAATAGAATATTAAAAAAACTCAATAATGTAAGTTTTGTACAACATATGTACATGAGTATAAAATGAAAACGTGCACTATAGGCCTATTCGTAGAAGCCATCTTAAACAAATCTCGAATATCCGTTCGTTTTGTAGTCGTCTTTTCTCTTCATTTTATTAGGAAGTCATTTCTTATGATGTGAAATTTCATAATTTCTGCATGGTTGAACGAACGGCTGCGCACAGAAAACCTGATAAATGTATTCGAGGAATCAGCTGCTTGATTTCAACTAATGTTATTTGACTTGCGCACATCATATTCATTTGAGCCAACGTCTTTGGGGCTGTTAGGTTGATAACACTCTGAATGATGCCCTCATCAGTCAAAATTTCAACTGTCTGTTCATCAAAATCTTCTTCAACTCACTCCTTTATTTCTTCTCGATTCAGTTGTGTTTCCGAAAGCCGTACCGGATTATCTAGCATGCCGGACCTTAGGATGTCGGATTAGAGGATGTTTACTGTACTTGTAAAAATAATATAATGCCTTTACAACAGATGATTAGCCTTCTAATATGGGAACCTGCCTGTAACGGTTGGTTGGTTGAGTTTATGACGGCCAATTATCAGCACGAGATATATAGGCCCTAAGGGGGGGGGGGGTGCCCTCCGTCTGGGCGTCTTTCTAAAGGAACCTAACCCGTATTTACGCTTGGAAAACCAAGATTTGAAGAAAACCACGAAAACTCCGAACGATTAGGCCGACGGG
Organism: Maratus speciosus; assembly: GCA_963932465.1. Classification (NCBI taxonomy): domain Eukaryota; kingdom Metazoa; phylum Arthropoda; class Arachnida; order Araneae; family Salticidae; genus Maratus; species Maratus speciosus. The sequence goes on from OZ010794.1 coordinate 288,076,185, forward strand.
CGCGATTGGGATCGAACCTAGCACCTCCCGTCTACCAGCTTCGAGAGAAGAACCTCTCGGCCACTGGTGGGTGCCCTACCTATAACGGATTTTTCTTCTTTCCTATACAATTCCGACTTAGAAGATTTTATTGTATAGAATTTTAAAAATTTTTAAATTTCTAAGTCATAAAATGGGGATTAAAGATATTAATGATTCTATTGTAAAATATATTGAGTTTTTAATGAACCTCTATTTGTATGTAAATATCTGAATACCAATTAATTTTTTTACACTGCTTAGAGACTTGAAAATCTGAAAATTTTTATGTAGAAAAACCTTCTAAGACGGAATCACACAGGAGAGATAAAAAAAATTAGTTATAGTTAACTTCCTTTTTTAGTAGGTTCGTCGTCTCTAGCGAATGCATTATGATTTTTTCAAACGGATTATTATACTCAATTTGCACCGGTAAAAAAATATCCGTTTAAAACAGGATTTCGTCATACGCAGATTCTTCTAATAGGTTTTGCAGTTCTGTATCCCCATCCGTATAAATGTATATGTACTTTTCTTTAAAGAGAGTTTTAATTGTAAAATAATGGTAGCTTAAAAATCTATGTATTTTAAGACAAACTGGGACCGGGACTTCGCCGGATTTTTAAAAATTCCAGATTATTGAAAGAATATCAAATGCACTTCTGCTATTCTTAATGGTGCATTTATTCATAATTAATTCAAAGCCAAGTGATATTTATATAAAAAAAAATTATGTTTTTTTTTTTTTTTTTTTTTTTTTTTTTTCAAATAAATATCACTTGGCTTTGATTTAATTATGAATAAATGCACCATTAGGAACATCAAAAGTACACTTGGTATTCTTTCAGAAATCTGCGATTTTCAAAAATCCGGCGAAGTCCCGGTCTCGACGATGCCGGATTTTCGAGATTATACTGTACGTTATTAACCAATCCTCTAAATTCTTTCTCTCCTAAATTTTATGATAACCTCTCATCCCATTCTTTGGTCCTGCAGCACACAATTTGTCATATGGAACATATTTTGTAACTACCGGCGGCGGTGAAATGGGGAAGATAGGAGAACAGTATCCCACTCCCCATCGATTAAAATATGTTAGTTGGGATCAATAAAAGCACGTGAAATTGCATTGGCCTAGGATAAACTAGACGGTTGGTGGCGGGGCAGTCTTTGGGATCAATAAAATTACGCCAAATTGAATTGGCCTAGGAGAAACTAGATTGGCCTAGGATAAACTAGTTCGGACCAATGAATATCAGGCTAAACTAGTTTATCCTATGAGCGTTAGGCCAAACTAGTTTGGCCTAGGAAAAACCAGTTTATCCTATGGGCGTCAGGATAAACTAGTTTGGCCTAGGAAAAACTAGTTTATCCTATGGGCGTCAGGATAAACTAGTTTGGCCTAGGAAAAACTAGTTTATCCTATGGGCGCTAGGATAAACTAGTTTGGCCTAGGAAAAACTAGTTTATCCTATACGCGTTAGGATAAACTAGTTTGGCCTAGGCCAATCTAGTTTGGCCTAAAATCGGGTTTGGCCGGTAACATATATATATATATATACAGTGTTTTTCACAAAGGACCCCTAACTTTAAAATCAATAACTCGGAAACGGTGATAGATAGAAACATGAAACCAGTGGTATGTTTAATAAAAAAATCGTAAAAAATCTTATACATAAATCTCAAAATTTAGTTCAAAATAGCCCCGACAGATGGCGCTAAGAGCGTTAAGAATCCTTGGGCGTGTTCAAGATGAACGTGCGCCGCGCGGGCGAGCTCAGGAGACAGGAACATGGAGTAGGTCTTTATGGTAGATGGAATAAATGTTCAGTACGTTCAGGAAAGGATCTTGGATTTGATTAATTATTATGATAATTATAATGATAATCTGTTGCAAATGAAAGGTGAGCTAGATAGCTGAATGGATAGAGCATTGAACTCGAGACTAGGGTTATGGGTTCGAATCCTCCGCGCCCCAAATTGTGTTTATAATTTTTTCAATTTATTGGTTGCTTTATATTTTTATAATAAATAAGATATTTTTGATAAAGATAAATTTTTATGTTAATAATACAGAAGCACATGTGAGTTTTTATCGAGACTAGGATGCAGATCATATTTTACGGTGTTAAAATCAACATGGTAAATATTATAAAAATAAAATGTAATAGATGTACATTATTTTAACTAAAAATATCTGAACACATATTTTCTAGAAGAGATAAAATATATGGGGTTTTTCGTCTAGTTTTGTAGTGAATAAAGTATGATTAGAATGTTTATAAATTTTAAAAAATATGATCTGCATCCTAGTCTTGATAAAAACTCACATGTGCTTCTGTATTAACGTAAAAATTTATCTTTATCAAAAATATCTTATTTATTATGAAAATTATAAAGCAACCAATAAATTGAAAAAATCATAAACACAGTTTGGGGCGCGAAGGATTCGAACCTATAACCCCTACACTCGAGTTCAGTGCTCTGTCAATTCAGCTATCTAGCTCACCTTTCATTTGCAACAGATTATCTTTATAATTATCACAATAATTAATCAAATCCAAGATCCTTTCCTGAACGTACTGAACATTTATTCGATCATTTATCGAAGACCCACTCCATGTTCCTGTCTCCTGAGCTCGTGAGCGCGGCCCGCGTTCATCTTGAACACGCCCAAGGATTCTTAACGCTCTCAGCACCATCTGTCGGGGCTATTTTGAACTAAATTTTGAGATTTATGTTTAGGATTCTTACCATTTTTTTATTAAACATACCACTAGTTTCATGTTTCTATCTATCACCGTTTCCGAGTTATTGATTTTTAAAGCTAGGGGTCCTTAGTGAAACACCCTGTATATATATCCATATATATATATATATATATCCATATATATATATATATATATATATATATATATGATTTTGTCACACTGTAACTCTCGTATTTATGAACTGATTTGGATAAAACTTCGTGTATACATAATACATACCAATGTCTCGACCGAGTTCGTAGGCCAGCTTCATCCGCCATCTTGTTTCAAAATGGCGGCCATTTAAATTTTTTGGAAAAATTTAAAATTTGAAATGTGGTACCAAAAAAATTGAAAATTGAAAAATATTTTTTCTTATATATTTGACCTTGATACAAAGATTCCGGAGCATTTTTTGTTTCGTCTATATCTTAAAAAATGGCTGAGTTGTAGCACTTTGAATTTCTAGCTTGGCTGACATTTTGAAACGACCTGATTCTTGTCACGCAATAACAGGCGTATTAGGTAGCTTTCATTATAAAAAGCTACCTATTGCAGCCATTTGTAGGAAAGTGATTTCAAAAAATTTTGGTATATTTTCATCGATCATGACCACCAGACCCCGAAACCACCCTCCGTTAAAAAGTTGATATATATATATATGTAAAATTGTTATCAGTTAAATTATTATTTAAATAGTTTACTTTCGAGGCATTTAAAAAATTCTTTAGTATTGTGGAATTAGTTGTCACGTGTAACAGTATTTCCTGTTCATGCTGATCATAGAGTTATGAGAATTATTCTAGATTAGTTATATATTTCAAATTTTAAGAATAGAAGACTGTGTAATACTAGAGCACGGCTTAATAGAAGACAGAATAATAGTAGATCTATTTTTCTGAGAGTTAAATAAATGATTTACTTATTAATGATGCTCTTGTGAAATACCTTATAAAGAGCAATTTCTTTAATAATGGTATTAAATCTATATTATAAAGCAAAAATATGTCGTGAGTAAGGCTGACGTCATTTTGATGATGACAAAACCTGACTAATAATTTTCGCTTTCACCGCACATTTCTAAACATCGCAAAATTTCAATTTTTACACTGTAGATTAGGGAAACAATATACTTTCAAATACAGTAAACCCCTCTAATCCGAACGTCACTGATCCGAAATTCCGGTTAATCCGTACCGATTTTATTCTCGAAAATTATACTTGAACAGATTAAAAAAACAGAATAAAAAAAAACTCAATAATGTAAAAGTAGAACATATGTACACGAATATAAAATGAAAACATGCGCTGTAGGCCTACTCGTAGAAGCCATCTTAAAAAAATCTCGAATATCTGTTTGTTTGCCTGTCACTATAAAGTTATTTTCTAAAATGCAAAAAGCATTTAATTCACATGATAAAAATTCATTGCCCCTTTGAAACACAGTTTTACTTCGCAAATTATCTACAGAAGATTTTTCTCTTCATCCCTCGTCCAAATGGTGATTGAGCTATTTATAGATTTGCAATTTTGAACCGTTTGTAATGGGTTATTACGTAATTTCTCATTCTAAAGTTCCATTGGATTATTATAAACACTGGGAGTGACTAAACAGGAATACTGTTTTTTCCGAAAATTGTGCCGGGTTATCCAGCATGCCAGACCTTAGAATGCGGGATTACAGCGTATTTAGTATACCACTGAGTGCTTTCTATTTTTTCCGAAAATCGTGCCGGATTATCCAGCATGCCGGACCTTAGGATGCCGGATTACAGCGTATTTAGTACACCACTGAGTACTTACATTTTTTATAGCACGCATCTTATTATTTTCTATTTTTATTATCTATTTTGTAATCCAAACTGGTACCGGTCCCAATTAGTTTCGATTAGCGGGGTTCTACTTACAATTTATTAAAATGTGTATCTCAATTTTTTAAATTTGTATTCGTGAAAAAAATTTTCGAAGCATGATTTAAAAAAAAATCTATATTTAGTGCATGCAAATAGTTTACGACAGATTAACCCGCTTGCACTGAAAACATATGAATAGTTCAACGTTTGCTTCCGCTAATATTTCATAACAAAATTACCATTTCATAAATATATAAATAAATAAAATAATATAAATTAAACACAAATTCAATAGACACATAATCGAACAGTGCGCTTAAACCTCTGAAATTACCAGAATAATAAAGGCTGCTGTAAATAGAGAAACCTTTGGCGATTTTTTTGGCTATTAACTCTCTTGCTGCGTAAGTAATTCTTCGCGATGAGCGTCTATTACAGAATTTTTAACCTTTTATCACCGGTTCTTTAAATCAGAAAATTTTGACTATCGTAATCGGGGAAAATGTCCTGATTAAATCAGACAAAGCTTTCGCTAAAAAATAACTGGAGGGAATAACCAAATAGTAATAATTAATCGGTGTGGCAGCTTTCTCTGCAACATATCGGTTTCCGCCCCCCCCCCCCCAGTTACTCAAAATCTACTTTGAACAAGTAAAGTCATTATATTAGTTCTTTTTTAAAACAATACGTAGTTCTACCTTTATATATATTTTTCTCCCTCCTGTTCACAACGAACGTAAGTCAACATGTACAAAGATTTATAATTTCATTTTTACTTATTCAAAATCTCATTCTCGCATATTTATTTTTCTTTCTTAACGGTCTTTTGTTAAAAGCAATCAAGGACACATAAACCTAAATGCATCTGCACTTTTTAACGTTTAATTTCCTTTATCGGATTTTATCTGCGTTATAAATAAGCCACTCTTAATTGCAGTTAGAATTTGACATTTGACGGGTAAAAATAAATAAAGAAAAAAATAAAAAAGTATTTTATGGGAATTGCGGTTTCAAATTATCTTTCATTTATCTTAGCACATATGCCTTCTACATTTATATACATTCGTTAAAGATTTCACAATCACATTTAAGCGCAATCTGTTGTTAAAGTAAACAAAAACAGACTTCATGTCGCTCTTATTCATGAAATATGTAGGGTTGCTTTACATCCTGTCGGTGTGCTGAAAGGGTGCTGCCACATTATTTGTCTGCTAAACCTGACGCCAATGCTCTGTCTCAGTAATTCCGGCGTCAAAAACTTTGTAAATTTGCGATAATGTAATACGCCATATCATGTGATTCAGTATGCAAAAAGGGCAGTTGGCTCCCTACCCCTGTGTTGCAAGGTCCGAGAAAGGTTATTTTCTTTTTTTGACGTTACGGAGCACTTTGCCATGGATAATTATATATATCTACATATCTTAATATCTGATGCTCTTTTTACGAATTGTCTGTTTTCATTTGAAAATGAATAAACACTGACAGTATTTTCTTTCACCTATAATGTTGGAGGTTTTTTTTTTTATCTTACAATACCATCGAACCCTTGAACCACCGCTGCAGGGAGAATCAAACGACTCCATAGTCGGGAAAATGCATGTCCGAGTATTTCTCGGGTGCGCAGCGAGAAAATTAAACCCTGGTGAGTGGCTAATTTGAAAATTTCGCTTTTAATAGATTTCAAGATTTGATTTGAATGCATAATTGATATTTAAGATATAAAAAAGCTTTTTGCTGTTGTTAATGGGTACAATCTAAAAGTACATATAACATCTAAAAATTCTATTAGGATTTTCAAAGAAACAAAAAGTAGTTTTCGTCTTATCGGCCGAATTTTTTTTCTCCAACGCAAAGATAAAAAAAAAAAAAAAAGAAATGAATGGAGAGGTGATTTTCACTTCCATCTGCCTGCTCACTAATGTGTGTTCTCTGCAGAAGATGTTTTTCAGCTTAAAAAAAACTGTTATCAAACGGAAACGCATGCTGATGCTTGTTTTCATACACCAGGACTTGCACTTCAAAAACTATTCATAGTTCTCTCTGCTGCATACAATCGCCAGCGACCTGCGTAAGATGAAAGGCGCTTCATTCGTCGCACGGAAAATACCCTTTGCTGTCTCTGGAGAGTTCCGAAGTTTTTCCGGGTTAGGGAATTCATTTCTTGGACGGATGTTCTACGGTGCTGTTTTCCCCCTCATCTCGCCGAAGTTTGTTTACGGTGCGCCTGGCTCACCTTTTCCCCCTGGTCACTTCTTTGTTTCCCCCGCGGGTCTGTGAATTTGTGTGTGCTTCCTTCGTCTCTTCAGCAAAAAGTAAAAAATACCGGTGTTATGCGCAACTTCGTCAATGTGAAAACGCGTTATGTGTCACCAGTGTTTTGTGTTGTGAGGTATGCAAAAGTGACCATAGAACCCACTAAAAAGAAAAATGTTCATTTTGTGAATATACAGTGGTTTTACTTCTCAAGTGTGTGATCGTAGTGTTAAAGAAAACAAGTCTTTGTGAAGAAATTTAGCATGGGAAAGAAAAGCTCGCGTGATTGTTTTTTTTTTAATCGTGATAATAAAAGTGTCCTCAGTTATTCAGTTATTCGAAGTGCCTACAATATTGTACGCTGCAAGTGTAATGTGATTTGAAAAGTGGTTTTGAAAAAAAAAAACCTGAAGAAAAATCTTCGGCCCATTTCTAGTGAAAATAGGCCATAGTACAAAAAAATGGCTTCGTCGCACACAGTTGTTTTGCAGTTGATAAAAAAAAAAAAAAAAACTGCCATTTTTTTCTTTTTTACACACGTAAATAGAATATGAAGGCTGAATATCTGTTTCAATTTTTTTTTGTTTCTTTTCAGCAATTTACTGAAATCACATAAATGTTTGCATTGCATTATATTTTATTCAGTTTTCTTATTCACGAAAAAATATATTTTAATGTGTTTTATTTTTTCTCTTTATTGAAATGCTTTACAGTAATTTGCCTTGACTTTCATGCTTTTTATTGACTTAATTTCTCGATAAAAATAAAGGATTATTTTCCTCATACAATTTAAAACCCTCATTTTTTTTAATTTGTGATTTTTCACAAATTTGGGGGATATTTTACATAACTATTTATATATTTCTCTACAAGAAAAAAGAGTTATTTGCTTATGCATTATTTTTTTATTTTTTTTTTTGTTTATTTGCATGATTTAAGTAGATTTTTTTTACTCTTAAAGAGGTTACAATAAGACATTTATTTTTTTGACAAAGTTAAAAGAAGAATTTTTTTTTCTTTTCTTTAAATTATGCTACATTATATTTAATTACATTATATAAAATGGTATAATTTAGATTGCATTTTACTATTTGATATGCTTTGATTTTATACAGTATTATTATTGTTATTTTATATGTATTATGCAGAAACTCATTAATTAACAGGTATCATGTTGCTTATATTAAATTTTTTGTTTAACAATGGCTGCTAAAAAGATCCCAATTGGTGTTATTGAGTTCGATGGGGACCCCGAATTATTGCAGTTTTTCTTTGATCAGGTCAAAGCTGTTGCCAAAATAAATAAATATAATGAGCAAACAGCTATTTCGTTCCTCATTGGTAAATTACGAGGACCGGCGCAGAAATATTTTGCGCAAAATCCTGATTTCAAAAACATAAAAGATGTGGAAACTTTGCGGAAGGAATTTGTGGCTTTTTCCCCCCATCAAGTAAATGCGCAGCCAATCTCGAATTGAATAATTTATCGCTCTTGCCTGCCGAGACCATAAAGAATTTAACTCACCGCTTAAATATTTTGGCAGCAAAAGTGTATGAGGATATACAGGATACCAAAGCGCGGGATTCCATAAAATACATGAAATTTCTTGAAGCGATTCCTTCACAAATTAGAATCAAAATTAAAGAAGAAGGAATCATTGATTATCGTGCCACGGTTGAAAGGGCAAATGAGTTATATGAGATTCTGCATAATGAAAAAGTGTTGCGCACCCTCTATCCCAAAATCAGAATATAATGTGCAACAATAGTTGAGCGAAATTTCAGAAAAAATAAATGTGTTGACATTTAAACCTAAACAATTAAATAAAGACGACACAAATAAAAAATCTGATGATAGACCTAATCGCAACTCAAATAGTTTTCGTTACAGGTAGAATTTCAAATTTCAAAGACATGATAGACATTTTTCCCCGCGTAAATTTCATAAAAAAATGTTACAACTTGTCAGCTATGCAACAGATATGGCCATGAGGTCCAGACGTGTTTCAAATGGAAACGTGCAAATACTCAGAGAAGAGAAAATAATTATAAATATAACAGTCGCCATAGTCAGGAAAATTAAAACAGAGACGCAATGTTGCTGGTGGTATTGTGTCTCACATTAACAGTTCCACATCAGTTAATTTTTTTATTGACCCAAACTTACCCAAAATCTCTAAAGAAAGATTAGTTAACTCTGTTGGTTCTCAAACCACAGAACATATTACTATTGCTAGTTGCATAGCGACACAAACTGAGAATAACAACAAGACACACTTAATTTGTATTGTAAATAAAGACCTCTCTTCCACTTGTCAAAGCTACTGTGGCAAAACAAACTGTCACTTTTCTAGCAGATTCTGGAAGTTCCATCTCCCTTTTGACAGAAAAGTTGTTAAACCAACTTAAAACTACACTTAAATACAAACGACTATCTACTGGCATAAGCATCAAAACAATAAATTCAGATGTTGATTTTTCTGCATGCATTAGAGCTACAATAAAATTACAACATAAGTCTTTATTCCACCATTTTTATATTGTGGATATTCCTGAATCCTCGACTTTTGAAGGTATTCTGGGATATGGCTTTATAAACAGATTCAATATCAGAATAGACTCAGCTAACAAATGTGTACACATAAATAACAACTTAACTATTCCATTAGAGTGTCCAGATACTGATGCAACTCTCACTAATTTAACACAATGTAACAGTCACTCTGTTCGTACAAAAATTCAAGATGTTCCTCTAACACGTAAAGTGACATTAGAACCGCACGAAGAAAAATGGATATCTGTGTACACCAATAAAAACAACAACAAGCAATCCATAAGTTATTTGTTTGAATATATGCCACATAAAAAAGACATAATAGGATTTGACGTCATTGTTCAAATAAATAACAAGCCAAAACGCAAAACTAAAACTGCTCAACAGCATGATTTCCTTACTGTTTTTGTTAAAAACAATTCAAATACTACCATACACCTGCAAAAAAGACAAGAGTTGGTGAATTATCTGAAGTTGAAGAAATTTTGGAGTACTCTACTGAAAATTCAGAAACGCACCATAACTCGGAACAACACTTCATTAATCTTCTACAGGCATCTAAGGAAACTTTAAAAAAGAGAAAAGAAGATTTAACACCTAATGATTTCGATTTGAAACACTTAAACTCTAAAGAGGCAAAGACATTGACTGAGTTACTACTCAATTATTCTGCTGCATTTTCAAAATCTTTAAATACTTTAGGTCAGACTGACAAAATAATTCCAGATTTAAAATTAGTTAATGAATACCCTATTAAAATCCTTCCATTACCCCTTCCTCAGTTTCTGCAAAAATATGCTCAAGATCAATTAAATCAACTATTGGAATCTGGTATAATTGAGCTTAACTGCTCCGAATGGGCTTGTCCTATGTTACTGGTTAAGAAGAAACCAGATGCTGCTGGGAAACAAAAATATTGCCTAGCTTTAGATCTTCGCATGGTTAATACTGTAATACAAGGTTCTTCATATCCTCTGCCTAAAATTCAAACAATAATTTCTAATCTGTCATCATATAAATTTTTCACTGCTCTCGATTTTCATCAGGCATACCATCAAATTGATTTACCGGAGAAATTTCAAAATTAATTAACCTTCACAACCATGTTTGGTTCTTATAAGTACAAGAGACTAGTGTTCGGATTAAAATCCAGTGCTTCTATTTTTCAAGCACTAATAGACTCTTTATTGGATGAATTACAGTGAGAAGGTGTTTACACCTACCAAGATGATTTTATATTAGATGTGAATTCATTTCATGAAATGTATGCAAAACTTGACAAAATCTTAAACATCTTAACTAAATACAACTTAACACTTTAACCTAATAAATGTACATTCCACAAAACCAGTATCGACTATTTGGGCTTTCACATTCAAAATCCCTCTGTGTCACCAATTAAGTCGAACATTGTGAAAATAACCTCATTCCCCATTCCTACAACAAAAAGGCAGTTAAAAAGACTCATTGGTGTAATCACATTTTACAAATCTCTTATTCCATCCTTATCTGAATTGGTACAACCTCTGATAAACTTAACCACCCCTAAAGTTAAATTTAAATGGACAAAGACACACCAGGAAATTTTTGAAACCATACAGAAAATTTTCTTCAACTCTCACATGGTAAAGTTACCAGATTGGGATAAAACTTTCTATCTGAATACAGACGCTTCAAATGTTGCCATTTCTGCCGCCTTGTTGCAAGAACATGACAATCAGTTATTACCTGTTGCTTATTTTTCTAAATCTTTAAAATCTTCAGAAAAGAAATACCCGGCATTAAAACTAGAACTTATGGCAATTTACAAGTCAGTTGTAGTTTTTAAATATTACCTACACAACAGAGAATTTGTAATTCTTTCTGACAGTAAGCCTTTAAAAAAATACAACAAAACAACAAATCCTGCTGATATAACTACTAGATGGCATATTGAACTGTCTGAATATTCTTATACTTTTCAACACATTCTTGGTGCAACAAATGTATTGGCTGACTATTTATCGCGTTGCAATTTTTAAAACAATCAGCAAACTTTGCTTACTAATCCTGAACTACTACATGACACTCAACCATTACCTATTGTGGAATATGATACAACAGAACACTATCAACTTGTCAAATATCAACACTCATAATGTAAACTATCTTGTAACTGGTAATCAAACGAAACATGATCCATTGTTAGAAATATCTAATGATACTTTCTGCATGGAACAGAAAAACTACCCTAATTTTACTTCAATTAACAATGAAATTTTAAGTAAAGGATCTTCACAAAAGTTACCTAAATATTTCATTCATCGTGATTCGAAAGTTTTAATGATAAAGAAAGAAGACCTGAACAACAACTCCTTTTCTTATCATATTGTTGTTCCAGATACCCTAAAAAGTAAAGTCTTAACTATTTCACATCTATCTCACTTTGGTTTCCATAAGACGTATGAATTCCTTTCTGTTAGATACTTTTGGAGAAACATGTATGTTGACACTTTGAATTTTGTCGCCTCATGCGTCAAGTGTTTACAAGCAAAACATCACTGCACTCCTCCAGCACCTTTACAACCCACTTACACGCCCAGACACCCTGGCCACGCAATAAGCACAGATTTAGTTGGACCTTTCTGAAATGGAAAACATGTATTAACTGTCAGTGATCATTTTTCACAACACGTAGAACTTTATCCCCTTAACGATACTTCTGCTACTAAAATAGTTAAACGTCTTTTCAGTTAGATTACTACTTTCGGCAGACCTGCTGTAGTTTTGTTGGATTTAAGACCCCAGTATACTGCCCATGTATATAATATTTTTTACGATACTCTTGGTATAAAGGTTCTTCACAGTTCTGTTTCACACCTCCAATCGAACAGTCTTTCGGAACGTTTAAACACCTCAATTAAATACTCTGCTACTCTACTACTCTGTTACATGAAGGTCGCTCATTTGAAAATGCAATTTTTATACACAAATCTCTTTACAATAGTTCAAGACATTCTCCTACATTATTTTTCCCTAATTTGCTTCATTTTGGTCGTGAACTTTCATTAATTTTTGACACTTTTGATCATTCTTGTAATCAACCTTTTCTAGATAAACATATTGAAATTTATAAATTACTAGAGGACTTGCACAAAATTTATGAAATAGCCTATTCTAACATTAAAGATAAAAGATATAAAATGTACAGTCGAAAAGCTAAATTAAGAAACATCTGTTTGAAAGACATTGTATACTTAAAAACAATTGACAAATTCAAACCCAGGTATACAGGACCCTACATAGTTACACATAAACATTCACCTGTTTCTTTCTCGATAAAAAGCTTACATGCTGCTGATGATACAGCATTTCGTGTGCATATAGATAGACTACTCCTTGCACCACCTCGTTATGGACATTTGTTTGATGCTTTAAGTCATGTTAATAACAGTAATTTTACTAGTAACTTTTAACCACACACTTATAACTTAAGACGAAGATAATCTTTATATTATTTACAACACTTATTTTGAATTTATGTATTGGGACACTATGTTGTTAATCTCAGGTGATCTCCAAGATCTCAGGTGTTGTTTATAGGTGATCTTTGACAATGTTGTGGCTGGTCCATGAATGTGTTGCTTCGAAGATCATGTGTGCACAATATTCTGTGTCGCTTTGCATTTTTCTCTTTTTTTTACACACTCAAGCTAAGGAAAATAAGCTAATTTTAAACGCTTTCACTTTTAATTACAACTTAACAGTAACAAGTCTAGCCAGATATTCTTTTGTCATTCACAAAAAAGAAAGGTTATAATTTTACATGTCACTTATGTCTAAAGTTTAAAAAAAAAAGAAAAAAACAGTTAAATTCTATACCTTCTTACATGACTTGAACATAATTTTACCTGATTATGACACTTCGTCTCTTAGCACTTTAGGATTGTCCTTTTTGGGAAGTCTGATATCTACAACATAGTTTTTTCCCCTTTTTCTAATCATTGCCCCCAAGAAGTCGTGAACCGTTCAAAATTGTTGCCCTAAGGTTTCACGCGGCACTGTGATGAGACATCTTTCCCTTGAATTGGTCTGCCAATTCAAGTTACATAGAATTTTTATGAGATACTGAAACGCGCTCCTTTCGCAGATCACTGTGATCTACTGGGGTGCGAGGAGGCTCATGTTGTGGGCAATGTGAGTCTTTCTTTTTATTCCCTCTTACTCTAGGGCTGAAGTTCTAAACCGAAGCCATAATACTTGTAAACTTACAAGAATTAGGGCTACACCTTTTTTATGGGCGTGCTTCAGGCAAATCTTTTTTTTGTAGTCCTGTGCCACGTGCACGAATTTTCAATTTTTCACATTCATCCTACTCATGTTTACATTTAAGTTTTAATTTACAAATACTCACACTTGATATATTTTTCATTTTAATTTTTAATGTACTTGAATTGTGTTTTTTTTATTACTTCTTTTAAATGCTTGCAAATGTGTAGTATATGGCTGATCCCATATAGGATCAAAGTAAAAAAAAAAGTGAGTCCTTGAATGAGAAAAATGATTGCTCACTGACTTTAAAATTGCACTGGATCCAAAGACTTAAGCAAGTTATTTGAATTTATGTTTTAAATGCATATAACTTTTAAACATATATTTTTCTTTTCAAATTGCAAGCTTAAGTATAATTATTTTTCTGATGTGTTTATTTTGTATATTTGAGTTTGGAGATTTACAATTTGAGGAAGACAAAGTATTTGGTTTTCTATAAAGCTGCAATGTAACGTCACAGCTTTTTCTCGGTTGCCCCGGTGAGATATGTGGCAGCTTTCTCTGCAACATGTCGGTTTCCGCTCCCCCCTCCCGTTACTCAAAATCTACTTTGAACAAGTAAAGTCATTATATTAGTTTTTTTTAAAACAATACGTAGTTCTACCTTCATATATATTTTTTTCTTTCTCCCTCCTGTTCACAACGAACGTAAGTCAACACGTACAAAGATTTATAATTTCATTTTTACTTATTTAAAATCTCATTCTCGCATATTTATTTTTCTTTCTTAACGGTTTTTTGTTAAAAGCAATCAAGGATACATAAACCTAAGTGCATCTGCACTTTTTAAAGTTTCATTTTCTTTATCGTATTTTATCTGCGTTATAAATAAGCCACTCTTAATTGCAGTTAGAATTTGACGGGTAAAAAGAAATAAAGAAAAAAAAAATAAAAAAAGTATTTTATGGGAATTGCGGTTTCAAATTATATTTCATTTATCTTAGCACACATTCCTTCTACATTTTACATACATTCATTAAATATTTCACGATTATATTTAAGCGCAATCTGTTGTTAAAGTAAACAAAAACAGACTTCATGTCGCTCTTATTCATGAAATATGTAGGGTTGCTTTACATTCTGTCGGTGTTCTGAAAGGGGGGCTGCCACATTATTTGTCTGCTAAACCTGACGCCAATGCTTTGTCTCTGTAATTCCGGCGTCAGAAACTTTGTAAATTGCGATAATGTAATACGCCATGCCACGTGATTCAGTACGCAAAAAGGGCAGTTGGCTCCCTATCACTGTGCTGTAAGGTCGGAGAAAAGGCCGCCGTTGTTTTCTTTTTTTGACGTTACGGAGCACTTTGCCATGGATAATTATATATATCTACATACCTTCATATCTGATACTCTTTTTACGAATTGTCTATTTTCATTTGAAAATGAACAGACACTGACTGCATTTTCTTTCACCTATAATGTTGGAGTTTTTTTTTTATCTTACAATACCATCGAACCCTTGAACCACCGCTGCAGGGAGAATCAAACGACTCCATAGTCGGGAAAATGCACGCCCGAGTATTTCTCGGGTGCGCAGCGAGAGAATTAAACCCTGGTGTGTGGCTAATTTGAAAATTTCGCTTTTAATAGATTTCAAGACTTGATTTGAATGCATAATTGATATTTAAGATATAAAAATGCTTTTTTCTGTTGTTAATGGGCAATCTAAAAGTACATATAACATCTAAAAATCCTATTAAAGTTTTCAATGAAATAAAAAGTAGTTTTCGTCAATGCTCCCTGGAAGACCGGGTTGGATACCTTAGTGTTATTAAACGACTAAGGTGATGTCTATCGTTTTATTACCAAATCGTAAGAGATATTCACTATTTTTTAGGAGCGCTCATCTATATATATATTTCTCTTACGTAGCGCTAAAAAAGGGCTATATTTGTAGCTTGCTATTTGGCAACAGCAAAAGCGACGTTTCTCAGTGGTAGTTACGGTCACATGTCCCAACCCACTCAGCAAATCAAAATCCAGACAGGATCTCTCTTTTAACGCAAACCGTTTGAGCAATACATGAATGCTATTGGTCCGTTTTACGGTGACGTAGCTTTTTGATCCAAGGTTGTATTTAGATACAGTCGAAAACGTTTTGTTTACATTTCGATAGCGTGATGCATAGCATGTTCTACAGCGTCTTATTATAGTTTTAAATTAATTTAAGCGGTGATTTTCAATACTATAGGCAAAATGAAAGGAGAAGGACCCCATCTGACACTAACATGCCATTTAAATTTAAACGGCGTCCATTTCCTGTTCGCTTAGCTTTCTCAATGATGATCAACAAGTCACAGCTCCAAACTTTTGATAAATGCATTTTTATTTATATTTTCAACAAAATTTTCAATTACTTTTTTATGAATTAAAATATTTGTAAATTTCATATGTTGCTTGCTTGGATCTCATAGCGGCCCAACTAAAAATATTTTTTATTGTGTTTTCACTAAGGTTTTTAATTTATTCTGTTTCCAAGGTACGTTTTTATTTGCATTTTCAACAGTTTTCCATTACTTTTTTATACAATAAAAATGTTTGTAAATTTAATATGTTGTAATGATTTATGATAGCACTCATTCTGGCTAGAGTTGACTTAAAGACAGAGTTGATGCGAGCGAGCAAAGCGAGCTGGGACCGCGTAGCGATCCCAATACGAATTGCGTAGCAATTCGTGGGGGTTGGCGAGCGTTAGCGAGCAGGGGGCTGAGCCCCCTAGTAATTATATAAATACGTAGTATGGTATATATTTATATAATTACTAGTAATTATATAGATAGATAGTCGTAGTATGGTCCGTACGTCCGTCTGTCTGCTTTCTCTCCGCTTATAACCACGCAAAACTACCCATTCGAATGGTTTGAAATTTAATATATAGAATAAATGCAGAATTTTGCCGGGTCCTTTCAAATTTTATGAAAATCGAATCAAAACTTAAAAAGATATTAATAAAAATTTTCTTCATTCTATTAAATACTATCATACATAATTAATTCACTGATATCCCATGATAGGTAACGATTCTAGGTTGCCATGGTGATTATGTCTTATTTAAGATGGATCGATATTAGTTCCGTAGTCCTGAATTTAATATATATAATGGTAATAAATTTTGTATTCATGCATTTTTGCATAAGAGTGCAACAGCTATTGCACAAAGATCTGAATTTTATAAAAGTATTTATAGTACGAACTCACCTCATTTGCCACGTTTGATGTACAACTTCCGACTTGTTTAAATTATATATAGACTGTCTTCCCCTCTTACTACTGACCCATAGTTAATTCCTAAACCGCGAGTTTCAGTGGTGTATTTCAGATTGCAAAAATATATCAGATGATATTATCTATCTATATTAAAAAAACAACAACATGTCCGTCCTTAACGCTGACGCCATTTTGACGGTGGCAAGACCAGACGGTTAAATTTAAATTTTACAGTAATTTTTGAAACTTCTAAACATCGTACACTTTCAATCTTTAGTCTTTTCAATCTTAGTGGGCATTCTAAAAAAACATTTATAACATGTAAAAAAATCTGTTAGCGTTATCAATAATAGTAATAACAATAAAATGTTTTCGCATGTGTTATGTAACCCCGGAAGCCCGGGTATATCTCCTTGTTATATTAAAAGTTATTTACTTCAAAATAGTTATTTTGAGATAAAATTTATAAATTAAACTTTTTAGACGGTTCGCGAGTTTTGTAAGTTTATTTAAAGATAATTTCCATGCACTAAGAATTAAAATGAAGATTTTTACCCACTGCAAAATGAGGTATTATAGTTTGAACTTTATGACATTTCAGTGTTTTGCGCGATTAAAAATGGAAAGACTCATTTTTAGAGGTGGAAAAAGCGGATTTATTTTATGTTATTATTATTATTATTTTACAAGTTAGAGCATGGGATATATAATCATCTAAATATAGGTTATTGGAACAAAGAAGTTTATCGAAATGTAAATTTTGTTACAAAACATAACGAATTTGTCTTAAATGATGAACATAAACTTAATGAAGGTAATGACTGTCTTTAAGTTATTAGATTCTAAAATCTGAAATTTGAGAGTTACGATCAACTAATAGAGATAATGCCATTATTTCAATCTATTCTGTTATTCTTTTTTCTTTTTCTTTATTTATTTATTGGTCATAAATGTAAGCTAACTTAAAAAGAATAAAATAAAGAAAACTTTTTAAATACACTTTAATTTTAAATTTAATAGCTTGTGATTTTTTTTAAAGACTAAATTGTTAGTATTCTATCAACATATTGAGTTAAGTATTTGTCTTTTATTGCTGTGATGTTAAAATAACTTTCCATGTTCTGTTGAACATTTTGTTTATTTGTGAAATAAAAATGTGGTAACGTAATATATGATAACTCGAAATTTTGTAAAAGTTCTTGAAAGAAATTAAATACTTTACAGTAAAATAGATATTAATGATAGTTCTTATTATATTAAAAAATATATTAAAATCCAATGCATGATTACTAAAATTTAGACTAAAACCAGACTAATATGTATTCATTCACTCTAAATCTTGAAGCATGGCTATATAGTTTGCAATAAAATATGAACTTGAAAGATAAACCTGAAAGAATGTTATTAAAATAAATATTAATCAATATAAAACTCATTTAAAAGTTAAATTTTTATATTGAATGAATGCACACTAAAAATTAAATAAAATTTTCCATTTACAATTTACAATCATTTCATCATTTTACTGTTTTTTATGTCACATTTAGAGTTCAAAATGATTTCCAATTTTGTCGTATATATTTATATTTATGATATAAATTTTAAATCGTAATTGAAAATTTTCTTTAAATCTGAATAAAGCTTTAAGAATATTTTAAATATAGAAGTCCAACAAGGAAAATTCTAAACTTGTATTACGAACATATATCAAACATCAAAGTATTCAATTATTGTTAGTGTATCAATTTCGTTACTGAATTTAATGCAGTTACTAAAGGAAGCATTTTAATATCAGGATATTTTCTAAAACCCTATTTTTCATTCATGAAAATATTTCAAAGTATAAATACAAATTTATTTATTATTGTTTAAAAACGAATGAAATTTTTGTGACACGCCGAAAACAGGATTAGATTTCGACCTTTAATGAAATTTTAAATGTTTTATAATAAAGGAAATTATTTACTACATGTAATGTACGGTAATATAGAAATGTTTAAGAAAACATTTTATCATGAAAAAAATATTGACGCATTTAAATCAGTTTTGCAATACACAACTTCCAAGATTTTTAATTGCATTTTATGTTTTTGTTTAAGTAATCTGTTTCATTTCAAGATATTTTCTAAACCTTATATGTCAAAGGAACTATGAAAATATTTCACGGCAGAAATTCTCAATTATAAGATTTCAGACTCCAAAGTTTTTACAAGAAAACTATGGTAAGTGTAGGATAAAGGATTATAATATCTTTGAATAATTCACAAAGAACGAAATTACATACATGTAATTAGTATATGGTTTTTTTTTCAATAAATTGCATTTAGTGAAAGATTACATTTTGGTTTAAAGGACATTTTAATGTTCACCAACAAATAAGGATATTTCGGCATATTAACTTCACAGCACTAAAGATATATTCAATTTTTTTTTTTTTTTATCTTGCAAATTTTTTCAAAGAATTAAAATAAATTTTGCAATACTATAAATTCCAATATTTTTCATTGCACTTGATATTTTTATTAAAATAATCTATTTCATTTCAGGATATCTTTTAGAACCTTATATCTACCCTATTAAAATCCGTGCGCGTGTCTATGTAACCTCAAAAACTCGGAAACCACAGGGCGCAGGGCAACGAAATTTGGCAAATGGGTTGGCGGTAGGGGGCCCATGAACGATTGGGTCAAAAAAATCGAAAATTTTAAATAGATTTCTTTTTTTAATTTTATGGGCTTGACGATTTTTCTCCATTTTTTATGTTCAACCCGTAATCGCGCGAGTTCTAACGAATGTGACATATACGAGTAGGGGAAGGTGTTGTTCCTTTGACCACTTTGCAATATTTTAATTTTCATAGCTCAACTATTAAGGCTAAATTCAATTTCTTTGTTTTATTATAATCTGTATCGTCTAGTTTATCATATGTAATTTTTTCAAGTTTCTGGAATTACTTTTATTATGTTTAATTTCATTTTTAAAATATAATAACATTGTGGTCAAAGGTACAACACATAGTTGTACCTTTGACCATGGGTTGTTGTACCTCTGACCAGCCAATTAGACTACGCAACAATGAAGAAAAAAATCATTTTATTCAATATCATTGTTTCTTGCGTTTAGGGTGTTGTTTTTGTTTATTTTTTCCAGCTTCAATAATTAGCTTTTCAAGAGTATCAGTCAGTATACGCGATTTCCCTTTATGCCGACCCCTATTTGACATTTTCCTTCCTTGCACTTTTAGATGAGGTGTGACAGTTCAGTTTCAGGTGTTATGATAAGTGGCGATAAATTTAAACTGCTACATTGAAGAATGATATCGTCAGTTTGAGCTGAACCATCCGCTGACGGTTTATCAAAATCAGTTTCATTCAGCATCGGTCTGTCTGTTACAGTAGCTGCAAGAAATTCGTCATCAGGTAAAACATTATCATTGAAAGGTGCAATCTTTGTAACCTTAAAACCTTTCATAATATTGTTTGGAACTCGGCATTAGAATCTGCTATGCCCGCAAGTTCAGCAATGTTGTAGATTGAAACAGGCTTTCTAACATTTCCTGGAAAATCATCCAATTATTTACAGCTTGATTATAAAAGGCTTTCAAAGGACCATAAACACCCTTACCAAGGAGTTGAATTTTATTGCTAGATCGTGGATAAAAACGTCATTAGTCACATCACTAGCCTTGGCTAAAACAATTATTGGTATGGTAA
The DNA here is from genome assembly GCA_963932465.1 of Maratus speciosus. Lineage (NCBI taxonomy): Eukaryota > Metazoa > Arthropoda > Arachnida > Araneae > Salticidae > Maratus > Maratus speciosus. The sequence goes on from OZ010794.1 coordinate 288,096,846, forward strand.
TATGAGATTCATGGTTATCAAATAATAACAATACTGGTCTTTCAGTACTAGGCATAACATTTTTCAGAAAATGTTCAAATAACTGTTGGAATATGGTCTCATTTGACCAGCCTGACGGGTTTGGAGCACGATTAATCCAAGAGGTGTGCTCTGAAGCATAAATGGTTTAAAGTTGAGAGGGAGAAAACAAACAAAGGAGTAATGATGTTTCCGGATGCATTAACAGCAGTAATCATAGTGATAGTTGTTCCCCTTTCAGCAGACGTTATCCCACTAACTTATTTTTTTCCTTTGACGGCTATGAGTTTAGGAGGTACATGAACTGTGCTTACCCCAGTCTACACATTTTTTTTTATTAAGAAAAATTGAAGTAAAAAAATATCGTAAACTACTTTCAAGACAGTAGTAGTAAGTAAGTCATAAAAGTTTAAATGTTTAGAAAGTTTTTTAAGAGTGTTGTACCTTTGACCTGGTCAAAGGAACAACACCTGATCATGGTCAGAGGTACAACACCATGCTAGTGCAAATTACAATGCATGCTACAGTTTTAGGGTTAGGATAATCATTTTCACAAGCCGCACCATATTTATAAAAGTCTATAGCTACCATGTCAAATTATTTCTATCAACAAAGACATTGCACAAAATATATTATTAAGCAAAACATTAACAAGTAAATACTTACATTTTTATATTGGAAATGGATTATTATTATTCACAGGCATGCTCTTTGACTTGAATAATTCACAGTAGGATGCACAAGCCCTCTAGTGATGGAACTATGCACTAATTACACCAAAATTCATAAAATGCTGCTAGATGGCGCTACAGCCTAGGTGGTCAAAGGAACAATATGGTCAGAGGTACAACACCTTCCCCTACATATTACGTACGCCACGCTGCAATAGCTGTAGCGGGTATTACTATAATTTTTTTACCTCACATGAAAATAAAAAAAAAAAAACATTTTACCACAAACATCAACAAAACGTTTTATTCTATTTATTCCCTTATTCCAAAGATATTGTTTTATCGTCTGCTGCCATAGCAACATGGTAAATTAAATTTCATTAAAAAATGCACAGTAGTAGAAAAATATTTTCTAAATCGAATAGTTATTTTTAATTTTGGTTTTAGAATTAAATTCATGAAATCCCGTGCGTAAAACGATTTAAATAGCTAGTCTATAGATAAATTCCTAAGATTTTGATGAACATAAAATCTTACTCATTTGATTTCAACCTAAAGTAATTACTGTACTAAAGTAATTACGCGGATAAAGTGAAAGATTATACTATATTTTAAATCTGACAGTGAATAAAATAATAAAAAAATTGTTTCTCTATTTATTATTATTTTTTAAATAAATGAACAAAGATTTTGAGACATATATAGAAAATTCGAAGAATTATTTTGTAGCCTTAAAAGACATTTTTAAAACTTCTATACTAAAAATAAAGTTATTTTAGTCGATTTCGTTTACATCAGTATAAAAAAGCTGAAAGACTTTTTTCTATCTCGAAAATATTTAAAAAAATTCCAATTAATAAATAAATTCCAACATGTTTCTTTGCATTTGATATTTTATTTTAGTATGTTATTTCATTTCAGGATATTTTCTGAAACTCTTTTTCTCCAAATGAACTCCGAAATTATAGCTGGCCATAAACTCGTATGATTTCATACTCGAAGTGTTTACTGTAAAAGTATCAGAAATATTAGAAACTAGCTGTTACTCGTGACGTCATTCACATAACTTTAAAAGAAAGGTAAAAACTAACTAACAAGGAAGGTCTCCATACGGGCATATTCAGAAAAATCTGAAAAAATTACAGAGTGTTCGTCTCATGTGGATATATATGTTTATAAAAAATTTTTTGGCGGAACCCCGATAGAACATTCGTAAAAAAATAATGAAATTTTCGTTTATTTGGCGATTTATCATCGGTTGGCGATGAAATGAAATTTCGAAAAATACTTTTTCATGTCGAATACTCTTTAAGATAAAAATATTTGATATTGAACTTGTTTAAATAAATTTAACTTAAATAACTGTAGTTTTGTCCGTTTTAGTTTGATTTAGCTATAGTTTTGTGATATATGTATTTATAATGAAAGTTAAATATCAAATTTTATGGATTAAAACAAAATTTAAATTGTTTCAATATCTCAAAATTAAGTCCAATTGAGCGCTGTCGGTTCAATTTTGTTGCTATGGAAACGACGAATTCCTTGGTTTGAAATGAATAACTGCTAATTGAATCTTGCCTTTATTTTGGAATACGCTTAAATATATGAAAGTATTTTTTATAGATGAAATTGTTTTTAAAGCAATAAAATTAAGTAACAAGCAACATAAATATGTAATACGAAAAAATGTATTTATTAAACTCTCTCATTGTTTATGTTTGAATTCCTTAAATACGTTTTACACGCATTCTAAAAATCAATTAACAATCAATTTTCAGATGCATTAAAATCGTTTGCTTTTGGCGAGAAAAAGCACTGCGTGACGCTTTCGTCTTTTCGCGCCAAATACTCGAAAGTATTTTATTTTTTTACAGACTTTCTACTGTAATTTCGCCGCTAAATTTGACTGATCCTTTATTACATACATAAGTAGTTTAATTGGCATTTTTTTTTCAAAATATTCTGAGTATGCCCAGTATGGAGACCGTCCTTGTAAGCAAAATATTTCACTTCCGGTCATTAATAACAAATGAAGACTCTTTATCGCATTTTATAGAAGACAATATGGTATGTCTTATTTGTAGGTGCATTGACTTAACTGTCATAAAAAAGTGAAATTTTCTACCAAATATTATAAACAATCGCGAAAATGAAACTGCAATGACTGAAAAAAAGAGGGCCAAGAAAAATCGACGAATCTCTCTTTGTAAAACGAAAAAACAATGCTGGGAGAATTTTACTACAACAGTGTATTTTAGGTGGTATTTTGTGTGAAATTTGTCTATGAATGCATTGCATCCTCAGATTTTTCAAAAATCTACTATAAAAAATCATTAAAAGAAGCTGTTTTTAAAAATCACCGCATACTTTTACTCCTTTAAAGCTAAAGTAAATGTGAAATTAAAATCCGGTTTTCAAACCACGATTTACAAACGTGTCTTTAATATACTTCGAGCTCCCGAACTTTCATTTCGATACTGGCAGAGTAAATGCATAGGGAAAATGATGTTACTCTGAGGCAATCATATAAAATTTTTAGGTTTTATGAACGAAAATACTACTTTCTTTTAAAAAATAAAGTAATTTTTAAAATTATTTTCTGAGATAAATGGCTGTAAGAAATAATACTCGTCAAAAATTGTTTTTTTTTCAGGCAATCGAGTTAATTTTTTAGTTTTTAAGATTGAAAATAGCTATTTTCCGAAAACCATGACGCCAATTTCGACATAGATAATTTTGTAGTGCATATTATTCACATTTACAAACCATTATCTTTGCAAACTTTTTTTTTTTTTAACTTTTTTCACTTTTTTCACTTTTAAATTAAAAGTAAAATCTTTATGTTACCCGTGTGCAGACAATAAACCATCGAGTATTGGTAATAATTTTCTTTAAGTAATAAGAATTATTACCATAACCGAAGACCATTTTATTTCATTTCAAAACATATCCGTTTTTTCATATATGACGTCATATTCGTCTGCTTCCCGTACTTACTCATATTCATGCAACTTGTATTATTAAGAAATATTTGAAAATTTCCGTTTTTATTTCAATATGACGTAATATTCATCTTTTTATTCTAATTTTTTTTATTTCATTATAATTTTTCACGTGAAACTCTTTCACTTGAAAATTTATTATTGAGGAGAAGTTATTATTCCGGTATTTGATTTTTTGTCAACGATAAAGATTGCTAAATTTTACCGAAAAAATATCCACAGATTCTCTATGAAAATAATGAAATTCTGAATTATACAAAAAAATAGTTTAATAAAATAAATAAAACATAGCCTATGTTCATTTCTGTGTTATAATCTAGCTATATGCAAAGATACAAAGGCATCCGTTTTGATGATGATTTGACTCAAACATTTATACACACTTTCACATTTATAATATACTAGCAAACCCCGCGGCTTTGCTCGCATAATAGTTGAAATATGTCAAGTGATATTTGCATGTCTATTTTTTTTATTAAAAAACACTTTTTGGAATAATTCAAAAATTACAAATTAAGTCAAAGTTTGACTAAACTTCATTATAAAACTGCAATAGACAGAAATGAGATTTTATTTAATAAGAAGAACTAAAACTAATTCCAAATAAATGATAATTTAGAGAGTATTTTGAGACTTTTATACTCATTTAATACGCTCATTTCAGTATTCGTTTGAAGTTTTGAATTTTTTAGAAACCATCTTAACACATTTACATCATAAAATTAACCATCATGTCAAATTCCAAGCTTCTTGCCTAACAGTCTACCAACTATCTGGTGTTAGTGGCACCAACATAAAATGCCGAAACAGACTTGAAATAGAATGTCTCGAAAAATATTGAAACAGAGACTGTCACCATTAATTTGCCAAGATTAACCTTGAAATCTGTTAGTATTTCCTAATATTCTGTAGAAAACGGAATTTAGATGTTTTTAAAGGCTTTCTTATTGTTCCTGCCAACCAGGTGGTAGTGACATCGGCATAAAATATACCCCTATAGGATCAGTGACTATCAATCGTGATTCGCAACCAATAACTTCTGTAATCGGTTTATTATTTCCTGAGATTCCATAGAAATCGTAATTTGGGACTCCTTTAGAATGCTTTTCGCTCCTTCACTTCGCTTCACCCCTTTTTAATTTCGAATATATTTTTGACTGTTCTTAGAGGACATTTATATTTTATAAGTAATTACTGTGCTATATTTAAAGTTTCTAGCCTCTTCAGTACCGCAGATAACGCAATTTAGAAAGTTTTTTGCTCCTGCAACACTCTAAGGGTTGTGGCACCGACATAAAATATCGCTTATGTTTGAGCAGGTTCTATGACCATCAATTTGCAACCATTATGTTTGAAATCGGTTTCGTATTTCATACGATTGCATAAAAATCGTAATTTAGAACGCTTATAGAACGCTTTTCGCTCACTTCATTCTTTTAAATTTGGAATTTTCTTTCGACAATTCTTAGAAAGCATTTGCATCGTTGAAGTAATTACCATTCCAAATTTGAAATGTTAGACTCCCTCTTTAACACAAAAAATGCAATTTCTAACATTTTTTTACCCTGTAACCCCCAGGTGGTAGTGACAACAACGTAAAACATAGGCTATGTTGGAGCGGGGACTGTCACCATCAATTTAAAACCATTACTTCCGAAATCGGTTTATATTTCCTGAGATTGTGTAGAAATCGCTATTTTGAACTTTTTAAGAACGCTTTTCGTTTATTTCCACCCCATTTCAATTTCAAATTTTTAAGGAACTCTTCTCAGATAACATTTACATCTCATAAGTAATTACCATGTCAAATTTAAAATTGCTAGCCCCTTCAGTATCACAAAAATCATAATTTAGAACGTTTTTTAAAATGCAACCGCAAGGTGGTAGCGACGCCGACATGAAGTAGATCTTATATTGGAGCAAGGGCTGTCATCATCAATTTCCAACCATTACTTTTGAAATCGGTTGGGTACTTTCTCAGATTGCGTAGAAATCGCCATTTAGAACTCTTTTCGCGCATTTTCACCCCTTTTAGATTTTGAAATTTTTAAGAAATGTTCTTAGAGATCATTTATATCTTATAAGTAACTATCATTCCAAATTTCATGTTTCTAGTCCCTTCAGTAACACGAAAGTCGTATTTTCGAGCGTTTTTTTGCTCCTGCACCCCCTTTGGTGTTAATGGCACCGACATAAAATGTAGCCCATGTTGAAGCAAGGGTTGTCACCATCATTTTAACACGATTATTTTTTAAATCGGTTTGGTTCTTCTTGAGATTGCGTAAAAATCGCCATTTAGAACGCCCTTTTGCTCATTTTCACCCCTTTTAAATTTCGAATTTTTTAAGAAATGTTCTTAGAGATAATTTATATCTAATAAGTAACTACCATGCCAAATGCCATGTATCTGGTCCCATCAGTAACACAAAAATCGCAATTTCGAACGTTTTTTTGCACCTGCACCTCCTTTAGGGGTAGTGGCACCTACATAAAATGTAGCCTAAGTTGGAGCAAGGATTGTCACTATCATTTTGACACCATTATTTTTTAAATCAGTTTGGTCCTTCCTAAAATTGCGTAAAAATCGCCATTTAGAACGTTTTTTAGAACGCTTTTCGCGCATTTTCACCCCTTTTTAATTTCGATTTTTTAAAGAAATGTCCATAGAGATCATTAGTATCTTATAAGTAACTACCATTCCAAATTTCATGTTTCTAGGCCATTCAGTAACACATAAATTGCATTTTTAGAATGCCTTTTGCTCCTGCACCCCCTTTTGGCCAGTGGCACGGACATAAGATATAGCCTATGTTCTAAGTTGGACTAACACCATCATTTTGATACCATTACTTTTGGAATCGGTTCGGTAGTTCCAGAGCTTACTTCTCACAAATAAACAATTTTTACCGTTTTATAATATTAGTATAGATAATAAAATTGTGAAAACACGAATTACTTTCTATAGGGTAATTCCGGGATTTATGCCGCAAATTTTTTTGAATTTCTGTATAAAGTCCCACGGTGAACATAAAATAAAAAAAATCATGCTGTGCTATTTAATGTTAAATATACAACGCGTGTACTGCGACAAAAAATTTCAAAACAAATTATTAATATTTAAAAAAAAAAAAATTCTAAAACATTACACTGCGACGCGTCACCCGTACATTCAGGCTTAGACGCCGCACTTGTGCGGTGGTTATGCTGCGCTTGTAATAAGAACAGAAGGAAAATATAAATAAAAATATTTAAAAAAATATTCATATCTGGACTATAATTAACGATGTAATGACAAAATTTAACTAAATGAGTACAATGAAAGGTATTAGTAGATTCAAATTAATAATTGTTCCCTAATTTCACCTTAAAATTATCGACTTATTTTTTGTACATTAAATTTTAATTGTTATTTCAGCAAAAACGTAACATCAATGTATTAGAAAGGGGGGGGGGGAAGTAAAATTCTGTTTACATAATTTATTTGTTAACCCTTTTGGAACCGGTGGCTTTTACACAAATTTTATTCGGTTGGTATCATTTTTTTAAAAGAAGCTACCTTTACTTAAATAATCATGAAAAGGCTCTAATTAAACAAAGCAAATATTACTGTTTTTTTTTACTGGTGCCAGAAACAAATTTTGTATCTCTTTATGAAGTTGTTTATGTGCACCTATGGTCCCGAATGGGTTAAGAGACCTGTTTTTTCGACTACAATCTACAGAAAAAGTGTCGAAAAAGTACAGTCTTTATGTAACTACATTTAAACACACGATGCAACGAAGTCAATTACACTTCCTCTTTTTTTGAGTAGTTTTCTAAATATTCCTTGCAAAGAACGTCTGCGTTTCGCGTAATCGAATTTTTCATTATTATCATCTTGACTTGCATCTGTCTAGCCCTTCTAACTTTTTATTTTCCCCTTTTTCTCCTTTGTTTTTAGTAAACTTGAGAACATGCCTAACATAGTTAGTCTGCGCAAAAAGAAAAGGAAAAGTTAATAACACTCAATCCTCCCTTACAAAAGAAACTGCGGCATGTATACCGGAATAGCAGTGCGGCATGTATCCCATTTTGCATGGTGCAGACGTCGGCCATCTGAGTTACCTGCCATCGGTAAGGGAAATGACGTAACCATACACACAGTATTCTATACAAACGCTACACTTAGTTTTGATTTCGAAATCATGCATGCATTTAGTAATTAGTGTATGAAAAGTATTTAAGCATAACGTGTTTAAAAGTTTGGGCAGTGAAATCATGCACTTACGTCAAATTAAGGATTATACTTCTACAAGTAACCATCGAAATGGGATTCACGCTATACACTGGTTAAAATAATCTCATTGCGCACCTATTCTGTGCGTTTGACGACCATCTATCGATAATTACAAGAAAAACCAGGGGTGCGGCATCTATCCCGTATGCGGCTAATCTCCCGGAGTTACCCTACACTTTTTTAGACTCTAAAAAATAAATGTGTAAATCAGTCACTTTTACATACTTTGATGTGCAAATTTGTAAAATTACACCTTTGTTAAAAAATTTACATTCTTGTCGTTAAAATTTCCATGTATTTATCTGCGTTTATTGGCTTAATGGAAGTGTGTTTTTTGTTATCCTTTCAAAAACTCAAACAAGTGAGTAACTGGTAGGAAATTTTACGTATTTAACCGAATTGGTGTGCTAATGTAATCTACTAGTTTTGCATATTATACAAATGTCTGTGTATTTTGCATATTACACCGAAATATGTGTAAGAATATTACGCAGATATATGCGTAAGAACAAAATATTACACAGAGTATGTGTACGAATTTCAAACAGCTAAGGTTAGTCGGGGCAACTGGGACATGATTTTATAATGTGACTCTGGAGCTTCTGACAATTCAGCTTCGAAAAGCTAGTGTTCATTTCAATTAAAGTCTGAACTTCTGTAAATGTGTTCAGTTAGGTTCCTGTGAGAATACTTCTCACAGTATTTAAATTTGGTTTATTTTTATTTCCTTTCAGCTATTTTTTTTGCATCGATGTCTATTTAAATCCATCGTTATGATCGACCGCAATAATTATTTCTTTTGGCCTTATACATCGATGTTCTTTAATCTTAAATCCATGTTTATTTTTGCGCAGGCGATTTTGTTTCAACCGCACATCGGCAAATTCTCTGACGTTCCGCTGCGCCTGGCATGGGATGCTTCTCCTTTCGGATCTATAGGATTGTGATGACGTCATCGGAGCAAGTGTCTGGCGGTGTAGGCTTTGAATGGATGTCGATCTTTTCGGAGGTGTGCTAATTGCCGTTCGTAGAGCTAATAGAAGTAAAACTCTTTAAATGTATTTTTTCGGATTTGGTTTATTAAGATTTTGCGTAATTTTTAGAATTCTCTAATAGATTTAAATCTTTTCTTTCTCTAACTTTTGAAGTCCCCGTATTCATCATTTAAATACTAAAACTCTTTAATTTTAAAATCAGAATTTGGTTTGAAGTTGTGCTGAAAAGATGTAGTCTTTCAATGTAGTTTTTCAATTCGCGACGCGGCCTTGCCTGTCGTCGAAAGCCGCTAAGTTTGCCGAATGAAAACGTCCATATAATAGGTCGTATTTTGTGGATACTTTTCGTCATGCCATAATTTAATTTTTAAAGACGTGCTGCTTTCATCAAAAGGAATCCCATGGATTAATTCCACGTTTGCTGTTATTTTTCTCATCTTTAAGAGATTCTGTTCCTTTATTTAGAAATGGTAACCAGAAGCAAGAATTTTCTAATCTTCTATTACTAACGTCTAAAAATAAAGAATTTATTATTTTCATCAATTTGCCTGTTCACTGTCTACATATCAAGTAAGATTATTCCAGTTTTTATTATTTCCTTAACGATCAATAGTTTTATTAAAAGAACTTCGCAATATGTACTTAAACACTTAACGATCACATCAATTCATCTATTATTACTGTCACAATTCCCTCTATCAGACAGGAATGCTCAAAATTACATTTCAATACTTAAAAAGTCCTTCCGGCCAGTGCCGGGAGGAAGAGGTAGCTTTCATATTCCTTATTTTAAAAAAGCCAACTTATATTATTCAAACACACGAAGCTCAATTTAGTGGAAACCGAATATGGGAGATTCAATACTATTTTTTATCAATACTAAATCATAATGAATGAGAATTTCGCGAAATTAGTCAGCTTTATTCAAGCTGCTTTTATTTAAAGTAACTTATATTTGGCTGCCAAATTCGGCGATTGCTTAAAGTGCCTACAATTTTAAGACAACATGGTGGATGAGGATAACCAGTGAACTTGGTTGAGACCTTAGTAATTGCTGTGCACATGCTCACTCAGATCGGAATCGGTTGATATATACGAGTTCTGTCGCAGGCAAAAAATCAGATTTTTCAAAATGTCACCCACATTAGAAATTAAAACTGCTATATCTGAGCCATTTTTTAAGATAAAGACAAACAAAAAATGCTCCTGAATCCTTATATCAAGGGCAAATACTTAAGAAAGAAACCTTTTTCAATTTCTAATTTTTTTGCACCTCACTTTAAATATATATATTTTTAATTTAATGGCCGCCATTTTGAAACAAGATGGCTGATGAAGCTGGCCAGTGAACTTGGTCGAGATATTAATGTATACTATCCACATACCTTCTTCCATCGAAATAGGCGAATATGTGTGTTATCGCGTGACAAATACAAGATCATTTCAAAGTGTTAGCCATGCTAGAAATTCAAAGTGCTATAATTCAACCATTTTTTAAGATATAAACAAAAAAAAAAATTTTTCAGAAACAAAAACTGCTCCAGAATCTTTGTATCAAGGTCAAACACATAAAAAAAAATCTTTTTCATTTTCCAATTTTTTAATACTTCATTTTAAATTTTAAATTACATTTTTTAAAATGGCAACCCTTTCGAAACAAGATGGCGAATGAAGCTGGCCAACAAACACGGTCGAGACATTGGTATGTACTATGTACAGACCAAGTTACATCCAAATCGGTTCATAAATACGCCTGTTATCGCATGACAAATATCAGGTCGTTTTAAAATATCAGCCACAATAGAAATTCAAAATGCTATAACTCAGCCATTTTTTTAGATATAGACGAAACAAAACCTGTTCCGGAATCTTAGTATTAAGGTCAAATACATACGAAAAAAATCTTTTTCATTTTCCAATTTTTCGGTATCTCATTTTAAATTTTAAATTTTTAAAATTTTTTTAAATGGCCGCCATTTTGAAACAAGATAGCGGATGAAGCTGGCCAACGAACTCGGTCGATATATTTGTATGTACTATGTACACACCAAGGTACATCCAAATCGGTTCATAAATACATCTGTTATCACGTGACAAAAATTAGGATGTTTCAAAATGTCAGCCTCGCTAGAAATTCAAAATGTTATAACTCAGCCATTTTTTAAGATATAGACGAAACAAAAACTGCTTCCGAATCTTTTTATCAAGGCCAAACACATAAATAAAAAACATTATTTAATTTTCAATTTTTTGGTACCACATTTTAAATTTAATTTTTTCTTAAAAATTTAAATGGCCGCCATTTTTAAACAAGATGGCGGCTGAAGGTGGCCAACGAACTCGGTCCAGACATTCGTATGTACTATATACAAACGAAGTTACATCCAAATCGGTTCATAAATATGCCTTTTATCGCGTGACAAACTTCAGGACTTTTCAAAATGTCAGCCACGCTAGAAATTCAAAATGCTATAACTCAGCCATTTTTTAAGATATAGACGAAACAAAAACTGCTCCGGAGTCTTTGTGTAAAGGTCAAATACATAAGAAAAAAATATTTTTCCATTTTCAATTTTTTGGTACCACATTTCAAATTTTAAATTTTTTTTAAAAATTAAATGGCCGCCATTTTGAAACAAAATGGCGAATGAAGCTGGCCAACGAACTCGGTCGAGACATTGGTATGTACTATGTACACACTGAATTACATCCAAATCGGTTCATAAATACGAGAGTTACAGTGTGACATAGGTCAGATATATTATATATATATATCAATTTTGAACGGAGGGTGGTTTCGGGGTCTGGGGGTCATGATCGATGAAAATATACCAAAATTTTTTGAAATCGCTTTCCTCCGAACGGCTGCAATAGGTAGCTTTTTGTAATGAAAGCTACCTAAAATATAAAAATATGGATATTTCATTTTTCTTTCCTCATGGGTCCAGTTGCCTCAAAAAATGGGGTAACTGGACCAGGGGGGTCTATGTTCCACACGCGTTTATATTTTTCATATCGGATATCAGGTCCTGTTTGAAAAAGTGTAAACCACTTAAAAATATTTAAACCAGGCAGATCATGTAAATTATATGTCAATAAACAGCGTTGTAAGGGAAACCTTTGCTGTCAGTGTGCCTAAAAAAAGCACTAAAAGTGAAAATATTAGACTTATTTATACCAAAAATATAAAACTTAAGTAGGTACTCATGTACTTTAGTATAGATAATAAGTATAAAAGTCACATGGATATTTTAAGGAAAAAATAGCAAGGTAAATCTCTGAACAAAAGGCTACGTAAGTACTTAAGTACTTTATCTTTATCCAGGGGTCGCATTATATAAGGAAAATTTTATTGTTCCTTAAAGAAAGGTGCGATGAAGATATTATTTTCAAAATAGTGGTAGGGAGATTCCCTATATCATAGCTGCCAACTTTTACGCTTTCCTCTTACAACTAAAATATTATAGTAAATGTTGTCCTATTTAATCTTCGAAATCTTATGATTAAACAAAACGAAAATCTCTATTAAATTTTAGTGGTAGCAAGAAAGCGTAAAAATTGGCAGCTATGCCTATAGAATTCGACCCCTGTGTATAGTACAATTTCAAGTTCTGACTATCTGTCTTTCAGGGGCAAGGTACTTGTATTCGTAAAATGTTGAAATAATTTAATGACACCAATATTTACAAGAGAATCTATCTGAAAACATGTAAAAGTATATTTTCGCGTACTTAAAAATGTTAAATTTTAATTATAAAATTCAGGTGCCAATGTGGCAATTAGGAATTAAAATTAAGTGATGCCATAAAGGCATCACCGCCTCTCAAGGGGTCAAGAAATTTGGTTTGATACCACTCAATATGCTTTTTTAAAAATTTTATTACGTTATTTTAATAAGGTAATCTATCATTTTCGTTATTGTGAGCAAAAACCAATAAAGAAACTTACTTCCCGTAGTAAGAGAAACACAAAAAAATTATTTATAACTATTGGGGTAACTGGATCCAGCGTGTCCCAGTTACCCCGGATACATGTCCCAGTTACCCCATTCTTGAAACATTTGTGGGGTAACTGGGACACCGGGCTTACATTTAAAACATGAAGTAAATATGTATGACCTAATGGATAGGTATGAACCTAGGTATGAACCTAGGTATGACTTAGGTATGACCTAGGTATGAACCTAATAATATTAATGTAGTTATATGTCTAATCTTTAAAAAAAAGATTGTTTAATAAAAAGTACTTACAGTATTTTAATAAAAATCAGAGGAAGTTCAACCATATTGACGTTGTTTTTTAAAAAAGAAACGTAAATTTTTGACAACCTATCACAGCAAAGTGAGAGTTATGATTGAGTTCATACACGTTGTTTTAGGAAGTAGAGATAAAGGGGCATTGCTCACAAAAGCTAAAACTTAAAAAACACCAACAGTTTTTTATAAAATAGCCTATGGCCCAGTTACCTCGTGGTTCCAGTTACCCCAACAAACCTTACATGTGTAAAAACAGAATATTCCTCAGGTTTATGTGTAAAAATATCATGCAGAAATATATGTAAGAACAGAATATTATGCAGAAATGTGTTTTTAAGAACAGAATATTACACAAAAATACGTGAACACGATAAATATCAATACTTGAACTCTTGGCTTGTGCAATAGTAGCTGAATGGTCAAGTTAATGAATTAGAAAGTCGCAGATCCTCATTTCACATCTCGTTTCGGTAAGTATTGCTTGTTTACTGTAGATTGAATTTGTTTTATTGATGTAGATGTATCTTTCAAAACTTTTGACTGAAATTGATAGAAAAAAGAATCCGACAAAATATGGAAATTGTACAGGTACGGCGTCACGAGCTCCGCAATCTTCAAAATTTTATTTTACAGTGTATTTATTCAGTTTATACAGATTCATTTCATAAATTATGACTATACAATTTTAGGACTTCAAAAAAACTTTAACAGAGAATAGAATGCAGTAAATGTAATTTCAGACGATACTGTTTTTTGTAAATTAAGGTTAGGGTAACTCCGGGAGAGTCGCCACGTACAGGATAGTTGCCGCACCCCTTGTATTTATTGTAATTATCGATAGATGGTCGTCAAACGCACAGTATAGGTGCGCAATGAGATTATTTTAACCAGTGTATAGCGTGAATCCTATTTCGATGTTTACTTGTAGAAGTACAATACTTAATTTTACGTAAGTGCATGATTTCACTGTCCAAACTTTTAAACACGTTATGTTTAAATACTTTTTATATACTAATTACTAAATGCATGCACGATTTCGAAGTGAAAACTAAGTGCAGCGTTTGTATACAGTACTGTGTGTATGGTTACGCCATTCCCCTTAGCGATGGCAGGTAACTGTGGTGGTCGACGTCTGCACCATGCAAAATGGGATACATGCCGCACTGCTATTCCGGTATACATGCCGCAGTTTCTTTTGTACGGGATGCTTAAGTGTTATTAACTTTCCCTTATCTTTTTGCACAGACTAACCAAGCTAGGTATGTTAACAAGTTTACTAAAACCAAAGGAGAAAAAGGAGAAAATAAAAAGTAAGAAGTGCAAGAAAGATGCAAGTTAAGATGATAATAATGAAAAATTGGATTACGCTTAACGCAGACGTTCTTTGCAAACTACTCCAAAAAAGAGGAAGTGAAATTGGCTTCGTTGCATCATGTGTTTAAATGTAGTTACATAAAGACTACTTTTTCGACACTTTTTCTGTAGATTGTAGTCGAAAAAACAGGTCTCTTAACGCATTCGGGATCATAGGTGCACCTTCATAAAGAGATTACAAAATTTTTTTCTGGCACCAGTAAAAAAGAAAAATAATATTTGCTTTGTTTAATTAGAGCATTTTCACGATTATTTAAGTAAAGCTAACTTCTTTTAAAAAAGTGGTACCAACCGAATAAAATTTCTGTAAAAGCCGCCGGTCCCGAAAGGGCTAACAAATAAAATATGTAAACACAATTTTACTTTTTTCCCTTTCCCTTTCATTGTTGTACGTTGATGAAATAACAATTAAAATTTAATGTAAAAAAAATAAGTCGATAATTTTAATAGTGAAAGTAGGCAACAATTATTAATTTGAATATACTAATTGTACTCATTTAGTTTATATTTGTTCACTCATTTTGTTCATTTTTGTACTCTATTTCATTGTACTTATTTAGTTTTATTTTCTTATTACATCGTTAATTATAGTCCAGATATTATTATTTTTTTTTATTTCTTTATAATTTCATTCTGTTCTTATTACAAGCGCGGCATAACTACCGCACAATTGCGGTGTCTCAGCCTGAATGTATGAGTGACGCATCGCAGTGTAATGTTTTAGAAAAAAATTGTAAAAAAATATTTATAATTTGTTTTGAATTTTTTTGTCGCAGTCACGCGTTGTGTATTTAACATTAAATAGCACAGCATGATTTTTTTAAATTTTATGTCTACCATGGGACTTTATACACAAATTCACAAAAATGTGCGGCATAAATCCCGGAATTACCCTACACTATTTTGTGGTCTACAAAACAAATCTGCTGGAAAGAGAGCATACATACCAAGCACGCGTGCTTTTCTTCATGCAAATTTGTTTTGCGACCATAAAAACATTTAGTTCGAAATTTACATCCCACTTTAGAAGGTTATATGCTAGGTACACAAAATCCATTGTTTTTGTATATTACACAGATGTATATGTACTCATGTGTAATTTACACGTTAAATTGTGCATTTCTGAGTTATATGATAACATTTTACACACTTTAGCCACCTAATGTGATAGACAGGAAAATGTGTATTTTGGAATTGACACATCAGGGCGTGTATTGGTAATTTACATGCTTTTTACTTACATATAGACAAATCGTTTCCGTATCATCAGTATACCTATTTTAATGTCTAAATTTACGCGGTTATTTTTTACCAGACTGCCAAGAAGGGTTATGTGTTTGACGCATATCTGGGTATGAGGATTTCTTTATACCCTCGAAACATCCCGACGGCTGGATGGATTTTAATGAA
The DNA here is from genome assembly GCA_963932465.1 of Maratus speciosus. Classification (NCBI taxonomy): domain Eukaryota; kingdom Metazoa; phylum Arthropoda; class Arachnida; order Araneae; family Salticidae; genus Maratus; species Maratus speciosus. The sequence continues at coordinate 288,112,848 of OZ010794.1, forward strand.
TGAGGTCTCTATCAATTCGTCTTAACCGTCGATGGCTATAGCCTAGGTTTTGTTTTTATAAATTCAAAGTAGCAGAAGAGACGAAAAATTTTTTACGCACCCTATTGAGCGGCATATTAATGGATAGGTCTCTTAGGACAAAATTAAAATGATGTTTCATTGACTATTTTACAGTCAGAAGCTCCATTTAAATATTACACAACCTGGAAGTTGTGTAGGTATTATCTCTAGCTTTACAGCAACTCTAACCTTCATAGACATCTGTAGGACTCATCAAAACAGTGTTTATAGATATGAACTAACAATTAAACACAACTTAAAAGTCATCAATACAAGCAAATAAAAAGAAAATAAGTAAGTGATATAAAAAATAGTTTCACATTGATGAGAAATAATTAATTAGTTTGCTTAGTGATGGGCGATAACGAGATGTTTTTCTCGATTTTCTCGATTGTATGGACATCTTGATATTTTTCGATTGTATAAATTTTTTCTCGATGACTACAGTTTGCAAATTTCTTTTATAAATCATATATTATGTATTATATACGTCATACATTTATCAAGAATCGTTTGCGGGTGAACTGGAATGAGTCGATGTTAATAAAGACTAGGTGGTTTCGACCGCTAGCGGGCCCCTCCTTTAATCGGGGCCCCTAATTTATACGTAATCTTGTAATATGAAATCACGAACAGGTTACCCGCTATATACGGCACTGATATATGATAGCAGGCGGGTGTGGTGTGCACGCACTACAAAATCTTGTAAAAAATATAATATCGAAACGAATGAACGTCGGACCAGATCTCTTGGGGGAGGGGTCAAAGCGAGCGGAGGGGCACAGCAGCTGCATAATATGATTAAGTCGTCACAGGTCTTTAGGCTTTTTCAACCATATGTCACATGAGAAGTCTGGATCTGAATTTATAAAAATGCCCTCCCCGTGGGGGGAAAGGGGGGGAGGGGTGCGGGAGGTGGATAACATGAGTAAGTGGTCATAAGCCTTTCCAACAATATGTCACATGAGGGGTCTCGGCTAAATTTAGAAAAACACCCCCGTGGGGGAAAAGTGGGGGGGGGGGGCGGACACCGGAGGTGCATTACATCAATAAGTAGTCACAGACCTTTCCAACGATATCTCACATGAGGGGTCTTGGCTAAATTTGGAAAAGTGTCCCCCGGGGGGTGTGTTCAAAATGGGGGGATGGACACCGGAGGAGCATAACATCAATAAGTAGTCACAGACCTTTCCAACGATATCTCACATGAGGGGTCTTGGCTAAATTTGAAAAAGTGTCCCCCGGGAGGGGCAAATTGGGGGAGACTGTCACCGGAGGTGCATAACATCAATAAATAGTCACAGACCTTTCCAACGATATCTCACATGAGGGGTGTTGGGTAAATTTGGAAAAGTGCCCCCGGGGGAAGGGCAAAGTGGTGGTGGGGACACCGTAGGTACATAACATCAATAAGTAGTCACAGACCTTTCCAACGATATCTCACACGAGGGGTCTTGACTAAATTTGAAAAAGTGTCCCCCAGGGGGGGGGGGGCAAAGAGTGGGGGGACTGTCACCGGAAGTGCATAACATCAATAAGTAGTCACAGACCTTTTCAACGATATCTCATAAGAGGCGTACTGACTAAATTTGGAAAAGTGTCCTCCGGGGGGGGGGCAAAGTGGAGGGGGGCGGCCACCGGAAGTGCATAGCACTAATAAGTAGTCACAAACCTTTCTAACGATATGTCACATGAGGGGTCTTGGCTAAATTTGGAAAAGTGTCCTGAAATTTCATATATTATAAATAATATTTAGCGGAGGGCTCCATAAAAAAATCCGATCTAAAATGATAAAAGCGGAAAAAACTACCCTCGCAGTGGGGGCCAAATTGGGGAGGGGAGGAAGAAAGTCTCATAATATGAAAGAGTCATCTGAGAGCTTACCGATGACATATCACATGACTGGTCCAAAAAAAGTTTGAAAATTGCTCCCCCTCTCTCCCCCCGTGGGCCCACTCTTTCACCCCGGAATTCACACAGCCACCACTTTAAAATTTTTATGTTCAATAAATAATATTTACCGGAAGACTGCATAAAAAACCCATATTTAAAGTGATATTTAAATTTATTATAGAAATCGGCTATGGTTTTAAAAATTTGTTCGCCCCTTTCCCACCCCCCTTTGAGCGAAGAAAGGTTCATAGTATGAAAGAGTGGTCAAAGGGCTTTTCGATTATATGCCACAGGAAGGGTTCGGTAAAATTTTTAAAATTGCACCCCATGAGTCAGCTCTCACGTCCTCCTCCCTCGAAATCACCCGACCCACCTTCCTCTTTGAAAATTTTATATTTAATAAATAATTTTTATCGGAGGGTTCCAGGTATGTGACATCTTGGTAGGGCTAAAATAAGAGAAACTTTGAGAATTAAAGCTTCATTTCACAGCTCATTGTCATGCCTTTTTCTCTATCTCGTCCCTTGGTACTCTCGATAAATTTTCTTACTTTTCTTCTCTGCCGAGGACGAGAGAAATCCTCGAAAAGCTTCTCATAGCGAAATGTTGAAAAGCGCGAGAGAAATCCTCGAAAGGCTTTTCATTGGGAGATTTCGAAAAGGACGAGAGTAACAAGCGAGAGGCTTCCAATCGGGAAAGGTTGAAAAGGGTGAGAGGAAACTCTCGAGAGACTTCCCATCCCGAAAGGTTTAAAACCGCGAGAGAACCAGCCATCGAGCAGCTTGCCATCTGGAAGCGTCGAAATGCTGAAAAAATCATCGAGATGAGATTTGCCGAAATGCGAGATGGAAATGAAGCTTTCAGAGTCAAACTTACCGCATTTCTGGTTTAAGTCATAATTTCTCAAAGGAGTCCATCTGCTTATCCAATCTCTTTTTAGCTCACAGGCTATCTAAGCCTGAGAGCTAATGTACCCGTCGGTTCTGTGTGTATGCATGTACTGTACGTACGTACGTACGTATGTATGTACGTAACAGGGTTGGGTTTTTGACGTCAAAAACTGGTTTTTGACATGACAAGCGTCAAAAACTGGTTTAAACTGTCATAAACTGGTTTAAACTGTCAAAAACTGGTTTAAACCGTCAAAAACTGCCAAATACCTACATGTAACACGCTAAAACATTTTAACAATAGATAAACATTAAATAAGTCAATGATTTATGTGATCTTTTATTGAAATTTAATAATTTAAAAAATATATTATTTGCAATAAAATATATATATATATATATATATATATATATATTGGATTTTTCAACCAGAAGAAAATAATTTTGTACAATTAAATAATCCGGATCAATTTTACCCCGCAGCATGCTGCAGCACACCACGTGTTTAGCGCATTTATTTACACCCAAAAGATTTTTGAGTTTAGAGTGTATGAAGCGTTAGAAAATAGTCTGTCTCTTAATTGATGCTGAGCTAGTAGGACTTGATAGCAAAAGCATTGCTAGATGAGCAAGTTTTGAAGCAGGCTCAAAAAGCTGTTGCATTTAGTGATATCTTTCTACCAAACAATGGAGTCCTCCCTATAGCACTCAAATAAGAAGACTGGAAAGGGGATTCTTTAGCTTCATACACAATCAGTATGGGTAAGCATCCATAAACTCTCTCCATAGCTCAAGCGCGAGCTGAATCAACTGATACAGCAGTCAACCCTCGCCCCTGATGGTTGAGATGCAAAGTATAAGCCAAACAATGGTATGGTTTCATGATTTGATCCCTTCTATTATTTACTTTTTCAATATGGGCTTACAGGAATTTTCTTTTAGATGACCGAGTCAATTTTGTTCAGTTTTAAAACAAAAACATTTTTATATATTGAAAGAAAGCATGTTTTAAAAAGATTTTGACTTTAAGCTTTTTTTTTTTTAATTACTTCTCTTATTTTGTAAATGTTTAAAATTAATAATCCAATTTCAATTTTGAATGGAATGGTTATTGCCTAGACTAGAATAACATTGATGCACATTATCTTGTTATATATACAAAAAAATCTACACTTTTCTAAGTTTTTTTTCCCCATAAAATAAGCTAGCTAATGCTTTAAGCTCTCAAAAGTAAGCGAAATTAAAACGATTTTAAGTAAGAGAAAAAACGTACAGCTCAGGTGAGCTTAATGTCTACTTTTTAGAAAAACACAATTAAAAAAAAAAAAAAAAAAAAAAAAAAAAAAAAAAAAAAAAAATTAAAAATTTTACCGTGTTAAAAAGTTGTACTTAACAATAATACTTTACTATGTACTAATTACTGATATACAGTAAGAGTGAATTTAAAATATTACATGTAATGTTGTCATGTGTGACATTTAATTTGAATCTTTACAGATCAATTTAGTATTTGAGGTTTTTGACATGACGGTTTAAACCCGACATAAACTGACACATGTCAAAAACCTGCCAACCCTGTAATTATTACTAATACTATATACTAATTATACAATTACAGTAATAGTGAATTTTAAATATTACATCTAATGTGTGACATTTAATGTGAAATTTTACAGATCACTGTAAGTATTTGAGGTTTTTGACGAGGTTTTTGACAAGGGGTTTTTGACATGACGGTTTAAACCGCAGTTTAAACTGTCAAAAACTGACATGTGTCAAAAACCTGCCAACCCTGGTACGTAACACGATAACTCTTGATTAAAATGTACGATTTGCTTCAATTTTTTTATGTTCATTCTGATAAGGCGTTCCGCTGTTTAGTTTTGACGGTTCATTGGTTAAGGATAAAGGGAGAGAAGGGGGGCTGGTCCCCCCCTCCTCCTTAATTTAGATAAATAGGTTTTTCATGCAAAATTCTTCGATTTGCTCCAAATTTCGTATACCGGTTTATTATGTTAAGGAGCTTCCCTGATTAAACTTGGAGGTTCATTAATTAAGAATGAAGGGGGGAAAGGGGGATAGACCCCCTCCTTAATTTAGATAAATGGGTTTTTCATGCAGAATTATTCGATTTGCTCCAAATTTGGTATACCGGTTCATTATGTTAAGAAGTTGCCTTGATTAGATTTGGAGGTTTACGGGTTAAGTATAAAGGGGGAGAAGGGGGCTAGACCCCGCCCCCCTTAATTTAGATAAATCGGCTTTTCATGCAGAATTATTTGATTTGCTCATAATTTGGTATACCGGTTTATTATGTTAAGGAGCTTCGCTGATTAAACTTGGAAGTTCATTGGTTAAGGATAAAGGGGGAGAAGGGGGGCTGGTTCGCCCCCCTTAATTTAGATAAATGGGTTTTTCATGCAGAATTATTCGATTTGTTCCAAATTTGGTATACCGGTTTATTACGTTAAGAAGTTGCCTTGATTAGATTTGGAAGTTTACGGGTTAAGTATAAAGGGGGAGAAGGGGGGCTGGTCCCCCCTTAATTTAGATAAATGGGCTTTTCATGCAGAATTACTTGATTTGCTCCAAATTTGGTGTACCGGTTTATTATGTTAAGGAGCTTCCCTGATTAAACTTGGAAGTTCATTGGTTAAGGATAAAGGGGGAGAAGGGGGCTGGTCCCCCACTTAATTTAGATAAATGGGTTTTTCATGCAGAATTACTCGATTTGTTCCAAATTTGGTATACCGGTTTATTATGTTAAGGAGCTTCCCTGATTAAACTTAGAGGTTCATTAGTTAAGTGTAAAGGCGGGAAAGGGGGGTAGACCCCCCTCCTTAATTTAGATAAATGGGTTTTTCATGCAGAATTATTCGATTTGCTCCAAATTTGGGATACCGGTTTATTATGTTAAGAAGCTGCCTTGATTAGATTTGGAGGTTTATGGGTTAAGTATAAAGGGGAGGGGCTAGTCTCCCCTTAATTTAGATAAAAGGGTTTTTCATGCAGAATTATTGGATTTGCTTCAAATTTAATATACCGATTTATTCCGATATGGCGCTTCCTTCATTAGATTTGGAGGTTCATTGGTTAAGTATACAAGGGCGAAAAGGGGGCAAGTCCCCTTAATTTAGATAAATGGATTTTCATGGAGAATTATTCAATTTACTTTAATTTTTTTTTCTATGTTGTTCTGATAAGGAGCTTTCCTGATTAGATTTGGAGGTTCATTAGTTAAGTATAAAAGGGTTAAAGGGGTTAGACCACCCTTAATTTAGCGATATGTTCCTTTTTTTCATGCAGAATTATCTGATTTGCTTCAAATTTGATATACTGATTTATTATAGTTAAGGAGTTTCCCTGATTAGATTTGGAGGTTCATTGGTTAAGTATAAAAGGGGCAAACGGGGGATATTTCCCTTCATTTATTTTTTGAGGGACATTATTCTTTGAAATAAGAGTATAATATACAGTTAGTGTTAATAACCTGTGAGCTCAATGCCACCAGTTTAACTGGCACTTATCATTTTATTGCTATTAACCGATGTGGGTTATGAAGCATAGTGGTTTATGTATTCAGTTCTGTATAGTCCTAGTTTCAAACTTTACTGTTAAATTTAGTGTCTTTTTGCCACGAATTTTCAATGTTTCTCTTATTTTAGCTCTGCCAAGCTGCCCCATACCTGGAGACTCAGATAAATACCATTTATTAAATATAAAAAGTTCAAAGAGGAAGGTGAGTGAATTCTGGGGTGCGCGAGAGTGCACAAAGGGAGGGGGGGGGGGTAATTTTCAAACTTTTACCAAACCTCTCCTTGACATATCATCGAAAAGTCCTTTCACCACTCTTTCATATTATGAACCTTTCTCCTCCCAGATTTGAATTCCGGAAGGGGTTCGGGGGGGGGGGGGAGCGGTGCGGGTGTGACTTTTTTTTTTAATTGTAGAGATTTCTACAATAAATATCATTAAATGAGGTTTTTTAATGGAGCTCTCCGATAAATATTATTTATTAAATATAAAATTTTAAAAGTGGGGATGCGTGATTTCCGGGTATATTCTAGGATAAAAGAGGGAACCCACGTGAGAGGGGTAGATTTTAAACTTTTTTTGGACCAGTCATTTGATCTATCATCGGAAAGTTTTCGGTTATCATCGTAAAGTTACTCTTTCATATTATGAACCTTTCTTCTTCCTTCCTTAGTTTGGCGCCCCGAGAGAGGCACTTTTCGAACTTTTTTGAAATCGTAGCGTTTTTAAACATTTTAGATCGGATTTTTTTACGGAGACCTCCGATAAATAATTTTTAACATATGAAAAGTTCAAAGAGAAGGATGGGCAGGGTATATTTCGGGGTGGGGGGCACGATAATTGGAATCCTGGGAGTTGGGACTCTTTTCTATCTTTTGCTGACACCCCTCATGTGATATATCATTGGAAAGCTCTGTGACTACTATTCCATTTTATATATCGCCCGCGCCCCTCCCCTTATTTTGCCCCCGAGCGGGGGCACTTTACTAAATTTAGCCGACACCCCTCATGTGCCATATCGTTGGAAAGTCCTGTGACCACTTATTCATATTATGCACTTTCCTTGCCCCTCCCTCCTACTTTGCTCCCCGCGGGAGTTCGTTTAATGTATTCCAGTCGAAGACTTTATAAAAATGGGGAAATTAAAGATCCAATCTCAAATGACGTAGAAAAATCAATAAAAAATTTTGATCCCTTTTATCATCCTTTAGTTCATATTTTTGCCTCTAGGGGGTGCTTTTGATTCTTATTTCTTTGGCCATTTTGGTACTAATTGCCGAAAAATTCTAATTTTTGATACTTAAACTCCCCTTACCGCTTCATAGCTACTCGCGTTTTTTCAGCTTTTTTCAACCAGGGGGCACCCTTACAAGACTTTTCCAGTCTTATGGCTCCTTTATAGTTTCCCTTTGGTTTGTTGTTTTTTTATTCCATCTGTTTTCAGTTACCCTATATTTAATCAAATCTGCCTTATATATATGTAAAAGCAATGATTTCAATAATCGATTCTAGAACATCTCCTTTGTAGATTCTCGAAAGTAATCGATGACTGTATCGATTGTGTATTTTACGATAACGATTTTTTTCGATTGGTAAATTTTCGAGAATCGCCCATCACTAAGCCCTATCACTACTATGAAATTGTCGGCCAGAATAATAGCTAAGTTTTCCAATAACTGTTTTTAGCTTTTCTCGTTATAAACGATTGTAAAACATCTCGATTGTAGATTCTATGAATTAATCGATGGCTGTATCGATTGTGATTTTTTACGATGACGATTTTTCTCGATTGTCGAATTCTCGAGAATCGCCCATCACTAAGTTTGCTTTTTACGCAGTCGGGTTTTTGATTTTTTAAATTTAATTTTTACTTGTTAGATTGTACCATATTTTAAATTCAACAATGAATAAAACTGAAAAAAGGTTATTTTAGTCTATTTAGTTTACAACCTTATAGAAATGCTCAAATACTTTTTTCTATTTCGAAAATATTTCTAAGAATTCAAATCAGTTTTGTAATAAATAAATTCCAAAATGTTTCTTTGCATTTGATATTTTATTAAAGTATGTTTTTCATTTCAGGATATTTTCTGAAATTCTTTTTCTCCAAATGAACTCCGAATTTATAGCTGACTATAAACTCGTACTCGTATGATTTCAAACTGGAAGTGTTTACTTTAAAAGTATTAGATTCTGAGCGTAAAAGATTATATTATAGATGAAAATATTACAAACAATGAAATTCTGAAAACACGAATTCTTTTCTATATATATTTATTATTCTTCGTGGATGAACGAAACTTTTGAGACATACCGAAAAGATGAAAGATTATATTTTGACCTTAAAAGAAATTATTAATGCTTTTAATAAAAGAGGTTACTTTAGTATTACTGTCTTACTGGATATATTTATATTCATAGTATAAAGTCCGCAGTGAACTTACAAAGTTTATATGAAAGACATTTGAAATTTAAATGGAGTATTGAAACATACATTTAATATACAAATACGCAAAGAAAAATTCTATTTTTTTCCTCGAAAAAATATTTTAATGAATTGAAATGAGTTTTTCTATGTAGAAATTCTAATATATTTAACTGAATGTGATGCTTTGATTGAAGTAAACTGTTTCAATTTCGGATATTTTTTAAACCCCATTTCTCCAGATCACTTCAGAAAATATTTCTGCCCATAAACTCTTACTCGTATGATTTAAAAACTCGAACTGTTTACATGATAATTTGTATCCTTATTGATTAAAAGATTACATTATATTTGAAAATACTGCAAAGAATAAAACTGCGAAAATATGAACTCTGTTCATATTTATTTACCAGCAAGGAAGATCGAGCTATGCTGGTTAAAATTAGCCTCGTGCCCAACTCGATATAACAATAAATTTTCTACATATTACTGCTATAGGCCATTTCCATGCGTACTTGTAGTGTAAGTCACATAGCTGATAACTGCTATGCTTTTTGGACACAGTTATTTTGGAAAAGGTTTCATCGCCTTGTACAATTAATGAAATATCTCCGATAAAAAAAGTCCGATTTTTCCGTTCTAAAATACTGGTAGTCAAACCTCGTAACAATTCGCACCTATGTGACTTACGCTACAAGTACGCATGGAAATGGCCTATAAAGAATTTTATTTTCTAACAGTTATTTACAGAAACAATCAATATTAAAAGTATGTAAATGTTTCTAAATGTTACATTACCTAGATATTTACAACTGAAGGGCATCCTTCCGAGCTACATTTTTAGTTGGACTCTGATTAGCTGAATCATATATCTCGGCTCATATTGCAAATTTCTTGAAAATTCCTTAGATTCTAAAAGCCAATTCTTTCTTCAAATGTCGCCAAATATAACTAAATTTGGCGAGATTCTTTCATTTGACGCCAAGCATGTGTTTTTGCATTGGTAATCGAAGGTCAATTTTCTCCCACAAATTTCCCCAATGTCGTCAATATTTCGCCAAATATAGTCAAATTTGGCGATAAGTTCCCGACTTTGAGACTTCTTTTACTGCCAACTGTTTAACAACTTAATAACTGTTTTAACCTTCATTGCCGTTGAAATGCAATGACCAGAAATGGCGCCAAAACGACACACTAATCGAATTTTCTCGAACATGTGACCTAGCTTAATGGTCTTCTCGTACCACAAAACGGTAGGATGCAAAATTTAGACAAAATCGTTAGAACCGTTTTTTAGATAAAATTTACATGCACATAAACACATAGACACACACAAGATTTGCTCTTATTGTAATATAAGATTATTGTTTGAAAACTAATGGAATTTTGTAATATAATAAAAAAAAAAAGAAGACAGCTGAGATTTATCCATAGATGTTGCACGCATCCTAAATGTAGTTAATACGAATTTCAAATAGATATATTTTTGTTATTTAATGACTGAAACCCAGCGATTAAGTAAAGCGACGATTATTATTCGAAAGTTATTATATTAAACTAAAGTAATCATGCGAACCTTGAGCATAATTCCATGGAGGAAAGAGATAGGTGGGGATACAGTAAGGTCGCTGGGGGTGACGCCAAAAAAGTAACCCTAAAATCCGCTAAAGTAGGCCCAAACACAAGCACGCTCTTTCACGAAAAGAAGAAGAAAACTTTTAGTAATACAGTTTTTAATTCATAATACAATGGAATGCTACTTTAGAACGCTTAAAAATAAGCAGATCACTTTCATTTAGAGAAAAAAAGTGCACGGGGTCAAAGAATTTGGTCCCTGTTCCAGGTGCTTGTTTTGTTTGGGCCGAAAATTATTTAAAAAATTATTCGAAAATTATTCATTTAATCTTGAGCGATAACGCGCATCATATTGTAAACCGTTTTTACGGAATACTGCATCTCCATCTATCTCTTTACTCCATGGCATAATTCCAATAATTGCTTATACAGGGTGTTGCCAAATTCGACCGTCAAATTTATAGGGGTGATAGTAGGCATCAAGTGGATGAAAAATTCCATAGATCATGGGGTCGCAAACCACTTATGTAGTCGCAAATAAAGGGTTTCACACTGACTGAGGTCGGCTTGACAGTAATAATTTTGCGAAAAATAAAAATATTGCAATAAAAATGTAACGGCATGTACCTTGTTTTGTATGAAATGTGACAACATCACAAAAGGTTCTGGAAGAACAGGATGCTCACGCAATCGACGATACCTTATGAAATGATAGTCACACTCCAAAATGCAAAGGATCAAGTGCATAGTGCTGGCGCGTATAATGGAAACTTCTACCACTTTTTACTTTCTTCTATCTTTACAAGAAGAAAGTATCGGATTCGTCAAAAAATTCGACTTCCGGTTTTCAATAGATTTTAACGTTTTAGAAGGTCCTGAGCATAATTTGATGGCTTTTAGAAAATGTCTGTCTGTCACTCTGTCACTTTGTGAGTCTGTATGTGACAAAAATTTTGTGACGCTCTGTCTAAAGAACTAATGCACGGAATTTCACAAAACTTTAGATTCAGTTAGAACTTGATATAAACTGGAGCTGATTACGTTTTGGTGAAAATCGCCCAATAAGTTGGGCTGCTATGCTGCATTATTAATGATTATCACAAAAGCTCTATCTCAAATCTTAATGTACGGATTTTCATCAAACTTCAGATTAGATTACTCCATGATATAAATCAGCGCTGTTTAGTTTTTGGCGTAAATCTCCTAACAAAGGTAAAAGAATCCCGAATCCAGATCCCGAAAAACATGTTTTTATAAAATGTCTGTCTGTGTGTGACACAAATTTTGTGACGCTCTGTCTAAAGAACTAATGCACGGAATTTCACAAAACTTTAGATTCAGTTAGAACTTGATATAAACTGGAGCTGATTACGTTTTGGTGAAAATCGCCCAACAAGTTGGGCTGCTATGCTGCATTATTAATGATTATCACAAAAGCTTTATCTCAAATCTTAATGTACGGATTTTCATCAAACTTCAGATTAGATTACTCCATGATATAAATCAGCGCTGTTTAGTTTTTGGCGTAAATCTCCTAACAAAGGTAAAAGAATCCCGAATCCAGATCCCGAAAAACATATTTTTATAAAATGTCTGTCTGTGTGTGACACAAATTTTGTGGACACTCTATCTCAAGAACTAATGCACGGAATTTAAAAGAAATTTATATTCTATTATCCTCTGATATAAATTGGTGCTGATTATGTTTTGGTACAAATCGCTCAACAGGTGGCACTGCTATGCTGCATTTTTTTCGATTTCCGCAATTGCTCTATCTCAAGATCTAACGCACGGATTTTTATGAAACTTCACATTCAGTTATTCCTTGATATGAGTTGGTGTTTATTACGTTTTGATGTAAATCGCCCAACAGGTGGCGCTGCTATGCTGCATTTTTCAGGATTTCCGCAATAGCTTTATCTCAATAACTAATGCATGCATTTTCATCAAGCTTCAGATTCAGTTAGTCCCTGGTATAAATTGATCCTGATTAGTTTTTAATTTAAATCGCCCAACAGGTGGCGCTGCTATACAGAATTTTTTACGATTTCGGCGATAGCTCTATTTCAAACAGTAATGCACTGATTTTCATCAAACTTCATATTCAGTTTGAAGTTGACATAAGTTGTTGATGATCAAATTTTGATGTAAATCACCTAACCGGTGGGCTGCATTTTTCAGGAAGTATTAACATGTATGAGTTTTGGGATTGCTACTTCCGACTAGTTTTTACTGTTATCATATTTACAGCAAAAGTGAGCATGTCTATGAAAAGTTTCATTATAATGTACTTCAGTTTTCTGAAAGTTATTATCGTCAACCAAAGCTGGGATAGGATAGAACACCTTGTATTTTTAATTAAATGGTACTTTGCGATCCCATTTTCTATGGTAATTTTTCATCCTCTTGATGCCTACTATATAACCTCTCTGAATTTGTCGATCGAATTTGGCAACATCCTGTATACGTTAAGCATTTGATTATATAAAGTTATTTCATAATTTACAGCTCTGTAAAAATGTCCAAGAATCCTTTTTATTTTCAAAATACTTCAAAAATTTCCATTCAAGTGCCAATTTGTTTACTTGCATAGGATGTTTTTGGGTCAATATCACAAAATACGAAAATTGCAGTCCGCACAATAAAATTTCTATTTAATGTTACATAATGCAATTTTCTTTTTTACATTCTGATAATACTGGCATGTCACACTGTGATGTGTGCAAAGTAAAAGGCTTTCTGCTATCATGTACAAATATCTTTTTCTAGTTTTTAAAATTTCTAATTAATAATTATACCTTATATAACACATATATGTGAAAGGTAACAAGTTCTGTATTTTACAATTAATTTTCCATAATTAAAATATGATTGTCACTAAAAATGAATGTCCTTCTTCTGGCCTGCTCATTTTAGTTCTTTGTGAGGTATAAAGATGGCGCTGCAGAGTAATTCTTCTTATTCTTGACATAATTCAAGTCTGAAATAGTAAAATCATTGCTACCAGAAAGACCTTTTAGATATTTCTTTGAAAATAATGTGTTTAAAGGCTTTGTAAAAATTGAGTAGACTTTTATTATGTCATTTTCCTGGCTTCTATAAATTACAAATAAAACTGAACATTACACTGAATTTGAACTACAATAGAGGAAACATGTTCCTTTAAGGGGGTCCGGGACACAAAAATCTTCAAATTTTCAATTTTTTTATTAGATTAAAAATTTCTCTGCCGTTTTCTTCTTAAAATGATGTTTAAATCATGTTTCTATCTTAATTAGAACAGGAAATATTAATTTTTACTTTCTTCTATCTTTACAAGAAGAAAGTATTGGATTCGTGAAAATTTTCGACTTCCGGTTTTCGACGGATTTATACGTTTTAGAATGCCCAGAACACGATATGATGGTTTTTAGAAAATGTCTGTCTGTGAGTCTGTCTGTCACTCTGTCACTCTGTCATCCTGTCACTCTGCACTCTGTGAGTCTTTATGTGACAAAAATTTTGTGGACGCTCTATCTCAAGAACTAATGCACGGAATTTCACAAAACTTTATATTTAGTTATACCTTGATATAAATTTGACTTGCTTAGTTTTTGGTGAAAATCGCCCAACAGGTGGCGCTGCTATGCGGCATTTTTCACGATTTCTGCAATAGCTATATCTCAAGAACAACTGCACGGATTTTCATAAAACTTGAGATTCAGCTTGTCCAGGATATAGTTTGGTGCTGATTACTTTTTTGTGAAAATCGCCCAACAGGTGGCGCTGCTATGCTGCATTATTAATGATTATCGCAATAGCTCTAACTCAAGAAAAAATGCACGAATTTTCATCAAACTTCAGATTCAGTTAGTCCCTGTTATAAATTAGTGCTGTTTAATTTGTGGTGTAAATCACTCAACAGGTGGCGCTGCTATGCTGTATTTTTTGCGATTTCCGCAATAGCTTTATCTCAAGAACTAATGCTTGGAATTTCAACAAACTTCAGATTCAGGTATACCTTGATATCATTTAGTGCTGCTTATTTTTGGTGTAAATCGCTCAACAGGTGGCGCTGCTATGCTACATTTTTCAGAATTTCCGCTATAGCTCTATTTCAAGAACTAATGCACGAATTTTCATTCAACTTGAAATTCAGATATACTTTGATATGAATTGGTGCTAAATCGTTGTTATTTCTTGTACTATTTAAATGATTTAATTGACGTGATTTATATAGAAGAAAGTTTCGTGATGGCCACAACATACTAGTTTCGTTTTGGTTTGTTTTCAAAATCTGCCTTTCAAGGCATGGTTGTCAAGGAAACGAGTTCTTGTGAAATTGCGTTTTTCTTCATGATAGGTTTTTTCACCATTTCCACATATGTAAATTCTTATAACTCGAGAACCGTTAAAGATACAGGGTTGAAACTCGGAACATATCTTTTTCAATTATTTTACTTTACTTTTGAGCCAGCATATTTGAATAAAATATTTACTTTTGAAAATATGATTTTTTTTTAAAAGTTGCACCACTTTTTTTGTAATTTCTTCGTTAAATATTTTTAATTTTTTTTAAAATTAATATTTTTTAAAATGCTGGCTCTAAATTAAAAAATATATATTTCTGTTTATTTAAATTAAAAACAATTTAAATTCTAAAAATAATATTTCGAGTTATAACGATTTTAAGTTATACCACTTTTTTCAGAAATTTTAAATTAAAAATTTTTTTAAAAAAGCTATGAGAAGTTTTATCATTTGATTTTGTTTACAAATGATGTGGTTAACCATCACAAAAAAATTCAAAATTTTAACTCAATAAATAAATTTTTTTTGAAAATGTGTCCCGGACCCCCTTAAACAAAATTAAAAGGTTAGATCTAAAAAAAAAAAAAAAAAAAAACAAGAATGTGAAAAATGTTTTAGAATGAGATTGTCATTATCCTGACATACTTATGCCAAGAACACATAATTATATTTGAATAAAAATGAACTTAAGCTGTTCAAACTTTAACAATTTTACATATAAATTCCTTTATTCAGCTGTTCAAACAACATTAAAAAAAAATCGGAAGCTTTGATTTACATTTTCAAAATGTTTGTTTTCAAAATCTCACATTTTGTGACATTCACCCTTTTATGCTTTTATTAACCCCTTAGGGACGAGCGACCGGTATACGTATCGTGTAAGGCGCTCAAAATCCGTGATTATTCTCACCAGTCAATTTATATTGTAAATTTTGCCTTATTTAACACGTTCACGCCGGCGCAGTGGGTCACATTCGACTGTCTCAGAGCTGGCAAGTCTCCGGACTTTTGGATACCAGTATTTTAATACAGAAAATGTTGTTTTATTTAATTAGAGCAATTGCGCGATTTAAAGGAACAACATTTTCTCTAAAATAACAGTGGTGTGCAAAAAAGCCGGAGACTTGACAACTCTGAGACAGTCGAGTGTGACCCACCGCGCCGGCGTGAACGTGTTAATCCGAGCATTTTCCCAATTCAATTGGGAAAAAATTTCTGTTTTGAAAAACAGGTGATAAAAGATAAAAAATTCTGTAAAAGACGCTCGTCCCGAAGAGGTTAACATTTTTAGTTTCAGGATAATATCTTAAACGATATTGTATTCGAGATGATTTACAAAAATTTTAGCCATAAATTATCACTCGTACACTGGCAAACTAGTCGGAAGTGCCAATGCCCAAACTTTCGTCTTTCTCATACATGTTAATATTTCAAAAAGTTGTTACACATGTTAATACTTCAGTGTTATTATTTCAATCTGAAATCTTTATATAGTTTTAAAAGCAGCAAACGAATTCAAAACGGGCTGCCCACGATACAGATAGATAAAAATAAATCATGCTTGAAAATTATTCAAAAAACAGAAAAAAAATAAGTAAATTCCGATACAGTTTTTAAACAAATAATAATATTTTCTTTCCAACAATTAAAATATTTCCAAGTGAATATTACAAAAAGAAAAGTTTGGTGAAAATTACGTTAGATTTAAAACGTGTGATTTAAAATCATTTTCTTATAGCGTTATTAAAAGACTAGCCGGCCTTGGCGACCAGTTTGGTCTCCCTTAAAATTTATGTTTCTGAAAGCATGCTAAGCATTGTATCATGTTACTTTTATTCGTAATTTAATTTACTTGGACTCCTTTAAATATAATTAATATAATCCCTTAAGCTAATATTACAGTGGTGGTCAGAATTATAAGAACAATTGAAAATTGCACAGAAAAAATTTATTTCTGAACTAAATAAAGTGAAATTTATACATAAAATGCTTTTTTATGCTAGAAATCATTATAGAATGCAAAACATTGGAAAATGCAAAATATGAATGTTTTGCCATAATTAACAAAATATGCCATTGTAAAAATTGGACAAAATTATAAGGACAATGAATGTTTTTGCCTGAAAAACACTAATAATTAATAATCTCTCCCTTCTTCTCAATCACTTTGATCAGTCTTGACGTCATGGAATTTGACAGTTCCTTAAGAACTTTCTTGGAAAATTTTGACCAGGCTTTTTCGATGGAGGACATGAGTTCTTGCTTGTTTTCATATTGTATACCATTTTTGTATATTTCGTGTGCCAGAATACCCCACAGATTTTCCAGTGGATTCAGATCAAGGATTCTGGACGGCCAATGAAGTAGTTTCACGAAATTAGCATCAAACCACGATTTTGAAGTTTGGGAAACATGTACTGAGGCATTGTCCTGTTGGAAAAAATAGTCTCCACTCGTTATTAACGGTGCTTCCGGTAAAAGATTATGGCCCGATACATCAACATACCTCTCAGAATTCATTCTACCCTACACAAAACCAATTGGAGTAGTTCCACTAGTTGCGAAACCTCCCCAGACTATTTGAGCCACCTGCAAATGCACGCTTTGAGAAAATTTCTTTTTCTCTACGGAGATCATACCAGAAGTAGCGAAAACCATCTGGCCCATCCAAATTAAACTTTTTCTCGTCTGAAAGGACAACATCATCCCACTTTTTGCCCACAGTAATGCATTTTTTGGCAAACTCCATTCTCAGTCTCTTATGAACTTTTGTAAGAGGCGGTCGTGACATATGTTTACCATACCGAACATTTTTTTCTTTTTGTAAAACACGTCGAACAGTTCGAGCACTGCATTCTAAGTTCAATTCACGTTTTATTTCTGTTGACGTTTGTTTTTTGGAGCAAGCTCGCCTTATTATCATTCTTTTCTCCCGTACAGAAACAGAAGATGGTCTACTTGTATGTCTTTGCCGTCCACATTTACCAGGATTTTTAAGATAATTGTAAATAACCGTTCTTGATCTATTACGTTTCGTCGCAATTTGGCATTCAGAAAGTCCTGAACTTTTAAATGCATCCACTTTCCCCTTTTCAAACTCCGAAAGCTTTGTACCTAGCGGCATGACTGAAAAACAGAATATGACGATCCCAAACGCTTACTACGCATTTATATCGTCGCTGAGTTCCGTGTGCAGAGCAAAAAACATGCAAATTTTACTTTTTAGAACATACAAATACAATTGTTCTTATAATTTTGTCCATACCGGATGGCTGTATAAATCCATAATACATTTTATGAATATGCATTTTCCACATATTTCCATAAAAACTTATAAAAATATTCTTCATTTTTCTTTTAGTTTCCATCCATTAAATTTGCATAAGTTTCCGGCCAAATGTAGCCAAGATTTGGCGATTTTTCCCCTGTCCTTATAATTTTGACCACCACTGTAGTTTTTGTTGCATTAAAATATCTCAATTTGTTGATTTTCTGTAAGCAAGTAAATCCTATTGGTTTACAATGGAAGTCTATGGGAATTTGGCGAAATATTAAGAGATATCGCCAAGTTGGCGACAAACTTGACAGCATTTGACGATAGAACAAGGCCCCCCCCCCCCCCCTATGGTAACGCAACCCCTTATAGGTATGGAGATGCATTAAATGCTGTTCAATAACCAATGAGATGCGTTTCATTTGGGCGTTGCCATTAAACAATTAACAAATAATCGCGATTTATGTGCCACGTACGATAGCGTAATATATATATGGGGCATTCTCACAATCTTTTGACTTTCATGTCCCTGAATAATAATTTTTTATTTAATATACTGGGGAACATCCCATTGCATGATTGCATAACAATATTAACGAGATAAATAAGTTTTGGACGATGTTGTGGGTGCATATACCAGGAAAACTCATCAACCGTCCCGTGTCCCTGATGCTGATTTTTAAGTTTTGAGCTGTCTGTATAAAATTGTTTCAAAAAAAAAAAAAAAAAAAAAAAAAAAAAAAAAAATCGATGTAATTTTTTTTGGAAACTGGAACTATTTTTTTATATAAATATGTAGCTAAAAATTGACCTGCTATCATTTTTAGGGTTGTTATTATTTTTTAAACTCTGACCCTGTGTTTTAGATTCTTTACCATCCTCCTTCTAAAATTATACAGAAAATCATTTCAGATGCAGCCACAAAAATTTTTTCAAGTTTTTTCTCATGCAGAAATATGCTAGAGAAAGAATGTCTAAAATTCTTTGGCAGGAAATTTACTGTAGAATTTAAATCAGCATTTAAATATCAATTTCAAGCATCGTGGCTTTATTGGTAGTCTCACCGTCCCCAAGGTTTATTCCTGGACTTTTCGAGGTAAATAAGAGAAAAAAATTAATTTAATCCAGTGTTAACAACCAGTGTTGCCAGATGGGCTACTTTTTTTTAAATTCAGACTCTTGATTGGCACCACTTTTTTTAAATAGTAGAATATGCCTTGTTTAAGGACATATTAATTAAGGCGAAAACAAAGGTAATATTACCGTTTCAAAAAAGTGGTGGCAATCAAGAAATCTGAATTAAAAAAAAAAAGTAGCCCACTGACAACACTGTTAACAACTGTTTCTAAAAATCAATGACCACTGTGGCTATCACTTAGTCTTAACATGCTTTTCCTAAAAAATAGGTGGTAATTTTCCTTACCGTCCCTTTTTTCCAATACCATCTCCTTTTTTTACCTTACCGTCGCTTCTTTAACACCCCTTTAAGACAATGTTATACGAAAATTCTGTATTAAAAGTACTACATTGTTATTATTTCTTATTTGAATGTCCAGTGGTACTATGCAAATTCATTATAAGTAAAAATTTAGAAGAAAATAAAAAGTTATAGGGGTAAAACGGTAAGGAAAATTAAACTCGCAAGTTTAACTTAAACCTCAGTTAAATAAAAATGTTTTCGCTGCTGGCCATTTTTTCTTTATTTTGAATCATTAAGGCATTCGTCTGTCAGATTAAAATGCTATTTTAGCAAGTTTCATTTCGCCAGACTCCCCCCCCCCCCCCTCAAAAGTCAAAAGATTGTGAGAATGCCCCATATACATTTTTGATCCATTTTCGACGGGGTAAAATAAATAGCATGGTGCCACGTTTAGCCAACTTAAAATAATTTCAGTAAGAGCGAAATTTATTGATCAAGTATTGCCACCATCAAAATGGCGTCAGCACTAGATTATATATATACATAAATAAACAATTCTAACAGACCATTTAAGAAGAATATTCAGAAAAAAAGTTAAGAATTCTAATTTTGTTTAGTTTAATTTTATATGTACTTCGTATTAGATGTTTCTTATCTTTTGATATTTTTATTAAAATATACTATTTCGTTTCAGGGAACTTTCTTAAAGCCTATTTCTCAAGATGAAATATAAAAATATTTCAGCCCAGAAATTCTCACACTTTGGATTTGAAATTCAGAGTGCTTTTTCGAAATGTATTGGAAGTGTTGGAATATTTTAAGACTATATTACACTTAAAAAAAGTAGAAAGAATAAAATTACGATAATATGAGTTTTAAAACTATATATAATATCACTTAAAATCTTCTAAATAAGTAAATACTTGCTAAAAGTTATGAAAATACACTTACAAGGCAAATAAATACCTTTATTTAGCCATGTTGTTGTAACCATTTTGACATATTTCATCGCTCAAACGGTGACATTTGTGACATTTTCGAAAGCTATAATAATACAAATATTTTTGCCCCCCCCCCCCAAAAAAAAAATAAATAAATAAAAAAATTGTAACTGGTAAACAAAAATCACGAGATCTCATACATAATGAAATCAAGTGCAATAATAAAAATAATTAGTATGTTGTGGCCATCACAAAACTTTTTTCTATATAAATCACGTCAATTAAATCATTTAAATAGTACAAGAAATTACATCAATTTAGAACCAATTCATAACAAAGTATATCTGAAATTGAAGAGTGATGAAAATTAGTGCATTGCTTCTTGAGATAGAGCTATAGCGGAAATTCTGAAAAATGTAGCATAACAGCGCCACCTGTTGAGCGATGTACATCAAAATATAAACAACACTAATTGATATCAAGGTATACCTGAATCTGAACTTTGATGAAAATTCGTGCATTAGTTATTTAGATAGACCTATAGTGGAAATTCTGAAAAATGCAGCATAGCAGCGCCACCTGTTGAGCGGTTTGCACCGAAACATAAACAACACTAATTCATATCAAGGTATACCTGAATCTGAAGTTCGTTGAAAATCCAAGCATTAGTTCTTGAGATAGAGCTATTGTTCAAATCGCCAAAACAGCATAGCAGAGCCACCTGTTGGGCGATTTACACCAAAATGTATAAAAGGTCAATTCATGTCAAGGACTAACTGATTCTGAAGTTTGATAAAAATTCGCGCATTAGTTTTTGAGATACACCTATAGTGGAAATTCTGAAAAATACAGGATAGCAGCGCCCCCTGTTGAGCGATTTACACCAAAATGTATAAAATGTCAATTCATATCAAGGACTAACTGATTCTGATGTTTTATGAAAATTCGTGCATTAGTTCTTGAGATACAGCTATAGCGGAAATTCTGAAAATGCAGCATAGCAGCGCCACTTGTTGAGTGATTTGCACCAGAACATAAAAAGCACTAACTCATATCAAGGTATACCTGAATCTGAAGTTTGTTGAAAATCCAAGCATTAGTTATTGAGATAGAGCTATTGCGGAAATCGTAAAAAATGCAGTATAGCAGCACCACCTGTTGAGCGATTTACACCAAAATGTACAAAACTTCAATTCATGTCAAGGACTAACTGAATCTTTCTGAATTGCGATGAAAATCCGTGCATTAGTTCTGGAGATTGAGCTATTTCGCACATCGTTAAAAATGTTGCATAGCAGCGCCACCTGTCGAGCGATTTATACCAAAACCTAATCAGCATCAATTTATATCAGGGACTGACTGAATATAAATTTTTATTAAATTCCGTGCATTAGCTATTGAGATAGAGCGCCCACAAAATTTGTGTCACATACAGACAGACTCACAGACAGACATTTTGCAAAAAACATATTTTTCGGAATATCTGACCTCTAAAACTTGTAAATCCGTCGAAAACCGAAAGTCGAAAATGTTCACGAATCCAATACTTTCTTCTTGTAAAGATAGAAGGAAGTTGAAATGGATATTTGTGAACCTTCTAAGTCTGATGTGTGTGTTAACTTCTAAACGTGGCACAATGCTATATTTTTAATCCTTCGAAAATGGAAAAAAAAAATTTCTTCCCTGTATTTTCAAATGATTTCGAGCACAAAATTAGTAACTCCTCACACAATCTCCGTAATCTGGTGTTAATATTACAATCCATTTACAAAACTATAGAAATCTGAAAGTATTTGTTTTATCTCGAAAATATTTCAAAGAGTTTAAATCAATTCTGCAAAATTTTAAATTCCAATTTTTTTATTGCATTCGATGATTTTACTAAACTTTCTCATTTCAGGATATTTTAAAAACCCGATATACAGTGATGAATTCCAAAAATGTTGCTGACCATAAATCCTCTCTTGCGTGATTTCAAACTCAAAGTGCTTACGCGAAAAGTTGCAGCAGTATAGATTAGATATTAGAAGATTATATAATCTTTGGAAATACTGCAAAAAATAAAACTGTGAAAAAGATTAAGAATTTTTTATTAAGAAATTATCATTATTTTCTTGTTGCTTTTTAAAAATATAATTTTTATATGATTATTTCCATTATTTGGACTCTAAAAACAGAGAAATGCGTTTTTAGCGCCAGAAAACGCTGAAAATTCATAAAATTTAAACTATCATAATTCGGCAAGTTTTGGTCTTGTAAATACAACTTTTTACAGTTTTATTTATCAGAGCATGGAGAAATTTTTTTTTTTAAATATAACTTACAGCATGCGGGGACCATATAAAAATTTAAATTTCGTATATTTTTAAGAAGTAACTATTTTAATGATCATAATTTTTGATATGAAGAACAGCATTGGAAACATTTTTGCAATTGGAACTATGTCTCTAAAATAAACGGTTTTGCAATTACCTATTGATCAATGATGAGAAAGAAAACCCTATATCTTATAGCACGAGCAATAATTGTGTGTGTATGTAAATTTTATCTTAAAAACGGCTCTAACGATTTTGACTAAATTTTGCACCCTATCGTTTTCGGCCACGAAAAGACTATTGGGTTGAGTGATATATTCAAGAAAATTCGATTAGTGGATCATTTTGGGTCATTATGGGTCAAAGCCAAATTAATTATAACTAAAAAACGGCTCAATCGATTTTGACTAAATTTTGTATCCAACCGTTTTGGGGTACGAGAAGATTATTGGGCTAGGTCACATGTTCGAGAAATTTCAATTGGTGGGCCATTTTTGGGTCACTGCGGGTCAAGTTAATTTTATCTAAAAAACGGCTCTAACTATTTTCACTAAACTCTATATTTTATAGTTTTGGATTACGAGAAGACCATTGGGCTAAGTCACATGTTCGAGAAAATTCGATTAACGGGTCATTTTTGGGTCACTGTGGGTCAAGCTAATTTTATCTAGAAAACGGTTCAATCGATTTTTTCTAAATTTTGTATCCAACCGTTTTTGGGTACGAGAAGACTATTGGGCTAGGTCTCATGCTCGAGAAATTTCAATTAGTGGGTCATTTTTGGGTCACTGCGGGTCAAGCTAATTTTATCTAAAAACGGTTCTAACGATTTTTACTAAATTCTATATTCTACAGTTTTGGATTACAAGAAGGACATTGGGCTAAGTAACATGTTCAAGAAAATTCGATGGGTCATTTTTGAGTCACTGTGGGCCAAGCTAATTTTATCTAGAAAACGGTTCCAACGATTTTGACTAAATTTTGTATTCTATCGTTTACGGGCTTAAAAAGACAATTATGCTAGGTTGCATGTTAAAAAAAATTCGATTAGTGGGCCATATTGGATCACAATGGGCCAGGGTTAATTGTACATAAAAAAACGGCTCAAAACATTTCGACAAAATTTTTTATTATACCGTTTCCGGGCATAAAACCATTGGGCTAGGTCGCATGCTCAAAAAAATTCAATCAGTGGGTCATTTTGGGTCCTAATGGATCAGGATCAAGTTAACATTACCTAAAAAAAGCTCTTTTGTCAAACGATTTTGACAAAACTTTGTATTGTACCGTTTCTGGGCAAAAGTAAACCATTGGGTAGGTCGCATGCTCAAGAAAATTCTATTAGTGGGTCATTTTGGTCATAATGGGTGAGAGTCAAGCAAACTGTATCTCAAAAAGATTCAAACGGTTTTGACAATTTTTTTTATTATACCGTTTCCCAGTACGTGAAGAACATTGGAATAGGTCACATGCTCCATAAATTTCGATTAGTGGGTAATTTTTGAATCAACGAGTATCAAGCTAATTTTATCTAGAAAATGATTAACGATTTTAACCAAATTTTATATTCCATCGTTTTCAGCTTCGAGAAGAGCATTGGAATAGGTCGCATGTTCGTAAAAATTCGATTAGTGGGTCATTTTGGGTCACTATGGCTCGGAGTCAAGCTAATTGTATTTAAAACAGTAAGGATGATTCAGTGGGAATAATATATCGAGATAAACACAAAGCTAATTTTGACCGAGCTTAGCTCAGTCATTCCTGCTAATATATATATACAAATATAATAGATAATATATTTACAATTGGTTAAATTAACTGTTAACTGTAATCCTAAAATCACTCTATGTGCTTGGCAGTATAGTGTGATAGATTACGAGGTTTACATAGCGCTCTTTATCGACTGTTTTTCTGCCCAATTAAAATTGTTTCATTAAAATATTTTGTGATTTTTTTAAGGTACTATTGTAATTGTTACTGCTTCTCTAATGTTTTGATTTTACGGCTTTTTCCTTTCATAAATAATTTTCTTTTACATATGATTTCGAAGTTGATTGGGCAATTTGAGTAAAGTAATTTATGCTACTTGATATGCTTTGCTCAAAGAGAAATCAATTGCGTTTTACTTATACAGTGCGGCGCAAAAGTTTATGCACAAGCTAAATGTTCTTATAAAATGAAAAATATATGCCGAAAAGGTTTTAAATTTTTACTCTCTCTAAACAATTGGATTCCAAATTCATGTTTCGAATTCGGAAACAATTCATTGTACGGAAAATAATTAATTATAAAATAATCGAGGCGAATTTGTACCAGGTTTCTTCGAATCGCTAATTTGAGCTTTTGCACTGAGTAATATTGCTTCCAATTCTTGTAGACTTCACGTGAGAGGATTTTCCAGATGTTCTCTATCGGATTGAGATTTAAGCTGAGCGCTTGCCAGTTCATCACACTGATATTCTGAGATCTAAGCCATTCTTTTGTGCAACGGGAAATGAGTATCGATGCGTTGTCTTGGTGAAAGGTCCAGTTGAGACCACCTAGAAGTTCACGAAACGGTCACAAATGCACACCCAGAGTTTCCTGATACTTTTGTGAATTTTGTCTGTCATTTAGGAAGAAAAGAGAGGTTTGTCCATTGCATCCAAAAGCACCCCATACCATGAACGAACCACCACGTTGTTGCCTGCTGAATATGCTCTTCGGATCTTTTCTCAAGTCACGCCAATAGAATGACAAGCCATATGGGCCACCTAAATTCCATTTTTTTCATCAGAAAAAATAATACTAATCTGTTCGTCACGATAATATATGTGCTGTTTTGCCTATTGAAGTCTTGCTTGTTTGTGACACTGTTTCAAAAAAGCCTTACGAGCTAATTTTTGTTTTTTGATGAATCCTGGTTCGGTTATTCGTCGGCAAATGGTGTCATATGATATTTATAATCCAAGTCGATTTTTTATCTGATTAAGAGACAAATTACTAGTTACAGCGAATCTTTTAATTCTTCTATCCTCACGAAATGTGTTTTTTCTTGGCCTTTCTGAGCTATACGCATTGTTGAATTGTTTTCCGCGATGTAAAGCACTATAAATACCACGTTTAGACTGGTTTAAAATAAGCGAAGTTTGCATAACGAATTTTCCCTTCAGCTTTCAGCTTCCAAACTTCTACAACTTCTTCAGGAGAGAACTGCAGAGATTTCGGCATTTTGATATAATTCGTACAGTGATCGGTACACTTTATACTCTAGGAAAAATGTCTCACCGATCCTCGACCTATCCTTTCAAGGAGATATTTGCATAAAATCCCATTTGTGCATAAACTTTTGCGACATCACAAAAAATGCTTTTTTGTAATTTCTGATTTTCGTAACGATGAATCTGTTCCAGACTTGAGATATGTATTTATGATCATAGTATTCACCTACAGTGGATATTTGACAGTATCCCGTTGTACAATTTTATTTTTAATGAAATATTTGCGTTGCGCTTAAACTTTTGCGCCGCACTGATTGTGGAATACTGCCCTTGATAACGTGTTTCACAATATAAGTTTCCATCCCTTCTTGACATGTTTTTTCACTCTGTGCATTTTTCCTCCCAAATCTTTTATTTTATTTTTATTTTATTTTTTCAGTTTATGAATTTCAGATTTTTGGATATAAAATTTTATAGTGTATTATAATTATTGGTTGATTTATATATGGTCGATTTTCTATGTGATTTATTTCTAATAATTAAAAAAAGTTTTTACATATGCTTATTCTAATCGCTCTCGATATTTAATTCTGCAACGTTTGCAATAAACCAATCAATATAAAGTCAAATATAAAAATTTTTATTGCATTTTAATTTTGTATGCGACTTTACAAGAGCTTATTTAAAAAATACAATTTATTTTGCATATATTTAAAATTTTAGAAAGTTATAATTTTAGATTATTCTACAAGCAGATAGTATATTTGCTTTGTGAATATAGAATATTTTCAGTTTATTTAAATTTATTCTGACTCGTTCTTGCGTTACCTATTTTCTTTTTCAAGGCAATTTTTGATTACAACAATTCTACAATGTTTGTAACATAACAATATATAAAACTAGTATGTTGTGGCCATCACAAATCTTTCTTCTATATAAATCATGTTAGTTAAATCATTTAAATAGTACAAAAATTTACATCAATTCATATCAAATTATATCTGAATTTGAAGTTTGATGAAAATTCGTGCATTAGTTATTGAGATAGAGCTATGGTGGAAATTCTGAAAAATGCAGCATAGCAGCGCCACCTGTTGAGCGATTTGCACCAAAACATAAACAGCACTAATTCATATCAAGGTCCTACCTGAATCTAAAGTTTGTTGAAAATCCAAGCATTAGTACTTGAGATAGAGCTATTGCGGAAATTGCAAAAAATGCAGCATAGCAGCGCCACCTGTTGAGCGATTTACACCAAAATCTATAAAACGTCAATTCCTGTCAAGGTATACCTGAATCTGAAGTTTGATGAAAATTCGTGCATTAGTTATTGAGATAGAGCTATGGTGGAAATTCTGAAAAATGCTGAATAGCAGCGCCACCTGTTGCGCGATTTGCACCAAAGCACAAACAGCTCTAACTCATATCAAAATATACTTGAATCTGAAGTTTGATGAATATCCAAGCATTAGTTGTTGATACAGAGCCATTGCGGAAATTGTAAAGAATGCAGTATAGCAGCGTCACCTGCTGAGCGATTTACACCAAAATGTACAAAACTTCAATTCCTGTCAAGGACTAACTGAATCTGAAGCTTGATGAAAATCCGTCCATTAGTTCTGGAGGTTGAGCTATTGCTGAAATCGTGAAAAAGGCTGCATAGCAGCGCCACCTGTTGAGCGATTTACACCAACACTTAATCAGCACCAATTTATATCAGGGACTATCCGAATATAAATTTTTATTAAATTCCGCGCATTAGTTCTTGAGATAGAGCGCCCACAATATTTGTGTCACTTACAGACAGACAGACTCACAGATGCACAGATGCACAGACAGACATTTTGTAAAAACATGTTTTTCGGAATCTCTGACCCCTAAAACGTGTAAATCCGTCGAAAACCGAAAGTCGAAAATTTTCACGAATCCAATACTTTCTTCTTGTTAAGATAGAAGAAAGTAAAAATTGCCTTTTAATTTCGTATGTGAGTTTTCAATTGCTTATTTAAAAAATACAATTCATTATGCACTTATCTAAAATTTTAGAAAGTTATAATTTTAGATTATTCTACAAGCAGATAATATATTTACTTTGTTAATATAGGATATTTTCAGTTTATTTAAATTTATTCTGACTCGTTCTTGCGTTACCTGTTTTCTTTTTAAAGGCAATTTTTGATTACTTGAAAAATTCTCATTAGATTATTTAATTATAGAATGTAGAATTATTCAATCATAAGTATCTTTTTTTTAAAATTGGAATACGAGTTAGCTTGCTAAATTTCCCATATCAAAAATATCGTGCTCCGAAAAAATATCTATTATTATGAATTTTTTGGAAACAACGCCAGCTGGCTTCACTTTGGTAAGTTTAATCTTTCTTCTCTGAAATGTCAATACTGGTGTTTTCAAAAGAACTCGTGAGAAAGGAAATAGTGATTAGTTTGACACTCGAATTGTTTTAAAGCTTGCAATTGGTATAAAGAAATTTTTGTGACAAGAAGTTTTGTTTACTTAGCTTATATATATATATATAATTTATCACGGTATTTCAAAATGAATTAACTGAATCCATAGGTTTTAATTTCTGTGTTAACTTAACTGTTTTATTCACCTTAATCTTATCATGCTTTTGGATACCAGGTGCGGGAGGATATTTTGAAAATCAACTGGGATTGTATTCGGTATGTTGTGTAATATTTCTATTTTTTATGCTATAAATTAAATATTTAAAGGGTTGTATTGTTTTTTCCATTTCATGCCATTTGATAATGTTCTGTTTTCATCGTGAAACTATTCTCTTGTTTATTGGTTGTTTGAGTACAGGAGGAAAAAATTTTCAGCTTTTAGCTTTTTTTCTCACAGAAAACAACCGATTTGCTTATATCATTGAATTTCGTACGCTTGAAAACGTAATTCAATATATAAGTTTTTCAATTTTTTTCGGTATCCATGTTCTTCTTTTTTTCTTCCATATTAATTCTTGTAATTAAGTATAAGACACTTTATTTTATACATACAGTTCTATATTATAGGTTTGTGGTATCCATTTTTATTGTCATTTCATTCACAATATTGCGGTTTTTGGTGACGTTCGGTAATGTTCAATTAATGGTTATATATATATACATAGCTGCCAACTTGTACGGATTTTTTCCCACCACTAAAATTTAATAGAAAATTTTATCGAAAACAATTGCCGAAATTAGTGTTTTTCTAACGATTAAACAAAACAGAAATTTCTGTTAAATTTTAGTCGTAGGAAAAATCCGTACAAGTTGGCAGCTATGTATATATATAAAGAAGAGAAAAAAGCAAGTTTAAATGATTATGAATTATTGCAATGAAAGACTATAGAGTCGCTTCTTTAATGTTATCTTCATAAGTTGTAGTCAACTTCATATTTACGAATAAATTTTTTATCAAAAAATATTTTTATCAGGAAATATAAAGATTGCCCAAATGAAAGAAGATTAGGGTTATATCTGAAGAATGATTATATTACGGACTATGTATATTATAAAGGACAAGCGTGTCTGTGCGTACCGCTGTCGTCATTTTGACGGTGGCAACAGCAGACAATTAATTTTAACTTTTATTAACTTGTATTGCAATTTTTTAAACTTTTAAATACATCACATTTTAAATATTTACGCATTCGAATAGAGAAAAAATGTACTTTTGAATACAATTTGTTTAAAAATTGCATCACAATTTGTTTTAAAACTGTATCGCAATTGACTCAATTTTTATTGTTTTTAAAATAATTTTTAAGCATACTTTTTCCACTCTATCTCTATCGCCTGCAGACGATTACGAAAAGTAAATCCGTTTGCACTTAAATTATTATAAACAGCTCTGCATTTCATTCCAGCTTACATTCCATAACGAAATTAAAACAGTCCTCAATTAATAAACAAGTAATATAAAAAATTTTGTTTTTAAAGTCAATTCCTTCTTAGTTGTTAACAAAGAAAAATTTAATATAATTCCTTAAGCTAATATTAGTTTTTGTTGCATTAAAATATCTCAATTTGTTGATTTTCTATAAGCAATTAGGTTTACAATGGAAGTCTATGGGAATTTGGCGAAATATTAGAGATATCGCAAAGTTGGCGTCACTTTTGGCGACTCATTTTGGTCACCAAATTTGGCGATATATCGCCAAGTTGGCGACAAACTTGGCGGTATTTGGCAACAGAACAGGGTCCCCCCTATGGTAACCCCCCCCCCGCCCGCTGGAGCGTTGAACCTATGCCAAATTTGGTGGGTGTTCCGGTCGGGTGATCCTATGGTAACCCCCCCTTATAGATATGAAGATGCATTAAATGCTGTTCAATAACCAATGGCCGCCATTTTGTCTCCCATGCAAAACTAAAATTAATTAATTAAAATGTAATGAATGAATTAATATTTGAAAAAACTGTATTAACATCAATTGTCATCCAGTACAAGTTTAAAAAAATTTATTTCAACTTGATAGGATGAATAATTAGTATTTTATTAACGATTGAAAATTTGAACAAGATAAGGTTAGTTGGGGCAACTGGGACATGATTTTACAATGTGACTCTGGAGCTTCGGACAATTCAGCTTCAAAAAGCTATGTTCACTTCAATTAAAGTCTGAACTTCTGTAAATGTGTTCAGTTAGGTTCCCTCTATCAGACAGAAATGCTCAAAATTGCATTTTAATATTTAAAAATATAAAAATATGCATATTTCATCTTTCTTTCTTCATGGGTCCAGTTGCCCCCAAAAATGGTGTAACTGGACTAGGGGGGGGGGGGTTCTATGTTCCACACGCGTTTATATTTTTTCATATCGGATATCAGGTCCTGTTTAAAAAGGTGTAAAAAACTTAAAAAATTTTAAACCAGGCAGATCATGGAAATTATATGTCAATAAACAGCGTTGTACGGGAAACCATTGCTCTCAGTGTGCCTAAAAAAAGCACTAAAAGTGAAAATATTAAATTTATTTATACCAAAAATATAAAACTTAAGTAAGTACTTATGTACTTGAGTATAGATAATGAGTATAAAATTCACATGGGTATTTTAAGGAAAAAATAGCAAGGTAAATCTCTGAACAAAAGGCTACGTAAGTACTTAAGTACTTTATCATTATCCAGGTGTCGCATTATATAGGGAAAATTTTATTGTTCCTTAAAGAAAGGTGCGATGAAGATATTATTTTCAAAATAGTGGTAGGGACGATAAAAGATTCCATATAGCATAGCTGCCAACTTTTACGCTTTCTTCTCACCACTAAAATATTATAGTAAATGTTGTCTTATTTAATCTTCGAAATCTTATGATTAAACAAAACGAAAATCTCTATTAAATTTTAGTGGTAGCAAGAAAGCGTAAAAATTGGCAGCTATGCCTATAGAATGCGACCCCTGTGTATAGTACAATTTCAAGGTCTGGCTTTCAGGGGAAAGGTACTTGCATTCGTAAGATGTTGAAATAATTTATTGACACCAATATTTACAAGAGAATCTATCTGAAAACATGTAAAAGTATATTTTCGCGTACTTAATAAAGGTTAAATTTTAATTATAAAATTCAGGTGCCAATGTGGCAATTAGGAATTAAAATTAAGTGATGCCATAACGGCATCACCGCCTCTCAAGGGGTCAAGAAATTTGGTTTGATACCACTCAATATGCTTTTTTTTAAATTTTCATTATGTTATTTTAATAAGGTATTCTATCATTTTCTTTATTGTGAGCAAAAACCAATGGAGAAATTTACTTCCCGTAGTAAGAGAAACACAAAAAAATTATTTATAACTATTGGGGTAACTGGATCCAGCATGGCCCAGTTACCCAGGATACATGTCCCAGTTACCCTATTCTTAAAACATTTATGGGGTAACTGGGACACCGGGCTTACATATAAAACATGAAGTAAATATGTATAGACACCTAATAATATTAATGTCTAATCTTTAAAAAAAAAAGATTGTTTAATAAAAGTACTTACAGTATTTTAATAAAAATCCGAGGAAGTTCAACCATATTGACGCTGTTTTTAAAAAAAGAAACGTAAATCTTTGACAACCTATCACAGCAAAGTGAGAGTTATGATTGAGTTGATACACGTTGTTTTAGGAAGTAGAGATAAAGGGGCATTGCTCACAAAAGCTAAAACTTAAAAAACACCAACAGTTTTTTATAAAATAGCCTATGGCCCAGTTACCTCGTGGTTCCAGTTATCCCAACAAACCTTATATATGTATATAGGGAGAGTGTGAACTAATAGTAGGAATTGAATAAAACAATAAAATATAAATAAAACTCAAATTGACTCAATTTTTATTGTTTTTAAAATAGTTTTCAAGCATATTTTT
The DNA here is from genome assembly GCA_963932465.1 of Maratus speciosus. Lineage (NCBI taxonomy): Eukaryota > Metazoa > Arthropoda > Arachnida > Araneae > Salticidae > Maratus > Maratus speciosus. The sequence continues at coordinate 288,145,021 of OZ010794.1, forward strand.
TCCAATCTATCTCTATCGCCTGCAGACGATTACGAAAGGTAAATCCGTTTGCACTTAAATTATTATAAATAGCTCTGCATTTCATTCCAGCTTACATTCCATAACGAAATTAAAACAGTCCTCAATTAATAAATAAAACAATAAAATATAAATAAAACTCAAATTTAAGACATGTAAGAATTTAGCGCTTAAGCCATTAAAATGAACAAAATAAAAAAGGCTGATTATAAATAGCAATTTTTTGGTGATTTCTTCGGCTGTTAGCCCTTGACGCGCAGTCAATATGAAAACACCGTTTTTAATACGTTTCAAAATTTTATTGGAACACATTATTCCTATTTTTTATATCAATATGATTTTTAGTATTGTTAGTGGACGTTCTAAAAAATATATATTAAATGTAAAAAACCTATCTGTCAACTAAAATAATAATAATAAAATAAAAATAAAAAAGATATTGACCCATGCACAGTTTTTTGCCGCGATTTTTGAGATTATTTGCTGATACATTGTTTCCTTATTTTTTGATTAACTGCAATTTTTTAAAATAGAAAAACGTGTTTTAAAGAGGTATAAGTATACTAGGTTAAAAAGCACATGCAGAATCTTTCGAAAAATATCCCATTCATCGCTATGTCTTTAGTATGTGTCGATAACAGAGGATGTTGACATCAGAAATAATATATATGATGGTTTTCACCTATATTCTGTAGCCCGGGAAGCCCAGGTTTATTCCCTTGTTGTAATTAGTGGATATTTTAATTAAAGTTAACACGTGGGTGGTTCAATAGATATTATCCCTAGTATATATAAAATATTTGTACAGCGATGGTTGATGTGGAATATCGAAGCCTAATCTCTTAAATGCCTATATTCTCAATTTCAGAACCGTAGCTGCTATATTAACATATTTTTGGAGGGAGGGGTGATGTTTTTAAGACCTATTTTTGGGTGAGTCTTTAAGGAGGGGGGGGGGGGGGAGGGGTGAGGGTGAAATGCTGGTTTGGAGCTTATAAGGTTACATTTGTGACAATGGATGAGATGTCGCTACATCACTATGATCCCGAGTCCAAACGACAGTAGTTAAGTCTCATCCACTGTCACAAATCTAAGCCGCATAAGCTAAAAATTAGCCTTTCACCTCCACTCTCCCCCTTTCACTCCTCCATCCAAAACTATGTGAATATAGCTGCTACGGCTCTGAAATTGAGCATATAGGCATGAGCATGAGACATTAGGGTTCGATATTCCACAACAACCATCGCAGTACAAATATTTTATATACACTAGGGACAATAATTATTGAACCACCCTCGTATGTAGCATGACACCAACACATAATTGAAATTTCGGTAGATGTAGTGATACCAATCTGCAGGATAGGCGTACAATTGAAGCAATTTATAACGACTTACGCTATGACGAATTGTTCATAGCCATTTAGCTGGCCATGAAAATAACATTTCTTTTATCAAAGTATCTACTTACAAATAACGTTTCAGAATGTTTATATGTTTTGAATAACTTAGACGAGATACGGAACATTTATCGCCGTGAATTAACAGATTACAAATACTTGGAATTGCTCGAATATCTATAAAATTTAATTTATATTTTTATATTCAGTAGAAAAGCCAGTTCATTCAAACCAATACTTAACTTAAATTCAGCAATTTTCTAAAATTATCTTTGACACCTTTTCACAAAAGATAACCTTTTTATGCAACAGTGGGATTTTTAGTTTACCAACACAAAACAAATTTTGAGTACTGAATTATTTTTTTTTCTTACTTTGAAACTAGACGTTATAAGAACATTAAATTTATTTTCTAATAAAAAAACATTTATTTGCATGGCTGTGCAAACGTAACCTTTGTTTCACAATACTGCATCTCACTTCACTGACGCCAAAATATTATTTTTGTTAACCTTATTTACTTTACATAAACAAAGAATGATTTTTTTTATGATTGTACAGCTTTTGAATTTCTTTTACGAAATCTTTCTTCAAAGATAACCGTCACACAAAATGTTTAATTACAAAGTTAAATTAAACTTTTCTGAGAGCTATTTTCCACATAGCATTTTTAGTTTGCAGAAAATTTTCAGGAGTCTTGCTTTGAAAACCTACAAAGTTGCCGCAATCTCAGCATGACAAGACTGAAAGTTTATAACAAGACTGAAGTAAGATAATGCAAACACCGAAGTCACCACACTTTGAACTTGCAGCTAACTTGTCATGCAAGTTAAATTCATGCTGTATCAAATTCATTGCAAATTAACGGCAAACAAGTAATCAAAAATACTGCAAATTTGCTCCAAAGTAGTAATCTTTCCATGCCACATTAACTGTTTACAACTGTTACGCTATAATTTTAACCCATTCGAAGTTTAACCCATAGACTTGATCAGGTCTATTGATGCAAACGCACCGTTAAGGTACAGTCGTGGAAAAAAAAGTAAATACCCCCTACTAACTCCTCAACAAATTATCGTAGAAGACAGCTACTGGTACCGAACGATTGGAGATAAAGTCTACTTTTAAGTGATGTACATAAAATTTGCTTAGGAAGCCATCTACATATTAAAACGAACCATAACTTTGTTTTTTTCAATAGCAGTACACAATTCTGACAGCATAAATGAACTCTACACCCTTCAATTAATCTAAAAACAAATTTTTACGCAATTCGTACTATAAGTTTCCGAGAAATTAATTATTTTAAAACGAGCGTATTTTAAGGGCTGTATCCAAATTGAAGTTCGGTATTCGATTGTTGACCGAGAGAGCTCCCTTCTTGATCAAGGCACCTTAAGCAGTCAATTAAGCCTGTTAGATTACAGGATAGCATAAGAAATTTCAAAATATTTAGTCACTTCTATCATAGATGGCCCCTTAACCCCTTGGGGACGAGCGGCACGTATACGTGCCACATGAAACGCTCAGAATCCTTGATTTTTCTCACCACTAAAATTTTATTGTAAAATTTGTCTTATTTAATCAGCGCATTTTCTCGATTCAAGAAGACACAAATTTCTGTTTTTAAAAAACGGTGACAAAATATTAAAATTTTCGTAAAAGGCTCCCGTCCCGAAGGGGTTAAACCACCATTTTGCCGTTTTCTAAGCATAATTTGAAAACTACTTGGGAGAAAAATGTGAAATTTTGGATTTCCATAAATCAGGACTTAATAAATCTCAATCCATCAAAAAAATTGTAGGTTTCAATTCATAATTTTTTTGAATGTTAATTTCATAATTCATATCAGAAAATTATAAAAATTGCAAATTCAACGTATTTATGTTTGGGTATATTAATATTATTTCTACACAAAAAATTAGAACATTAGGATCATAATTTCAGAAGTTATAAATAAAAATATGAAAATATAATTTAACATTAGAAGGACTAAATTTTGAATGTTTATAATTCAAAAACTTATCATTCAAATGACTTGAAATTTGGTGTCTGGGCATAGTTTGGACCAAAGATTTGAAATATCTCATTAAAATTGGGTATTCCCATTGAAAAAAAAATGAAGTTTGGATTAGTTTTAATATGTAGATGGCCCCCTAAGCAATTTTTATATACGTCATTTAAAAGTAGACTTTATTTCCAATCTTTCGGTACCAGTAACTTTCGTCTACGATAATTTGTTGAGGAGTTAGTAGGGGTTGTTCACTTTTTTTTACACGACTGTACATGCACTGTTTTTATCGCCAGAAACAAGTTACAGTAATACTTGTAAATTTCAATTTCAGTTTTTTTTTTTTTTTGCATTTGATAAGTATAGCACTTAAGAAAAGCGGTACCAACCGAATAAAATTTCTGCAATTTCTGCGTATCTGCCGATTGTCTATTCTCTCAACAGAGGGATATTTTACCTTCGTCACTTCGTGGATTAAAGACAGTCTTGCCATCAGTTTCACAACAAACTTCTCATGCAAGTGGGTGATGGTATACCTTGCGGGATATTTGCTGCGAATTTCTTAATTCAAATTTGTCACGGCAAGATAATATCAGAAAAAATCAAACTTGCTGCTAACGTTCATGCTATCTGGGTTAAGCTGGGTAAAAGGACTTTTAATAGCAATCTTTGACTTATAAAAACAGAATTGCTTGATTAAAACACCCCCGAATACGTTTATTAAAAAATACTGTTGTCATGAAATTTGAGTACTGCACTGTGTAAAACATTATTATTTTATTATATACTTGGTTTTTAAATGCGGGTTTCCCGGATTACAGAATGGAGGGTAAAATCATTTCACTTTATTGAAAACTCTAATATTTTTATAAATTTAATTTATATTTTTAGATTGCCCACTGACAACACTATAAAGCATTTCTATATGAACAATATGAATAACGTATTAAATAAAGTTTTGAAATTTATTAAAAGTGATATTTTTTATTAGCCATATACCAAAAGTTAGTAGCCAAAATATTGCTACAGATTACACTACATACAGCAGCTCTTTTGATTCTGATATTTTCAGGGGTTTAGGTGCATAGTTCGATTACATATTATTACATTACATTACTTATTCATTGATGAAATTTTAATTCCGCCATGCAATATTAGCCGTAAAGAAATGCTGACATATTTATATTGTTTAAACCCCTCTAGGGGTGGTGGGATATATTATATCCCACCTAGTTATAATAATGATTTACACCAGAAACTTTGAATTAAATTTTACTTTTTTAACTTTGCTGGAAGAAAGTTGAAAAATTGCTTTTCCTTCTTTACAAATGAATTTTTTTGAAAATTCCGGTATGCATTCAACATTATAGAAACAAAATTGTTTGCTCCTGAAAGAGTTAAGTGCAAACTTGTTAATCTTTCGTGATAGTTCTGCAAGCGATAGAGATAAATGTACAAAAATCATGCTTGAAAATTATTTTAAAAACAATAACAATCCTTAAATTGAGATACAGTCTTCAAACAAATTGCATTTGAAACAATATTTTATTCCTATTCGACCACAGAAAATTAAAATTTAACGATTTTCAAGAGTTTTAAGAAAATGTTAAGCAAAATGTATTGTCAGTGCTGTCACTGTCAATATGTCCTAAGCGTTACACATGGGGATGTTTTTAGGTGCGTTCGTAATTACATAAATACGTAGCACCTATAGTCGTCGTTCAGTCCGTCCGTCTGTTCGTTCGTCTGTCTGTCCGCATATAACAGAGCAAAAACTACCTAACCGAATGGTCTGAAATTTTAAATATATGATTATTGCAAAATTTTGTCGAGCCATTTCAAATTTTAGGAAAATCGGATGTATAGTTTAATTACAGGGACAGTCAAAAGGTTTTCTTTACATTACGGCCAATGGGAAAAATTATTGCAAGTGTATTTTAATGATGTTACAGCCTTCCGAATGGTCTGAAATTTTAAATATATGATTATTGCAAAATTTTGTCGAGCCATTTCAAATTTTATGAAAATCGGATGTATAGTTTAATTACAGGGACAGTCAAAATTTTTCCGTTACATTACGGCCAATGGGAAAAAATTATTGCAAGTCCATTTTAATGATGTTACAGCCTTCCGAACGGTCTGAAATTTTAATAATTGTTGCAAAATTTTGTCGAGCCATTTCAAATTTTATGAAACTCGGGTGTATAGTTTAATTACAGGGACAGTCAAAAGTGTTCCGTTATATTACGGGGAATGGGAAAGAAATTACTGCAAGTACATTTTAATGAAGTTACAGGGTATACACTTAGGAAGTGCAATAAAATATACATTCAGTACAATATGGTGTGCAAAAAATAATTATAAAACTAGTTATAGTACGAACGCACCTCATTTGCCACGTTTGACGAGCAATTTCCAACTTGTTTCATATTAATATAGATAAATTTAAAGTCAACATACAAACGAAAAAGAAAAAACATGCGTCAAGCATAGATTATGAAACACTTTCAAAATAATGTAACAAAACTGCACCGTTTAATAAGTTAAAACGTTATGTCTATTTCAACCATATGGAAAAGCATAACACATTTGAAAACCCAATTTCAGCTGTTCCCATCTACAATCGGAGAAGTATCTGAATTTTTTCAGCAGACCTGTATATGATATATTGATTTGTATCTATTAACTACACGCAAGCCATAATTTAGGTCATTCAAGAAACACATATACCTCAGTTGAAAAGTCCCTTTCAGCAACCTCCTCTATTGAAGAGAGTGGTACGTGAATATTTTTGTGCAGCCCTGTATATGAGTTTATAGAATTTATATATAACGAGTAACATGCACAAAAATTAGTCCAATTGAAAAGCGCATACTGAATTTTAAAACGCACACTCAAGCAATTATGACTCAAAGAGAGTACTGTAACCGATTTCTTTTGCGTGTCCCTGTAAATGAATAAAAAATACTATTAATGCCCTGTTCTAACGTAATCGTAGTGAAATTCAGTGATATATATCAGTTTCAATACATTTGAAATACCATAATCGCATTAAATACTCTGCAAACGATTTTTCCCCATATCACAGTAAAAAATTAAACCTATTTTAGAATGTCACCCAAAATGAAACAACACCCATATTAGCTTTCGAAACTCCAATATGGGATGTAATATACCTATTTAAGGGTATGAGACCCGTAACAGGTCTTAGATCTCTCCAAATTGGGTGAAAACGGTTACATATTCATAGACACAGCTTTGCGATACCCAGTATGGGGACAGTGAACACCCAAATTGGATTACAGATCTGCTGGTATGAGCAGCGGGCGCTGATTTGGGTAACGACTACTACCCATTTATCTTGATTCGGATAAATAGCAGCGTCACTGCGCGCCATGTTTGATTTCTTCATTTCGTCTGTGTTGTGTTTGTGTGGCGTCTTGTTTACGAGTTCGAATTCTTTGGATATTTACAGAACCCTCGCTGTACCATTACTGGATTTATTCGGGTATTTATTGAATTGTTTGTTACTTTATGTTATTGTAATGTTATTTGTATAAATGTTGACCTAACAAATTTGTTTTGTTACATTCCCATTTACACGCGTTCAACTATAAATGAAAGTGGATTTTATGAGTTCGCTGCAACATTATTGATTGTCATCAGGGCCGAAACTAAGGGGAGTGGGGCAGATGGGATACATTATATAACATTTCCAATATAAAACAGTATTAAAAAGTCTAATATAATCTCAAAAAAGTATTTTTATTTTTTATTAACTGTGTACTGTTATTTTTGCTATAAGTGACATAGCACAGAGGAATAACAAAACTCAAAGACTTCTTTCTTTGTGATTGATCATGAAAAATTTTTGGTTAACTAAATTGTATATTTTCTTATAATTTACTGGCTACAGATTTTTCTTACTTTTTTATGAAGTTTTTAATTTAGACAGGTGAAAAAAAATTGCCTGCTCCATAAAATATTAAAAATGAATGTTTTAATGCTGTTCTATATATAATTTTTCATAATTTGTAACATATTTTGTGGTGTTTTTTTTTCTTTTTTTATAGAGCAAAAAAGGACCCAAATGATATATTTGACATTGTTTTGAATGTATTTTTGTTTCATATTTTTTAAGAATAATAATTAAAACATTAAAATCTGTTTTTTAGACAAAGATTTGAAGATTAAATGCAAATGTCATAAAAGATTAAAACATATAATTATATGAAAATAAGACTAGAATAAACTATAGAACTCCACAGTTTTTTAAGGTATGATTAACTGTAACTCGGTTCCATTTTAACCCTTTAGTACGCAGCTTTACATATATGCAAACAACAGTGTTTTGAATTTAATAGATTTTTTTATTCGTATACACCTAATTCACACCAGAAAATTAAAGTAGCAAAATTTACTTTAATTAATAACAAACATTCCGTATTTAAATAAAGTGAAATTAACCATTGAAACTTTCTGGTGTAAAGTCAGATTCTCTGAACTACGTAATTTCTAGAACGTATTATATCATGGGAATTAAAGGGTTAAAGGTTAAGTTTTATAAAATATATAATTATATAAAATAACGTATTTGGAGATATACTTATTAAAATATTTACTAATTTCCAATATTTTAGCGTAAAACAGCCACACGATAGTAATTTTATCAGAAGTGCAACAGAGGAAAAGATTGACGTATTATATAAAAAATGTATCTCTGATTTTTTTCATTATTTTTCCCGTGTTATAAACCTTTCAGAGAATCATATATAATTTTTTCGAAACAAAATAAATAATCCCGCATTTAAGGGTTAAGCATGGATAATGACAGAATACCTAAATATTATAATTCACATATAAAATGCCACAAAACCATGCATGAGATAAATAACAATTATGCTTTCGGCATTCGATATAGCGGTCAAAATCACCCCAATTGGTCTTTCTAATGTTAAAAGTAAATTTATTGCTTGTGGTGAGAATTATATTCTATCAAAGAAATTTTTTAACTTTTAAAATGCCAAAAAAAAAAAAAAAAAAAAAAAAAAAATTACAAATTAGTGTTTCAATTTTCTTTTAATGTGACAAATTAAAGAAATTATAAAAGCTGGTAGCATCACACGATAGTAATTTTATCAGAAGTGCAACAGAGGAAAAGATTGACGTATTATATAAAAAATGTATCTCTGATTTTTTTCATTATTTTTCCCGTGTTATAAACCTTTCAGAGAATCATATATAATTTTTTCGAAACAAAATAAAAAATCCCGCATTTAAGGGTTAAGCATGGATAATGACAGAATACCTAAATATTATAATTCACATATAAAATGCCACAAAACCATGCATGAGATAAATAACAATTATGCTTTCGGCATTCGATATAGCGGTCAAAATCACCCCAATTGGTCTTTCTAATGTTAAAAGTAAATTTATTGCTTGTGGTGAGAATTATATTCTATCAAAGAAATTTTTTAACTTTTAAAATGCCAAAAAAAAAAAAAAAAAAAAAAATTACAAATTAGTGTTTCAATTTTCTTTTAATGTGACAAATTAAAGAAATTATAAAAGCTGGTAGCATAACACATTTAATTTGATAAGTTATCTCATAAGAAAGTCGTAATTTTGCTTCAAATCAAGATCTTCAGCAGAAAGATTCTAAATATGATAGAAAAAAATTCCAAAGTTGCCGAGAAAATTATTTAATTATTTATTATTGGAATCTCATCAAAAATCGAAATTGAGCTAATTGTTTTATATTTTAAATATCAATAATTTTTTTTTTTTTTGGGGGGGGGGTATTATTTTAACTTCGAAATTTTTATCTTATCCCTTAATAAAAGCACTAAAGTCTATGGAGTTAATTAGGATGTTAATTAACATTTAAAATAAATTCATATACATTGTATCAATCATTTGGGGTGTGTTCAAAATAATAGGTACTAAATATGCCAAGAAAAATATTTCAATTTATCCAAATTGGATGTTGAATTTATCCTTAAACAGGTATTTAAAGGCACCCAAATTGAGTATTAATGTGTCCTAAAATATATATTTAGGATTGTGCAAAATAGATGTTAGCATGACCAAATAGGGTGTTAAGTATTCTCCAAAATGGGTGCTTAGTAATATTCAGACTGGGTGTTAAGATATCCAAATTGGATATTAAACACTGCCTAAAATGGATTCTTAGTGGTGTCCAAAATGTGGCTTAAGATACCCAAACTGGGTATTTAACGGTGTCTAAAATGGATACATAGGGATAACCAAAACAGGCATGGATCATGACCCAATTTGGTATAAACCCAAATTGGGTAACCTCAACCTAAGAATCTTTCAACCCAAATTGGGTTTTTTTTTTACCTATTTTAGGTCTTATTTTTTTCTGTGTACCCTAATGTAATGGAAATCTTTTGAGTGCCCTTGTAAAGTATATTTACGGGAGTTAGAGCGTGGACAGACGGACAGACAAACCGAATGCATAAACACTTTTCAACTTTGTTGGAAAGTGTTAAAAAGAGTAATTAGATAGATCAAAGAGACGAAATAGTAAAGTTTACTAAGCTAAGTTATAATTCATAGCTCTTTATCGATTGAATTAAATACAAAAAAGTGTTACTTCTTGATAGATAAAGTTTTCCAGTTCATTTTTCATTTAATGTTTTTAATTTATATGTATAATTTTTTTTATAATCTCTAACGTTTTCGTCAGTTCAATCATAATTCTATGTTATTTTCGATTTATTATTATTAATTTCTTTTAATACAGCAATCTAATAATTTTTTAAAATTTTCTTCACACCACCTATAAAAAGGAGTTTTTCTTATCCAACAATGAATTTATCAATTGTATATTCTAGAGATATATTTATGTAATGAAGTATTTTGTTTTACATTATGAAGTCCGAGGCATACGAGCACTATAAGGCAAACACATTTGCGTTTAACCCCTTAATTTTTGTTTTTTATTCAGATTATTTGATTCCCACCAGTTTTATAAAATAGTGTAGTTGGCTTTATTATGGTATCATTTTTACCTGTCATTAAATAAGGTGAACACTTCTTTTTCAAAAAAGTGGTGCCAATAAGCAGCTTGAGTTTTTAAACCGTAGTTTAATGTGACCGTTAAAGGGTTAATGTATGAAGTCAATCGCCAGGGGACACTGAAACCTTGCCCAAGTAAAACTCTGACCATGTGGACAGAATAGAAATCTACTTATTCAATGCTAATTTGGGAAGGGTTTGTGTTAAGCCCGGCTGCATTTTTTCGGCGATTTTTGGCGAAATGAGCAGGCCGTTATATATATCGTAGGCGACGGCCAAGTGTACTGTCAAGTGTTGCCACCGTCAATATGTCCTCAGCGTTACTCATGGACATGTTTTTTCTTCATAATATAGAAAGATTTAAAGTCTACATATAAAGAAAAGAAATCAAATATATCAAAGAGACGAAATGGTAAAGTTTACTAAACTAACTTATAATTCAAAGCTCTTTATCGATCGGATTAAATACAAAAAAGATTTATTAGGTTGAGCAAAAAGGTTCTGGGAAATTTTTAATCTAATAGTTACCAGAATTTGTATCATATATGGGAGTACTAGTGGTATATCTATAGGAGTTTTGGAAAATTGCCAAATTTATCAATCTCCAAAATTGCTATTGAACAGTATGATTTGAGTGTGTTGACACGGCATTATTGGAGAAAAGGTCTAATGATTCTGAAAGCCGTCGATGAGATTAATGAGGGTGAAGGTGTTGGTACGGCGACGTGGCCCGAAGGACGAAGGACAAGTTTGCACAGTTGGATGGCGCCGAATTTCTTCCACATCCCCGCCTACAGTCCAGACGTGGCTCCATCCGATTATAACCTCTTTCGACCAATGCAACACTTTTTCAAGGGTAGTCAATTTGAAACCTTTAATGAAGTTGAAGAAGCATGTCAAGAGTTTTTCGATTCCAAAGAGTCACCATGGTACTTCCAGCAAATCCGGAATCTGGCAGAACGATGGCAGAAATTTGTGACTATGATGGTCTCTACTTTGAAAAATAATCCTTGCTGCTTTTGTTGTTAATTTGCGCGTAACAAAGCAACTTTCACAAATTTCCCAGAACTTTTTGCTCAACCTAGTACTTCTTGATATACAAAGTCTTTTAGTTAATTTTTCATTTAATTTTTTTAAAGTTTTAAGTGTACATTTTTTTATTATCTTTAAACTTTTCTCTAGTTCAGTCAGAATTCTATGTTATTTTCAACACTTTCCAACGTAGTTGAAAAGTGTTTATGATTTCGGTTTGTCTGTCTGCCATCTGCCGTCTATCCGTACATTAACTCGCGTAAGTATACTCGGATTACAATGTAATTTATATATGTTGTCGGGGTTTACCATGGCATGTTCCGTATTGAAAATAAAGTAAGTAGCATTAATATTTCGTTTACAGGGGTACTCAAAGGAATTCAGCTACATTACGGTCTATAAAGAAAAATCGTTTGCGGTGTACTTTAATGTTATTACACTATTTTAAACATATTGAAATTGATATCTTTCACTAAGGTGAACTACACGGTGCTTACTGCAGAATAAAGTGCGCATAGATTTAATCGTTCATTTACAAAGTCACAAAAAAGAATTTGGCTACAGAGGAAATTGAAAAATAATTGATTTAACGAAGCTTATGAACAATAATTGCTGGAAGTGCGCTTTCAGCTGTAGTACTCGATTTTAAGTTGAACTATTTTTTACATATTACTTGGCGTGTATAAATTCTATAGATCCTATGCATGGTTCACAAAAGTTCTCAAGTGTATTTGCGTTTATTCATGGACATTTCTGAATTGAAGTTTTTAACTGGGCTATTTGTTTAACTGAACTAACTTTTAGCATACTATGTAGTATACATACAAAACTATTGATCACATACAGGGTTGCACAAAAAAAAAATCGGATTATTTTTCCGACTATTGATGGTGATAATAGAAATTGGGTTTTCAAATACATTATACGTTTTCCAAATTATTTATTTAGGCATCATATTTCAGCTTAATAAACTGTGAAGTTTTGTTACAGATTCTGAATGCGTTGGAAAAAGTTTTATAATCTATGCTGGAAGCATGATGTTTCGTGTTTGTTTATTTATTATTGTAATATTTTTTAATACAGCAATCTAATTACTTTTAACAATTTTCTTCACACCTCCTACAAAAGGTACTTTTCTTATGTAAGAATGAACTTCTAAATTTTATATTCTAGAAATAAATTTATGTAATGAAGTACTTTGTTTTACCATTAAAACCCCACAAAATGAAAGTATCAAATTTCTGGATGGTTCCTTATAAAATTTTTTGCATGGTTGCGGAAAACGGAATCTTTGTTTCAGAACGCTGCATCTCAGTTATGTAAAATTTTTATTTTCATAAACCTTCATTTACTTTATTCACACAACAATGGTTTTATTTTATTAAGATTGCGCACTCTTTGAATTTCGGCAACGATAAACAAAAAGGGGTCACTGCTTAGGTTTATAATCACTGGATTACAAGTTTTGTTAAAAGTTTCTTGTAAGATATTAAAGCTTAAAAAGTTAAATTTCAACGCGCTCTGTCGTATAGAAGTGAAATTTAACTTCTTTTTATTTTTAATTCTCCCTAAAATTTTAGCCAGCCATAAAGCTGCTTTACTTAAAACTCTTAGCATGCTATAAAATGTATGAAAGCTTAACGCATAATCAACAAACAGCCTTAGAAAAATGCTATCTTTTTTTAAAATTCATTTTTTGCGCTAAATTTAAAGCTTAAAATATTGAAAAAAAGAGTCTTTGCTGCAAATGCTTCAAAAATCGAATTTTAAAAAGATTAGAGATTATAGATTCTGTGTAAAAAGTACCCGGAAAGTGCAGGACCCGATATTCCATACATTTTTGGTTGGTAGATTGAATGGAGTTACGAATAAACAGGAGGAGGCATATAGCGTAGAGTCTACCAGTTGTGAGTGAAGTAACTGAGGTACTTGTCACAAGATAACGGATGATTTTTTACATCGGATCAACAGTTTCTGATTATCGCTGAAGCAAACTTCCACCAGTAAATTTTGAATAAACAATTTTGCCTTATTTTAGCGGCTTATTCATACAAAATTTCTCTCACAAGTATAGTAAAAATTTCTATTCGTTTTTACCGCTGTAAATTGACCGGGGTATTATAAACGCTTTCACTGACTTTGGCAGTTGGTTGTCTAGGTTGTCACAATATGGCGGAATCGCAGTACCTGGCTACCGCTGAAATAAACTTGCACCAGTAAAAGTAAATATCTGTTTATAACTGAAATCTTGAATAAATAAGGCTTAGTAAGGAAAAAATTCTATTCAAATTTACTGGTGTAAGTTTACCCCGGCGGTAATGCACCATTGCGAAACCGGTTACAGTTGAAACTTCATCATTTTGAGGATATGTCAATTCCTTTTTATCCATAGTTCCATGGTAGATTGGGGTATGACCTTTAACTACTGCAGCAAATATTTTCTTTTATGTTCTCAACCGAGTCAACTCGCCTTCCTCGAAGTGGTAATTTTAGCTTCGGGAACAGGAAGAAGTTACACGGATCCATATCAGGCGAGTACGATGCTTGGTCGATGACGTTCATTGCATTTTTGGCCAAAGCATCTTGCTCATCGATAGAAAAAAACTGAACCCTTTCGGAATCAGTACAGCGGCGACGCATTACATATCCAAATTATTGGTCATAACGTTGTGAACGAACTTAAAAGATATGTTAACTTCTTGAGGCAACTTTCTACAAGTCATACGATGATTTTCGAGCACAGAGCTAATGAATTTTATCGTTGTTTGAGTCGTTCGCAGACGTTAAATGTCGGCATGAACGAGGGAAATCAGCTCGAGCCCAGTACTGCAGCAACGCATTACATGTCCAAATTGTTAGTCATAACGTTGTGAACGATCTTAAAAGAGTTCACTTCTTGAAGCAACTCTCTATGACTCATACAATGATTTTCGAGCATGCGGCTAATGAATTTTATCGTTGTTTGAGTCGTTCGCAGACGTTAAAGGTCGGTCAAAATAAGGGAAATCAGTTCGGGTCTTTTGAATGCTTTTCATCATTCATAGTCCATGTTTTTGACATGCACGATTCACCGCAGATCTTCTGCAATAGTATCAGTGAATCGGCACACGAAATTTTGTTTGAAACTCAAAATTTAAGGCAGATTCTTTGTTCAACTAATTTTTCCATTGTAAAATTTGCAGAGAACTCTAAAGTATGTCTGACAAAAACAGCTGTTGTCAACACACTATGCCACAATTGACGCTCAAAATCTACGTCGTAACTCAGTACAGTGGTCTCAAGTTAAAGAAAAAAATATCATATTATCTTTTATGAGCGTCTTTTAACCCTTTAATTCTCGTTCCCGTGATATTCACGGGCTGTGTGTTTCATTCAGATTGTTTGATTCCAACCAGTTTTATAAAATAGTGTAATTGACTTTATTCTGGTATCATTTTAGCTGTCATTAAATAAGGTGAGTATTTCTTTTTCGAAAAAGTGGTGCCAATGAGCAAATTGAATTTTTAAACGGTAATTTAATGCGGCCGTTAAGGGATAAATGACAAATTTCGGGTATGTTTTACACAGAATGTATATCTTATAACATTGGCGACAAACTATAAGAATATTTCAAAATCATGCAACAAAATTTAAATAATAGTAAACAAATAGGATTAGTAAATATGTTTATCGGTGAAATTGACTCTAACAAGTTAGCAAGACGATATCACGCTGATCACTTGATACTGAATAATCAGGTTAAAACAACTTTAATGACATTTTTGAAAGGAAAAATTTGCCCTATTTAATCACATAAAGTTTTTTAATATTAGGAAAAAATATTGGATAAAGACTTCTGTTCAGTAAGAATAGTGCCAGACTCCTTAGAAATTACAAAGGCTGTATGTACTTCGTGCACAGTTCTCATATCCATATTCTATAGTACAACAAGAATGAAAAATCAATCATCGGTCATAGATTATGAAACACTTTCAAACACTAGCAGAATATTATTAAAAGATTTCATTTTTTCATACAATGGAATGAGATATTTTTAAAAATACATAACTCACAAGGAAGGTCTCCATACGGGCATACTCCGAAAGACCTGAAAAAAAATTATAGAATGTTCTACTCATGAGGATAGATATGTTTATAAAAAAATTCGGAAGAAACCCGATAGAGCGTCCGTAAAAAATAATGAAAATTTCGATATTTGGCGATTTATCCCCGTTTGACGATGTAATAAAATTTCAAAAGATACTTTTTTATGTCAAATACCCTTTAAGATAAGAATGTTTCATATTGAACTTGTTTAAATAAATTTAATGTAAATAACTTTAGTTTTGTCAGTTTTAGTTTGATTTAACAATAGTTTTGTCATATATCCATCTTTATAATGAAAGTTAACTAACAAATTTTATGAATTAAAACAAAATTTTAATAAATTAACATTGTTTTAATCTCAAATTTAAGTCCAATTGCGCACTGACGATTCAATTTTGTTACTATGGAAACAACGCCTTTTTTGATATTGAAATGAATAACTGCACACTGCAACATTCTTCATCTTGCCCTTTATTTTGGAATACGCTTAAATATATGAAAATATCTTTTATATATGTAATTAGTTTTGGAGTAATAAAAGTAAATAACAAGCAACATAAATATGCAATATAAAAATGTATTTATTAAACTCTCTCATTGTTTAAGTTTAAATTCATTAAATACTATTTACACGCATTCTAAAAATCGATTAACAAGCAATTTTCAGCTGCATTAAAATCGTTTGCTTTTGGTGAGGAAAAATACTGCTCGCCAAATCGCGAGACGCTTTGGTCTTTTCGCGCCAAATACTCGAAAGTATTTTTTTTTTTTTTTTTTTTTTCACAGAATTTCTACTGTAACTCCGCCGCTAAATTTGACTGATCCTTTATTAACTTAATAAGTATTTTTTTTCAAAATATTCTGAGTATGCCCTGTAAGGAAACCTTCCTTGTCAGTAAAAGTCCATTTTAAGCTATTGCTGTCCGTATCAAATAATGCGTGCGAATTCTATTGTGCAGCCCTGTCGTACACGACCTATAGAATTTTTACACATCATTTCATCCACTAGAAGTTTGATAAATTTAAAAATGCATACCGAAGTCGAAAACGCAATTACCGATCATTGTCAGTCCTTTAATCCTTTCAGGGCAAGTGATTGAATTTGTTTAATAGTGGATTCACACCAGAATTTTTAAAAACATTTATTTAAAATTACGAAAATGTAATATTACAGCATTTTTTTCAGCAATATTATAACAATAAAATTTCTTCAAAAATTCTTGTACGAGTATTAATTAAAATCAAGTGGGATAAAATATATCCCACCGCCATTAAAGGGCCTAATTCTTTTGTGCATCTCTGTAAGTAAACTATAGATGTATAGCACTCCATAATATGTAGAAAACATCTTGCAGTACACTTCAGAGGTCCTTTTTTTTTTCAAAACGCTTTTCCAATAATTATCGATCATTGTTCGCTCTTTAAATGAATTCTTTTGTGCGTCTCTGTAAATGAACGATAAATGCTACGCGTACCATAATGTATTTGTAATAATAATTTTTTTTTTGCCTTTTTATCTTAGTTAAACTATTTCAAATTCTTATAATATCAACCTTTTTGGCCTACCTTTAATAATATCTGAAATATCTTTTATCTTTTTCTCCCATGCCTTTAATCGAGTGTATTCTTTTATTTATTATTCTAAAAATCTTAATCTGTTCATATCTATACTTCTTTATAAAACCCACTAAATTACTTTCTTTCTTTCATTTTATTCTGAGACATTAAATTCTTTTTTCTTTCGAATGTTTATTAAATATAATTTGTTCTTATTTTTTCCATATCCCATGATGCCTTGCAAGTTTACCGCCCTCATTCTGATTACTTCATAAAACTACCGCCGGTCACTATTATGTTCGGTCATCTACGTCACGCACCTCCGCTTCTGTTCTAGGTCTTCCCCTATCGCTAGCGAGTTCTTCCGCCCCGTTCCTCCCCTCTCTCCACAGAGTTGGTTCATTGCTATGTAATGTAACTGTTCGCGTCTTTTTTTTTTTTTTAGTATTTAAACGTTTACTTTGGCTTGGAGAGCAGATTTTGTACGATTTTGTGTTGCTTAAATAACCCTCGACACTTGGAGAGTGATTTGTCATTTAGCTTCTGATCTTATTTAACATCTTAAAGCTATGTGAACCTACTCGAAATTGAGAAACTGCCTACTAGTGGAGTTTGAGAAGTTTACTTGTCAATAATAAAGCATTTTGATTAGTCTTTACGTTTCCTTCGTTATTTCTGGAAAACTCCTACGATTTCATCGCATCCTTGCCTTACCGCTGACCATGACGGAACGATTGCATTTTCATTATTATGATTGGTGTTATACGAGTGATTTTCTACTGCCTAGTTTCGAAATGCAATAATCTCCAGTTATAGAGAGTCATCATTAATATTAGACATAATGTCACGACTAGCACGACATGCATTGAGAGAATATAACATATACCGGGTGTCCCAAAAATGACTGATGGATTTTAAAATTCAATAACTTCCAAACGGTGACACATATTTAAAAAATTCTTGCAGGAGGGTTATGTATGATGTCAGGAGTTTTTGTATTGTGGTTCTTGATTTTAGTTCGAATTTCAAGCAATAGATAGCGCTGAGAGCAGTAGGCGCTCAATCGAGACCCAATTTTTGGTACTTCGGGATCCATTCAATACATCTTAATCTCCTTTTTCCATATGGAAGAGGAGAGAGGCCGAAAAATCGAGCCTGAATTTAGCGGTTATTGATTGCAGTGCCATCTATCGATGCTATTTGTAACTAAAACTGAGAATCGCAGAATAAAATCTCCTGACATTTTACATAACACTCCTGCAAGAATTTTTTTAATATCTGTCACCGTTTGCAAGTTGTTGAATTTTAAAATTCATCAGTTATTTTTGGGACACCCGGTAGGTAGCATGTTGTAATACACCATAATGCTTCCTTTGAACTTCATTATGTTTGAACTAGCACAACTTCATTAAAATATTTTACAAACGCTTTTTCCTCATAGCTCATAATTTAATCTAAATTTTTGTGTGGCCCTCTAATTGAACTAGATATGTCACTTATTCTATACATTTGAAAAAGCATGTTGTAATCCACTTCTCTTATATAAATCTTATAACATTTGAAGCATCGCAGCATTTACAAACTGCACCGCAAACGACTTTCCCCCATAAGGCATAATGTTACGGAAATTTCTTGTGTATAATTGTAAACGAACTACAAATGATATAGACTTCATTTTTAGTACTAAACATTCTATAGTAAATCTCAATAACATATAATAATAATATGGAAATCCAAGAACGTTTAAGAGAGTTAGAGAACAGACAGATTAACCGAATTCATAAACACTTTACAACTATGTTGGAAAGTGTTAAAATAGAATGTAAAATATCGTTTCTCTGAAAATCTCGAGAAATTATATTGTTATGGAATAAAAGGATTTTTTTATACACACAGAAAAAATAACAATAGCAAAAACATTAATATATAATTTATATTGCAAAACATTGCTGGGAGATGAATCATACTTTTGACTTCGATTCTGTTAAAATAATCTCTAAACCTACTTCTATACACGAACTTAACTTCCTTGAAGCATTTCATATTTATAAAAATATAAAAAATATTGTTAATTGTGAATTCGCTATTCCCCCATTATCAGATTGTTGGAAATATTACATAAAAACTTCTTTCTCTTAATTTTTTTTCCTCACCACTTCGGTTCCATTTCCCATCTATTTTCCTATTGTCTGTTGTTTGCAATCCTCTGTTTTCCTATTGGTCAGTAAACCTTTAACTTGAATCCTCATCTCTCCTATATATGTGAGCAAATTTCCGCCATTCTTAGCACTGAGGAAGGTATGCTATATGCTACCGAAACCGGTATGCTTAAAATTTAAAATTTTGGTGCTTTTAACGTTGCTATTTTTACGCTTTTAATATTAATATATAATTAATACATATTTAAATAATTTACTGTATATTTATTTAATAGAACTCTTTTAATTTAAAAGGAATAAACTATGTGTTTTCTTAATTAGTTCCAATGTTCGAATTATTTAATTAATATTACAGAACCTTCTAAATGTGGTAATGGATCATAAATAAAGCATTCTAAATGGCTTTCGAAAGGAAATAAATCCGTCATTATCTTTAGATGGAGTGATTACTTATTCTGAAATAATTTCGAATTGATTGTAATTAATTACAAACTAATCATGGAAAACTTCTACCTTCGCTAGAACCGTTACAAAATTAATTTTTATACATAAAGCACATAAATAAAATGTACTAGGTATAATTGATTAAAAAAGCATTCTAAATGTTTTCTTAGCTCGAGCTCTAATTACCAATTTATCTTTTTCGAATAATCTGAATCTA
Organism: Maratus speciosus; assembly: GCA_963932465.1. Classification (NCBI taxonomy): domain Eukaryota; kingdom Metazoa; phylum Arthropoda; class Arachnida; order Araneae; family Salticidae; genus Maratus; species Maratus speciosus. The sequence goes on from OZ010794.1 coordinate 288,164,991, forward strand.
ATACGAAACATTTAAAAAATAATTATGTTTTCTCATTGAAATGTAATATATTCACCACTAACTTCAGATTATTAATATTGATGGAGCAATTAGTAACTTTGGAATAAATTCGAATTGTTTGTAATTAATTATAAATTAATAAATAAATGCTTTCATTCTTGGACAGAACTTTTTATTTTTAGAAAATCTTCGCTTGGTCTATTTAATAACCAGATATAATTATACAATGAATGTTTAATTATTTATCGCATACTTTTTATAATATATATATATATATATATATATATATATATATATATATATATATATATATATATATATATATATATATAATCTACTGTATATATAAAATACAAATGGGAATTTTGTTCTGATTGCTTTTAACTTGAGTTCTGCTGAATGGATTTTGATGGGACTTGCACTGTTAGATAATTTTTAGGGAAGGTTTTATTTTATTACTTATTGTTCTAAGTTGCGTAGTTATAGAATTATAGGAGAAAGCTCTATAAGCAGATGAGCCCAATTATGGAAGTTTAGTCTGTTAAAAAAGTTCTAATGGACGGATTTTGTGGAGACTTGCATTATTAGTTAGAAAATATTTTAGGGAAGGTTTTTGTATTTTGCATATCGTTCGAAGTAGCTTAGTTATAGAGCTATGGAGGAAATTCCATTATCAGGTGAACTCAATTATTAAAAAAAATCTTTAAAAAAAAAGTTCTACTGTGTATTTTGATGATACTTGCATTGTTATTTATATAATTTTTCCGTTTCATGTGAATTCCTGAATTATTCCCCAAATTCATGAAAAATGAATATAATAATACCTGAGAAAAGAATAGACTACATTTACATCTGCTAAGAAGGGAACTTGTCTATAACGGATTTTTTTCTTTCCTATGTGATTCCGCCTTAGAAGATTTTACTATATAGCGGTTTTCAAAGTCTTCAATACATAGAATATGGATTAACGATATTAACGATAAGTGAAACATTTACATACAAATAGAGATTCATTAAAAAAATAAATATCACAGCCTAGGGCGCTTCTTTAAAATTGAAGATTATAAACATGAAAAAGAAAAGCTAAAATAAGTACTTTTTGGTCAGTGTCGAGGACTGATAGAGCAATGGACTGTTATTACTTTTCCATAGGTTTTTATTATTTATTGCCAAGAGGCAATCGTTGAAATGAGCTTCTGATTTGAGAACGAGGGCGCTAGTTACATACGTGTTGTTCGGGAGACAACGAAGCTCAACTGAAGGTTACATCATTTATCAACTAGGTGGTGCTGATCACTTAATCAAACTTCAGGAGCGCACATACCGGCCCCCATTGAAGTATTCTGATAGTTCAATGATACGCAACAAGCAAATACAATAACATACAGATGATATTACTAATTAATGGTTACACATAAAGCACTAAATATAAATACAATAATAAGAAATAATAAATTCAATAGAAATAGGTTAAGCTTAATTGATATTTTCGTTATTTACAATAGGTAACACACAAATGTTGGAGATACTTCTTTTGTAAGTTCCGGATGTAGTCCGGACTATTACAACCCTAACATTGTCATCATTTCCCCTGATGATTTCTGAAATACGACCTACTATCAATTTACAAACTGGTAGGTCTCTTTCCTTTACCAGAACCATCATACCTGGTGCAACATTTTGTTTTTTAAAGAACCATTTGGATCTCTGCTGCAAATGGCTTAAATAAGAATTGGTCCAATTTTTCCAAATTATTTGCACCATTTTCTGAGTTTTCTGCCATCTGTCGAGCAAGTTTTCTCTTTCATTAATCAAATTTGGCTCAGGAAGAGCATTGATTGGTCTACCAATCAGGAAATGCCCTGGTTTCAAAACTTCATAGTCTTCTAATTCAGAAGATAATGGGGAAAGAGGCGCGAATTGAGAATACCTTCAATTTGCGTAGTAATAGTTAAAAATTCTTCAAGAGTTAATTTCATAACACCAATAGTTCTTTTTAAATGGTATTTGAACTGTCTGACGCCTCTCTCCCAGAGTCCTCCAAAATTTGGGGAACGAGGGGGAAGAAATTTCCAGAGAACTTGCTCGGATGACAGAAAATTTGATACATCATCATTTTTTTTATTTATAGAATTTAATAATCTCTTTAGTTCCGCAGATGCTCCAACAAAGTTGGAGGCATTGTCACAAGAGATTGTACTACTTTTGCCTCTGCGAGCAAAAATCTTTTAAGGGTTGCAATTAATGCATTAGAAGTTAAGTCAGAAAGTAGTTCTAAATGCACTGCTTTAGTAATCATGCATATGAAAATGGCTACATAAACTTTATTAAATATTCCTTTTCTCTGGTTGCGATATTTAATAAAAAATGGACCGCATAGGTCAAGACCTGCATTGGAAAACGGTGGCCCTTGTATTACTCTTTCAGGGGGCAAATTACCCATTATTTGACTTACAATTGTAGGTTTAATTTTGAAGCATTGAACACACTCGTGTACAACTTGACGAGCAATGTTTCTTCCAATAACAGGCCAAAATATTTGTCTTACTCTATTTAATAGCCCTTGAGGACCAACATGTAAGTCTCTTTTATGATAGTAAAGAAAGATAATTTTAGTCAATTTACTACTTGGGGTTAAAATAATTTGGTAAGATCGGTCATAGCTTAAATTTGAGTTGGCCAAACGACCACCCACTCTTAATAGATTATCTTTATCTAGGAAGGATCTAAAAATCTCAACTTACTTTTTACAGGGACAGACATGCTCTTTTTCAATGCCGAAATTTCTGATGAAAAATACTCACCTTCAGCACTTTTAATTAAGAAGTTCTAGCAACCCTTAGTTCCTCTAAAGTTAAGGAGCCTTTAAGTTTGACCGTATTTTTACAGTTGTGAACAAACCTGAAAATAAATGCTAACACTCTCATTAATTTAATATAACTATTTGAAATATTAAGAAAAGAGTCATTAAAGTCAGAAATTATAACTGAAGTGAGAACCGGAATTGACTTTAGTTCCTTTAAAAATTGTTCGTCTTTCGTATGAGAGTCATTTTGTGGACAAAAATTTACAATGTCTCGTTTCAGGAAAGTGGGTCCTTCCCACCAGAGTTTGTTTGTAGCAAGCGATTTTGCATCCTGACCTCGGGATAACACATCCGCCGGATTCAGTTTTGACGGCACATACCTCCACTCGTAGTTTTTGGTAAGCTCTTAAATCTTAGACACTCTGTTCGCAACAAAGGTCTTAAGAAGGTGAGGCGATATGTCTATCCATGCTAGGGAAATTGTGGAGTTCGACCAAAGTATGACTTTGTCGATTTGAAGTTTCATAGCTCTAATTACCTTTTGAGCAAGTTGGCACAACAATAGGCAGGCTGAAAGTTCAAGCCTCGGAATGCTGACAGTTTTAATAGGGGCAACTTTACTTTTGCTGCAAATGAGATGGCAAACAGGCGAATTTGAGTCAGAGTTCGTTTGAAGATAAAAGGAAGCTCCGAAAGCTTTCTCACTCGCGTCAGCAAAACCATGTAAGATGATAGTTGATGCATCTTTAATAAGAATACATCTCGGAATTTTGAATGTTTCTATAAGAACTAGTGAACTGAGGAACTTGTCCCACTCTTGAGCAACATGAAGTGGAATTTTATCATTCCAGTCGCACTTTAGCAACCACAGTTGTTGCATGAAAATTTTCGCACGGCAAATTACAGGACCGAGCAAGCCAAGGGGGTCAAAGAGTCTTGCAATTGGACTTAGAATTTCGCGTTTTGTGTAGTCAGAACTTCTGTTGATAGTAACTTTAAAGTTAAATGTATCACTAGTGCAGTCCCATAGTATTCCGAGAGTTTTCGTTGAAACCTCTTCGGCATTTTGATTAAAGGGAAAATTTTGAGAATCAGGATTTATTTCTTCAGTAACATTAGAACGCCATTTATGCAAGGCCATCTGACCTTTTTTGAAGATGTCTGTTAGTTGTTTTTTAATTTCAAAAAATTCGTAAACCTCTGATGCACCTGAGAGGCAGTCGTCCATGTACATATCGTTCTTTAAAACTTCGACAGCTAATGGGAAATTGTTTGCTTCATCTACCGCTAACTGCTGGAGCACTCTAGTGGCAAGGTATGGACTACTTGCACAACCATAGGTGACCGTTTTCAGAGTGTAGATTTTGTCGGGTTCCTCCCTCCCTTCTCTCCACAATATTTTTTGGTATCTAGTATGCGACGGATTTACTTCTATTTGTCGAAATATTTTATTTGCATCAACTGTAAATGCGAAAATATTTTTTCTAAAACGAATCATAATCGAAAAAAGATCATGTTGTATTATCCCTCCTTTAAACAATAAGTCGTTTAAAGATTTCCTATTAGTAGTTTTACAACTCCCATCGAAAACAACCTTCAGTTTAGTTGTAGTACTCGACGGTCGCAAAACACCGTGATGAGGGAAAAAATATCCTTTATCAGGATTTATGTCATCGGAGTTTTCTTCCATGTGTCCTAAAGTAGCGTATTCCTTTAGAAATTCTGAGTATAATTCCTTTAATTTGGGATCCCTCTCTAAACGGTTCCATAACTGATTTAATCTTTTAGCGGCAATTTGTTTTGAATCTCCCAGAGAATTATCTAACATTTGTATCTTAAAGGGTAATTCAACAACGTATCTGCCGGTTTTCGATAGTGAGTCTTTAAAAATGTTCATTACAGTAATTTAACTCCTCACTAACTAAGGGTTTTAATTCACTTACTTGCTCCAATTCCCAAAAAGAACTTATTTCTTTTCCCAAATTTCTATAATCTGTTACAAAAAGACAAGAACCAGAAGATTCCCTTAAATTCGAGATAGAATTGCATACAGTGCCTGAAATAACATGCCCGAAAAATGTTTCTACTAACATTAATTGAGAATCATCAATTTTAATGTTATTCGACCCTATTAATTCATAGAATAACTGCGCTTCAATCAGTGCATGCGTACACGTTTGGGTTTATTCCAATTATTTTCCGCTAATTCTATATTCGACGGCAATTTTAATTTTGACGTATTTATGTATTTCGGTGGCAGATCCGCAATTTTAGGAACTACTAACATATCTAATTGATAAGATTTAGTTTTGTTTTCATTCGTTAGTTCTATACTAACAAAAGATTTAGCGTTTAAACATAAATCATTAAGTCCGGAAATGGAAATATGAGTTTTTTGTTTACGCAACCCTAACAAATTTGCCGCATGAAAACTCAATAAATGGGAGATCGAACAACTGTCTAACGCAGCAATTAAAGGTTGAAATTCCCCAGAACCGTCCTTCAAATATATCACAGCTGTGCTTAAAATTACACAAGATTTATTTATTTCACTTTCCTTCGCGAAAAATGTTTGATTATGAGGAGAGGGGGAGGGGGGAGAATCCATTTGGCGCTTATCTGTCTGGTTTTCAACTCTGAATTGCTTACTGATATTATTATTTTCATTTAATGGATGCAATAAGCTATTATGTTCTCTGCTGTCACAAGAAAGGCACTTATTTTTAGATAAACAAGGATTAGGTAGATGATTATTTAGACAAGATTGGCATAAATTGTTAATTTTAACAAATTTTGATCTTTTCACCACATTCATTTGTTTAAATTTGTCACATCTATATAAAGAGTGTGAATCTGTACATCCTAAAATACATCCTTTTCTCTTTTTTGATTTTGTTAAAAGGGATTTTTCAATGTTTGGCTTAGTGCCAGATTTCCAATTATTATAAGGGAACTTTTTTTGCTCTTTTGATATAACAGCATTTTGAAGAATGCGACTTCGTTCTTCCAAAAAGCTTAAAAAGTTAGCTAATTTAGGAATTTCGTTTTTAATTAATTTCATTTCGAAAGACCTTTTAATTTCAGGATCCAATTTTTGAAACAAGATGTGCATTAGTAAGGCATTTGAGAGTTCGTTAGATTCAAACTCTAGTAATTTTAATGCACGCAAATTACATTTTGTATTATCAATTAATTGCATTAAATGGTTAGGAGAATCCGGTACCTTTGAAAAATTAAGAAGTTTTATAATATGGCAATCAATGACAGCTCTTTTGTTTTCATATCTTTCTTCTAAAGACTGCCAAAGAGATTCGTAGGTATCTTGGGCCGATTCAAGTCTTTTGGCTTCACCTTTTAGACAACCTTATAAGTAGCATAACTGCTGAGTTGAGTTTAGATTCTTATTATTTCCGATAATGGACATAAATTGAGCTTTAAAATTTTGAAATTAATCATATTTCCCATAGAAATTGGGCAGATGTAAGTCTGGTATTTTAAAGTTGTTTAGTAACAGTAGGATTTTCTTTTTTAATATTAGCACATTCATATTTACAAAGAATAATATTAAGCTTTACTTCTGAATCTTCCAGTTCATCCGATAGCTCAGTTGCTATTTCCAAAGAGTCTGCTATGTCGACATCTTCTGGAAGAGTTGTATAGGATACAATCAAATTACGGAGTGACGTTTTAAACTCCAAAATCGAAATTTTTTTTGCCTTCTAAGCGCAATCGTTCTTCTTGCTGCTCTTCTTGCGATTCCTTTAAATAGGTGCACTCATATTCGTTAATAAATTTCGTGATTTTGTTTAGTTTGGTTTTCAATACGCCGCGTTGGCGATTTAAAGTAGTTAAGGTAGTCATTTTTCTTTATTATTTGCTGTGCTTCGGCTCGACGGACCATATGTCGAGCACTGATAGAGCAATGGACTGTTATTATTTTTCCATAGGTTTTTATTATTTATTGCCAAGAGGCAATCGTTGAAATGAGCTTCTGATTTGAGAGCGAGGGCGCTTGTTACAGACATGTTGTTCGGGAGACAACGAAGCTCAACTGAAGGTTACATCATTTATCAGCTAGGTGGCGCTGATCACTTAATCAAACTTCGGGAGCGCACAGTCAGAACTCCTCATACGAAACAATATTTAACCATATTGACGTAAAAAAACTATGTTTTGTATAAATTCAGTCAGGTCGGACCGGACTCAGGCTCGGGCTGAGATTTTAACTTTTTTTTCAGGCTGGGCCGAACATTTTTTCTATGCCGGGCCTGGATATTTCGACCCATGCTGACCTTTAGTGGAGACCTCCCACCATATTTTGAAAGCAAGTTTAACGTAAAATCTATACGCTGCTATTTAATTTTCTAATGGAGAGACACTGTCTTAAATCGACTTTTAATAACGTACAATTTATGAATGATCCCTATCTTGCATTCAAAATATGTCAATAACTCGTCACTCAGAGGATGATTAAGTGGTGTACGTCACAAATTTTGGATTTTAATATATCTGTGAGTTTGCAGACATCGAGATGAATTTTTTCTGTTAAATTCAGGTATGAAAAAGGAAAAATTTCCTAATTGGACATTTTACCCTACGGGGGCCGTATAAAAATTTAGATTCAGTATTTTTTCAAATAGAACCCCCATGGAGTTTTAAATTATCTCATCAAATTCTCATGTTGATTCTGCACCCCCCTTTTTTTAAATGAAACTTTGCGATTTGGAAGTATGTGTCTAGGGGCAATATATATTGAAATAGGCTATTGTTTTGATGTTTATGAATCATACTGTATATATAGTATACTTCTTTAATTGGCATACTTGATGCATTTTTATCATTATACTTGTAAAAATATTTTCATAAAATTTGCCACTCTTAATCTTATTATATTCAGAAAATTTCTATTGACATGCAATTACAAAGCTTTAGAAATACAAATTTTATGAACTTTCTTTTTTTCATTATTATAATTTCAGAAATGTGTAGAGCTGCATTTTTATAAATATTTAGACATTAATACATAAACAAATAGGTCTTGACGTCTCATACATATGTCTAAAATAAAATTTTCGATTCTTTTTATCAGGCATAAAATATGCGTGTTCAAATAAATATACATAACAAAAAACAAAACGTAAATCTTCTGAGAACTCAGAATGTAGCTATTTTGAGTCATTTTAATGCATGAATAAATGCAATAAAATAAAATTCTTAATATGCGTATTTTTGAAAGAACGTTGATTGAAATGATATTGAAATATCAAACTAGATTGGATTTGATAAAAAAAGAACCCTTAAATTAAATTTGCACCCAACTGTTAAAAGGAATCTTCGCGTATTTTGTTCCATCTATTTTGTGTTTGATATACTCATATAAGATCTTATGCTATTTATTTTAAAGTAGGTTTCTTAGAAAAGCAATGATATTTTAGAAACATAAACGGAAAGAAACATAAAAAATCCAAATATAGTTTTATAAATGGATATAAAATTAAATTCTTTTGAAAGTGAAAAAAAAATTGCAACTGTATTTTATTCGCATAGGATAGAAAAGTAATAGGATTTAGGGAATCAGAGTAATAGAATACCGGAGATTTCTTTGATTTTCATTATTTTTTTATTTACTATATTATGAAAAACGCAATTTTTTCTCACGTTTTCATGTATTTTTCTAAGAAAAATAGCTAAAATATTTAAACCAAATTTTCTTGTCACTCAATTCTAATAATATTAGTTATACCTTAAGTTATTTTGCATAGAATAAAGAGTGACAGTATGTATATATTTCAATCTATTACTATGGGAAAATGACAAACGTAAACTAACACAAATGTCAGTTATTCAAAAGTATTTGCGACTCATTTCCATTATAAGATTTTTTCAACTGCAACAAGTTTTTAATAAACCTTTTGTGATATCATTTTGTACGTTTCTAAAAGAACAGCTTTTTCCCACTACTATAAAATTAACCTTCAGTAATAATGAAAAATATAAATTTATGTTAACATTTCTTATGTTAAAAGTCAAAAAATGAATAAATTATTTACTAAAAAATTGAATTAATTAAAAATCCATTTATTGGAAAGCTTATTAAAAATTTATCTGTATTATGCAACTTATGTGTGTAGCCAATACAAAAATTTCTCTTTTAAGTTTTAGTTTTTTAAACAAGTACAGGATAAAAATACACGCTCATCGAAAATGATTAATTTTGTATTATATGTATATACTTCTTTAATTGTCATACTTGATGCATTTATATCATTATACTTAAAAAAATAATTACATAAAGTTTACCACTGTGTATCTTATTATATTTTAAAAAAATCTATTCACATGCAATTAAAAAGCTTTAGAAATAATAAATTTTATGAATTTTTTAAAAATTATTATTGTAATTTCAAAAATGTCTAGAGATACAATATTTCAAGTATTTAGAAATTAATACATAAACAAATGGGTCTTAAAGGCTCATGCGTATACCTGAAATGAAATTTTCAATTATTTTTATTAGATATAAATTATCAGTGTTCAAATAAATATACATAACAAAATAACAAAATGAAAATCTTCTGAGAACTCAGATTTTAATGCACGAATAAATGCAATAAAGTAAAAATCTTAATGTGCATACTTTTGAAAGCACGTTGATTGAAAATGATATTGAAATAGAAAACTAGATTGGATTTGTTAAAAGAACCTTTAAATTAAATTTGCATTCAACTGTTAAAAGGAATCTTGGCATACTTTGTTCGGTTTGTTTTGTGTTTGATATACTCATATAAGATCTTATGCTACTTATTTTAAAGTAGGTTTCTTAGAAAAGCAATGTCATTTCAGAGACATAAACGGAAAGACATAAAACATCCAAATATAGTTTTATAAATGGATATAAATTAAATTCTTTTGAGAGTGAAATGAAATTATAAATGTATTTTATTCTATGCGAATTATAATTCGCACAGAATAAACCGTGACTTTATGTATATATTTCATTCTACTTCCATGGTAAAGTGACAAATTTAAACTGATACAAACATCAGTTATTCGCAAAGATCGCCCATTTCCATTATAACCTTTTTTTTTTTTTTTTTTTTTAGTAGCAATAATTTTTTAATAAGCACTTTGTGACATCATTTTGTACGTTTCTAAGAGAATGGCTGTAATGTTTTCACAATTGAAGCGCTAAGTGGAAGAACATGTTAGGTAACAAATATTACATTTGAAGAAATTTGATGTGAAAGTTTTTGTTCTCAATTTTAATGATTTATTTTCTATTTGATACCATGTGTTTAAAATATTAACAAGTGTGGTACTAAACTCTATCAAAGAAACTTATTCATATTCGATTTCTAAATATTAAAAAATATTAATATTATTTGGATTATTAAATATTAAAATATTAAATATTAATGAATAATGTCTTAAATCTTCAAGGCTAAATAGAACTTTGGTATTTTAGTTTTACCATGTGATAGAACCTCTGCTAACACCTTCGTCCAAACGATAAAATCATTTTTAAGAAAATGTAGCATAACATGTTCTTCCACTCAGCTCTTCAATTGTTTTCCATATCACGCATTATTTTTAAGCGGTAATAGAAAAAACGATATCAAACAAAGGCAAACATTAGTACTAATCTCGTCATGTTTTTGAACATAACGTTGTAAACTTGCGAAGATATATTCCTTTTATTACAGGGTTTATGACATTTCATACAATGAAGATTTGTCACGTATACCTAAAGACCTAAATACTTAAAAAAGTGCATTCTATTATACATTTTGTGTTTGTTTTTTATAACGATTTTCCTAACATCTACTGTATTGCCAAATCGGTTCTGTACAAATTATTAATAAATCCCCAAAAGAAATAGTCGGATAAAAGATACAATTGCATTGCAATACAATTGAAGATTTCTTTTTTAAGGTTATGTTCAGACCTAGATTGGTAAATAACAGATCATTTTTCGATTTTTCTTTTTTAATTTATAAAAACTGAAAATGATCGCAATCAGGGGTTTTTATATTTTATCATGTATGCATTAAATACTATACATACAGGGTGCATAGGAAAGTCCCTTTAACCTGAAAATACTTGCGAACGGAGAGAGCTACAGCTATGCAAGTGAGGTAGCTATATAGTAAGGCGACTGCACCCGATATTATGCAAACGACAGCAGCGTCCCCTAGTGGCGAAATTTGGAAGATAGCCATTGCAAATCGAAAACGAAAAGAGATAGAGCAAAATTTCCAATTAGAAAGTTTTATAGCATGAGTTGATTAGTACGAAACGACATTTGGTTTACGTGATTCGTTAGATGTAACTTTAGACGTGAACTTTAGGCGTTGCGCAGAAGTGATGCGTCGTGTAAGAGTCTTTCGTGCTCTTAAACCTTTTACGACAACCCTGTATATTAAAAATATTGTTTCTGTAGTGTTTTATTATCCTCACGCGCTCATATATAATTCCTTTTCGTTTGGCAGATTACATAAAACTCTATGTGTATTTATAATTCAATCGCAGAATACAGGGCTGTATAAAACGATTCAAGTGCTTTTCAGTCTATTGTCAGAAATTGGTGAAGGTCAATTTCAAATTGTGTTATGTGTTTTTTTTTAACTAAATTAAATGTTAGTATAGTATGTAGAATATATACAAAGCTATAGATCACATACAGGGCTTCACAAAAGAATTCGAGTGCCTTTCCTGCTATTGACGGTAACTGTTGATATCCGTTTTTCAAATATGTTTATATGCGTTATCTAAATTGTTCAATTAGACACTCGGATTGCCATGTAGTTAACATAGGTTTAACCCTTAAATGCCGGATTTTTTAAAAATCGTTGTAATAATGTTTTTCGGCTTTTATTTTTTAAATAAATCATGGGAAAAATACATAAAAAAATCCTATTTTGTTTTAAGTATGGTTTACGGCTAAAAAAAAGTTTGTTACTAATCGGCAATACTGGTCTTTAATTGAAAAAAATAATTTTCCTTGATAAAACTCTATAATATCAAACACACAAGAATTTTAGGAACTATAATAAGAAATAAATTTTACTTGCTCACTGCAGAACAAAATAGGGTATTTCGCAAGCTTTCAAACAACACAAAAAGAACAAGTAGCAACAATTGAAAAAATAATTCTATCTTTATTCTTATACAGTACAAGTGTTACCATATACATGTTGAAAATCGATTTAGTAATATTTTCAGAATGTATTTTATTGGCAACATTAGGCATTATATTTTCAATATTATTCTAATAGTATTTTAGAAGCCTAAATTGGGTAGGTTGCCGAAAAGCAACACCCGGTATTTAAGGGTTAATATGGCATGTTCGCTGTTGGGAAATGAAGTGCGTAGCATTTATAGTTGCTATTTCTTTCACCTTATTAAACGGTGAAGTTTCGTGGAACTATTCTGGAATTGTTGCCAGTGTTCCATAATCTGACAGATGATTTTTCTTTCATGGTGCAGTTTGGTGAGTATCCAGTTGTATTATCTAGTCTTTAATCTCTTGCTACAAATTCAAAAGCTGAATTTAAACATTCATGTTTTGCATACATTTATTTTTTTCAAATATCATAATAGCTGTCATTTTACAAATATATATATATATATATATATATATATATATATATATGTTATATAAAAATTTTTACTTTTACTATTCATTTAAATTATTCTAAATTGCCGGCCTATTCATTATTTCCTTTTTTTAATACGCTCTATTATTTATCTCTAGCTAAATTCCTCTATTTTTAAAACGCGTATCTTAATAATAGATTTATTCCAAAACGTAATCTAAACTTTTAATCCCTTCATTAATTTTTATCGTCTACCAAACTGTAAAGTTCTGAACGCAGTTACTTATTTTTCGAATATTTATCAAAGCCATTTTTACTTTTTTATTCTATTTCATCTCATTTTCCCGCTCGCGAGGCACCAGCCTTTTCACATCGAAATCATTCCATTAGCGGCGCTGGGATTCTTTCCTGTGACGTTTCTTGATCGCTCTCCATTGGCTGAGTGTCGGATCCCAGTTTCACTTCGAGGCTCGTTCGTGATTTTCGTTGGTTTAGCTTGAAGTTTTCATTTCAATCAGAATTCCTCCGCGCATTCTCATAAATAGCGAGAGCATGAGCTCAGAGGAAAGAGATTTTTTTTGTGCTGTGATTGTTTACAAAACCTGTTACCCGGTGTCCTTAGCCATGTGGAATATTCATTTCGTAAATTAACATCTATTTAGCATAATTAGTTTATGCTCGAGTGAAATGCTCTGATTTCTCATCTGCGGGAATTGTTCAGTGTTGGTATGTTCTGATGGAATAAACAGTTGTTCTATGACTACGTTTCCATGTGTTTAATTGGGAAAACCCCATATTTCTTCATACGCCTTTTTTCGCCACTCAAGCTGCCTTGTTTTTATAATGAAATAATAAGTGTTTGATTGGACTATACCAATATTATCATGGCTCTACAGCTGCTATATTTTCAGAGTTGATACCTCCGCTAGCAATGCTTGTGCTAAGTGGTAGGATTGCTTACAACGTCACCAACGGCTGATTAAAATGTGGTATGACTCCAGTAATACGTAATAAGCACGATTTCAACTACACCCATTAAATTGTTTCGTAACATATATATATATATATATATAATTTCAAAATTAATGAAAAATTACCGCATGAATGGCGCTACAGCAGCACGTATCAAATGCAATAAAACATATTACATCATTTCATCATTCCTTTTGGAGTTATGGTGTTTAGGCATTTTGAAATGATGTAATATATATATATACATATATATATAGCGTAAATAAAATAATGTCATTTTATATTACGCTTTTTTTTTTTACAGTGAAGCATTACATTTATATAATACAGGGTGTCCATATTTAAACGACTCAACTTTAAAGTTGTCTACCGACGCGACGGAACTGTTGTTCATAAAGTTGTGTAATTTTTTAAGACATAATAAAGGAATAGGAATTTGTCTAAGCGAAAAATAAAATATGTTCAAAATTTCGCCACCAGAGGGCGTGTTTTAATGAATTTCACATTTAGCGTACTTTTACGATAGTTTAGAAATTTTGTTTATTAACGTTACCTGATCTTAAAGACAGAATTTCACGACATGTTCTTAGCCTTTCGCAGAACACGCTGTGGTCAATTGTGGAACAATTCCAGATGGTATCTGAAAATGATGACTGTCGTATGGAACATATTTGGCTGTAATAAAATTTGTAAATTATAGTAAATGTAGGGTAATTCCGGGATTTATGCCGCACATTTTTTTGAACGTGGTATAAAGTCCCATGGTGGACATAAAATTAAACAATCATGCTGTGCTATTTAATGTTAAATATACAACGCGTGTACCGCGACAAAAAAATTCAAAACAAACAATTTTTTTCTAAAACATTACACTGCGGCGCGTCACACGGACATTCAGGCTGAGACGCCGCACTTGTGCGGTAGTTATGCCGCGCTTGCAATAAGAACAGAATGAAATTATAAATAAAATAATTAAAAAAATATATCTGGACTATAATTAACAATGCAATAACAAATGAAACTAAATGAGTACAATGAAACGTTATTAGTAGATTCAAATTAATAATTGTTGCCTACTTTCACTATTAAAATTATCGACTTATTTTTTTTACATTAAATTTTAATTGTTATTTCAGCAATAACGTAACATCAATATATTAGAAAGGGAAAAGAAAAAAACTAAAGTTGTGTTTACATAATTTATTTGTTAACCCTTTCGCCACCGGTGGCTTTTACGTAAATTTTATACGGTTGGTAGCACTTTTTTAAAAGAAGTTATCTTTACTTAAATAATTGTGAAAATGCTCTAATTAATTAAATCAAATATTACTTTTCTTTTTTACTGGTGTCAGAAACAAATTTTGTAAGCTCTTTATGAAGGTGCACCTATGGTCCCGAATGGGTTAAGAGACCTGCTTTATCGACTACAATCTAGAGAATAAATGCCGGAAAAGTACAGTCTTTATGTAACGACATCTAAACACATGATGCAACGAAGCCAATTACATTCCTTTTTTTGGAGTAGTTTGCAAAGAACGTCTGCGTTACGCGTAATCCAATTTTTCAGTATTATCATCTTGACTTGCATCTTTCTTGCACTTCTTACTTTTTATTTTCTCCTTTTTATCCGTTGGCTTTAGTAAACTTGATAACATGCCTAACATGGTTAGTCTGTGCAAAAAGAAAAGGAAAAGTTAATAATATTAATCATGCCGTACAAAAGAAGCTGCGGCATGTATCCCATTTTGCATGGTGCAGACGTTGGTCATCACAGTTACCTGCCATCGCAAAGGGGAATGGCGTAACCATACACACAGTACTCTATATAAACCCTACACTTAGTTTTGACTTCAAATTCATGCATGCATTTAGTAATTAGAGTATGAAAAGTATTTAAACATAACGTGTTTAAAAGTTTGGATAGTGAAATGATGCACTTATGTCAAATTAAGGATTGTACTTCTGCAAGTAAACATCGAAATGAGATTCACGCTATATACTGGTTAAAATAATCTGATTGCGCACCTATACTGTGCGTTTGACGACCATCTATCGATAATTTCAAGAATTACAAGGGGTGCGGCATCTATCCCGTATGCGGCGACCCTCCCGGAGTTACCCTATACTAAACTTGTAATACCCACCGCAAAATTTAAAAATTTTCTTTTCTTGCTCAAAACAAATTCCCATACCTTTACTATGTCCTCCACAAATTTTCACAATGTTCTGAACAAAAGTTTTGTCTGTAGACAACTTTAAAATAGGGTCATTTAATTACATACACCCTGTATATTTGTATGAACGGATTAAAAAAAAGCATCCAGAAGTATCTAAAAATCAATATTAACATAAAATTATTGTAATAAAATTATGTGAATTTATTTTAATAGTAACGCATGAATTTCATATATACAACGATACGTTATGAAAAGAAATTGGTTCTTTAAAGAATTTTTTAAGCTAAAAAACCTTAACTGTTTTAATATCTTTAAAAAAAAAATTCTGCAGCTTTTATTACAATTTAATTTCTAGATCTTATATAAAAAAGCGTATTATTCTTTTCATTTAAATTATTCTTTTAAAATTTATATGAATTATGTTCTTTTTTTGTATTAATAGTAAATAATGAATGGTACTTTTTTTTTTCTTTAGAAAGTTTTCCACTCTTAAAACACCTTTTAAATTTTCATAAAGAAATAAAATAAGATAAAAAAAAAATAAAAATTGTAATCATATTCAGTCTTATTACAGAATTTTTGTTGAAATTTTATATTTGATGGATTAAAATTAAAGACTGCAGATATTGATTTTAAAGTCTCAATTTAAAAGAATGATCAGTTAAAAAATTCTATTAAAATAATGATCAAACAGTTTTTATTTAAGAGTGATCTAGTAGCTACTCATTTAATTTGCAGCTTTGATTAATTGATTGTTGCATACGATTTCAACATGTAGTATGAGAAAAAAAAATTAAGAAAAAAGCCTGCTAGAATTTTGATGAATAAAAAAATTCCATGTACGCTATTAAATCATGATAATTAAGTAGCTTGTCTTGAATGACAAAGTGAAAACTAACCCCGAAGCAGTGTTGCCAGTGGGCTACTTTTTTTAAACTCAGATTTCTTGACTGGCACCACTTTTCTGAAATGGTAAAATTCCCCTTTTTTTTCGCATTATTAATATGTAATTAAATAAGGCGAATTTTAATATTTCAGAAAAGTGGTGCCATTGAAGAAATCTGAATTATGAAAAAGTAGCCCACTGGCAATACTTCCCCGAACTAAGACGCATTTGAGATTTGTTTAAATGTTTAATAACTATATTTTAAAACAAAGTAAAATTATGAAAATACTTTTGTACATAAGCAAAAACAGCAGCAGAAAAGATAAAAAACTGTTTTAATTAATAGTACAAATATCATCCACTTTAATTAGTTTGTCATGATAATATTATTCGTTAGCTCGTTTGCTAAATATTAAGAAAAAACATTAAAAGTTAAAATGTAATTAAAAAGCTACATATTAAAAAATACATAAGAATTAAGTTAAAAAGTTTGAAACTGCTTGAGGAAATGTTTTCTCGGAAGACATGTTTTTTTAAACTTTTACAAAGAGAAAAATTAGGAAAATTAAAAAAAGAAAGAAAATTAGTATTTAGGAACTTTAAAAGGGGATTTTGCATTGTGAGTCATATATGAACAATGAGCCAAAAAACTGAGATTTTTTTTTAAATATGCTAAATTTGTGTATCCTGGGAAATAAAAAATACACGGCGTTTAAAAATAGGCATGGCACTTAAAAATATGTATGAGATTTAAAACTTTGAAAGGGTTTTTAAAAGCTTCCCGACAGTTTCGGCCACAACCACTTGGCCATTCTCCAGGGATCATAAGAATGAAATGTCGAAGGCTCGAATTCCAACGAGATGAAAATGGAGGGAAAAAATGACGGAGAAATAGGGACAAAAGAGAGAACCAAGGAGAAATTCTAAATACTGGCGCGCCACCTGCGGAAACAGGGGAAGAAAATGAGGGGGCCGAAAATGGTTCTATCTTTTTGTCCCTATTTCTCTTTTATGTTTTCGCTTGATTTTCATGTGGTTAGAATTCGAGCCTTCGTTATTTCATTCTTGTAATCTCCTGAAAATGGTCAAGTGATTTTCGCCGAAACTGTCGGGAAGTGTTTTAGCTCCGTTTTAAAGTTGTAAATGCCATGCATATTTTTAAATGTCATGTACATTTTTAAACGTCATTTTCTATTTCCAAGGATACTCTGATTTAGTACATGTATAAAAATTTGAGCTTTTTGGCTCATAGTTCATAGAAAGAAAATTGTTATAATATCAGTTTTATTGCATAATTTTTGTTCAAGTGTTATATTTCGTAGGTTAAAATTTAAGACTATGGATATTAATTCTCTAAACCCCATTTTTAACTCTTTCCAACAAAGTTGAAATGTGTTTTATGACTTCGGTTTGTCAGGTCGTCTGTCCTTTCTGGCCGCACTCTAACTGTCGTAAATATACTCGGATTGCCCAGAAATTTTTTAATGTTATTGACGTTTAGCATAGCACGTTCCCTATTTCAAATGAAGTTTCTAGCACGTTTAGTTAATTTACGGGGACAGACAAAAGTATTCCGTTACATTGCGGCCAATGGGGAAAAATCGTTTCAAATGAATTTTAAAAATGTTGCACCCTTTTAATCATAATAAAATCCATATGCATTTACGAAATGCACTAAAATATGCATTCTGTAGAATATGCGGTGCAACGAATAGTTACTATTAATTTACAGGTCCACACAAAATAATTTTAGTGCACTAGTAAATATTCCACAAAACACGTAAAAATACATATTTAGGTTAATTAAAGCAAGATAATTAAAATAGGTTATATTCGTGCTATTAAAAAGCCATCAATTTATCTTTTTTTTCTCGTCTGAGATTCTAAGTTTATAGGATATGTTATTTTTTTATTTAAGATAAACCACTTCATCAGTATACAATAGCATGCATGATTTATTTACTCCTGAAAAATTTAGCTGTTTTAACACTTTCCAACAAAAGTTGAAAAGTGTTTATGACTTCGGTTTGTCTGACCGTCTGGCCCTCTGTCCGCGCTCTAAATCTCGTAAATATACTCGGATTCTCCAGAAATTTTTCGATGTTACTGACTGTTACTGACTTAGCACGTTCCCTATTTCAAATGAAGTATCTAGCATGTTCAGTTCATTTGCAGGGACTGTCAGAAGTATTCCGTTGCATTACGGCCGATGGGAAAAATATATTCAAATTATTTTTAATGGTGTTATACCCTTTCAAAAATAATAAAGTTGATATGCATTTATGAAGTGCACTAAAATATGCATTCTGTAGAATATGCGGTGCAACGAATAGTTACTATTCATTTACAGGGCCGCACAAAAGAATTCCATTACGTAATGGTATAGGGGGAAATTGTTTGAGGCGTATTTTAATTATGCAATTTCATATATAATGAAATATTTACGTCGATGAGGCATACTGTAAGTTATTTCGTGTATAAAACGAAGGAAACGCCGCATTTACAGGGACAAACAAAAGATTTCAAACAAGTGCATTCTATCCGAAGTACTGTATATTAGCAATGATGGCAGAAAATACATTTTTACTTTTTTCTATCTTTAGAAGAAGAAACTATTGGATTCGTGAAAATTTTCGACTTTCGGTTTTCGACGGATTTACTCGTTTTAGGGGTCAGAGATTCTGAAAAACCTATTTTTACAAAATGTCTGTCTGTGACTCTGTCTGTCCCCATATAGCACATGTACCTCCCCAGGACATTCCCAGGCAGATTTACAATAAAACACCATCATCCCCAGGGCATCCCTGAGGATGCAGAAAATTGTCCCCAGGAGGTCCTCAGAAACGAAAAATGTCCACCTTGCAGCGTCCTGGAGAGCTCCCCAGGACCTCCTTTAGTGTCCTCCCCGGGAGGTTCTGGGGAAGATTTTAGGAAGTGATACTGGAGGACTTTGGGAAACTTCAAGGTCACTTAATATGCCACAAAAAATTTTGAAGCTATGGTTTAAAGTAATTAATGTAAAACAATTTAATTATTTTTTTTCAGAAATAAATACGTTCTTTTTAAACTAATTATCAGACAGATTCACATGTAACAGACATTACAATTATCAAGCACGCACACGGAATTACATGAAAAACAGCTTTTGGGAACAAATTTCTTACCTTCATTCTGCCTTCCGTGGTTTGATCCAGGGTACTTACGAACGCCAGACGCGCGCTCTATCCATTATGCTACAGGGCCGTTGAACATGAAATATTTCTAAGGTATTCATGTATTTCTTCCCTCTTTTGAAACTCAAAACTAGAAAATATCCATATTTGATGTGCTTCGTATAATCCGGAATTATCTAACTTTTATTGCAAATTTAAATACATAGCCTTTTTTATATATTCAATATAAATTTAAATTTATAAGTAAAACAAAAGGCTTATCAATAATTATTTAAGATAACATAAATGTCTATATTAATATTTGGAAATTTTTCCAAAGATAAACATTCGCCTTGCATACAATATTTCAAATGAAAATCAAATTTCAAATTATTTTTGCTTAAAAGGCGCAAAGACCAACCCAGTGAAAAAGATTCCATGCCGGGACTCGAACCCGGGCCATCAGTATAGCGCACTGACGTTCTACCGACTAAACCCCATGGAACGATACCCAGCCTGGAACTTCTCACTATTTCAGGTTGGCAAGTCTACAAACGCAGCACAAGATGGAATATTTTTCCGGAAAAATATTAACTACTAACTATATAATGGGAAAATTTAGTTTAGAAAGAACATGTATAACAGGTTGAAATTTCTCTTTCTGCAATTTATACAATTAATTGAAAAAATAATGAATTCTTTTGTACAGCCCTGTAGTTTACCTAGTACATTTTTATTACACGCCACTATATAGCTAAAATTTAATTTAAACTAAAACACTCTTAAAACTTCTGAAACCACATCTCCAGAAATTATCATCCATAGACGATACGTATCCAATTCTTTCCGTGACCCTGTATATCATTTTATCTATATTCTACAAACTTTTTTAATAAACTAAATGCACTTCAGCGTAAAAATGCATGACTCATTTAAAAACCACCCTTAACCAATTTGCGCTCATACCCGGTACCCCTTAAGAAATCTTTTGTGTAGCCCTGTATATGAATTATAGCGTTTAGACACACCATATAATATGCATAAATATGCTGAAAGATAAAAGCGCATATCAGAATTAAAAATGCCTTTCCAGCAATCACCGCTAATGTACAGTATTTCTGATACAATATACTATCTGAAAACTTTTGTGTGCCCCTGTAAATGCAATGCACTTCGTAATATACATGAAATAACTTATAGTAAACCTCAGCGACGTATATCAATTTCATTATATGTGAAATAGTTTAACATAATTAAAATACGCAAACAATCCCCCCCCCTTCCTCCCTATATCATTATGTAACGGAATTCTTTTGTGTGGCCCTGTAAAAGAATAATAACTATTATTTGCACCGCATATTATACAGAATGCACGGTTTAGTGCACTTCATAAATGCATATCAATTTTGTTATGTTTGGATGCGTGTAACATCATTAAAAATCCTTTTAAACGATTCCTTCCCATACGCCCTAATGTAACGGAAAACTTTTGACTGTCCCTGTAAATGAACTAAATGCGCTACAAACTTCATTTAAAATAGGGAACGTGCTATGGTAAACGTGAATAACCTCCAAAAATTTCAGGGCAATCCAGGTATATTTACGGGAGTTAGAGCGCGGACAAACGGCCATACGGCCAGACGGACAGACAAATGGAAGTCATAAACACTTTTCAACTTTGTTGAAAAGTGTTAAAAATTGAGAAAACTTAAGTAAGAGGTTTCTTTGAAGACATTTTTTTTAATTTCACGAAGAGGAAATTGAAAGGAAAAAAAAAAGAAAGAAAATGTTATCATATCAATCTTATTGCATAATTTTTGTTGAAGGATTTTATTTCTAGATTAATGATGACTGAAGACTTTGGAAATTGACTCCATAAGCGAAATTTTTAATAGAATGGATTAGTTTAAAAAAAAATACATTTTAGAAAGATATCAAATATTTTAAATTTGAGTATCATAATTTCTTTTGCAGGCAGTTATAAATAGATTTTTGCATTGAATTTCAACATGTAATATTGATTAAATAAAAAAATAAATAAACAGAAAAATTTTTAGGAATAAAAAAATATTCATGCGATTATATACTGATGAACAGGTTTGTCTTAACCCTTAATTGTATAGTGATGTAAATTTCCATCACCTTTTTATTTAATTTTTAATACATAAATTAAGTTCATTCAACCACTATATTTATACAGAAATATTAATCCTGTAAAAATTACAAAAAATATGCTACTAAATAAAATTAAAAATCTATCTTAAGATTTCTGGTGTCTAATCCTTAATATAAAAATAAAAAACACAATTCTAAAAGAATAATTCATGCAATTAAGGGTTAAATGGCAAAGTAGCGTACTAAAGTCTCAGTGACACGAACCTCATAGTTATTTACAAAACTAGTCGTATGTGCCAATCCTGAAACTTTCTTCTACCTCAAACATGTTAGTATTCAAAATCAAACTTAGTCGGAGTCGAAAATTAAACCTAGATTGGACACTTGAGTGATTCAGTATGATTTCTTCTCATTTTCTCTGATTAGTCGAATCTTATATCACCTCTTTACGCACCCGCCACTTCCCACTCTCGCAGGGTCGTCGAATTCTGAGCAACTTGTATACAACAACATTACAGCTTGGTCTATATCGCTATCCCGCCCAGAAAATTACACATAAGTCGCTATTACAGTTCCTCCTTATGGGAGAATATACTCAGTTTCAACTGGGACTTGGCGTCCATAGTCAAAAATGTATATATGAAGTTTGGTTCAATTCTATGCATAACTTCGTATGCTTTCCAATGATACAATAATGAAAATGGCACAACAATTTCTATCACAGCGCTCCCTTCCGATGGAATATCCCGAAATTCAACCGGAATCTACTGTCCGTTGCCAAAAACATATACAGTGAAATAAGTTTAATACGTACTGAGGGGACCGAAATTTTTTTTCGCGTTAAACGAATTTCATGTTAAAAGGTTCGTAAAAAAAGAGCAAAACTCACGAATATCTTTGATTTCGTCAATTTTATTTCAATTTCCTATTAAACTACAAGCAAGTTGCATCTATTTGGATAAAAAGCAAGTAAAAAAATATTGTTTTATGGGAGAAAATTGATATGTATTTTGAAGTGGCTTTTTCAGCACCATGTCGTCCATAAATTGTTTGAGATCATCTATTGTTTTATTCTTCTCTCCATTCGAAAGCGCATCTTAATAATTGCGCACACTTTTAATTATTTTCTGCCTTTTTGAAGTAGAGGGGACTGGAATTGCAACGTTGATTGCGTTGTCAGATTCGTCGTCGGAATATACATTTCTTATGAAAATTTTCGTGTTAAGCGATTTTTGTTTCGTGTTAAAAGAAAAAAGATGTATTAAATTGCATAGTATTCTGTCCAAACCACTATATCATTTCGTGTTAACCGAATTTTCATGTTAAGCGTTTCCGTGTTAAACGTATTTCACTGTTTATGAACACTGCAAATTCTCAAACACAAAAATAAACATATTTTAAAACATTTTTTTGTCACCAAATTAACAATCATTAATGTGTTGTGCACACTTTCAAAACAACACTTTCTACATGGTGCCTTTAAATATGCACAATTTAGAAAATAAATGTTTTGAAAACACATTTTCTCCTCTTGTAATGTTTTACAACACTTTTTGCACAATCTTTTTATTTGATACAACACATTCGCAACACATTCACAACACAATCGAAAAGGATATTAGAAGTGTTAATTATTATGTTCAGTTAGTGTTGTAAAAGTGTTTCGCGAATTTGCAGTGAAATTTGGTTAAATTCTATGCATAACTTCATACACTTTTCGATGAAACAATAATGAAATTGGTGCAAAAATCGTTATTACAGCGCTCCCTTCCGATGGATTATACCCAATTTAAACTGGGATCTGCTTGTCATAGCCAAAAACATGTATATTCAATTCTATGCATATCTTCATACAGTTTTCGATGGTACAAAGATGACACACAGACGTCAAGACATGCGTTTTGCAAAAACATGTTTTCCGTGATCTCTGACTCCTAAAACGTGTAAATTCGTCGGAAAAAATTCTACTTCAAAAATTTCTTCGATTATAGATAGAAGAAAGTAAAAGAATAACAACAACAACAACAAAAAAAATAAATAAAAATTATGCGCTAAGCAAAGATATGAAACTCTTCCTGAATGCTTTAACAAAACTTCGTTATTTAGGAAATAAGGTAAATAAGATAATCAAGTAAACATTTTAGAAAACGCATAAAACATTTGAAAAACTGATTTCAGCAGTTACGTCCATAGCCAAATACGTATGTATTCCAATTCTTTTGAACAGCTCTGCATTTGATCTGTATGTTGATATACCGGGTGTCCTAAAAAGGACTGACTGATTTTAAAATTCAATAACTTGCAAACGGTGACAGATATTTAAAAAATTCTTGCAGGAGGGTTATGCATTAGGTCAAAAGTTTTTTCGGTTTTAGTTCGAATTACAAACAATAGATGGCGCTGTAAGTAATAGGCGCTAAATACAGGCTCGATTTTTTGGCCTTTCTCTTCTCCCATGCGGAAAAAGGAGATTAAAATGTATTGAGAGGATCCCGAAGTGCCAAAAAACGATCTTGAATTTACCGTCTATTGATCGCAGCGCCATCTATTGTTAGTAATTCAAACTAAAATCAAAAATCTCTGTAGAAAAACTTTTGACCTCATGCATAACCCTCCTGCAAGAATTTTTGAAATATCTGTCACCGTTTGCAAGTTATTGAATTTTAAAATCAGTCAGTCCTTTTTCGGACACCCGGTATATACTATATAATGGGAAAATTTAGTTTAGAAAGAAAACGCATAACAGGTTGAAATTTCTCTTTCGGCAATTTATACTAATAGACGGATGCTTGAATACTTTTGTACAGCCCTGCAGTTTACCTAGCACCTTTATTACGCGCCACTATTTAGCTGAAATTTAATTCAAACCAAAACACTCTTAAAACTACTGAAATCACATTTCCAGAAATTGACATCCATAAACGGCCCTGTATAAAATTTTTACGTGGCGTTGTATATCATTTTATCTATATTCTACAAATACTTCTTATTAAACTAAATACAGCTCAGCGTAAAAATGCATAAATCATTTACGCAATTTACGCTCATACTCAGTAAACCTTACGAATTCTTTTCTGTAGCTCTATATATGAGCTGTAGCATTTATACACACTGTATAGTATGCATAAATATACTGAAACTTAAAAGGGGATATCATAATTAAAAATGCAATTCCAGCAATCATTGCTAGTATACAGTAATTCGGATACAATATAGTATCTGAAATTTTTTGTGTGTCCCTGTAAATGTTATGCACTTCGTATTATACATGAAATAACTTATAGTAAACCTCAGCAACGTATACCAATTGCATTATATATGAAATAGTTTAAAATAATTGAAATACGACGCAAACAATCCCCCTATACCACTATGTAACGGAATTCTTTTGTGTGGCCCTGTAAATGAATAATAACTATTCTTTGTACCGCATATTCTACAGAATGCATATTTTAGTACACTTCATAAATGCATATCAATTTTATTATGTTTGAAAGTGTATAACACCATTAAAAACCATTTTAAACTATTTTTTCCCATCGGCCGTAATGCGGCGGAATACTTTTGACAGTCCCTGTAAATGAACTAAACATGCTACAAACTTCATTTAAAGTAGGGAACGTGCTATGGTAAAAATCAGTAACATCGGAAAATTTCTGGGCAATCCGAGTATATTTACGAGATTTAGAGCGCGGACAGATCGCCAGACGGTCAGACAAACCGAAGTCATAAACACTTTTCAACTTTTGTTGGAAAGTGTTAAATCAGCGAAATTTTTCAGGAGTAAATAAATCATGCATATTGTATTCTGATGAAGTGGTTAATCTTAAATGAAAAAGTAACATATCCTATAAACTTAAAATCTCTGACGAGAAAAAAGATAAATTGATGTCTTTTTAATAGCACGAATATAACCTATTTTAATTAGCTTGCTTTAATTAACCTAAATATGTATTTTTACGTGTTTTGTGGAATATTTACTAGTGCACTAAAATTATTTCTTTAAAATATTATTTCTGGTATTGTAGAATTAATAAATTCAAATATATAAAAAGCTTACTGATAAGAAAAAAAAAAAAAAATCGGAATTGAAATTTTTTATTCCATGTCATGGAACATTAAGAAAGCTGAGCAGTTTTAATTTTAAAAGAAGTTGTCCATTAAAAATATTAGGGTATCCATCTCGTGCTTTCCGTGTTACAGAATATAAATGAAAACTATTTCTTAGTGTTCCGTACTTAAAAAGTAAAAACGGAGCCATTATAAGATCAGTCCTGTGTCTGTCTGTCCGTCTGTCACAGTCACTTTACTCGTAAACTATGAAACGTGGAAATTTGAAATTGGGGGGAAGTAATAAAAATTATTGATCCACATAATTACCGATTATTAAACATTCACAAATATATTTAGGAAAATATTTGTGTAATGCAATGTCCAGTAGCAGTGTAAAAGCAATAAATGTTAAATTGTTAAAAACAGAGTAATTATATACAATTAATCACATAAATATTACGGGATTCGCGAGTAGTTTGCATTGAGTGGATCTCTCAATGCGCTTCCCTTGTCTTTAAAAGTTAATAAAAAATGAATCTGGAAAAACACGACACGGACCAAAGCGGCGTTGCAACTTTGCGACCTCCTTTTGAAGCGCGTTTAGCACAATGCTAAGTTTAAACTTCGAACATAGGTTTTGTTTTGCTACACTGTAACAAGAAAAGATTATTACTAAGCTGAATTTAGTTTTAAATGCAAAATGAAGTTTAAATATGCTCTACTTTTATTGTGAGTACCGAAGTAAGTTCATCATAAACAGGTCAAGATAAGATTAAACAAGTGGGTAAGTGTTATCACAGATCGCACAGAGGGTTTCGTTTAATATTAATTTCAAAACACTTTATCCTTTTGAAAAATCTGTTAGTTCCACATTTCGCAACCAGGGGCGCACTCTATTCTAAACAAATCTCTATCCGAACGAAACTCCGTTTTACATACTATCCGTATATATATTAGTCGAAGGGATTGGGCCCATAGCATCCGAGATAAGTAGGCGCCCCTGGCGGTAAAAAGTGGAACTCAAATATGTCAGGCTATGGTGCATAATATGAAAGAATGTTCAAAGGGGTGTCGGCAAAAATTGGAAAAGTGCTCCCCGGGTGAAAAGGGCGGAGGTTAGAAAAATTGCTTAAAATATACGTTAGAGCACGGAGGAGTAAATAATATAAGACTTTTTAAAAATTTTATGGTTTGTCGTGTGGTCTGAGGTATTCAGCTATACGTATGCAAAAATTCATGTCTCCAACTTAATTAGGGACTCTCTTAGAAAAAATTGCTTAAAATACATATGTGGTAGCTGAAAGGGTTAAACTTAAGACTTTTTCAAGATTTTATAATTTGTCGCCTGGCCTCAGGTGTTCTGCTATAATAAGCATGCAAAATTTCAAATCTCCAATTTAATAAGGGGCTCAGTTAGGAAGAATTAATTAAAACACGCATGTGGGAGCCTAAAGGGTTAAATGTACGACTTTTTCAAATTTTTATGATTTGTCGCATGATGGTGTTCAGCTAGTATGCAAAATTTCACGCCTCCAACCTAAATAGAGTGTCACTTAGAAAGAATTGTTTAAAATACACATGTAGGAACCCAAAAGCTTAAATGTACGACTTTTTCAAAATTTTATTATTTGCCGTTTGATGTGTGATGCTCAGCTATAAGTATGCAGAATTTCACGCCTCCAACCTAATTAGCGGCTCACTTAGAAAGAATTGTTTAAAATACACATGTTGGAGATCAAATGCTTAAATGTACGACTTTTTGAAAATTTTATGATTTGTCGTTTGATGTGGTGTACTCAGCTATAAGTATGCAAAATTTCATTCCTCCAACCTAATTAGGGTTCACTTAGAAAGAATTGTTTAAAATACACATGTGGGAGCCCACAGGGTTAAATGTACGACTTTTTCAAAATTTTATAGTTTGTCGTTTGATGTGAGGTGTTCAGCTATAAGTTTGTAAGATTTCACGCCTCCAACCTAATTAGAGGCTCACATAGAGAGAATTGTTTGAAATACACATGGGGGAGCCCAAAGGGTTAAATATACGACTTTTTCAAACTTTTATGATTTCTCGTTTGATGTGAGGTATTCAGCTATAAGTATGCAAAATTTCACTCCTCCAACATAATTAGGGTTCATTTAGAAAGAATTGTTTAAAATACACATATGGGAGCCCAAAGGGTTAAATGTACGACTTTTTCAAAATTTTATAGTTTGTCGTTTGATGTGAGGCGTTCAGCTATAAGTTTGTAAGATTTCACGCCTCCAACCTAATTAGAGGCTCACATACAGAGAATTGTTTGAAATACACATGGGGGAGCCCAAAGGGTTAAATGTACGACTATTTCAAAATTTTATGATTTGTCGTTTGATGTGAGGTATTCAGCTATAAGTATGCAATATTTCACTTCTCCAACCTAATTAGGGTTCACTTAGAAAGAATTGTTTAAAATACACATGTGGGAGCCCAAAGGGTTAAATGTACGACTTTTTCAAAATTTTATGATTTGTCGTTTGATGTGAGGTATTCAGCTATAAGTATGCAAAATTTCACACCTCCAATCTAATTAGAGGTTCACATAGAAAGAATTGTTTAAAATACACATGTGGGAGCCCAAAGGGTTAAATGTATGACTTTTTCAAAATTTTATGATTTGTTGTTTGATCTCAGGTGTCCATCTATTAGTACGCAAAATTTCACGCCTGCAGCCTAATTAGGGACGCACTTAGAAAGAATTGTTTAAAATACACATGTGGGAGCCCAAAGCGTTAAATGTACGACTTTTTCAAAATTTTATAGTTTGCCGTTTGATGTGAGGTGTTCAGCTATAAGTTTGTAAAATTTCACGATTCCGACGTAATTAGAGGCTCACATAGAAAGAATTGTTTGAAATACACATGTGGGTGCCCAAAGGGTTAAATGTACGACTTTTTCAAAATTTTATGATTTGTCCTTTGATGTGAGGTATTCAGTTATAAGTATGCAAAATTTCATGCCTCCAATGTGCTCGACAGATAATTACACCTGTTTAATTTCTATTTAATTTACATCCAAAATTGTTAATTGGTCCAAATCATCCAAGCAACCTCATAGCAAATTGGTATATAATTCTATATACCTTAGATAAATTCAAATAATATAAGTGATCGTAATTACATAATTCTAGTAGAAGAGCAACGCGAAGCATTAATAAAATTAAATTATAATTCGCGTCAAAATGTAATTATTAAATTTAAATAATTACGAATAAAATTAAGAGTTTGCGTTGTGAATTATTTAGACGAACTCTTCCACTTATGAATTAAACTAAAATTTAAGCTGTAAAAATAAATTGACACACCTTAAACATTATCAATTAAATAATTACAGAAACTTTTTAAAACTTGATTAAATATTTTATTTACATTGAACACAACTATATACAGAAAAACATAATATTAATTCAAAAAATAGAAAGCAACACTTTTGTTTGCTTCTCATTATTTTATGTATATTTAATCTTTAAAAAAAAGACAATATTTTCATATACTCTAATTATTATATTTGTTTCTTTTTGCTAAAAGAATAATTCTCTTTCATTTTTTAATTATCTTAATTTTATTTAATTATCGGTTTTGTCGGATCTCAGATTACTCTCTACCATAAAATATCAGAAAAGTATATTTATAATTTTTCATATGATTTTAAGTGGTAAAAGAAAAAGTTTAAAGTAGTACCTTTTTTTTAATATACGGGATGGTGGCCTTTATTCATCAAATTCAGAGTTGTCGCGTTGCTTAGGATCATATTCATATGTCATCCGGAATTCGCTTCGTATCAGAGCGGCAACATCGGGATGGCAGGATGCATAGCTACGGACCTCTGTAGAACAATCTTCTTTATTTTAACATCAGGAAGACATCCTCAATTTGGCTTGCTTAGGCTCACTCCGATATGTACATCAGGAAGACATCCTCATTTAGGCTTGATTAGGCTCACTCCGATATGTACATCAGGAAGACATCCTCAATTAGGCTTGATTAGGCTCACTCCGATATGACCATCTCGCCTGGGCATTACTAGGGCTTTTTGGATTCATTGCACGGGCTTTCAGGAGAGCTCCTGCGTCCTCTACATCTTTTTTCAGACTCTCTTTTTTTAAACCTTATTCTTCTTGCACACCAACTCCTGCAGTGGGTGGAACTATTTTTGTCTAGTCCACTGTTATTGGATGTGAGAAGATTTTTTATTATACTTCGATAGGCCTATTAGCTAACAGTCTGCAAATGGCCCCTTACATATACTTTAATACTATTATCTGCCTTAAAGTTCGGGTGGTCTGAAAAGCCATAAATTTATCCCAACACTTTTATTGAGGCCATAAATTTATTCCAACGTTTTTATTATTTTACGATTTCTAATTATACACCACTTTCCATTGGCTTGTCATAAAACGACACCATAGTGTCTGGCTATTGTTGTTGTCTGAGATCCGAACTCTATTCAACATTATACATTCATTTTACAATACAACAATTTTTTTAAAAATATATATTTAATATTTAAAATCAACTTAATAATTTTTGTATGAACTTACACTCTTATTTTACTTAAATATATAAACATTATAATTTTACACTCATAATTATATTTTATAAAAAAATATTTATACAAACAGAAATAACCAATTACGCAATTTTACTTTGATTTAACCAACATGGTGCGGGAACATATCATAGTTATATGTTGCCCAGCCTCTCTCCCGGTAGTCAGAAAAAAAAAAAAAAACTGATTGCTGGTTTATTTTTTTTTTGTAAAAGAATGTACGTGTCCATATGACTGTGTATCTACACAGTTTTTAAACTAAGTCTGTAAAGTTCAATTATCAATGGTTCTGGTATATTTTATAAGAAGTTCTTCTATTTTTCATAACAGAAAGTTCAACACATGATAGCATAGTTGTCTGTTGACATTCACATTTATAGAAGACCTCTGTACTGAAAATCTGACGTCTTTCTCGAAGCCTTTTTTCTTTACCACACACATCTTTAATAATTTTGTAACTTTACAGTTTAAGTGCCCAAAATACATTCAAAGCTATAATTTTGTATGAAACTAATATGCCGAAATAAACCTAATTACAAGAAAAATAATGGCATACACATTTGACATATTATTTCCTCACATACAACCTTATGACACAGTGTTTTATCTAAAACACATTTTATACTGAACAAAAGTAAATACAATGCTTGTAATATGACATGTTATATTTTCACATAATTAATCTGATGTATTCAAATTATAATCAGAAAAATATTGTATACAAACTGGTTACATTATTTTATTTATTTATTTGTTACTTCTAACATATATGATACGTTAACATATACAAGCTATCTCATCTCCTTTAATATATTATTACGTAATGCTTTCCAACTTTACTCGATACGAGAAAAAAAAAAAAGAAGAAGGAGGAGAGGAGAATAAAACCAGTTTTTGACCGTCCCCGATCCTTTCGAAACGAGGGGTTGGTCAAGCTACTAATCACTTTCTGCGAGGTGATTTGTGCTGTGACAAAATTTTACGACTTCCCAAAGTATGTATTTAAAACCATTTCATGCTTGTAATTACCTTATTAATTAGTATAATTTCTTGATATACTTTCTTCTTAACTAACTGTGCATGCCTGCATGTAATTTTAAACATAATCTATGCATAAACAGTGTATGTATTTGTATCATATCTAATGTAAACCTTCTGCTTTTTTTATTATTTTGTAGGGGAAAATGGCGATTCTAGCATTTGAATTCTCCTGCCTCATACTGGAACTGAAGCGAGCGTGTCTTTTTATGCTGTCAGGTTCAAATCTAAACCAAATTGCCTTTCAGGATTTAAGAAAAAAAATGCATATAATTTTCTTTAACTGATTACATTGTATATTTTTAGACCTTTCTAACAAACACAAATTTTGATTCATGATATTGTTTACTATTAAAATGTAAACAACACGGAAATATGACTTCTACGGCCTCTCAAAATGCAAAACATGCATTACGCTGACCTTAAAATGCACCTTCATTTAATACTATTAAATAGTGTTGTCAGAAAATGCCATTGCCGAAGAAGAGAACAATTTTTGTGTCTTTAATTATTATTTATTTAGCCAACAATTCTATCTTAAAAGATTGTTAAATTTTCATATTTATTTATTTTTTTTACTGAATGAAATAAAAATTTATTTATTCAAAAATTAATTTATCATTAACATTCCGTATGTGAATGCTACTGTCTAAACATTAATGATATGTTTAAAAAGTAAGAGATACTAAATTATTATTATTAATCAAACATTAATAATTATTATTTAATTATAAAAAAATGTACTTAATACACTTGTATAATTTGAAAAAAAACAAAAGCAAATGATAATTACTACGTAACATCGTGTGCAGCCATCTATGAGTACCCGGCCGGACCAAAGAACTTCTGCCAGCAGAAAAAATCTTTGTATACTCACAAATATCTACACCCAATTGTTACAGATTAAGTTTTTTAAAAATAATTACTGTATGTACTATAAAAAAATTAAGTAAATAAATTTATTAAGCCATACTACCTATTTTAATAAAAATAAGGCCTATACATATAAATATATTTATTTATTTATTTTGTTTCCTTATGTTAAATTGGCCAAATTATATAAAAAAAATTTTATGAACTCACACACTCAAATTTATCAATACTATGTATATTTATATGTGTTAAATTTAGAATTGCATTTAATTCTAAGGATAAGTAAAGAGGAAAAAAAAAATGCTTAAATTCTAAAATAACATAAATTTATAAAATATTTTATTTAAAAAAAAAAAATCTAATTTCTAGCTGATTTCAGCAAGATGTCATTTAATATTTATATTAAATAATTTTGCTAATACATCTTATTAATTATTAAATTTGCATATTTTTATATATACAATAAAAATACATAAAATTTTACACTACAACAATGTTGTTAATTAATTTAACTTGAATTTAAGCCTACTTTAATTCTAATTGAATACCGTTAATAAAAGTAAATTAGCTTATCATGTTAAATATAATATAAACTATGTTTGTCTAATGTTAATTTTGCTGAAAATTCCATAAATTTTAACTGTAAATGCTAATTGCTATACCTTTTGTTATTTATTTTGAAAACAACACCAACTTATATTTTTATTTATTATTTTTTTTATTAAATCTAGGAACTATACACTGAGCTAGACACTCCATAAATGTGTAAAACCTAAAAATCAAAAGTTTTCCTAAATAAAACTCAAAATGCTGCTTTTTACAATATAATATTACTAATTTTATTGTTTTTGAGCATAACATCTAGTAATTATACCATACTTAATTTTTTCTTCGATTCCTTTTTCAGCCAAGAATCCTGAAGTTAATGCCTAAGTGATGACCTTGATTAACTTTGATGAATTGATAAATTTTCTACAAAAATTTTGTTGGTGTTGGTGCATACCCAGCCGTAGGCCAAAATTGCACCCTATACAGAAAGCCTTTGGTGAGAAAATTTTAATTTTACTTCAATTATTTATTTGTGTAATTTTTTTACAATAATTTTGTGTGCAATCATATGGAAATAACTTACCTTGTCCATTGTTATACATATATATGTTTTTTTAAAAACCAATGTGCTACACCAAAACCCTTTTTTTTAATTATTATTATTATTATTATTTTTTTTTTTTTAACACTTTTGTTCATAAAACTTATCCCTGCTATCTAAATTCTAGACTTTAGCATATAAGTTGTAATTGAACTACCGGAATAAATCTTAGCACTTTTTGTATATTTTATTATATTTAGGCTTATAGCTGACCGCTATCCTAATATAGAGTGCACTAATAATTTATTCCTTGTCAACCATATATTTATATAATAAGAAAAAAAAAATATGAGTATGTTATAAAGCTGTTCTAACTACCCTGAACCTATAGCTTACACCTACTCATTTTAAAGAGTAATTCTGAAATTCTGTCATCTAAATTGTAAGGCTATTAGCAAAGGCTACCCTTATAGAAGACAGAAAAAATTCTCTCTTTTTTTTTTTTTTTTTTTTTTTTTTTTTTTGAAAATAACTCCAACATTATTCACTATTAAATTAATTAAGTTTTAATGTTATTTGGCTTTGTTAAGATTTTATATTTTCTAATTCATATTCGAAAAGAAAAAAAAATATATAACTTTTGCCTGGAGAGAAATATTTCACTGCTCCATTGAAGTTTTGTGAAGCACATTTCATAATTTTATAAGTATGTTTTCGGGTGCGCCCTGCACATTTGCTCAATATTGTAACCCTGAGACAAATTGGCGTTCCCATGTTCCTATCCTTTCTTATTATTATTTTGAATTTTAAAAAGGCAAGTTATTGATTTTGTTTCAATTTTTTTTACCTAAAAGAGAAAAATTTATTTTTAAATTTTGAAATTTTTTTAAATTTTGAAATTCGATTAATTATGTATTTTGTTTTATTTTTAATACCAATTCATATCCCTTACTTGTCCCTTTGATCATCAGTTTTACCCTTTTTATTATACTTTTTTGGATACTTTTGAGCATTCTCTTTTAAATTCTCATTTTTATCCTCATTTGGATAATAACTGGCATGACTCTGAGGTTGACTATTCCTATATGGCACATGCTGAGGGAAGTAATTTGGTGGGGGTGGGGGATATGGAGAATATCCATAGTAACCACCTGTGGGTGCATAAGATTGAAAATGCCACTGCTGGTTTGGGTTAACAAATCTAGGATTAAAATTCGCTCTCGGTTGATACTGTCCATTATAAGAGTACCTTTTATTAAAATGCCGACCTGCGAAATCTCTGCTATCTTATATGTATTTTTATTATCATTTTTGTACCAGCACGTTTCTAAAGTATGCGAATTTTTTTTACATAATTCGCACCATCTGCTTGATGCAGTGTCTTTTGTTTTAACTTTCAAATTGTTTATTTCGGAAGTCAAAATTTTAATTTGCTCCGCGCTTTCCATATTTAATTTTAACAATTTGTCTAAATTTTCCTCAGTGGAGGTTTTTGTAATCGAATTAATTTCCTTTGATGCAACTTGATTGTATGCATCTTCCATTTGTTTCGCAAATTTACATGCGTCGTTGAAATTTTTCGGCGCCATTCTTCGAATGTCCAAACTTAAATCTGCCCTAACTGATTCTAAAAATCTTGTGAATTTTATCATTTCAAATAAACTACCATTACCGTTGTCAATATTTTGGCCACTTTTATCTAGGTAAAGTTTTGCAGCTGCATTGAATTCACTGATAAAATCAGCGATAGCCTGCGCAGGTTTTTGCCTAAGAGAAAAAAATTGCTTTGAGCCGCAGAAAAACTTGTTTTAGTAGAGAAAGTATCGATTAATTTTTCTTTAAATTTACCATAGTCTTTTTCTGTATTAAGATTTTCTTCGTTAGCTAATTTATCTCTAGCACTACCGACTAATTTCGTTTTCAAGAGCGCAAGTTTCGAAACATTCTCTAATTCCGTTTGTTTAATTAGATTATCGAATTCGTTCACAAAAAATTTAATATTAGACTCTTTCTTTCCGTCAAAGACGGGGATACAATTCAACAGCGTATCAACACTAGGTTGAGTCATTGTATTCTTTTTAGTTTTTTGTAGCGAATAATTTAGAGAAATAATTTTATTTTTCTGTCCTCTGGTTTTAACTCCAGAGGTATTTAAATCTACACTTCTCCTTTTAAATTTTCGCTTATTGTTGGGCATAACCTTTTAACAGAATATTTCTGTTTATCATACTTTTTTCTCTATATTGCAACATATGTATGAAAATATTCTAAATTGCATAAATACATAAAAACAACAGCACTAAAATTTAAAAAAATTTCTTAGGAGATGAAGTTGTTTTGTAGATTATTCTTTTACACACATAAATACCCCTAAAATGTTTATAATACACGTATAT
Organism: Maratus speciosus; assembly: GCA_963932465.1. Lineage (NCBI taxonomy): Eukaryota > Metazoa > Arthropoda > Arachnida > Araneae > Salticidae > Maratus > Maratus speciosus. Next base: position 288,200,730 of record OZ010794.1, read on the forward strand.
ATAAAAAAAACAACATAATTTCATTTAACAGAAAAATATCTGTCTTTTTCTACAGAAACAACAATCTTATTTTATTGTTTTTATATATAAATAATGTACTACTACTTCGTAGTACGACTCATAAATTTTCTTTTGTATCAAGGTGATACAATTTCAAAAATCATGATCTATTGACATTTCAATCATTTTTATACCAGACATATTATCAAATTTTACTTATTATTCTTATTATTATTATTTATACAGTATATATAAGAAAATTATTTTTACAAATGTGTCATCTGTGATGTGAATGCCATTATTTCTCAATGGTAACTGAGATCCAACCAAAAGAGAAAAGAGAGAGAAAAAAAAATTATAATTCCTAAATTTACCTATTATAAATCCCAAAATTATTTTTTTCATTTCCCTTTTTTTTTTTTTTTTTTTTTTTTTATTGCTAACATATATTATTCATTTTATTTATTTAAAATTATTATATGTGTGTCATTATTGTTACAATAATAAAATTAATTTTAATAAAATTTTAATCAATTAAACTTACATACCTACAATATCTTTAAAATTGTGACATTAAAATAATACTTAAATTTATTTTCCTTTATTATTATTATTATTATTATTATTATTATTATTATTTCTAATGACCTCAGATGAACGTTCCTGAGTCATAGCACCATTTTACTATGAAGGGGGGATGCTGGACAGATAATTACACCTGTTTATTTTCTATTTAATTTACATCCAAAATTGTTACTTGGTCCAAATCATCCAAGCAACCTCATAGCAAATTGGTATATAATTCTATATACCTTAGATAAATTCAAATAATATAAGTGATCATAATTACATAATTCTAGTAGAAGAGCAACGCGAAGCATTAATAAAATTAAATTATAATTCGCGTCAAAATGTAATTATTACATTTAAATAATTACGAATAAAATTAAGAGTTTGCGTTGTGAATTATTTAGACGAACTCTTCCACTTATGAATTAAACTAAAATTTAAGCTGTAAAAATAAATTGACACACCTTAAGCATTATCAATTAAATAATTACAGAAACTTTTTAAAACTTGATTAAATATTTTATTTACATTGAACACAACTATATACAGAAAAACATAATATTAATTCAAAAAATAGAAAGCAACACTTTTGTTTGCTTCTCATTATTTTATGTATATTTAATCTTAAAAAAAAAGACAATATTTTCATATACTCTAATTATTATATTTGTTTCTTTTTGCTAAAAGAATAATTCTCTTTCATTTTTTAATTACCTTAATTTTATTTAATTATCGGTTTTGTCGGATCTCAGATTACTCTCTACCATAAAATATCAGAAAAGTATATTTATAATTTTTCATATGATTTTAAGTGGTAAAAGAAAAAGTTTAAAGTAGTACCTTTTTTTTAATATACGGGATGGTGGCCTTTATTCATCAAATTCAGAGTTGTCGCGTTGCTTAGGATCATATTCATATGTCATCCGGAATTCGCTTCGTATCAGAGCGGCAACATCGGGATGGCAGGATGCATAGATACGGACCTCTGTAGAACAATCTTCTTTATTTTAACATCAGGAAGACATCCTCAATTTGGCTTGCTTAGGCTCACTCCGATATGTACATCAGGAAGACATCCTCATTTAGGCTTGATTAGGCTCACTCCGATATGTACATCAGGAAGACATCCTCAATTAGGCTTGATTAGGCTCACTCCGATATGACCATCTCGCCTGGGCATTACTAGGGCTTTTTGGATTCATTGCACGGGCTTTCAGGAGAGCTCCTGCGTCCTCTACATCTTTTTTCAGACTCTCTTTTTTTAAACCTTATTCTTCTTGCACACCAACTCCTACAGTGGGTGGAACTATTTTTGTCTAGTCCACTGTTATTGGATGTGAGAAGATTTTTTATTATACTTCGATAGGCCTATTAGCTAACAGTCTGCAAATGGCCCCTTACATATACTTTAATACTATTATCTGCCTTAAAGTTTGGGTGGTCTGAAAAGCCATAAATTTATCCCAACACTTTTATTGAGGCCATAAATTTATTACAACGTTTTTATTATTTTACGATTTCTAATTATACACCACTTTCCATTGGCTTGTCATAAAACGACACCATGGCGTCTGGCTATTGTTGTTGTCTGAGATCCGAACTCTATTCAACATTATACATTCATTTTACAATACAACAATTTTTTTAAAAATATATATTTAATATTTAAAATCAACTTAATAATTTTTGTATGAACTTACACTCTTATTTTACTTAAATATATAAACATTATAATTTTACACTCATAATTATATTTTATAAAAAAATATTTATACAAACAGAAATAACCAATTACGCAATTTTACTTTGATTTAACCAACATGGTGCGGGAACATATCATAGTTATATGTTGCCCAGCACAATGTAATTAGAGGTTCACATAGAAAGAATTGTTTTAAATACACATGTGGGAGCCCAAAGGGTTAAATGAATGACTTTTTCAAAATTTTATGATTTGTCGTATGATCTGAGGTATCCATCTATAAGTACGAAAAATTTCATGCCTGCAACCTAATTAGGGACTCACTTAGAAAGAATTGTTTAAAATACACATGTGGGAGCCCAAAGGGTTAAATTTACGACTTTTTCAAAATTTTATGATTTGTCGTATGATGTGTGGTGGTCATCTATAAGTATGCAAAATTTCAAATCTCCAACATGTGTAGTTTCTGAGAACGGGCTCTGTGACGGACAGACAGAGGAGCGAGACGAATAGGGTTTCGTCAGATGAACGAAACCCTAAAAAAGTGTTATACCGAATAGCAATATTTGATATTATTTAAGCTTCATATCTCTTTGAACTCTTATAGTATACTCATTCATACTTTTCTAGTATATAAAGCTATACCCAACCCTACGTTGTATAAATTTTTACAAAGTCTGATTATTCTTTTAGCATCGATTTTTTTGAATAATGCAGTTAATAATTCATGTATTTATTGTACGAAACCCTCTGAGCGCGATTAATACTCGCACTTGACCGTTTTTTAGGTGCGTTCGTAATTATATAAATACGTAGCACCTATAGTCGTCGTTCAGTCCGTCTGTCTGTCCGTCTGTCCGTCCGTCTGTCTGTCCGTCCGCATATAACAGAGCAAAAACTACCCGACCGAATGATCTGAAATTTTTAATATATAATTGCTGCAAAATTTTGTCGAGCCATTTCCAATCTTATGAAAATCGGATGTATAGTTTAATTACAGGGACAGTCAAAAGTTTTTCTTTACATTACGGCCAATGGGAAAAATTATTGCAAGTGAATTTTAATGATGTTACAGACTTCCGAATGGTCTGAAATTTTTAATATATAATTGCTGCAAAATTTTGTCGAGCCATTTCCAATTTTATGAAAATCGGATGTATAGTTTAATTACAGGGACACCCAAAAGTTTTCCGTTACATTACGGCCAATGGGAAAAAATTATAGCAAATGTATTTTAATGATTTTACAGCCTTCGAATGGTCTGAAATTTTTAATATATAATTGCTGCAAAATTTTGTTGAGCCATTTCCAATTTTATGAAAATCGGATGTATAGTTTAACTACAGGGACACCCAAACGTTTTCCGTTACATTATGGCCAATGGGAAAAAATTATTGCAAATGCATTTTAATGATTTTACAGCCTTCCGAATGGTCTGAAATTTTAAATATATAATTGCTGCAAAATTTTGTCGAGCCATTTCAAATTTTATGAAAATCGAATGTATAGTTTAATTACAGGGACAGTCAAAAGTTTTCCGTTACATTACGGGGAATGGGGAAAAAATTATTGTAAGTGCATTTTAATGATGTTACAGACTATGCACTTATGAAGCGCAAAAAAATATACATTCAGTACAATATGGGGTGCAAAAAATAATTATAAAACTAGTTATAGTACGAACGCACCTCATTTGCCACGTTTGACGAGCAATTTCCAACTTGTTTTAATTGAAAACACTAATGTTTTTTAACAATTAATATATTTTTCGGATTGCTTTCTAACAACACCAAAAATGACTTTTATATGAAAAATAGTAATAATATTTTAGAAGAAAGTTTTGTAATTTATTAAAAGCATTCCTTTCATATCACTCACCCTCAAGAAAAGTGACAGATCTCTCAAAAATTCATTTTGCGTTTTATTCCACTGATAAGTCTGTCACACTGTAAAAAGAAATCTGTAAAGTTACTAAAGTTTTTCTAGGAAACTGGGATTCCTAGAACATTTTATGTAACGGCAACAAGAAAAATTCCTGTAACAGACGCTGTTATAGGAACTTTTGTTGTTGCCGTTACATAAAAAGTTATAGGAATCCCAGTTTCCTATAAAAACTTTAGTAACTTTACAGATTTATTTTTTTTTACAGTGCATATGTGTGTCAGACTACATAAACAGTTTCGTAAGTGTAGTTATACGGAAAATACGTGTATTACGCTTTATGTCGATTTGTGAGCACAGATGAGGGGTGGATTGTGCAGAGAGGTAAAATGACCCAACCCTCAAAACGCGTCCTACGTCATCATTCTTAACGGTTTTATGTTTTTATTCACGTTTTTATTCCTTGTATGCAGAGCTAAGCGCTGTAATTTCATGTTACAGTAAAATCATGCAAATTTTCTTTTGCCTCTCCTGTGAAACTTACTTTTGTCGAGATGTGTCAGTTTTATTGCGGTGAGCGATATTACCTGCCTGCGATGAGTTAATAGCTGAAGAAATCGCTAAAAAATTAGTTATTTACAACAGTCTTTTGGATTCCAATAATTTCATTGATTTAAGCGTATAGTTCGATTAGATGGCTGTTAAATTTGAGTTTTATTTATACTGTCTTATTCTTTTACTTCTTTACTGGCTGAAGTTTTAATTTCGTTTTGTCATCTTGGCCGAGAAACAAATTCTGAACTATTTAAATTGTTTTAATAAGCTGTAATTATTTTTTTAACGTAAAAGTTATATACAAAGTGAGATTTCCAGAAAGAAAGAGTCAGCGTAGTTCACTTTATCATCCATTATTTTTTAACATTGTAATATACAATTTTAGAAAAGTAAGTTATAAATAAAATGAAAAAAAAAAAAACTGAACTTACAGTTTGTTGAAAGCTTAAATTTATGTTTTACTCATACTGTTTTATTATTTTATTTACGTACTGGTGAAGTTTTAGTTTCGTTTTTTCCTAAATTTGTAAAAGTAAGTAATGAATAAAGTATTTTTTTAAACTGAACTTACAATTAGTTTAAAGCCTAAAAGTAAAAAAAAAAAAAAAAAAAAAAAAAAAAAAAAAAAAAAAAAAAAAAAACCTAATGACAAATATTACATGAATTGTCAAAAAAAGAAAATAGTATAAAACCTAATATCTAAAGCCAGATTAAAGTTTTCGTCGTATAACCTTTTAAAAATCTAAAAAAAAAAAAAAAAAATTCAATGTTTTATTTCAACAGCTTGAAAAGCAATAATTTTCAAAAGAAAAAAGAAACAAACAAAAAATGTACCAATAAATTTAAATTAAAGAAGGAACAAAACATTCTGCTTAATATATTGTGTTTAATATTAAGTCATGATATATCCTACATACCGTCTCTGGAAGGGAAATTCTTCATAAGCATGTTTAACAATTTCGCTTGACAGTCTAACTTACTGGAAATTCTTTCACATTTCAAAACGTGAAATATCGTCTAGGTTAAATTGAATTTTCCAGCGTGTTATCTATCTCTCACTGAAGTTTATTACCGATTCAAAATGCATTTCTGTCTGTCCTTAAAAGTACGCATCTGAGAATAGAGAAAGTATTTTCAAAAGGAATGTCAGATTGAAAATTATTTTACATTCGTATTGAGTATCATATGAAACATTACTTTAAATAAACCACGTTGTTAAAATTTTTATGTCCCTTTTTTAGACATTTCTTTCGATTATCCAATAAGAAAATTATGTAATTTTTTTAATTCAGAGTGTTTCAAAATGAATAGTACAAAAGGAAAACATACCTGTGACTGTTGTAACGGGTTTATTTTTGAAATACAAATTTAACGTGAAACGATAACTATACAAGTTTCAAAAGATGTTCGACGTGGGGCCCTTCCGGGGCCGTCTGCAAATGACATCACACTTGGAGGGAGGAAGAGGGGTTCGTCAAATTGTGACAGTTTGTGACAAGGGGGTGGGAGGGGGTAAGAAGAAATGAGACATCATACATTTTGGTTAAGATAAAAGCATTAAAAACCAGCAGATTCAACTTTGAAGTTATTTTGAAATTAAAGTATTTGGTGTTCATAAAGTAAGGATAAGATTTAAAGCCAAATATATTAAATTCCATTTCAATTCCCAAAATACTACAGTTTTCAATTGTTCTTTCATATTAATATTTTATTACTATTGTATATTAATTATGTTTTTTGTTGTAAACCTTAACCTTATTTCATACAAAATAAGTACACGAATCATTTTTATTGTTATGCTCACAAATGTCATTAAAATACAGTTAAAGTTTATAAATAAAATTTGAAATATGATTTGTAACGTAGTGCTTTGTTTCTGAACTGCAAGTATATGTTTATGTAATATAGCGTGACATGTGACAAGGAGAGAGGGAGTGTGGTGAAGTGTGACACTTTGTGAGAAGCGGGGGGGGGGGGGGGATCAAAAATATTAAAAAAAGTGTGACATCATTTATGGACAGCCCCTCCGTGACAAGGCAAATGTCTAAGCGGTTATGAGCGATTACCGTCTATCGGACTATCCCATAGAAAATATCTTTTCCTGAGAAATTTCTTCAGCATTTGCGCATTAATTTTTAAACGTAAATACATGGCGCAGAAAATGATTTTACAATCCAGGTTTTTCTTTTCAATTGTTGATAATTAAATAACATCCTGAGTTACGAGCGATTACTGTCTATCGGGCTATCCCAGCTTGAAATATGGTTCTAAACGCCACCTTTTATACAATTTTCCGGATCCCCTAAAAAATGGAAAAACCATTCGATTTCATAGTTTCTGAATAAGAGTACTTGACAGTCTCATGCGTTTAAAGGAAAAAAAATGAATACAGAAATGTGTCAGAATGTAGCCAATTTGATTTTAGGAACAGCCTTAAACAGTGAAATTATTATAACTGCCTCCTCCCAGTGACTCCTTTAACTAGTCCTTCGTAGAGATTTGTTTCACTTATCACTTACAATTTACCTTATTTAGATTGCATTGTATCTAGAATGAAATTAAAACTTCATAAATAAATACATAAATAAAATAATATAATATAAATAAAACACAAATTTAACAGACATATAATCGAACTATACGTTTAAACCGCTCGTACGTTTAAACTAATACGTTTAAACGTACATTCATACGTTTAAACCGCTGAAATGGTTGATAGGAAAGTATCGGTTTTAATAAATTTCAAAGTTTAATTTGAATACATTACTCATATTTTTTTATATAAAAATGCTTTTTGTTGTTGACGCTGATAATGGGCAATCAAAAAAGTATATTAAATGTAAAAAAATGTATTAGAAAAAATGGCTTTCACCTACGTTCTGTAACCCGGGAAGCCAGGGTTGCATCTCCTAGTATTTTTAAAAACTTGTGAAAAGCAACCTATCGTGCAATCTATGTGTTTATACATCAAAACTATAAGCTAAGATCATTTCACACAAAGCACGTTATACCAATTTATGTGAAAAGCAAAACTGAACCTCCTTCGCTCAGATTAATGTTTGTGATGTTTTCTTATTTTAGTTCCAATGAACCCATAAAAGACATGTTTAAGAAGTAATAAAACAACTTATATCAAACAAACTAAACATTAGTATTAATCTCATCAGCTTTTTGAACATAACTTTGAACACCGGCCAAGATAACTCAAGATTTTCTTTTATGTTTATCTCTTTCGTACGGAGAGATAATATGCCATAAACATTTAGAGACGTAAATCACCGCCCCCTGAATACTAGGCCTGAGCGCTGGACCAAAAATGGCGGCTGCCGAAGGCGGATTTATTTCAGAGTGCGTACGGTCCCTTAAATATTCCTACCAATAATTTTTTGAAGTTTTTTCCGCTTCACTTTTCTGAGAATAAACAAGGTACAGAAATCTTTTATAAAATACTGGTGTCAACATTTAAGGGACCGTACCTACGCTAAAAAAAATCCGCCTTCGGCTGCCGCCATTTTTGTGTGAGCGCTCAGGCCTAGTATTCAGGGGGCGGTGCGTAAATTCCAAATGACGTAATTTTATAGTTTTGACATTGGCGTATTAAATAATTTATCTATCGCCTAATAACAAAATAGCAACATCTAAAGAAAATTTAAATTCATGAATAATATTAGGAAAACGTTAATTAGACTAAAACATGTATATATTATGTTACTCATCTCTCTATTCTAAAAAAAAGTAACTACCACTGTCACCGCCGCCGGTTTTGAAAAAATTCGGTTTTGAATTTTTTGTGACCGAAGGTTTTTCTTCGTTAATATTAAGAAAAATATTGCATACAAAAATATGAAAATCGGTGGTATTATAGAGAAATGTTTGATAAACACGCTGATGTAGACAGTTTTCAAATCGAAGAATTATGTTAAGAGATATTTAATGCTAAAGTTGGACAAAATCGTTCCATTAAAAAAGTTTTATTGGAGCAAAAACTATGCATGGGAATTTAATCATTTTTAGATCATTTTATACATTTGAAGTTCCTGGTGGGCAGACTGTATTTATTTTTTTAATTTGATTCATTTTTTGAGGTTTTATTTTCAATTTAAATTCAAATTTTCAGCATTTCGATAGATATTTTTTACATATTTTAGAAAATGGTATTAATTTAAACTGTTGCCAACTGTATAAACAGCGCAAACAATAATGTTTGCTTCAAATTAAAAATTTATTTATACGTGACTATTATAAATAGAAAAAAAACCTTTCAAATTAGAATTAAATAATTACGTATAAAAAGCAGGAACTTATTACAAATTACGTCATAAGAACTATATTTACATGTGAATTTTAAAAGAGAAAGGATATTGTAAAATAATAAATTCATTAACATACGTTAGAAGTCTTAAATAGGAGAAATTACGTCACATTTACGCCACATTACAGTTATTACATAAATTGAACAAAAAATAATATTGCAAAACAGTTTAAATTAGAAATTGCGCGAGACATTTATTTTATTTATTTATTTATTGGACAACAAACATATGACTTGTGTGCTTGACATGAGAGCCCGCTTATAAGTCAGAGACATGATAGCACTAGGAAATATTACAACACAAGAGAAATAAATACATCCTGGGAGTTCCACACCAACAGTGTGTGCAATGGAACCAGCGGGAGTCGAACCCACAATCTTCTACGCTCGCAAGTGATTAGCAGCGTGGTGCTTTGACCACTCGGCCACGGAGATCCCGTGATTTATTTGATATTTATTTGATATTTTTAGATGATCTTTTCAACTATTTTTCTTGGGACAGCGCAAATAATATTTCATTTCTAACAAAAGTATTTTCACGTGAATATTAGAAACAGAAAGAATAGTTTGGTCAATATTACGTCAGATTAAAAACGATACATTTAAAATGTCTTATTTAAAAGAACTTTCTTTTCGCTTTGTTAAAAAAAATACCGGGATACAAAGACTCTGTTTACTTAATTAATTTTATATTAACTTATTTTGAAATGTTTAACTGATTTTATTTAATCAAAAACGAAAACAGACATTGTATCTTTTAACAGCAGCCGATTTGGCCTTAAAATTCCCCAATCAAAGAGAAATGAATAGAAACCCGTGTATAGGGAGATCGCCACTGTTTTTTAAATTATAATTAAATTTTCCGAAATCCTTTAAAAGCCGATCAAATTAGCGTGCTTTTAGAGTCTGTGGTGTCTGAAGGGGGGGTTGGCGAGCGTATCTCGTAGGGGGAAGAGCCCCTAGTGAAATTTAAAAATACAGTTTTTTCCTCTTTCTTCAAATGCATATAGTCTATACTAATTATAACTTCTTACGCAATGAAAATATTTTAAATGATTCAGTGTCCATGGAGCTCCCTAAAATTTGGAAAGAAATGCTACACAGAATCATGAAACAATATTGTAAAATATTTCACGTTCACAAATTTCCCTTTTTAATATTGCAGTTAATTTCATTATCCTTGTGTTCGCGTGATTTTTGTTTTTGTTTACTAGTTTTTCGTTTGAATTTTTGAGAAAATATTTTTATCATTTTATTTTCTTGAGAATGTTGCCATCTGATGCAATGAAACATGTCGAAATATAAATAAATAAAGGTATTTTGCATTTAAAAAAAATTCATTTATCACTTATGGCAGTAATTGAGTATTTTCATATTTTGAAATGATTTTTATATATAGTTTATATAGTCTTAAGTAATAAGTTTAAAAATAGTTATAATTAATATTTTTTCTTAGTTCAATTGCTTTAGAGAATTAGAAAAATAATATTTTAAAGAAAGCATTATTAAATAATAAAGAAATTTCGAATAAAGATTATTTTATTTTATTTATTTATTTATTTTTAGCTGAAAATTAAAAGTTACTGCCGAAATTGGCAAAATTTGAAATCATCCCACTGCATGTGAGTATTTTTGAGAATATATCTTTTTGAGCAGATATTTTTTCAAGCACAAAGCTGAGTTTTTCAGTTATTTCAGTAAAGAAATTAATTTGGCGTTCATTTTGGATTTTTTGAACGATTTCGGCGATCGTTGAAATTTCTTTAGAGAATTCATTGATCTCATAGAGATGTTTAGTGATCATTTCTCATTATTTTTAGAATTATTAGGGGGTGAGGGTTTTACAGTTTCTTTGAGAATTTTAGGTGGAATGATCTTGATTTTAGAATTAAGGGACTTTTTTGAGATAGCAGTAGCTTCAACAAAGGCTTTTTTGAATATGGGTCTTATAGGGAATTTAACGCAACATTTATAAGTAGAGTGATGCGATAAACAGTAGTTTACGCATTTTGGGGCTAGCTTGGGTAGCTGAGGAGAGGTTTTAGTAGGATAATCTTTAGAAAAATGTCTCCGATGCAGGCTATACAACGCGGTTTGATAGCACGCTTAGCCTTACTTTTCATGAAACCACATTTGAAATAAAAAGAATATCTTATAATTTTTTTGGTTTGAAAATACTAATGAACAGGGAATTAAATTAATCAGTTAAGAAACGTAGATTATATTTTTAACTTCTTTCTTTTCCAATATGGGATGTTAATACCATTTCACATTTACTTCAGGAATCTCATACAAATATAGTTTACATGTTGCAAATAACTTTTCTTTCTAGATTTTATAATAAATTTCATTTAATAAACTATTAACGGTGTTCATCAGACTGGGTTTTCATCAGCATTCTGGTGGACGCATGAAAAATTCTCCAAAATACAAGTAAAATGAAATATAAAAAAATTGACTAATGCAGTTGAAAAATTATATCCAGAGTAACTTTGCTAGATAGCTCTAATTTTCTTAGTGCTTACAATGACTTGAAAATAATCGTGTCTCACTTTAGTCCCATAGCCATTTTAAATTCTCGTTTCAAGAAAGCTTAATAGTATCCCTTTAATGAATTTTTGAAATTGGAAAGTGTCATATCATTTTTATATATCTACAGGCATCTAAACTCCCCATCAAAAGCTATTCTAACAAAGCACGTTTTAAGAATATATGTGAAACGCAAAATCATACCAAATCTACCAGATTAACTTTTCAACTATTTGATTTTTTTTGCAAAACACATGTTTAGGAAGTAATAAAACTATCCATGTCAAACAAAACTAAACATTACTACTAATCTCATGATGCTTTTGGACGTAGGATTGGACATGCGCCATGATAACATTTCTTTTCATTTTCTTTTAAAGCAGAGATAATAATAAATATTGCTATTAAATTCTGTATCTATTAGTGCGTTTAATGATTTATCTGGAAACTATTAAAAAAAAAATGGTAGCAGTTAAAGAAGATTCTTATTGAAAAATAATGTAACAAATGGACCCATATAACAAAAATGCTATAATAAAATTCATGAGAATGAAAAAAAAATATTTTTTTATTGTAAGAACGCTAATTAAAAACATCTTTTTAATTGTATGAATTTTTGCTTTGATGAGCGTATTGTAATTGTATGAATTTTTGCTTTGATGAGCGTATTGTAATTGTATGAATTTTTGCTTTGATAAGCGTATTGTAATTGTATGAATTTTTGCTTTGAGGCATAAAACAAACAGAGTGAAAAATTATTCAACCCAGGATTCGAAATCGGTTCACGGGCGTAACGCACCATGCTCTACTAATTGAGCTCTTCGGCCGATATCCAGTTTGGCATCTCTCACTCTTATAAATTGGAAGGCTGCATCTGCAGCAAAAAGCGGAATATCTTCAAGAGCCACAAACCTGTGACAAACATGAGAGGAAATTCACCCAGCATTCGGTGAAATGATATGTAATTTTGTATCTACAAAATACGCTTGAAATTTTGATTTTTTAATTGCACGAATTTTTAGAGAATTAAAATTTTAGAGTATTTAGATAATTAAATTATTGGTTTTACGCCTAGTTAACATCGCAAAAATTAGTGCAATTAAAAAATTTAATATTCCGGGTGTATTTTATAGATATAAAATTATATCTGTAAATCATTTTACCGATGCTGGGTTAATTTCATCTCATATTTGCCATAGGCTTGTGGCTCATGAAGATATTCCAACTTGTGCTTCACATGCAGCATTGCCAGCCAACGTAAGAGTAAGGAGTACCAGATTGAGTATGCAATCCCGCAATTAGCGCAAATTGGGTGGGTGGGTGGGTGGGTGGGGGGGGAGGGGATTTTGCCTGAGAAAGGAAAATTTTTTGTTAAAGGGTCGACAGCACATTTTACGAGTTTAGATAATTAAATTGTTAAAGAAATTATTTTGATATAAAATTCTGAATAAATTTAACACAATTATAAGAATTTTAGAGTTTAGAATTACTTAAGAGTAAAAAGAAAAATATTAATTGTCTTGTTAATTTTATTTATAGATTTTTTTAAATCTCATCATGGGACAAAATTCAGAGCAATATCCTGTAAGTCAGGAAATTTTTATGACTTATATAAAAAAATTCTTAAAGATTATTTTAAAGTGATATACTTAATTTTATAAAGTAGGTAGACTCCTCAAAACGTAAAAAGCAATTTAAAATACTAAATTTTTTTGTGGTATTTCTTATAATCTACTGTTTTAATTTTCAGAGAATGATTAAGATATAAAATTCATACATATTTACAATAACTAAGATTCTAAATTTTACGTGATACTAAAGTTCATAAATATCCGTATCTAGATTTCGGCTATTGATAAATTAATTAATTCTGTGTAAAATAGTAAATACAGCTGTTACTCTCTTAGTTATGTCCATCATCCTTAAGATAATGTTTAGAAATTATCTTTCATTTTAGGATGGGGAAATGTGCACTAGGGTAAGACGAAAAAATTCAAAAATATTTCTCTTTACTCCTATACCGCGGAAAAGTTATGAATTAAAGAAACAAACCATTATAAAAAAAGCTAAGAAATTTATTGATATATTCCGGTTGTACATAGGTCGTAAAGTTCATATAAATTGGGTAAAATTCACTACAGTAGAATCCCGATTATCCGAGTCCCGCTTAATCGAGTTTCTGCTTTAACCGAGTTATTTTCTTCTGATCGACTGATGGCTTCAATTATTATGAAACAGCTATTATAAATGAAGTGTTAGGTGAAGATAAAAGGGCAGTCGTAAAAAGTTAGCACCCTGATTTTTTGGCCAGAATGGGCCATAATATAAAAAAAAACCCTGACCTTTACCAACTGACTGTAATTTAAAATGCAACTTTATGATCATTACAAAGTTCTTTTTTATGCTTACGAGTACATCTTCATTTGAAATATACTCAGAGTTGCCAAGTCTCCAGCTTTTTGTACACCACTATTATCTTACAGAAAATCTTGCTCTTTTAAATCACCGAAATGTTTCAATTAAATAAAGTAACATTTTCTGTATTAAAATACTGGTATCCAAAAAGCCGGAGACTTGGCAGCTCTGTATACTCCTGTTCAGTTTGGAGTTCATTAACCATTCACTCTCAGCATCAGTCTTCGAAGAATTACCCGAGTTAAGTTGATGTTATAGGTTTTACTTCAGAATATTTCAGTTTTTTTTTTAAAGTTTATTCCATGGAATTTTCAGCTTTTCCTTCTAATAAACAATTCTCATCTCAGCAATGGCTATCTTTCTTAATTATGTACAGTCTCAATTTATACTATTGTTATATTCTCACATATCCAGGGTTTTGTACACTCAACACCGAAAAATGCTACTCGTATGTAAAAAAACAAACAAAGTAGATGATTGCTACAAGTATTCAATTGTTTTGTTTAGAGACGCTTTGTTTCAAAGTTTCTTGTACAAAATTCGTAGTTTGTTCTTTTTGCCATAGAACTCAATTACAAATGGAACGATTTTGTAATCGGAAACTGTAGGGATCGATGCTGTCTCACACAAGACTTTTATTTTGCGAGTCAGTAATCCTGAGACATGTTAAAAAAACTTTCTGAGGCACATTAAAACTTTCGCTCTTGTTGGTCACTTCTAGAGACAAAATACGCCTTTTCTTCAAATAGCACCCAATAACGTCTTCATATGTGATAAGCTTATCTTCTTTAAGGTCGTTAAATTGATCAAATTGAGGACATTGAAATAGCTGTGTTGTGATTCTTACATTCAAGAAAATATTTGTTTCAGACATTTTTAGGCCCTCCCTATTGTGCAGTGAATTATATATCGAGAGACGTCTAAATTCTCTCACTAATATTATCTTTCAGAAACACGTGTTAGTAAGAATATGTGTAAAAAGTAAAAGTTTATTTCCAGCTTACGTCTCTCTGATTAACGTTTCTGCTATTCTTTCTGTTCCGGTTCCAATGAACAGAAAACACATGTTAAAGAAGTAATCAAATAACTCATATTAAACAAAACAAAACATTAATGTTAAACTCAACATTTTTCTTGATGTAACTTTGAACACATGCCAAGATAAACATTTGTTTTCATGTTTATCTCATTTACGGAAGGAAAATATGTCATGTACAATTTCAGACTTAATTGCAAAATGATTTGCTATTATATTTTGTGTCTGTTAGTGTGTTTATTTATTTATGTGACATCGATAGAGGAAATGGAGTATTACAAAAAATTCATTTGACGAATTCATAATGTGAATATAAATGAAATAATAAAATTTTTGAGAACCAAAAATTACTAAATACATTATTTAAAATACGAGAGAATTAAAAAAAAAATTGTAACAAGTCTTTCTATCTGGAAATTTCATACAAATGTTAAATTACTGAATGATTTAGAAGGTCTAGAAGCATTCGCTAGCAAAATTAATTAAAATAATTATAGTAATGTGCATTTTTTGAAAGTGAGAAAATAAGAATCATTACATTGTTAATTTGGAAAAATTTGAAGAAGATATCTATAGAAATAAAAAAAGTTTCGCTTCGTGCGTGTGTGTGTCTTTCCGCGATGGCTAGCAAAATCTACTGAACGTACAAGGCTGAAAATTCTTGTTTCAATAGTCCAAGGCCTCTCCTAAAGCACACGAGATTCAAAATTTTAATATATTTTTAATTAATCAAGATATTAATTAAAAACGGCAATGAACTCTCATAAAAAATTCGTCTTTTTCATGCGAGCTCACAAAAGCTCTGGCGCATCCCCAGAAACTCATTTCTGCATTGGGAGGAAGCGAACATCGAAGCGTAGAACCGACCGTTCGAGTTTCTTTGTGTTTTTTCATAGTTTTGATTTAACCTTAATCGACCAAACCACTCCGTACAGTTTAAATTAGATGACATATCCCTAAAGATCGTATTTCTACGTCTCAAATGTTGCAATCAGTTCGAAAAAATATCCCGGTTAACATTTTGAGAAAAAAACATTTTAAAAAGTGTCGTTTTTCCGAAAAACGTTTTTCTTCCTCATGTCAACGCCCCTCCTGGACGCAATTTTATACAAACCAAAAGCATGTATTTAAGCTGCGAAAAGACCATCCTTCTAACTGTTATTAGTATCGGCGTCTATTCTTGTGGCCACGCGGTGTTTTTTATCTTTAGTGACTTTAAAAGGAAAGGGACTGATGTACTTCAAACGAGGAACCTTTCCGTCAAGTACAGTTGATCTTCTGACCCATTGTTGATTCCGCTCATTCTTTTGCGAGTAAACCGAAGAAGGGTCCAGAACAAAAGATTTCCAAGAAAAATGTAGGATGGCAAAACAAGTGTTTGCACGGAGTCTTAAAGTGGTATATCTGTTCTAATCGGTGGTGTAATCGGTTTTAAAAAATACTAATTTTAATCCTTTCAAATACACCTGCTAACGCAGGTTACTTCGCACCTCACGGAGACGATATTTTTTCGCCGCTAAAAGTAACTAAACGTCCGTATTTTATCACAATCTTTTTATAGTATTCCAATACACCAGATTTATATCATCTACAAAAATTTCGAAACTTTCGGAAGGATAAAACTATTTTTCACAAAATACAATGTTTTAAAGTTTCGACGAAAACAGTAAAAACCCGAGTGTTTCGTCGCGGTTTCGCTCGCTTTCCAGACAGTCAGAGAACACGCATTTTATGTAACGCATCTGTAAAGACTTGGGTGGTCTCACAATATTCCCTGCAGAGAACCCTCAGTGGCACAGATTCACTATATAGGAAAATCTAATGTGTTTCCAAAGCAGAGCGAAAATATAGCTAAGTTCACTAATCTGAACGGTAAGATAAAACGAACCAGTCGATCACCATCAATCTACTACATTTGATAGTCTACGACAGTTCGCTAATGCAAGGGACCACCGGTGGTGTCTTTGATGCATCGCGTGAGAAATATCAAGCATATTTTCACACGAGAAGATTTCCTCACGCAGGCTCCGTGTGCAAAGATGGAGGAGGCCTCTGGCCGACCACTCAGTGAATAGCTGTCGAAGATTTCTGACAGGAGAAGACGGCGAGTGGCTAAGAGACTCACTATTGTTTTAGAACAAGCTAAATTGAATATATAGGAGACGAGGATGATTTTTAGTTAGAAAAATTCTAGACTCCAGAGAGAGTTGCAATCAGGTTGGACCTGAAAAGGTGAGGTAAAATCTCTCCGGGGTGAACTCTAGGTTTCACGGACAACCGACCCGAGTAGAATAACAGCCGAGACAGCTAAGAGACTGCATCCAGGCCGATAACAGATAAAAGGTAACTGCGGTTTTGGTACAGAGTGCCATAGCAGTACAGAGATCTTTATTTCTAGCAAGAACAATCGTCTATTGATTGTTTATAAATCTCAAAGGACATTGATCAGCTAACCTCTTAATTGCAGTGAAGCAATATTCAGTATTTTTCTCAAAGGGGCTTATGTAACAAGCTGCCACCTTCTCATAAACTTTGTTTTGAATTTGCATCTAATCATTTCAACATTATAATTTGTTGTGTTGTATATAATTACCAATTATTTAGCCAAGAGATAATTTGTTTATCTTAGCAAATAAAATCTTTTTGTCTTCAATCTAAATGAATATTGGTTTTTATGCCTTCGAAGTAATACCGCTCACCGCTACCACATTCTTAAGATTTCGCACACATCTCTAAGCATTTAGACATTTATAGGCTGTGAAATTTATTACATTTTTGTGAAAAATAACATTTTGTAACGAAAGGAGAAATCATGTTACTCAAATGAAAAAGCCTTCTTGCGAGCACTTTTACCAATAAAAATGAATACTTTTTTCGCGATTTCTTTCATTTAAAACTAGTAAATCTGCAGATCAGGAGCCTCAACGTCATCTTTGCAAGTCATTGTTTTTTAACACTCATTGCGTAATATTCATCTTCCTACAAATCGCTTTTTAAAGTTTTCAAATTACATAAATATTTATAAGGATACAAAATACTTCGTAAAGTTTCAGAAATTAAATGTGTTAAACAAGTGGTTATACGCTGATGTTTTGAAATTCTGATGAGCGGCTTCTTCTGGTAACTTTTTAAATCAAAAATTGCATTTCTTCAGGGGGGCTCTGTCCCCCTGAACCCCCCGTAGTCTATTTAAATTTACATTCGTAATTTTTTATTGATTGTGCGGATGGTTATAGTATATCATAGATTTTTTTGCGCTGTGATTTATAAGGATAAGCATAAGTTTTTTTTTATAAATTAATAAATTTAAAATAAAATCCTCGTGTTAAACATACGCAAACAATAAATCTTGAAGTGACGCCAAAAATGTAACCTTAAAATCCGCTACGTTCAGGGTTCGCAAAGCTGGGCCCAGTTCGAAAAAACCCGGTGGGTTTTTTCAGAATGGGCCCACTTGAAAAAGACCACTGAAAAACCCATAATGTGGGTTTTTTCAATTTTCAGAAATATTTGAAATTTAAAACTACATATACATTTAATGAATTTAAGCCATTTCAGTTAATTTTGAAAAAAAATTAATATATAAAAGCCATTACATAAACACCCGAAGTAAAATAAAAATGTATTTTAGCACATTGAAATACTTTACTAACATAGAACATAGTAGGCAACATACATAGTACATAATTATAGGTAAAGGCATATCATAAGAATGTCTTTATATAAAAAATTCAAATGAACTATATTCATGAAAATAAAAGGTATGTATTTTTACTTTCTTCTATCTTTATAAGAAGAAAGTATTTAATTTGTGAAAAACTTCGACTTCCAGTTTACGACGGATTTATACGTTTTAAAAAGGTCCTGAAGACGATTTGATGGTTTTTAGAAAATATCTGTCTGTATGTGACAAAAGTTTTTTGGGTGCTCTATCTCAAGAACTAATGCACAGAATTTCACAAAACTTTAGATTCAGTTAGACCTTGATGTAAACTAATGCTGATTAGTTTTTGGTGTATATTGCCTAACAGGTGGTGCGGCTATGCTGCATTTATCCCAATTTTTGCAATAGCTTTATCTCAGGAACTAATGCACGGATTTTGATCAAACTTCAGATTCAGTTACAAGTTAAGTTGTTGCTTATCAAGTTTTGGTGTTTATCGCCCAACTGGTAGTGCTGTTATGCTGCATTTTTTCACGATTTCAGCAATAACTCTTATCTCAAGAACTAATGTACGGAATTGAATAAAAATTTAGATTCAGTTAAACCTTGATATAAACTGGTGCTGATTAGTTTTTGGTGAATATCACCCAACAGTGGCTCTGTTGTGCTGCATTTTGTATGATTTCTGCAATATCTCAAGAATTAATGCATGAATTTTCATCAAATTTCAGATTCAGTTAGACGTTGACGTAAGCTGTTACTGATTAGGTTTAGGTGTAAATTGCACATCAGGTAGTGTTAGTATGCTGAATTTTTCACGATTTTTGCAAAATCTATGTCTCAAAAATTAATGCACGTAATTTAATCAAACTTAATATTCTGTTTCATTTTCATGTAAATAGATCCTTATTAGACTTAGATGTAAATTTAACTACAAGTGTTCATTTTATACCGTTTGTGTTTGGGTTAGAAATGTTGGTTGTGGACTTCTAACAGGGTGGGCTCCAAAATTCAATGATTTGTTCAAAACAATGTGTACTTACATGTTACATCTTCTTGTTAAATGCATCCAATTCAACGAACCTATATTTTACAATCCTCGTGATGGACATAGATGTGGCACTGTGATAGCGAATTTTGAATTATTAACACGTATGACATAGAGGAAAGTTTTGGAATTGGCACATCCGACTAGTTTACCACTTTTTTTCTTCCTACTTATATATTTTAAATATTAATATTCTATTCATTATTTGATTTTAAAGCAAATTAACTATTTTATATCTTCTATTATATTTAAAACTAATTTGTGAGAAACAGTGACACTTAATTAATTTAAATTCATATAACTTATACAATTTATAACTTGTAAAATAGCATTACAATTATATTGCATATAAGGGAACACAATGTATTTTTTATGTACAATATATATAATATATAAATAATGTAGTATACAATAATGTAACATCGCATATATTGTACTTTTGAAAAAACCCAATTTTCCCCGGGGAAAATTGGGTTTTTCATGAAAAAACCCGAAAAAACCCATGTGGGTTGGGTTTTTTCAAAAAAACCCGGGTTTTTGCGAACCCTGGCTACGTTTGACCCAAACACAACGGCGTGCTTAATAAAAGAAAGAAAGAAAAGAAAAATATTTTTAGTAATACAGTTTTTAATTCATAATACGATGAAATGCTACTTTAGAATGCTTAAATATAAGCAGATCATTTACATTTTACAGAAAAAATGCACGGATGAAGTCAAAGAATTCGGTCCCTGTTCCACGTGCTTGTTATGTCTGGGAATGAGGGCATTTAAATCTGAGCGGTAACGCACATACACAGACAATAAATCTTGAAGTGACGCCAAAAATGTAACCCTAAAATCCGCTACATTCGGCACAACACAACGACGTGCTTAAAAAACAGAACAATATTTTTAGTAATACAGTTTCATAATACAATGAAATGCTACCTTAGGATGCTTATTGCTTAAATATAAACAGATCGTTTTCATTTTACAGAAAAAATGCACGGATGAAGTCAAAGAATGTCGTGCTTGTTTTGTTTGGACCGAATGAGGGCATTTAAATCTGAGCGATAACGCACATCGTATTGCAAACTGTTTTTTACGGCATACTGCATCTCCATCTATCTCTTTCCTCTGTGAATAATAGTTAATTTTATTTTAGCCAAGATCTTTTTATTCCAACACCTTTTTTTTTTTTTTTTTTTTTTTTTTTGGATAAATGACGTCTAATTCACCTGCTATTCGTACTTACTCAAAACCTTTCATCTTGTTATATTAAGAAATACTTGAGAGTTTTCTTCTTATTCCCAATATGTCGCCATATTAATTTTTTTATTCTTCATTTTTTTTTTTTCATTTTTCTGTTTCACGTCAAAATCTTTCAATTGAAAATTGTTTAAGAAAAAATATTTTTCAGGGTTTTGATTTTCTTGGCAACGATTAAAGAAACATTGATAAATTTTATGAAAAAATGTCACATTATTCTCTATGAAAATAATGAACATTTGTATTTTTAAGCAAAATATTTGAATAAAATAAATAAAATAGTGCCTATTTTTATTTCTGGGGCTAATATCCATCTATATGCAAAAATACAAATGCATTAATTCATCCGTTTTGACGTTGGCTTTACTGAAACATTATAGACGCATTTATACTAATATTATTAAGACCAAAATACTAATATTATTAAGACCAAATAAATTGCTAGGCAACTGATGAAAGAAAAGGTAAAAAATGAAATATGTATTATGTCAAATTGATAAAACAAAATGCTTTATATTATTGGAAAACATGCAAAAAGTTCCCCCAAAAATTATAAACCTAATTTAAAAAATCTCGCAAATATATTGACATAATTTCAAACTAATTGGAATAATTTAATAATCTTATTTAAAAATTTCAGCATCCAAAATTTACCATTTAAATCCATTTTTTATATGAGCCATTTCTTTCAACAAATGAAAATTTGAAAATCGTCTGACTTGCCATAGAAAAGCATTACAGAGCAAAATATAATGTTCTATATTTCCCGAACGAATGAACCAAATTTAACCAAAAACTATACAGCTAAGTCCTAGTACCTCATCAACATGCCTAATTAATTTCAAGCCGATCGGATGCTTTTTGCGGCAGTTATCGCGGAACAGACAGACAGACAGACAAACGGAAATCAAAACTTTTCGTGTCTCCACAGTAAGCTTTCACTGACGTTTCGGCAAATATAAATTCAGACAAAATTGAGTTACAAATACTTAATCATTCAAATTTAAGGTTCATTTAAGTTTATTATCACGGGCCCGGGCAAAACCGAACAGATCAGCTAGTTATGAATTTAAAAATAAATCCCTGCCGGCTCGGGCCTACAGGTAGAGGTAGATTTCGATGTTAAGTACTAAATTCTCCAACAAAACTTAAATCAAGATTAGAGATAAAACCCAGTTTCTTCACAAAGAGCGAGCTGTAGGGAGCTAAACTTTTTGTGAAAATTGTAATATACACGAATACACACACACATATATATGGAATAGGTTTAAAAAATGGCTACAAAAAATTCAGAGAACCTTAACGTGTTAAAATATGTTAATATTTCCATAGTCAGGTTTTTATCATGTTTTAATACGTTTCTTCAAACTTACATGGCGTTACATATTCACCTGCTGAGGTCCATTATATTTCCAATATGACGCAATATACATATTTTTTTAATTCGCCAAACTATTTATTTTGAGTTTTCATGCTGAAATCTTGCTCTAGGAAACTTATGACGTAATATTCAATTTGTTTTCAATTTGTCAAACTATTTAATTTTACACGTGAAAATTTTGCAAAAGAAAAGTAATTGTTGTGGTGAGAATTTTATTATTATTATTTTTTTTTAATTGTTGGCAACTGCTATAACGAAAAACTTTTATTTTTTTCCTGCCATTGTTGTGTAAGAGCTGGTTTTATCAGAATCATGTTAAGACAGTATTCAAAATTTTGAACCCTCCCCATTTCCACCCTCTTGGGCCGATTTCGCCCATTTTCAATCCCCGCCGAGATATTAGCCATCTCAAAGTTGTTGGCGAGTTTGAAGACGATTCGTGCATAATTGCGACTTTTATCGTGCGGACAAAATTTAGTACATACATACATACATACATATATATATATATATATATATATATATATATATATATATATATATATATATAGGGTGTTCCGTTAAAGAGGTCCAATATTAATAGGGGTAATAGAGGAGATCACATGGAGCATAAATCAGTATATAAAGCCTGGTCGGATCTCAATAGTTTTCAAGTTACAGCAAATAGAATGAAAATTCGGAAAATTGTAAAAGAACCCTCATTGCTAAACTATCGATAATGCTACATAAAAACGAAGCACATATTTAGAAAGAGCAGAAAAAAACCTACAAAATGACATCAATTGTGTTAAAATAGCAATATTTATTGACGAGTTACAAGCCCTGAAACAGTGAAAAAAGTACGAAATCCAATATACATCAAAATAGTTAATCGTTAATTCCAAAAAGACAACTCTAGCTACAACAAGGAAAATGTAGTAAAATTTGGTCCATTCCGAAAACTTTCGAAAAAGCTTACAATGAACCATATCGGTTTAATTGTGTGAGAGAAATTAATCAGTTTCTTAGTTACAACTCCGCTTTCTTTGACACTAGCAAAGGTTAAACTCCGCCCATCACGATTGGAAACACCGCCTTTTTAATTACTCTCAACTATACATTTTCGATCATGCTTCTTCTGAGATGCAACATTTTTAATTATTCAAGAGTTGAATGAACCAAAATAACTTTACAATAATAGTCTACATTTTAAAGTGGTCTTTTATTGATATAAAGCTTAAGTTAAATTCTTTAAAATTAAACTGGTGGTGAAAATTCGGAAATAATTAAAAATATTGCGATTTGTAGCTATGCAAGAAGTTTCAGTACATGTTTTACATGGACAATTATTGTATGTATATGTGCATCATAATTTATGATAGGAAATAATAATAACAAATAGCATAATAATTTTATTAATTATAAATTTAAAAAAGACACTAAATTTTAAATTAATTCATACAAACTTTGTAATTTACAATTTGAGTACACCACAGTCTGTGACTTACAAAATACTGTGCCAAAAAGTGTTGAAAATAAAAGAAAAATGACAAATAAAGAATTACATTCCACGTACTTTATGACATATGTGAAGCATAGTCTTCTGGCCTGCGATGCACAGTTCAATGTCGGAAGGCAGACGAACGGACATTATTATAATAGGTGTTCGAAGTTGCGCCCATTAACAGAATCGCACAGCCGACAGCGACGTCGTAAAGATTGGCGAACACGCCGAAAAACTCCGACGGAGTTGGGAATGTCTCCTGCAGCGACAACGATTCGCGCTAGTAAATCCTCCGGTGTATCCACAGGCGTTTCATACACCAGCGATTTAAGGTGTCCCCAAACAAAAAAGTCTAACGGATTGAGGTCTGGAGAGCGTGCAGGCCAAGCAACAGGTCCACTGCGTCCAATCCATTTCCCAGGATATGTTGAATTGAGGTGATTGCGAACACCTATGAAAAAATGTGCCGGTGCGCCATCGTGCATAAACCACATATTGTGGCGCAATGTTGCTGGCACATTTTGCAGTAACTGCGGTAAGATATCCCGTAGGAAAACCAAGTACGTACTGCCATTGAGTACATCTGGGAGTAAATATGGTCCTATGAGATAATCGCCGAGGACACCTGCCCATATGTTCACACTGAACTTTTGTTGTGCGTTCGACGGGAAAACAGTGTGCGGATTTGTATATGACCATGTGTGCATATTGTGCGTGTTTACCACGCCCTCTCTCGTAAATGTTGCTTCATCAGTAAATAAAATAATTTCCAGAAATTGTGGATTATTTTCTGTTACATTAAGCAACCAGCGTACGAATTCTGTCCGCTGAGCACAATCTGTTACTGATAACAGTTGTACCCGCTGCACATGAAAGGGGTGCATGTTTTCTGCACGCAGAACACGCCACACACTTTGGTGAGAAACACCGACTTCAGACGCAGCAGCTCGTGTACTCGTGGAGGGGTTATCTTTAAAAATATTCAGTACATCTTCTTCCATTGCAGGTGTTCGTACATGTCGAGGTTTCCCTGCATCAATGCTTGCTGTATTAAACGATCCAGTCTCCCGTAATCGTCTATCGATTTTTATGAAGAGTTTCGAACTTGGGCAACGTCTCCTTGGAAATTGCTCACGGTACATGCGCTGTACTAGACATGCATTTCCATGAGCTTGCCCGTACATCAGATGCATGTCCGCATATTCTTCGTTAGAGTATTCCGGCATAATTATTATACATCAACTTACTACAATCCCACTTACAACAGCCTCCCTTTAACATAACGCCCACTGATGACTGCTGTTTTATTACACTTTTCTTCCTATACACATAGAAAATTTGCATAAAAAGTACTTCTTCTTCATCATCCTGAAAGTTCATGGAGGAAACGCAGCAGTCACGGAGTTTGCTTTAAGACAAGGCGAGAGCTGCACAATATGTCATTCACTTGACCAGACTGAATAATGAAAGGGTATTGATAGAGGTTGATCAGAAATGTATAATTGAAAGATATTAAAACGGGGTGTTTACAATCGTCATGGGCGGAGTTTCGCCCTTTCCGAGCGTGCAACAGTACAGAGTTGTAACTAGGGAACTGCTTGATTTCTCCCATACAATTAAACTGATATGGTTTATTGTCAGCTTCTTCGAAAGCTTTCGGAATGGACCAAATTTTATAACATTTTCCTTGATGTAGGTAGAGTTGCATTTTTGGAATTAACGATTAACTATTTTGCTAAATATTTGATTTTGTATTTTTTCCCTGTTTCAGAGCTTGTAACTCGCCATTAATTCTCAATATTCTAAAACAACTTATGTCATTTAGTAGGATTTTTTCTGCTCTTTCTAAATATGTGCTTCGTTTTTATGTAGCATTATCGATAGTTTAGCAATGAGGGTTTTTTTTACAAATTTCCGATTTTTCATTCTATTTGCTGTAACTTGAAAATTATTGAGATCCGGCCAGGCATTATATACTGATTTATGCTCCGTGTGATCTCCTCTATTACCCCTATTAATATTGGACCCCTTTAACGGAACACCCTGTATATATATATATAAACTTTTTAGGTGGGGGTGGTTTTGGGTTCCTGGGGTCCTATAATGAAAAGTTATGAAGGAATTTTTCAAAAGTCGCACCATGGTAACGTCTGCAATAGGTAGTATTTCTTACGAAATCTACCTAAAATTTGGTTTTTAGGTGCGTTCGTAATTATATAAATACGTAGCACCTATAGTCGTCGTTCGGACCGTCTATCTGTCTGTCCGTCCGCATATAAAATAGCAAAAACTACCCAAACGAATAGTCTGAAATTTCAAATATATAATTGTTGCAAAATTTTGTTGAGTCATTTCAAATTTTGTGAAAATTGGATGTATAGTTTAATTGCACATACAGTCAAAATTTTTTCGTTACATTACGGCAAATGGGAAAAATTTATTTCAAGTGCATTTTAATGATTGTACAGCCTTTCGAACAGAATGAAATGGATATGCACTTATGAAGTGCACTAAAATATTCATTCAAAACAATATGCGGTGCAAAAAATATTTATAAAACTAGTTATAGTACGAACGCACCTTATTTGCCACATTTGACGTGCAATTTCCAACTTGTTTTTTGTTGTTGTCGTTCTGATACAACTCAACAGGAAAAATAATTTTCGCATTGATTAGTTTACTTTAATTCCAGATTATGTTATAATTTCGACAAGTAATTCGTTTGACTGTCACCGACGCTCTTCCTTAAACAATATCCAAATTTCCAGAGTTTACTTCTATTTGATAAAAACAAATTTGATTCATGTAAAATACTAAATATAATAAACTGTAGGACCGTTACGTCTTAACATGTAGTTTTAATCTTGAACTTTGATACATACACAAAGAATTTTACATAAAGAGTTTTGTAAAAGAAGAAGAGTTTGTGAAAGAAGAACGTTTTGACATATTGAATAAAGTGGGGGAAATTATCATATAAAAGACATAAGAAAAGTTTCGCGAATGAAAAAAAATTATCTTAAATATGAGACATATTCTGAAAATGTATAAGTGTCCATCTAAATATTTTTAACCCTTAAATGCGCGATTTTTTATTTTGTTTCGAAAATATATATATATATATAATCCTCTGTAAGGTTTATTACACAGGAAAAATAGTGAAAAAAATTCAGATGTACATTTTTCATATAATACGTCAATCTTTTCTTCTGTTGCACATCTGCAATATAAGTAAAAACTAATGTCGTGTGGCTGTTTTAAGCTAAAATATTGCAAATTAGCATGCATTTTAATAAGTATGTCTCCAAATACCGTATTTTATATAATTATTTATTTTATAAAACTTAACATATAACCCTTTAATTCTCATGATAGAATACATTCTAGAAATTACGTAGTTCAGATAATCTGATTTAACACCAGCAAGTTTCAATGATTAATTTTGCTTTATTTTTATACAGAATGTCTGTTATTAATTAAAATAAATATTGCTATTTTAATTTTCTGGTGTAAAATTAGGTACATACAAATAAAAAAGATCAATTAAATTCAAAACACTGTTGTTTGCATATATGCAAAGCTGCGATCTAAAGGGTTAACACGGGAGGACGCTCGTCGGGACTGACAGACCGGGAGTGCGTATTTTTTTTTTTAAGTAATCTTCAACTTATTTTATCGCAGAATTGTCTACAACTAAATAAGGTGACGATTATTATTAGTATTTATTGGTGACAAAGTAAAAACCATTTATATGCGCGCGTTCTCCCGGGTTAAAAAAGTTTGGAATTATTAAAAGTTTTTCTTCAAATCTATTAATTATTCTCTAGCTTAATTAATTTAATATTGTTGAAATAAAGATTAATAATGTATACAGTTTTTTTTAATTTCGACACCGTAAGACAGTTATCAGCATTATGTTGTCATTTGCTTAAATATGCAAAATGAACATAAATTGAAAATCTAAAAGATATTATTTGATACCCATAGAAATAGTGTTAATGTATGCTCTGGAATCTATTATGAAAGTGGTAGTAGTTAAAGAAGTTTAAGTTAAAAAATAAAGTTTAGTAAATACCATATAGTAAAAGAAATAATGAAAGTTTCGTGGAGGAAAAACTAGTATGCTGTGGCCATCACAAAACTTTCTTCTATATAAATCACATAAACAGCACTAATTGATATCAAGATATATCTGAATGTGAAGTTTGATGAAAATTCGTGCATTAGTTCTTGAGATAGAGCAATAGTGGAAATTCTGAAAATGCTGCATAGCAGCGCCCCCTGTTGAGCGATTTACACCAAATGAATAAAACTTTAATTCATGTTAAGGCCTAACTGAATCTGAAGTTTGATGAAAATCCGTGCAATAGATCTGGAGATTGAACTATTTCGGAAATCGTGAAAAATGCTGCATAGCAGCGCCACCTGTTGAGCAATTTACACCAAAAACTAATCCGCACCAATTTATATCAGGGAATAACTGAATATAAATTTTTACTAAATTTCGTGCATTAGTTCTTGAGATAGAGAGCCCACAAAATTTGTGTCACATACAGAGAGACAGACAGACTCACAGACAGACATTTTGTAAAAACATATTTTTCGGAATCTCTGACTCCTAAAATGTGTAAATTCATCGAAAACAAAATTTCGAAAATTTTCACGAATCCAATACTTTCTTCTTGTAAAGACAGAAGAAAGTAAAAATACATTATTTTAAATATGAGAGATATTTTGAAAATTTATAAGATTTTTTTTTCATCTAAATATTTTAAAATATTATAAATGAAACTGTTATTATTATATGTTTGAAATTATTATAAATGTTTTTTCGAATCTATTATAATTATTCAATAGCAAAATTAATGTTATATTTTTGAAACAAAGATTAATAACGTATAATTTTTTTTAAAATTTTACCATAAAAAAAACAATTAGCATCATTACTTTGTAAGTAGGAGTAATTATGAGGACATACTGTAGAGGAAAATATTAAAATGTATTTTATATTGATATAATTTCAAAAGAGTATCATAATATAAAGAATATTTTCACTTAGATATATTACTTGGATTTCTTGTACATATTAAAGTTAATGCATAATTAGCAAAGTGTATGTAATCTTTTTAAAAATGGATTATATTTTTTCTTTAACATAGAAAACTATGCGATAGTAATTAAATATTATTATATAATTAAACACGATTTTCAGTTATTCGAAATAACGGAATTGTTTCGTCGTATGTTCAGTATTTACCTGATTAATTAATAATTAATTACAAACATTCTAAATTTATAGCAGATTTAGTAATTACTGCTACCATATTAATTATTTTCAGCTAATGACTTATTTTATTTCAGAGGGAAATTAAAATATTCTATTTAGAAACCATTGCTATGTACAGAATGTTCAATAAAGGTAATTGCATAATTAAAAAAGGAAATCAAGACAAGGAAAATGCTTAATATGATATTTTTTATTCAATGATGCATATTAAACTGATTTACGTGCGTTTAAAAATGTACAAAAATTGAAACTTTCATGACTAAACAGCAAAATTGTTTAAGCAATGAAAAAACAATAGTGTTCAAATAATATTTATGGATGCTAAATTATCAAAATTTAATAAAAGCAAAAAATAAAATAAAATTTATATATTTAGACTATACGTTCAGCAATGTGTTATTTTTGTAAAATTATATCATTACTTTTGTAATTGATGTCAATTATTACAAATTTTGTAAACGGAAACAAACCTGTAAACGTAATTTTTATAATTCTAGTACAGTCAATTAGGCTAACTTTGAACCACGGGGTGTAACTTTGCACCACCTCCTATTTTTCAATATTTTTGAATCTAAAAGACTAAATAAACTCCAGAACTGTGCTCTGTTGGCAAGGTTCTAAAATGGGACTTCTACTCTTTATTTTAGAAAATAAATTAGCAACATTATGTGCAATTGATTGCATCATCTAACTATTTTTGTGAAGTACTGTTTTCAAGTTAATTTTGAATGCTGTTTTGAAGTTGTTGTAATCCAATTAAATTTTCATAGCAAGTAACAATATACTCATTTATCAGACATAGTATTATCTAAATGTTGTAAATGTGTTAATATTTTATGATTATATATTTATTAATAGTAAATAAAATTTAATTTAAGGAGGCACTAGCATTTTACCGCATTTTCAGGGTAACTTTGAGCCGGCTCAAAGTTACACTGATGCTTATAATTTACTGATTATAGGTGCTGCTGTCGAAAATTCCCCATATTTGCACGTACATTTTATATAAATGCCGAAAGTGTGCATTAAATATGACATGTAAATATTTTTACAAATATGTGTAAAATACGTAAAATTTATTTAGAGGCGTGATTAGGGGCGGAGCTACTCAAATTTGACATTTCATACGTTCGACGTTTTTTATTCTTGTTTGAATAATACAAGTACTTGTATGTATTACTGTAACTATGGATATGTTACAGGGTTGGGTTGGGGTGATTTTTGACGGCCGATTATCAACACGTGGGATATAGGCCCTGGGGGGGGGGAGTGCCCTTCGTGGGGGTCTTTCTAAGGGAACCTAATCCGTATTTACGCATGGGAATCCACGGTTTCGAAGAAAACCACGAAAACTCCGAAACGGTTAGGCCGACGGGCGCGATTGGGTTCGAACCCAGCACCTCCCGTCTACCAGCTTCGAGAGCAGAACCTCTCAGCCACTGGTGGGGTGGATATGTTACAGAGTTAAAACATTGAAAATTGTTTTTCACTGCATTTTTATGTTTTATATGAACAATAAACAGGTTTTTTTATTTCGAAATGTTCATGATTCTCTTCTTCCACTTTTCTTATACCTGATATTTGTTGTAATATCATAAATTATACAAATCTTGTGATGTTGGGAAATGTAAATTCGCAGTCTTTACATATCTGAAAACACTTTTTGTTGTTTAAAGTTGTCCTGAATACAATACTTTTTTTTACAATTAATTATTTTATATAAAAAAATATCATATGGTGCAAAGTTACCCTAAATGGCTGCGTAACTTTGAACCAGGCTAAAAATCCATTTTTTATTGCTTTTATTATTATTATTCCTTAATTTTTTATAGTCAAACAATAATTTGGGATCATTTCTTCTCTTTTATGCCCCTAGTTGCGACAATATTCTTCAAATAAGAGTGTGGCATATGAAAATAGAGAAAATGCGGATCAAAGTTACCCTGATTGACTGTATATTAGGAAGTTGTTTAAAAATCGATTTCAAAATTTCGTCTTTACATGCAAAAACGAGGTTCAGTTAAATAAATGTCATATAAAAATATATATATCAACATTATTTTTGCGTAAAAATCCATTTAAATTCTATTTTAAGTGCAAAAATAACCTTTCAACCATTTAAAAATAACTCATACACTGAGAGTATGAAAAACGTGTTGTTCCTATTGCTAAATCGTTCTTTCGATGTCAGAATTCTCAACCAATAGAATTTAACTATAGATTCTTACTAATGTGAATCAGTGGACAATGAGTGAAACATACTTCGTAGGTTTACAGGAAGTTAAAACAATTTTACATAAAAAATGCCAAAAATATTTTCGGTTCTATCTGAAATGTTGAAACAAGAATGCCTGGCATATGTTTCTAGCAATATAAGTCACAAAAACAAATACAAAGAGTTTCCAAAGAAAATCGTTTCCTTTTTACATTTTGGGAAATAAAAGATGTCACATTTCTTCAAAGTAAGTCTTTTTAACGCCTTATTTTGAATATTTTCTTGGGTATCTATTGAGAAATGGAACTATCGTATTTTCATCGAATTTTTCCGGTCGATTTCATATATGCATTGAAATGTCGAAATTTTAGAGTGAAAGAGAATTGCTTATTTCGGTGTATGAAAACGTTAAAAAAAATGATTTTGGAATGATATTTTATTGACATATACATGGATATACTTTAGACATGATATACAGGACTTTATACAGGATACCGTTTCTTATCAATGTCCAATAGCCAATTCATTAGATGCATTTATCCATGTATAGATCCAATTGTATGTATATATCCAATTTACCCATGTATAGATGTATAGATCCAATTGAAAAATAATTGTTTCAAATATTGTTCTTAAATTACGAAATGTAAATTTTAATTCGCCTCTGAATTCAATAGATTATGCATAGGAAAACGCTCTCCATGCTCAAAAAAATAAATCGGTAAATTTTTAATTTTTGTACGACAAAATCTTACTAAGTTTTGATACTTTTGGGTACCTAGTAGGTACTTTAACCTTTCATAAAATTTATTTCAATTACTTTGAAGACATTTTCAGATAATCTTCAAGATAATTTTTTAATACACTACATTTTAGATTTTTAGTTACATGCAACAACGCTGTTCTATTATGATACAAAATATTATTATTCAGCTATAAATATATGATATTTTTTAATTCGACCTTTTAGTGTTTTAGGTTAAATTTTGAAAAAAAAAATGCATCCTAAAGTTTATATCATTTGTCTTTTTTAAACTTTTTTTTTTAATTGGTCAAAACATATTTGTAATCAAATAAGACTTTATAGAGAGCGATAATATCTACATAAAAAAGTGGTACCAATCAACAAATCTGCATTAAAATGCCCAACTGCCAATACTGCTTGGCAGGAAATCCTGCCATTCGATTAATATGGATTAATAGTATTAATGTTATTAAATAACTATTGAGAATTCCCTCCGTTTTACTACAAAATCCTTGACGATATGAATTAATGAATAAGGTAATCCATAACTGGGGTCTGATACATATTTAGATATGAATTTAAATCTATTCTGTATCATTCTATGCATTAATATGGAGATTCCAGGGATTTTCATAGCCGCCAACCTTCCGTTTTATCCATGGAACTAATAAAAATGAACTGACACATTCTTAAAATAGTGAAGTTTCAACTGTAACCGTTTCCTCAGGGGATGATCACCGGCGGGAGAAACTTCCTCCAGTATATTTAAATGGATAAACCGGTATACCAAATTCGGAGCAAATCGAATGATTCTCCATGAAAAACCCATTTATCTGAATTAAGGGGGTGGACTAACCCCCCTTTTCCCCCTTTATCCTTAACCAATGAACCCCCAAAACTAATCAGGGAAGTTCCTTAACATAATAAACCGGTATACCAAATTCGGAGCAAATCGAATGATTCTGCATGAAAAACCCATTTATCTGAATTAAGGGGGTGGACTAACCCCGTTTTTCCCCCTTTATCCTTAACCAATGAACTCCCAAAACTAATCAGGGAAGCGCCTTATCACAATGAACCTAGAAAAAAATTTTGAAGCAAATCGGATGTTTCTATCAAGAGTTATCGCGTTACGTACATACATACATACATACAGAACGGGCGGGCAGATTAGCTCTCAGGCTTTGATAGCCTATGAGCTAAAAATTTCTCCTTATTTAAACGTTTTAATAATGCAAACTTTAAGTCCAAAATAATGGATGAAACACATATTCATTTTTACTGGTGGAAGTTTACTTCGTCAATACTCGGGCACTGCGTTTCAGCCATATTGTGACAACCTAGACAATCTCCTGTTAGTGTCAGTGAAAGCGATAATAACACCTGGGCAAACTGACACAAGTAAAAACAAATAGAAATAGTTACCATACTTGTAAGAATATGTTTCCATGAACAAGGTGCTTAAATGAGACGGAATTTTCTATTCAAATTTACTGGTTGGAATTTTGCTCCGGCAGTCATGAGAAACTTTATCCGATTTAAGAAAAAACAGCCGCCATCTTATGACAACCTTCTGAGTTACTTCACTCGAATCCGGTACACAGCAAACTATATGTTTTCTCCTCTTAATTCATAACTTCATTGTTTTATCACTTTTTTAAAGTCAAATAAACACACTTCGAATATTAATTTAAAAAAAAATGAAATGAAATAAGTACAATATAAGAACAAGCGACAATATCAAGTAGTTTTATTAAATAAATTTTATGATACCGTGCATGCTTTTTAACGTGAAAAAATCTTGTAAGTTTGGCAGTGATGTGGCAGTAATTCAAGAGTTTCGCTACAGATGATTGTATCAATGAGATAAATTAAATACCCTAAGCCGTAACTCTAATATAGAGGCACTCTAATTGTCCGCGGTGCATTTTTAATTAGGAGTTCACTGTTCCGCGACTTGGCGGTAACCGTATGCAAATTTATTTGCTCAGTCTGCCAGAGTATGAATAGGGGAGCGAAAATATGTTAAGGGAGTAGTTAGTGAGTCAGTGCAGTTAGACGTTGGAGAGAGTGTGAGTTGGCGTAAATAGTTTTGGTGTGGAGAAACGGCCATGTACGACTGGAGCTTAGCCTGGGAACAAGAACAGATTTAGAATGAGATGAAATCTAGACGTGGATTTGAAATGAACCCTGCCGTCGCAGCTCAAGCACGCTCCGGAGAAATGAAGTTACGTGAGTTAACTTTTAAGCATTATATTTAATTAAGATTGTTTTATTGCTATCACGGAGTGAGGACGAAATTTATTAGATCTTGTCTGCCAACACTTTGCCCGTTGTTGAATAAAATATCTATGTTTAAAGCTTATAAGACTCCTCATGAACTCCCACCCTTATAAATACGCCACAATCTTAACAGCCAACTGAACATTAACTGACTTGATCTTCATTCTAATGATGATCAAGAAATCGAAAATTAGAATGAGGTGATATGCATACGGTAAATCAATAATGAACTAATTCTGTAATAGAGTATTAATTTTGTTGAATATATTTCATGTTTTAATCTATGACAACTCGTAAGTTCAAAACAATTCTGCAAAATTAATAAAAGTTTAATGTTAAATTTAAAAATAACATAAAAATAATCTACTTTCTGATTTCAAAGACATCATTGAAAATATTGATTTTAAAACTGATATTTTCCCTCGCATATTAAAGTATTGAAAAAAAATTTATTTATTTTTATTTAAAAAAAAATCCATTATGCTTCTTCTGCCTCCCCCCAAAAAGATAGAAATAAATGGAAGTTCTAACTTTTATGCAGTTTTATTAACATAATTTGTTTTAATTTATTAACTATACTAGGACAAAAAAGATAAACTTTTTACTTTTTAATCATAAGAAAAAACCATTTTTGTATAAAACACTTCCAGAGTTTTATTATCAGAAATATATTTGGAAGCGTTAAATTTATTTATTTCCAAATTCCTTTTATTACCTTATCCTTTAAGGGAATCAATTTATAAAATTTATTTTCATCTGTGGAATTTTTTCGTTATTTAATTAGAACAGAATTAGCAATTTACAAAATTTACACTATAGCAACGACAAATAATAATAAAATAAAAAAGGAAAGTGCCCAGCTAAACTGATGGCATTGAGCTCACAGGCCATTCACACTAATTGTATCTTATACTCTTATTTTAAAGAATAATGCCCTAAAAAAAATAAGTGAAGGAAGATTATCCACCGTTTCCCCCTTTATACTTAACCAATGAACCTCCAAATCTAATCAGGGAAGCTCTTTAACATAATAAACAGGTATAACAAATTTGGAGCAAATCGAATAATCCTGCAAAAAAACACATTTATCTAAATTAAGGGGGGTGGACTACCCCCCCTTTTTCCTTAACCAATGAATCCCCAAAACGAATTAGGAAAGCTCCTTAACATAATAAACCGGTATACCAAATTTCGAGCAAATCGAATAATTCTGCATGAAAAACCCGTTTATCTAAATTAAGGGGGTGGACTAGCCCCCCTTTCTCCCTTTATCCTTAACCAATGAACCCCCAAAATTAATCAGGGAAGCTCCTTAACATAATAAACCGGTATACCAAATTTGGAGCAAATCGAATAATTATGCATGAAAAACCCATTTAACTGAATTAAAGGGGAAGGGGAGTGGACTAACCCCCCCTTTCCCCTTTATCCTTAACCAATGAACCCCCAAAACTAATCAAGGAAGCTCCTTAACATAATAAACCGGTATACCAAATTTGGAGCAAATCGGATAATTCTGCATGAAAAACCCATTTATCTAAATTAAGGGGGGTGGACTAGCCCCCCTTTTTCCTTAACCAATGAATCCCCAAAACGAATTAGGAAAGCTCCTTAACATAATAAACCGGTATACCAAATTTGGGGCAAATCGAATAATTCTGCATGAAAAACCCGTTTATCTAAATTAAGGGGGTGGACTAGACCCCCTTTCCCCCTTTATCCTTAACCAATGAACCCCCAAAATTAATCAGGGAAGCTCCTTAACATAATAAACCGGTATACCAAATTTGGAGCAAATCGAATAATTATGCATGAAAAACCCATTTAACTGAATTAAAGGGAAGGGGAGTGGACTAACCCCCCCTTTCCCCCTTTATCCTTAACCAATGAACCCCCAAAACTAATCAAGGAAGCTCCTTAACATAATAAACCGGTATACCAAATTTGGAGCAAATCGGATAATTCTGCATGAAAAACCCATTTATCTAAATTAAGGGGGGTGGACTAGCCCCTCTTTTCCCCCTTTATCCTTAACCAATGAATCCCCAAAACTAATCAGGGAAGCGCTTTATGAGAATGAAACTAGAAAAAAAAATTGAAGCAAATGGGATGTTTCTATCAAGAGTTATCGCGTTACGTACATACGTGCGTACGTACACACCTACGTACAAACAGAACCGGTGGGCAGATAAGCTTTGATAGCCTGTGAGCTAAAAATGAAATGGGGGGAAAATAAACTGAAAGCTTACGATCATATTTTATATAGCCCTCTTAATGCATGAGAGTTTTTCTGCATTTGCATAAAATTATTAAAAAACTTAGGTTATTTAAAATTTTTCTTTTTGATTTGGTTCTAAAATCTATTCCACGCATCTGCCTCTTAGATCATTCAAAAAAAAAAAAAAAAAAAAAAAAACTCTGATAAAAGTATTGATGTCTGAAGTAAATTAGACTTCTACGATTGAAAAATTACGTGACAGCCGTTTAAGACGACTGAGCAATAAAATTATCATTTCTTCGATATTTAGAAACAAATCTTAAATGTTGCTCCCATTAAACACTTTGGAAATCGATACCAGGTGGCATCTATTTCATCTTCTTATTGTTCTTTTTCCTCAGTAACCGTTAGATATTTATTTTCAAAGAAATCGGACAAAAAATAAACGATTAGTTTGACACTTATCCATATCTGTAAAGCTGCATCTGATAGAAGCAATCCTTTAGAGACAGTAAAAACTGTTATACAACATCTATTCTGCAGCAAGAAGATACAGATTAAATATACATTTACTTCTGTTAGAGATACAAAGAAAAATGTTATAGATATAAAGTATCAACTACAATATATATATATATTATTGACAATGTAAAGAAAGACCTAATACTTCTTATAATGTTTGAGTTAAATGAGTACTAGATAGTTTCCGAAATCTTTAATTTTAAAAATATCAACAAAAATATTAAGTCCAATTTCAAAAAGAAAAACCTAATTTAATCAATTAAGTTTAAATAGGATGAAAGTTAAACAGTTGTCTAATGTCATAGCTATAAAGTGTCAACTACAATATATATATATTATTGACGATGTAAAGAAAGACCTAATACTTCTTATCATGTTTGAGTTAAATGAGTACTGTATAGTTTCCGAAATCTTTAATTTTAAAAATATCAACAAAAATATTAAGTCTAATTTCAAAAAGAAAAACCTAATTTATTCAATTAAGTTTAAATCTGATGAAAGTTAAACAGTTGTCTACTGTCATAGGTATAAAAATATCATCAAAGTCGTAAATAAATATCCGAATTTGTGAAAAGGATTAAATAAAATAAATGTTTGAAAATGTTCCAAAGTTCTAAGTGTAATAATAATAATAATAATAATAATAAAAATTGGAATCGAATTTGTAAAGGAACATTCAATTTTTCTTATTATGTACATTTAAAATGAATGCTGAGCGCAGCATTCCAAAATCTGTATTTCTAAAATATAATTTTCTAGTAATAAAAACTCTTCATATAAAAGATCAAATATAAAGGAGACTTATTAAATATCAATTGATATTTTTTATACTTACTGTCAAGGCAATTACGATAAGATGTTTATAATCTACAAATTCGGTTGCCACCGTTGCTTCAGGCATTCAGTTATTTAGACTAGGAGTCTTAAAAAATATCAAATAATATTAAGCAATATTTTCTATATTCAAGCATAAATAAAGTTATTTCAGTATACGAGACTGAAAATAATCCAACATTGATTTTTCTCGCGCTCTGTAAAAAAAAAGGACTAAAATACGGAAATTGTACTGGCAATCGAGACGCCAGTACTATTTTCGTATTTTAACGGTAATTTCCCCCCGTAAATTACAGAAAATTTTCCATTTTCTGTGGTTCCATTGTGCACATTTGAAGGAGACAGCTTAATGCGCATGCTTGAATTTTTTCTGACATTCCAGTGAGACAGTCGTTGCCTGCTGGCCGCAGAGTGAAGTGCTGCCATACGAATTTGTCGGATTTTGAGTTCTCCCAAGACTACTAAACGAGTTGAGCAAAGGTACTGCATCAAATTTTGTCAAAGATTGGTGATTCTGAAAATGAAACTATTCTTAAGATTCATCAATGCTCCAGCTCATTCATTGCACCTGATTCAGACTTTTGTGGCGAAACATGGAACTTCAGTCATTCTCCAAACTCCCTACTCTCCAGACGTGGCTCCTTGCGACTTCTGGTTGTTTCTGAAATTGACGGCGCTATTGAAAGGACCTCGTTTTGAGAATAAAGATGAGATATAAAAAACGCGACAGCAAAGTTGAACATCGTTTGAAAAGAAACCTTCCAAAAGTGTTTTCAGTAGGGGAAGGAAGGGGCCCGAAGTGCGCGGAAGCGAAAGGGACGTACTTTGAATGGGATTAGGGTCCCATCCCGCCTGGTATTTTATACATTTTTTTCGGCCTGAGATCGGATACTTTTCAAACAGGCCACGTATTTGTGTAAGATGATAAAATAATTTTCATAGAATTCCTACTCAAAACAAAGCAACGAGAGTGATAAAAAAGGAAAATATCCCAATTTCTTTTTTCTTTTAAAAAATAAATGCATGAAGGAAGAGAAATTTATTCTTACTTTTAGAAAGAGGCGCTTATATTTTCTAATTATCCAAACACGTTTATATAAATTTAAATTGTGTTTCTAACAAAAAGAATCTGAACCAGTAGCTAGTTATAGTTAATAAATTAATTTCGTAAAAAATGTATAATTTGTACACGGATATCTTAATTTTGAATAAAATGTGGAAATAATGATCAACATGCATACACAATATAAAAAACTTTTCATTCATTTAACAATTTGAAGAAAAGAGAGCAAAAATGTGCCGGGAGGGAAAGGTAGCTTTCATATTTTTTGGTTTTAAAATTTTTCAAGGTTTATTTGAAGCTAATGTTACTCAAATTTTAAGAAGCTAAAATGCGACGAACCCGATAACAGAATATTCGTCAATACTGAATTTGACTGCGAATTGAGCCAAATTAGTAAGCTATAGCCAAGATGGCATAATTTATGGTTACTTATTTTTTTGTCGCCAAATTTGGCGATATTTCGTCAAGTATCGCCAAGCCTGGCGACAATTTGACACTAACCGATATTAATTATATTTAAGCATTGCGCGGCAGTGCACGGTTCAAACGGCCGCCATTTTGAAACAAGATGGCGGTGAAGCCTGCCAGCGAACTCGGTCGAGACATTGGTATGTATTATGCTTATAATCAATCTGATCCAAATCAGTTTATAAATACGAAAGTTACAGCATGACGAATATCAGATTGTTTTAAAATGTCAGCCACGATAGAAATTCAAACTGCTATATCTCAGTCATTTTTTAAGATAAAGACGAAGGAAAATGCGCTTGGTAATCCTTGTATTAAAGTCAAACTCTTAATAAAAGAATATTTTTCAGTTTTTAATTTATTCGCGTCGCTTTTTAAATTTTAATTAATTTTTTTTAATGGCCGCCATTTTGAAACAAGATGGCGGATGAAGCTGGCCAACGAACTCGGTCGAAACATTCGTATGTACTATTCATACAATTAATTTCATCCAAATCGGTTAATAAATACGAGAGTTATCGCATGACAAAAATCAGACATATATATATATATATATATATATATATATATATATAAGTCACATTTGAACGGAGGGTGGTTTTTGGGTCTGGGGATCATGATCGGTGAAAATATATCAAAATTTTCCGGAAGTACTTTCCTTCGGATGGCTGTAATAGGTAGCTTTTTACTTTTTGTAATGAAAGCTACCTAAAAGTAGGATCATGCACATGATATTCCAATTAAAAATCAATTTAAAATAGCAAAAGCAACTAAAAATATCTCGAAAACACATTTGAAATGATGAACGGAACCAAAATAAAGAAAAACCCACCCTGAACAATTGTTTCATGAATGGAGATGCACTTTAAAAATATCCTAGAACGCTTTTTTAGGAAATAATAGACAACAATTTACATAAAACAATTACCCGGAAAATTCTGATTTTTGGTTCTGCTACATTCCTTGTGAAAGTTCGCAACAACAGTATGTGATTGTAGATTTATTGTAGATGTTTCCGATATTTTTATAAAAACTTTTTTTAAAACGTTTAACTCCTTATTATTTACCAAAAACGTTACTTAAAAAAAAAAGAATACATATGAGGACGTGAGTTTCAAAACTCGCCTTATCCAAAATCGTGTTTTCTTTATCAATTTATACTGTTGGCGAACCCGCTTCGAAAAAACACTACAATATGCAAAAAATCTAGTTTTAGCGTATGTTTCTGGAACAATAAAATCTTGATTTACAATGAAAACCAATGGAAGCGGTCAGAGGTTTTTCGCGATTTCCCAAAATTTGATTTTATGGATAAGGCGAATTTTGAAATTCACGTCCTCATATATAGTGCATTGTCCTATACTGATGCAATGCTCCAATTAGGCTTTAGCATAAGATGTGACATTGAAAACATTTTTTTACTCATAATAGTCATACAAATATTATTTCCAATGCATAGTGTATTTGAGAAAAATAAATTAAGAATAATATATTAAATTTAAAAAATCAAAAAACCCGACTGCGTAAAAAGCGAACTAATTAATTATTTCTCATCAATTTGAAACTATTTTTTATATTACTTACCTTTTTTTATTTACTTGTATTGATGACTTT
The DNA here is from genome assembly GCA_963932465.1 of Maratus speciosus. Taxonomy (NCBI): domain Eukaryota; kingdom Metazoa; phylum Arthropoda; class Arachnida; order Araneae; family Salticidae; genus Maratus; species Maratus speciosus. The sequence continues at coordinate 288,241,805 of OZ010794.1, forward strand.
TAAGTTGTGTATAATTATTAGTTCCTATCTACAAACACTCTTTTGATGAGGCCTATAGATGTCTGTTTTGAAGGTTAGAGTTACAGTAAAGGCAGCGATCCAAAGTACACAACTTCCAGGTTGTGTAATATTTAAACGGAGCTTCTGACTACAAAATGGTCAATGAAACATCGTCTTCATTTTGAAAGACCTATCCAATGATATGCCACTCAATAGGGTGCGTAAATTTTTTTTTCGTCTCTACCGCCCTTTTTTATTTTACGGCCGCCATTTTGAATTTATAAAAACAAAACCTATCCTATAACCATCGGAAGCTTAAGACAAATCGATAGAGACCTCATTCATAAAAATCCATCCAGCCGTTGGGATGTTTCGAGGGTATAAAGAAATCCACATACACAGATACGCGTGAAACACATAACCCTTCTTTTCAGTCGCGTAATTACTAAAGAAAAAATTAAGAAATTTCTATACAATTTAATTTTCTTTCCGCTTTATCTTTCAGTTATTATACTACCAACTTCATTCCTCTTGTACTTTCAAGCATTAGAATTTTAAATAACCGGCATTTTAAATTAATTTGTACGATGATAGAACTTTCACTGTGCTCTAAACATTGAAATGCAGGATCTCTATAAAATAATGTCCCGGTTATAAATTTCAATAGTATCAACTGTAAGCGTTGTAGAGTGTTGGTTCAAGGTCACAAATAAAGAGTAACTCAAACAGTTTTACTTAAGCGCATGCGCGAGTATTCTTTGTTATTGACTCGCTTGCAGTGCCACGTATTCAAAATGGCGACTTCTGAGTGTAAAGCGTTATTGCTGGACTGAAGATTTAAAAGCCGTTACAGCCATGCGATTATTTTCCTTATGCTTTATTAAAGGTCGTGTTTATGTTCCGCCGCTACCTAATGATTTGCCAGAGTTGAGACACAGAGTGGAAGAGGCTATTGCTTCCATTACTCCGGACTTGTTAACAGGTGTTGGAAGAATTGGACTCTAGGTTGCATGTGTGCCGTATAACTAAAGGTACATATATTGAACATTTGTAAAAAAAAACTAGGTTAGTTTACCTTCAATTTGATATATGGATGGTTGTAAACAATCTGAATTAAACTGTTATAATACAGGGTTTCGATAATTAAACGACATTACTTTAAAGTTGTCTACAGACAAAACTGTTTTTCATAAAGTTGGGAAATTTTGTGAAAGATATAATAAAGGCATGGGAATTTGTTTAAGCAAAAATAAATAAATAAATAAAAAACAAAAAAAATGCAATTTAACAAATTACAACGACCATTTGGAAAATGATTTTTTCAAAGACTAAAATTTAAGACATAAAAAATAGCACGGAGTTGATCATACATTACGTACGTCATGAATTAAACATTAATAGTGTTATTACAAGTAAAAGTTGCAAGCGACAGAAATCGCCTGCGACTCGTACATATTATCCACCTGAAATTTAAGTATTATCCAAGCATTTCATTGGCTGTTCGGGAAAAGGCTTTTCCATCGTCAGATTTTCAAGAAATCTGACGGCCAATTTTAAATGAAATTTCATTCTTAAATTTCTAAACATCCCACACTATTACTTTTTATATCGTCGTATAGAGAAAAATAAACATTAATAGTGTTATTACACCCAAAAGTTGCAAGCGACAGAAATCGCCTGCGACTCGTACATATTATCCACCTGAAATTTAAGTATTATCCAAGCATTTCATTGGCTGTTCGGGAAAAGGCTTTTCCATCGTCAGATTTCCAAGAAATCTGACGGCCAATTTTAAATGAAATTTCATTCTTAAACTTCTAAACATCCCACAATATTACTTTTTATATCGTCGTATAGAAAAAAAATATACTTTTAAATGTAATTTGTTTGAAAGCTGTATCTCAATTTGTTTTTTGTAGTTTTTATTACTTTTTTGTCATAGTCGCAACACTCTGTTGTCCATCTCTGTTGAAAGTAAAGGGAAATACATATTACTGTATAGACCAATCAGAAAACGAATAAATTGCGGATTAAACCAATAAAAAGCTTCAGATATTGTTTTGATTTCCTACTCTGACGAGGACAATAACCATTTTTCCAAATGGTTAATAAATAATATTAATAAAATAAAATAAATAAAAGTTCAAAATTTCGCCAACAGCGAACGATTTTTAATAAATTACACATTTAGCATTACGATAGTTTATAAATTTTATTTACAGGGTGTCCATAATTAAATAACCCTATTTTAAAGTTGTCTACATACGTAACTATTGCTCAGAATGTTGTGAAATTTTGTGGAGGACATAATAAATGTATGGGAATTTGTTTGAGCGAAAAAAGAAATTAGGAGGCCTTTTCTTTAACGAATTACACATTTACGATATTTTAACAAGTTTTGTTGTAACCAAAACATGTTCCGCATGAAGGTCATCATTTTTAGATACCATCTGGAATCGTAAGATAGCCTGTTCCACAGCTGATCGCAGTGTGGTATGGAAAATGCTAAGACTATGTTGTGAAATGCTGCCTTTAGAATCGGATTAAATTAATAAATAACTTTCTAAACTATCGTAATGCTAAATGTGTAATTTATTAAAAATCGCCGTCTGGTGGCGAAATTTTGAGCTTTTTTTGTGCTTAAGCGAATTCCCATTCCTTTATTATGTCTTTCACAAAATTTCACAATTTTAGGAACAGTAGTTTTGTCTGTAGACAACTTTAAATTAGGGTCGTTTAATTATGGACAGCCTGTATATCATTGAAACTGAGACAATCGTTTATGGACGCCCTGTATTTTAATTTCCTTAAAGTTTTTGTTTTATATTAATAGTTTAAAAATATCTTTAAGGTATCTGAACACCTTTAAAACGTAATTTTCGATCGAAATATCGATTTTTCATTTTTGCAATAATATTAAAACTGAATCCTTTATCTATCAAAATCTGCTTAAATTTTGTCTGTATCTAAAACAGAACCCGAGTTACAGCCATTTAAATTTACAGCCATTACATTACAGCTTTTGAATTATGTTTAAAAGTTATTTTTAGCTTTTTCTCAAAATGAAGTTTTTCAGATTTTTACTATACGCAAAACATCCTAAAACAAAAAATTATGCATGAAATGCCACGAAATCTTCTGCACTTCTTTTACAAATGTCTTTTGAGAGAATAGACTACACTCATGATAATATATTAAATAGTTTTATATTTACACTGGTATAAATGAGGAACTTGAGAAAAATTTCTCGAAATTTTAATTACATTAGTACTTTATCTGCCATATCATCTGAGGGCCTGTTCAGAAGTGCAGCTCACGCCGCGCGCGCGCTCAGAAGTTTTTGCCATGGAGTAGGTCTTATCGAAGAAAGGAAATTTTCAAATAATTCAATTATTTCATTATTTTTATGGTTCAAAACAGGTAAAACCAACGACTATATTTCTTTATCTTTCCAAAACATGGTTTTTGTAACAGAAATACATGCCTATGTTCACTCAGATAAAATTCAAAATATTCTGGAAAGAGTCACGTGACCTATTTTATCCACTTCATCTTGATCAGCAATCAGTCAACCGCACACAAATATCGCGCAAACTACCCCCAAAAAATTATGTGGGCGATTTGATCACGTGATTGTGCATTTTGTGCTTATGTATCGGCTTATGTTCTTATGTTTCATTGGTTATGCTTTGTTTGGTAGGTTGACTGATACAATTTAACAATTCAATTGGAGATCTTAATAATCTTAATATTTTAACTTTTTAACAATTTTCTTTTTATTTGTTTAAAAATGATTTATCAGTTGCTTTATATTTTTCGTGATAGAATGCTGTTAATAAACCAAAATTGTGATATCAACATATTTCAAGATTTTGAAATTTGCAATGTTAGTTAGACAATTTTTCAGAGAAGGTTTTAGTATATATATTTCTTATTTTATTATTGCCGTGCGGATTAATACCGTGTGAGTAACAGACAAAATGCATCATAAAACATGAGAAACAAATGATACTCAAAATCACGTTAGTATAAGCAAAATACTTAATTATACTTTCAGTAAAAAATTTATAAGCATTCTAATAATATTTTATTCACTACAAAACTAGATGGGAAACCCCATATATTTTATCTCTTTAAAAACCAGATAAAATATTGTGCAGATATTTTTAGTTAAAATAATATACATCTAATACATTTTATTTTTATAATATTTTCATATTGATTTTAATACCATAAAATATGATTAGCATCCTAATCTCGATAAAAATTCACTCCTAAAGTACTCAAAAAGAAAAAAGAAAGAAAAACATCAAGAAATTACCCTACGCTCAAACGGATATTTTCGCACAATACTTATTTTTTCATTTGCTTTATATATATATATATATATACCCTATATGAAGCAAAAAAAAGCCCCTATATATACATATATATCACTTTGAAACGAAACTTTAAATATTAAAAGGCGTTCAAATCTAAAACTTTCATCGATAAATACCTCATTTTCTCGTATTTAAATAAGTATTTTATTATTATAATAGAAATACATGTGCTTCTGTATTATTAATATAAAAATTTATCTTTATAAAAAATATCTTACTTCATATGAAAAATATAAAGCAATTAAAAAAAAAAAAATCACGAATACATTTTGAGACGCGAAGGATTCGAACCCATAGCCCCTAGTCTCGAGTTCAAAGCGCTATCCATTCAGCCATCTAGCTCGTCTTTTATTTGCAACAAATTATCTTTATAATTAGCAGCATAATTAATCAAATCGTTATTTGTTCGTGAACGCGGTAAACTTTTATTGCATCCACGATAAAGAACCACTCCATGTTCCTGTCTCCTGAGCTTGCGCACGCTGCGCGCGTGCTTCTTGAACACACTCTGAGATAGAGCTGTGATTATAATGTGTGTAGTCTGGGTCCTAGAGGATGTTATTCTGTTTATTATGCAATTTACAAAATGTCGATACATTGTTTCATTTTTGAGTTATCACGTTTTGCGGAAATGTCAGTTTTTGACATAATTTTGACTATTTTCCTCTTTAAAAAATTATTTCTGTGTAATTGGTAAACTTTTTATATTATTTTCAAAGTTTTAAAGTAAATATCATTATAAACAATCAATAATAAGAGAAAATTAAAAAAATTAAAAAAAAAACCACTTCCGAAGGTGTGCGGATACCTTAAAGATAAAATGTATAAAATGCTATTCTTTTTTAGCCCCGGTATACTATTTCTTTCTCCCATCTTATTTTGTGTCGTCTCCAATAAATAACGTTACCTTCTATAAGCCGGCCGTAAAACAAAAGCCGATGTTTCATTGTGCGATTAAATACTGTACAGCATTTTTTAAAACTTCTAAGCAGCGCACATTTTTAATGTTTATACCGTCGTATTGGCGGAAAAAGTATTTATTAATGCAATTTGTTTGAAAACTGCATCTTCGTTTATTTTTGAAATAATAATTTTTTTGTAGTTTTTGTTTTATTTTGGCAACTCAAGTACTCCATTTCTGTAGAAAGTAAAGAAAAAATAGTTGAAAAATAGTAATTATATCTTTTTATTGCCATTTCCCTATAAAAACTGAAAAAATGTAATGAAAATACATGCTATTTTGAGAAAAATATAAATGAATGATTTATGATAAAACATGGAGCTATTATAAACTATATTAAATTTTAAGTATCTATATTAATGCAAATGACGTCATTTTACTTAAAATAAAAGCGTGTGCTTTAAGTCTTAAAATTGAAATATGTTTTGTAGTAGAGTCCCGATTATCCGAGTCCCGCTTAACCGAGTTATTTTCTTCTGATGGACTGGTGGATTCTATTATTATGAAACAGCCATTATAAAAGAAGCGTTAAGGTGAAGATAAAAGAGCAGTCGATTTTTTTTTCAAAAAAAAAAAAAATTATGGCCAAAGTTATGTCCATTTTTTTCCCCATTCGGACCAGAAAATCAAAGTTCTAACTTTTTACGACTGGCTCTTTCATATTCACCTAAGCGCTTCATTTATAATGGCTCTTTCATAATAATAGAAGCCACCAGTCCATCAGAAGAAAATGAAGTAATGGAAATGTCGGGGGGGGGGGGGGCGGCACTAAATTCTGAAAAAACAGAATTCATGTTCTCTAGTTATAAAATTCATTTAATACATCGATTAATTGTAATACAGTTTAGAATGAGTTATAGATACATTACTTTATCTTGTTTTTAGTTTAAAATCTATCTATATAAATCTCTGAGGGAGTTAAGTAATAAAATAACCAAAACGTTGGGTAATATAAAGCTTTTGTCTGTAAGAATTACCTGTAATTAAATACGAACCCTCAAAGAAAATATATAAAATATTATTTATTTATTTTATAGTCTGAAAACTTTATTCAGTTCATTCTGAATATTATGTATCCTAAATACAGCAATTTAATAGCTTTTAAAATTTTACTTCACGTTTCCTATAAAATGTACCTTTTCATACGCAACAATGAACTTAAGTTTTATAATCCACAAATAAGTTTATGTATTAAAGTACTTTGTTTCACAATTTATAAAAAGATACATTGTAAGAGTATCAACTTTCTTTACGACATCTAATAAAAAGTTATTTGCATCGCTGCACAAAACTGAATCTTTGTTTCATAATATTGCATCTCAGTGAGGCGTCAATATTTGTTTAGTTAACCTTATTTATTTTGTTCCTTTAACAATGACTTAATTTTTCAGGGTTATGTACTCTTCAAGTTTCTTTCATTATAAACAAAGAAAGTCGCTTCGTAAACTTTTTAATCTCTCGATTACAAAGTAAAATTAAAAGTTACGCGTGAGATATTATAGTTTACTCAACTAACTTTTATCACAAATTTTTTTATTAATCGTATTATATACAAAAGAACGGTTTCTTTTAAATACTTTATTTATATCCGAGTTTATAAAGAATGTTTTCTCATTTAGTGGAGAGTAGTACACAGTGAGACAAGGTACACGGTGAGACAGCAGCCATTTTGATTTTTTCTCCAAGTTGGCACATACACATAACGACCTCATCTTATGCAACACTTGGATGTAGTTTTGGCACTTCAGATACTCGTCCGACAAAATAGTAAATAATTCTTTATTTTATAGTGGTTAAAGTTATATAAACGTCTATTTTAGAGTTTATTTCCTTCAATATGACATATATTTACTTAACCAAACCTAGCTATATCTAATAATAAACTATTTCGACAAAATGACATAAACTTTTTAAAGCGATGAAATTGATGTAACAAATGCGGCATCCATTTTGTTACAACATAACGAAAGTACACAGTGAGACATACAGTTGTGGTACACGGGGAGACGTGTCTCATTGTGTATCTACTACGTGGTTCTCATGTTAGAAAAGTTATTTATTTATAAAAGGAGGTTTTTCTCTCTCTCTCTTTCTGTGTGTGCATGTGGGCCTGCGATGGCTAGGGAAATCTACTAAAAGTAAGAGGTTGAAAATTTGCATGAAGGTAGCCGAAGGTCTGCAATTGTCCACCCAAGGCTCATATTTTTAATATTTTTAAAGTCTAGAAATATTAATTAGAAATCATAAAATGAGAAAATTATTGATAGAGTGTAAAAATGTATGATTTATGAAAATATATGCATTGTCTCATTGTGTACCACAAGTGGTACACAGTGAAACAATTTATGATACTCTGTTATGCTTCCTCGGTGCTTTTATAAATAACTTTTTTAAAACCATTTATACATTAATGCGAAGCATATTTGTGTAGCTGAAAGATTTAGCAATTTTTTTTTTCAAAAGAATAGAAATCGTCGCCTTTCGTTAAGTAATAATAATTCTCGTCTCACTGTGTACTACCCTCCCCTACATTCTAATAGCTATAAAATATTGTTTTTAAGGTTGTTAAGTTGTATATAGCGTTAATAATAACAGCTATTAATATACACAGCTCATATTGAATTTATCAACGCATTAAATCAAATAAATTATGTATCTTACTTAACCCCTTGTGATAAAATGACGTTTATAGCTTGTATTTCGTGCCATTAGTTTAAATGACGAGTTACACACGTCATGCAGCTACAGTTACCTAACATTTTTATACTATCGTAACATTTTATATTTTGTAATTTTATTTGATTTCAAATTGGTGAAATAAAATCACTTTAGCTAGAAAATCTTTCTAAAAATTCTACAAACATATCTATAATATTCTCTATGAAATTACTGCTGAATTTCCAGTCGGAGAATGCATATTCCTGAATTCTTCAACTGCGGCAATAATAATAACTAGAAAAAAGGAATTCTGCCTTTTCAGAATTTAGTGTCACCCTAGATAGTACAAAATAAATTTAATTTTTAAAACTTCAATCACACACTTTTATTTTATATAAAATGACGTCATGCGCATCCGCTGAAGAATTCCACATTTACGACTCAGTCTTAAACAACATCTATAGAAAAGTATGCATTTGACGTCACTATTGCAGAATGCTACACAAATACAGCAGAAAGCAGTTTCGTCCTTCAAGAAACTAGGGGAAAAAATCAGTTATTTAATGGTTCATAGGCCTGCATGTGTTTGTAATATTAATATAGATAGTTAAAATTAAATATAGTTTATAATAAGCTCCATGTTTTATCAGAAATACTTCATTTGTATTTTTTCAACATAGTATACACTTTAATTAATTTTTTTCAGTTGTTATGGGAAAATGGCAACAAAAAGATAATAATCTACTATTTTCCAACTATTGTTTCTTTACTTTCTACAGAAATGAGTACATGAGTTGCCAACTTAAAGAAATAGTGTTAAAAACTACAAAAAAATTAATATCTCAAAAAGAAACTGAGATGCAGTTTTCAAACAAATTGCATTTAAAAGTACTTTTTCCCCCTTACACGACGGTATCAAGATTGAAAATGTGCGATGCTTAGAAGCTTAAAATATTACATTAGAGATTATCCCATACAATGATACAGTGATACATCTGCTTTGTTTTACGGCTGTCTTACATAACGGAAAGTTATTTTTGGAGACGACATTTAAATTGTTGGGAGAAAGAAATAGCATACCACTATAGCAGTTTAGAAATGTCTGCCTGTCGCAGTTGCTGCAGATCTTTTTTGTTATGGTGTTGCATATCTGCCTTACTGACCTGAATCAGGGAATATGTGTTTGTATCAGCGCCTTCTGGAAAACACACTGTTAAATACAGGGGATGAGAGTTGGTTGTGGACCAAATAATGAATTTTAAATATAGCTACAATAGTTGTTAAATCCTCATCCCCACCTAAGATTCCATGAGTAGAAGAATATTCAACCTTGCGATTGACTATGTATTTATAATCATGGAAGGTCTGCACATCGAGTGGCTGGAGGTACTTTGTTGTACTTCGAGGAAAGAACATTATTGGAAGGAAAGAACGCCTCTGAATTTTTCTTTCTTAAGCTTTATGTCTTTTTGTCCTGACCACTGATCCAAAAGCAGGAGGGTCAGTTCGTTGTCTATGGACTCTTTCAATTTTGTGAAGCATTCCCAAGTCAAACGTTTAGTGCACTTCGATGACTTTGAGCACACTATAACAACATTGTCATAACGCATTTCGTCCAGCTTTTGTTGGATTTTGGCACCAAATTCACCTTTTGGTTCCTGGGTGATAAGGCACACTGGCCCAATTAGCTTTCCTGCGGAACTTATACTTAACTGGATAGTGTACGAGTGGGTAGTTCTATGCTTATTTTTGACTGTTGCAGTCACGTCCTTTCACTCTGGAAAATTCGGGGTTCTTTTGGATACATATTCATATGTATACAAACTCTGATCTGTATTGAGGATTGAGGAAAGGGAATATTTGTTTTCTATTACTTTTTCTTGTACATTTACTGCGAAATTTTGGCTGGCTATGATAGGCTGGAGAGAAACTTCCGGGAAGACACCCCTCTCAGTTACCATGTGGGTAACTTGGCGGCTTTTGATTTGATATTCTTGTTTGAAATAAGCTATGAGTCTGTGGGATGCTTTGAAGTTTTGTAAACCCACCTCAATAGCTTTGCCCATTGCCCACATCCGGAGGTCTCTATCATGAACACTGACCCTGTATTGTCGACGGTATTTCACAAATTCATCCCACATTAACGACGAATTTCCTCCTGCTTTTGAAACGTACTGTCGCCTTTCTCCAAATACCATCGCCATAGAGTAATAATCAAGCGGCTTGTCAATTTCCTCGAGTACTTCTTGGCTGCTTTTAATTTGTTGCCCTTCGCCTGATCGTATACATTAACAACTTTTTTCATTAATTCCACAGAAACCTCAGGAACTTCTCTTCTGTTTTTTGGTAATAGGTTCGTATGTAGGATCATCTTCTAATTCATTATCTCCTACTTTTGCAGAGATTTCTGTATCTATAGACCTATAGAACTCATTTTCGATCATTACTTCGACAGTTTCAAAGATTCTTCGACTGATCTCTTTTTCTGTAGTAGTAACTTCTACATCTACTAGAGTACTAGAGTATCACCAAAATAGGGCAGTAGATGACCACAAAGAAGTGTGGCAATGATTCTTTTGTCGGCGGTAGCATTACAGCCTGAAGAGTCACCAACGACATCTCCAGAATTGGGCCCGACTTCGTATGTCACAGGGGTGCGTGCCACCTTCCCTGAACCAGTGCACCTGGAACGCAAGACATAGATACTGATATAACTCGCCATATTTGAATGCCTAAGGAAACTTCCGCTTTAGGTCATGCCTGTGCCTTCTGTTCCTCCCGTAGGACCAGGCGAGGGGTTAGTTCCTGATCTTACAGCCATTCTACAAATTATTGTGTATGACCAACGACTTTTGATACAGTTCTTTCTTATAAATACCAGCAAAAATAAATAAACAAATTGCGTGACATAAATTGTCAGATATCTCGAAAACGGCTAATTTCCGACGTGTAGTTCCATCTTGTACTGGATATTGAACTGCAATGCCACCGATGGTATTGGTATGGATTGGCTCTCGTATTCTCTGAATTTCAATCCACATGAATACTTCTAGTGGGGCTACTTGAAAAACACTGTTTACTCTAAGAATTCTCAAATGTTGGAACAGATTGAATAATTCATCTGAGAGGCATGTGCATCCGTTTCAGTAGAGACATAGCAACGAGTGACTTCAAAATTTACCCTTCGGTTGTCATGTTATTGCTAAGAAATGTGACCATATCGAAACCATTATTGACCTCTGTTCACGAAGTTCTGTTATGTCTCTTCTGTTCTCAGTCTCTTCAACAACAGTCTCTTCTGTTATGTGATTTGACCTCTGTTCACGAAGCATATTTTCAGACAATATTCCAAAGGCACACCTCTGTGACTGCAGCGCCCTCTGATGTCCAATATTAGAACTATTTCTGCAAACCGGTGTATAACAAATTCCAGATCTGTCTCCGACATACCACTTGTTTCAACTTTCTGTTTCTCACTGTTTCGCAGTTATGTCATTTCAAAGTTGGAAAGACCCTTCTGAAACACCCTGTATATAACAAGGAATAATACTGTAGTTACACATAAGCAGAAAAACACTTTTAAAGGACCACAGCAAGATGAATAGGAATAGAAAAAAGTATTTAAATTTAAATTCTTTGTTAATCAAACGACGATTTTGAGAAATCTTAAATGTATCTATTATATAAAATTGAAAGTCTATTTGTGTTGTTACAGTATTACATAAAAACTACCAAAAGATTTTAATTTGATTTTACTGAAGAAAACTTCATCCACAATTTAACAAATAGCCTAGTTTTTGTTCAATTTGGTGCTGAATTTAAGATAGAAAAACTAAAGTTTTCTTCATATTTTTTATTAAAATTCTTTTTTCTTCCATAGATTGTAATATCGGAAAAGTCGTGATTAACATTAGTTAAAGCGTCATCACTTTGACATAATTGTTACAAAATGTTTCTCTTTTATGAACCAGTTTGCACGTTTATTAGGTAGCTTTCTTTACAAAAAAGCTACCTATTGCAGCCGTTCGGAGGAAAGCGATTTCAAAAAATTTTGGTATATTTTCATCGATCATGACCCCCAGACCCCGAAACCACCCTCCGTTCAAAATTGATATATATATATATATATATATATATATATATATATCTATATATATATATATATATATATATATATATATCTGACCTATGTCACACTGTAACTCCCGTAATTATGAACCGATTTCGATGTAATTCGGTGTGTACATAGTACATACCAATGTCTCGACCGAGTTCGTTGGCCAGCTTCATCCGCCGTTTTGTTTCAAAATGGCGGCCATTTAAAATTTTAAAAAAAATTTAAAACTTGAAATGTGGTAACAAAAAATTAAAAATGGAAAAATATTTTTTTCTTATGTATTTGACCTTTATACAAAGATTCCGGAGCAGTTTTTGTTTCGTCTATATCTTAAAAAATGGCTGAGTTATAGCATTTTGAATTTCTAGCGTGACTGACATTTTGAAACGTCCTGAATTTTGTCACGCGATAAAAGGCGTACCTATGAACCGATTTGGATGTAATTCGGTATGTACATAGTACATACCAATCTCTCGACCGAGTTCGTTGGCCAGCTTCATCCGCCATTTTGTTTCAAAATGGCGGCCATTTAAAATTTTTTAAAAAATTTAAAATTTGAAATGTGGTACCAAAAAATTGAAAATGGAAAAATATTTTTTTCTTCTGTATTTGACCTTTATACAAAGATTTCGGAGCAGTTTTTGTTTCGTCTATATCTTAAAAAATGGCTGAGTTATAGCATTTTGAATTTCTAGCGTGGCTGACATTTTGAAACGTCCTGAATTTTGTCACGCGATAAAAGGCGTATTTATGAATGGATTTGGATGTAATTCGGTGTGTACATAGTACATACCAATCTCTCGACCGAGTTCGTTGACCAGCTTCATCCGCCATTTTGTTTCAAAATGGCGGCCATTTAAATTTTTAAGAAAAATTTAAATTTGAAATGTGGTACCAAAAATTGAAAATTGAAAAAATATTTTCTTCTTATGTGTTTAACCTTGATAAAAAGATTCGGGAGCAGTTTTTGTTTCGTCTATATCTTAAGAAATGGCTGAGTTATAGCATTTTGAATTTCTAGCGTGGCTGACATTTTGAAACGTCCTGATTTTTCTCACGTAATAACAGGCGTATTTATGAACCGATTTGGATGTACCTTGGTGTGTACATAGTACATACAAATATCTCGACCGAGTTCGTTGGCCAGCTTCATCCGCCATCTTGTTTCAAAATGGCGGCCATTTAAAAAAATTAAAAATTTAAATGCGATACCAAAAAATTGGAAAATGAAAAAGATTTTTTTGTATGTGTTTGACCTTAATACAAAGATTCCGGAACAGTTTTTCTTTCGTCTATATCTAAAAAAAAATGGCTGAGTAATAGCATTTTGAATTTCTCTTGTGGCTGACATTTTAAAACGACCTGATTTTTGTCACGCGATAACAGGCGTATTTATGAATCTATTTGCATGTAACTTGGTCTGTACATAGTACATACCAATGTCTCGACCGAGTTCGTTGGCCAGCTTCATTCGCCATCTTGTTTCAAAAGGGTTGTCATTTAAAAAAAATAAATTTTTAATTCGAAATGAGGTATTAAAAAATTGGAAAATGAAAAAGATTTTTTTTTATGTGTTTGGCCTTGATACAAAGATTCCGGAGCAGTTTTTGTTTCTGAAAATTTGTTCTTTTGTTGATATCTTAAAAAATGGTTGATTTATAGCACTTTGAATTTCTAGCATGGCTAACATTTTGAAACGATCTTGTATTTGTCATGCGATAACACACGTATTCGCCTATTTCGATGTAAGAAGGCATGTGGATAGTATACATCAACACCTCGACCAAATTCTCTGGCCAGATTCATCAGTCATCTTGTTTCAAAATGGCGACCATTAAATTAATATATATATATATATATTTAAAGTGAGGTGCAAAAAAATTAGAAATTGAAAAAGGTTTCTTTCTTAAGTATTTGATCTTGATATATGGATTCAGGAGCATTTTTTGTTTGTCTTTACCTTAAAAAATGGCTCAGATATAGCAGTTTCAATTTCTATTGTGGGTGACATTTTGAAAATCTGATTTTTTGCATGCGACAGCACTCCTATATATTAACCGATTCCGATGTGAGTGAGCATGTGCACAGCAATTACTAAGGTCTCGACCAAGTTCACTGCTTAGCCTCATCCACCATGTTGTATTAAAATGACAGGCACTTTAAGAAATTGCCGAATTTGGCAGCCAAATATAAGTTACTTTAAAGAAAAGCAGCTTGGATAAAGCTGACTAATTTCGCGAAATTCTCATTCATTATATTGATAAAAATTAGTATTGAATCTCCTATATTCGGTTTCCACTAAATTGAGCTTCGTGTGTTTGCATGATATAAGTTGGCTTTTTTAAAATAAGGATTATGAAAGCTACCTCTTCCTCCCGGCACTGGCCGGAAGGACTTTTTTAAGTCTGATGCCGTTTATAGAGATAAAGAAAATTTTCAACTAAAATCCTGAAACAATACGTCATTTGAATTCAAAAAAAAAAAAAAATGAGCCCTTTAATATCAGCAGCAGTGTATTAAAGTATCAGTGAAAGTAACGTCATTTTATCGAAATCTTAAAGAATTGTTTTAATTGCACAAACTAAAATGAATTCTTTATTTTGAATACGAAGTCGTTTTCATCTCAGATAACCAACCATTAAAAAAAATGTTTCTCGATAAACATAACGACATTTTCACAAAGGATAATCAATTATAGACATGTTTGTGATTATTGTCCTTTAAAGTAAATGTGTATAATTTCATTTATGATCAGTAAGAATATAATTTTCACTTTAGGTTAGTGGGGACACAAATACCACGTGGTACATTTTAACAACTAGGTGTGCAAAGCCGACAGCTTCATTAGTACTTATTATGGTGATTACATATAAAAAAAATAAACTGATTAAAGGATAATAAAATAACCAATAAATGTATGAAAATTTCACGGAAATAGACAAAAAACTTAAACAATAAATAAAACAATTCACCATGCAAAAAAAAAAAAAAAAAAAAAAAAAAAAAAAAAAAAAAGACATACAATATTGCAACCAAATTCAAATTTGTAGGAAATTTTGAGGTTCATGCAATAGCTATAAGCAAGCATATGTATAACAAGGGATAATACTGTAGTTGCACAATAAACAGAAAAAACCCTTTAAAAGACCACGACGAAATAAACAGGAATAGAAAAAGTACCTAAATTTAAATTTTTTATTAATCTCACAACCATGTTGAAATTTTTCAAATCCTTCTTTTGTATAAAACTGTACGATAAAAAAAAACGTTACTACCGGAAAACATTAATACAGAATATATTATTATAATTATAAATTTCTCATTAATTACTATCAGTTTGTTGTTTGATAATCTAGTTATCCAGCTGTCCGCTTAATGGATGCTGGAAAACACACAAAAAGGGAAGTAAAATGTCATTTTTGGGCACGTAATCAACAGGGTTAAATTACATAGGCCAGAGATGGCGAGCTTACGGCACGACATAGATTGGGGTTCTAAATTAATATATAGTAAACTTTAACAAAATGCGTGAATTTAGACTAGATGAGTTTGAATTCGATTGGTTGACGTTATCATAGAGCTTGAACAAACTAAAAAGCAACTTCTTTATCAACAAAATCACAACTAGTTTAATAATGGCTCAAATACATTTCAAATTAAAAGATATTAGATCATCGGAAAGGAAAATTATAAGCATGTACAATTGGACATAGCCGACTGGCATTCGTTATCTAACGATTAATCCATAAAAACGGTAAGTACTTATTAAAGTAAAGAAATCCAATTTTGAAAGATATCTATCCTTGTATGTTTAATGCTACGTAACATTACGTAGTACAGTATTTCCATCTAAAATAACTAAAAACTAGAGATGAAATCTGCTGTACTTAAAAATGTTAAAGTACTTAGCCCTAGATTTAAGACCTAGTTTTAAAGAAAATTGATAACGTCTACATATATATATATTACGCTGTCGTACGTGGCACAGAAATCGCGATTATTTGTTAATTGTTTAATAGCAATGCCCGAATGAAAGGCATCTCATTGGTTATTTAACAGCATTTAATGCATCCCCATACCTATAAGGGGGTTACCATAGAGAGGACACTGTTTTCTCGCCAAATGCCGCCAAGTTTCCGCCAACTTGGCGATATATCCCAAAATTTGGCGACTAAAACTATTCGCCAAAAGTGACGCTTACTTGGCGATATTTCTAATATTTCGCCAAATTCCCATAGACTTCCATTGTAAACCAATAGTGTTTACTTGCTTACAGAAAATCAAAAAATTGAGATAGTTTAATGCAATAAAAACTAATATTAGCTTAAGGGATTATATTAATTGTATTTCAGGAAGTCCAAGTAAATTAAATTGTGAATAAAAATAACATGATACAGTGCTTAGCATGCTTTCCCCCCAAAAAAAACTTTAAGGACGACCAAACTGGTCGCAGAGGGTGGCTAGTTTTATAATAAATCTCTTTTTAAGCATTCAGTGTTAAAGGTTTAATTCATTTTCATTGCTATGATGAAGCAAACAAGATTAATTTTTTTCAGTAGTTTATTTCTTAAAGAACGTAAAAGTATTTTCAAGTACTACTCTTTTGGTTGTAGATTGTAATTTATGACTAAAATTTCCCGCCACTTTAAAGCTAATATGTTTGATTTTATTAATAATTTAATTTCGAAAGTAGTTGTTTATATTATCCCGTGATATTTATTTTTTAGCGATTTAACCTCGTATACAAATGTTAACTTCTAAATTTCATGTTTCTAATTTCTCTATATGTATCTACCGCTGATTTTTTGTATAAATGATATCTGAACTAAAAATAAAGTTTAACAGAGAGGAGTTGCAGAATTTTGTTATGATGCCTTGTATTTATCGCCTGATGTTTTTTAATAAATCAGCTATTGAGAAAACAAAGTGTGACGTTTCATCTGAGCTCATGCAAAATCCAGATGACCACTTAACGTAGTAAACACTTTTAATTGGGTCCTCCAGATGCCTAAACTATGAGCCACCTGTCAATGCCTTCACGAAATCCAGATGTAAAATTGTAAACTGATTTTAATGATGTAAATAATTTTCGGTGAGAATTGCTGACTAACACTTGTAGATATAAACTTTTTTAAAAAGATGAATGAGAATCCCACGTGGTCACCAATTAAGATAAACTGAACTCTCGAAGAGGGCCCCGTGGAGAGAGGTGCGTTTCTGTAACAAGTGAAGACGCTCGCGTTTCGCCCGACCGCACGATGTAAAAAAAGTTCATGTTAAATGTGTGTGCTGTCCGTATCGTATAATAAATGTGTAGAAAATGAGCTCAAAGTTCTCCTCATTTAGTTTAAGATTAGTTAGTTAAGTTTAATTTTATTAACGGTACAAAAGGTAAGCAAAATTTCAATATGTTTAAGTGAATCACTAATAGAGAAAATGATTTCTCAAACGTTTAATCCATTATATAGATTGGGTTATTTTGCCTAATGTGTAATACTTATATTTGTATGTTCTGTGATTTTTCGATAAGTTTGCCAATTAATTTTTAATCTTGATTAACTAATTTCCTTTTCTGTTTCGGTCTATATAAAGAAAACTTTTTTGTTCATTTTTAAATAGTTAATGAATCAAGATGAAATATTTAGCTTTCAAAGTTTTCAAGTACACGAATTTTGATAGAGAAATATGTTTTATCAAAATAAGTAACGATTTGCAATAAATAAATTTAAAAACAATCGGCATTAAAAAAATTAAGCTTTCACAAATTTGCATAGCATTTTAGTAAACAGGTTTCAGTTTGTTAAAACTTCGCATTCTAAAGCCCTAATACAATCTTATGTATTATTTATTACTAATTAGTTTAACTCGTGTTCAGTTTTTTTTCCAATTGTTTGTAATGGTTTAAACGTATGGTTTAGACTTCGAATTTCGATAAATGGTTTTCCAACTGCGACGAAAACTGATGTGTGAAGGTTTTGACAAAAGAAATTTTAATTTACAGTTATAAGCATGTCCTATACCGATCGGCTGATGTTATTTAATCAGCGACCTCTTCGTGAAAGAAATGAAAACGCCAAGTAAACTTACTAGATTGAATATGAGAAGAAGTTTTCTCTCTTCTTCTATCAAAATCAATGCAATGACAAATTAATTAGGAAATTCTTATGCATAGTCTTACATACTTTATGATAGTTATTTTGTCCAACGCCCGATATTCGTTTCTGTTGTTCAATAATTATTTTTTACTGCAAATAAACTTTGATATTTGTATAATAATCCCTTTTATTCATTTTGTTAACAGATAATACTTTTCGTTTCATCTTAAAAATAAATAAATACGTGAGACTTCTTATGCGACTTTTTAAATTGAACCTGTTGTTTTAAAAAATATATATAATGTTATTTCTAAAGAAATATCAATTTACTATAACATGATATTAACAAATTCACTATTAATGATGAAGTTTTCGTCAATCACATTGCTTTTAAAGCAACGTAGTGATCTTTAATAACTTACTTTCAAAAGATTTTAAATATTTGTTTTGTGTTTCAGATTATTAATGATTTACTTTCTCAAGTATTTGAATGTATTTTAAAGGGGTGTTTATTAAAAGCAATATAAACCTATTTTCACATTCCATCTTACAAATTAGCTCTTTCTAAATCCTCCTTATGTAGTACCTATGATTAAATACTTCTATAATTGACGTTCGATCTCAATTGAATGTTTACCCGTTAGAGTTTTGATAGAAGAAATTTTGATTTCTTCTATCAAATTTTGATATGATGCTTCATATTTACCGACTGATATTCTTTAGTCAGACTTCTCCTGCGAAAACGAAGCTAAGAAAAGTTCCCTTGTCTTTAATAGAACTAGTAACAGAGGAAAATAATAGGGTATTTTGTCAGATATATAACCTTACGTGTAAAAATTTTAACTTATGTGTAATACTTTATAGTCCGTATTTGTATATTCCACAGCTTCTCATAATTTACTTTTAGCATAATTCATTAAATTTCTTTTCCGTTTCTATTTATATACCAGTGTTTCAAATCGGATGCTATGACGTTATCTCTTAAATGGCTAATGTTATAAACATACCAGGAAAAAAAACTGCACAAAGCAAATACATTCTTAAGATATAACCTTTATTTTGTTAGGACATGTATACAATCTATATTAATTACAAAAAAAATGTGTTTCTTTTGTGTGTGTGTGTGTATGTTGGCGATGGCTTTAGAAAACGACCGCAAGTACATGTCTTCTAAATTTGGATAAGACGAATACAGATCCAAATGCACCTGAGAAGCAGATTATTCATTTTGTTATAATTAGACGAGATATCAATCAAAAACCCTCATGAACGAACTTTAATTTACGATAGCTCGTTGGCGTTAAAGTCTGTTTCACTCATGTCCGGCTAATTGTAAGTTTTTAAAGCACAGAGACAATAAACGTTCCATATATTATGCTTTTGTAATTGCAATCGCCGTTTCCAAAAAATAAATAAATAAATAAATAAATGTACCTTCCTAATTGTAATGTTATCGTTCGTTTATAAAAGTATTAATATTTACCATTTCAAAAAATTTATATTATTTGATAGTCGGTTTTATATCCGTTTTCATCTTTTCCGCTTTATCTGCAGTTTTAAGCTGCAATCCTTGTGTGGATGTTAAATGTGGCCTACAAAAGTATCTCAGCAAATTAACACCGAAATTTAACAAATATTTAAGTTTAGAGAAATCTAACAGTCGTATTAAAAAACTTGATACATATAAACATACGTTAAATATTAATAAAAGTGCGTTTATTTAAATTAATTTTTGCTTTCTGAGTTCTAATTTTTTACTTTCTTCTATCTCTACAAGAAGAAAGTATTGGATTCATGAAAATTTACAAATTCCGGTTTTCGACGGATTTACAGGTTTTAGGGGTCAGACAACCCGAAAAACATGTTTTTACAAAATGTCTATCTGTGAGTCTGTCTGTCTGTGTGTGTGTGTGACACAAATTTTGGGGGCGCTCTCTCTCAAGAACTAATGAACGGAATTTAATAAAAGTTTAGATTCAGTTAGTCCCTGATATAAACTGGTGCTGATTAGTTTCTGGTGTAAATCGCTCAACAGGTGGCGCTGCTATGTTGCATTTTTCACGATTTCCGCGATAGCTATATCTTAAGAACTAATACGTGGATATTTATAAAACTTCAGATTCTGTTAGTCCTTGATATAATTTGGTGCTGATTTCTTTTTGGTGCAAATCGCTCAACGGGTGGCGCCGCTATGCTGCATTTTTCAGAATTCCCACTATAGCTCTATCTCAATAACTAATGCACGAATTTTCACCAAACTTCAGATTCTCTTAGTCCATGATATAAATTAGTGATGTTTAGTTTTTAGTTTAAATCGCCGAACAGGTGGCGCTACAAGGCTGCATTTATGACGATTTCCGTTATAACTGTATTTCAAGCACTAATGCTTGAATTTGCGTCAAACTTCAGATTCAGTTAGTCCTGATATAAATTGGTCCTGATTAGGTTTTGGAGTAAATCGACCAACAGGTGTCGCTGCTACGGGGATTTTTTTACGATTTACGCAATAATTCTGCCTCAAAAACTAATGCACGGATTTTCACCAAACTTCAGATTCAGCTACAACTTGGCATAAGTTGTTGCTGATTAGACTTTGGTGTAAATCAGCCAACCGGTGGCACTGATATGCTTTTTTTTTTCAGGAAATACTAACATGTATGAGATAGAAGAAAGTTTTGGGATTGCCACATCCTACTAGTTAATTTATTACTTTCGCAAGTAAAAAAAGCAGAGGGTACGCCAGGTAGGTACCATTCTTTAATGTGTATGCGAGGCATACACGTTTGTGAAACACTACTCTTCGAAACGTTCCTCAGACATTCGTTTAAAAAATTGATCCTTTTTCTTCTTGTTGTGAAGTTTTGTTAAGGGGGTCTGGGACCCAAAATCTTCAAATTTTACAAAAACATTTTATTTCATTAAAATTTTCTCTGTTTTTTTTCCTGCTTAAAATGACATTTAAGTCATGTTTCTATCTGAATTAGAACAAAAATGTTATATATATATATATATATATTTTTTTTTTTGCTTTGGTTTGATTTCAAAATCTAGCTTTCAAGCAATGGCTTCCATGGAAACGACTCCTTATAAAAATGCGTTTTTCTTCATGATAGATTTTTTCACCATCTCTCGTATTTAAATTCTTATAACTCGAGAACCGTTAAAGATAAACGGTTCAAACTTGGAATATATCTCTTTCAATTATTTTACTTTAATTTTAATTCAGCATATTTGAAAAAAATATTTGCTTTTGAAAATATTGTTTTTTTTTTTAAGTTGCACCACATTTTTTAAAGTTTTTTCGTGAACTTTTTTCGTTAAATATTTTTTATTTTTTTTTTTATAAATTAATATTTTTAAAAATTCTGAATCAAAATTTAAACTTATACATTTTTTGCTTATTTAAATGAAAAAAAAATTGAAATTCTATAAATAATATTTCGAGTTATAACGATTTTAAATTACCTCAATTTTTTAATAAATTTTACATTTAAAATAAAAAAAAATTATGAGAAGTTTTATCACTTGATTTTGTTTACAAATGATAAGGTTAACCATCACAAAAAAATTCAGAATTTTAACTCAATAAATAAAAATTATTTTAAAATGTGTCCCGGATCCCCTTAAGGTAAATTTTATTTCGAGGGGAGTGTATTCGTGTCCCATATTTATTTAATGATGCTATTTAATTACATTCTCTTGATATAAAGGGGATCTAAAAGACGAGTAATCCATATTAGATAGAGAAAGGAATGTCTCATCTTTAAATAATTTAGTATGAGAGAAAATTAATAGGGAAATAAGATACATTTAATCCCATATGCACTTTATAAGTGATATTTTGTCTAATGCGTGACACTACTTTCAAGATCAGTAGTAGTTACGTTTTACACTAATTAACTCTTTATCTACTAACGGTACGTATAAGTACCATTAAAATAACTTGTTATAAAATTCATTTAATTCATCGATTAGTTGATACAGTTGTAATACAGTTGAATAATGAGATATAGATACATTACTCTATCCTGTTCCAAAAGCATTATTGGTTACACAAAACAAAAATATTTTTTAAAGCATGTTTTCTTTTGCCTTTGCATCTTTTCAGCTTTCTAGGCGTTAGAGGGGGGCGGGGGGGGGGTTCAATTCGGAAATATTTCTATGTTTCTATTGTAAGAACATTATATTTGTACATTTCCTAATTCTACAAAGTACTAAGAAAAAATATTTAAAATGAAGGATTTGAGTGGGGTTATAAATATTGTACAAAATCCCTATAAATTCAAATTTAATTATTCCTTATAAATCCTTCTAAAATTTATTAAATGATTATGTAAATATTCTAATGTAGTTTAAACAATTCACGAAAAATGCTTTAGAAGCTAAAATTTTCATGAATTCATAATTCAGTACATAAAGGGTTAAACTTTGCTATTTAGAAAATAATTTGAATTTTTTACTCCTCACGACGAGATCTTTCCAGCGATACTACTCTCGTCAAAATCGGTGAGTAACACTTCTTGCACCTCCTTAGTTAGTAACAAATAGTAAATGGGTGATTATCATTGAAGCATGCATTTATATTATTATCTTGAATTTTTATCTCATCATCTCGACTGTTTTGAACATAAATATGTTAATATTACAACTTTTTTCCCAATTTTTTCAATGTAATTACTGCACTTGTGTTTTAGATTTAATTATAGTTCTTATTTTTAATTCTATGTTAAGAACGCTTTTGTATATTTATTTATATTTACTATTAGGATCACTCTTTGATAGTTTAACCCCTTAATTCTCGCTCCCGCCAATATCACGGGCTGAAGTGTCGTGCGTTATTTCTCGTGTCCGTCATATTTCCGGGCTGGAGATTTATTGCAGGAAAAAACTTCTGAAACCAGGAAAATTTAACTGGCATTTCCGTCTGAAGTCTTTGACGTTAGGGTTTGGTTATTGGCGCTGATTGTGACGTTGGATTTTGTATTGCACGTTTCGAAATATATCACACTCAAAAAAAAAAAATATTAATAATCAAAATTTAATGTATATTATATTATTTCAAATATTATTTGTACAAAGTTGTTTGATGATGATAAATAAAGATCTGAGATGTGAAAAATAAAGGTCTTATTCGCATTAATTCGCATGGTGTGAAACAAACATTAAAACACAGAATTCTTGCATGATGACTTTTCCACAAATGTGAATTTGTTCGATAACATCTTTTTTTTTCGCCTTCAAAAAAATAAATAAATAAATAAATAAATAAAATAAATAAATAAATAAAAATAAGTGTACAAAAAAAGCAATTTATCAAATTACAACGACCATTTGGAAAACGATTTTTTTGAAGACTAAAATTTAAGACATAACAAATCGCACGGAGTTGATCGTACATTACGTACGCCATGTAAACATTAATAGTGCATAGTTGCCAACCTCCCGCTTTTTTGTATACCAGTAAAATCTTACAAAAATGTTCCCTTTATTTAATTGTAGAAATCATGCGATTCTTTAAAAGAAGTATTTCTGGATAAAATTACTGGTATTAAAAAAATCGGGAGGTTGGCAACTATGATAGTGTTATTACACGAAAAAATTGCAAGCCAAAAATATCGCCTTCGACCCGTCAGATTTCATGAAACTTAAGTATTATCCACCTGAAACTTACGTAAATATCCAAGCATTTCATTGGCTGTTCGGGAAAAGGCTTTTCCATCAAAGCGATATAAGTAAGCGTCCTATCTTAAATGGGAGAAGTAGTCGCAAGATTAAAAGCTAGGTCACATCAATCAAGGTCATGCGCCACGTAGCGGATGGAGTGTGAACTACAGGTAAATACCTAACTGTTTTCTTACTGACACCAATAAAATTGTAAAGTTTTTTCACGTTGATTAATAACTGAAGTGCTTCTGATAAGGCGAAGAAAACTTCGTGGCGTCAAGTGCGTCTGGATGCCCCTGTCGCTACGCCGTTATTTTGCAATAAATGTGGCAAACAAAACTCTTTACCATGAGCGACTGAAGATTTAGAAAATACGCGCCGCACTAAAATCCCGCGTATGTGAATTATCACTCCGTCCACAAGGTGGCGCAACTGTATTAATTTACGCCTGATTCCAGCATTACGTTTGTTCGCTTACTTATAACGCTTTGCTTTTCCATTGTCAGATTTCCAAGAAATCTGACGGCCAATTTTAAATGAAATTTCATTCATAAACTTCTAAACATCCGACAATATTACTTTTTACATCGTCGGATAGAGAAAAAAATCTACTTTTAAATGCAATTCGTTTGAAAGCTGTATCTCAATTTGTTTCCGAGTTATTAATTTTTTTTTTTTTTGTAATTTTTATAACTTTTTTGTCATAGTGCAACAGAAAGTATCCATAGTTGTTGAAATTAAAGGGAAATACAGATTACTGTATAGACCAATCAGAAAACGAATAAATTGCAGATTAAACCAGTGAAAACCTTCAGATATGCTTTTGATTTCCCATCCTGACGAGAACAATAACCATTTTTCCGAATGGTTAAAAAAAACTATTTGCATATTTTATATAGAAACCTTATAATTATTCAATTTCTGTAATAAAAAACAGGTACTTCTTTTATAGTGTTTCCAAATATTAAGCGACCGTTAAGAGATTAAACTATATTTAACCTTCCTCTCTCTTATGACTTTCTATATATTAGAAATACAGTTGCTTCTTGACAACACCTAAAGCTGGCTTCAACTAGAAAGCCTAAAAAGCTCAATTGTTTAAGGATATGGTGGACGTTAATTGTTTTTTTTTTTTCATAATTGAAGTATAAAAATTTGTGCATATATACATTTCATCATAAATATATAAAACACCTTAAAAGAAATTTCCAATCTCATTATCATTTTAAGATAAAAAAAATAAAATTTTAAAATGTTCCGTGCGTCATATTTTTTTGAGATAGGGCCTTTCTTTTGCATTTTAATCACTTAAAAACGCTATCACAAACAAATCTAAGCATCGATTTTTAATCTCTTGTATAGTTAATTTTTTAGAATTATTTTTCGAATTCCATATCGATTTTCATCAAAATTTTGCCTTTTAATACGTTAAAAATTAAATTTAATTATTTTAATGAATTCGAATTTCAAAATGCATGCTTTGTTTCTTTGTATATAACTAGGGGGCTCTGCCCCGTACGAGCTACGCTCGCCAACCCTCGTTCAGGCACACCAAAATACAAAAAGCACGTTAATTTGATCGGCTTTAAAAATATTGAATTAAAAAAAAAAACAAAAAACAGTAGCGATCTCTCTGTACACGAGTTTACATTCGTTTTCCTTGGATTGGGGATTTTGAAGACCAAATCTGCTGCTGTTAAGAGATTCAATGGCTGTTTTCGTATTTAATTAAAAAAATTAGTTAAACATTTGAAAATAAGCTAATGTAAAATGAATTAAGTAAACAGTGTCATTGTCTCCCGGTATTTTTAACAGCGCTATAAGATAGTTCTTTTAAATAATTCATTTTAAATTGATCATTTCAAATCTGACGTAATTTACACCAAAGTTTTATTTCTCTTATTAATATTCACGTGAAAATACTTTTGTTGTTAGAAGGAAATATTATTTGCTCTGTCTTCGAATTCACGATAATAGTTGAAAAGGTTATCTCAAAATATCTCGCGCAAATATATTTTTCAATTTAAATTGTTTTGCGATATTTTTTGGCCATTTTGAATATGACGTAATTTCCTCCAATTACAAGTTTTAACGCATGATAATTATTTTTATTTTAAGATTTTGTTTCTTTTTTTAAATTCAAGTGTAAATATGGTTCTTATGGCGTAATTTTCCTGCTTTTAACATGTAATCATGTGCTTTTAACATTCTAATTTTAAAGGTTTTTTTTGTGTTTGTAATAGTCACGTGTAAATAAATTTTTAATTTGAAGTAAACATTATTGTTTGCGCTGTTTATACAATTGGCAACAGTTTAAATTAATAACATTTTCTAAAATTTGTAAAAAATATCTCTCGAAATGCTGAAAATTTGAATTTGAAATGGAAATAAAACCTCAAAAAATGAGTCAAATAAGAAAAATAAATGCAATCTACCCACCGGGAACTTATAACGTATAAAATGATCTAAAAATGATTAAATTCTCATGTATAGTTTTTGCTCCAATAAAACTTTTTTAATGGAACGATTTTGTCCAAATTTAGCATTAAATATCTCTTAAAACTATTCTTCGATTTGAAAACTGTCTGAATCAGCGTGTTTATCAAACATTTCTCTATAAAACCACCGATTTTCATATTTTTGTATGCAACAGTTTTTTTAATATTAACGATGAAAAGCCATGCTTAAGCATTCAAATTGGACGCCGATCTACCCGGAATATCTACGCAGATTTTCATTGGTCCATTTCCAAATCAAAACTTTTTTTTTATATATAGAAGGATATCAGAATTCTTCATTATCAATTTCATGATTTTTCATCAAAAATTATGACGCCTGGAGCATTTCAAAAATCTAAAAACGTTGAAAAATCAGTTTTGAGATTTAAAGTATATTAAAAGGCCGAGAAGTTGTTTGAATACAAAATTCAAACGCTTGTAACTTTGTAAAAAATAATCGCATCTGCATGCGGTTTTTCGCAAATGGTTTAGAACAAACTGGAGAATAATAATATGCACAAAAATAATTTTCGATTTTTGGGTCCATTTCTGCTCAACGTTTCTGGTCCACGGTACCCTTAACAAGGAATTTTTTTTTACATGTATACTTATTTATTCATGAATAAATCTTACCATGAAATATTTAATCACAGCAATCCAACGTAGACTGGAGTAATAATTTCTACCGTACTTACTTTCAGAGAAGATGAAGCAGGAATTGAAATTTACCGACAATAAATTGTAACCATGGTTTTAAAACGCTCATATTAATTAGTAAAAGGGAATATAGTCGAAGGGAAGTATAGGGAAAAGATAGTTTTATGGATAATATTTCCATATTTATTCACAGATTATACATGATTTGTATTTAACACTAGAATGACGGTGAGGGGCCATTCTGGCCCCAACCATATGGATATATTTCGGTTCGATCTAGAAATTTCTTTAATCCCTTAACGATCGCATTAAATTGTGGTTTAAAAATTCAAATTGCTTATTGGCAACACTTTTTTAAAAAAACAAATATTTACCTTATTTAATGACAGGCAAAATGATACCATAGTAAAGCCAATTACACTTTTTTACAAAACTGGTGGGAATCAAACAAAAATGAATAATATGAATAAAAGACACAGCCCGTGAATATGACGGAAGAGGGAATTAAGGGGTTTAAAAATGAGTGTAAAAGACACAAAGGAAAAAAGGGCTAATTAAATAAGTTAAACAGTTTTTAATAAAAAATCTAGTATTAAATATTTTTATAAAACTTCAGTAAAAATTCCCGTCTTTCTAGTGTTAAAAACTTTTCGTGAAACATTAAAAGATTCAGAATACTATTTGTTATAATTGTTTTTCAGGAGAAAACGAAAATATTTATTTATATTTTGAATTTTGAATTTTCATTTTTCCGCTCACAGCCTTCATTAGGGGTCGTATGCTTCAGGCAATTTTCAGAACAAATATCAGTAGTTTTTTTTTTTTTTTTGAAAAATAAAGCTAGGTTAAACTCGCGAAATTTTGCCTTATCTAAGTTCAAAGAGAAAATATTGGTACCGAAGAATTTCCAGGTCGTTTAATTTCAGGACAAGTACGACCCCTGCCTTTATTATTTCATAGCATAGTTAGAAACAGTTTACAAATATATTTTAAGATTATTAGATACAGTACCATTAACATATGTACAGTTTTATTTTATGAGCATACATAAGAAACATTTGAAAATAAACTGTAAAAGAAGTGCGTTTGTAGGAGGTATGTCCAGAATTAGAAATGCTTCTTAACATTGCAAAACTCATTTCTAAGCTAATATATAGAACCTCACTCCGCCTGAGATCTAAATGACGGAATCGTGTGCATGCGTATAACAAACCCCAACATCCAAACAGTTAAAGCCATTCAGAGTGAGTAGTAGTGGTTGCATCTATTCATAGGTTGTTTCTACTCACTAATACTCCGTTCAGACCGGATATTTTAGATATCTTAGAGCACTCATTTTAGAAGTGGTACATACCCGGAATTGAGTACCTGTTCACACCGCAAAACTCAACTATGCTAATTCATTAGACGTCACTGTGTCTGAGATCTGAACAAATTGAAATTGTGCGCATGCGTATAAGTTAAAACCAACCTCAACAGCCAATGAGTTAAAGCGAAGCCGCACAGCCAATCAGAGTAAGTGGTAGTTACTGTATCTAGCTATAGAATGTTCGAACTCATTGACAGAGTTTGTGGAATTCTCTGAGTGAATTCTACGGTCTGAGATATCTTAAATATCCGGTCTGAATGGGATATTTGTAACTTTGTAGAACTCATTAAGTAAGTTGGGGGCGGGAGGGGAGGGGGGGGGGGTTGAGTTAATTTAAATAATGTAGTGTGGACACTGTATAAGAAACCATATATGCTTTCAATAATTCGCCGAATCACCACTACTAAGATGGAGGTTTTTTTTTTCATTTTTCCTTCTTCCTTCTCTATTATCGTGTGCAAGTATTACCACCATCAATTATCGAGCTATAAATGTCTTTCCGTTTGCTTTGGTAAAATGTAAAACTTGATGTTTGAAACTGGCGGTATAACTTTTTTTCCCGTTGTAAACAACTCACTCTCTGAAGTAGAATATACGCAAGAACGCAGTACACCTTTTTTTCTATTTTTCACTCATTCTAGCATTTATTTGTAATTTCCAGTGTCGACAAATCTACACTATAAAGCAAATTCACGTCCGTGAGTAAAACCTGACGTCAGATTCACAATCGCAATACCTGACTCATAAATTTCGCTTGTATCGCAATTATTTTATTTTCTAGACATCGCACAATTTCAATTTTCACGCAGTCGAAATCGAAAGAAAATGTTCTTTCAAATGCAATTTGTTTGAAATTGTATATCAATCTACTGTTTTGTTTTTAATAGTTTTTAAAATAATTTTCAAGCATAGTTAACCCTTTAGTGCGCAGCTTTGCATATATGCAAACAACAGTGTTTTGAATTTAATAGATTTTATTTTATTCGTATATACCTGATTCACACCAGAAAATTAAAATAGCAATATTTGATTTAATTAATAACAAACATTTCGTATTTAAATAAAGCGAAATTAACCATTGAAACTCTGTGGTGTAAAGTCAGATTCTCTGCACTACGTAATTTCTAGAACGTATTCTATCATGGGAATTAAAGGGTTAACCCCGTCAGGGGCGGTGGCTCATTTTTGGACCATCTAATTTTAATTCCTAAACACCCCATTGGTGCCAGAATATTGGAATGAAAATTTTCCTTTAATTAATTATGCGAACAAAATCCTTTGTTTATTTTTAAATACATTTGTGTGTAAATTCCGGTCTCGGTCACTAATTTCAGCATTTTATGAATAGAAGTATCTTGACTCTGAAAGTGTTTAAGGTTAAGTTTTATAAAATAAATAATTATATAAAATAAGGTATTTGGAGACATACTTATTAAATTATTTACTAATTTGTAATATTTTAGCGTAAAACAGCCACACGTCAGTAGTTTTTACTTATGTTGCAGATGTGCAACAGAAGAAAAGTTTGACGTATTACATGAAAAATGTATCTCTGATTTTTTTCATTATTTTTTCTGTTTTTACCTTTCAGAGAATCATATATAATTTTTTCGAAACAAAATAAAAAATCGCGCGTTTACGGGTTAAAAAAATCTAATTACAACACGTGCAGCCAAATTACGAAAGATTAACTCGTTTGTACATAAAACAATATAAATAGTTAAGCATTTGCTTCCAGCTGCAATATAAATATTCCACAATTGATTTAAGTCATCAATAAATATATACGTGTAAATAAAACACAAAGTATCTCACCTAACATGGACAACTGTCAATTGTGGACTTGCCACTTTATCCTTAGTTACTCTTAGTTATTGCAGCAAATAAATATTTTCCGAGGGTTTCCTGTATTTTTATAAGAATGCTTGTAAATTCGAGGATATATATATTTATCAATCGCGGTTTGTTGCTATAATATCTTTAATATCACTTCTTTCTATGTACGGTTTAAAATGAAATTCTGTTTAAAATACTTTTGTTTACAGCTTAAAATAATATTAAAATACTTAAAATAATATTCGTTTTAAGTATTAGACAAACCAATGTAAGGTGAACGTTTTATTGTAATTACTTTTGCAGGTTTATTAAGAATCAATGTAACAGCTCCTTTTAAGACATTTTCTTTCCTCGAGATTCGACGTACCACGTTATAAATTTATTCGTCGATGATATTTAAATATTAATAAAAAGAAGCATAACTAAATGAATACTTTTAAGAATAAAATAATACAATGTGAAGTTTTTTCGGATTTTTCTTTTTACTTTACATACCCCTTAACGTCATGTTTCCGGACTGGAGATTTAACTGTTGGAGAAAAACTTCTAAAACCAGAAAAATTTAATTGGCATTTCCGTGTTAAGTCTTTGAATATTAGAGCTTTTGTTTGGTTATTGACGCTGATTGTAATGTTGGACTTTGTATCGCATATTTCGCTTTGTATCGAAATATTATATCACACTCAAAAAAGTTATTAATAATCAAAATTTAATGTATATATATTATTTCGAATATTATTTGTAAAAATTTGTGTGATGATGATAAATAAAAATCTAAGATGTGAAAAATGAAGGTCATATTCGCATTGTTTTGTAAGGTGTAAAACAAACATTAAGACACAGAATTCTCGCATGATGGCTTTTCTACAAATGTGACTTTGTCCTATAACATCTTTTTTTTTTTCGGTCTTAAAAAAAATAAATGCATATTTTATTTAGAAACCTTATAATTATTCAATTTCTGTAACAAAAAAAAAAAAATTAGGTACTTTTTTGATAATTTTCCAAATATTAAGCGATCCTTAAGGGGTTAAAGAAAGGATAATTATGAACATTTTCATGATAATTATTATTTTAATAAAATGAAAAAAATAAAAGTATAAAATATAAGATTAAAAATGTTTCAATATCATTAATAAGATATTTCAATTTATTTTATTAAATAAAGATAAATAAACAAGTGGGTAAGTGTGATCACAGATCGCACAGAGGGTCTCGTTTAATATTCCTTTCAAAACAATTTATTCTTTTGCAAAATCTATTAGTTCCACATTTCGCAACCAGGAGGCGCACTCTATTCTAAACAAACCTCTATCCGAACGAAACTCCGTTTTAAAACCTATCCATAGATATATTAGTCCAGGGAATCGGGCAAATAGCACCCGAGATAGGCAGGTGCCCCTTCCGGAAAAAAGTGGAACTAAAATATGTAAGTCTATGGTGCATAATATGAAAGAGCGGTCAAAGGGGTGTCGGCAAAAGTTAGAAAACTGCCCCCCCCCCACCGGATGAAAAGGGGGGAGGATAAAAAAATTGCTTAAAATACACAAGTGAGAGCCCGGAGGGTAATTAAATAAGACTTTTTGAAAAATTTATGACTTTTCGTGTGATCGCAAGTGTTCTGCTATAGGTATGCAAAATTTCAAGTCTCAAACTTAATTAGGGCTGAGTTAGAAAAATTGCTTAAAATACACAAGTTAGAACCTGGAGGGGTAAGTAATGTAAGACTTTTTGAAAATTTTATCATTTTTCGTGTGATCGGAAGTGTTCTGCTATAAGTATGCAAAACTTCATATCTCCAACTTAATTAGGGCCTGAGTTAGAAAAATTGCTTAAAATACACAAGTTAAAGACCGGAGGGGTAAATATAAGACTTTTTGAAATTTTTACGATTTGTCGTGTAATCACAAGCGTTTAGCTATAATTACGCAAATTTTTAAGTCTTCAACTTAATAGGGGCTGAGTTAGAAAAAAAAAGCTTAAAATGCATAAGTCAGAGCCCAGAGGGTTAAATATAAGATTTTTTTTTAATTTTATGATTTGTCGTTTGATCGTAAGAGGTTAGCTATAATTTTGCAAAATTTCAAGTCTTCAACTTAATTAGGGGCTGAATTAGAAGAAAAAGTTTAAAATACACAAGTTAGAGCACAGAGGGTTAAATATAAGACTTTTTCGAAATTTTATGATTTGTAGTTTGATCGTAAGTGTTTAGCTATAATTTTGCAAAAATTCAAGTGTTCAACTTAATTAAGAGCTGAGTTAGAAGAAAAAGCTTAAAATACACAAGTTAGAGCTCAGAAGGTTAAATATAAGACTTTTTAAAAATTTTATGATTTGCCGTTTGATGTGAGGTGTTCAGCTATAAGTATGCAAAATTTCAAGTCTCCAACATATATAGTTTCTGAGAACGGGCACTGTGGCGGACAGACAGACAGACAGACAGAGGAGCGAGACGAATAATGTTTCCTCAGATTAACGAAACCTTAAAAAATAATTAAGCCTTCCATTTAATGACATTCAAGCAAAAGATCTTAATAAACTTTTTGAAAATTAAAGAAACCTTTTGTTCATTAGATGCTGATTATTTAGCTAACTGGGCTTTCAAAATAATACAGACAGTGTTAATATTTTCTGTAATAATTGTCATTATTAAGATTTGAAAATACTGTTAGACACATTGTAAAGTTTCATGTGAAATAGTAAACGTAACAAAATATTTAGGAGATTATACGATTCTATCTAGCTCTAAAATGATTTATAACGAGTTCTACGTAGCTAATACTACCAAATCAGTTACATAATAAAAACAGCTGCAATGAGAACAAACTATAGAAGATTTTATGAATATAACGACGGAATTTATTTTTAAGACTGAAAATTTTATGACTTAGTAAATTTTGAAAGTTGTATAAAATGTGTGTGTCACTCAGACATAAAACTTTCCATTCCCTCTTAAAGAGCTGTATTAAAAAAAGAAAAGATGCAGTTTCGAAAACATTTTTATGTGAATAACATTTCCATATGGAGGAATAAGATATTGCAAAATTTAAAAATAGGCTTCTATTCCATCAATAAAAAAATACTTCATGTCTGGTGTAACAGATATGTAGGAGTATTTTCGAAATCAAATCAGAAATGTAGAACATAATAATGATGATAAAATGAAATATATTCTAAGAAAATAAATAGAATTTCTTGGTTACATAAACGCCGGGATATAGCTTTCTTTTGAATAATGAAATATGACCTATATCCGCACATAAGACGATGGTTTATTTCTAAGGGGAAAAAAGTAATTCAAACATTATACATTAAAAACTGTAAAAATAAACGAAATGAGACAAACTATTGAAAGTGTTATTAAAAAGCAGAATACAGTTTTCAAGTATAAATTTATGTATTCCTTAAGACTGCTAAATTAAAAATAAATAAATATTATTTTTGTTTCGGTGATATCTAAGCATAGAAAAAGAGGTATAGAAAACATTATTTAATCCTCTCGCTAACGAGTTGTTAAAAAAAAAAAGAAAGAAACAAAATCCTTTTATGTATTTATACATTTAACACCTTGATGAACGGTGGCATATATTATATCCCACCTACGATTAACGAAGTATTGCACCAGAAAAATTTTATTAAATTTTGTTTTTCTAACTTTGGTGGAAAAAAGTCGTAAAATTGCTTTTTCTTATTTTGTAATAAAAAATTTCGGTGTGAATTTGACATTACAGAAAGCAATTACTTGCCACTCAAAGGGTTAAAACGCAATTCTAAATTGTGTAGAAAACAATAATTTGTTACGCTGAATTGAACCCTTTATGTTCCGACGGTATTTTGACCCTGCTGGACAGATAATTACACCTAATTAACTCCTATCTAGTTTTCACCAAATTTTATTATTTAATCCAAATCATCCACGCTACCACCTAGTACTTGGTATATAATTTTATATACCCTAAAATTATACAAATAAAACTAGTGATCGTAAATTAATATAAATCCTAATGGAAGAGCAACGCGAATAATTATTTTAAAATTAAATTAATATTCGCGCAAAATTGTAATTATCAAAATTAATTAATTACAAACTATAAATTAAAAGTTTGCGTTGTGAAATTTTTACGTGATCTCCTCCACCTATGAATTAAGTTCTAAATAAGTTGCAAATAAAATGACACACATTAATTTTTATCACTAACAGAATTACAGAGATTTTACTCTTGATTAAATATTTTTATTTACATTAAACAAGATTATATACTTATAAACATTAATTATTCAAAGAATAGAAGCAAAACTTTAGTTTGCTTATCACTGTTATATTTTTACACTTGAAAATTAAATCTCTAACAAAATGATTTGAATTATTATTTTATTATTTTTTTATAACAAGAGAATTAATTTTCTTTTATTTTAAAGACCTTATTTAAATTTTATTACTAGTTTGTTTGGATCTCATATGACCACTATACCGTAAAATATCTTTTAATGGATATTTATAATTCGAGTATAACATTTGTGGTATAAGAAATTTATAGTAGTACCTTGTAATTGGACGGGTCGATCGCCTTCCTTCATCGGACTTCAGAGCCGTCGCGGTACTCGGGATAGGTTTAAGTAGTCATACGATGCATCTCCTCACAAGGGCGACAAATCGGCATGACATTAAGCATAGCTCCGGGACTCTGTGGGCAGGATCCATTATATCTTGGATATGCGCTTTTATGCAGACTCCTTCAGGTAGCATACTTCCCCGGCCTTTCCATCTCTTTACCAGGGTTGTCGGAACCGCATTTGCATCACCAGGGCTGTCAGGACCGCATTTGCATCTCCAGGGCTATCAGGACCGCACTTCCATCTTCGGAATATTTTTTTAGACTCCTTCTTCAAGCTTTACTCTTGCACCTCATACCTTGGTAACGGGCGGAACAATTTGTTATAGCCCTACCTTATTGGTTGTGAGAAAACTGTTTAGTATGCTTGGCTAGACCTATTAGCTGCCAGTCCTCAAATGCCCCTCACATATACTTTAATTTTATTACGTGCCATAAACTCTGGATGGTCTATAGTTGTATATTTCTTCCGACATTTTTATTATTTCACG
Source organism: Maratus speciosus (assembly GCA_963932465.1). Classification (NCBI taxonomy): domain Eukaryota; kingdom Metazoa; phylum Arthropoda; class Arachnida; order Araneae; family Salticidae; genus Maratus; species Maratus speciosus. The sequence continues at coordinate 288,277,146 of OZ010794.1, forward strand.
ATTCCCTATTATAAACAACTTTTCTTTTGATTGTCCTGAAACGACGCCAGAGCGTCTAGCTATCAATCTGCTATTGTTGTTTACTGAGATCCAAACTGTATATTCGACATTATATGTGTATTTTACTATAAAGTAATTTTTAAAAATATCTATTTAATATTTATAATAAAATTAATAATTTTTGTAGGAACCTCCATTCCTATTTTACTAAAACATATACTTATTACAATTTTAAACTCATAATTATATTTTATAAAAATATATTTGTACTACAGTAACATCAAATTACGCACTTGTACTGTGACTTAATCAAAATGTTGCGGGAACATATTATTGTTATATGCGTTCCAGCATCTCTCTGGGTCGTCAGAAAAAAATAAAACTTGTTGCTAGTTTTATTTTTTTGTAAAATACCAAAGAACGTTCGTGTAAATATGATGGTGTATCTACACTATCTTGAGCACAGTCTGCAAAATTCAATGTTCATTGGTTCTGGTATATTGTAGAAAAGTTCTTCTATTTGTAATACTAGAAAGTTCGAAATATGATTGTGCATAATTGTCTGTTGACACTTTCTTGCATAGGAGACAGCTATACTGAAAATCTGACATCTTCCTCGAAGAATTTTTCTTTACCACAAGCATGTTTAATAATTTTGTAAATTTACCGTTAAAGTGTCCAAAAATAACTTCAAAGCTATAATTTTGTATGAAACTAATATGCCAAAATAAATCTAAATACAGGAAAAATAATGGTATACACATTTGACATATAATTTCATCACATATAACCTTATGACACAGTCTTTCATTTAAAACACATTTTATAATCAATAAAAGGAATACAATGCTCATAATATGACATTTTATATTTTCATATATATATATATATATATATATATATATATATATATATATATATATATATATATATATATATATATATATATATATATATACATATACATATATTTACACTTTTTTACTACTTATATCTTCACATAATTAATCTGATGTATTCAAATCATATTCTGAAAATATTCTATACAATCTTGCGACCTTATCTTATTTATTTATTTGTTTCCTTTTCTTTTTTTTTGTATAATACATCAAAGTATACAATGCTATCCTATCTCCCTTAATATATTATTACGTAATACTCTCTGACAAGAGATGTTAGACTGTTTTATATTTTTTTTATTACTGAATGACATAAAAATTTATTTATGCAAAATTTTATTTATCATTAACATTTCGTGTGTGAATTCTACTGTCTAAATTTTAATTATATGTTTTAAATAAAAGATAAGAAATTATTATTATTAATCATACACTAATAATTATTATTTAATTATTAAAAAAAAATGTTATTAATATACTTGTAAAATTTTAAAAGTACTAAAAAGAATGATAAATAATCCGTAAAATCGTATGCAGTAATCCATGAGTACCCGGTCGGACCAAAGAATTTCTGCCAGCAGAAAAGAATCTTTGTATACTCACAAATAACCACACCCAATCTTTACAGATCAAGTTTTTAAAATAATAAATGTATGTATTATAAAAAAAAAAAATTTTTTAGTAAATTAATTCATTAAGCCATACTACATATTTTAATAAAATAAAGCCAATATATATAAATATATTTATTTATTTATTTTATTTCTTTATGTTAAATTGGCAAAATTATAGAAAAAAAAATATGAAATCACACACTTAAATTTTCAATACAATGTGTATTTATCTGTGTTAAATTTAGAATTGCATTTAGGTCTAAGGGAAAAAAAATGTTTAAATTCTAAAATAACTTCAATTTATAAAATATGCTATTTAAAATTTTTTAAAAAAAATTCTAATTTCTAGCTGATTTCAGCAAGATGTCATTTAATATTTATATTAATTAATTTTTCTAAAATATTTTATTAATTATCAAATTTGCATATTTCTATATATAATAAAATATAATATTCTCTTACATAATTTTTTACACCACAAACTGCTATTAATTAATTTAACTTGGTTGTTGTAAGCCTACTTTAATTCTAATTGAATACAATAAAAAAAAAGTAAATTAGCTTAACAAGTTAAATATAATATGAAATATGTTTGTTTCATTGTAAATTTGCTTAAAATTCCATAAATTTTAACTGTAAATGCTAATTGCTATACCTCTTGTTATTTATTTATTTTATTTTTTTTTAATAAATCTATGATTTATAGACTGAGCTAGACACTCCATAAAGGTGTAAAACTTAAAAATCAAAAGTTTTCCTAAATAAAACTAAAAATGCTGCTTTTTAAAATATAATATTACTAATTTTGTTGTCTAAGAGCACAACATCTAGTAATTATACAATACTTAATTTTTTCTTCGATTCTTTTATCAGACAAGAGTCCTGAAGTGGATGACCAACTGTTGCCTAAACCATACTTGATTTGATTTTGAATCACTTTTCTACAAATATTTTGTTGGTGTTGGTGCACACCCAATCTTTACAGATCAAAATTGCACTCCACACAGAAAGCCTTTGGTGAGAAAATTTTAATTTTGCTTCAATTATTTATTTATGTATTTGTTTACAACAATTTTGTGTGTAATCATATTGAAATAACTTGTCTTGTCCATTGTCATATATATATATATATATATGTTTTTAAAACAAATGTGCTACACCAAAATCCTTTATATTAATTATTGACTGTTAGAATAATTTATTTTTGTTTATTTATTTTTATTTTCATTTTTTTATGTATATATATATATATATAACACTATTGTTCAAAGAACTTATCCCTGCTTCCTAAATCCTAGACTTTAGCATATAAGTTATAATTGAACTACCTGAATAAATCTTAGCAATTTTTGTATATTTTATTATATTTAGGCTTATAGCTAACCGCTATCCTAATACAGAGTGCACTAATAATTTATTCCTTGAAATCCATATATTTATATACATTATACTAAAACAAATGACTCTATGAGTAACATGTTATAAAGCTGTCCTAATTACCCTGGACCTTTAGCTTACACCTACTCATTTTAAGGAGTAACTCTGAAATTTTGTCATCTAAATTGTAAGGTTATTAGCAAAGGCTACCCTTATAGAAAACAGGAAAAAAAAAAATCTTTCTTTTTGAAATTACTCCAAATTTATTTACCATTAAATTAATTAAGTTTTAATTTAATTTGTCTTTGTTAAGATTTTATATTTTCTAATTCATATTCGAGAGAAAAAAAATTGCCTGGAGAGAAATATTTAACTGCTCTAGTGGAATTTTGTGAAGCACATTTCACAATTTTATGAATATGTTTTCGGGTGCGCCCTGCACATTTGCTCAAATTGTAACCCAGAGACAAATTGGCGTACCATTCTTCCTATCCTTTCTTATTATTATTTTGAATTTTATAAGGCAAGTTATTAATTTTATTTCAAAGTATATTTACATAAAAGAGAAAAGGAAGGAAAAAAAATATTTTTTAATTTTGGAATTGATTAGTTATTTATTTTATTTTATTTATTTATTACTAAATGAAAATAATTTTAATATATTTACTGGGGATGAGACCACAACTTTTATAGTGAATCTATTTTACACGTCCCTTACCTGTTTATCAGCGCCCCTTTACTTGTCCCTATTTTCATCTTTTTTATCCTTTTTATGATGCTTTTTTGATACTTTTGAGAGTTACCTTTTGAATTCTCATTCCTATCCTCATTATCAGAATATCTGCCATAATTCTGAGGTTGTTGATTCCTATATGGCACATGATAAGGGAAATAATTTGGTGGGGAGGTGGGGAATATGGAGAATAGCCATAATAATCACCTGTGGGTGCATAAGATTGAAAATTCATTTGCTGATTTTGGGCTAACAAATCTAGGATTAAAAATCACTCTCGGTTGATACTGTCCATTATAAGAGTACCTGTTATTAAAATGCCGACCTGCGAAATCTCTGAATCGCTTTTGGCCCGGAATTATAAGAAAAGCACTCTTACTCTCATTAAAATTCTCATTCGCCTTTTTAAACACAGTTTATTACATAATCTCACAACTCTCTATTCCGGACACAATTCAAAGCACAATAGACACAAAAATCTAAACTTAAACTTATTAAAAAGAACACATTCTCGAAATAGAACTTCGAACAAAAACTAAAAACAAAAAAACAATGTCCTTTTCACACAGCTTAGAAAATAACTACAAATTTAAAAGGCCGTGTCTTTTTCTCACAGCTTATAGATTTCCAGTACAAACATTTTGATATATCTGCAATGTAGCGACATCTGTTGGTATAATTAAAATATACACTTTATCAAACATACCGCCCCTCTTGAAACCTCTGAGGGGGGTTTCAAACTAAACCACTACAATTACAACCATTGCAAAGAATAAAAATTACAATATAACATAAATGAGTCACAGTTAATTTAAACTTATACAAATATTTAACACAATTAATAAAGCAATATTACAATAATACACACCTTCTTAGCAAAAAATGAATTAATTTTCCAGAGGTAATACGGCAATTTTTGACGCTGCTCTTTTGAATACTCCATTTGGGGTTTTTACACTTACGACTCTTACCTTATTGTCATTGCCACAAAATACCTCTACAATTTTTCCTAATAACCATTTACAAGCTGGAAGATCATCTTCCTTTATCACAACCATATCTCCAATTTTAAGGTTGTCTTTTACTATCACCCACTTATTTCTCTGCTGTAATATACTTAAATAACTATTTTTCCACTTTTTCCAGATGGTCTGAACCATTTTTGTGGTTTTCTGACATAAGTTTAATCTGTTATTATCAACATTACTCAAATTAGATTCAGCAATGGCATTAAGGGGGCGACCAATAAGAAAGTGTCCAGGGGTCAAGACCTCCAAGTCATCAATATCTGAACTCAAGGGAGCGACCAATAAGAAAGTGTCCAGGGGTCAAGACCTCCAAGTCATCAATATCTGAACTCAAGGGAGTAAGTGGGCGACCAATAAGAAAGTGTCCAGGGGTCAAGACCTCCAAGTCATCAATATCTGAACTCAAGGGAGTAAGTGGGCGAGAATTCAAGATGCCTTCAATTTGGTTAATTATAGTTAACATTTCGTCATAGGTTAATTTAGAATTGCCCACAACACGTTTTAAGTGATACTTGAAGGACTTGACTCCCGACTCCCACAAACCTTCAAAATTAGGAGCTCTAGGGGGAATAAATTCCCATGCAATACTTTCAGACAACAAGTAATTAGCAAGTTTGTTGTCTGCTTTGTTTACCATATCATGCAACTTTTTAAGCTCTAAATTAGTTTTTTCAAATTTGCCAGCGTTATCACTAAATATTTTTCGAGATTTTCCTCGTCTGGCAAAAAACCTCTTTAACGTGGCAATAAAGGCCTCCGATGTTAAATCACTAACTATTTCCAGATGTACTGCCTTAGTTACCATACAAATAAAATACAAACATAAACTTTATGAAAAATACCTTTACGTTGACCTTTATATTTAATCAAAAATGGGCCACAGAAGTCAGTTTCCTGTGCAATTAAAAACAAAGTCTACATCCACTCTATCCTTAGGAAGCTCGCCCATAATTTGTTCTGATATTTTAGGTTTGGCCTTAAAGCATGTAACACAGTTATGTACAATTTTTCTGCAAATAGCTCTACCGTTTAGAGGCCAAAATTCTCTACGAACACAATAAAGTAAATTTTGTGGTCCTATATGTAGATATTTTTTGTGATAACTTTCAATAATTAATTCTGTAAGTTTATGTTTAGAGGGCAGTACAATTGGATGTTTTTGAACATAACTTATCATGCTATTTTCAACCGAAACTTACTCGGCCTTCATCAGTGAAAAACTCAAGAGTTTTTTACTGATGAAGGCCGGGTAAGTTTCGGTTGAAAACGTTTTCGTTTTAAAAATGACTTTAATGTGTTTTTAAAAGATTTTATTATATTTGACGCACCTTTAAACAGTGTATTTACATTTATCTGTATCATATGAATTTTAATTATTAATCAAGGTGAATTTTGCACAGAAATGTTAACTTTCTATTGGATAACTGTTCACCTTTCCGTATGTTGAAAGTCCTGTGATGGAAAGTTTCAGTTCTGAAAAAAATATGTGCTATCATATGTTAATAAAAGTCCAAACAATTTTGAAGCCACACATGAAATCTAAAAGCTTTACATACACTGTTTAAAATTTTGCAGCATTCTGGCACGTCATTCGACCGTTTTTTTTGAAAAAACGGTTTCATAACCATAATTTAACTATATTGACCATAAAATGGCCAATAATATGGTCAGAATAGTGTTAAAATTACGGTTGTGTAACCGTTTTCGGAAAAAACGGTCAAATGACCTGCCAGAATGCTGCAAATTTTTAACAGTGTATGCAAGTCAAAGTAAACATTAGTCAGAAGAAGTTTTCAAACCATAGTTTTTATGATTTAAAGCATCATATGAGGCTTAGGTGAACTAGAGGGTTAATAAACATATTTAGAAATTTAATAAAGAAATATTTAGTCATATATAGTTTTAAAAATATACTTAGTCAAAAATTGAATGCAAATTTCTTTCTCGCTTTAAAAAAAATCGTGTCATTATTTACGAAAAAGTTAATAATTATTATTTTGATGAAAGATCCAATAAAAAAAAATAAACTATAAAAATAAACGTATTTAATTATCTTATAAAACATCCTTCAATTTAATTTTCTTAATTAAAGATAAATCAATGGTTTCTAAAATTTAATTAAGCTTTTCATTTTAATAATGGACATTCAAAGCTTTATCAATTTTTTGAAAATTAAGAAAGTTTCTGCATTAGCTGTTGAGTATTTTAGCTAATTGGATTTCCAAAACAAAGTGAGTTAAATTAAATTTTGTGACCTATAATGTAAAAATTAAAAATAACTAAAAAAAGAAAAGTATAAGATTTGTTTTGATTAAAATGGAAAAAATAGATCAAATTAAGTTCCTTGTTTATTTATGTGAGTTTGTTTAATGGCGATGATTAAAACGCATTGCTACATGTGGTCATTTAATTTTTATTTTAAAGTTTTCTTCCTGTTTAAAATAGTCATGAATAAATACATTTTTTAATTGAAAGGAAACCTTATTATTTGCGCTTTTTTTTTTGCAATTTGGCAACAATATAAAAATGATCTTTCCAAAATATGAAATAAATCTCCATTGAAATGATGAAATTTTGAATAAAAAATTGAAAATGAGCTTAAAAAAAAAATCAAATTTGAAAAATGATTGCACACTGCACACCACAAGCTCGTCAAGTATCTTCCTAAAAAAATGGCTAAATTACCAGAGATATTTTTTATTCTTATCCTTATAAAACTTTTTTAGCGAAAATATTTTGACCGACTTCACCATTAAATAGCTCTTAAAATAATTCTTCGATTAAAAAACTGTTTGTTTCAGTGCGTTAATCGAACACATCTCTATTAAACTATCGATTTTCACACTTTTATATACAATAGTTTTCTTAATATTAACAGAGAAAGATCTCCAGTCACAAAAAAATCATTTACGATGGCGACAGTGTTAGTTATTTTTTTTATACAAATAAAAGAAAGTTAACAATTATTATTTGGATGAAAGATGCAATAAGGAACAAAGTACACGAATAAACGTATTTAATTATCGTACATAACATTCTTCAATTTATTTTTCTTAACTAAAAATAAATCAAATATTTCTAAAATTTAGTTAAGCTTTGCATATTAACAATGGACACTGAAGCAAAAGAGCTTAATCAATTTTTTGAAAATTCAGAAAACTTTTCTGCATTAGCTGCTAACTATTTTAGCTAATTGGATTTCCAAAGCAAAGTGAGTTAAATTAAATTTTGCGACCTATAATGTAAAAATTAATAAGAACTCAAAAAAGAATAGAAAAAGATGTGTTTTGATTGAAAAGGGAAAACGTATCATTAAATTTTTTTATTATTTATATGAGCTTGTTTGATGGCGATGATTAGCGCTCAGGTAGTTCATGAAGTTCAGGTAGTTGAAACTAAGTCCGAAGAGAAAACTAACTTTATTTTTATTTAAATATCTATTTGAAGTGAGTGTATATTTATTTTGTATTTCATACCTAAAATAAAAAGTATCTGGTCAATATTATAAACCAGGATACTATTTAACTTTTACATGCCTAAATATATCTGTTACATATGACGTCTAAATCAAAAACGAATTATTAAAATTTTATTGGTTAGTGATTTGATTTTGAAAGAGGGGCAAAAACATTTTTATGAGAAATTAAAATTCTGATATAATTTACTTTAAAGGTGATAAAATATGCATATAAAAGGTCTTTATAGCATTAAAAACCGACAAAATATGTTAAAAACCCCAAACCCTTTCAACTGCACTATAACAGTCGTCCTCAGGGGTAAAAGATTAGAGGAGACCTCTGATTTTTTCCCGCTGATGACTGCTGTTATAGTGCAGTTGAAAGCGCTTGAGGGTTTTTATATTGCCAATATGACGTAATATTCACTTTTTTTAAAAATTCGTCAAACTATTTATTTCATTTTCATTCCTCCATGAAATCCTGCAATAGAAAAGTAATTGTTGTGATATAATTTATATTGTGGAATTTTAATTATTGGCAACTTCTATAACAAAAAATGTTTACATTTGATAGGAAATTGCTGTTAAATTGGTGGTTTTTTATTAATTAAAAATTAACTATGGATTATTTCGATTCCGGATTACTTTAGTTGCTTCGGCCGTGTTTTAATACACATGTTCGTAACACTTCATTATCCTGGCTTCCAAACTGAGGATTTGTATAGAATTACAGACAGACAGACAAATTTTCATTTTTATATATTAAATGATAAAACGCTGTTTACCAATGTTGCCAATTCACCACAAATGGTAGTTGAACTGCTAAATTTTGATTGTGCTTGTTAATGTCATGAAACGTAAACAAGTGGGTAAGTGTGATCACAGATCGCACAGAGGTTTTCGTTTAATATTCCTTTCAAAACACTTTATCCTTTTGAAAAATCTGTTAGTTCCACATTTCGCAACCAGGGGCGCACTCTATTCTAAACAAACATTTATCCGAACGAAACTCCGTTTTACATACTATCCGTAGATATATTAGTCGAGGGGATTAGGTCCATAGCACCCGAGATAGGTAGGCGCCCCTGCCGGTGAAAAGTAGAACTAAAATATGTAAGGCTAGAAAGAATTGCTTAAATACATATGTGGTAGCTCAAAGGGTTAAACGTAAGACTTTTTCAAGATTTTATGATTTGTGATCTGGCCTCAGGTGTTCTGCTATAAGTATACAAAATTTCAAATGTCCAATTTAATAAGGGGCTCGGTTAGAGAGAATTGCTTAAAATACGCATGTGGGAGCCCAAAGGGTTAAATGTACGATTTTTTCAAAATTTTATGATTTTTATTTGTCGCATGATGGTGTTCAGCTATAAGTATGCAAAATTTCACGCCTTCAACCTAATTAGGGGCTCACTGAGAGAAAATTGTTTAAAATACACATGTGGGAGCCCAAAGGGTTAAATGTACGACTTTTTCAAAATTTTATGGTTTGTAATTTGATGTGAGGTGTTCAACTATAAGTATGCAAAATTTGACGCCTCCAACCTAATTAGGGGCTCACTTTGAAAGAATTGTTTAAAATACACATGGGGGAGCCCAAAGGGTTAAATGTACGACTTTTTCAAAATTTTATAGTTTTTCGTTTGATGTGAGGTGTTCAGCTATAAGTATGTAAAATTTCACGCCTCCAACCTAATTAGAGGTTCACTCAGAAAGGATAGTTTAAAATACACATGTGAGACCCCAAAGGGTTAAATTTACAGCTTTTTCAAAATTTTATGATTTGTCGTTTGATGTGAGGTGTTCAGCTATAAGTATGCGAAATTTCACGCCTCCAACCTCATTAGAGTCTTACATAGAAAGAATTGTTTAAAATACACATGTGGGAGCCCAAAGGGTTAAATGTACGACTTTTTCAAAATTTTATGATTTGTCGTATGATGTGTGGTGTTCATCTATAACTATGCAAAATTTCAAGTCTCCAACATGTATAGTTTCTGAGAACGGGCTATGTGGGACGGACGGACAGACAGACAGACAGAGGAGCGAGACGAATAGGGTTTCGTCAGATGAACGAAACCCTAAAAAGTAATTCTATTCAAAGTGGACTTTCCTCACTATCAAAATCAGCGCATTTAAAATAACGTTGTCCCAATAAATTACCAGAAACAAATTTATGAAAAAAACCCAACCACTTTCAAAATGAAGGCTCATATAGAAAAAAATATTATACATTATTAAATTATTGTCTTCATAATTTTAATAGAAGCTAATATAATGCAAAAATATTTTTACTTTATATCATCATTTCAATGAAAAGAATAAAACACTAGAAAACGGGAATACCGCTTTTTCTGAATTTAGTGAAGCCACCTATGAAAAAAAAAAGTAATATAAATATAGAAAGTACAAAACATATTTCAGTTTTAAGACTTAAAACACACGCTTTTATTTTATATAAAATGACGTTATTCGCATCCTGATGAATAATTCCTTATTTACCATCTAGTCTTAAAGAACATCTACAGTCAAGTAAGCATAGAAAGTCACTATCGCTAAATAATACACAAATCCAAAAAATGAGATGTGTTCATTCAAGAAACTCGACAAAAAAAATTTGCTATTTAATGATTTATATGCCTTCATTAGTTTGTAATATTAATATACATACATAAAATTAAATTTGGTTTATAATAGCTCCATGTTTTTCCCGAAATTATTCATTTAAATACATCTTTTAAAAATAGCACGCATTTTAATTAGATTTTGTTTCAGTTATTATGGGGAAAAGGCAACAAAAAGATATAATTATTATCTTCCAAATATCTAAAGTAAAAGTAACTTATCCAGTACTTCTAAAAGTAACTTATCCAAATCGTTTCCCAGTCCACAGCGATTCACTTATAACAGGTTTTCTTCTTAAAGCATTCAGATCAGAGCATTGCATCGGGTCGGGCAACCCGATTTCACCAGAACCCGGCTCGACACTTGTGTCGGGATGAATCTGTTTGATTCTACTTTTTTTTTTCGTTGAGGGTCGGGTTCCGATCGGGTTATTTCAAATGTTTCGGTTTCGGTTTAAGTTTTAACTCTTTCAGGTTAGGTTCAGATTGACCTGATTTGTCAATAGAAAGCCCTGATTATTTTCTAATGGAAATACTATGTATTTTAATACTAATGAGTGTATAGATGTTTTTATACAGAAATAAACGGTCAAGTGCGAGAATTACTCGCGCTCATAGGGTTCCGTACAATAAGTATACGAATTTTGAAATGTATTATTAAAACAATCGTTTTTAAAGAAAAAAAAAGATTTCGTAAAAACTATACAACGTAGGGTTTGGTATAGCTGTATATAAACTAGAAAAGTATGAATGGGTATACCGTAAAAGTTCAAAGGGATATGAAGCCTAAATAGTATCAAATATTGCTATTCTGTATAAATCTTATTTAAATCTTATCCTAATCTGTTCATGATTAATTTAATTCGGCACTGACAAGAAAAGTAGTGCCTATTTAAACTTCATTTGGCATTTCATAAAATTAAATTCAGCGTCGTAATAATCTTTTCTTTTTACAATGTATCTAAAACAAAACCCTTGTTCAAAGTTTAAACTTGGCATTTTGCTAAGCTTCGAAAGGAGGTAGCAAAGTAGCGACGCCGCTTTGGTCTGTGCAGCGTTTTTCCATACAGGTTTTTAGTTAACCTTTAAAGACACACAGTAGGTGTATTGAGAGAGCCACTTAATGCAAACTAGTCGCGAATCCCATAGTATTTATGTGATTAATTCTCATTAAATTAATCTGTTTTTAACAATTTGACGTTTATTGCTTTTATACTGCTACTGGGCATTGTATTGCACAAATATATCCTTAAAATTTGTTATTTAGGCTTTAAAAGTGATGGAGCATAGAGTACGCCTTCCCTGTCATTATGTATGACCAAACCGTCCGTGTCTTTAACGGTTAATATCTCGGCTAATTACCGACGATTTTTTATGAAATTCATGATCAACAATGCTTTTATATATCTGCTACGATAGGTACCTCTAGCACTGCTCAACACTTTTGCTGAATGCCCGAAATCGAAATCTGTGTGTAACGGAAAAATGCGATTTCCTCAAAAACCAAGTAACCTATGACAACCGCTATAATTTTCCTGCAAGGTTTAAACTAACGTCTACTACCTCTAACTTTTTCAGAATTTTAGTTTCAGTACATTCGGAATTAGATAGGGGGGGGGGGGGGACATATTTCTGCACTACATTTTCGACCATAACTTTGAAAATATAATACCGAAAATTAAAAGAAGTGTATTTTTGGGTTCAGCGTTACAAGAGCTTTCACACGATACCCCACGTGATATACAAAGAAAAGATTTCTTTTTTCAAATAACTTAATTAGCCCCTGTACATTTTTCCTAAATATGTTTATGAATATTTATTAATCTGTAAATATGTGGGTCAATAGTCTTTATTATTTCCCCCAATTTGAACTTTCTACGTTCCATAGTTTACGAGTAAAGTGGCTGTGACAGACAGACAGACAGACAGACACAGGAGTGATCTTATAATGGTTCCGTTTTTACTTTTTAAGTAAGGAACCCTAAAAAATGATAAAATTGATCGAAATATAAATGCAGACTATTTTCCCATAATTATGTTAAGTAGAAAAGAAATGTGCCCAGTTAAACTGATGGCATTGAGGTCACAGTCTATTCACACTAACTGTATATTAGTTGTATATACAATGTCTTTCGAAAAATAAATTAAGGGAGGAGGCTTAACACCCCCCCCCCCTGTTTCACATCTTTATACTTTACCAATGAGCCTCCAAATGTTATCAGGGAAGGGAAACACCTTATCAGAATAAACCGGTATACCAAATTTGAAGCAAATCGTATAAGAAAACCCATTTATCTAAATTAAGGGAGTATTACCCCCCTCCCCGATCACCCCTTTATACTTAACCAATGAACTCCCAAAACTAATCAGGTAATCACCTTATGAGACTGAACTTAGAAACAAATTTGAAGCAAATCTGATATTTCTATCAAGAGTTATCGCGTTACGTACGTACGTACATACAAAACCGGCGGGCACATAAGCTTTCAGGCTTTGATAGCCTGTGAGCTAAAAAATGAATAAATTTGCTTTCACTTCGGGTTTGAATATTTTGGGTACGGTTTTAAAAGTACCGTGTTTCGGGTCGATGAATTTTTTTTATTGGTTTCTGGTCGGGATTCATATTGACTTTAAGTAGAAATTTTGGGTTCATGTCGGGTACAACCCGAGCTATGCAGGACACTAATTCGAATAAAGTGTTTTAATACAATACAAATACTTCCATTTTTCAATTAATTTTAAATAATAAATAGCAAATAAAAAGTTTAAAAGATTAAATTAAGCGCTATACTTGAATAATTAAATTCAAGCAAAAGTGTCTAATTAACGTTTTAAAAATTCAGATATCTTTCTTTCTTTCTCTGCTAACTATTTTAGTTAATTGGCTTTAAAAAAATAAAGTTAAATTAAATTAAATTTCATGACTTGAAGTGTAAAAATATAAAAGTTAACAAATGTTAGGTTAACGTAAGTTTTGATAAAAATGGGAAAAAGCTGAATAATCAATTTTCTTAATTATTTAGATGTGGGTTTATTTGTAGAGCGATGATTAAAGAAAAAGGTAACATTTTTTTCATTCAAATATGCACTTTAAATGTTACAGTATTTATTCATTTCAGAGTTTGTAACTATATTACAGAAATGATTAAAAGGGCATTCATTATAATAATTATGGAAAGATCGTCATAAAATACGTTAATACAGGGATCCCCTGAGTTACGTAAGTAATGCGTTCCGTAAAGTTTTACGTAACTTGAATTTTACGTAAGTCGAATTTATAAGTTGTTTAGGCAAATTTTGTAAGAAACTACAATATTTATTATATATATATATATATATGTGTGTGTGTGTGTATTATTTACACCGTATTATTTTATAAATAAAGCATCATGCGACAGTATTTGTATATAAACTATAAACGTATGAAAAAATATAAAAACAAACTTAAAGAACACTTTTCAAATATCTTGTGGTATACGGGATTTATAAATCTAACATTAATGAATTGATTTATAACAATTTTGAATCTACATCAAACGACTATAAAAATAAGAAATGATTAAAAAGGACTAATTTAACCTACTCTACATGAATTTCTGATGGAAGGACAAATGAATAGCACTCACAATCACAAAATAAAATAATCCTTGATAATATATTAATCTTAATAATCCTTTACAAACTGTATTTATTATCAACTAGCTAACTTGCCCGGGTACGTAAAAAAACAGTGCGAATTGCGAAAATCCCAATCGCGAAAAAAATTTAAATCGCTGCACAAATTTTGAAAAGAGAAAAAAAAATTATATATTGTGTTCGAAGATTGAAAGTTGATTCAACTTCTATCAACGTTTTTCACTAATGTGGAAAAATGGTAGAAAATCGCTAAACTACACTAAAAATCACATACAAAATACCCGAAAAATTCGAAAATTGTTATACGAAATCCGAATAAACTTTACTGAAATGAAGGTAGAAATTATTTTAGTATTATAGGTCAAAAATGGAATGTCAAAAAATTGCAGCAGATCGCGAAGAAACGTAAATATCGAATTAAAAATCACCTGATGACGTAACAAACACGTGTAAAGTGTTTAATGTCAAGTAAATTTGACATTTACGATTACCCATTATTGGCATTTAATCTTATAGTTTGGCGATATTTTTTTTTTTGGTCTATGGGATAATCAGGTAGAACCACAAATTATTTCTGTTCGTATTTAAAAGTAGATAAATAGCTCTTCTTTATATAAATAAATAAAATAAATATTGATAAAAAATGCTTATATGTATATGAAAAGTAAATAGTTTGCCAGTAAATATACGCAAAATTCACTTCACTCGCCAAGGCCATTTTTTCTAACTTATCAAAGGCCATACATTAAAAATATACCAAATACTCTTCAATCTGTTGCCTGATACTAAGTAATAACAATAATGTAAATAACTATTAGGCATAGATAAGTTCCGGGTTTGGCGCGATTTTTTTTCACGCCAATTTGATGAAAACATCGTTTTCAAATACCAGTTACATATATATATTTAAATTATTTTCTATTATTTTAAAAGAATATAGCAATAAATAATAAAAAGTTTAATTAATATCTATAGAACAAAACAGTTTATATAACTGTAAAAAAGAAAATAAAACTAAATAAACAATTTATTAATAAATAAACAACAATAGCCGAGTTACCATGTCAGGCAAAATAACGCCATTTTGGAGCCATTATGTACCATGAAGCGTATATGACATGTGTGCCAACAAAACTTTCAATAATATAGTAAATATGTCATTTGTTAGTGGCTTGATTATCGAAGATTATAAAATATGTGTGTATAGGGCAAATTTTTACACTAAAATTTAAATACTTGACTACATAGTTATAATTTTAACTCCTTTTTATATAATTTACATTTGAATATAAAGATTTACTCCAAAATGTTCTCCTATACTTAAAAAAAATTATTGCGACTTTCGCCTGGCTTATTTCACGCTTCTGCCTTTGTGGCTTAAAAATTGCATTGTTTGGCGACCAAGGTAATAATTAAATAGCATGTAACTCACAAATAAAGCCTTGCTCCTGTAAGACATACGATGGGAAAATTACATACAAATGATAATTAAATTGAATAAAAAAAGGACTAAAAGACTGTTACTTAAATTTTATTTCTTCAAGTTTTTTCAGGCACATTTTTATTAACCTGGCGAAGCGAAAAATCGCCAAATAATGTATCAATTGTTTCTTTCATACTAATTTATTTTTTAAGTTTTATAAACATTCCTTTCATATTTAAATTAAATATTTTCATTTTATAAATTTTATCTCGCATTAAAAAGGTTTTTGATTCTTTTTTTTTTATTATTAAACAAATAACAGTTATTTTCTTTTAATTTGCGATTTGTTTACATTATTTTCTAACGGATATAGCCATTTCAATTCATTTATCAACTATAATTTTCGCCAAAATGACCACTGGCAACCCTTTCGTCGAAAATATCAATAAAATACAATAATCTAAGCATTGTATCATGTTACTTTTATTCACAATTTAATTTACTTGGATTCCCTTAAATGTAATTAATACTAGTTGCGTAGCAACCCGTTGTGTTGCTTTTGAATTGCATGAGACAATCGATCTTTTTGCGAAAAATGAAATCTTAACTTTATTGTAAATTTAGAAAGTCATTGCAATATTAATTTTATTAAATACAATGTTTCAAATAATAAGTTATATTTACAATTTAAGTCAAAACTTTCCCAATAAAAATGCACATATTCTATAACTTTATTTGCCTAGAGCTTTTTGCTCTTCCAAGATTTTGCTTTGAATTTCGGAGTTCGTAGAAATGATGTCATTTGGGTCAACTTATACAAAAATGAATTTGTTTGGACGAATTTATTCAGAAGCATTTTATATTTATGAATTAAAATAAATATTTAAAGAATTATTTTTTTTTTCTCGCTAAAACTTTTCTCTTTTTTTTTTTTCTCGCTTTTTCGCATTTTTAATGTCCGCTTATGAAAAGTTTTATAAGCCATCTTAAGGCAATGGTTGAAAATCTACTTTACGACTTTAAATTAAATGAAAATAACGTACGGTGTTTTTTTTCTTTTGACGTCAACAGAATTTATCTCAATGTTCCAGTCGAGAGTCGAATTTGTGTTTCTAAAGTAAACGGAGTCCGGAAGCTTGAATATGTGTGAGTTCGTATTTCGTGAAATTTTCATGAAAACTACAATAATTTTTTCACTATTTATTCAAATATACGTTAATTTCAATTTTGAAATGATTTCAAACAATGATACCTAATAATCCTTGTCATTTTCCCTTTTCTCTCTTTTATCCACAAAAATGGAGCAATTTTAGTTTCTATCATTACAGAAATGTCATCAAAAATAACGTAAAAATTTATATCTCGAAAACTAAACAAATTTTAAAATTATAGGACCACGTTTAACATCCTCGGACCCATGCGGATAACTGGCGTTAATTTGATCGCCCAACGCCCAACATTCCATATTCTAGGAGGAACAGCTGTGAAATACAAATGGACAGTCACTTTTTAATGTAATATATTGATGAAGTTTTAATTTCGCTGTAAAAAATTAGTCAGGGACAAATGCTGAATTATTTATATTATTTTAAGTGCAAATGGCTTATTCCTTAAATGAGCCTGTACGCAATGGATATAGATTAAAAAACATTATTCTTGAAAATTATTTAAAAAGACATAATAAATAAATCAATTAAGATAAAGTTTTCAAGAAAATTGCATTTAAAAGTAGATTCCCCCCCCTATATAACGGGTGTAAAAATTGAAGATGCGCGATGTTTAGAAATTCAAAAAATTGAAGTAGCAAATATTGCAAATCCGACATTTAATCGTCAAGCGTTGCCATTCTCAAAATGACGTCAGCCGTACGCATGGACATATTTTCCCTTTAGATAGATTTTCAAACGTGAAGTTCCGTTTGCCAGCTAAAACTCTGCATGTGAAAATGTATTCTTTTGGCTTGGGGGTCTAATTTCAGTATTGCGAAGTACAAATTCCAGAAACTGGTGTCTTTTAGATGTATTCGTGTAAAAATATATAGTTTTATCAAAGAAAAGGATTGTTTTCTTTTAAATATGGCACTTACTGAAGCATTACGCCAAGTGTCTCACATTCGGTATCAGCCGAATGAAAATATATTGTAACATTAGCTTTATTAGCGAAAATGTTTTTTTAAATAGTGACGTCATTTTCTGTTCAGACTTAAAATAATTACTTTTAATTGTAATGAGTAAATGATATCAATAAGGATAAATAAACCCCAATATTTTTTTTTTTCTGCAACAGTGGAAATAATACGATTGCTACCATTTCGATGAAATTTCAAAAAATCTTTTCAAATTAAATTAAAAATATAAAAGTGGAAATATTTAGAAAAATAGCTAGTGCGAGGACATCTACAAATGAACAGCTTTCATTTAAAAAAATAATTATTAGCAAAATTGGTACAGTTGAAAGTTCAAGGAAGATGTCTAAAAAAGCTATCTTGTGTTTTCAATCCATAGATTATTTTTTCTCTTTTACTTTAACAGTTGCCTAGCAACTCTATTTCATACAAATTACATTTAAAAACACATATTTTTCCCAATTCGGCTCTAAAAATTTAAATTGTTCGACTACATATATGTTAAATTCGTGCTTTTTTATATATTATTCTTTTATTTAATTATTGATGAAGCTTTAATTTCTTTGTAGAAAATTAGCGGGGGAGAAATTCTGAACTTTTTTTATGTGCAAATTGTTTATTAATATTTCGCAATGGAGCCGGCACGGCAAAATCATTTAATTGATAAATAAAAACGAAATAAAGACAAAACTCACTGGGTTTTATAACAGACGATATTACTGACATAGCACGTATTATAATTTCATTTTTTTTTGTTCGGTTTTTATGAGAAAATGGCAACTAAAAGATACAACAATCTACTATTTTCATTTTTTCCCCTTTAGTTTCAACAGAAATGGAGTACTTTAGCTGCCACAATTACAAAAAAAGTAATAAAAACTACAAACAAAATTAATATCTTAAAATTAAAATGAGATGCGGCTTTCAAACAAATGGCATTTAACCCTCCGTCTACCAGACGGGTCCATTGGACCCGACAGGTACATACAAAATATTCATTCAAACCAGAAATTTCTTTAAAATAAACTAAGTATATAAACCAGACAAAAATAAGGTAAATAAATAAGTTAAATAGTTTTAAATAAAAATTCTGGTGTAGAACGTTTTATTAAAACTTGAATAAAATTCCCGGTAGATCTAGGGTTAAAAGAGCATTTTTTTCGTTATATGGCGGTGTAAAAATTTAAAATGTGCGATGTTTTGAAGTATAAAAATTTGCAGTAGAGAAAATTACAAAACCAAAATTTTATTTCAAATTTCAAAGTGTTGCCATTCGCAAAATGACGTATGCATTACGCACAGATATGTTTGTCCTTTATAATGTAGATAGTCCCTTAAGTTAATATTAGTTTTTGTTGCATTAAAATATTTCAATTTGTTGATTTTCTGTAAGCAAGTAATCCATATTGGTTTACAATGGAAGTCTATGGGAATTTGGCGAAATATTAGAGATATCGGCAAGTTGGCGTCACTTTTGACGACTAATTTTGGTCGCCAAATTTGGCGATATACCGCCAAGTTGGCGAGAAACTTGGCGGCATATGGCGACAGAACTGTGTCCCTCTACGGTAACCTCCTTATAGGTATGGAAATGCATGAAATGCTGTTCAATAATTGCATAAAAAATTCGCTAAAAATTCAAAAATCGCTGCACGATATCCGAATAAACTTTTTTGAAAAGAGAACAAAATTTACTATATTGGTTTAAAAGAAAGAAACCTTATTCTTCTCACTTATATGGAAAAATCGCCTCGAAACTTAAAAAAGTGCTAAAAATCGCATAAAAAATTAAATAAAAAAAATCTAATAAAAAAAATCGAAAATCGGGATTCGAGGTGCAAAACTTCATATATAGACGTACCTTTTCCCAAAATTTTGTAGCTCTACGTGCAGTGGTCTCTTCAGAACACCGTCGTCACACTCACTCACTCACTCACTCACACACAAACTTCTTTCTTTATTATTATAGATAGAAGAAGATAGATAGATTAGCTGACTACTATGAATAACTAACAATAAAGATCAAGTTTTTTTTGTTATAGATTTAATTGTAATACCAATAAAAATATAATTCTAATATATAAACTATATTATGGTTGTGGTTTATATCTATATATTTTATTTATAAGATAAATATCAAAAATATGCAACTGCGTATCAAACGCGCTGGTATGTTCACACATGTAATTTTCGAGATTTATTACGTAACTGCGAATTTACGTAATTCGCGTAATACGTAAGTTGGATGATGCCTGTATAGCCATTTGCAATGACCATCATAAAACAGGTTAATATTGTCATTTGCATACACTCTGAAAAACTCCCCAGTCCCTACATCTGCGAAAATATAATACAACCACAAATAAAAATATACAATAACCTCTTCCAATTAACTCACGATTCTAAAAAGCGTGCTTCATCGTTAGCAATCTCAGAAAAACAATATACGAGGTGTGGCTATTAAATAATAAGAATAATGCTGCAAAATATTTTATTTTAAATTTATACATATTTAGTTAATATCCCCTTCAATATACACCCCTTTTTTATCACAACGCTCCATGCGAATTTTCCATTGTATGAAATAGTGCTGGAAGTCTTCGTCTGTAAGCTCTTTCCTCATACTTCTCATATAAGTAGACCCCAATTTGGTAACCTTTCCTTGAAGCCTATTTCTCTGCCCTCCGTCACGTGATGGAACACAGAGATGCATGCCAAAACGGTTTCACTCCCGGCAGAAGATTCTCGGAATCTCTCTCCGGATCTTGGGTTGAACGAGAATGAAATCCGAAAGTTGCCAATAAAGGGATCACTGCCAAAAAAGACATCCTTTTGGCGATGAAAGTGCGAAAACATGTTGGATTCAAAGTCTGGCTGAAAGAACAATGGGGTTTGGTCTCTACTCCTATCTTTCCTCTGAGGCTCTTTCATAACGCGTGCCGCTTTTCCTTTCACAGTTTCATTGGTCTAAAATCTGGTTCCTTTTAATGAAGATTTGACCTTGGGGAACAGATAAAAGTCACATGACGTCAGTTCAGGCGAATAATGTGGATGGTTCAACACTCAGATGTTATATTTGATTAGATACATCTTGGCAGACAATGCAGTGTGAGCCGTTGCTTTGACCTGACGAAGCACTTGTTCTTCCACAATTCGCGTCGGTTTTTTAGTATTTTTTCCTGGAGTTGAGCAAGGACCTGAAAGTAGTAATGTTGATTGATAGTTTGACCTTCAGGACCACAGTGAAAGCACACAATCCCATGAATATCGAAAATTTTCTCCTTTATTGACGTTGAAGGGCTACCCGGGCGAACATCATCTTCAATGTCTCCTCGGCCATCTTGGAAACGCTTAAACCACTCAAAAACTCACGCACGTAATAAACATCCATTGCCGCATAATTCTCTTAATAAATGATGAGTTTCGGTTGAGGATTTTCCAAATTTAAAAAGAAATTTCGCATTAATTCGTTGCTCTTTTAAAATACACAACATTTTTTTGGCAAAACCCTAAAACCGGGTCCAGAACAAATAAAGGTCATGGCCAGACTAACTGAAATACAGCCAATTTAGAGGCGGTAATCGATACAGGAGGCTATGCTTTACACAATTATAGGTCGAGCGAATTTGGCGCATACGCAGTTCTTCTGCAGAAATATTAGTCTTGTTATTAATTAGCCACAGCTCCTATTTTCGAGATTTAAAAGAAGCATTTATATAAACAAAGTTTGTTTTGCTGCCACTGGTTTTCGTCAACGTTTTCGAGTGATTTTTATAGCGATTGATTTTTCGAAAGATTTCCGAGTAGTTTTCAGCTCACAGGCTACAAAAGGCAGCTAATGTGCCCGCCGGTTCTGTATGTATGTATGTTTGTATGTACGTATCGCGATAACTCTTGATAGAAATATCCGATTTGCTTCAATTTTTTTTCTAGGTTCATTCTGGTAAGGCGCTTCCCTGATTAGTTTTGGGAGCTCATTGGTTAAGTATAAAGGGGGATAACTGGGACTACTCCTCCCCTTTAGTTTAGATAAATGGTTTTTTCATGCATAATTATTCAATTTGCTTCAGATTTTATACACCGGTTTATTCTGATCTGATAAGGAGAATTCCTGATTAGATTTAGAGGTTCATTGGTTAAGTATAAAAGGGGGAAAGGGGAGCTAGATCCCCCCCCCCCTTAATTTAGAAAAATGGGTTTTTCATGCAGAATTATTCGAATTGCTGCAATTTGGTATACCGGTTTATTATGTTAAGGAGTTTCCCTGATTAGATTTAGAGGTTCATTAGTTAAGTATAAGGGGGAAAAGGGGGCTACTCCCCCTTAATTTCAATAAATGGTTTTTTAATGCAGAATTATTCCATTTGCTTCAAATTTGGTATACCGGTTTATTATGTTAAGGAGCTGCCTTGATTAGAATTGGAGGTTTAATGGTTAAGTATAAATGTTGGGAACGGGGATAATCCTCCCTTAATTTAGATAAATGGGTTTTCATGCACAATTAACCAATTTACTTTAATTTTTTTTTTCTAGGTTCATTCTGATAAGGAGCTTTCCTGATTAGATTTGAAGGTTCATTGATTAAGCATTAAGAGGAAAATGGGGAGCTAATCCCCCCCCCCCTTAATTTAGCGACATGGTTTTTTCATACAGAATCATCTCATTTGCTTCAAATTTGGTATACAGGTTTATTCTGATAAGGCGCGTCTCTGATTAGATTCGGAGGTTCATTGGTTAAGTATAAAGGGGGAAAATGAGGGCTAATCCCCTCCATTTATTTTTTCAGTGGCATTATTCTTTGAGGTAAGAGTATAATATACAATTAGTGTGAATAGCCTGTGAGCTCAATGCCATCAGTTTTACTGGGCACTTTCCCTTTTATTATAGTGAATTAATCAGTTTTGTCAACTCGGAAAACAGGTTTTTTGGATTCTATTCATTCTCAAGTAAACATTTTCATATTCAACACCCATGTTTTACAGACATACATGAGGAATTAACAAAATTAATATTAACATTAATATTTTCTGTTAGCCTGGTGTGTGTAAATTCTATTACTCAGCTGGAATAGGTTAATTGAGAATTGAAGCGTTCGGTGGAACAAGGTACAGTCGTGTAAAAAAAAGTAAACACCCCCAACTAACTCCGGAATTGGACATCATAAATATGTTTATACATTTGCATTCGTGCATTTCTATATTTCTAAAGACATCTGAATAAACAACAAATGATTAAACATTTGAGGCGTTCAGAAACAGAGTGAATCAACGTAGCATTTGTCTTTAGTTTACAGAGACACTCAAAAAGATCTTGTTACATTACAATCTGTGGGGTGAAGTTATTACAGGTGTATTTCACACAAAAGGATTCTGTTATATACTACAATGATCAATGGGGGAAAATAGTCTACAGCGTATTTTAATGATGTTACATTATTTCAAACACATTGAAATTTACTTGTATATCACTGAGGTGAACTGCAAGATGCTTACTGTAAAATATGGTGGACATAGCATTCATCGTTCATTTATAGGGACACATACACACACACAAACAAAAAAACGGTAACAGTAATGTCTACGAACAATAATTGCTGGAAGTGCATTTTTAGTTGTGGTACGCATTTTCAAACTTAAGTAATTGTTTTACTATTATTTGGTGTGTATAAATTATATAAATCATCTACAGGATTGCACAATAAAATTCCGTTTATGAAAATTGCTGAAGGGGAATATTAACCCCTTCGGGACGGGAGCCTTTTACGTAATTTTTAATCTTTTGTCACCGTTTTTTAAAAACAGAAATCTGAGTCTTCTTGAATCGAGAAAATGCGCTGATTAAATAAGGGAAATTTTACAGTAAAATTTTACTGGTGAGGAAAAGCAAGGATTCTGAGTGCTTCATGCGGCACGTATACGTGTCGCTCGTCCCCAAGGGGTTAAACTGTGATATGCGTTTTCCAACTGAACTAAATTTTAGCATACTATGTAATATATATGTAATATTAAAAAAAAAAAAAATCGCTTTTTTACCTTAGTTAATTTATTACAATCTTTTTTACCTGTCTTTTAATAATATCTTAAATATCCTTTATATTTTAATCTCATGCCTTTAATCCAGGGCATTCTTTTATTTCTTATTCTAAAAATCTTTATTTTTTAATAGCTATACTTCTTTGTAAAAACCAACTCAATTGCTTTATTCTTTCATAATTTGAGACATTAAATTCTTTGATCTTTCGAAGGTTTTGAAATACCATTTTATTTTTTATTAAATTCATTCGATTACCCATGAGTCTTTGAGAGAGCTTTGCCAAGTTGGCCTGTTTTTGGTTTAAAGTCTTCGTCGTCAGGTAAAAAATCTTGTGGCCACGTCATGCTTCCCCGGATTTTAATCCTATCGTTGGCGGGCCTTTCCATTCCACTCCTCCCTCTTTTCTCTTGATATGGTTAGATATGGTTCTCTAGATATGGTCTCTCTAGATATGGTCTCTAGATCATGGTTAGTTGCCTTGTAACCGTTCGCGCTTTTCTAGTATTTATACGGTTACATTGACTCGCGAGACCAGATTTTGTACGATTTTGTGTTGCTGAAAAAACCTGCGTCACTTGGAGAGTATTTTGTCATTTATTCGTGATGCCGCTTCTGATCAGTTTAACATCTTAAAGCTGTTTTTGAAATGTGGCCCTACTCGAAAATAAGTAACTGCAATATTAGCGGAGTTGGAATCATTTACCTGTCATTCATAAATCTTTTGATTTAATCTTACGGCTTCTTCAATTATCACGGGAAACATCTAAGGAATCATCTCACCCTTGCCTTACCGCTGACCTGGAGGGTATGACTACACTTTAACACTAGAACGGCGGGAAATTTTACTCAAGTTTTATAAAAATATTTCACATCAGAATTTTTATTTAAAACTATTTATCTTATTTATTTAAGTTATTTTCCTGCAGCATATACTAATCTTATATTATAAAAAAATTTCTGGTTCGAATCGACATGTATTCATTTGTCAAGGGTCAAAATGACCCCTCGCCGCCGTTCTAGTGTTAATCATTCTAGTTGGTGATATACATGAGTGATTTTACTATTGCCTATTTTCAACATGCAATAATCTGCAGTTGTAGAGTGTCATAATAAGTCTACAGCAGGCATGTCAAATACGCGGCCCGCGGGCCACAACTGCCCCGCCGACAACTTGTTTGTGGCCCGCGAAGCCTTTGTCTCTTTACATGTATTTAATGCATTTCTCAGAACGTGCATGCTGAAAATATACTTTACATGAATAAACTTGCACCAACTGCGGTCTTAGAGATAGCAATAATTCGAAAGATTTGTATTCGAATATTTCGAACAATTATAAAAAGTTACAATTTTCATTTTAAATCGACAAATTATGAATGTGTATTTTCAAAAGACTACCAAAAGACAGAGTGCTTGGAGTTTTCATTTGAAATTAAAAGCACCGGAGTAAATTTCTTGATGCTGTCTTATTATTTAATAGTAGTATTAGCGTCTTCAAATAGAGTTTATTACTTATACAAAATTATTTAAAAAAAGAAAATGCATTTCATTTTAAATATGCCTGGCATTATTACAAGCCAAGCCAATGCTTAACGCGTAACACCCATCGAAATTGAACAAGGAACATAAAAAGAATTTTTTAAACAAAAGAACGGTCCGAAAAAATAAATTTCGAAACTCTGGTGGAGAACCCAGCAATAGCAGGGTCATACCAGTGTTTGGAGGATCGGAAGCTCAATGCTAGATCAAGATTAATATGCACATTCAAATTTTTAAATAAATGCAATTTAGAAAATTCTATTAAATTTTATACATTTTTGATGTAATTTTGAGTATATATATTTTTCAATAAATAACATAACATAAACAATGTATAATATTAACTTTGGAATTTTGTGCTAAAATTTTTTTAACATGGTTGCGTTTTGTACGAAGTAATTTTATTCTATGCAACGGTAATAATATTATGTACTCTTTTTAATGTGGCCCGCGGATTTCTACATAACACTTAATTTGGCCCGCGGCAGTAAATGTGTTTGACATGCCTGGTCTACAGTCATAATGCTACAATTAACAAGGCAGGATTTGAGTTAATATTACACATATACAAATCTGTAGATCAGACACAGGGTTGCACACAAAAAAAATATATATATATATTTTTTCCGATTACTGATGATACTTGCTGAAATTGGGTTTTCAAATGTGTTATGCGTTTTTCAAATTGTTTACTTAAACAACATTCACTTTATTAAACGGTGAAGTTTTGTTAGGGTATTCTGAATGTGTTGGAAAATGTTTTATAATTTGCTGGCTGATCCGCCCGGCGTTGCCCGGACCCGTGATGAATGACCATGGCCCTTAAAATAACCTCAAATTTGTATAATTTTATATCTTTAATTCCATTTTGTTGATTTCATATTTTTAAATTCAAAAATCGCGAAGAAATATTGAATTGGAAGTATCGAAATTCTCTAAAAAGATTGTGTTAAAATACCAACGTTCTGTTACTTTTAGCGTAAAAAAAACATCGTCTCTGTGAGGCGCGAAGTCATCTACGTTTGTTGGGTATATTTGAAAGGGTTAAAATTCATATTTTTAAAAGCCGATTCCAACATTGATTAGAAAAAAGATTTCAGCTTTACGAACGTATTTTTGGTTTGTGAATACCTCTAAAATTGCGCGCTGGAGAGGTGAAACTGCGAAGAAATACTCAGGTTTTTACCGATTCCGTCGAAATTTTCACACATTTTAATTTGGAAAAAAATATTTCTATCCGTTCAAATGTTTCAAAATTTTTGTAGGTGATATAAATTTGGTTTCTTGAGATGCTCTAAAAAGATTTTGCTAAAATACAAATGTTTAGTTATTTTTAGTGCAGAAAAAATCGTCTCCGTGAGGCGCGAAATGATCTGCGTCCGACGGTGTATTTCAAAGTGTTAATATTTCGTATTTTTAAACACCAAGTGCACCTCGATCAGAAGAAAGTTTCACCTCTAAGACCATATTTTTGGTTTGTCGTTACTTACTTAAACTTGCGTCCTGGAGGGATGTTGCAATAAAAGGGAAAAACTCTTTCGGAAAAACGACCCTTTTTTAAATCTTTTTTTCAATAGGTTAACTGCAACTTTTTTTTTAAAATTGATTACGTCATTTGAGACGTAAGAGTACGATCTTTCGGAATATGTCTTTCAATTTTAACTGCACCAAGCGCTTTAGATAATTTAGATTAACTTAAAAAAAAAAAAAAAAAAAAAGTCGAAAGCGTTTCTTTGCTGGCTCTTGATGCGTAAATGAGTTTGTACGCATGTGCAGTGCACGTGCTTTCCTTCACCGGAGATGGAATAGATGACTTTTTGATACGAGTCAGTTGCAGTGTTTAATTAATAACTCAACTAATTATTAGGAACTTAAAATTCGCAATTTCAAGTGCATCAGGAGAGACTCTGGACTAGCCTCACAAAAAATTTCAGCGTCGTACGTCCCATAGATATTGCTAGCCTTCAACACAGACAGACAGACACACATATAGAGCGAAACTTTGTTTTATTACTAATATTTATTAGTATAGATAGATGCTTGACGCACGATTGTTTTTTATTGTTTGACTGTTTATAGAGCAAGAATTCATCTCAAACTTGATTGAACAGCAGCAAAAAATGGATTTGATAAACTTTGATTCCGAACTATTACTATTAATGTCCGTAAACGTCTGTCTGTATGTGTGTAACATTCGCCCTTGTGACCGGAACTCCTTCGCTCCCGGGCCACGCAGAGCGTCTTATAATATGTCGATTCGCACCGCCGCACAGTGGAGCAGGGAACCAGCAAAGTTGGCAATAAATAAAATTTACTTTGAACAAAAAAAGCACATCATGCATTCTTTTATATATTTTACGTAGTGAAACTTAAAACTTTTACATAAGCTATAGAGTAATTTATTAACCCTTAAATGCGCGATTTTTTAATTTGTTTCGAAAAAATTATATATCTGAAAGATTTATTACACAGGAAAAATAATGAAAAAATTAGAGATACGTTTTTCATATAATACGTCAATCTTTTCTTCTGTTGCACATCAGCAATATTGCAAATTAGTAAATATTTTATTACGTATGTCTCCAAATACCTTATTTTATATAATTATTTATTTTATAAAACCTAACCTTTAACCTTTTAATTCCCATGATAGAACACGTTCTAGAAATTACGTAGTTCAGAAAATCTGACTTTACACCAGAAAAGTTTCAATGGTTAATTTCCCTTTATTTAAATAGGGAATGTCTTCTATTAATTAAAGCAGATATAGCTATTTTAATTTTCTGGTGTGAATTAGGTATATACGAATAAAAATATCTATTAAATTCAAAACACTGTTGTTTGCATATATGCAAAGCCACTAAAGGTTTTTGTACAAAGTTTTTTCAAATATTTTCTGTACAAAAATAAGTTAAAAACAAAAAACTAAGATAGTTTCTTACAAGTTAAATATTTATAAATCATTCATAATATCGCCTTAAAAATGTAAAAAAACTGGTATAACTCTTTTTTTCAGATATCATTCGAAGTGGAACTAGAGACGTAATAAATACGACTGAATCACTGGCTTCCGAGTCACAGAAAGATTGTTTGTATGAGCTATGTCACGAAGACCCGTCAAAACCCCACTTTGATATAAGGCACAACTGCTTTAATTATTAATTTTCAAGCGATAACAGGGTCTGGTATTTGTAACAAGCGCTCTGAAGTATGATCTAGAAGAGCCTGTAATGCAACTGATGCACTAATTTCTGTTACTGCGATGTTTTTAGGATAACATTCTTTTTTTGCCTCTTGCACAATTTCGTAAGCGGGAAATTTTTTCTGGGGACTTCTAATGACATTAAACTGTTTGCGAGATAATTTCGCGTCTGTTAATACAGTCAGAGCATCTTCTCCTGAAAAATGCTGTTGTGATTTTACAAATTTTGTATAAGCATTTTGATATTTGATAGCTCGCTTTGGACTTGCAGTTATATATTTTAAAACGTTTGAGGCCTGAATCTGTCCTTCAGATCTTAAACTCATATATGTACACTAAAGAAGATGTCGAACTAGAATCGCATAATCATTTTGCTCTTAATATTTCTGATTGTTCAGAACACATTTCAAACGGAATATGAGGCCGGCCGCGTTTGCTTTTCAATGCCGCTTCTATTTGTTTTTCAAATCGAGGAAATGAAAGCGATTTGTCAAGCCACTCCTTATTAATCCTAAAAATCTTTTCCTTTACCGACAGCGTTATCCTTGTCTCGACAGGCTTTTGCCCATTGGAATTTATATTGAAATTTAAAATATTTTAGCTTCTTTTTTAAGTCTATAGAACTACTACGTTCGCAGTTTGTCCTATTCTGGAGGTCTTTTACGGAGGTCATTCGTTTCATAGTATTCAGAAGTTCTCTTCTGGTAATATATAATGTATTTAAATTCGTCTCTTAAAAAAAAACAATTTGTAATCATGTTTATGTATGTACACTAACTAAAAATTGAGGATGATTAACTATAAAAAGGACCATACAATTAAAAAAGGGGCAAAAAGGAGCAAAATTTTCCGACATATTTATCATCCAAAAACTCAAACCTAGTAGAAAAAATTATAGTTGACACTTAACCCGCTTTAACTCATAACTAAAACCATCAATGTTTGTAGACACTGTTAATTTTTTTAAAAAATTTGACTACTATATATTCTAAGTGTCACTTTGTCTATAAAAATCATATATAAAAAAAGTAAAAGTTATTGTATTTTTGTTAGATAGCTGAAGTTGAAGGTTTCATAGTCAAAAAATATTATTTTTAAATTATTACAGCGAAATTAAATAACGAATTTGGAACAAAATTATTGATTTTTTTTTTTCATTTATTATCATCGTACGATATGCAGTTTAGCTTCTTACTTTAGTGACGACCAAGATAACTTTGCACACTTTTTAATACTAAGCAGATATTTACTGATATCTGCTCTATTAAATTGACGTATATCGGAAGTTCAAACTAGAATTTCATTTTTTCGATTTTTTGCCATATTTGAAGGCTTCTTGCCCCACTGTGCGCCGTTTTCTCGGACCCCCGGTGTTTGCGGTTTCGAGAAAATCCCGCCGTAATTACGGACGCAATTAGCTAATTAACGACTCATTGTCGAAGGAAAAATGAATCTTTTTTATCCGAAAGCACCTCTCTGACTACAATGGGACCCTTTCCGAGGCTAGCTTTCGGAGCACTACCATTGGAGGATTCACAAAACCTGAATCCTGATATATCTGTCGAGGCTAGCGGTAACCGAGATGATGAAAATGAAGTCGAAATTTAAAAAGCGAAATCGGATCTCCCGATCTAATGGTCCGATATATTCGTAAAAGGTGTAGAAACACGCGAAAAAAAAATCTACTTCAATTTGGTATAAATTTCATGTTTCTGCGTTGGGTATAACGCAAAAAATCCACTAAAAATCGATCGATAAAAATTTAATTTCTTTATTTGAAAAGACAATGAAAAGAGATTTCATTTTTCCGAGAAGCAGCTGTAGACATCATGGGGCTTTGCGGTTTTGGATACTAGGATAATATAATACGAAATTTAAACTTTTTAAATATTAAATTTTTGGATAAAATTTTTTGACAACCGGACGGGAAATCTGTCGCAGATTCCATACATACCCAGTTCAAAGAGATTGGTTAATTAGAAGCTGAGATATTAATTATTATTTAATTAATCTGTTTGGCGGGAAATACATTTGATTAAATATCCCAGTTAGCTCGCATTATAGTTGCTTCGCCCGCTTTAGGATAATTTCAGTGCGTGATAGCTTAATTAGCAGCTGAGATATTAATTAATAGTTTATTAATCTGATTTGTAGTGGACAATGAGATGCGTTTTGGAAAAAATTTTAGGCAGTGGTATTCAATTGCAGCAATGCCAACAACGTATTTCCTTAAGAGTTGAAGAAAATATTGTCTCAGGGGGTAATACATTATTATTTACTGAATCTGTATGTGTAATGGACAATGAGGTGCGCTTTGGATCCTTTTTAGCAGACGGGGAGGGGTGCTGGATTTCTTTTTTAAAAAATTAGCATTTATGACCTTTTTAGATACCCTTTCTTGAGGGACTCCTCAGATATATGCTACTTATTAAATATAAAAATGTCAAATTTTTAATTACCACTATTTCCGAATAGTAATTTTAGCAAGTTTCTTAATTTCTAGCTTAAGACCGCCCCCAACTCGAGTAACATATCCACTGATAGGTTTTTTAACACAGTTTCGTTCAGATACGCTTTTGTTATGAATAGAGTGCGCTCCCTGGTGGTGGAATGTGGAACTAACAGAATTCTTTGTTAAGACCGCCACCATCCCGACCCATGTATCTACGGAAAGGTTGCGTAAAGGCGTTTCGTTGACACATGTTTTTTTTTAAGAATACAGTGCGCTCCCTGGTGGTGGAATACGGAACTAACATAACGCGATTTTGTTAAAATTAGGCAATTTAACAAGGCGATCTGTTTAACATATCCACTGATAGGTTTTTTAACACAGTTTCGTTTAGATACGCTTTTGTTATGAATAGAGTGCGCTCCCTGGTGGTGGAATGTGGAACTAACAGAATTCTTTGTTAAGACCGCCACCATCCCGACCCATGTATCTACGGAAAGGTTGCGTAAAGGCGTTTCGTTGACACATGTTTTTTTTTAAGAATACAGTGCGCTCCCTGGTGGTGGAATACGGAACTAACATAACGCGATTTTGTTAAAATTAGGCAATTTAACAAGGCGATCTGTTTAACATATCCACTGATAGGTTTTTTAACACAGTTTCGTTTAGATACGCTTTTGTTATGAATAGAGTGCGCTCCCTGGTGGTGGAATGTGGAACTAACAGAATTCTTTGTTAAGACCGCCACCATCCCGACCCATGTATCTACGGAAAGGTTGCGTAAAGGCGTTTCGTTGACACATGTTTTTTTTAAGAATACAGTGCGCTCCCTGGTGGTGGAATACGGAACTAACATAACGCGATTTTATTAAAATTAGGCAATTTAACAAGGCGATCTGTTTAACATATCCACTGATAGGTTTTTTAACACAGTTTCGTTTAGATACGCTTTTGTTATGAATAGAGTGCGCTCCCTGGTGGTGGAATGTGGAACTAACAGAATTCTTTGTTAAGACCGCCACCATCCCGACCCATGTATCTACGGAAAGGTTGCGTAAAGGCGTTTCGTTGACACATGTTTTTTTAAGAATACAGTGCGCTCCCTGGTGGTAGAATACGGAACTAACATAACGCGATTTTGTTAAAATTAGGCAATTTAACAAGGCGATCTGTTTAAAATATCTACTGATAGGTTGTTTAATGGACTTTCCTTCCGAAACAGTTTTGTTATGGATAGAGTGCGCTCCCTGGTGGTGGAATGTGGAACTAACAGAGTTCTTGGTTAAGACCACCACCATCCCGACGCATGTATCTACGAAAAGGGTGCGTGAAGGCGTTTCGTTCAGATATGTTTTTGTTAAGAAAACAGTGCGCTCCCTGTTGGTGGTATACGGAACTAACATAACGCGATTTTGTTAAAATTAAGCAATCTAACAAGACGATCTGTTTAACATATCTACTGATAGGTTGTTTAATGGACTTTCCTTCCGATACAGTTTTGTTATGAATAGAGTGCGCTCCCTGGTGGTAGAGTGTGGAACTAACATAACGCGATTTAATTAACTTTAGGAAATATAACAAGGCGATCTGCTTGAAACATTAAGATAGTTCATAACACATTGAGATATATGCTTCTTATTTAATTTAAAAATGTCAAAAGTTTAGTTACCACTATTTCCGAATAGTAATTTGTGCAAATATCTTAAATTCTTGTTTAAGACCGCCACCACCTCGAGTAATATATCTACTGATAGGTTGTTCAACGGACTTTCCTTCCGCTCCAGTTTTGT
Source organism: Maratus speciosus (assembly GCA_963932465.1). NCBI lineage: Eukaryota > Metazoa > Arthropoda > Arachnida > Araneae > Salticidae > Maratus > Maratus speciosus. Next base: position 288,310,072 of record OZ010794.1, read on the forward strand.
TATGAATAGTGTGCGCTCCCTGGTGGTAGAATGTGGAACTAACATAACGCGATTTTGTTAAATTTAGGAAATATAACAAGGCGATCTGCTTGAAACTTTAAGATAGTTCATAACACATTGATATATATGCTACTTATTAAATATAAAAATGTCAAAAGTTTAGTCACCACTATTTCCGAATAGTAATTTGTGCAAATATCTTAAATTCTTGCTTAAGACCGCCACCACCTCGAGTAACATATCTACTGATCGGTTGTTTAACGGACTTTCCTTCCGACACACTTTTGTTATGAATAGAGTGCGCTTTCTGGTGGTGGAAAGTGGAACTAACAGAAATCTTGGTTAAGACCGCCACCATCCCGACCCATGTATCTACTGAAAGGTTGAGTGAACGCGTTTCGTTCAGATATGTTTTTGTTAAGAATACAGTGCGATCCCAGGTGGTGGAATACGGAACTAACATAACGCGATTTTGTTAAAATTAGGCATTCGACTTTCGTTATAGCGAAAGACTTTTTTAAAATTTTTTGCAGTGCGTGCGCAGCACGTCTGCAATACGGTGCCGAAGGCATCGGGAACCCGGTTCGACTTTTGTTCGAGCGCAATACGCTTTTTTTAAAGAGTTTGCAGTGCGTGCGTAGCACGCATGCTATACTGTGCCTTAGGCAGCGGAGACCCGGTTCGACTTTCGTTCGAGCGCGAAAGGCTTTTTAAAAAGAGTTTGCCGTGCGTGCGCAGCACGGCTGCTATACGGTGCCGTAGGCAGCGAGGACCAGGTTCGACTTTCGTTATAGCGAAAGGTTTTTTAAAAGAGTTTGCAGTGCGAGCGCAGCACGCCTGCTATATGGTGCCGTAGGCAGCGGGGACCCGGTTCGAGGTTCGTTCACTTCGAGATTTCATATTATTAGAGGTTCATAAAAAGGAGGGGCTCCGATAAAAATAGGGGTTCGTTCTTTCGAGATTTTATAAAAAAGGAGGGGCCCGCTAGCGGGCGAAGCCAGCTAGTTCATTTAATAAGTGGCGATCTAAAGAAAGTGATAATCACTAATAAATCTTTTCTTTTGTTTCATAATAAATAATTTAATGGAAAGATTTTATAAAATGTTTTACTTCATAATATTATTTACGAAAAAGTTAATTTTTATTTCAATGAAGAAAAAAAAATAAATTTATAAAAGTATGGGAAGAAAAGTTTGCAAATATCCTACATAACATCTTTCAAATTACTATCTAATAATTAAAGGTAAATCAGAGGCTTTGAAAATTTAATTAAGTCCTGCATTTTAATAACGACTTCCATCACAATTGTGGAAGGGACTTTTTTGAAAATTCAGAAAACTTTTGTTCATAGCTGCTATTTCAGCTAATTGGCTTTCCAAAAGAAAGAAGCTGAATTTAATTTCATTACTTAAAATGTAAAAATAAAAAAAGCTAACGAAGAGAATAAGTAAGATCTGTTTTGGCCTAAATGGAAAAAATTAAGATCATTAATTGTTTCTTTAATTTATATATACATTTTGTGATCAGTAGCGATGATTAACCCTTTCGTATCCGATTTTTTTGTCGGATATAGTATTTCTTTCAGGCAACAAATAAAGTTTCTTCATTAAAAAAGTCCTTCCGGCCAGTGCCGGGAGGAAGAGGTAGCTTTCATAATCCTTATTTAAAAAAAGCCAACTTATATCATGCAAACACACGAAGCTCAATTTAGTGGAAACCGAATATACCGGGTGTACCAAAAAGGACTGACTGATTTTAAAATTCAATAACTTGCAAACGGTGACAGATATTTAAAAAATTCTTGCAGGAGGGTTATGCATAAAGTCAAAAGTTTTTTTACAGTGATTTTCAATTTTAGTTCGAATTACAAACAATAGATGGCGCTGCGATCAATAGACGCTGAATTCAGGCTAGATTTTTGGTACTTCGTGGCCCGGATAATACATTTCCATCTCCTTTTTCTGCATGGAACAAGAGAGAGGACCAGAAATCGAGCCTGTATTTAGCGACTATTGCTTACAGCGCCATCTATTGTTTGTAATTCGAACTAAAATCGAAAATCACTGTAATAAAACTTTTGACCTTATGCATAACCCTCCTGCAAGAATTTTTTAAATATCTGTCACCGTTTGCAAGTTATTGAATTTTAAAATCAGTCAGTCCTTTTTGGGACACCCGGTAGGACATTCAATACTAATTTTTATCAATATAATGAATGAGAATTTCGCGAAATTAGTCAGCTTTATCCAAGCTGCTTTTCTTTAAAGTAACTTATATTTGGCTGCCAAATTCTGCAATTTCTTAAAGTGCCTGTCATTTTAAGACAACATGGTGGATGAGGCTAAGCAGTGAACTTGGTCGAGACCTTAGCAATTGCTGTGCACATGCTCACTCACATCGGAATCGGTTAATATATAGGAGTGCTGTCGCATGCAAAAAATCAGATTTTTCAAAATGTCACCCACAATAGAAATTGAAACTGCTATATCTGAGCCATTTTTTAAGGTAAAGACAAACAAAAAATGCTCCTGAATCCTTATATCAAGATCAAATACTTAAGAAAGAAACCTTTTTCACTTTCTAATTTTTTTGCACCTCACTTTAAATATATATATATTTTTTAATTTAATGGCCGCCATTTTGAAACAAGATGGCTGATGAATCTGGCCAGCGAACATGGTCGAGGTGTTGATGTATACTATCTACATGCCTTCTTACATCGAAATAGGCGAATACGTGTGTTATCGCGTGACAAATGCAAGATCGTTTCAAAATGTTAGCCATGCTAGAAATTCAAAGTGCTATAAATCAACCATTTTTTAAGATATCAACAAAAGAACAAATTTTCAGAAACAAAAACTGCTCCGGAATCTTTGTATCAAGGCCAAACACATAAAAAAAATCTTTTTCATTTTCCAATTTTTTAATACCTCATTTTGAATTTTAAATTTAATTTTTTTTAAATGGCAACCCTTTTGAAACAAGATGGCGAATGAATCTGGCCAACGAACTCGGTCGAGACATTGGTATGTACTATGTACAGACCAAGTTACATCCAAACAGGTTCATAAAAACGCCTGTTATCGCGTGACAAAAATCAGGTCGTTTTAAAATGTCAGCCACAAGAGAAATTCAAAATGCTATTACTCAGCCATTTTTTTTTTTTTATATAGACGAAAGAAAAACTGTTCCGGAATCTTTGTATTAAGGTCAAACACATACAAAAAAAATCTTTTTCATTTTTCCAATTTTTTGGTATTTCATTTAATTTTTTTTAATTTTTTTAAATAGCCGCCATTTTGAAACAAGATGGCGGATGAAGCTGGCCAACGAACTCGGTCGAGATATTTGTATGTACTATGTACACACCAAGGTACATCCAAGTCGGTTCCTAAATACGCCTGTTATTACGTGAGAAAAATCAGGACGTTTCAAAATGTCAGCCACGCTAGAAATTCAAAATGCTATAACTCAGCCCTTTCTTAAGATATAGACGAAACAAAAACTGCTCCCGAATCTTTTTATCAAGGTCAAACACATAAGAAGAAAATATTTTTCCATTTTCAATTTTTTGGTACCACATTTCAAATTTTAAATTAAAAAAAAAATTTAAATGGCCGCCATTTTGAAACAAAATGGCGGATGAAGCTGGCCAACGAACTCGGTCGAGAGATTGGTATGTACTATGTACACACCGAATTACATCCAAATCGGTTCATAAATACGCCTTTTATCGCGTGACAAAATTCAGGACGTTTCAAAATGTCAGCCACGCTAGAAATTCAAAATGCTATAACTCAGCCATTTTTTAAGATATAGACGAAACAAAAACTGCTCCGAAATCTTTGTATAAAGGTCAAATACATAAGAAAAAAATATTTTTCCATTTTCAATTTTTTGGTACCACATTTCAAATTTTAAATTAAAAAAAAATTTAAATGGCCGCCATTTTGAAACAAAATGGCGGATGAAGCTGGCCAACGAACTCGGTCGAGAGATTGGTATGTACTATGTACACACCGAATTACATCCAAATCGGTTCATAAATACGCCTTTTATCGCGTGACAAAATTCAGGACGTTTCAAAATGTCAGCCACGCTAGAAATTCAAAATGCTATAACTCAGCCATTTTTTAAGATATAGACGAAACAAAAACTGCTCCGGAATCTTTGTATAAAGGTCAAATACATAAGAAAAAAATATTTTTCCATTTTTAATTTTTTGGTACCACATTTCAAGTTTTAAATTTTTTTTAAAATTTTAAATGGCCGCCATTTTGAAACAAAACGGCGGATGAAGCTGGCCAACGAACTCGGTCGAGACATTGGTATGTACTATGTACACACCGAATTACATCGAAATCGGTTCATAATTACGGGAGTTACAGTGTGACATATGTCAGATATATATATATATATATATATATATCAATTTTGAACGGAGGGTGGTTTCGGGGTCTGGGGGTCATGATCGATGAAATTATACCAAAATTTTTTGAAATCGCTTTCCTCCGAACGGCTGCAATAGGTAGCTTTTTTGTAAAGAAAGCTACCTAAAATAACGTTACATTACATCCGTAAAACTAAGCAGATGTAGCATTTTGTACGGTTAAATACTAATAACTTCTACTGCCATTTTTTAAACTTCTAAGCATCGCGCAATTTCAATTTTTACACCTTCGTATAGGGGAAAAAAGGACTTTTAACTGCAATTTGGTTGAAAACTGCATCTCAATTCATTTTTGCGCGATAGTAATTTTTTTGTAGTTTTCATTGCCATTTCTGTAATGGTGGCAACTGAGATACTCCATTTAGGTAGAAAGTAAAGGGAAAATAGTTGGAAAATACAGGTAGATTGCTATATCTGTTTGGTGCCATTTTCTCATAACAACTGAAAAAAATACGTACTATTTTGATATACGTAATTAAAATACGTACTATTTTGAAAAAATATAAATGAATTATTTCTGATAAAACTGGAGCTTATATAAAATATATTTAATTTTAAGTATCCATATCAATGTTAAAAACAAATGAAGGCATATGAATCATTAGATATCCAATTTTTTTTTTCGAATTTATGACATCGCTTTTTGTTGGGTTTGTGAATTATTCCGCCGTAGTGAAGTACATATGCGTTCTTTTCTATAGATGTTGTTTAAGACTAGATCGTAGATGTGGAATTTTTCAGCGGATACAAATGACGTCAATTTATATAAAATAAAAGTGTTTATTTTAAGTCTTAAAACTGAAATAAGTTTTGTAGAAGTGCACCATTTTCACTCCACAAGCTTCGAAGTGTTTCACAGGTGGAAATGCTTCATTTTTGGAAATAACGAGATTGAAATCACACACTGATAAAATGGAAAGTTTTACAAAAATTTAGTGTTCCATTATAGAATAGCAGTGACCTTTAGGTTAAAATAGTATTTGTTTGAGAGTTAGCTTAAAAAATACGGTGCATGTTTTATTGTGACTAATTTTGTAGGTTTATTATAAATTAAAGAAACAGTTAAAATAATAAAACTTTGTAAAAAAAATCGTTTGGTTTTTTCGTGTTTTTTTTCTTTTATATTTCTTTCTTTATTATTATTATTTATATTTATGTTTTTTTAATTTACTTAATTTATTTTATTTTAATTTGTTTATTTCTTTTATTTCCAGTTTTCCCTATCAATTTCTCTTCTCTCATTTTGGCAACACTTTCGTCTTCTGCATGTGCTCCTTTCAGCTAGCGTCATCTGTCACATTCTTTGCAAGCTCTCTCTATCTTTCAGTTCATTTTTGACCTTGTCCCCTTACGGACACGTGTTTACTGTAGCTGATGACGAGCTATTAATATTTGTTCAATTGTAAAAAAGGACTTTATTACGATAAATTGAATATAGATGGCAGCACTACGAGAATTGAAAATGACTGGTTTTTTCTGCTTTAAAAATAGAAGACTTTATTCAATTTTTATTCTTATTATTTTAACTCTTTTTTAATTTTAAAATTCCTATTATCCTTTTTCTGTATTATATGCATATTAATCTTGTTTTATTTTCTTTTATTAGATAAATTTTATTCTGTATTTTGATGGTCATGTGCGGACCTGTAATAGAACATTCCAGTGTTGTGTTTCTAAAATCTAAGATGTGAAAGTCAAATTCGATTCGATTAAAATGTGAAAGGACAAGTTATTCGTAATTCTTTATGTGAAATCTTTATTCGTTAAGTATGCTCTATCCTCATCCATGTAAAATCAACAATTTCTTTTATTTTAATTCATCCATTTCAAGTTCGCCTGTTTTGAAATATAATTCTTGAATGACACATTTCGAACGCAACTGGAGTCTGCATCAAGAAATCAAAGGTACTGTTCCCTTTTCTCTGTTTAATTCAGTTGAATAAAGACAAATTTCTATTCTATTCATTTTAAAACTACACATAAAAAATTCTCTGGTCCGTCGGAAGCCTAGGAGATAACTAGTGATAATCGTATTTATTTAATTTGTTATAATGAAAACAAAAGCAGAAACTGCTGCAGAATCAAAATTTCTTTTTACTGTTAAAGAAATAAAGAGATTTAGCGCTCAAGTTACTGACGCAATTGAAAATAAAACATTAAAATTAATTGAAAAGTTAAAGGCTGAATTGATAAGTTTAGAAAATGATTTAAAAAAATCTTATTTTGGCGTAGCTGAAGAAAGTGTAAATTCGTTATACGAGTCCTTTACTGAAGCTAAAGATATTGTTGTTGATGATTTAGTGAAAATTGAGCAATTTTTAGAAAATCAAGGCGTAAAATCACAAGAAAATCAAAGTGCAGCTAATAATAGCTCAAATATAGAATTTAGTAATAACGCTTTAAAGCTTCCTAAGTTCGAATTACCCATTTTTTATGGAGATGTCACTCAATGGATTAGCTTCAAAGAGATATTTTTGACTTCAATTCATAATAATAAATCTCTTTCAGATCAGTTAAAATTTTCGTATCTTATAGCTAGTGTTAGGAATTATCCGTCAAAATTAATTTCAGGTTTTTCAATTTCTGGTGAAAATTATAAAGAAGCTTGGGAAACTTTAATTAATAGATATGATAATCGTAGGAATTTGGCATATTCATTGCTGTCTAAATTTGTTAATGCCAAACCATTGAAATCGCCCACGCAGAAAACTATTTTGGAGCTATTGGATACATGCAATGAAGTGATTCGTAACTTAAAATCTTTGAAATTCGAATTTAATGAATTTGTTGATTTGATTTTAGTGTATATAGTACAAAATAAATTTGATGAATCCTTAAAAAAGCAATGGGAATTATCCTTAAATAATGATTCATTTCCAACTTATGATATGTTGATGACATTTCTCGAAAAACAGGCTCGTAGTTTGCAAAATTGTAACTCTGAAATTTTTAAAGGTGAATCCAAATCTAATTTAAAATTTGAAAGTAAGTTTCAACATTTTTCAAAAAAGTCTGTCGCCAATGCAGTCGTGATGGATAATGTAAATAAAACTACAAATATTTCATGTTCACAGTGTAAAGAATCGCACCCACTTCATAAATGCCCAGAATTTTCAAAATTATCTCTTGATCAACGTTGGAATTTGATAAAATCAAAAAGGCTTTGCACTAACTGTTTAAGATCAAATCATTTCGTAGTCGATTGTCGTATTACGACTACTTGTAGGCATTGCAATTCTAAACACCATACACTCCTTCATCGTGATCAGTCTATCCCTGCATCACAGAATTCTTTCAGGCAACAAGATCGTGTTACAACACCAAATGCTGTTGTTAATTCTAATGAATCTAACTGTTTAAGTTCTCAGTCTATTAATGAAAATTCTCAAACATTGTTGGCTACTGCCATTATAAAAGTTAAATCTAAATCAGGAAAATTTATTCCTTGCAGAGCGATGATAGATAGTGCTTCTCAAAAAAGTTTACTGTCAAAAGCTTGTTGTAGAAAATTAGATCTTCCATCTAGGCCTACGAATCATAGAATATCAGGAATAAATAATTTAGTCGCAGAAACGGCTCTTCAGGAAGTTTCCTTGACATTCTCTCCACATTTCAATAATGAAACTTTTCACTTAGATGCATTAGTTGTTAATCAGATTACAACCAATTTACCAAATTTTTTGATTACAACTAAATATTGGCCACACATTGAAGGATTGAACCTTGCGGATCCTAATTTTCATTTGTCCAGTCCTATTGATATACTTATAGGCGCAGATTTATTTGCTAACATCATAATAGGGGAATCAATTCTGGGACCTAAAGGATCACCGAGTGCTGTTAATTCCAGACTGGGTTGGATTCTTTCGGGGATCATTTATTCAAATGAATCAAATCAAAATTCATTTATTAGTTGCCATGCCACTACACAGATAAGTTCTCAACTACAAAAATTTTGGGAACTTGAATCGGTTCCTACTTCTGATCCAATTTCTCTAGTTGAAGACAACTATGCGAAAACAGTTTCACGTTCAGAATCTGGAAGATATATTGTAAATCTACCCTTTAAATCTAAACCTGTTCTCGGAAACTCTAAATCTCAAGCCTTAAAACGTTTCTACTTCTTGGAGAAAAAACTTCAAGAAAACCCCTTGCTTAAAGAGCAGTATTTATCCTTCATGCGCGAGTATATCGACTTAGGGCACATGGAACTTGTTCCAGATTCAGAAATTTCAAATCCTGATCATTTTTATCTTCCACATCACGGGGTGTTAAAAGAAGATAGTTCTACAACTCGGCTTAGAGTTGTATTTGACGCATCTGCGGTTGGTTCAGAAGGCCGCTCCTTGAATGATTATCTAGAGATAGGTCCAAAATTGCAACCAGAAATATTTCCTCTACTGTTAAGGTTCAGAATGCATCCAATCGCCTTTAGTTCTGACATCGAGAAAATGTTTAGGCAAATTCTCGTCAATCAAAATCATGTAGATTATCAACGCATTCTTTGGAGATTCAATTCAGATGAAATTATTAAAACATACAGGCTGTTGACCGTTACGTACGGAACTTCTTGCGCTCCATTTTTGGCCATTAGGACATTACACCAATTAGCAAATGACAATGAGCAAAATCGTAAAGAAGCCTCTCAGACAATTCGGAAAAGTACGTACGTTGATGATTTACTTTCCGGTTCGGATTCAAAGGAAAATGCCCAAAAATTAGTAACTGAGTTAATCGAAGTTATGAAAAGCGGGGGTTTTAATCTACGTAAGTGGACTTGTAATGATCCAGAAGTAATTGCTCATTTACCAGATGAAATGAAGGCTTCATCGCAAAAGGTAATTCAGGAAGATGATACCGTTAAAGTCCTCGGACTACTTTGGGATTCTTCCAAAGATGTTTTACAAATTCGTTTCAATGATTTTAAAGAAGTAAAAACAAAAAGAGATTTGTTATCAGTAGTGGCTACAATATTTGACCCCTTGGGTTTCCTAGCTCCTACTACAATAAGATTAAAAATCATGCTGCAAGATCTTTGGAAAGATAAGATTTCGTGGGATGAAGAAATCCCAGACTCCATACTACAGGTTTGGAATGAGTTTTTATCAGAAATTCATTTGCTAAAGTCAATTGAAATACCCAGATATATTAATTCTTATAATCAAAATGATGTCCAAATTCAGTTACATGGTTTTTGTGATGGCTCAGGTAAAGCTTATGCTGCTGTTACTTATTTACGTGTTGTTACTCCTGACGAAGTATTTGTAAATTTGATTGCAGCTAAAACTAAAGTAAATCCTATAAAACCTCTAACACTGCCACGTATTGAACTTTGTTCTGCTCTTTTATTAGCCAAGTTATGCTCAGTCATTATCGATACTTTGCCAATAAACTTTGACAATATTTATCTGTGGTCAGATTCACAGATTGTTCTCAGCTGGTTAAAATCACCTCCTTTAAAGGGAAATCAATTTGTTCTAAATCGAGTCTGTCAAATCCAATCGTTAATGCCTTCATGTGAGTGGAATCATATCCCAGGTATTCTAAATCCTGCAGATTCAGCTTCTAGAGGTATTTCACCACGAAAGCTTCTTCATCATTCGCTATGGTGGCATGGGCCTCCATGGCTGCTATCAAATGAACCAATCCCAATACCTTTGTACAATCCTCCGATATCTGAGTTAAATTCAGTAATTCAATCTGTCAGCAATGTAACTCAAGTAACTGCACTTCCAGACTTTATTCTTAAGTTCTCCAAATTCTCTAAGTTATCAAGAGTCACAGCGTGGTGTCTTAGATTCATTTATAATGCTAGGCATAGTGCTACAAAAAAATCTGGAAATCTGAGTGCACAAGAAATCTCCGATTCTATTCAATGCATTGTGAAATTAGTACAAAGTTCGGAATTCGGTACAGAACTTAAATTATTAAAAGAAAGAAAACCCTTACCAAGCAATAGTAAATTATTATCATTAAATGTGTTTTTAGATTCTAGTGATATTATTCGAGTTGGTGGTCGTTTATCACAACATCAGACATTAAGTTTTGATAGAAAGTATCCTATGCTACTTCCGAAAAATCATATTATTACTAATTTATTGATAAATCATGTCCATGAACAACATCTACATGCTGGTACACAGCTAGTACTTTCTATATTACGTCAACAGTACTGGTTTGTGAATGGTCGTTCTACTGTACGACAAGAGCTCCACAAATGTGTGCTTTGCAAACGCCTTAAATCTCAAGCTTGTCAACAAATGATGGGAGACCTTCCCGTTGACAGAATCACCCCAATCCGTCCATTTTCCAAGGTGGGTCTAGATTTTGCAGGACCCTGTCTAACTAAACCAAATTTGCCAAGAAGTAAGATCAAAATTAAATCATATATAGCAGTATTCGTCTGTATGTGCACTAAGGCGGTACACCTTGAGTTGGTATCAGACTTGTCTGTGCAAGCCCTGCTAGCAGCCTTGAAGCGATTTATCGCGCGTAGAGGTCTGCCGTCCGATGTATATTCAGACAATGGTAAAAACTTCACAGGTCTGGCTAATCAGTTAAAGCAGCTATTTCAATATTTGAAAGAAAATGAAGTTCAAGGATTTCTTTCGAGCCAGAAAATCAATTGGCATTTCATCCCTCCATATGCACCACACTTTGGTGGGCTATGGGAGGCAGCTGTAAAGCTTACTAAAAATCACATTTTAAGAGCATGTAAAGCTAGTGTATTGAATTTTGACGAATTAACTACTTTGCTTTGTCAGATTGAAAGTTATATAAATTCAAGACCCTTAACTCCTATGTCTTCGGATCCATCAGATCCACGTGCATTAACTCCAGGTCATTTTTTAATAGGAGCACCCCTCCTTGATATTCCAGAATCTTCAAATCCCAGAATTCTAACATTAAATGCTCGGTGGCGCTTGATAGAAAAAGCAAAGAATCAATTTTGGTGTAGATGGTCGCGTGAATATCTTCAACATCTCCAACAGCGTCCAAAATGGACTACTCCACGAGCTAATTTACGAGAAGGAGACTTGGTGATTGTTCATGATCGATTTCAGCCCATGAGATGGAAATTGGGCCGCATTTTAAAGACTTTTCCTGGACCGGACAATCTTGTACGAGTTGTTTTGATAAAAACAGCTGACGGTGATATCAAGCGTCCCATTTCAAAGGTGTCCCCTCTCCTGCCGGGGGCGGAGGATGTTCAATTGTAAAAAAGGACTTTATTACGATAAATTGAATATAGATGGCAGCACTACGAGAATTGAAAATGACTGGTTTTTTCTGCTTTAAAAATAGAAGACTTTATTCAATTTTTATTCTTATTATTTTAACTCTTTTTTAATTTTAAAATTCCTATTATCCTTTTTCTGTATTATATGCATATTAATCTTGTTTTATTTTCTTTTATTAGATAAATTTTATTCTGTATTTTGATGGTCATGTGCGGACCTGTAATAGAACATTCCAGTGTTGTGTTTCTAAAATCTAAGATGTGAAAGTCAAATTCGATTCGATTAAAATGTGAAAGGACAAGTTATTCGTAATTCTTTATGTGAAATCTTTATTCGTTAAGTATGCTCTATCCTCATCCATGTAAAATCAACAATTTCTTTTATTTTAATTCATCCATTTCAAGTTCGCCTGTTTTGAAATATAATTCTTGAATGACACATTTCGAACGCAACTGGAGTCTGCATCAAGAAATCAAAGGTACTGTTCCCTTTTCTCTGTTTAATTCAGTTGAATAAAGACAAATTTCTATTCTATTCATTTTAAAACTACACAATATTTTTAGCTCGAAACGCGTCCTATGTATTGTTTTTATTTTATGGTGATTTTTTACAAAGTTTTATTATTTTAATTGTTTTATATCGCGAGTTTTCGGTGCTGTTTTGCTAAAGAAATAGTTCCTTCTTAAACATTTTCTTTTGTCCAAATTCGACGAGTTCCACCTCGCAATAATAATATTTTTTTTTTCCTCATCGTAGGTGACACTAAATTATGAAAAAAAAAAAAAAAAACAGAATTTGTGCTTCCTGCTTTTTTTCAATATTGCGGAAAGAAAAATTGCTTTTTGTTTAATAATGTTAATAGTATCTAAGTAGATTTACTGAAGTTTAAAGAATTTGTCATTGTCTGAAATCTAACGAATGCAGTGCTTTTACGTACTATTTAACTCATATTCTTATGACAATAAACTAAGAAAGATTTTTTGGAGACGTTGGAAAATATCGTATTACAACAGGTTATGAAATATACTACAACTTTCTAATATTTTTTACGTTTTATTACACATGATTCGTTTAGACAAATAACCTATATTTTAAATTTACAGAGTGAAATATATATTTAAAATTAAGGCATCGCCAATGGTGCAAAGAGAATTAAGCAAACGTTAATTATTATCATTATCATTACTAATTGCCAAAACATAAATGAAAACATAATAAGAAATGCATAGACATATACTATCACTGAGAAAAATATATGGTTCTGATACATGGCCTAGAAAAAATAGTGTGGAAATCTACTATCAAAACAGTGCTAAAAATTTGTATCCTTTAATGTGCAATGATGCTGAAATCCAAAGAGCCGATCGCAGCGGCAGCTACGGTATATTTTCAAATTTCAATGCAAACATCGTATTTACATCGTCTGGACCAAATCGTCTTGGAGCTTTAGAAAATATCCTGCAGATGTCACAGCGACAGACTCTTTGTAGTTTACGTTTGACATTTACACTGTTTTATTTAACTCAATCTGGTTTTTGTATGTGACGATGGATTTTTGCATACAATTTGCAACCCACTTCCTGAAATGATAAAATTATAAAAATTATGTTCAAAGGTTTGTTTCCGATGACAATACAACGTTCTAATATTTTTACAACTTAATTATGAAATATTGCATTAATTTTGAAGCATTTTTCCATTAGCCCTCCACAGACGATAAATCACTAAATATCCTCTGCAACTACAATTGTATACTAGTCGAACAATGATTTAATGATGCGTCAATAAACACTCGCCAAAATACACCAAATGGCTTCGAAACTGCAACAATGAAACATTTTAAAGGCTGAAAATTAGAAGAAAATATTATAAATAAAAACGAAAGAGTGTAATATAAGCATCCACCGACTTACGCATTACGTGACTTACGTAAATTTGCAGTTACGTAATAAATCTCGAAAATTACATTTGTAAACATTCATACGCAGTTGCAAACTTTCGATATTTATTTTACAAATAAAATATATAGATATGAACCACAACCGTAATATAGTTTATATATTAGATAGTTGTATTTTTATTGGTATATACAATCAAATCTATAACAAAACAACTTAAACTTTATTGTTAGTTATTCATAGTAATCATTTAATTCATAATAAATACAGTTTGTTCTTACCAAGGATTATTTTATTTTGTGAGCGCTATTCATGTGTCTTGCCATCAGAAATTCATGGAGAATAAGTTAAATTAGTCCTCTTTAATTAGTTCTTATTTTTATAGTCGTTTGATGTAGATTCAAAATTGTTATAAATCAATTCATCAATATTAGATTTATAAATTCTGTATTTCACAAGATATTTGAAAAGTGTTCTTTAAGTTTGTTTTTATATTTTTGCATACTTTTATAGTTTATACAGGGATATATACTGTCGCATGATGCTTTATTTATAAAATAATACTGTATATATATATATATATATATATATATATATATAACCATTAAATAAACATTGCCGACAACAAACAAAAACTGTGAAATCATGAATAAAATGACATTAACAAATTGACAAAAATACAGTTTCCCCCAACACACTTAACATAGATTCCAAAAACATAGTAAAAAACAGTAGAAAATGAATAACAAAAATGGAATAATGTAAATTTGTAGAACTTAGACAGAATCGTTGGGTCCCAAATGCCTAAAGTTCCACAAATAAAACGTGTGGTTTCATCTTCATCTTCATATATATATACCGGGTGTCCCAAAAAGGACTGATGGATTTTAAAATTCAATAACTTGCAAACGGTGACAGATATTTAAAAAATTCTTGCAGGAGGGTTATGTATGATGTCAGGAGTTTTTGTACTGTGATTCTTGATTTCAGTTCAAATTTCAAACAAAGATGGCGCTGAGAGCAATAGGCGCTCAGTCCAGACCCGATTTTTGGTACTTCGGGAGCCATTTTAATCTCCCTTTTTCGCATGGAAGAAGAGAGAAGCCGAAAAATCGAGCCTGGATTTAGCAGTTATTGCTTGCAGCGCCATCTATCGATGCTATTTTTAACTAAAACTGAGAATCGCAGCATAAAAACTCCTGACATATTTCAAAATACTCCCGCAAGAATTTTTTTAATATCTGTCACCGTTTGCAAGTTATGGGATTTTAAAATCCATCAGTCATTTTTGGGACACCCGGTATATATATATATATAATAAATATTGCAGTTTCTTACAAAATTTTACCTAAGAAACTTACAAATTGGACTTGCCTTAAAATTCAAGTTACGTAAAACTTTATGGAACGCATTACTTACGTAAGTCGGGGGATGCCTGTATACATTTTTAAAAATTCGCTTTTATCAATCAATAGTTTAATATAAATT
This sequence comes from Maratus speciosus, assembly GCA_963932465.1. Lineage (NCBI taxonomy): Eukaryota > Metazoa > Arthropoda > Arachnida > Araneae > Salticidae > Maratus > Maratus speciosus. The sequence continues at coordinate 288,325,149 of OZ010794.1, forward strand.
GATTTACAATTATACTTTGAGAAATCAATTTTAAAAAAAATCATAAAAAATGCAATTTAAATAACGTTTCCTATCTTCTTTTCTATTGACCTTTTTTTTTTTTTTTTTTTTGAAAAAAAGGAGAAGAAATTATGCATTTTTAAATCAATTCATTTCCTTGCGCTTTCTATCAAGCATAAGAAAACCAGCGGATGTTTCAAAATCGACTACAGTGGCCCCACAAAGTTAGTGTATTGTAACGGAAATTTTGAGAAAAAATATGAATTGCAGTAAAAAAATTAGTCTTGGTTTTCAAGATGAAAATTTAATATTTATAAAAGAGTGTTTTTTAGGTGCGTTCGTAATTATACAGGGTGTATCTGAAATTCTTCAACAAACTTAGGGGGATGATAGTATTCCTCAAGACGAACAAAATATGCAATGGAACATGGGGTCGCAAAGGACGTTTAAAGGGTGAAAATCGCAAATCTAATAAAAAAAAATATCGAAATCTCGCATGCTGCTTTTCTACAGAACTGGCTAGTAGCACGAAGCTGGTTTTCCTTTCACTTTGTGCATATCCGGTCAGAAAGAGATAACAAAAACTTGGAAGAAAGCCAAACAAATCTGTGAGCAGGAATCCACGTATGCAAAATTGAGCGTGTCCGCCAGTCGTTCCTCCGTAGATGTACTCTGTGTATTAATGTCCGGGGTAGACACTTTGAACAATTGTTGTAAAATATTTGTTTTCTCTGGACATTAAGAGCTGTGTTATACCTATTCTGTGCAATAAATAATTTCCTGGAATGTTTCCTTCTTGTCTCAGTTTGTCCATTTCCAGACGCATTTTCTCGATTTTCATCCTTTTTCCTTTAAAAGTCATTCACGACACAGGGTTCCGTTGCACTTTTTGTTCTTCTTCATGCATACTATTATCCCTCTATGTTTGTTGAAGCATTTCAGATACACCCTGTATAAATGCGTAGCACGTAGCACCTATAGTCAATGTCTGGTCTGTCTGTCTCTCTGTCCGCATACCACAGAGCAAAAACTACCCAAACGAATGGTTTGAAATTTAATATATATAATCGTCGCGGAATTTTGCTGAGTCATTCCAAATTTTATGAAAATCGTATCAAAACTTAAAAAGGTATTAATAAAAGTTTTCTTCACTCTATTAAATCCTATCATACGTAATTAATTCAATGACATCTCATGATAGGTAATGATTCGAGGATGCCATGGTGAGTACGTCATATTTAAGATGGAGTCATATTATTTATGTATTACTGAATTTAATATCTACCCTATATATATAAAATCCCAATGAATCGAATTGAAACGAATTTATGTAACGATTCTATGAAACGACTGATTAAACAACTGATTACGTTTCACGGCTATTTCTCCTAAAATATGGAATGCTTTGCGATGAAATTAACATCAAAAATCCGTATTGATCCACAGATCTCAAAACTGGTATTAGAATTTTAAAATTAGAATTAGTTTTCGAAATATTAATTTTTTTCTAATTTTAAATACTTTTTTTCTAATGATGGCAACTCAAATTTTAATCATAACAGATATTTTTTTTTCATATTTTAGAAAAGGTTATTTTAAATTAATTTGGCGACGAGTTTGGCCTCCCTTAAATGTATGCTAAGAAATGCATCATGTTACTTTTATTCAGAATTCAATTTGTATTTCATTATCATTTTATTTAATACAAAACTTTCATTTAAAATTGAAACCTTTAAAATAAATGGCTTTTACTTCATTCTTTTTTTTAAACGAAACGAAAAGAAAAATATTCGACACAGATGTCATATACGCAACGGGGTACCTAATTGTCGCTAAAATGGCGTTATTTTGCCTGACATGGTAACCCGGTTATTGTTGCTTATTTTTTAATAAACGTTTATTTGAATTTATTTTCTTTTTATTTACAAAAAATGTTATAAATTGTTTTGTTCTATAGTTATTAATTAATTTTTTTTATTTATTGTTATTTCATTTTAAAAATAACAGAAAGTAATTTTAAAATACATATGTAATAGGTATTTGAAAACGAGGTTTTCGCCAAATTGCCGTAAAAAAAAAAAAAAAAAAAAAAAAAAAAAAAAAAAAAAAAAAATCACGCCAAACCCAGTGCGTATGTGACAATGCAACAAATCATGATATTTAATTTCCACTTTAAAGCAACGTTTTAATGTTATTACTTCTCCCGTCGACCAATTTCGCCAAATTATATAAATAGCCAAATTATACAAATTGATATATTTTTTTATTTTAAATAACAAAAGAAAAAATAAATTAGTATAACATTAATAAAAATACAAATAAAACGTCGAAATAAAAATCACTTGATGGCGTGAACATGTGTAACTTCCTTAAAGTCAAGTGAATGTGACATTTACGATCAACCATTATTGGCATTTAATCTTATAGTTTGGCGACAGATTTTTGGTCGATGGGATAACCAAGTAGCACTGTTTTAATTTACTACTCGAAAAATAAAAAAATGCTAACTGGCGAGTTTAAAGAAAAAGCTATTGGCGAGATTTTCACCCGGCTAACATAAAAGTACCAGGAATTCTTTGTGATCATGGCAACTTTTATGTAGTTTTATTTGAAAAAAATAATTGTGATTCTTTAATCAAAATGGAAACCTTTCTTATGAAAAGCGATGGAATCAGCCCGTTGTTTATGGCAGTTACATGACTTGGACTATTATAATATAAACGAAATAATGGGGATAGAATAATATTCGGCGACCTATCACACCTGTGGCTGGCTAACATTAAAGTACCAAAATGGCCGCCTGGAATATAAAAAGCGAAGAGATCCGCCTGGAGCTGTTGATGATAATCACATGACTTAGGCTATTATTATAGATTGTTTTCAATTTTAAAAACAGCGCAAAGAATAATATTTCCTAACGGTTAAAAATTTACTTTCACGTGACTATTAAAAACAGAAAAAAAAAACTTTAAAATTACTATTAAATGAATACGTGTTAAAGGCAGGAAAATATTGAAAATTATGTCCTGAAAATTGTATTTACACGTGAATATTAAAAGGGAAAGGAAACTTTAAAATAAAAATGCGCATGGAATATTTTAAAATCGTGAAAACGATGTAAATCTTCAATCTGTAAAAAACAAAAACAAAACTAGAGAACAGGAATTCTGCTTTTTCAGAATTTAGTGTCGCCCCGGCATTTCCATTACTTCATTTTCTTCTGGTGGACTGGTGGCTTCTATTATTATGAAACAGCCATTATAAATGAAGCGTTAAAAAAAATTATGGCCATTTTTTTCCCCCATTCTGACCAGAAAATCAGAGTTCTAACCTTTTACGGCAGCTCTTTCATCTTCACCTAACGCTTCATTTATAACGGCTGTTTCATAATAATAGAAGCCACCAATCCATCAGAAGAAAATAACTCGGTTAAGCGTGACTCGGATAATCGGGACTCTACTGCGCAAAACATATTTCAGTTTTAAGACTTAAAGCACACGCTTTTATTTTAAGTAAAATGACGTCATTTGGATTAATATAGAAACTTAAAATTAAATATAGTTTATAATAGCTCCCTGTTTTATCATAAATCCTTCATTTATATTTTTTCTCAAAGTAGCACGTGTTTTAATTAATTTTTTTCCATTTATTTTTTTTAATTAATTTTTTTTCCATTTATTTTTTTTAATTAATTTTTTTTCCATTTTATGAGAAAATGGCAACAAAAAAATATAATTGCTATTTTTCAGCAATTCTTCCTTTACTTTCTACAGAAATGCCGTACTTGAATTGCCAAAATGAAACAAATGTCGCTAAAAACTACAAAAAAATTAATATTTCAAAAACAAATAGAGATGCAGTTTTCAAACAAATTGCATTAAAAAGTACTTTTTTTCCCCAATACGATGGTATAAAAACTGAAAATGTGCGATGTTTAGAAATTTTAAAAAATGCTATAGGGCATTTAATTGTATAATGATACATCTACTTTGTTTATTGCTAGCGTCTGTAAGCTAACGTTATTTTTTGGACACAAAATAAGCTGGGAGAAAGAAATAGCATACCGTACCGGGGCTAATAAATACATTAATATGCGTTTAACCCTTTCACGGACAAGGCACTTCTATTCGTAAAATCTTGAAATCAGTTAATTGCACCAGAATTTACGAACAAATTTCGAAATACAAAAATGCTTTTGTTCACTTACTTAATAAAAGAGAAATTTTCATCCCAATATTCTGATGATAATGTGGCATTTAAGAATTAAAATTAAGTGGTCCAAAAATGAAACACCGCCCTTGAAGTGGTTAAAGCAGCAAATTTTAGTAATTGTATTATGTCAATCGTTTTATAACGCTGTTAAAAAATACCAAGAGACAAAGACTCTGTTTACTTAATTCATTTTATTTTAGCTTCTTTTCAAATGTTTAACTGATCTTCTTTAACCAAACACGAAAACAACCATTGGATGTCTTAACAGTAACTGATTCTACCTTAAATTTTTGCAATCAAAGGGAATTGAATGGAAACCCGTTTACAGGGAGATCGCTACAGGTTTTTTTCAGTATAATTCAATCTTCTAATCTTTTTAAAACCGATCAGATTAGAGTGGTTTTAGATTCTACAGTGTTTGAACGGGGGTTGGTAAGCGTAGCTTGCAGGGGGCAGAGCCCCCTGGTATATATATATAATCGTAATAAATTTTGTATGCATGCATTTTTGCATAAGAGTGCAACAGCTATTGTACCAAGATTTGAATATTTATAAAACTAGCTATAGTGCAAGCGCACATCTTTTGCCTCATTTGACGTACGATTTCGGGCTTATTTTTAAAGTATTTTTACTTTTATACTTCTTTATGATATAACATTATTAGATTAATAAAAAAGTTCTTAGCATGTTGCAGTATTAATTATGATACAGTTCAATATATTAAATTTTGTTTTTAATTAACAGCATTTAAGTAAAATAAATTAATCACCTTTTTCAAAACCCATGTGCTGTTCGTTCATTAAGAATTTTTAAATTAAGCTAATTGGCTTTCCAAGACGAAGTTGTTTAATTAAATTTCAAGACCTTTAACATAAGAGAATAAAATTACCAAAAAAGGTGACATGGCATGTTTTGATGAAAATTTCGAAAAGTTGGATGATTAAATAATCTTCATAATGTTGATGAGCTTCGGTTTTTTAAGCGTAAGGTAGTGGTTATATTGTAATAAAGTTGTACCAGAAAAAAAAGTTATTAAAATTAAAATTTAATTTAAATATTTGAAATATCGTTAAACCAGAATATTTTAACAAATATTACCTTGAGGTTGTTTTATTCAGGCATTATACATAAAGCGTCAATTTCCCTATCAACACAATTTTATTCTTTTATTACTTTTGATAAAAATATAATACAATTTACTTTCTAGATAACAACAGCTCTTTAGTTTGTACTATATATTTATATAGTTATAATAAAGAACAGAATTCAAAATTTACTCTTTTTTTAAAAAAGATTTTCTTCAATATTTTTAAGATAATGAGTTTTGGTGGATTAAAGCGTTTCAAGGTGTTCTGAATACAGTTTGAATGTTTATTTTCCAACGTCTGCCTGTGCATTATAAAAATTTCTTAGACGCTGTAACACAAGAAGGAGTTGAACAGAACTCTGTGAACTTTCATACCTGCGCCTAAGTGTAAACTGGTGATAATTAGATTTTGGTGCATATCGCCTAACACTTCCACACCATGTTTTTCATGATGTACAACCGTGAAAAAAAAATTAAACACTAATTGTAATAACCTTAAAATTAAACCCCTACTAACTCTGTAACAAATTATTGTAGAAGAAAATTACTGGTATCAAACGATTGTAACTAAAGTCTACTTTTAAATGATGTATACAAAATTTGCTTAGGGGCCATCTACATATTCAAAGAAACCCAAACTTTTTTTTTTACAGTAGCAATTTGACACCATAAATAAATTCTACACTCTTCAATTAGCCTAAATCCAAATTTTCATGGAATTCGTACAATAAGTTTGTGAGAAATTAATTATTTTAAAATGAGCCGATTTTAGGGGCTGCATCCAAATTGAAATTCGGTATTCTATTGTTGAAATGCTACAGAATGACTCACTTCTATTAATGTAGTACTTCTTGCCAATAGTACCAATTCACTCGCTTAATATATTTCGACTGTTGTCAACTCAAATGTTTCAATAAAATGAATAATATATATATATTTCAAATTATGATTTTCTGCACATCATAGACAGCCCCTTAGACCATCATTTCGACGTTTTTTAATCATAATTCGAAAACCACGTGGAGTGAAAATTTGAAATTGAGAATTTGCATAAAGCAGGACATAATAAATATAAATCTATCAAAAAATTGTAGGTTGCAATTCATATTTTTTTCGAGTAATTTCATAATTCATATTATAAAATTTTTTAAATTCCAAATTCAATGTATTTATATTTGGGCTTTTTAGTATTGTAACTACACAAAAAAATTATCACATTAGGATTATAATTTCAGGAGGTATTAATAAAAATATGAAAATGTAATTCAACATTAGAAGCTCTAAATTTTGAATGTTTATAATTCAAAACCTTATCATCCTAATGACATGAAATTTCGTTTCTAGGCATACTTTGAACCGAAGATTTAAAGTATATTGTGAAAATTGGGTGTTGCTTTTGAAAAAAAAAAGTTTGGTCCGAGTTTGATTTTTAGATCCCCCCCCACCTCCCTAAGTAAATTTTATGTACAACATTTAAAAGTAGAATTTTTTTCCAATCGTTTGGTACCAGTAAATTTCTTCTGTTATATTTAGTTGCAAAGTTAGTAGGGGTGTTTTTACTTTTCTCCGTTACTGTAGATGATAGCTTATATGAACAACCATGCTGATTCAATTTTAGTTTTGATCATTCAGCTGGGAGAACTGCTATGTAGTACTTTTTGCAACAATCATCATAGCTGTATGCCGAGTTGAAATGCATAAAATATTATATTTGAGTCTTTTAACATGAGATATACAGGTTGTTCAGATATTCATCCGACAAACACAGAGGATTGTTATCGATAGGAACATTAATAGGAACGAAAATTGCAATGGAACATGGCGCCGCAAACCACCTATTTAATCAAAAACTACTTGGATCTGTTGATCCCAAAACTTTCTTCTATCTCATACATCTTAGTATTTCAAAAAGTAGTTACAAATATTAATACTTCAATATTATTACTTCAATACTATACCAACTTTGATTTTCATCGTAAATTTCCGCTTCAGTCAGATAATTGGAGTAAAAACGAGTTATTCTCGATCCTGATACTTATTAAAATCAATAGTTTTTTAGCTCACAGGCTATCAAAGCCTGAGAGCTTATGTGCCCGCCCGTTCTGTATGTACGTACGTAACGCGATAACTCTTGATAGAAACATCCGATTTGCTTCAAAATTTTTTTCTAGGTTCATTGTGATAAGGCGCTTCCCTGATTAGTTTTGGGAGTTCATTGGTTAAGGATAAAGGGGGAAAAGGGGGTTAGCCCACCCCCCTTAATTCAGATAAATGGGATTTTCATGCAAAATGATTCGATTTGCTCCGAACTTGGTATACCGGTTTATTATGTTAAGGAAATTCCCTGATTAGTTTTGGGTATTCATTGGTTAAGGATAAAGGGGATAAAGGGGCGTTAGTCCCCCCCCCCCTTAATTCAGATAAATGGGTTTTTCATGCAGATTTATTCGATTTGCTCCGAATTTGGTATACCGGTTTATTATGTTAAGGAACTTCCCTGATTAGTTTTGGAGGTTCATTGGTTAAGAATAAATGCGGAAAAGGGGGGCTAGTCCACCCTCCTTAATTCAGATAAATGGGTTTTTCATGCAGAATTATTCCATTTGCTCCGAATTTGGTATACCGGTTTATTATGTTAAGGAACTTCCCTGATTAGTTTTGGGGGTTCATTGGTTAAGGTTAAAGGGGGAAAAGGTGTGTTAGCCCACCCCTCTTAATTTAGATAAATGGGTTTTTCATGCAGAATTATTTGATTTGCTTCGAATTTGGTATACCGGTTTATTATGTTTAGGAACTTCCCTGATTCGTTTTGGGGATTCATTGATTTAGGATAAAGGGGGGCTAGTCCACCCCCTTAATTTAGATAAATGGGTTTTTTTGCAGGATTATTCGATTTGCGCCATATTTGGTATACCGGTTTATTTTGTTAAGGAGCTTCCCTGATTAGATTTGGAGGTTCACTGGTTAAGTATAAACGGGGAAACGGGGGTTATTGCCCTTCACTTATTTTTTTGAGGGGCATTATTCTTTAAAATAAGAGTATAATATACAATTAGTGTGAATAGCCTGTGAGCTCAATGCCATCAGTTTAGCTGGGCACTTTTCTTTTTTATTCGTTATTCTGCTGTACCGCAACTGTTTGCGAATAGTCGGCTTAGCACGATGCGAAGTTCCCGTTACACGAGCCGACGAGGAATAAGAAAAATCGCTATTACAGCGCCTCCCTCCGGCGGAATATTTCGAAATTCAAGGATGAGCTGCTTGCCATAACTAAAAACATAAATATGGAATTTGGATTAATTCTAGGCATAACTCCATACACTTTGCGATGGCGCAATAATGAAAATGGCACAAATTCGTTATTACAGGGCGCCGTTCCAGGGGGATATTTCGAAATTCAAGGAAGTCCTGCTGACCATAGCCGAGAGCATACACAATAAATTTGGTTCAATTCTATGCATAACTTCATGCACTTTTCTATGGTACATTGGACACACATGGACAGACGGACAGGCAGACATTTCGTATAAATATATTTTTGTGGATTTCTGATCCCTAAAACGTGTAAGTCCGTCGAAAACCGGAAGTCGAAAAAAAATTCGATTGCAATACTTTCTGCAATTGAAGATAGATGTACGTAATAAAGGATGTTCTATACTAACTCAGGGCTGCCACAGGCGACTATTTTTATATTCTATTCGCACCACTTTTTTTAATTTAAACATTTAGTTGTATATTTCTCTTGCACATGTAGGCAAAGTATATGTGAGAAATTTCTGCTTTAAAAAAGTGGTACGAGATAGTATAAAAAATTAGTCGCCAGTGGCAACCCTGTAACGCAACTTGGGATGACGGTAATAACTTTCAGAAAATTAAGGAACATTTTACTGAAAATTTTTAAAGACATGCTCATCTTTGTTTTACATGTGATAATATCAAAACAAGTGGTAGAAATTTTTATTATACGTGCCAGTAGTATGAACTTGACGCTTCACATTTGCGATTACCAGTTCATACGGTATCATCGATTGCGTGAGCAGACTGTTTTCTCAGAATTTTTCCTCATATTATCACATTTCATACAAAACCACGTACATATCGTTTCATTTTCATTTCGATATTTTTATTTTCCTTAAATTTATTACAGTCAACACAAGTTCAGTTAGTTTGAAAAACTCTATATTTATGACTAAATAAGTGGGTTGCGACCCCATTTCCCATTGTAATTTTCGTTTGTCTTGATGCCTCCTAACGACACCCTGCGTTTGTCGGATTAACCCTTTCAGGCTCAGAGTTATTCGGGTCGCAAAATGTTGAAATGATTGATTGACACCAAAATTTACAAATGGATTTCTTAAAATATATATATATATATATTTTTAACGTTTATTATAAAAACAAAACTTTATTAAAATATATTTAACGCCGTTTGGCAATTTGGAATTAAAATTAAGAGGTCACGCCTCGTGGCCACCACCCTTGAAAGGGTTAATACATGAACAACCTATGTGTTGGCCTAATATTGGCTTTGAATATCTAACAAAAGCTCTCTTGCGTTTTTTTTTTTTTTTTTTTAACGATCATATTCTGCAATTGCTGGTGTGTAACTCCAGTATTTCCATCATTATATCAGGATAATACAGCGTGTTTTAAAAAAGTAAATTTTTACCCAACGTATTCTTCGGTCAGAAACATCGTGAATGAGAGTGTGGACTAATCTTAGAATGTAACTTTTCAAATGTAGGAGCTTTAAAATTCAATGAACGCTTGCTTTTGAAAGTTTTATCTCAAGAGCAGCTTACCCAACATATTTCCTTGAATTTTTTGGGCATAGGTTTCTACCAGGGCTATAGCAGTACTTCGCTGCTCTCTTTATGAAGGTAGTGTAGGTTCAAAAGGACTGTGCTTGTGAGTTTGTTGTCCGGTTTCTAAGATTTGTGTGTAAACTAGCCTATTCTCACATTTCTCTTGCTTTCGTAAGTATGATTAAATCTTTCTGAATCTGATTACTACGATTATTTTACATAGTGATATGCTAAAGATGTTTGTGTAGTCAGCTGACTAGTATAAATACGGTAGTAGGAGCTTGATTTAGCGAATTTTGTTGGATCCTAACCCCCGTGGAAACTTGAGACATTTCTCCGAATTCTATTTAAGCCCCATAGTATTAACCATGACATTTGACTTACATTCAGAGTGGATTTACAAACACTATGCCATCCTTTGGCACCACGTTGGTGCCATGCGAAAACTATCGGGCAAGCACCGGTGGCTTCACGTTGGTGCCATGCGAAAACTATCGGGCAAGCACCGGTGGCTTCACGTTGGTGCCATTCGGAAATTATTGGGCAAGCTTCGGTGACTCCACGTATGTGCCATGCGGAAATTATCGGGCAAGCGCCGGCCGGTGGGTCTATTGTGGTGTACAGAACTGTTGATTGTGATTTAGATAATTAGATAATAGATTGAAACTAGATAATAGAGTGAAAATACTAGATTATTTGCTTGAACTAGATAATTGATAATAGATAACTAGGTAATACTAGCTAACTAGATAATAGATAACTAGATAATAGATACTAGATAATTAGATAATAGATACTAGATAACTAGATAATAGATACTAGATAGATAGATATTAGATAGATAGATACTAGATACTTGATAACTAGGTAATACTAGCTAACTAGATAATAGATAACTAGATAATAGATACTAGATAACTAGATAATAGATACTAGATAGATATTAGATTGATAGATACTAGATACTAGATACTAGATAACAGATACTAGATAACAGATAATAGATAATAGATACTAGGTAATATATACTAGATAGACAGGTAATAGATGTAGATAATAGACTGAAAATAGAGGGACATGATTAAGAACTTAAGGGAACTGACGATAAGATTAGTAAACTTGACGAATTACTGTCTCCAAAGAACCTCGAAAAACCGCCGACGATAAGCGAAATGATGTAAGTCAGGTCTACCGGCACGACACGAAAGAATCCAGATTAGACGTGCGGACGGCATAGCATTAAGTACAGCCCTTTTGTTGGAAGTAACTTTAGAACTGTGGTTTGAATTCTACCTTCTTTTCGTTAGTCCAGGACTTGCTCTTTTAAGTGTAACTTCCTTAACGAAATTTTCATAGCTCCATTGCTTTGACATTTTTAGATGGCTTTCGTAATTATATAAACTAGGGGATCGTACCCGGGCTTCCCGGGTTAAAAAATATATGCGAAAACATTTTTTTAAAATTGGAAACTAATAATTTTTTTATATGCAATAAATTTTTTAGATTGCCCACTTACATTAAAAAAGAATTTTTCATATGGAAAATACGAAGTATACAATCACATAAATTTTTGAAATTTATCAAAAGCGATATTTTCTTATTCGCCGCATGCTAAGAGTTATTTGACCAAGATTTTGCTACTTTTGGCATCTTTTTATATTCTGATAATTTCAAAGCTTATACATGTCTGTTAAATTTTTGTTTTATTTATATTTTAGTATTTATTTATTCATTGGGAAGGTTTTTTTTTATGGATATTATCCGTAAGAAAATTATGAACTCTTTATTTTGTTTTAAGGGCAAACGGATTAATCTTTCGTAATCGAGCTCCGCGCGATATAGATAAATTAAAAAAATATTTCATGCTTTAAAAGTGTTTTTAAAAGCATAGACAGTCAGTAAACTGAGATGAACATTTTCAAACAAATTTCATTTGAAAAAAAAAATCCTATTTGGTGATCTAAAAATTTAAATTGCACGATTACAAATATGTTAGATGTGTTTTTTCAATATTAATCTTTATTTGTTTATAAAAGAAGTATTAATTTCATTAATTTGTCTTCCACAAATATGTTAGATTGGTGGGTTTTTTTAATATTATCCTTTTAAAGTTAAAAAATGCTATAAAAAGTGATAGAAAATCTCTATTAAGATTGACGATCGTTTCGTTGCACAAACGGCAACATTTTCAAAATCATTCAAAGATAGAAAATATTTTCACATAATTTAAAAACCAATTACTAATCAAGACGCACCATGGAATAGAACGCACTGTTTACAGAAAACCCATAGCCAGTCAATCCATTATCCCTCATAATGCTCAAGCACCTTTTTCATACAAAGTTTCTGCACTTAGACATTCTATTCATAGAGCTTTGACAGTTTGTACCCCCGTGCAGTTAAATAACGAAATAAATAAAATATATGATATTGCAAGAAACAATGGATACAAAGAAAGTACCATAGAAAAATTAATTAAGAGCTTAAAGAATAACAAGAAAAGAAATTTCAATCCACAAAATTCCATGTTATCCACTTTACAATATTTTCCTGGTTTCTTCGAACGTCTGAAATATAAACTCAATAAATACAATATCTCCCTAGTCGCAAAACCTTCTAGGAAATTAAGAAATATAGTATGCAAGAAAATAGATCCAATTAAGTCAAACCAGTTATCGGGAGTATACGAAATACCTTTCACCAAAGAAGATGGAACCAAGCAGTTTTATATAGGTATGACAACTAGAAAACTTAAAACTAGAATCAAAGAACATATAGCAGACATCAAATACAACAGAAGAACCACAGCTTTGGCCAGATTATACAGCGAAGAACCTTTACAGATCGATTTTAAAAATAGCAAGTTAATTTATACATCAAGATTTTATTTACCATCCATAATCCGAGAATCAATAGAGATATTTTTACGCAACAAGAATATTTGCAATGATTCAGTGTCCATAGAATTACCTAAAATTTGGAAAGAGATGCTATGTAATTTTAGTAACAATAGTAGAAATTAATCCACGCTCGCAAATAGCCAAGATAATTTTATTTTTATTTTATATTTTGCAATGCTTTTCATTATGCATGTTGTCTCGTGACATTGTTTACCATGTTATTGTTTTGAAAATTAATCCACGCTCACCAATAGCTAATATAATCTTTTAAATTAATTTTATGTTTACAATGTTTTTCATTATGCATCATGTCGCGTGACATTGTTTACTATGTTTATTGTTTTTAAATTATGTGAAAATATTTTCTATCTTTGAATGATTTTGAAAATATTGCCGTTTGTTCAACGAAACGATCGTCAATCTTAATAAAGATTTTCTATAACTTTTTATAGCATTTTTTAACTTTATCTGTTTATAAGTGATTATTATACATGTGTTTATCATCCTTTTATTTGTTTATAAAGGAAGTATTAATTTCGTTATGCAAAAAGTCAGAAACAAATGCTGAAAAATGTTGCTTTATGAGCAAAATGTTTATTACTATTATGTTGTTGAAACCGGCACGTGATAAGGTAAACTTAAAAAAAAATCATGCTTAAAAATTATTTTAGAAAATATAATACATCAGTAAATTAAGATACAGTTTTTAGACAAATTGCATTTGAAAATAATTTTTTTTTCCTATGCGACAAAAATTGGAAATGTAGGATGGTCTGAAGATTAAAAAATTGCAATAGCGAAAATTTCAAGACGGAAATTTGATCGTGAAGTGTTGCCGTTCGCAAAATGACGTCAGCGTTACGCACAGATACGTTTGTGCTTTATAATATAGGTACTTAATCAGCAAAATATAATAAAGTTCAGTTATTAGGATGTAGTTATCAATTGCGGCTCTTATGCTTGGTATTCCGGAATAAAAAACAGCAATTTTCACATTCTCAAAATTTGCATACGCACTTCTCATATCCATATTCATCATTTTTTTAAAAAAAAATTGTATTTTGTTTGATCATTTAAAAATAATTTTAACTCAAAACTTGAAGTCACGATTGTCAGCAGCATCTTTTATGTGAACAGACGCAGTCTTTACTTGAGATTCTAATCTCAATTCCGGAGAATAAAAATTTCCGTAATTTATGTTTTTTAGACGCATTTGTGTTAAAATGTTTAGTTTTATCTAAGAAAATGATAGTTTTCTTTTAAATATGACTTCATTTTCACTTAAATAAGCATTTCGCCTAGTGTCTGGAACTTAGTATCAGTACACATGCAGAAGGAAAAATGTAGAAAATTTATGAGGAAAAATGCGGGATTTCAAAAGCAGTATGTCATTTTCCGTTATTATGCCACTAACATAATATTCTGTTGCTAATGGGATTTTGCGACACTAAACCCTATACAACAATTTTTATCAACAATTTTGAATTTTTATCAGAAAATAGCATAAATAAAGATAAAATTCCTCATATCTGTCTTGTCTGCAATAATGAAAGCTATCTAATTTTCAACATTTTGAAAAAAAAAAAAAAAAAAAAAAAAAAACCAGATAGTGCGATCACATCTACAAATGCAGAACTTTCAGTTAAAAAAAAATTTAGTAAAATTGGTTCAGCAAAAAGATCAGGGCAGATGACTAAAAACACATTTGTTTTAAATATATAGATTATATAAAATTAGGAAAAATTAAATTAAGCAAATTATGTTATTTTGATAAAATTATAGTAGAATGTCCTAAAGAATAGCATTAAAATTTTATTATTAGAGAGAATTTTGAAAAAAAACTTCAGGAACATGATATTATTTTAAACCACGAATTATTTGTTTGCTTGTCTAACTCGGCTAAGCAAATCCATTCTGGCGAGAATCATCAATTTCTGTAATATAAATCGCTATTATTTGCATGTCACCTCTCTTTTATAAAGACACTGAATATTTGTATAACATTGGGTTTTATCAGTGTGTGATTTCCATTACATTTTTTTCAAAAGTGAAGTATTTTCACCTGTGAAGAATTTCAAAGCAGCTGGGCTGTGAAAATGACTCACTTCTACAAAACATAATTCAGGTTTAAGAATTAAAATACACGCTTTTTTATAAAATGACGTCATTTGCATCCGCTAAAGCAATCCACTTTTACAATCCAGTCTTAAATTTTGTCTATAGAAAAGTATGCATATGACATCATTATCACGGAATAACAGACACTATTCTTGACATAGCCCATATTTTAATTTCAACTTTTTTTTCAGGTTTTTTGAGAAAATGGCAGCAAAGAGATACAGTATCTCGACTTATTATCTCGTATTATTTTCGACTATTTTCCGTTTACTTTCGATGACTTTCAATAGAAATGGGGTACTTTTGTTGCCACAATAAGAAAAATGGTATTAAAAACTACAAAAAAATTAATATCTCAAAAATAAATTGAGATACAGCTTTCAAACAAATTGCATTTAAAAGAGCAATTTTTTCCTTATACGACGATGTAAAAATTTAAAATGTGCGATGTTTAGAAGTTCAAAAATTTGCAGTAGAGAAAATTGCAAAACCAAAATTTTATTTCAAATTTCAAAGTGTTGCCATTCGCAAAATGACGTATGCGTTACGCACAGATATGTTTGTCCTTTATAATATAGATACGTAGCACCTATAGTCGTCGTCTGGTCCGTCCGTCTGTCCGCATATAACAGAGCAAAAAGTGCCCAACCGAATGGTTTGAAATTTAATGTATAGAATCGTTGCAGAATATTGTCGAGTCACTTCAAATTTTATGAAAATCGAATAAAAACTTAAAAAGATATTAATAAAAGTTTTCTGCATTCTATTAAATTCTATCATACGTCATTGATTCAATGATATCCCATGATAGGTAATGATTCTAGGTTGCCATGGAGATTGCGTACTATTTAAGGCGAAATCGTATTATTTCCGTATTACCGAATTTAATATAGATAATCGTAATAAATTTTGTATTCATATATTTTTGCATAAGAGTGCACCAGCTGCTGCACCAAGATCTGAATATTTATAAAACTAGTTATAGTACGAACGCATCTCTTTTGTCACGTTTTTCGTACAATTTCCGACTTGTTATTACTAATTTTAAATAATTTTTTTTATTTATTTATATCTCGGCTATTCAGTTAATTGACGGGTCGGAAATGATCACCACAGAGTTTCTACGGGATTTGTTGATGACCGGAGTCTTCTCGAACGTTGCTTGGAAAATTTTTGAAAAGCTCCATCTTCTCAAATTAATCCCAGCGCTTGTGTGGCGTAGGGGGGATCTATTTGAAACTGTATCGTAAACTGAAACTGCATTTTAGCTACATTATCGAACTTCTAGTAACACTTTAGGATACATTTTCTTTTCTCAAAGCTTAGTCTACACTGTAAAAAAAAATGGTAACGTTCCATGTAAAATCCAAGAACGTTTCGCCTTTTCTCAGGTTTTCAGAATAATTTAGCTCTTTCCTGTGAAATTCTGGTTTTCTTATCTGAAACGTTCCTGAGCAAAAGTTCGAAACAGCAAAACGCTGCGGCCGCCATTTATTATTTTTTTGCTATAATCCGTTGCTCGCGCGCGAGTGTCGAAAACGAATTCCTTAAATGAATGTAAAAAAATCAATATGGAATGCAAATAAATCAATAGACGACATAATCCTTTACGTCTCTATTGTCAAGACAATTCAGATGAAAATACAATACCTATGTGACATCGCTAAGAGATTATCTCTCGTACTTGTCTGTGGAATGTTTAACGAGCAGACCGTGTAAAAAAAATACACCTATTATTTGGATCTCCATTAACCAGGGGACCATCAAACATGATTCTCACCGATTTTGATTAATTTAAAGTATGTTTTAAAGCTCTTATCTCTAATTATTCTTGTGAAAGGATTTCTTCAAACGGGCATTAGATTTTCAGAAATTAGATGCCGAGGTTTAGCATACGTTTCAAATACCCATTAGTTTGCAGCTCTCAACGTGTCTTTCGTGGTGTGGACGCAGAAGGCTCGCACGTCACCCGTACGGCTCGAGTTCGATGCTACCTCTTGACTTTTTTTTCTTTTTAAATTAATTTTATATTTTAACACTTTATTACAATTTGATTTAAATTTGATATATATTTGACACTTTGAATTGCTGCAAATTTGAATTTTTTTTTTTCGGAAAAAATATACAATTACGTTTAGTTTTTTTTTTTTTTTTTTCATGAAAATTTATATGTATTTTATCTAACTTGTAAACTAACATAATTACTGACGAAAATCCAAAATATTTTATGTCTAGATTTTTTTTCTAATTATTATTTACATTTATATATTTTTATATTTTAAGCAAAGTTCAGAAACAGTCTATCATATATATATTTACTTTATTGAATTTTAACTGAAAATTTATTTTTTCGTGTAAATTATAAATAATAATTTTGATGTCAATTTCAAAATATTTTTTCATTCTAACAAATAATGATAATAAAACGAAAATTGTCAACTGGAAATGTAAAAATCGTCTGCGGATCCCGCATGCTGTGAAATGTCAGTAATGTTTTGCTGTCAACAGAAATATTCCTGGTATTTCGCAGAAAACTTACTGGCATAAGTTTTTAACATATACAGTAAAGTTCCAGTCATTTTCAAGAAATGTTTCTTGGAAATAATGGGCAACTCAGCTGCCCATTTTTTCCCAGGAACGTTGCGGATTTTTTTTTACAGTGTAGTTGCGAAGATTATTCCAAACAAGCTAAACCTAAAAAGAAAAGAAGAGAACAAGAGTTATTAACGATTAAATTAATTGTATATAGATTTTTAAAAATACTATATAGAAGAAAATATTATGGCGGCTACTGGATATTAGATTTTGGAAGATCATGGAAAAATAAGTATAAGAAAAATGTTCAATACTTAAAGACAAACATACTAAAGTCTATGGCAACTGAAGTTCTGATGGCGAAATGTTCACTGATGATGCATCAAAAGCATCATCATTTGGTCATATATACATCATGGACATATATACACTAGATATATCCATCCTAAGTCACATTAAAATAATAACAAAAAATAGATATAAATTTTTTTTCTAAGTCTCGATTTTTTCCAAGCGTTATGACCCAACGACATTTTGAAGTATCACATCAAGTAATTAGCCGTAATTAACAAAGAAAATTAAATCTTTTATTTTTAGTGCATATATCTTCTGATGTATCATAGTAATGCAAGGGGAAAAAAGTTTCGAGGAGATAGCTTTTTAAATTCATAATTTGGGATATAAAGGGTTAAAATATGTTGATTTGGTGTGGGTCGCACTTATGAAATGTTCACCGCTTTGATTTACGTTTGGTAAAAAACGAGACCTAATGAATATATTTTAAATAAATTATGATTTTTGTTCTGTCTTTTTTTTTTTTTTTTTAGATATAACAAGAGGAACGAAGAAAAAACATTTATCAAACAATCTACTCAGAATTTGTATTAAACTAATAAACGTATTTTAATTAAACTAATAATTATGTTTTTTAAAAGTTATTACACTCTTAATTTATATTTTACTTTTTAGTGCTTAAAATATTTCATTGTTGCAGTTTCACAGTTAAAACAATATTTGTTGGCATATTTTTGCCGACGTGGTTTGGCGCATATTGAAATCTATTGTTTATGTAACTCGTATATAGTTGTACCTTTGACGATTTATCGATATTTGGCAAATTATCACCAGCGACTATTAACCGAAAAATGTCTTAAAATTAACTTATTAATTTATAACTTAATTTTAAAAATATTAATATGTTCTGGTTTCATCGGAAACGTACACTGTAAAAAAAAACCAGACTAAAAAACGGAAATACTGCTGGCAATCTAGACGCCAGTACTATTTCCGTTTTTTTACGGGAATTTCCCCCCAAAATTTACAGAAAATTTTCCGTTTTTAATCAGAAAAACGGACATTTTTCTGCAATTTATGGGGGAAAATTTCCGTAAAAATACGGAAATAGTACTGGCGTCTAGATTGCCAGTAGTATTTCCGTTTTTTAGTCCGTTTTTTTTTTCAGTGTACCTTTTTGCATAACTTTTGTAATTCTAGCCTAGTGTAAAATTGATTACAAAATTCCATCTTTCATACATAAAACCAAGTTGAATCAAGTTAAAGAGTGTAATACAATAAACTTAGCCCTTATAATTAAATTTCATTTTACTATCGATAAGCAAATTCTTTTTTTAATGATTAAAAACTGTCTTTACAAAAGCTGCAAAAAAGCGTAAAGAAAGTCTAAAAGATTCTATGTCAAAAAACGTACTTAAAAACATTACTTTCAAAAGATTCATATATTATAATATCTACAAAATACGGGAGGTCTTAGAAATGCCTTAGAAACATGTCCCTTTGCATGTTTGGTCCAAAACGTGCAAAATACTTTTCAAATCAAGATGATGTTATGCTGATATTTTCACTGGCCATTAAGTCATGTATGCTTCATGTTAGGTTTCAAATGTACTTCCGCTAGTCCGTTGGAATAGACTTTCTGATCTTGAGATGAAAAGAGTTGTATGATTTTACAGATATGAATTATTTCATTCACATGAGATGTGAGGCTTTTAGATTTTGAAATAATTTTAGAGAAAATATTTCATTTTATTAGAGCAGTAGTATATTCAAATAGCAAGGAAATGCAAGCACTGTAGTGTACACAGACAGATATGCGGGATAATAAATATCTTCAACAATGAAACTTAACAAACTTAAGAGTAAATTAATCGTTATACTCTATCATATGAAAAGAAAAAGCATAAAACGAAGAACGTGAAGAAATCGCAACATATGAGGCGATATTCTCGTGTATGGAAGATAAAAAATAAAAGTACCAAGAGAGGTTGTTAGTGTTCTTAGTTTTTTCTCAACATGGAGGTTAAAGATCTGTTGAATGACAAATAAACGATTGAAGTAAGAATTCTAGGTGAATTCTTGTATTTATGTTTGCAAGTGTATCATTTTATTGATTTGATGAATTGCCATGATCTATTAACTATATTCCACTGCTGTGCAAAAATTAAGCACGAATAAGATAAATTAGCATAAAAACCGAACAAGGCAACAAAACGGATTGATTAAATAGTTTTGATAACTTGTTCCATATTTTCACATCTTGGAGATCTTATGGTATCATTTCGGTCGATATGGAAAACTTTTGCACGACCATATATTGATAAAACCATCTCTTTCTTAATTTTTGCACTCCAGTTTATTTGTTTAAATGATTAATGAACGTTGTATAAATTTAAAAAGATGATAAGTGAATTCATTTGCAGTTATACGCCAAGTGAATATTTAAGCAGGTAAAAAGATAAAATCCTACAGCTATACCATTTTTACTTAAGGGGTCTTGTACCTTTTAAATGCGACGCAATTTAGCGAAAAACTTCAAAGTTTGAATTAGTCTATCTTCAAAACCTTTTTATGTATAAACATGAAATTTTGTATATTGATTAAACAGATTGTGATTTGTAATATGCTGTCATTAGAAATTTATTAGCCTTTTACAGAATTTGTGTATTGTTGAAATCAAAATAGCTCTTTTTTTTACCCCAGAAATCATTGCGCGCATGATAGCTTGTGAAAGTATGTATGGATTGTCATGAAATTTCGTAGAGATACTAAACATATATGTGTGTTTAAAATGAAGTACTCTTAAGCCAAAATTATTTTATTAACTATATAAAAAATATTTTTGTAAAACGAAATAAAAATCTTATATTTTTAATGAATAAAAATAGTCATAACTAAAAATATTACCATTATAAATGCTTAAAAGTAGCTCATTTTAAACACATATATTTTTTTAGTATCTTTACCGAATTTCATGACAATCCATACATACTTTCTCAAGATATCATGCGCGCAATGACTTCTGGAGTAAAAGAAAGAGCTATTTTTATTTCAACAATACACAAACTCTGTAAAAGGCTAAAAAATTCTAATGGCAGCATATTACAAAGCACAATCGGTATAATCAATATCCAAAATTTCATGTTTATACATAAAAAGCTTTTAAAGTTAGACTAATTCAAACTTTGAAGATTTTCGTTAATTTTCGACGCGTTTAAAAGGTACAAGACCCCTTAAAACCTAATAAAAGTTCTCTTGGATCACCGGAAGAAAAAATAATCCTTAACCCTCTGTCTACCAGAAGGGTCCAATGGACCCGACATGTACATTCAAAATATTTATTCAAACCAGAAATTTCTTCAAAACAAACTAAATGTATAAATCAGACAATAATAAGTTAAATAAACAAATTAAATAGTTTTAAGTAAAAATTCTGGTGTAGAATGTTTTTATAAAACTTGAGTAAAATTTCCGGTAGTTCTAGGGTTAATAAGACAAAGACGAAAAATCACGCATCACGGCAAACTTTTCTAACACTAATGGAATATTGTTAAGAAATCATTTGATTTTTTATACAACAAAATGGGGTAGCTAAAATAAAAAAATAAAATAAAATAAAAGACCCATAACACAGTAAGAATCCAATTTGAGCAATTGCTACCGATAGATGGCAATGTGTGCGAATTCTTTCGGGCAGACTAGTATATGATCTACATACATCGCAATACAATGAAAATTAGCTACGATTTAAAATGTATATCAAAGCATAAAACGCACATCTAGCAGTTATAGCTTTTAGTTCTTCTTGTAACCGAATTCTTTTGAGTGGCTCTTTAAATAAAAAATAAATTCTGTGAACTCAATAACCTTTAGAAAATATGAGATAGTGAATCTTTATAATGTATATCAATTTCGTTATGTTGGAAATAGAGTAAGATCATTAAAATACTTCGCAAACGATATTTGCCCATAGATCATAATATAATGGAGATATTTTGTGCGTCCCTGTAAACAAACTATAAATGCTACTTACTCTATGTTCTACAGAAAGCACGCACTGTAAGGGGAAGAAAATCTGTATTTTACAACCCCGGCGGTCGACACAGTTGCTGTAAAATTTACAAGCTGCTGTCATTAAAAGTGCTGTAAAATTTCTCAAGTCTACGGAATGTCGCGTTGCTATTGGCTGTGTAATGCAAGTGACAGAAAGAATTCGATTTTTACTTCACTTGTTGCTTGAAATCTTTAAGTGCAGGCAAAATCACTCTATTTTACAAAGGTGCTGGTACAACGACTGTCAACGCAGTTACTGTAAAATTTACAAGCTGCCGTCTTTAAGTGAAATTTCTTTAGTCTAGGAAAAGTCGCGTTGCTATTGGCTGTGTGGTACAGATGACAGAGATAATTCGATTTTTAATTACATTGTTGCTTGAATTCGCTTTCACAGCATCGGTACTTGAATTTGATTTCAGAGCAGCTGTGCTTGAATTAGATTTCACAGCAACAGTGCTTAAAAAATTACAACATAAGGTGCAGGAAAAATCACAACATTTTTACATTGTGTTGCCGTCTACCATAGTGACGCATATGAATTTCATTAGGTTTGAAATATCCTAACATCAATAAAATGCTCCGTAAAAATTTCCCCCATAGAGCACAATGTAACGGAATTATTTGTGTTACCCTGTAAACGAACTTTAAATGCTACAACTTCATTTTCAATAGGATCCCATACATGCTTTAGTAAATCTCAATAACATATTTCAAATACACTGCAATCAAAGCACATTTATGAGAGTTAGAACACTGCCAGAATACCAGACTTAGAGACGACGAGACAAACCGAAGTCATAAAAACGTTTCCTTTGTTGGAAAAGGTGAAAGGGAACCGCCCTATCCATTCACAATGTATTCATGAATATACAGGGACACATATACAAGGTGTCCCTGAACTCATGATCAAACTGTAAAAGAAGGAAAAGTGCACATAAAGAATCAATTTTAGCTTAGCAATGTGGGAGCCGAAATACAAAATGTTGTCGATAAACAAAAAATAAGGAGAAAATGAAAACAAGCGTGTTATAAACATAACAATTACAGTAATTGCTCAAATGTGCAACCAGCAACATCGATACAGGCCTGGCAGCGAATAGCAAGTGATTGGCGTACCCTTTAGAAGATTCCAGGTGTTTCATCTACGGACACCAATTGACTCTGGTGAGGATCTCATTGTAAGACTTTCAGTCGTTGCTGCAACTGCTCCTGAAACACTTTAATTAATACACTAAAACGTTTCCAAAAATCAGTGTCAGGTAAAGAAACTGTTTTTATAAATACTTATTTAGATCTTGTAATTATATTTGGTTCCGAAGTTTCTAAAGATTGCAAGTGATTGGCGTACGACTTCGAAGGCTCCAGGTGTCTCATCTACGGGCACCAATTGACTCTGATGCGGACTTCATTGCAAGACTTTCAATCGTTGCTGGAACTCTTCGTGATACACTAAAATTACAATTCGGAAATTTTCGAAAAATAAGTAGAAGCAAAAGAAACTGTTTATATAAATACTTATTTCGATCATGTAATTATATTAGTTTCAGAGGTTTCTGAAGATAGCAAGTGACCGGCTTTCGCCCTCAAAGATTCCAGGCGTCTTATCTACGGACACCAATTGACTCTGATGACTGATGAGGACCTCACTGCAAGACTTTCAGTCGTTGCTGCAACTGATCGTGAAACATTAAAATTAATACTCTGAAACGTTTACGAAAATCAGTGGCAGTAAAAGAAACTTTTTTTTATAAATACTTATTTAGATCATGTAATTATATTAGTTTACAAGATTTCTAAAGATAAATAACGACAAAATCGTGGATAAGTCGGAGGCAGATATTGTATATTTTCGTTCGTGGTTATACTATATTTTCGTAGATTAAGAAACATTTCTTTTTACAGTGTGTATTTTAATTTAAAAACTGGATTGGTAAATATCCCCCCCCCCCAAAAAAAAACAAACTTCGAAGACTTTTTAAATTGCAAAAGCAACACAACTAACTACTTTACAATAAATTTATGTGCAAAACTGGATCAAAATCGGTCTGTTAGACAAGGGGTTTCAATAGCATATTTACTAACCTTCAACGTAAATTCCGTAAACTTTCAGTTAATTTGATACAGGTTAAAGACGTTTCGAACCAGATTTTTTTTAGAATTGAAATCAATAAGATTTCACGTGAAAACATGAAATTAAATATAGAATGTTACATCAAATAAATTTTCTGGTTAGAAAGGTCTTTAACCTAGATCAAATTAATCGACGTTTTACGGAAGTGAAGTTGAAAATTGGCAAGTATGCGATAGGAAACCTAAAAGAAACTTCTAGACCCCGGAGCGTGCTGCTGGAGATACATGAATACTGAATTTTCATGGACAGTGAATTTTTGTGCAGCATTGATGAACATTTGACTTCGGTATACATCCAGAGAGGTAAGCAACAGATGAAGTTTTAAGGAGCTTCATGACTCTTAAAATTGAAAAAAAATAAAAAAAAGGCCATTTTGAACATTTAATATATTAAAAGGTATTTGATTTTCAGACACAGTTTTGATTGGGATGAAAGATATAAGTATGTTCTTTCATTTCATGTATTTAAAAAATTGCAAGATGCAGAATTAGCATTTACAGGGGGCTCCAAACTGTCAGACATTTGACGAACAGAAAATCGGCATAAAAGATTACGCGAAAGATTACAAAATGAATTTTGCAACTAGAATGAAAATTTTAGTGCCTATTTATACTTCAGATAATAATAATTACCCTGAACCTAAATATATTTGTATTTAAAGCATTTTTACAATACAAAGTTGTATTTAGCTAATGAAAAATTTAGAAAATTTCAACAGTATAATCACCTAAAAAAATATTTTTTTGAACAATAAAAAGGAAATTTTAGCTTCAGTTTATGCAGGCTAATCTATTTATTCTATTTATATAAAATCCAAGTCTCTGTGTGTCCCTCACTAGTCCGGTAGGACCGCCTCATTGAAATGAGTAATTGTTGAAAAATATTAATGCAGGGTTACCACTTTAGCGACAAATGTTAGCCAACTTGGCGGTAGCTGGCTAATTTGGTGAACTTCCCATTTAAAACCATTAATCTTTCATAATGGAGGTCACCGAAATTTAATTTAAACTCCACTCTTTTAAGATATTTTTTTCGAAATCTATGGGTGAGAATTTAAAGTACATCTTTACATCTTCCTCCCGATGCTACAAATAAAATAACCGCCAATAGACAACGGTGTACTGTGTGAGCTCCTAACTGCGCGATTTTAATGTGCTTTAGGTACTTTTCCAGTATAGGTGCCTTGGCGAAAAAGGAAATTTGGTAACATATTTTCCGGGAACCTATTCACTGTTTCATTTTATATACACACGCATTTTTTTCGATATTTATACGATTTATTTAACAAAAAAGCCGTTTCTCTAATTTTATACAGAAACAGATGTAATTTGTACATAAAAACATCAATAATATACATATAAAACAAACAAAAACGCTCATCAAATTTGTTTTCATAGCTGTTTATATGATTTGATAACAAATCTCGATATTTTTCCGTTATACGGACACCATGCCAAAATGTATGCTAATGCGCCAATTATTTCAAAATGCTAAAAGATATTTGTAATTTTATGCCAGCAGTTTAATATGAGTTTTATTTTATTGCTTTATTTTATAGCAGTTATTTGTTCACTTATTTTAAGTATATATTTGTAATTTGATGAAATAGTTCGTAAAAGTCTGAAATTTTCAAATGTTATATTTTTTAAATGCTAAAAGATATTTGTAATTTTATGCCAGCAGTTTAATATGAGTTTTATTTTATTGCTTTATTTTATAGCAGTTATTTGTTCACCTATTTTAAGTATATATTTGTAATTTGATGAAATAGTTCGTAAAAGTCTGAAATTTTCAAATGTTATATTTTTTAAATGCTCACTTTAGTATCGACAATGGTTTTTCTTTTATTTTTCAAATGCTTCAATTCACGATTTTGCGCCAACTATTACGCTTGGCGACAATGGTGTCCGCATAACAGAAAAGTACCCAAATCTCACTTTCTGATGCCCAAATTACACCAAGCTTTTTTACTGCTCAAGCCTCTATGTCAATCCTACTGTTCGCACACTGTATCAAGCCTACTGTTTAAGCCTCTACAGTGGAAAAGTACCAAACTGTCTATTATTTTGCGCTATTCGTGTTTTAGTTTGTACTATATGCAAGGGAGTGGAGCGAAGAGTTTAAACATTAAATATTAAAGTTTCGGCACAGATGTCATATTGGCGCGATTTTTTTCTGACGCCAATGTCATATACACAACGGGTACTTAACTGGCGCCAAAGTGTCGTAATTTTGCTTGATATGGTAATCCGGATGTTGTTGTTTATGCTGTTGATGTTTTCGCCAAATTGGCGTCGGAAAAAAATCGCGCCAATACATGATAACGTATATGACAACTGTGCCAAAGTTTCTATAAAGCAGTATAAGACTAAAAAATTAAGAATAAAATAAATGCAAAATAAGACTAAAGAAGAAAGAAAAATCATGCTTTAAGCATAGAATATGAAACACTTTCCAACACATCCTGAATGCTTTAACAAAACTTCGTTATTTAGGGAAATAAGGTAAATAAGATAACATTACTTCTTAGATATCCCGTCGACCAATTTCGCCAAATTATATAAATCGCCAAATCAATAGTAAAACATTAATAAAAATGGAACAGATGTCATATTCGCCCCATATTGGCACGATTTTTTTCTGTCGCCAATATCATATAGGCGGCAGGTACTTAACTTGCGTCAAAGTGTCGTTATTTTGTTTGATGTGGTAACCCGGATTATGTTGTTTATGCTGTTGATATTTTCGCCAAATTGGCAACCGAAAAAAATCGCGCCAATATGGGGCGAATATGACATCTGTACCATAAAAATACAAATAAAACGTCGAATTAATAGTTTTATTGGCCATTATTGGCATTTCATTAATTAATTAATGGCAACCATTATTGGCAATTAATCTTACAATTTGGCGACAGTAATTTGGTCGACGTGATAACTAAGAAGTACCAAGATAACTAAGTAAACATTTTAGAAAACGCATAAAAAAAATTGATTTCAGCAGTTACCGTCCATAGCCAATAGTATCGTTATTGCATGCCACTATTTAGCTAAAATTTAATTTAAACTACTCTTAAAACTACTGAAATCACATTTCCAGATCATCCATAGACGGTTATGTATCCAATTCTTTGCGTGACCATGTATATCATTTTATCTATATTCCACAAACATTTCTTAGGAAACTAAATGCAGTTCAGCGTAAAAATGCATAACTCCTTTAAAAACCACCTTTAAGCAATTTATTCTCATACTCAGTAACACTTACGAATTTTTTTTTGTAGCCCTGCATATGAACTGTAGCATTTATACACACAGTATAGTATGCATAAATATAGTGAAACATAAAGGCGCATATCATAATTAAAAATGCATTTCTAGCAACCATTGCTTATGTACAATACTTCGGAGAAAAGTTTCTTGGCGAGAAAGAAGTTTGCCAACGTATTTTCTGGCAACCTATTTACTGCTTCATACTCACAAGCAATTTTTTCCATATGTATACAATTTGGTACAGATGTCATATACGCCCCTATTGGCGCGATTTTTTTCCTACGCCAATTTGGCGAAAACATCAACAGCATAAACATCATTCGGGTTACCATTACAAGCAAAATAACGACACTTTGGCGCCAGTTAAGTACCCGGTGCGTATATGACATGGGCGTCAAAAAAATAGAAAATCGCGCCAATATGGGCGTGTATGACATCTGTGCCGACAATTTAATATAAAAAAAGCTGGAACAGATGTCATATTCGCCCCATATTGGCGCGAATTTTTTCTGTCGCCAATATCATATAGGCAACAGGTACTTAACTTGCGCCAAAGTGTCGTTATTTTGCTTGATGTGGTAACTCGGATCATGTGGTTTACGCTGTTGATGTTTTCGCCAAATTGGCAACCGAAAAAAATCGCGCCAATATGGGGCGAATATGACATCTGTACCAAAAAGTTATTTATCCATTTTTATAAAGAAACAGAAGTAATTTTTGCACAGATGTCATATACGCATGGGGGTTGGCGGGATTTTTCTATGACGCCAATTTGGCAGAAATCTCGCTTTCGAATACCAGTTACTTATATATTTTTCAATTATTTGCTATTATTTTGAAAAGGAAATAACTATAAATAAATAAAAGTTTGAATAATAACTATAGAACAAAGCAGTTTATATAATTAAAAAACAGAAAATAAAAGTAAATAAACAATTTATTAATAAATAAAAAACAATAGCCCGGTTACCATAGCCGGCAAAATAACACCATTTTAGCGTCAGTTAGGTATCCCGGTTCATATCTGAAATCTGTGCCGTAATTTGTATATAAAAATAATTATATATATTTAGAAACTATTTTTTTATGCATATAAGTGCATATATAAACAAAGATAAAAGTTCATTAGATTTGTTTTCATAGCTGTTTATATATTTTCGCAACATATCTCACTTTCTGATGCCCGAATCGCGCCAAGCTTTTTTAAAAAATTCGCTATAATGGAAAAGTACTTAAATAAATAATTAACAAAAATAACAAATTATACAAACTAAAACTTTTTATTTCGAGATCAAAGCATTGATTTTAATTTCGATTAAAAATACATATATCCTTGGATAACTTCAATTGAAATTAGTTTCACAGCTTAATATCTCATTCCATAAACCTAAACAAACACAAGTGATTCATTCATCGTGAAACGTCCAAAATATTAAATCATTGAGGTAATCATTCACAAAGTAAGTTCTCCAACAATCAATGGGCAATATTCTAATGACGTCATAGTAGGTAAAATGGTGGCGGTATCGTTTGTTTATGGTTTGTAATCACAAAGATTTAATTTTGCAATGTCTCTTAGTTACATTATTTTATTGCCATATTTATGAACTCAGAACAAAAGCCTATTTTAACATTATTTAGTTATTAAAGACGGAAAAAAATCATAAATGCATGATTTGAAAATTTTAAATAATTTTCTTTCTTAATACTAAAAAATAACATCGGAAAGTAACAGCGGGTTTAAGTTAAATACGTTTAACTGTTTAATTCTGTTGTAATGTTTAAAATAACTGTATTTATTAGATTTCAGTACTCAACATCAGGGCCCGATTAAACTTTGAAGTTTGAGGAATTACAATGTCATTTCAGGACCTTTCTTTTGGAGAAGCTTTTCTAAATTCCATATATACATGGAAAATCTTCAGTGTTAGAAATATTATTCCTAGGACTGACATAACACGAGAACGGCCTGCAATTTTACACAAGTTTTTGAAAGCTACTTTATATCAGAAATTTTACTAAAAACTGGTTACTTTTTTGTTATAGCGGCCCATACTATTAGGATTATGACAAGTTGCAGCCAATTTCGCCAACGTCGTAACCAAGATCGTGAAGCACACACATATAATACCATATAATACCATTTCATGAAATCGTATACAATAATTTAATAGTTTTCAACCTTACGTCAAGTGTGTTATTTATTTATTTTTAAGGCTCAACAATCTAAATTGTCCAATATATGAATTTAAAAAAATGTAAACAAAGATTGAATAGACATGACCGCAAAAAGCCTCAAATCTGCATAACACTTGGAACCAAACTGTGAAGATTAGTGGTCTTCTACTGTACACAGTTTTTCATAAATGTGTTTCGTTCTTAAAATGTGTTATTTTCATCTATCACTGCGGAACAAGCGAGAAGACTCATATTCTTGCACATGAGTTGTATATATCTTTATATCTAAATTTCCGTCATTTTTGACGGGCTACCTTTCTAGTATAAAATATATGTTTTGAAAATTTCATGAAAAAAAATTCAGACGTTTTTGAGATATCGTGCGCGTTATGCCAAAAAACGTCATTTGGAGGAAAATGATTTCAAAGCTTGGGAAATGCCACTTCAGCTATTGAGCGGATGTAATTCTGAAAGCCATAACTTCTGTTCTAATAGGAATTTCAAGGAAACAATTACATCACAATGTTGAGTAAAGATAGGAATTTAAAATCTAAAAAAATTAAATTTCGAAAATTTTGAAACTTTAAGAGTCCTGAGACCGCTTAAATAGAAGCGTACACAATTAAAAAGATATGTTATCAAAATGGGCTAACTGATATCAATATTTTAGTAAAGTATAAAATCATTAACCCATTATATATTTTCTCAATGATCTACGAAAGCTAATTTAATAGGGTCTAATTCAACTCACAAAGAAAAATTTCTGAAAATATTTTAGTCGTGCGGAAAAATTAATCTTATTTCGTTGAACTTCAGATTACAGTGGATGATCGGTTAACGAACACTTTCGCAAGATATTTATATGTTCGGATAACGAACACATGTTCGGTTAACGAACACCTCACAATACAAAGTCAAGAAGAAGCAATGTCGTTGTTCCGGCTAATTCTCTACACAGCTAGTTAGCCAGCGCATGCTCTATTAGAACTGTCAACTTCTGAACTGAAACGAGCGAATCCTTTGTTGATCTTAGAATGCTTTAGATATAATGTGTCGAATGTCTGTTAATAGATTTTTATATTACGTTTTTGTGATTAAATGTATGTTTTATGCCGTAAAATATGTTGATTATACGTAGAATAAGATACCACTGATTCACCTAGATGCTAGATTTAATTTGAAATGAATGTTTAGATTAAGTAGAAAAGAAACAGAATATTTTGTGGTGCATAGCGCCGATGAGTCTAGATGAGAAAAAGATTATTGCTACTGCGCAATATTTTTGTTTTGTTTCTAGTTGGAACTGGTGCGTGTTGATTTTTGTTATTATTTTATTTTTTGAAAATGAATGAAAATAACGAACGAAAAATGCGTGATACGCATCGAATTCTATTAAATAAATTATTTGAAGAAATTGAACAGTATTTAGCTAGTAATGAATATTCTTTAGAAAATTTAGAAGAAATAATCGATAAATTAAACGTTAAATGTAAGACTATTAAGGATCATGATAATAACATTTTAAACCTAATAAATGCGAAAAATGTCGAAAATGAAATCCTGAATAGTGATGAACATGACCAGAAAATAATAACTTACAGAAATAAATTAAACTTTAAAATTAAAAGTTTCAATCCTAATGCAGATATTAAATATAGTAATAACACTGATTCAGTGCGAACATGTCATGCTGCTTCTGAACTGAAAAGAGTAAAATTGCCAAAGCTACAAATAAACCGATTTTTTGGGGAACAAGATAATTTTTTAGAATTTTGGAACCAGTTTGAATTAGCGATAGATAAAAACCCAAGTCTAACAGAAATCGAAAAATTTACCTATTTAAAAAGTTTGGCTTCAGGAGCGGCTGCAAACACGATTAATGGTTTTGGATTAACTGAAAATAATTATGCAGCGGCCGTTCACTTTTGAAAGAAAGGTATTGTAGACATGACATGCTCGTACACGCTCACTTAAGCAATTTATTAAATATGAAAGTTTTGAAAAGTTCTTCTGACACTGGTGGTTTAAGAAATTTGTATGATAAATGTCTAGTGCAAATTCGAAACATAGAGTCGTTAGGTGTAAAAATCTGATACATACAGTGGGTTACTTTGCCCAATATTACTAAAGTTAATACCCCCAGATTTGACATTAGAATTTAATAGAAATCTTAAAGACGGAGAAATGTGGAATATAGACAATCTTATGAGTTTTCTTAAAAATGAAGTTGAAAGTAGAGAACGAGTATCAACTATACATGATTTAAATGCTAAGAAATCATTTTCCAGTGATAATAAATTTGAATATATACCAAAATTTACAGATAAACAATTGAAATGTAAGTCGATATATCAATGTAATACAAAAGAATATAAACAAAATAGTGTTCCAGCTACTTAATTAATGACTTCTGTAAATAAGAATTCGTGTTTATTTTGTAATAGTGTTGATCATTAAAGTGAAATGTGTAGTTCTTTAACCATAAATCAGAAGAAAGAAATACTAAAAAAGCAGGGAAGATGCTTTTTATGCTTACAGTGTAAACACAGAATTAAAGACTGTGAAAATACCCAAATGTGCGATATTTGTGGTAAGAAACATAATAGGGCTATTTGTTTTCAATTTGAAAATGATTCCAAAATAAATGTTGATAAAAACGTCGTATCTATTTCCCATTGTGGTAACAATTCCACTAGTAATGCACAGAATGAAAACACGCATTGCAACATATTTTTGCAGACTTGTTCTGTTATAATAAAGGATCCTAAAAATGATAGTAATGAACCAGTTCGTGTCTTATTAGATAATGGTAACATGAGAACAATTATAATTCGCGACATTTCACAAAAGTTAAAATTGCCAGTTTTTAGAAAAGAAACTTTATCTGTTTATGCTTTTGGATCCGAAAAGGCAACTGAGAAAACGTATAATGTAGTAAAGGTAAAGCTTGTAAATAGAGAACATCCCTCTTTACACATTGAAGTTGAAGCTCTGGAAACAAATCAAATTTCCGCTGCTTGCTTACCAACTCCTGATAAATACATTAGGAAAACATATAATAAATTAAAAGGTTTACAACTAGCTGATAGTTATGAATATACTAGTAAACAAATTGCAGTTTTAATCGGCACTGATATTTATTATAATATTGTAACTGGTAGAATCAAAAGAGTAAAGAATAATCTCGTAGCTACTGAAACCCTTTTTGGCTGGTGCTTACAGGGTTATACGGGGTCAGCCAATGAATTGTTCAGCGTGAAAATTATCGTTGAAGAAAAGAATATATCCGATCAAATCAGAAATTTTTGGCAGTTGGAAAGTTTACGAACTGAATCTGAAACTCAAAATGTTAGTAATGTGGACGATGACATCATGGCTGATTTTCAGTCTAATATTGTTTTTAAGGATAACCGGTATAAAGTAAAATTTCCATGGAAGGCGAATTTGAAATTGTCTCTTAATAACAATCGCGAAGTCGCATACAGAAGATTTTTGGAATTGAGAACAAGCTTTAGAAATGACCCTTTGTTATTCTCAGAATATAAAGCTATTTTAGATGGTTATTTAGCAGAGAATATTATCAAACTTGTTGCCAACATCTCTGATGTAAACACATTTTACTTACCCTACAGAGCAGTATTTCGTGAAGATAAGTCTACCACTAAAGTTCGCATTGTCTTTGACGGAAGTGCCCATGCCAAAGGTGAACTGTCACTAAATGATTGTTTACATACTGGATTGAATCTCATCCTCGAATTGTTCAGCCTTTTAATCAAATTCAGAAACTTCCCGATAGCAATTACTGCAGACATTCAAGCAGCGTTTTTGCAGATAGAGATTGATGAACCAGATAGGGACTTCACAAGATTTTTCTGGGACGATGAACCATGGATTGATGATCCAGGTAAGGAATTTAAAATATTCAGACTAAAGAGAGTTCTCTTCGGTGTGAAATTAAGTCCCTTTCTTCTGGCTGCTACCATCAAACATCATCTACAAAGGTATGTAGAAATATTTCCCGAATCTTTTGAAATTTTAAATTCATCGTTATACGTTGATGATTTTATTACAAGTCAACCAAATCTTAGTTACGCATTTAAAATTAGTAAAGAGGCGTATGAAATATTTCAAGAACCTAGTATGACGTTTAGAAAATGGAAAACCAACTCGCATGAATTACGTGAGAAATGGAAAGAATATATTGGTTTACATATTGATGAAATGTCTGATAATTTAAATCTAACTAATCAGAATTTGATACCTTCTAAGGTTTTAGGGGTTGCTTGGGACCCAAATAGTGACATGTTTTCATTTACGACTCAAAATCTAGAAAATTTCCTTTCGAATAAACTTAGTACTAAACGTTATTTATTGCAAACTGTTGGTCGCATTTTTCACATAATTGGTTTTATAAGTCTTTACACTATTAGAATTAAATGTTTAATTCAAGAAATTTGGTGTTTAGGACTTGATTGGGATGAAAACCTACCCAAACATCTAGACAATTTATGGAATGAATGGTTTGAAGAAATAAAAGAACTAAATTGTATTAGCATTCCCAGATATTATTTGGCTGATATTGCCCTTGATGAAGTTGATTATTTTGAGTTACATAGTTTTTCAGATGCTTCAAAGAAGGCATATGGTACGATAGTGTACCTTAGAGCAGTGTTAAAGAATAAGAACATTGTTACCAGTTTTGTGGCAGCAAAAAGTCGAGTCGCCCCTTTAAAAACTGTCTCTATACCTCGGCTGAAACTTTTAGGACCCCTTTTGTCTGCTAGACTTTGCAATAAAATTGCTAAAGAGTTAGCTTTTCCTGCAACTTGATACTTTTGGACTGACTCTACTATTACTTTCTTTTGGATTAAAGGAGAGTTAGAAAGATTTAAAATGTTTGTCAGAAACCGAATAAAGGAAATCAGAAATCTTAGTGATCCATTAAATTGGTTTCACTGTCCTGGAAAAGAGAATCCCGCCGATCTAGTTACTAGAGGTTTGAAAGTTTCAGAGTTGAAAAATAACCATCTTTGGTGGGAAGGTCCCCAGTGGTTAAAGCAAGACAGATCTCTTTGGCCAAAATTAGATAATACATTCGATAAATTTGATATTTCTGAAGTTAAAGATCAGTTAGAACTAAAGAAAAACACTGTTGTAAAATCAACTGTTGTAAATGAAAATCAGTTAAACGTTGATTTGATTAATCGATATTCTTCTTTTATGAAGTTAATAAGAATTACTGTATGGTGCTTAAGATTTCTGAAAAACTGTAAATTGAAATCAGGAATTAGAAAATATGATTATTTAGATACTTCTGAGTTACAGAATGCGACCAAGAAGCTGATAAAGATTTTTCAAAATTCCGCATTTCAAACTGAAATTCGATGTTTAAAGGAAAAACTTCCTCTCCCAAGCAACAGTAAGATCTTAAACTTAAAGTATTTCTAGATGCAGATGCACTGTTAAGGGTCGGTGGAAGACTGAAATTTTCTAATTTATCAGATTCTCAGAAACACCAAATACTTTTACCAAAGTCTCACTATTTCACTGAACTCTTAATTGATTATTACTATAAAAAATTGCTACATTCAGGTACTCAGACAACTCTATCTTTATTAAGACAATTTTATTGGATACCATCTGGTCAAAGTCAAGTAAAAAAAATTATAAATAGGTGTGTAACTTGTCTTCGAACAAAACATCAAACTCTTCAACAATCGATGGGTGACTTGCCCCGTGATAGAATTGTGCTATCTAGACCGTTTGAGAAAACAGGCGTTGATCTAGCAGGTCCTATTATAACAAAACCTAATTTAAAACGTTCAAAGATAACCCTAAAATCATACATTGCTACATTCATTTGTTTTTCTACCAAAGCCGTTCATCTAGAAGTTGTTTCAGACTTGACCACAGAAGCATTTTTAGCCTGTTTGAGAAGATTCATTGCTCGAAGATCTAAATCCTATGTCATATGGAGTGATAATGCCACAAATTTTAAGGGTACTTGTGCTCTTTTGAAATCCTTCTATCAAATCTGTTCTTCGGAAGAAATTCAGAGATTTAGTGCTGAAGAACGAATTCAATGGAATTTCATACGCCCTGCATCCCCACATTTCGGCGGATTATGGGAATCAAATATAAAGACCATGAAGCGAATCCTCTTGAAAATAACTATATCCTCTATCTTAAATTTTGAAGAGCTGCCAACACTTGTGACGCAAATTGAGGCAGTTATGAATTCACGTCCGTTGACCCCCTTGTCTGCAGATGTTAATGATCTACAACCACTGACACCTGGTCACTTCCTCATTGGAGGTCCTCTTTTGAATGTTCCTGAAAATAATGCTATTTTAGACTCTTTACCTTTTTCTTCTAGGTGGACACTAGTTCAAAGATTAAAAATGCAATTCTGCCAACGCAGGAGCCGAGAATACTTAAATGAGCTGTAAGTCCGCAGTAAACGAAAAAAGTCCTCGCACAATCTTCAACTTGGACAGCTTGTGTTTTTGAAGGAAGGAAATAACAAGTTTATAGACTGGAAACTAGCTCGAATTGTGAAAACTTATAAAGGTGATGATGGACAGATCCGTGTAATTGATCTCAACACCTCTACAGGTATGTTACGTCGAAATATCATCAGAGTAGTACCTTTGCCATTTTATGATGATGTTGGACAACCGTCCAACGTCGGGCGGGATAAGATACCACTGAATCACCTAGATGCTAGATTTAATTTGAAATGAATGTTCAGATTAAGTAGAAAAGAAACAGAATAGCCGTGTTTCAGATTTGTTGAACTGTATTTAATTGCATCTATTGCCGACTTTGAGAACATTTTAACAGTTGTATATGTATGGCCTAATTAATTCATGGGCTACTGCGAGTTCAGGCCCTAAATTTTAGGACCCCTGAATTAGCATGAACAGATTAGAAACATTAATTTATATATTTTTTATCCCTTTTTTAAGAAATATTTTTAATTGCAAATTAAATATTTTAATTGAAATCTAGTTCACAAATTATTAACAGGTTCTAGTCTCCACTTGAGATTTATCGGGACCTGCAGTAAGCACGATCTTTAAGAGAACTAAGGAGCTTTTCAAAGGTCAAAGTGACAAATTGATATGATTTAATGCCGTAGTCAATGAATGTAATCCTAAAAGTTTTACAAAGTGCATGTCATTTATTATTTCAAATACGCCAGGGCGCGAATAAAGTCATCAAAATACGATCGGTGCATATTAGATAAGGACGTATATGAATCCTATTAAACAGGAAAGATTTATATTATTCTTATACACTATTTGCTTTTAAGAACGAATTACTTGAATTCCCATACAAATGAGTACAAAATCTATGATCGGTAACGAACAATTCGGTCAGCGAACACTGTTTTGGAACGGATTAAGTTCGTTAACCGATCATCTACTGTATTCAAAAATATACATGCATTCAAAATGTGCTAACGTACATAGAATATTTTAGTACAGTATAAAGTCATTATTCAATTATATTTCCTCTCATTGATCTATGAAAACTAATTCAATAGGATCTAACTCAACTCACAGGTATAAATTTATGAAATATGTTTTAGTCGTGCGGAAAAATGAATCTCACTTCGTTGAACAGATTATTCCAAAATTTCTGTTTTTTAAATAAAAATATATGTGGCCCTTAAACAATGGTAATAGCAGTTGAGCTTTCATTCAATTTCAGTACTCATATTTTAATATTTAACTTTATTTGCCAGGGAATGGTATTCAAATTCAACAGAATTTAAATATCCATAATCAAATAACGAAACCGAATTCCTAACACAGAAATATTTCATTGGTAAACAACTGAAGATAGAGAAGACTTTTATCAAATTATTTTAGTTCATCGGTAAATTCAATTTAGTATTTGATTTTCAAAAGTTTACTTTTGAAATAAATAGACTTTGATTGAAAACACAGTGAGGTAGAAAATAAACAACAGATTTAAAAAAGAAAATTCGGCTTATTGAATTCGAATTGCATTCGTATTTAAATATAAAAGATATCTGAATAGTATAACTCTGTTAGGAAACATTTCAATCTATAGGTAGACTTAAGAAAAAAAATCCTAGATTTTGCACATGGTGTGTAAATCAATCAAAACATCTTATCGTAAAATGCGAACAATATAAATGTATAGGCTAGAGAACAGGAATTCTGCTTTTTCAGAATTTCGTGTCGCCCCTGACATTTCCATTATTTCAATTTCTTTTGATGGACTGATGGCTTCTATTATTATGAAACAGCCATTATAAATGAAGTGTTAGGTGAAGATGAAAGAGCAGTCGTAAAAAGTTAGACCTATTATTTTCTGGTCAGAATGGGGAAAAAAAATGGCCATAATAAAAAAAAAATAAATAAATAAATAAAAAATGGCCAATTTTTTTTTTCAGGGTTAAGGGGAATTCGGATAATCCGGACTCTACTGTAGCTCAGTTTTAAGACTTAAAATACGCGATTTTATTTTATATAAAACGAAGTCATCCGAATCCGCTGAAGAATTC
Organism: Maratus speciosus; assembly: GCA_963932465.1. Classification (NCBI taxonomy): domain Eukaryota; kingdom Metazoa; phylum Arthropoda; class Arachnida; order Araneae; family Salticidae; genus Maratus; species Maratus speciosus. The sequence goes on from OZ010794.1 coordinate 288,363,273, forward strand.
CTCATTTACGATCCAATCATAAACATCTACAATAAAGTATGGGTAGGATGTCACTATCTCGGAATAATACACAAATGCAGCAAAAAGAAAGCAATTCATTAATATTTTTTTCAAAATAGCACGTATTTTAATTTTTTTTTTCAGTTTTTATGAGAATGTGGCAACAAAAAGATATAATTGCTATTTTCAACTATTTTTTCTTTACTTTCTACAGAAATGGAGTACTTGAGTTGCCAAAATGAAACAAATGTCGTTAAAAACTACAAAAAAAAATTAATATCTCAAAAATAGATGGAGATACAGTTTTCAAACAAAATGCATTTAAAAGAACTTTTTTTTTTCCAATACGACGGTATAAAAGTTGAAAATGTGCGATGCTTAGAAGTTTTAAAAATTGCTAAAGAGTATTTAATCGTACTGCTTTGTTTTACGGCTATCGTCTGTAAGGTAACGTTATTTTTTGGAGACAAAATAAGCTGGGAGAATTGGGTTGGGTGGATTTTTGACGGCCGATTATCAACTCGAGGGATACAGGCCCAAGGGGGAGTGCCCTCCGTGGGGGTCTTTGTAAGGGAACCTAACCCGTATTTACGCATGGAAATCCAAGGTTTCGAAGAAAACCACAAAAACTCCGAAACGGTTAGGCCGACGGGCGAGGTTGGGTTCGAACCCAGCACCTCCCGTCTACCAGGAACCTCTGAGCCGCTGGTGGGGCAATAAGCTGGGAGAAAGAAATAGCATTCCGGGGGCTAAAAAGAAAATTTAGCCTATTGAAATCGAATTGCATTCATATTTAAACATAAAGGATACCTGAATAGTATAACTCTGTTAGGAAACATTTCAATCTATAAGGAAAAAATCCTAGATTTTTCACATGGTATGTAAATCGATCAAAACATCTTATCGTAAAATAAGAACAATATAAATGTATGGATTCTACAATACACATGTCTAGAATACACAAATAAGTGTAAAAGTAAAAGTAGTTTATTATAAAATGCCCTCTTTTATAAGCATTCAATATTTATCTTGAAAATCACGCCTAATTTCATCAATGCGATTGGTAATTTTTCAAAACTTTCCCTTACAAAATATTAATTTGGCGTAGACACAGATCTCAATTAGTAAAAATTCTTCTTTTTTGTTTCTTCTTCGAATCAAGCGCGATGTATTCAATTTAAAGGGCCAACCGTGGCTGAGTGGACAAGGCATCACATGGCTAATCGCTTGCGAGTGTAGGTGGGTGCAGGCTCGAATCCCGCTGGATCCGTTGCACACTCTTTGTGGAACTCCAGGCGTTCTTTCTCTGTGTTGTAAATTTCCTTGTGTGTACTATCTCGTCTCGTCCCTGAATATATTGATGATGGCTTTTAAGCGGGCGCTTGACGCCAAGCATACAGGTCATGTGTCAAATGTAATGTTCAGTTTACCTATTTTAAATTATAATTTTAAATTATTGTTTTTTTTAAATATGGTAGCAAAAAAGGGAAATAACCTTCCATTTCTAATTGCTAAAAGGTGTAAGATTAAAACTTTAAAAATAGTTTCATTTGACTGTTTACATGTTTCGACTCTACCCGAATCATTTTCAAAACAAACAAATAAAAATATTCTGAAATTGCCCGATCTATGATGCAATGATCTGAAACGCCGTCATTCTATTTTTGTAACCATTGAGTAGCTCCATTTTGATAAGTTAAGAGATGCTACATTGTTACATATTGAATTTTTGCGTGTTAGAATCTCTATGGTTTCTCTTATAATGGGCGGACAGTGTAGACTGGAGGGAAAAATTATCTTACCTTCATTGAAAATTATTTGGGTGAGTCTCTTCTTGATATAATCTTGCCAGGGCTGTGGTTTTTCTATTATCTCTATAATAATAAACTAAGTCATGTGACGGTCATCAACAGTTCCGGGCTGGCGTTTCACTCTTTATATGCCAGGCGGTTATTTTGGTACTTTAATTTTAGCCGGGAGCAGGTGATAAATCGCCAAATATTGTTCCATCGCCATCATTTCATCTATATTATAAAAGTTCAAGTCATATGACTGTCATAAACAATTACGGCTTACGCCTTCGTTTTTCATGTGCAAGGCAGCCATTTTTAATCAAAATTATTTTTTAGAATAAAACTACATGAAAGTTTCCATGATCGCGAGCAATTCTTGTTTTTTTTTATGATAGCCGGGCGCAAATCTCGCCAACAGCAAGTTTTAACTTGTCAGTTACCACTTTCTATGTTTCGCATGGTAAATAACATCAATACTTTAATGTTGAAATTAAATGTCATGGTTTATGGTTTTATTTATTATTTTTCTTCTTTCTTTTCTTTTAAAATCAATGAAAGGATTATATTTTAAATGAAATTAATGGAATATGGAAAAATCGAATCGTCAGAATCGAAAAAAAAATGGCCATATTAAAAAAAAAAAAAAAAAAAAAAAAAAAAGATAATAATGACGACTGGTCTACCGTACTCTTCTCGGATGAGAGTAGATTCAGTTTAACATCTGATTGTAGACGTAAACTGATATGACGCGAGTTTGGTAGTGCTTACTGTCGCGAAAATATTCTAGAAAGAGATCGATATGCGACTTCAAGTATCAAAGTGTGGGCAGGCATCATGTTCAATTGCCGCACGGATCTCTATGGGCTTGACCAAGGGTCCATGACCGGTAGACGGTACATTGAAGACGTCCTCCTTCTACATGTTCGACTTTTTCGAGGTGCTGTTGGCGAAAAGTTTCGTTTCATGGACGATAACGCACCTTGTCATCGCACACAGTCTGTACAAGATTGGCTTGAGGCCGAATATATCCATTGCATAGATTGGCCAGCACGTTCCCCTGACCTGAATTGCATTGAAAATGTATGGGATGCCTTGGGGAGACGTATTGCTACTCGACAATTTCCTCTCACAAACAAGGAAACCCTCATCCGTGCAGTGAAGGAGGAAAACGGGCCAACTTGCATCACAACTACTGAATCATGTTGTTCTGAGTATGCCACACCGTGTTGAAAATTGTCGGTCACATCCTTTATTGATATGGTACTGACGATTGTTAATTGTGAGTATTTTGCTTTCTTTGTACAGTCATGTTTTCGGACAATATTCACATTTCAGAAAAAGAACTTCTGGTAATACCCTCTATACATCCTTTCAACAAAATTTTTATATTAAATTATGTGTAACATTCTGTTAATACTATTGTTTGCTTTTTGACCCACAATCTCACGTAAATTCTCATTTACGTGTACATTTGTTCTTGGTCCTTAAGTTTTGTCCATAAGTGTATATCAAGGACTAACAGAATCTGAAGTTTTATAAAAATCCGTGCATTAGTTCTGGGGATATAGCTATTGGGGAAATTGTAAATAATGCAGCACAGTAGCGCCACCTGTTGGGAGATTTACACCAAAACGTAATCAGCACTAGTTTATATCAAGGACTATCTAAATCAAAAGTTTTATTAAATTCCGTTCATTAGTTCTTGAGGTTGAACGGCCACAAAATTTGTGTCGCACACATACAGACAGAGTAACAGACTCACAGACAGACCTTTGTAAAAACATGTTTTTCGATTTCTCTGACCCGCAAAACGTGTAAATCCGTCGAAAACCGGAATTTGACAATTTTTACGAATCCAATACTTCGTTCTTGTAAAGATAGAAGAAAGTAAAAATAGGTATTTTGAGTATTTTCAAGGTATTGTGTCCGCTTAAGAAGAGTTTATCATTTAAACTACCGTAATTTCGCGCGTATCGCCGCACCTCAGATAATTCGATTTCCTACCAGAATTTATTCTAAATAATATGTGACTTGCTTCTGCTTAGCACTTATTTGGACTTCTTTTTTTCTATAAAATTTCCGGTATGAAAAAGACTTAACTAAGCTGCGGCGGATACGCGCGAAATTACAGTATATTAGATTTTACTTTCTGATAAAAAAATTTTAAAGTGTAACTTTTTGAAAATGAATAGGGATACTATTTCATTAACGTAATCTTTTTCTTTCCTTATTTTTGAAATTTTCTGTATTACATTTCTGTATTGCCTATTTATCTCCAACAACTGAAAAATTAAAGTGCGTTTTGAACTTTTTTTAGATGCCGAGATATAAATTAATAACTTAACTATATCGGCATCTGTTGAATTATACACACCATACATTGTGAAAAAACGATACTGAGGTACCCCTGTTGGGCGGTATGCACCAAAATCTAATCATCGTAAATTTAGAACTAGATGTGAAACCATTGAATCCCATGTATTAGTCATAGCGTTAGGGTGGCGACAAAATGTGTGTAATGCACAGACAAACATTGCTGCAAAATCAGTCAAATCGCATTCTGGTCATTCTAAAACATGTAAATTAATCAAAAACCGAAAGTTGAAAATTTCTCTTGTTTTCATCATATGAATATCAAAGAAATTAAAAATATGTCTTAAAATAAATTTTAAACATATTTCTTTCTTTAAACTACCCTTTCTTTCTATAACTTTAGTGCGATGCATTTCTGGACATAGCACATCAATTTTAGATAAAAGAATTTCCTAATAGCAACAATTGTTTTTCTTCCTTATCGATATCTCATTTGCAGTTATATATAGCTGCCATTACACGTAAGCGAAGCGATAATAACCATTATCACTTAAATGACAGAAAACAAATGTAGCACTATTTATTAAAGGGAATATTTCCTTTGAAGCTATTTAAGGATATTGATGTGTATATTAGAATAGTGCTTAAAAAGTTCTCAGAGAATTCGATAAAAGAATTTCAAAGAACACTTCACGCAATGATAAAAACTTACAAACTGATAAAATAATTTCGACCATAATTTAACCCCTTAACGGTTGCATTAAATTACGGTTTAAAAATTCGAATTGCTTATTGACACCACTTTTTTGAAAAAGAAATATTCACCTTATTTAATGACAGGTAAAATTATACCATAATAAAGCGAAGTGCACTGTTTTATAAAAGTGGTGGGAATCAAATAATCGGAAAAGAAGACACAGCCCGTGAATATCACGAGAGCGAGAATTAAAGGGTTAAACTAGAGGACTTCAACCTTTCACACTGGAGGGTTATACAATAATTTTTAATAAGATTATTAATAAATGCAATGGCCGCTCATAAGTCAAGTAAAATAGCGTATGAAAAGCATTTATACGTATATTAGTTATAAGACCAGAAGTGAATTCGATTGTATACAGAGACTTTAGAATTGAACAATTTCTATTCCTCCCACCCCTTTGGTTCTTAAGGCCCCTGTCCCTGCCGGCGAAGACACTCATGAGCTAATGCTAATCCTATGGGGAGGGATTTATCTAATATCTCATTTGAACTTCGACATTTTTAATTTTTTTTTTTTTTTCTTGGATAGTCTAGGTCCGTCCCTACAATATCACATTTTTTACTTTTTCGATTTTGGTTGCAGATATTTTATAGAAAGACACTTTCATTTTCAGAACCGTTTTTGAAAGTGAAAGTAACTTTATAAAAAATATTTTTGATCAAAATCGGAAAAGAAAAAAAGGTTCGATGTAGTGACGGACTTCGACTATCTAATGCAAAAAAAAAAAAAAAAATTAAAATTTCGAAATGCAAACGAGATATTAGATAAATCCCTCCCCATAGGATAGTATTAGCTCGTGAGTGTCTTCGCCGGCAGGGACAGAAGCCTTAAAAGCAGAGTTTTAAGGCTTAGCGAAAATTCGGTTTCGTTTACGTTTTTGGCGAAAAATCTGAGTTACGCCGAATTTTCGGCGTAAATGCTATCGAAAATTCGGCCGAATCGAAACTATTTGTATTTTAAATATTTGTATTCTAAAATTCTCGTTTCTTCCTTGGTAAATTTTCAACATTATTCATTCATTTGAGCTGTATCGCCTCAAATGAGACACTCTTTATTTATTGTTATGAACGTCAATGTTTATAATTATCAGTCATGACTGACCCAAGACGTGAGCAAATTACAAAGCAAGCAATGATGTATATATGACGCTTTTCATGTGCTCATTCAAAGCTGCAGACTTAACAGTAATAGAAAATGTTTAGTTTGAAACCGCAGAAGCGTTTCGAATACTCTTTGAGAAAGTTCTAGTATAACACGTGGTTATTTACAAAAATCATTATGAAAGATAAATCGAGGTATGTATACCTGAAACATTTTTTAATTAGATGAAATTCGTATAATTAGAAAATCATTCTGTGTCATAGATGGATTAATTACATTTTATTTTGTATGAAAATAAAAAGTTTTGGTCAAAGGCACAGAGAGCCAACTTGAATCACACGTATAATTACACGTATAATTAATTAATATTTGTGTATATTTATGTCTGTATTTATTTCTTAAAAACATTTTTTGGACATTTACGTTTTTGTTTTCGTTATCAGTCGAATATAGGAAAATTACCGAAATTCGATTTCGCTTTCGGTCCTAAAAACCTGTTTGGGGCTGTGCATATATAACGTTATCAATTGTTTGTTAGTTTTGGACCCCTCTTACGATATCGTACGTTACCATCCCTCGAATCCCTCTCCCCCCTCCGTAGTGATATCGTCATCAATCTATAAAAAATTATTTAGATTTTTGGAAATTTTTTCTTTTGTTTGCAGTGATATACAGATATGGTTATACAATATACATTTATTTTTCGCATACTTTATTTTTATTGGTTCAAATGAAGAGAAGTCAATAAAGTATCAGTTTATATATGAAAAAACTTTATGTCAAATAACACTTAAAAGAAAAAGTTACTGTTTAAAAGTACTTAATAATAGCTTTTTGTTCTATAATGCATTCAACAGTAATAATGTCTTTTTGCACTTGCCTCCGCACGCGGGATAGGACAGACAGAACTTCTTACCAACAAAACAAGGCGGACAACATTTTTTCTCTTTTAGTTACTAGTATCACTATTACTAGCATACACAAGATTCATTTCAAACGTACTTTGCATATGATTCGTCGAACAGAGAATTAAATATGCATACACGTATGACAAAAGAATATGAATACCTAATATTGGGATATTCCATATTTTGGAATTGAATAATTTTATAGTCATTTAATGATTTTAATAATAACTTTATATTTTCACAAAAATAGATAACATACTAGAAAAAGATAACATACTATTTTGATGTAAAGACTAGGTTACAAATAGAAAGAGAAAATTTTGGTTGGATCAAAAATGATAACGATATCAAAAGACAACCCCTCTTCCCCTAGAGATATCTTAAGATATCATGTGCCAGACACCCCTCTCCCTAATAAAATGATAACGTTATACATATGCATAGCCCCTTTCGGCCGATCTTTACTTAAAGGCATTTTATTAATATCTATTTTTATTTGCAGCAAGTCCGTAAAATAATGTCTAGTAGTAAATAGTAGTACTAGTAGATGATAATAATGTTAATGATAATAGTAGTAATAATAATAATAATTATTATTTTTTTTATTAGCAGCAAGTCCGTAAAATTACGTCTAGTAGTAAATAGTAGTACTAGTAAATGAGAACAATGTTAATGATAATAGTAGTAATAATAATAATAATAATAATAATAATAATTTATTATTATTATTATATTTAAAGAACTTAATTATAAGGTATTTAAAGAATTTAATTAACTGAAGGTCAAAATCACTAAGTAATCTTTATGATTATAACTCTTTACGAGTTACAAACACATTGAAGTTAATTATACAATAAACTATTCTCGAAAAATATGCCAACTGGCCGTCAAACTTCAGCAACGAAGTATTTTAAACACTAAAAAGTAGAAATATAAATAGAAAATAAAGAATGTAATATATATTTGTTAAAATGTTCTTTTATACCTTAACCCTTAAAGGAGAAACGCCGCGATATAAGCGGCATTGGCACCCGTAAACAAATTTATTCATTTGGCACTACTTTTTTTTAAGAGACACTTTCACTTGTAATTTGACAACTTGTGCAAGAGAAATTTACTTTTAAAATATAGTGGTGCAAATTGAATATAAAAATAAAATCATGTATTTAAAGCTACCACCCGTTAAGGGCTAAAAGTTAAAAGAGGGCTCGCAACGATCATAACTTTTTTTCTACATTTACTATCCCTATTTTAAAACGAAAATATTTGTTTTAAATTCTTGTAACATCTGCATACTTGGTATTTTCCCGCTATTTTTAATTAAAAAGACACATTTTGAACCAGAAAGTTTGTTTAATAAATGTATCTAGCATTATATGTGGTAATCATTTGAAGTTCACCTAATTTCATTCTTTAAGGGGGCATTTGTTTTTTTCGGTTGAAAAAATCCATTTTTTTTTTTCATTATACTATTCCCTGTAGTCAGCAGATTATTCCTATAAAAGGATCTGGTCCAATTCGAATTCTTTTCTTAGGTTTTTAGTGCAACTCGTCCGTAGGCTTAAATCGTTTTGACCCATGAACGCATGTTATGCCAAATGACTTTTTTAAAACTGAGCTGGAAGAAAACGCAAAAACTAGATCCCACTACTTTATTTTAATTAAGGGAGTCCGGGACACTAAAATCTTCAATTTTTCATTGTTTTTTTTTTTTTTTTTTTTTTTTTTTTTTTTTTTTTTTTTTTTTTTTTATTCGATTAAAAATTTCTCTGCCGTTTTCTGCTTAAAATGATGTTTAAATCATGTTTCTATCTTAATTAGAACAGGAAATATTATTTTTTTCGTTTTGGTTTGTTTTCAAAATCTGCCTTTCAAGCTATGGTTGTCAAGGAAACGAGTTCTTGTGAAATTGCGTTTTTCTTCATGATAGGTTTTTTCACCATTTTTCATACATAAATTCTTATAACTCGAGAACCGTTAAAGATACAGGGTTGAAACACGGAACACATCTTTTTCAATTATTTTACTTTACCTTTGAGCCAGCATATTTGAAAAAAATATTTACATTTGAAAATATGACTTTTTTTTTATAAAGCTGCACTACTTTTTTTGTAGTTTTTTCGTTAAATATTTTTAATTTTTTTAAAAATTAATATTTTTTTAAATGCTGGCTCTAAATTAAAAAATGTATAGTTCTGTTTATTTAAATGAAAAACAATTTAAATTCTACAAATAATATTTCGAGTTATAACGATTTTAAGTTATACCACTTTTTTCATAAATTTTAAATTTAAAATTTTTTTAAAAAAGCTATGAGAAGTTTTATCATTTGATTTTGTTTACAAATAATATGGTTAACCATCACAAAAAAATTCAAAATTTTAATTCAATAAATAAAAATTTTTTGAAAATGTGTCCCGGACCCCCTTAAAGGTAATATAATTTATTGGAGATTGACCATTTTTATAAAAAACTAGGGGGCTCAGCCCCCTACGAGCTACGCTCGCCAACCCCCGTCCAGACACCACAGGCTCTAAATGCTCGCTAATTTGATCGGCTTTAAAAAGATTTCGAAATATTGAATTATAATTTAAAAAACAGTGGCGATCTCCCTACAAACGAATTTCTATTCATTTCTCTTTGATTGGGGAATTTTAACGCCAAATCCGCTGCGGTACTACTTGATTATCCCGTCGACTCATTTCGCCAAATTATATAAATCGCCAAACCACTCGCCAAATTATACAAATTGACATAATTTTTATTTTAAATAACGAAAGAACAAATAAATTAGTACAACATTAATAAAAATACAAATAAAACGTCGAAATAAAAATAACTTGATGACGTAGACACGTGTAACAACATTTCAAAATAAGCTAATATAAAAGGAATTAAGTAAACAGAGTCTTTGTCTCCTGGTATTTTTTAACAAAGCGAAAAGAAAGTTCTTTTAAATGAGACCTTTTAAATTAATCGTTTTTAATCTGACATAATTTTTACCAAGCTATTCTTTCTCTTTTAAATAATCGCGTGAAAGTACTTTTGTTAGCAATGAAATATTATTTGCGCTTTCCTAACAAAAATAGTTGAAAATATCCTCTCAAAATATTAAATAAATGTCTAGCGCAATTTCTAAATTTAAACTTTTTTGCAATATTATTTTGTGTTCATTTTATGTAATAACTATAATGTGACGTAAATATGACGTAATTTCTCCTAAGACTTCTAACGCATGTTAATGAATTTATTATTTTACAATATCCTTTCTCTTTTAAAATTCACGTGTATACTTTTTATGACGTAATTATTAATAAGTTCCTGCTTTTTATACATAATTATTTAATTCTAATTTGAAAGTTTTTTTTCCTGTTTATAACAGTCACGTGTAAATAAATTTTTAATTTGAAGAAAACATTATTGCTTGCGATTTTTATACAGTTGGCAACAGTTTAAATTAGTACAATTTTCTGAAATCTGCAAAAAATATCTCTAGGAATGCTGAAAATTTGAATTTAAAATAGAAATAAAACCAGAAAAAATGAGTCAAAATAAAAAAATTAATGCAATCTGCACTCCGGTAAATTCTAATGCATAAAATGATCTAAAAATGATTACACTGCTATGTATAGTTTTTGCTGCTATAAAACTTTTTTAGTGGAACGATTTTGTCCAACTTTAGCATTAAATATCTCTCGAAATAATTCTTCGATTTGAAAGCTGTCTGCATCAGCGTGTTCATCAAACATTTCTGTATAAAACCACTGATTTTCATATTTTTGTATGCATTATTTTTCTCAATATTAACGATGAAAGACCTCCGATCACAAAAAATTCAAAACCGGCGGCGGCGGCGGCGGCGGCGGTGACAGCGGTAGTTACTTTTTTTTAGAATAGAGAGACAATAATACGTCAATAACTAATTGAGGGTCGGTTTATGGTGGAATACCACGAATACATATTTTACGGGATTTCTTTTCATTGGGGGAGAGAGTAGTACAGGCATCCCCCGACTTACGTATTACGCAACTTACGTAAATTCGCAGTTACGTAATAAATCTGGAAAATTGCATTTGTCAACATACTAGCGCGTTGGATACGCAGTTGCATACTTTTGATATTTATGTTATAAATAAAATATATAGATATAAACCACAATCGTAATATAGTTTATATATTAGATACAGATATATCTTTATTGGTATATACAATCAAATCTATAACAAAACAACTTAATCTTTGTTGTTAGTTATTCATAGTAGTCATCTAATTCATAATAAATACAGTTTGTACTATCAAGGATTATTTTATCTTGTGAGTGCTACTCATTTGTCTTGCCATCGGAAATTCATGGAGAATACATTAAATTAATCCGCTTTAATTATTTCTTATTTTTATAGTCGTTTGATGTATTTAGATTCATAATTGTTATAAATCAATTCATCGATGTTAGATTTATAAATCCCGTATTCCACAAAGTTTGCTTTTATATTTTTTCATACTTTTATAGTTTATATAGGAGTAAATACTGCCGCATGATGTTTTATTTGTAAAATAATACGGTGTAAATAGTATATATATATATATGATAGATATTGCAGTTTCTTACAAAATTTTACGTAAGCAACTTAGAAATTCGACTTACGTAAAATTCAAGTTACGTAAAAATTTACGGAACGCATTACTTACGTAAGTCGGGGGATGCCTGTATAAGCAATAGCATGGTTATCAAGTATAGTTAAGTTTTACAGAAGTCTTCATAATTTTTACAGTGCGTTTTAAGCTGTTCACCATCAATTTTAATGAGGGGGTTTTCAGTATTAAGATCTTTTACCTTGTCCAGCAGATCAACAGGTGACAGTTTCCAGGGGCTTCCTAGTTGCGAAGCAACTCCACCCCTTGTATATGAGTAATGGTGTAGCACATCCTGAAAAAGAAGTGATAAAAGTATAACTGTAGTGCATTATGCGACTACTTAAAAAGGAATCTATTGAAAGTTGAAAGAATAGCAAAAGCATTAAGTAGAAAAATGTCGACAATACATGCAAGCGCCCACAGTCGCACGAGCAGATAAAAAGCACCGATATGACAAGAGAAATCTACTACAATTTTTTTTTAAATAGTGGTGCGAATATAAATATAGTTGCCGTTGGCAGGCCTGTATATGTCTACCTATATATATATCTTGATCAGGCCATCATCTAATAACGGCTAATTGGTATCTTTTCTTTGCCTTTCGAAAAAAGATTGTATATTTTTCAAACAGGATTTAATTTAAGAATTCAAAACACATTCTTTATATGTTTCAGTGTTATTTATTTTGCGCTGTGTAGTGTCACCAAAGACTTATTGTCAAATTAGTCATTTTAAAGCGTTATCGCCAATCAGTAAATACACATACTGAAACTTTTTTTGTGAACGGCAATATCAAGCAAGATTTGCCGTTCATTATTGGTTTTCGGTTTTGGAAGGGCCTTTTAAAGAGGCCTGGAAATAATACTAGGACATTATCTCCTGCTGATTTAAAATTTCCCGATGTTTTTACAACTCAAATAGTTTTGTATTTTACTCTACGTGCCTTTCTAGATTTAAGGCGGCACAAGACCTTTGAGTTTGTCGAAACTATCAAAACCATCGTCTTCTTCAAAGTTCCAAAACTCAAATAATATGCAATTAAGATCTTTTTTTTTCTCGTTCTGCCTAAATTATATATTTGCAACTATCTAGACAAAATAAATGTTCTACATACAAAATTAATATTTAAATTTTAAATTTAAAAATTCATCTCACTAATGCGTGAATGACAGTCATTAAGTGCTGCGCGCATGATAAATCTCTAAATACCGCATATAGAATTTTTTTTTATATATATAAAATAGAATAATAACACACATACTAGTAAATTAAAACCAAAATGTACACAAAAAGTTTTGCTTGAAATTTAATTTTAGTACAAAATAAAAAAAGTTCAAAATTTCGAAAAAATTTCAAGTTTTTCATGTGCAAAAACATAATAACCAAAATATGTGTATTTTTTGTTTGTTTGTTTTAGCATGTAGAATATAAAGAAACGCATATTTGGTTATTAGGATCCCGTACTTAAAAAGTAAAAGCGGAACCATTATAAGATAACTGCTGTATCTGTCTGTCTGTCACAGCCATTTTACTCGTAAACTATGGAACGTGGAAAGTTCAAATTGTGGGAAGTAATAAAGACTATAGACCCACATATTTTCAGAGTATTAAACATTCACACATATATTTAAGAAAAATGTAGAGGCTTTAATTAAATTACTTGAAAAAAAAATCTTTTCTTTATATATCGTGTGGGGTATCGTGTGAAATCTTTCGTAACGCTGAACTCAAAAATACATTTCTTTTAATTTTAGATATTATATTTTCAGAGATATCGTCGAAAATGTAGAGAAAAAATATATCCCCCCCCCCCCTCTATTTACGAATCTACCGAAACTAAAATTATGAAAAAATTAGAGGTAATAGACGTTAATTTACACCTTGCAAGAAAACTATAGTGATTACTTTAGGTCACATAGTTTTTGAGAAAAGCGCATTTTTCCGTTACACACAAATTTCGATTGGCAGGCATTCAGCAAAGGTGTTGAGGATCGCTGAAGAACTTATCGTAGCAAAAGTATAAAAGCATAGTTGATAATGATTTTCGAAAAAAATCGTCGGTAATTAGCCGAGATATTAACGCTTAACGGTACGGACGGTTTAGACATATATAATGACAGGGGCGGCGTACTCTATGTACCATCGGCTTTTAAAGCCCAGATCAGTTTTGATGACATATTTGCGTAATGCAGTAGCAGTATAAAAGCAATAGACGTCAAACTGTTAAAAACAGACTAATTTAGAATTAATGACATAAATACTATGGGATTCGCGACTAGTTTGCATTGAGTGCATCTCTCAATACGCTTCCCTTGTCTTTAAAAGTTAATTAAAAACCTATCTGGAAAAACGCGGCTCTGACCAAGGCGGGGTTGCAACATTACAACCTTCTTTTGAAGCGCGCTTAGCACAATGCCAAGTTTAAACTTTGAACAACTGTTTTGCTTTAGCTACACTGTAAAAAGAAAATTTTATTACTACGCTGAATTTAGTTTTATGAAATGCCAAATGAAGTTTAAATATGCACTACTTTTATTGTCAGTACTAAATTAAGTTCATCATAAACAGATTCGGATAAGATAAAAAAAAAAAAAAAAAAAAAAGCATACAGAATAGCACTATTTGATATTATTTAGGTTTCATATCTCTTTGAACTTTTATGGTATACCCATTCATACTTTTCCAGTGTATATACAGCTATATCCAATCCTACGTTGTATAGTTTTTTACGAAGTCTTATTGTGCTTTTAGCAACGATTTTTTTAATAGTGCAGTTAATAATTCCTATATATTTAGTGCACAAACTGCAAATATACTTATTGCACGGAACCCTCTGAACGACACTGGCCTATATCTATATGCTACCTATGTGATGCAGGACTCTACTGTGCATGGGCTTACCCCGCGTACAAAATAACTGAAATCAGGCTCAGTCCGGCCAAATTTAATTTGAACCAAATAAAAAAAAGTTTGATATTTTTAACCAACACTAGCTTACAATTAAAATTCTAAGAAAACGATATTTTATAAATTTTTATGCGGAAAATTTTGAATTTTATTTTATTAAATGAGTTTTTTTTATTTTTAAATCTTATATTTAATCATATGAAAATTAAATAGCGCTGAAAATGATACTTAAAAAAAGATTAATACAATAAAATGAGAAGAATAGGGAAAATACTAGCTTTAAAGAAAAGGTTTATGAAAACAATGGCATAAATGCAAATAGTTATTGAGCAACTGATTCATTTTTTTTCTATATTTTGCTTAAAATAAAAAATTGAAATTATATTGTATGAGCAAATAGATATAAAAACTTTGATTCATTGCTTTTTTTCTGTTTTGTGCTTAAGTTTCTGCTGCACTGTAAAAAAATAATTGTTTATTTTCAGTATAATACTGGCAGTTGGGCTAAATATTATGCTGTAAAATTAACAGTAATAAACCGTAAATAAACAATCGTATATCGTTTTATAAATGAAAATGCAGAAATATACCACATATTACTACTTAGAAGTATATTACTGTTTATTTTTATTTGCAGTTTATTACGGTTTATTATTGTTATTTAACAGTATAATTGTTGAATTTACATTATTGTACTGGCACCCCAGCTGCCAGAATAATTCTGTAAAATCAACAATTTATTTTTTGCAGCGTACTACATCATTTGTCTTTCGAAAATAAGAAATGGCCTTACTGTCCATCACTTTAAATTAGTATCGTGATACATCACCACAACCAACACGTTGCGATATTAAATTTTTGATATCTTCCAGATCTAATCACTACATATTAGAATTATATTAAATGAAAGTAATAAAGTGCAATATTTAAACTGACAATATAAGACAAGAATAAGTTCGTGCGGGTAACATTATTTTCAAGGCAATATATCAGTATTTGTTTTTACAGAAAAATAAATTTAGTTTAAACGCGCGAAATTTCGCGTATTTAAGGAGAGATTTTCAATGAGAAAATATTGGTACCGAAGAATTTCTTAGTCTGGAAATTCAAGGACCGGTTTGAACCCTGTGCTAAGCAATGACAATTACAGAACCAGGGCCGCGGAGTCGATGGACAAAATGGCCGACTTCGACTCCGGACTGTCAACACTAGTATTGGGCTGGGGTACTAGTGTTGCTTGTTTGTTAAAATAATGTTGGAATATAAGAAAAGTAAAGCTAAAAGCTCACCTTTTCGGCATTGATTATCTTTTTAGGGCTTTAAAATTAAAACAGCAGAAAATTACATTTTCCACTTTTTTAATTTTACAATTTCGCGGCCGCAAACCCGAAAAATCAAACTATCGAAGTCTAAAGAACACAAAATGGAAATTTTACTACTTTAGATCTGCGGACCGAGAAGGAAAAGTGAATTAGTTACAATTTAGTTATTATTTCGCTCCTCCAGACTCGAAAAACTTATATGAAAAGGAGGAAAAATAAAGATTAAAATTTTATTATTCAGGAAATAATTCTGATCCTCTGGATTCTAATGACATAATAAAAAAAAAAAAATGCATTTTTTGAATTAGTTTTACAATTTTGGATTTATATCTGGTTCTGTAGACCTGAAAAATCCGAAAGATAACAGAATTTCATTATCATGCTGTTATTTTGGGTACCGCCGATTCAGAGAAAAAGAATTACAATTTCATCTTATTTTGACTCCTGTGCACAAAAATAAATAAATAGAGGTAGGGTATTTTTTAATTTTGACTTCTGGTCATAGAGATTGGAAAAATTTGAGGAAAAAAAAAAAAAAAAAGGGAAAAAGGCTTCTATTAGAAAGAATCTGAATCTTATTTCTTTTGCCTCCAAAAATAGCACGGATTTATAATTTTCGCATTACCTCCGGTAAGAGATCTGCATAAACCGAAATTTTAAACCCCGTCCCCTTAAACGTTCCGCCTATGCCTATTGTAAATTGCTTCAATTTTATCGGCGTAGTTTGATTCTTTCAAATTTGTTATATTAGGCTTGTCAGCTTGCTCAATTTTTTTTATCAGTCTGATTCGCTCCCTTCATAAATTGTCTTAATTCTACTTACACGGCCTGTTTGAAAAATTGCCTTTATTTTCCGGGCCTTGGGTACTTATATACTAAGTGTAAAATATCTGCAACAGTTATGAATTAAAACCGTTTTCATCTACTTTGTACACCGCAGTAAGTCGGCCATCTTTAACTTGAGTAGCCTGATATAGTCCATAAATAACAATAATAATTCATTTTATAGATGTAAAATTACATATAAGGTCATTGTGCCTAAATGCGACGCGATTCCCCATAGTTTTGTCGCTTTTAGGGAATATTTGGGATTTTGTTAATAAATATATATTTTAATAAGTAGAACATTGTTGAATACTGTGCCTTTAGTTCAAAACTAACTTGTTTCGTAAAAATTGAATCGTTATTTTTACTATAGGTTAACAATATACCTTTGTCGTATTTAGGTCTTTTTTGTCGCATTTACGTCAGTTAAATCCTAAATGCGACGTCCAATGTCCTAAATGTGACAATGCGTTTTATACATGCCAGTTCATCTTAAAATATTCATTTAATTGCTATACTTATTTTAATTACTTAGTAAAAAGTGGAAATACCTCAAATTGAATGTTGAATAGCTTATTATTGAACAATTGTTTAAACTAATAATTTACATAAAAAATCATAACGGTAAATAATATTGAATGCATTTTACTTAAATAATGCATACTTCAAAATCCATATTTAACAGACTTTTAACTTTGACCATCGATAAAACAGGAAGTAATTAATGAATGACTGATACAACAAGTTTTACCAAATATTTTAAGTTTGCTTTTAACGCATTTTTGATTTTGACCTTCCGTGTAGGCCTTAATTTTTGTTTTTGATAACTGAAAGATATGGATCTATATACGATTAACGTTTCAGTCGTTGAAACTTTACTTCAAGGTTGCTTTAGTGACTGACTTCAGGTTTTTAACAATTTTGTTTTTGAAATGCTGTTTTTCAATTTTTATGCTTTAATTATTCTCTCTTTTTCATTTTTTGATGCTGCTTTTGTTTTTTCATTGTCCTGTTTTGTTTTTCCATATTATGTTACAGTTTTTAAACATACAGCAAAGTTTGACTCTACGGATTTTCGCTTTTTGGTAGGATTTTGAATTGTCTGCGAAACTGTTTTCACCAAACGATTCTCAAGTGAAGAGGATTAGTTTCCGCGAAGTACGTAAATGCAGGTATGTCCCATGGTTCCATTTCAAACGAGCGTTTGGCATTAACCCCTTGAAGTGCGGTGATGCCGTCACGGTATCTCATAATTTTAATCCCTAATTGCCACATTCGCACCGGAATTTTATAATGAAAATTTCATCTTTATTAAGTACGCGAAAATATGCTTTTACTTGTTTACAAATAAATCATTTCAACATTTTACGAATACAAGCACCTAGCCCCTGAAAGCGTTAACAAACCATCGCATAGGATGATACTGTTTTCGTTCAAGGCACACACCAGAACCTGGTAACCGTGCACCCGTGTTAACTAAATTTATATTTCAACGTTGCTTTTAGTGGAAACCGGTAGTAATGAAGATTTACATAGGCAGATTAAAAAGATCACATTGTAAGCATATTTGAAAGCATATAAACATTTTAACCTGTGGCGTAGCCAGGCTGGGTTTCCAAATGATCTGAATACCACTAATATTCAAAAGTTTTCTTCGTATTAATGAATAGCAGAAAATTCACAGATCTAATAAGGCGAAGAAAACTTTAGAAAACTATTGGTACACAGAGCATCTGGACCCCCACCCTGGCTACGCCACTGATTTGAACCTTTAGACCTGAAAACAAGTGATAAAGTTCCACGTATATTCCAAAGGCGTTTGTTCTATTGAAACATTTTTTTAACAAAAATTGCAGCATTTCTTAAAAATTCTCTTAAATATTAGTTCCAAAATTTATGTCATTAAATAAATTGCTCTTCAGATATAGTGATGGCAGTTTGTCAACTGGCAACGGCTTTGACACCCCTGCTTTACAAAATACAGATTTGTTTTATGAAATTTAAAATGTTTAACAGTGCTTGAAATTGCTTACGATATAATATTTTTTTCTCCGGATTTGACTAACAAATAAAAATTTATATTCCCACCAGTTTACATTAAAAGCATTGTTCAAATATTATTTCTCTCTGAGTCGATGAACTTCTGTGGTATCAGGTGAAAAAAAAGCGCCTGTAACCCGTGATGTTTCATTTTTCATTCACGCTTTTTGCAACGCAAATTGTGTTTGCTGAGGATGCACTTGCTTTGCGCTGTGTGTCTTTATTTGGAAAACGCTAGAAATGTTTTAAACAAACTTAAGATTTTCTGAATTTTTCTGGAACGTCTACTGAAAAATCTGTGAACTTCCTGTGAAATGAATAGATACATTGGTGGAGAAGGCACCTACTCGCGAGTTAATTGTTACACGTACATACGAGTAGTAGGATTATTTCAGAAAAAAAATAAAAAATTCCTGTTATAAAAACTTATGAAAAGGGAAAACGATCCCGGAATAAACGCGAAACGTTACCATTTTTTTACGGTGCAGTGACTAAATTAGAAAATAGCATTTTTTAAATTAAAAATTTTAAAGATGAGTATGTTTCTATTTTGGTTATTTCAAATACACGTTTAAGTGCGCAGTAAAAGAAAACACTATTGGAGGATCATCTTGAAATTCTTAATTTATTCACTCAACACAGCTTATTTAAACACAATTTCTGCTTTAAACATAATTTAAACCCTTTCGAGACGAGCGTCTTTTATAGAATTTTGAATCGTTTATCACCGGTCTTTCAAAACAGAAATTCTTGGCTAATTGAATCGGGAAAATGCTCGGATTAAATAAGGCAAAATTTACAATAAAAAGTTGTGTCAGTTGTGTGTCAGTTCGGTGGAGATTCTCGTTGAGAGAAGACGTACTTTTGTGCTGCTCTTTTCTTTATGTGATTTTTTTGCGGTATTTCATAGAGTGTTACTGCTCTGATTACGTATTGTGTTCTGGTAGTTATATAGCGGTTCGTAATGAATAGTTGTGTGATTCCACGAACATTTCTGTTTGAGTGGTGATTCTTTTTATGATTGCGCAGTATGGCGGCGGTTGAAAATGGCAACCAGCCTATCAGTATTCTGGCAACTATTGTCAATGGAACGCGACAACCGGACTTTGTTAACCAGTTTCTGGACACTCCAACACAGTTTGACGAATCTGCTAAACAACTGTTTATCGACTTTTTCAGCTACGTCGATAACTACATCCTGGAAACTAGAAGCAAGGCTGAGTATGCAACATCATTAGGCGACCAGTCTGAGGTGAGTGAAACTTGCCGTGAGGCCTTATTAATTGTTAGGGAGCCTACTAACATTTACAATTTACTTAATTCTACTGTTTTTACTGTCTTTTGTTTCTCAAAATACAAAAAATCTGCTCACTTTATTCTAGAACAAGTTAAACTTAACGACTTCATAACAGTTAATAGAGGCACAAAAAGACGAAATGACGAGGGAAATTCAACTCTCCCCCTGAATAATAAATTCCAAAACTTAGCCAATGAGGCCAGTCCCGACAACAGCGTCGAAATGGACATAACTAATGAAAACACTTACGCTTCTAGCGTTGAGCCCACGGGATCTCGTCCTGGTAGCTCAGGTAGCACAAAACAAAACAAGATAAACCCTTTCTTTATTGAATTAGAAGAAAACTGGTCAAACTTAGCGAAAGATATTAAGGAAATTAACAAGAAAAAACCAACTATACAACTAAAAGGTGACCGTCTGATGGTCCTATGCAAAAATGATGAGGACTTTAGAGCAACTCAAAATTGGTTAGATACAAATACAAAAAAATACACTACATTACATCCCAAGGAGCAAAGACCTAAAAAGGTTTGCATTAGGGGCCTCCCCTGCTACACTGAGCAAAACATAATTATTAACAGTCTTAAAGATTACGGATTCACAGTCACTAGAGCTTCAATGATGAAGCACAGAAAAACTGGTAACCCCATGCCTATGTACATGGTGAATGTCATGCCACGTGCTAACTTTGAAGAAATTTACCAGATTAGGGAAATCCACTACATTTCTGTCAAAATTGAGGCTTTTAACAGCAAACAAAGAGTTAAACAATGTTATAAATGTCAAGGGTTTGGCCACGCATCGGAAGTTTGTGGGTTCGATGCCAAGTGCGCAAAGTGCGCAGGTCAACACTTAACACCTTCATGTCCACACAAGGGGCGTATCGTCCCCACTTGTGCCAATTGCGGCCAAGATCACCCAGCCACATTCAGGGGATGTGTAAAAAACCCACACAGACTGGAAAATAGAAACGGTAAAAACACAAACAATAGCAAAAATAGCAATACACAGGTTTCCAAGGAAACCCAACAATTCATTGAACTTTTTAAAGGCTATAACTATACTAAAAAAGCAAAAGCCATAACAACACAAGATCAAAACAAAACTGTTACACCGGGAAGAAGCACTTCTAATGTCGAAGATGAATTCCCTCCTCTCACTGCTGACACTAATAACTCCAAAGAAAATACAGACAATGTTAGTGCTCCGACCACTACAACCACTACCACTAGTTACACTAATGAATTACAGGACATCTTTCAGACATTCAAAGACATGAAGGAGATCCTCCAAATTTCAAAATTTCTTAAATGTATCAAAAATATTGCCTCTCAAACCAAACGCGCTAATAACGCACTTGAAAAAATGTTTATAATCATACAAGAGTTCGACACCCTTGCCAATGAGCTCAGCCCCTCCAACCATGAGTAGTTCTCCCCCTAATTCTCTCATTGTTTTAACCTGGAATTGTAACTCTCTCTCCAACAAGTTTTCTGAATTTTATGACTTCGTTACTAACAATCCCAATATTGACATTATCTTACTTCAGGAAGTCCATAAGACTTCTGGTAGTATCAAAATCGCTAACTATAAATTATACCATACCCCTCGTCTTGGTTCCAACGTCGGGGGTACTGCCATCTACATTAAACAACACATCCCACATTACACTACACAACAAACTACACTCGCTGGTATTGACTATACGGGAATTGTTGTACAATTGCCACACATTAATATTAACTTTACTTCTGCTTACATCAGACATGTGCGACAATTCCCAGTCAACGACCTTACACAACTTCTCTCTGAACACACACACAGTTTCATTGCTGGTGATTTTAATGCACGTAACCGGCGATGGAACTGTCATTCGACCTCTGGTTTTGGCAGATCATTACATAACCTCATCTCACACCTTGATCTTAGTCTACATGCACCAAACAAACCTACACGTATTGGGTACAATAACACTCATCCTTCTATCATTGATTTTGGCATTTCCAAAAACTTAGCCTTTCCTGTTACTACCACCGTTATTAATGACCTTACTTCTGACCACTTTCCTGTTTGCTTCAAAATTGACCTTGTTGACCCCCCCTCTCCCCCTCCTCTGGTTGCAGTGGACTGGAACAAATTTAAAAACATATTGAACAATTCCGATTTAACTTTTCCAACCATTCAGAACACCAATGATATTGATAATGCAGTTACTCACTTTCAAGATCTTATCACTAATGCCCATCAGCAGGCTACTCGTCAGTATGTCAAAAACTCTAAATCCTTCATTCTTCCAAACTATATTCACGCTGTCTGCAGACATCGTAATAACTTACGGCGTCGCTATCAAAATAATAGAGACCCAACTCTAAAACCAATTATTAATCGTCTTAACAATAAAATCAAAACCCTTATTGCCAAAGAAAAGCAGAAGAGTTGGGGGAAATTCCTCAGCTCTCTCTCTCCGGAAGACAACTCTCTCTGGGCCATTAAGAAAAAACTTAACAATCATCACACCCCCATTCCACCGTTAACAGACACCAACAATATCACTGCTTACACTGATCATGATAAAGCTGAAACTCTAGCTAAAAGTTACGCAAATCAATTTTCTCCTAATCCCTACCTTGCAAACCCGAATCATTTCTTTGATGTCCATGAAACTGTCAACAACTTCTTAAGTACCCCTCCTGAGGAACCACTCCCAGAAATACAACCTGTAACTATCTCTAATATTATCAAAAAACTCAAAAACAGGAAATCCCCCGGATACGACAAAATCTCTAACTTCGCTATTAAAAACCTTCCTCAAAATTGTATTAACTATCTAACAGATCTTACTAACGCTATCCTTAAATTTTATCACTTTCCAAACCCTTGGAAAATTTCTGTTGTGACTCCTATCCCTAAGCCTCAATGTAATCTATCAGATCCAACTAACTTTCGACCTATATCCCTGCTTCCCTCTCTAAGTAAAGTAGTTGAGCGTGTCATAAGGGCCCAGCTCAATGATATTCTTGACACTAATCACATTTTGATCCCTGAACAATTTGGCTTCAGAGCCAAACACTCCACTGTACATCAACTTCTTCGGGTTGTGGAGTTTCTCAGTGAGAAACTCAACTCGAATATTCCAGCAGCTGCTGTTTTTCTGGACATTGCTAAGGCTTTCGACAAAGTCTGGCATGAGGGCCTTATATACAAGCTAATTAAGCTCAAAATTCATGCTAGACTTATTCACCTCATACATTCATACCTTAGCAATCGCAAATTCTGCGTCCGCATCAACAATATACTCTCCACTTTATATCGTATACTTGCTGGCATTCTTCAAGGCTCTGTCCTCGGCCCTACATTATTCAACATTTACTTTAATGATATACCGCGCACCCTGGGGACCTTTCTTGCCCTGTATGCGGACGATACGGCAATTTACGCCTCAGCTCACTTTGCTTACACCTTATACAAAATTTTACAGAAACACATTGACGATTTCACGGCCTGGTGCACCTTATGGCGCATTAAACTCAACGAACAAAAAACTGCTGCAGTTTACTTCTCTAGGAAGCTTACTAACCCTAACCGCATTACTATCAACAATACAACCATACCCTGGTCCGACCACACCAAGTATCTGGGGGTAACTCTGGATAAAAGACTAACATGGAAAAAACACTTCCTCAACATCAGAGGCCAAGCGGCCGGTATCTCAAAAACCCTTTCCCCTTTATTAAAAGGTAAAACTCTCTCTATCAAAAATAAAATTCTCCTCTATAACGCCTGTATTAGACCAATTCTTACATATGCAAGCCCCATATGGGGTTTTGCCTGTAAAACCAACATGGATTTTCTTAGTAAAGCACACAATAAAAATCTTCGTACCATCAGAAACGGTCACAGATACTTAAGAAACACAACCATTAGAAGGGACTTAAAAACCACTTGTCTCAAAGTACGCATAAGTAAACTTGCTAAAAATTTCTACAAAAATATCTATAATTTACCCAATGATATAATAGCTGGGTTACCAGACTACGAGGTCTCCGACCCCCCTAATCGTAAACGCCCAAGGTTTTCTACTTTGTTAGATGATGAAGATTGAGTTTCCCTCTTTCTTCTCCTACTTTACTCTCTTTCTGTCTTGTATTTGTCTTTAATTTAAAAAAAAAAAAAATTGTTGCATTGCTTCTTAAGCATTCAAAATAATGTTACACTTTTAAAATGTATGGTCTCTGTAAAGAGTCTTTTTTTTTTTTTTTTTTTTTCTGGGGCACGTCCCGGTAGCTTTTTCGTCTCCTTTTTTCGGATCATTGGAACTTTACATTTTTCTCTTTTTCTCTCTTTTATATATTGTTACCCTATAAGTATTTTACTTACCATTTTACTATGCCTCTCTTCTTCTATTATTATCACTAACTTTAAGTGGCCTAACCACATTTATAAGTTTCTTTCACGGCTCCCTATCATGCCTCAATAGACGACTTCACCTCTCGACTGGATGTACAGATGCTCTCATCTAGGCAATCCATATCTACATCTCATGTTCCATGTTCCATGAACTTCTGTGGTATCAGGTGAAAAAAAAGCACCTGTAACCCGTGATGTTTCATTTTTCATTCACGCTTTTTGCAACGCAAATTGTATTTGCTGAGGATGCACTTGCTTTGCGCTGTGTGTCTTTATTTGGAAAACGCTCGCAATGTTTTAAGCAAACTTAAGATTTTCTGAATTTTTCTGGAACGTCTACTGAAAAATCTGTGAACTTCCTGTGAAATGAATAGATACATTGGTGGAGAATGCACCTACTCGCGAGTTAATTGTTACACGTACATACGAGTAGTAGGATTATTTCAGAAAAAAAAAAAAAAAAAAAATTCCTGTTATAAAAACTTATGAAAAGGGAAAAATCCCGGAATAAACGCGAAACGTTGCCATTTTTTTACGGTGCAGTGACTAAATTAGAAAATAGCATTTTTTAAATTAAAAATTTTAAAGATGAGTATGTTTCTATTTTGGTTTTTTCAAATACACGTTTAAGTGCGCAGTAAAAGAAAACACTATTGGAGGATCATCTTGAAATTCTTAATTTATTCACTCAACACAGCTTATTTAAACACAATTTCTGTTTTAAACATAATTTTAACCCCTTCGAGACGAGCGTCTTTTATAGAATTTTGAATCGTTTATCACCGGTCTTTCAAAACAGAAATTCTTGGCTAATTGAATCGGGAAAATGCTCGGATTAAATAAGGCAAAATTTACAATAAAAAGTTACTGGTGAGAATAATCACTGATTCTGAGCACCTTACGCGGCACGAATACCGGTCGCTTGTACCCAAGGGTTTAATGCAATTTATGAAAATACCATATAAATATACCTTACTTTATATCCTAAAAGTCTCTCCGCATTCAAAGCTGAAACTCTTCCGCTTTTGCGTAACACAAAAATTTAATAAAATTTTTTCCCTTTAATTTGCAAATTACAGCGATTTAAAAAGGTAAAATTTACTATACAATTTTTGCGGTACAGCAAAGCGTAATATTATGGCAGCTATATCGCATTTAGGACATTATCTTTGTCGCTAATAGGCAACTGAAGGAAACAAGTTGCCTAAATGAGTGAAAAATTTTAGAACTCAAATCTAAAAACTTTTCGCATTTTGACGAGCTAACTTTGCTGGTAGATGAAACTCACATGGTAGCCAATGACGTATGTAATTTTATTTGATCTTCAAAGATCAACAGAAAAAAAACTTGAACCAATTTCGAGATTTTTTATCACATTTAGGAAACACTGGGGCTCTATAAAATGATCGATGTCCATTGGAATGGGAATTTGTTTAATATAAAATGTTTTAAATGTAGATAAATGTTTCGGGTTTTGTTCATTAAGATTGGATGCCTCATTATACAGCATTTATTTATAATTCTTGCATTAACCTTCCGTCTACCAGACGGGTCCATTGGACCCGACATGTACATTCAAAATATTTATTCAAACCAGAAATTTCTTCAAAACAAACTAAATGTATAAATCAGACAATAATAAGTTAAATAAACAAATTAAATAGTTTTAAGTAAAAATTCTGGTGTAGAATGTTTTTATAAAACTTGAGTAAAATTTCCGGTAGTTCTAGGGTTAAGATTACAAGAAAACGAACATTATCGCATTTAGCTGTCATCACATTTAGGCGCACTGACCTTAATTACTTTAATTTCACTTTAAAATGTCTAACAAAAAAATCCGGAGTCGGCTTGTTTTTTAGCGACTCTGACTCCGCAGCCCTGTACAGAACACATCACACCCACAGACAATTAGAAACTAAGATCAACTTAGAAATTAAGATCTTAATCTGTGATCGCACCAATGACTTCACGTCGCATTCTATCCCCTACCACTCAGATAGAATAACCCTCTCGGACGGAAGAACCTTCTCTTCGTATTTATCTTGCAGGTAACCAGATAAGTATTCTTAATAAAATAAATCGCAGAGCTAGATCCACGATTTACTAGAAAAATCCATCAACGTATCGTAGTTTCAAATGTGTTAAGACTATTAAAATCAAAATATTAATAATTATCTTTAAATTCTGGTGTAAGAGTTTGAATAGATGGAATGTAATTTTAATTTAGAATTCTAAATGGAGTTAATTTCTTTAAATATGGAACTGCAAGAGAGAGAGGAAAGACAAAATATATAATAATTAACCCTCCGTCTACCAGACGGGTCCATTGGACCCGACAGGTACATACAAAATATTTATTCAAACCAGAAATTTCTTTAAAATAAACTAAGTATATAAACCAGACAAAAATAAGGTAAATAAATAAGTTAAATAGTTTTAAATAAAAATCCTAGTGTAGAACGTTTTATTAAAACTTGAATAAAATTCCCGGTAGATCTAGGGTTAAAAACTTTTTTCTTCCTCTAATCCTGGGTCGAAACTGACATAAGAAAGGATTTAAACGCTATGGAGTGGAGACATTTGTTGTTTCATTTATCTCATGAATGAAAACTATATTTTTATTGACGCATTTATTATACTTATTTGAATAACAGTAAATGTTAAATGTTCAATTGTTTCATTTCTTTATTTTCAAATACAAAAAAGAAATCAAAACAGATTCTTTCTTCATTGTAAAAATAAAAAATTAATAACAGCTGTGAAACGGAGGAATATCTTGAATCGTTTGTTCTCTTTTCACTTATATTTGTGTAACTGTGACTATATTGGGTGTTTCACAGGGTAGTTACACAATTTTTTTAAATACTTGAATTAAATTGTACGAACTTACAAATCCTTTGAAAAACGCATCGAAATATCCCGTATAATTGATTTTAAAACCATTTTAATGTTAGTTATAAGATTCTAAAATTGGGAATTTAATTGCTGTAAACTTCTGCATTGTATTATATTCATTTATTTAATATTTAGTTGTAGTAAAATAAGTATATTTAGTAAAGTAAAATTTAATTTTGTATTGTTTAGTCATATTTTGTGTATTGAGTTTCGAATTTTAATTCAAAACATTAAATTTCTATTTTCTATTCAAAAATTTAAAAAAAGGTATGGATTGTGCTCGAAACTTTGTTTTTAGGTTAAAGGCGAGGGTGAAATCATTCGAAGCATATGGGGTTCCTAGGTAGAATGGGCCCTCAGAGGCAACTAGGTATTTATGTATGTGTAATTCAAGGCCAATGTACTCTCTGGCAGTTGTTTAAAAGGTTTACTGTGTGAGCCCCTGACCCAGTGCCATAGCTAGGATGAATGACACCCGGGGCGGATGTAAATGGTGTCACCCCCACCCACTTTCGTGTGATCCACCCATCCATCATAATTTATCAATCACAATTCTACGTTAATTTAAATAATATTTTAATATTGTTTTGGATAACTTTTAACAACTTTATATTAAAAAAATAATAATATTTCCAAAAAAAAAAAAAAAAGAGTGAAAGAAGAAAAGAAATAATTTATTATTTTTTTATACCTTATACTTTAACCAATCTATTCGAAAGTATCCTTAAAAAAAGTATAAAGGAAATTATAAATTTATTTGTATCGTATAAGCAAATGTTTTTACATTAGACTATAATGGAATAAAATGCGATTTAAGATTAAAAACATTTAAATAATAATAAAAAAAAACGCATGAAAATTCAACGTATGAAAAGTGCTTTACTTTATATTTGATTTTTAATTAAATCATCTATTACAGTG
The DNA here is from genome assembly GCA_963932465.1 of Maratus speciosus. Lineage (NCBI taxonomy): Eukaryota > Metazoa > Arthropoda > Arachnida > Araneae > Salticidae > Maratus > Maratus speciosus. Next base: position 288,391,397 of record OZ010794.1, read on the forward strand.
GTTCCAAACCTTTTATTGGTCATGCCTCACGCCCTACCGAAGCATTTTTAAAATGAAAATCCACCCCACACTTCATAACATATATTTCTTACAAGGAAGGTCTCCTTACTGGGCAGACTCAGAATATGTTGGAAAAAATGCTAGTGAAACTACTCGTGTATGTATTAAAGGATCAGTTAAAATTAGTGGCGGAATTCCAGTAGAAAAATCTGTAAAAATATAAAATACTTTCGAATAATTGGCGTAAAAAGACGAAAGCGACACGCAATTTGGCGAGCAGCACTTCTTCTCGCCAAAAGCAAACGATTTTAATGAATCGGACAATTAATTGCTTTTAATTTATTTTGAGAATGTGCGCCATTTAATGAATGTAAACGTAAACCATGAAAGAATTTATTATTTTGTATTATACATGTTGCTTGTTGCCGATTTGAATGAAATTTTGCCATTGTTTTATTCTCCAATCAACAATTTTTTTAATTTAAACGGCTTTACCGGTTATAAAAATAACTTAAGGCCAGATGAATAATGCTGCCGTTATAAATTTCCATATCGAAGAAGTTTCCGTAGCAACAAAGTTGAATCGACAGTGCTCAATGGGGCATACTTTTGAGTTTGGAACAATTTTAATCAATTTAAATTTTGTTTTAAATAGTAAAATATGATAGTTAAATTTCGTTATAAGTACATATAAATATATATGACAGAACTATAGCTAAAACAAACTAAAAATGACAAAGCTAAAGTTATTTAAATTAAACTTATTTAAACAAATTCAACATAAAAAGTTTTTTCCTTAGAGTATTCGACAAGCGTATTTTTAAAATCGCATTTTTTGAAATTTTATTTCCTCGCCAAGCGGTGATAAGTCGCCAAATAAACGAAATTTTCATAATTTTTTTACGAACGTTCTATCGAGGTTCCGCCGCAATATTTTTTATAAACATATATACCCACAAGAGAAGAAAATTGAGTTTTTTTTTTCAGATTTTTCTGAGTATGCCCGTATGGAGACCTTCCTTGTTAGTAATTAAAAAAGGGATAAATTTTATATAGAGGCAGCTTAAAAGAATTTTAACAATAAGAAGATATTTCGCATTGTTTTTAGCTTATCAAATACTTTATTTTTCAGTCACAAATGTTTTTAACATAATAACTCTATGAAAGCCATGAGACCATACGTTCGCCTTTATAAAGTTTTATTGTTTCTTGCCAACTTTCCTTATTGTAAAAGAAAAAATATTGTATAGTCTGCATTTTTATCTTCATATACATTTGTATATATATACATTTTATAGTAGATTTTAATAACTCATTAAGAACTAGTAAAATATTTTTGCACACACCAAGATTTCATTATAAATAACATAAATATGATTTTACACAAGAAAAAAAAATATTTATTTCCCCTATAACTCACGCGTGTAGTCCGATTTTTAAATTTCCGATATATGCCATGATATACAACTCATATTCAAAATATTAGAATAATTACATTTTTTTACAAACTGAAAATATCGTTTGGCAAATTTAATGTCTTTTTATGCAAATATGCAAACGATATTTTTATTAAGAACTTATTGTTGATTAAGCTTATTTATTATCTTAAAATCAATATCATTTTTAAAAAGATTAATTGAAAAAAAATTATTTTGAAAAGTCAAAATATTAGAATATTTATTCAAGTGGTTCAAAATATTAGAATATTTCACATTAATTCACCTTTAATTATCACCAATTCACAACTGGTGGCATCATGGATTAAATTAAGACGATTTTATTTAAAATCAATATTCTTTTTGCAGTTTATTTGCTTTTTCGTCTTAAAATGCGTCGTGTGAGTGATAATCCTGAATCTATTAAACTTAGGATGGCTGATTTGTGTTGGCACGGTAAAAATCAATGTTATATAATGAATTTTTTTACACTGTTCGCAATCAAACGTTAATAAAATACTAACACAATATTTAAAAAATGGAAAATTTCAAAATAATCGCCAAAATTGCGGCCGAAAACTAAAAACATCTGCTAGAGATGACAGGAAACTGAAGCGTATAGTTAAGAAAAACCGTTTTAAAAGTGTGCGATTCTTGCACCGAAAATGGAAAGAAGAAGGAGTTAAAGTTTCTACATCGAGAACATTAAGACGTCTCCATAAATTTAAGTTTGAATCTCGTGTACCGAAAACAAAACCTCTCATGACTGCAAAACAAAAGCGTATAAGATTGAATTGGTGGAAATCAAGACGTTTATGGAGCGAAGAAGATTGGAAAAACATATTAGTTAGTGATGAAATTATGTTGTATCGATACAAAACATTCTTTCATCACAAAATAATATATTTTTCCAATCTTCTTTGCTCCATAAACGTCTTGATTTACACCAATTGAATCTTATACGCTTTTGTTTTGCAGTCATGAGACATTTTGTTTTCGGTATATGAGATTCAAACTTAAATTTATGGAGACATCTTAATGCTCTCGATGTAGAACCTTCAACTCCTTCTTCTTTCCATTTTCGGTGCAAGAATTGCACACTTTTAAAACGGTTTTTCTACACAATACAATTATGTTGTATCGATACAAAACATACTTTCATCACTAAATAATATATTTTTCCAATCTTCTTTGCTCCATAAACGTCTTGATTTACACCAATTGAATCTTATACGTTTTCGTTTTGCAGTCATGAGAGATTTTGTTTTCGGTATACGAGATTCAAACTTAAATTTATGGAGACATCTTAATGCTCTCGATGTAGAACCTTCAACTCCTGCTTCTTTCCATTTTCGGTGCAAGAATTGCACACTTTTAAAACGGTTTTTCTTAACTATACGCTTCAGTTTCCTGTCAGCTCTAGCAGAGGCGTTTGGTTTTCGGCGCTTATTCTGCCATTCCGGCGCTTATTCTGAAATTTTCCATTTTTTGAATATTGTGTTAGTATTTTACTAACGCTTGATTGCGAACAATGTAAATAATTCCCTATATAACATTGATTTTTACCGTGCCGATACAAATCAACCATACGAAGTTTAATAGATTCAGGAATATCCCCCACACGACCCATTTTAAGACGAAAAAGCAAACAAAATGTAAAAAGAACACTGATTTTAAAGAAAATTGCCTGAATTTAATCAATGATGCCACCAGTTGTGAATTGGTGACAATTAAAGGTGAATTATTGTGAAATATACTAATATTTTGAACCACTTGAATAAATATTGTAATATCTTGACTTTTCAAAATAGTTTTTTTAATTAATCTTTTCAGAAATGATATTATTTTTAAGATAATAAACAAGTTTAATCAACAATAAGTTCTTAATAAAAATATCGCTTGCATATTTGCATTAAAAGATGTTAAATTACCAAACGATATTTCCAGTTTGTGAAAAAAAAGTAATTATTCTAATATTTTGAATATGAGCTGTATATTTATTTATTGTGTATGAGGCCTCTACTAGAGCCATAAAGAATTTACCATTTGAGCCATTGATTTTGAAAATGGTTTATGTCCATTTTATGTTATTCCTAGATGATCATTTTCGAAATAAACGCATTTGAAATATAGTTGATCAAATTAAATGACTAGGAAGAAGTTTGTACTTGTAATTAAAAGATATTTGTTGTGAATTGATTGAAAGCATAATACTTTTGATAATTTGTAATAAGATTTAGCTTTAACTATTGCTTGGTGTTTTTCACAAAATACCCTACTTTCAAAATCAAAGACCAAAATCAAAACTCATTTCCTTATGATGCACATTTTGAAAAATCTGATTTTTTCCTGCGACAGCACTTGTATATGGGAGATTCTCAAAAGGTGGGATCATTAAACGTTAACAATATGTAATTTTTAAAATTTTCAAATTTAAGGCCAATTTTTATTTAATAGCATAGCATTTTGTCTATAGATATAATATATTAATATTTTTAATAGTATGTCTACAAAATTATACACAAATATTAAAAGACAGCAACTATGCTGGAAAATTAATTATTAAAGCATTTAATTAACAGTTGTGTACGTTACAAATTTTGGACATTTTTTCGCACGTACGTTGCAGATTTTGGACGTTGCGCTTAGTATTTAAAAAATTCTTAAGACTAAGAATGTAGTAAATGTGTCCTATAATTGTATGTGTATACATATATATATGTATAATTAACTTTTTGTTATCCAGTAATAATAATAATAATAAAATCAAATGCTTTGTCGCGTACGTTACTTTCGGACATAACAAAATACAGAAAAATTCTTTATAGAAAAGTCCTTCTATCTTCAAAAAAGCAATAAATCAGCCTGCCATCTCTTAACGAAATTATCAAAAAATCATCCGTTTCTTTTATGCATTCGTTGTTTACCATTAGAACCACCTGGAAAAAAGTTAAAACTCTTTTTCTTGGTGGTACATTGGAGCAGTTAACGTTATGAATGTCCGAAATTGGCCTTTTTAGCATAAAATAATAAAATTTTAAGATATTTATACAAAGCTTTTACAATAAATTATGTCATTTTCTGTCTCTGAATAGAATTAAAAACTCAGTGTAAAAAAAAAAAAATAAAATTAAGTCAATGATAATTAAAGTTATGTTTGAAAGGCTTAAAGTTATGACTTGATTTATTTTTACTATAAAACATGTAGGATATATTTTATTTAAATTACAGTTTTAAATATCAAACTGTTTATTGAGCCGAAGAAGAAAATCGGGAAGCTGAATTTTATGAGAATTATTTTTATTTAAGGGATGCTTATATAATTTTAAGTCTTTCTGCACCTTTTTAATTCTCTAAAAAATTCATAAATAGCTTAAACGGTTTATTATTATTATTACTATTATTTTACAGATTCAGAAAATTATAATACGGAAAATTTGCTTATATATTTTTTTTAAATATTTTAGGAGGGTTTCATAAATTAATCAATTATTAATATAAACAGTGAGTTAATGTAAAAAGAAGAGATATAAATGGCAAATTTCACTTAACACCTTTAAGTACGCAACATGTAAATACTTGTTCATCAAATAATCTGCAATCTTGCAATCTTGTTGATGTTCAGGAATTTGAGTTTAAGAGCTCTACCAGATACCCAAAATAACTTTATGACACATTTTCTTAATCATTTTTACACGTAAAGACATAAAACTAGCAGCTCTGATCTGAAGAGATTTTGAATCAAAATGACATTTCTATTTTTTGATAAATAAATTATTTATCGAGTTATAAGCAATTGTGGTCACGTGGCGACCGGTTTTTCTTTATCGCGGTGTTGCATCTCTACCAATTACCCAAAATAATAATCATAAAATTAGAAAAACCTGATGTCTTTGCCCGAAATGTTAACGTTTTATCCATTGAAAACACTGGTGTTGGAGAAAAATTTTAAAGTTTAAAAGATTTTAAACTTTGTAAGTTTAGGAAGAAGGAGAAAGGGTAATTTTATTTATTTATTTTTGTGGCGGGAGGGGGACGGTGATTAGTTATTTATCGACTCACAAATGAGGCAGAAAGAAAAATTACAGTTTTGAAGACCAAGTTTTGAATGGTAGGAAAGACCGGGGGAGAGGTAATTTCAGGTGGTGGGAGGATGTTAGATGATTATTTATTGTTATTGTCACAATAAGTAATAAATAGAGCAAAGAAAGTTTTAAAAATTAAAAACGTTTGAAGATTTTTAATTTTGTGAGTAGGGGGGGGGGGTGTAGTAAATTCATTAGATGACTTATTAACTATTGTTACTAAAGATTTAAAATTATACAGAAAAAAAATTCAAAATTAAAAACTTTAAAATTTTTGTGCTAGGAATAAGGGGGGGGGGGGCTAAAGGGAAAGCGGCCATATCAGATAGAGGGAGGATTTTAGATGATTAATTACTCATTATTACAATAAAAGAACAAACAGCAGAAAAAAGAATACTTTTAAAGATTTTAAACTTTATGAACAGGGGGAGGGGCAAAAGGGAAGAAGATTTTTTTTCAAAGGGGGGGGGGGGAGATTATTAGATGACTTGTTATTTATTTACTTTACTAAACATTTACCCATAGAACAAAAAAAATTATATTTAAAGACTAAATTTTGTGTGCTTGGTATCAGGGGGGGGGGGAGAGGAGGAGGGAAAACGTGAATTTCGGTGGGGAGGGAGGGAAAATATATATGATTATTATTTATTTATTGTTTTAATAAAATGACAGATATAGCAAAAACAAAGTTTTAAAAAATTGCAGTTTTAAAAATTTTAAACTATACTGGGCATTGTGAGAAGGGGGGGAGGGGGGTAGAGAGGGAAGCAAAATTTTGGGATATTAGGTAATATTAATATTTAGAATTGTAGCCTGTTTAAAGGCTTCTCTCTAGTCATTTGGACAGCTAATTTTCATTGCTGAGAATGGATGAATTGCATAAATTGTGCAATAACATTGGCGAGAGTAAGCTTTAGACCAGTTAAAAGGCTGTTCTCAAATCCAAAAGGGCAACTTCCTGACATAAGTTTTAATTTATTTTTGTTCGGAAATGCATGAAACTAGCTGGTGTTGTTGTTCAGAAACTATACTCTCCCCCCGGGATTGCACTTATACTCTAAAGCGAAAGCTGCGTTCCCGGGGCGGTCATCCCTGTTCAGAAACTATGTCAACGAGCTGTTTTTTCCATTTTTTTTGCAAACGCAATAGATCTTTCAGAAAAAAGTGCAAAAGGGGACATTTTGAACCGAATTTCCGCGCGAAAGTAGAAAAATCACTCAAGAGCGGGCGAAAAACGGTCTTGTCAAGTGATCGAAATCGTTTATAACTCAATGGGTAATTGATTGATCAAAAAATTAAACAAACAGTTCAATTCCAAATCGTTTCCATGGCCAGTCTTTCCAATTTTATATCTTTCCGTTAAAAAATAAATTTGTAAATGTGTCAAAACGTTTTACGCTTGTTGAGCAGAGCAGTTAAGAACAGCCTTAAGAATAGATTTTTCTAAAAGATGGCATAAAAAAATTGGAATTTCTTTGCATATTAGATGAAAAAAAAATATTAAAGCTTTGGACATGAAAAGCACATCCATTTTCGGTTTCACCCAGTGCGAAATATAAACTTAACCCATTAATGAAAAGTCTTCTTTACACTTCTTTTAACCCTTTGCGCTCCGGCGTCTCTTACACAGATATTTTATTGCATCGGCACCACATATTTAAAAGAAGTTTCCTTCAAATACACAATTTCAAAAATTCTATGATTAAATAAGTTACAATTTATTTTCCTTTATTACTGGTGCCAAAAATAAATTTCGCAAAGAAAGATGATGTCTCCGCAGCCGAGCCAACGGAGTGGTAAAGGTTATTTCTTCGATGCCAGTTTTTGCGACTTTGAATTATTTAATCACTCAAAACCCGAGACTAGATAATCTGAAAATGTCCAAACTAAAATACTGGTATTGAGATTTAAAAATTTTGTTCGCCTTGCATGGCAAGTTTTCTTGCCAACCGGCTTTAATGAGTTGAAAAGGAAATCTGCAGTTATTACTCTAGAATTATTTTATTTAAAAAAGCAATGTATAGCCTATAACAATGTTAAAATATAACCATTGTTAGTTTTATAAAAAAGGAAAGATGCGTTTGATACATAAATATATTTTTACATTAAAAAAGGGAAAACAATTTACGTAATTTTTTAATGAATGCTAGTTTATCTTTTTAAAATGCCTTCATATTTCTCACCTTTAAAATAATTTTATTTTTTATTATTGAAAGAATACAAGTTTAGCTTCAAAATTTAGGTCATTATAGTTTTTATTTAGACATTATTCATGTAAGTCATAATAATAATTATTTTATGCATATATATGTGAAAGGATAACAAATTTTTAAAACTCAAAATTGAAATTAAATTTCAAAAATTTAAATTAAAATCCGAAGTCTCTTTTTTCCAACTTTAAATCTCATTCTAAAATCAGTTTAACTCCTTGTAACTTTGTTTCCCAGCAATACATCTTATTATTTTCAGATATTATTTTCGGTGGATCTTTAATATTAAAACAGCTGAGTTACAAATTTTGTAGCTGTTTGTGGTTAGCTGATTCCCAGGCTGACAAAACCCAGTTCTGGCATCTGAGCCTGAATAATCAATCAAAAACTAATCAACCAATTAAAGAAGTGTTCCTCCCAAGTTTACAACTGTGCCCTTTGCTGGAAAATATGATAAACCCCAAGATATTAGCTAAGACGCGGGACAAAAAGTGGAGATTTTGCAGATTTGAGATGCCTGTAAAATAGTGCTACACAACCTTTTTGCCAAAAAATCGTTTACCACCACAAAAAATTTAAAAGTAACATCTGAATTATTTAATAGCAAAGTTTCTGTCAGTTAATTAGAAAAATTTTTCTGGATAAAAATACTGGTACATTTGGTGGCCGTGGGCCACAGGTTGTGCACCCCTACTGTAAAACCTACGGCTATGTAACTCCTGTAAATCAAAGTAAATGGCTCGCGGGACCTCTGATCGGAATCGCGAATGGGACTGTAAGACAGAAAAGAGAAATAAACGAGTTCGATCCACCAAGAGGTTGTCGAGTCAAATTATTAACCCCAAGTTCTGTCGACCCGTCACCCTTGCACAGAAAAACCGGCTGTACAGTCACCAGCCCACCTGCCGGGAAGTGAACTGGTCGCGATCTCTTTTACAGGGCCAGGACGCGCATTATTACACACACACACACATATATATATATATATATATGTACAATAAGAATAATAAGCTTACATGGCTAATTTATGTACGGGTTTATTTGTATGTAGTCCATCAATTTTTGAGAAACACACGCATATTTATAACTTAAAATTAATAAAAATATATATTTAATTTTTTGAAAATTTCAAAACAACGGGTTTGTTAAAACCTTTCTTTTCAGTTTTGTGGCAGTGGACTACATAATTTTTAAAACAGCAAGCTTTAAAATTTCTTACCAGCTTTAACCCCTTGAGGGGCGGTGGGATAAAATATATCCCACCCAATTTAAACAAGATTCTCTCCAGAAAATTTTAATTAAATTTTATATTTTTAACTTTGGAGGAAAACCGGAGAAGAATTGCATTTCCTTATTTAAAAATAAAATTTTTCGATTATTCCGGTGAGAATTCAATATTTAGAGACATTTTTGCTTGCCCCTCAAGGGGTTAAAATAATTCCTTTTAAAATTTCTGGCAAACGAAAAATAAAAAGTGATATTTAAATAAATCTTTATTAAAATAACGTAAAAAAAGAAGACCATTTTGATTGAAAGATTATTATTACAAAAAGACAAAGATTATTAGAAACCAATTTTACAATATTACAAAAAGAAAAGATTATTACACAAAATTAAATTATAATTTTGTCAGGCATCTTTTTCATCACTAACATAAAAATCTACTCCCACCACATTTCGGTAAAATTTTCTTATTATTAGTTTTTTCCAACAGAACGAAGACCTCACACCCCGTCACATATACATAATTGTCCCTTGAGCATAATCTTTTGAGTGAGATGTTTATTTTCGTGTTTCACGTTCACGAACACATTCTGCAAAACGCATTTGGTGCAGAAAAAGGAATTAGATTAATCCTTACCGGCGCGGAGTAATTCTGTTTATAAACTGATGAAATAATGGACTGACACCGCAATTTATAAATGAATTTATTAGAAAATGAGAACTTGCTTATTTTTATGTACATTATAATAGGGAAATTTTAGTTAAATATTCTTGGTGTCGTTTGTCAGTTTTGGAATTAAAATTAGGTGTCCTTTTTTAAGGACACCGCGCCGGAAAGGGTTAAATATTTTATTCTGCAATGTTAGAAAAATATGTCATAATTTCTCAATGTCAAATAATGATATTCAGTAATGACAGGAAAATATATCATTTAATGTGAAAAATATTCAGAGTTGTTGGGAAATAGAGTTGTTTGCTCAACATTTCTAAGTACCAAAAAATAATATTCCTGGAATCTCTTTTTAGGGGTGCGGGTTGAGCTGTCTTTTAACGTTGGCCAATATTACTTTATGATATTTGCCAATATTTCATGTTGATATTGGTCGATATCTTTGTGCTACCAGGGGACTTTTCTCGATTTTTCTCGCCTAAATTAACCCTTTCGGGACGGGTGATGTATACATGCATCTTCGAAAGGTGCAAGTGCAATTTGTTTATTGCACTAGTAATAAATAAATGTAATATTTGTCTTTTCTTTTTTTAAAATAAAGTACTGTTTGGTATTTTACAAGTAAAGAAAACTGTTTAAAAAAAGCGGTGCGATTCAAACAAAATTTCTGTAAGTGATGCCTTCTCGAAAGGATTAAATAATTAAATAGAGGGAAAACTCAAGAAGCAAACTGAAAGTGTAAACTTTAAGACTAACTCGACAAAATCATGTTTCACTATACTCTTTCGATTGTTACTATTGTTACTTACTTAGATTGTTTTCATTATTAGACTAAAGCGTCGCTTCCTGGCGAGATTATTGATTATATTGATACCCCGGTGTTAAGTTTTGAAAATCTATTTTCATTATATTTTACATTTTAATTTTAGGTAGATTTCATAAGAAATATTAGGGGTACCGGAAAATTCTGTCCCATAATATTTTTTCACGCCTATTTTTTTTTTTTTTTTAATTCTGATTTCTTCATTGGCACCACTTTTTTGAATGGTAAAATTCCGAGAGTTTTCACATTTCACATTACGGTGAAAACAATGGGATTTTTACTATTTGGGAAAAGAAGTGAAATATGCCAATGAAAAAATCTGAATTTTAAAAAAGTAGGCGTGAACGAACATTATGCGACAGAATTTTCCGGTACCCCTATTACTACCTTTTGCAGTCGTTACCACGGTGGGACTTTTGAAAAATTCTTTCATAACTTTTCATTCTATGACGCCAGGAACCCAAAACCACCCCCATCTAAAAAGTTGATATATATATATGTATATATGAGGCATTCTCACAAAATTTTTAATTTTCAGAAATAAAAATTCGGTGAAATTAAATTTAATAAAATAACATTTTAAACTGATAGATGAACGTCTTAATGATTCAAAATAAAGCAAAAATGGTTAGCAGCGAAATTTTTTTATTTAACCGAGGTTTAAGTTTAACTTGTGAGTTTAATTTTCCTTACCATTTTATCACTAAATATTTCTTAATTTACAATTAAAATCATTTCCATATTGTTATGTTGCTGTATTCTGTCTCCCATTGTAATATACCTCTGTGCCAAATTTAGTTGTCACACAGTGAATAGTTCATCAGTTTTCACAGATTTTATGTTTGTGATCTTAATTTTGGACATGAGTGTAGAATAGAATACGTAATTTCTAAGAAGGAATTTTCTTTTTTTTATATAGGGTAAAGTGGGGACAGATGCCGCAGTTTTACTTTTCTTCTTGTAAAATGTACAATAAAGCGAAAAACAACAAACAAAGTACCAGAAATCTTTAATCAAACCCTTTAGAATCTAATTTCAATGTTAAACAAGTTAAAATCCTCATAAGAAAGTAGTCATAATTATTTACCCAAATGTCATTTTTAATATAATTTTTTATGTGCTGGGTAAGATGCCGCATGGAGAAAAAAAACTAGGCTGTTTATTTTTTTTTTCAAGCAAATCTCATTTTTGTTTTCTCAAACAACTTAAAATGAAAATAAATAACAGTAAACTTACAAAAATTATATGTATCACTAAATTGTGAAAAGTTTAACGAAAATGCAAAAGTGTAAGTTCAAAAAATAAAACTTAAGACGAAAACTGAAAATGAAATAAAAACATTTGAATTTACATGAACGAATAGCATAATTACTGGAAACAATAGACAGCATAATTACAAAAAGATATAAATAACTGGTTTACATCCAGGCGAATATTGCAGTTTGCACTTAATGTAAGTATTAGTACTATTTTATTTAGGCCCTAGTCTGTTTATTTTTGGACTTTTTTCTCATTCTTTGATTTTATATTTCCGTTCGCACACAATCACACCACACTTCTCGTTGCAAAAGTAAAGTGAGCCTTTTTAATGCAGCTGTCGATTGAATTTGATGCCTGTTCGTTTTAGACTTTGTTTCTTGATAAGACTCCAAACACTCAGCCCATTCAGAGTCATCAAACTCCAATCCAATACTGCCATCAGAATCCATAACAGGAACAACTTACTCATTGCTGGAAGATGACTCAGATTTTAGTTTTTTCCTCAAGTAAGGTGTTTTCAAGTGGATCTTTCCCTTCCTTCTTTTACACATTTTAGTTTCGCCTAGCTGACTTTCTCTGACGCTTTCTAGTTTATTTTGCTTTTCATCTCCTTCTTCTTTTTTCTTGTTTATAAACTATGTGCTTGTACTATTTGCATCCTTTTGCTTTCTCTTACTTGGCTCTATAGGCTTTTTGATCATTGGGATAGGAGATATTTTGTTTAACAGTTTAGATGATGAGAATTGTAAGCGGCCTACATTTTCCTTATTCATGCATCGTGAACCAAGGTTGTTGCTGAGAATATTTTGATAAGTAGCAGAATACGCTAATATACGTTCATTTAAATGTAAGTTCTACTTAAATCGCAGTGATGAATTTGCTGATTGGAAAAACAAAAATATATTTTGCGGCATTTGTCCCTCAACCTCGGTGCGGCTTCTGTCCAATAGTGGCGGGTAAGATGCTTTGCCACCATTTTGTGTAATGTAAGTGAAGCGAGAGAAAGGTAAGAACATGTCTATATTCTACGAGGATCTAGTCTACAGTTGCAACCGGTTTTGGGATGAAATTTCTGTTTATTTGGCTTGAAATATGTAATAAAACTTTAATAGGTTAGTTTTAGCAACTTACCACGAAGGTTCGGGCCATAAAAACTGGCATAAATATGAAATACTGACTATTAAGCAGTGGAAACACATACAACACAGCATACATCACAGAGGAGCACTGCGAACTTCTTAAATTGGTCTAAGGAGCGCTAGTGTCGCCCACACAATCTCTGCGGCATCTATCCCTCCGCGGCGTCCGTCCCCACTTTACTCTACATGAATAAATAAAATTTTGAATGTAAGACAGATTTGTCGCGAGCAAACCTAAGCACCAAAACCAAAAACTGATATAAAAATTGAATCAATTTTATCTCCCTCTCCCACACAATAAAACAGAATGCAAAAGCTTGGAGATAGAATGAAAGGAATGGGTAATTTAGGCTTCGGTGTTTCGGAACGCTGTAGCAATGAGCTCCGGAGCTCTTTATTTATGACCTCCAGTGAATTCCGACCAATATTTAAATATTTACTAAAAATAAAGAAGTACCGGAGATGATCCTCGATGGGCTCCGGCGCAAATTAAGCTCTGCATCGTGAATGTTGAATATGTCGGAGATATGCATTTTCTTCTCTGTATTTCAGGCGCGATAAAACGTCACAAGGGTGACGTAACATTTTCGTCTCTTTTGCTAAGTGGAGTGATCAATCACGATGAGGAGAGGAGTTCTGCACACTGTAGAAATGTTTTCACTCCGGGACTAACTCCGGAGAGTTTAAATGCTGTGGTAGATTTAAAGGGCAGCCCGGTATTGGGTTTTTTTTGGACAGGTAGTTTTAGATTCTAGCGTAAGAAGAAGAAAGGGATGCTCGATATTACTTGTCTTCTTAATAATGATAGAAGTTGTACTTGGATAAATGTTAACCGCTAAGAATTTAGTTTAAAGTTTAGCCAATAAAGAACTTGGCATTTATACCGTAGTGGACTTTTTTCTATAAATCATACTTTATTGTTAAAACACATTACGACTAATATATGCTAATTACGACATACATTACGACTAATTAAAACACATTACGACTAATGTCAAAATAGGAGAAAACCTAAGTAACAGCATATGTAAATAAACAGTTGAACTTAAACAGTACATACTAAATCAGAAAAGAAAATAATACAAATAAAAAACTTACTTAAATATGTATATTGAAATGTCATTTATTGCAATATCTTAAACTTTTATGACATTTGGAATTACGCAAGAATCCTTTACTTTTACAACTGCATTTATTTGTGGAAAAATGCCTTTTGCAAGGCAGCGTGCATAGCCTTGCCCCCCACTTCTCGAATTAGCTGCAGCTGTTTCTCTCAGCAGCATTTATCAAGAAGAAATCTCATTTATCGAAAGTAACCTTTCTTTACAAATTACGAAATGATTACGGGTACAAAGCTGCGTGAGGGTACCATTTTTATTTGCTAGTTTATAAAAGTTGGAGTTTTCTATTCCAGTATCAACTATCCAACACGTTTTGGCCATCTGTGCGAACACGGTCGACAACCGGGACTTGTATCCGTACTGTAATACCAATTTGAGCAGGAGGAAACTTTTTTTATTGAGGTTCGTAACATTTTCTTTGCTTGCAGTAAAAAATTCTCTTTCGCGGCCGCTCATTTTATAGAAATGAACTCGTGTTGTTCAGTCAGGGCTTTATATCAAGATGTGGTAGGTGCATGTCCTTTCCAATATTTTTCTTTGGAATATGGTGACCGGTATGGCAAATGCTCAAATTTTCTTCAAAAGTATTAGCAGTTTCTTCTAGTTGTTTTTCGGTTTCAACAGTATTAGCAAATTCTTCGAGTTGTTCTTCTGTTTCAATATTTGCGATTTATTCTCTAGGCAAAAAGGCGACGCTATGCCTCTTTTTGGTTTAACGCCAAACATGGCTTCATAAGGATTTTGGCGTATTCCTTCGTGGTATGTAGTGTTCTTGGAAAATCGAACAAAGAGCAAACCATCTGACCATTTATCTGTATCGTTATCGTTCATCCGTGCAGTTAACCCTAGAACACCCGGAAGGAGTCGATCCGACTCTGACCATATAATTAAAAGTCAACTGGAACCAGAAATTCTTTCATAAAGTAAGTTAAATTTAAACCACGCAGATTTACGTTAAATAAAGCAGTCAAATAATTCTAAATAAAAATCCTGGTGTCAAATATTTTTATGAAACTTGAGCAAAATTTCCGGGCGTTCTAGTGGTAACATATTCTGTATATCTTGATTAGCCCTTTCAACTGAGCCTTGTGTTTGACTATGACGAGGTTTTCAATGAACTATCTTAACATCTTTCCACATAGCGCATAGTTTGGATATGACTTGATTACTGAATTCCCTACCATTATCTGATTGCAATATAGCTGGAGCACCAAATGTTAAAAATATTCGAAGAACGTGGTACGCTACTTCTTCAGCTGTCTCATACTTCAATGGTCGTAACTGGACAAACTTAGCTAAATGATCTTGATACACCATTATGAACTTATATTCGCTATCCCTGTGCGACACCAGGTCTATCAGATCAACTTGACATCCTGACTCAGAACTGACCTTTGGTTTCACAATGATACCTTTTTTAGGTGCACCATGTTTCATTTGAGATTTTTTGCATAAATTTAAATACAACTTTACAACTTCATATGTAATGTTTTTTTTATTTAATTTGCAAATCTCCAAGCATATGTGTTCATTATTCGTGGCCTATCCTAGTATGAGTTTAACCTTCCGTCTACCAGACGGGTCCATTGGACCCGACATGTACATTCAAAATATTTATTCAAACCAGAAATTTCTTCAAAACAAACTAAATGTATAAATCAGACAATAATAAGTTAAATAAACAAATTAAATAGTTTTAAGTAAAAATTCTGGTGTAGAATGTTTTTATAAAACTTGAGTAAAATTTCCGGTAGTTCTAGGGTTAAATAGTACGCTGAATAATTCATCATTGGTAACATATTACTGAACATTCGTTTCTCCTGTTTTTAATGGTAGAATTAACTTCTCTTCATCATTTATTTTTAAAACGTGAAAACCTTGTAATCGTCTGTAACGCGAAGGTATGATATACTTAGTTTTAGCAGAAATCACTTCAGAAAGTATTTTAATGTACTTTTCTTAAGAAAAATACAAACAATTGTGTTCTCGTTTCCTTGCAATTAATGCATCTAACTTTTCAAAGAAAATATCAAACTTTGCATAAGACAGACAAAGCTGACTGATTCGCGGCAGAACAAAGAATTTTTATATAGACTGTCGCCTCTCTGTTGACCTCGGCTTCTCTTTTCGAGCTCTACCAGAGCATATCTGTGCTTGTCGACATAGACCGTTGATGGTCCTAATTTACAAGAATATAATCAAGTATTCGGTCTTTCTCTCTATATATACAGGAGGATTTTGTTTAAAGTCGCGAAAGTAAAATCCTATAACAAAAGAACCACTGATCCAAATGACCTGAAATTTCACCAGTATGCTCCCAAAGCAATGGGAATTTATCGCACCGACAAATGGCGCTACATATGTAGTAAATTCGGGGGACGATCTTACGCACGACACATGCACAGTGGCAATAAAAATCTGAAGCACGCACACCTCGTGTTCATTATTCTGATCTCAATCCCTGCGATTTTTGACTCTGGGGGTACCCAAGAATGCTGAGTATTGTGATGGTGTTACAAACTTAGCTGACCTGAAAACACGCATTGTGTACCAGATCCACAGCATCCAGCCTTGTTGTGGAACATGCGGTTTCACGTTTCCAACTCGTAGCTGAAAACGGGGGACAGCACACTGAAAATCTCTTGTGTTAATCGTGCAGTTCCGTATGAATGCTTTGTTCCATATTTTTATTTCGTTCTGTTTCTGCGAAGGTGTTCGCAGTATCTTTACCCAATTACTGCATTCTGTATGTTTTTGATATGCGTAATAAAGTTTCCTTTTTCTTGAAGTACCGTCCATTATTTTCCTCCCACTGACGATATTCTTTGTTTCTGTTAACTTACAGCGCCATCTGTTGGTGCGATTTTAAGTTTTTTTAACCACACGAAAAAAATTCCCATTGCTTTGGGAGCATACTGGTGAAATTTCAGGTGATTTGGATCAGTGGTTCTTTTGTTATAGGGTTTTACTTTCACGACTTTAAAAAAAATCACCTTGTATATTTTTTCAATAACAGAAAATGAGTTTGAGGAACGATGTTATTGTTAGTATTAGAGGATTCAGAAAACATTTCAGTGAAGATTAAATTTTTTTTTAAATATCGTTTTTGGCTGAAAGGTTAAAATATCTTTTTTTGCTTTTCCAGAATACTGCTGAGTTTTTCTGTAACTTACGAACAGTAGGTGGTTTCGAGTTCGGCTTTGGTTTTTCTTATTGGGATAAATATTACTTATTTAATATAAAAATTTCAAAAGTGTACTTAACACTATTTTCGAATAGTAATTTCAGAAAATATCTCAAATTCCTGCTTATATCCACCATCCACTTGACTAATATATGTACGAATAGAGTTCGCCACCTGGGTGTTAAGAATAGAGTGTTAAGAGTAATTAAGAGTATTAAGAAGAGTTGGAGTGTTAAGAATAGAGTGTTCCCTGGTGGTGCAATGTGGAACTAAAAGATTCGAGATTGTTTTTTTTTCACAAGAATTAGCACTGCGTACGCAGCACGCCTGCCAAATGGTGCGCAGGCAGCGGGGACCCGATTCGATCGTTCGGTTCGAGACCGGGGTCTTTTATCAGATTTTGCAGTACAAATTTCAGGTTCATTCAGATATATATATATATATATATATATATTTATATATATATATATTTATATATACTTATATATATATATATATATAAGTTTCCATTTTCTTGTGATATCTTTACATTCTGTTTTTCGATGTTTCTCCTTCTACTTTTTTCTAATATGTGCATTTTGAAACATGCATTTTCTAATATGTGCAATTGATACATAATTTCTATTGTACCCTCACCCCGCGCCTGACAAAAAGTAAAATAAAATGTTGCTGTGCACCATGTCAAAAAAAAAAAAAAAAAAAAAAAAAAAAAAAAAAAAAAAAGCCTTTAGAAGTTTTATTTTTGGATTTGATGTTAGTTCTTCTGTTGATATGTTTAAAATTTGTCTTTACGTAGGTTCTGACAAAAAAAAGAATATATCAGTTTAGTATGTTTCATGTTAAATTATCTATTTTAAAAACTCTATAAGGAAATAGAGGCCATCAATAAAAAAATGGATTTACTTTACAATTTTTATTTGGGACAAACATATATTACCATATTCTATGATACAATCTCTACTTTTACTACCTTAAAAGATATTTACAATGTATGAAGACTTTTATTTTTTTATTGTATCAGTATTTCTTTATCCGTTTGATGGAAACCATGTTAAACTTCGGTGCCAAAGAGATGCAACAAGAAATGAACCTATTATCTTTCTAACGAAAGGAAAAGACTTTGAGGAGAATTTTTGACTTTAAGCCAAAAGTGAAGAAGTCATCAGTTACTTTGCTTTTTTTTTTTTTCAAAATAAAAATAAAAATAAAAATAAATCTATTGCGGTTTTGCTTATAACTAACTTTGCTTCAGAAGTATTTTCAAATAATTTTTTTGCAAATCTTTTTTAACCATTTGGAAAAATGGTAATTGTCCTCGGTCAGGGTAGGAAATCAAAAACATATCTGAAACGTTTTATTAGTTGAATCCCGCATTTTATTCGTTTTCTGATTGGTCTATACAGTAATCTGTATTTTCCCTTTACTTTCAACAGAGATGGATACTTCTGTTGCCACTATGACAAAAAAAGTAATAAAAACTACAAAAAAAATTAATAACTCAGAATCAAACTGAGATACAGCTTTCAAACAAATTTCAATTATAAATGCACTTTTTTCTCTATACGACGATATAAAAAGTATTATTGTGGGACGTTTAGAAGTTTAAAAATGAAATTTCATTTAAAATTGATCCAGGAATATTAATGTTTAATCCATGGCGTACGTAATGTATGACCAGCTCCGTAGAAGTTTAAAAATTTACAGTACCGAAAATTGTAAAGCTGAAATTTCTTTTAAAATTTGTTCATGATGGGTCCAGGAATGTTAATGTTTAATCCATGGCGTACGTAATGTATGATCAACTCCGTGCAATGTTTTATGTCTTAAATTTTGGTCTTTGAAAAAATCATTTTCCAAATGGTCGTGTAATTTATTAAATTGCTTTTTTTTCTAAATTTTCCTATAAAAACTAAATTGATTTTATGACTTATTGTTATTAGATTTTGAATTTGCCATGAACACATTGAAGACATGCAATTTAGAAAGATGATCTGCTTTATCCTAGATGTATGCTAGGGTACTGTTGATTTGGATGAGGATTTCGCAAAAGAACTAACGTGTAGTTAATTTTTAACACTTTCCAACAAAGTTGAAAAGTGTTTATGAACTCGGTTTGTTTGTCCGTCTGTCCGAATGTTCACGATCTAACTCACGTAAATATACTCGGAGTTTCGTGCAATTGAAATATGTTACTGATGCTTACCATGGCATGTTCGATATGGTATATGAAGTGTGTAGCATTAATAGTTCATTAACAGGGGCACTCAAAAGAATTCTATTACATTATAGTATATGGAAAAAATCGTTTGCAGAGTATTTTAATGACATTACGCAAATTCAAATGTATTGAAACGGATACAAATCACTGAATTTCAATACGAGATGATTACAGTAGAATAAGGTATTCATAGCATTTGTCGTTCATTTACAAAGCCACGTGAAAGAAATCGGTTATAGTACTGTCTTTGAATAATAACTGCAGGAAGTGCATTTTCAATTTCGGTATGAGTTTTTAACTCATTTTTTGTATATTACTCATTGTATATAAATTCTACACCTCGTATACAGGGCTGCACAAAAGAATGCACGTTCCATTCTCCTTATTATCGGAAATGGTTGAAGGGGAATTTTCAACTGGGGCACGCATTTCCTCACCGGACTAAATTTTTGCATGTATATAGTTAATAGATACAAATATATATATCATATACAGGGCTCTTCAAAGAACTCAAAAAAATTTCCGATTGTAGATGAGAACAGATGAAATTAGGTTTTCAAATGTGTTATGAGTTTCCATATGGTTGAATTAGGCATAATATTTTAAATTATTAAACGGTGTAGTTTTGTTACATTATTCTGAATGTGTTGGAAAATGTTTCATAATCTATGCTCTACATATGAATTTTTCTTCTTGTTTATTTTCATAAGAATCTCAGCAATAGTTGGAATACTGCTGGAAATGTCACAAGATTCATAAAGCTGCTGAATCATGGGAGTTGGCCTAATTTTTGTAATATTCTTTGTTTTATTTTTTTTTAACTTTCTTATCCGCTGGGAAATATTTTGGTATAACTTTGGTGTAGCTTTTTCTAAATCGGAGATTTTAAGGGCAACCTATTGGAAAGGCTCTGTAATCTGAAACATTTCGGAAATTTTCTGAAACACTCTGGGAAAGCTTTCAGATTTCAATACTTAGAAAGGTGGTTACCGTCACATCCTACATATTTAGAATTAAATCACATCCTACATATTTAAATAATGCTTATTTTCTTTCCTGTTGCCATATCTGAAAAATGAAATAGAAGAAATATTAAGTGCAGTAGCTGGCAAAAGTTTTGAGAGGATATGTTTTTGTGTACTAACTTTTCTGTAAGCAAAATTTCTTAATGTAAATTAGTTATTTGTAGCTTTAGTCATCCTACATGGTGCGCCACTAATGATATGTGCGAAAATTGTTAATTTAAACAATACCAAAAGTGAATTTGAAAAACTGAAGGCAGTTTTAAGACGATCTGATAAAATTCAAGTTTTTAATATTTGATTTAAATGCATGTGATATTGTCACACACATACAAGGGATCCGCTAGTTGAGTGGCTAGAGCAGAGGAATTCCACGCAGAAGATGTCGGCTCAAATCTCGCCCCTGGCTTTTAAATTACATTTTTGTTACTTTGTATGCGAAACTCACTTGCTTAATCCTTAAAGCATTAGAATTCTATATCGTACGTGAAAATCTTAATGTTAGTGTCTGTATCAGTTTCAGTATGAAAGCAGGTAAAAATATGCTTTTGGCTACCCGTCTTTTAATTATTAATGAAGCGGCGGAAAATGTCATATTCTGATAGCTCCAGCATGTAGGGAATTCCAAAATCAATTGTTGACCACATAGAAATGAAGTGGAAGAATGTTAAAGATGTGGACGATCTTCCAAGATTAGGAGACCAAGAAAAACGACTCAACGTCAAGACGCGCGTTGATCTGAAGGATGTCGGTCACTGAACTAAACAAGAATGCTGCTGAATTTATGTAAGGAGATGGCCACCGAACTTTCACAGTGAGTAAGGACACCATAAGACGTCATCTGGATGCCACTGGAGTGTATGCTGTGCACGGGTCCCTGAAAAAAAAGCCTCTTATCTAGGCAAAAAATAGAAAAATCCGACTAATATTCTCTAAGGAGCACGGAACGTGGACAACCTAAGATTGGGAAAAGGTTCTCTGGAGCGATGAATCCAAATTCAAGTTGTTTGGAAATGATGGACGACGTTATATTTGTTGTCGAAAAGGCACCAGAATAGATCCCCGGTACCAACGTCCAACAGTGAAGCACGGAATCGGATCAGTAATGGTCTGGGGAGACTTCCATTATCATGACTTTGTCCCCCTACTCTACATCGATGGGATTGTGGATCAAAATGTTTATAAAATCATTTTAGATGAAGACATGATGCCTTATGCTCGTAAATAGATGCCTCGTGGATGGATGTTTCAGCAGGATAATGATTCTAAGCACACCTCCAAAATGGTGACAAATTGGTTTACAGCAAAGAAAATTAAAGTTTTGGACTATACTTAATCAATTGAATATAATTGGGACATCGGATCATCGGAAGAAAAGTTGGGACACGGAAGTATTCTTCAAAGGGAGAACTCTTTCGGGATCTTCAATCGAAATGACCGAAAATCCCTAGGTCCACATTAGAAAGCCTTGTTAATGCCATGCCCAGACGATGTACCGCAGTCCTCAAAGCAAAAGGATATGCAACTAAATGTTAAATATTGACGTATTTCATTACATGAAGACGCTTAATTTCTATAAAAGTTTAGAAAAACTGAATCGTCTCATAACTTTTGCTTGGGTAATTTTGCGAATTTCTGAATTATTTTTAATTCCTGCTTATGTCTCAATTGTTCTAATGTTGCATTTCGTTGAGCTTTAAAAGGGATACAAATTATTAATTTACATCATTAAGAAAATTTGCTCACAGAAAAAGTTAGAACAGAAAAAGATATCGTCTCTAAATTTTTGCCAGCTACTGTATATTTAAATGAATTCACTAGATCTCGCTTTTTATCAAACGTATATCAAAGTCGTGAATTTTGAATAATCCAGCCCACTGGCGTTCCTTATGTCTGAGTATATCGGAATTGCAATAATATAAATAGATTAACAAATTCAAAGTCATATTTATAATGATATAAATGGTATTTTTTTAAAATAAAAATAAATGTGCACTGTTTTAATTCTTTTTTTTACTTAAAGTATTTAACTCTTTGTAAATCTTATCCTTACAGTTATAAAGCAGGCTTTTAAAAAAAGCATAAAATAAAAAAAAAATCTGTAAATTGTAAGGAAAGTCCGAGTTTAAATTTCTTAATTTTGCTTTTAAAAAATAAACTTTTTAAATTTTTAGAGAATTTTCCTCTATAGAATTATTCGATAATAAGTCATCAATGTATTATAAAATACTACAAAAAAGAAATTGTTGAATGGATACTGAGTCGCATTAAAGAAAGGAATTGCAACCATTTCCCCTTATATGATCAATTTATTTTGAAAATGGGGCAAACCAAGTTATGTGATTGCCAGATTCTTAATGGTTTGCATTTGAATGGGCTGAACAGTTTAAGAGGCTACTTCAGACACACGAAAACACACAGTCGCCAATGTTAATCATATGGCAGAATTTTTAACGATATCTCGTTTGAATTTAAAGATTTTTTTAAAAGATTTTTTTTTTTCGTTGGATTGCTGAGATCGATTTCTACAAATTCCGTTTTTTAATTTATCGATTTTTTTACTAGGATAGTTTTTTTTATTAGGATACTTTAATTTTCGGAACCGGTTTCGCAATTTAAACTATTACTATAAAAAAAACCTTGCAGATAAAATAGAAAAAACAAACAAAATAAAAAAAACGGTCTTTGTAGAAATCGACATCAGCTATCAAATGAAAAAAAAATTACTTAAAAATATTGAAATGGTAACGAGATATCTTTAAAAATATTTTAATAGGATTTAGATTAGCTATCGAGTGTTTACACGTGAGTGAAGTAGCCCCTTAAGTCTTCTTAGTTTAGGGTTCCTGGGCATCCTAGTTGACGCCAATTTAAAGCGGACTTGTTTCATTTTCTGTTAGCAAAATTTAATTATAACTATGCCGCGTCTATTGCACAGTACGTTTCGCGCGCTTACATTTAGATAAAAGAAGAATGGTTAACGTAGTCTGCCCAATGTCTTAAATTATTACACTATAAGGTAAGTTAAAGTTCTTACCTGTTAATTTCCACCTCAGTAATTCCCCGTTTCTATGGCCTAATTAAGTCCATGTTAATATGTATTTTCATTTGATTGTGTTTTCATTATAGTGTTTTGTTTATAGATCCACTTGGTTGGCTCATTTGTTTATAGATCCACTTGGCTATCTGATTTCTTCACTAGAACTGTGAGAATAAAAATTGTGTTAAATAATCTTTATGACACATGAAGCTGATGAGGCTGATGTGTAGTTATTAAATTATATTAAGATTTAAGAAATTATATATTAAGTATTGAATTTTATGGTGTTTAAGTTTATAGATAATAACATGTTACTTTAGATAACAACATGCACTATATGACAGCGATTTATTTTTACAACATTTTTCTTCAATAAATGGGGAGCATAATAATAATGAGTCAGTAGAGTTTTTTTAGTTCTATTCGGTAAATCACGCCATATTGCATGCATCACATCTTGGGAAAACAGCCTTATTTCATTTATTGCTAATTACCGTTTATATTTAGAAAAGCACAATTTCATTTCGATTTTGCAACACTTGAAGATTATGAGCTTGTATTGATTTATAGTCTGATTTTATTCATATGAGAAGTTGGAAATGTTATTGTAAGGAATAATTAATGTCACAATTCACTGTTCTCACGCTTTTTTGATCATCTGATGGTGATTATATTTTCAATACCCTTCCTTAACTAACTCAATGGATAATGTAGCAGTAGCATGGATTCTCTCTGTTTTATCAGTTGACAATTGGATATGGGTTTAGTAAGAGAATCGGCAATCATTTCTTCTGTTGGACAGCATGGTAGTTCTAGTATGCCATCTTCCTTTAGTTGTTTTATGGCATGGTTTCTCGAGTCGATATGCTTGGTCCGTTTTGAGAATTTTTCATTCTCAACCATTTTTATGCAGCTTTGAATTATCTTCGTAGAGCGCTATAGTCTTTTTCTGACCTAAATCTAACTCCGTTAACAGTTTAATCAACCAGGTAATTTACTGGTCTGCACTAGAAGCTGAAACGAATTCTGTGTCTGCAAAGGAGAAAGCAATGCCATTTTGCTTCTTAGTGTACCATTGTTTGGGACTATTTCTCAGCATAAATATATTGACAGATATATATATCCGGTAAATGTCGGTTTGTGTTCTGTATTTGTTGTTAGGTTCAAAATCACCCGCTACACGGCATTCCAATCTTTTCACGGGAAGTTTCGCACCTTCTACTTAATATGTTTGCAGCGGCCGATATGTCAGGGCGTGTAGTGTTTGCTGCGTAAAGTAGTGAGCCGACCGCTTGTCGGAACTTTGTATTGTTTGGTAACAAATTTTCACCATCCTCTAATTTGTAAAACCAGGATAAACTGGAGTGCCTACCGGTTTTGCGTTTTATAGCTTAAGGTCTCTTGCGAGTTCTTCTATTTTTAATCTTTGATGCAGTGTGTACCCCTCCCCTCTTTTGTTTAATTTCCAAAACAGTGCGCAACATTTCTAAGGTCTTTCAATTCATATTCATCTTTTTATTACTGTTTCTATCGTTTGATTTTCACCAACGATTAATATATCGTCGGCATATACGATTATATGAGTAGAACTTTTGTTTTCTTTTCGCATATATAGACACGAGTCCACGGTACTTTGCTCAAAGTTCAGTTTTGTTAGGGTCTGTTCAATCCTTTTGTGCGAAGTTCTGGCTACCTCCTTGAGACCGTAGATTGGTTTGTAAGTTTACAGACTTTATTTTCTGAATTTTTCTCTATGTAGTCTTCCGGCTGATTCATGTATACTTCTTCTTCTAGCTCGCCATAGAGAAAAACTGTGTCTGCGATATGCGGCTGCTACTAAAAATGTTCGAGCCGTTGTTTGTGAGACTACGAGGGCAAAAGTCTCATAATAATTTTCTCCGTATTTTTGATTGTAGCCCTTGGCTACCAGATGTGCTGTATATTTTTTAATGTTCCCGTAACTGTCTAATTTCTTTTTAAATGTCCACTTGCAACCTATAACCTTTTTATTTTAACACAATCAAACTGATTGGTAAAGATATCATACGAAATGAATATTTCCAACTGAGCGAAAAAATGCTGGCTGGTTGTCGACCCAGTTAGCTTAAATGGAAAAGCATTGGCCTTGTAAGCCAAGGATCTGGGTTCGATTCCCAGCCTGGGCATTTTTTCGCTCAGTTGGAAATATTCGTTCCATATAACCTTTTTGTTCGGTGGAGGATCCACTAACTCCCATGTGTTATGTTTTTTCAACGAACTGATTTCCGCTTGTGCAGCTTTAGCCAATTTTCTTTTCCTTTGGGATCATTAATTTTCTGTATGTCATTCCAACTAGTAGGTTCGATCATATCATTATTCTTTACATAACAGACGTATCTGTCTTGTGATACCCCTCTGTTTGACCTCTGAGATCTTCTGGGTTCAGTAGTAGGCTGTTTGGACGCGGTTAGTTCTTCAACCGTGTTATTAATCTCTGTTTCAATGTAGTTTTTCCCGTCATGTGAGTTTTCTATCTCTTTACTTTATTTTAAGTTAATTTTGCTATTTTCTATGAATTTTACTGTTCTGCTTATTACTATTTAGTTTTCTTTAGTGTATATGCGATATCCTCATGAGTTATTGTCGTATCCAACGAAAATCCTTTCCCCCGCTCTATCATCCAATTTTCCTCGATGTTGTTTGTTCACGCATACATAAGCTTTTCAGCCGTATGTTCGCAAATAGTGTAAATCGGGTTTGCGTTTAAATCATAGTTCGAATGGGGTATTATTTGTTGATCTTGTTGGTAAGCGATTTTGTAAATGGTTCGCTGTGTTAATTGCTTCTCCCCAAAATCTTTGTGGCAGCTCGGCTTCTCTGAGTAGGCTTCTAGTCATGTCTAATAGTAATCTATTTTTCTTTCCGCAACGCCATTTTGGCTCGGACAATATGGCACGGTTAATTGGTATTATTAGATGTATCTTTTTCTTAGATAATCCTCTGTTCCTCTACTTACGTACTCTCTCCCCATTATCAGATCTTATTGCTTTCGGATATTTCCCGAACTGGTTTTGTACCATTGCTACGTAGCCAATTAATTTATCGTGTACCTCATATTATGTTTTAATAAGTATATTACAGTAAATCTAGAGTAGTCGTCAATGAAAGTTACAAAAATTGTTTTACCCCCGATTTTGTGTTAAAAAATATCCTCATCACTTGCATTTGTCGAAATCATTCGCCATTTTTAAAATGTACTTCTCTGCAATACAAACCTTTCGATAAAAAAAAATCTTCATGCTGCTTGTTTGTATGAGGTCTTATGAAAATAAAACTCAGATCAACATTCCGCCATTTTTGACCGGGGGGTTATCTACTAGAACACTTTTAATTACAAAATGTATGAGTAATAAAATTTTTCATGCATAATTTTTCATAATTATATATAAAACGATTAAAAGAGATAAAATGAGGTTAAAAAGAGAGAAATGCTTACTTTCGAGTACAACAATTTCTAAATAATTATCTTTGCCTTATTTAATTATAGTTTACTATTTGAAAAGAGTGGTATCTCAATCCATCTCTACACAACCTCTTATAAAGATACTAATAAACGATACAGGTCGGTAACCTGCGGCACACTTCTAATAACTTTTTCCGAATAGTAATTTTTGCCCCTCTCCGACTTCAACTTTTCAGATTTCTCAGAATGACAAAATAATAATAATAAAAATAAGTAAAAATAAACATGAAAGTACTAGTCAGCTACTAGTACTCCAGCCTTTTCACTTTTTATCTAGAAATATTACTATCGTAACAGTTTTAGAAAACCTCTGTTTTTATGATAAATGAAATATTACGTAATCTTTTCCGTATTTAATTATAGAATACTGTTCAAAAATAGCGGTATTCCAGTGCACCTTTACGCAATATTTTATAACGGTACTAATAAACGGTACAGGTCGGTAACCAGCTTGCTTCTTACATAAACTCTTTCCGAAAAGCAATTTTTGACCCTCCCCGACGTCAGCTTTTCATATTTCTCAGAATGACAAAAAAAAAAAAAAAAATCCAAGAATCATAACTTTTTCACTTTTTATCCAGAAATTTTACTATCTTAATAGTTTTAGATCATCTCTGTTTTTATGATAAATGAAATATTTTCTGGCTACTGCCATGTGTATACATTATTTTATTTGACTTTTTCATACTTTTCATTAGTCATACTTTTTTAACACTTCTTTAACTTCCACATAAAAGTAACAAAAGGATACAATGTCAGCAAAACAAACATTAGTGTAAAATAAATCTTCACAACTTGTTTTGGAACAAAATTCTGGATGCACGCCAGGATAGCAAAAAAGGAGATTTCTTCTCTGTTTATTGGGCGAGGATAAATTATGTATGTTTTAACCTACATATATTTTCTTAAAGTAAATTGTTCTTGTCTTTTGGGTTTATGTGTAAAATATAAATATGACAATGATTTTCATGAGTACATAAAAATGCAATAACTGGAAAAGACCAAAGAAGAAAAAAAAGAATTAGTAAAAATTGTTCTGTGCTTTACAATTGTATTTATTTAGCATTGTATTTATTACAATTTTTACAATTGTATTTAATAATCATGCTTCTATACATAAGTAAAAGTGAAGCGCGTATTTAACTTTTGTAGCATAATTTGGATAACATTTTTTTTTTTTTTTTTTTTTTTTTTTTTTTTTTTTTAGGGGGTGGGGGATTAAATATTTTCTACCCTATATACATAAAATCCTAATGAAACGGATATTATGAAATGAATTTATGTAACGATTCTATGAAACGACTGATTAAACAACTGATTATGTTTCACGGCGATTTCTCCTAAAATACGAAATACTTTGCGATGAAATTAACACCAAAAATTCGTATTGATCTGCAGATCTCAAAACTGGTATTAGAATTTTTAAGTTCGAATTAGTTTTCGAGATATTAATTTTTTTCTAATTTTATATACTTTTCTCTAATGATGGCAACTCAAATTTTAATCATAACAGATATTTTTTTTTTCAGATTTTAGAAAAGGTTACTATTTTAAACTAATTTGGCGAGAAGTTTGGCCTCCCTTAAACGTATGCTAAGAAATGTATCATGTTACTTTTCTTCATAATTCAATTTGTATTTCATTATCATTTTATTTAATACAAACTGAAACATTTAAAATAAATGGCTTTCATTTCTTTATTTTTTTTTAAACGAAATGAAAAGAATAATATTAGGCACAGATGTCATATACACACCTGGGTACCTAATTGGCGCCAAAATGGCATTATTTTGGTTGACATGATAACCTGGCTATTGTTGTTTATTTAATAATAAATGTTTATTTACTTTATTTTCTTTTTTTTAATTACATAAATTGTTTTGTCCTATAGTTAATTATTTGTTTGGTTATTTTCCTTTAAAAATAATAGAAAATAATTAAAAAATACGGTACTACTTAGTTATTCCGTCGACCCATTTCGCCAAATTATATAAATGGCCAAACCTCTCGCCAAATTATACAAATTGACACAATTTTTATTTTAAATAACGGAAGAACAAAGAAAATAGCATAACATTAATAAATATACAAATAAAACGTCGAAATAAAAATCACTTGATGACGTAAAACGTGTAACTTGCTTAAAGTCAAGTGAATGTGACATTTACGATCAACCAATATTTGCATTTAATCTTATAGTTTAGTGATAGATTTTTGGTCGACGGGATAACTAAGTAGTACCAAAAATATATATGTAACTGGTATTCGAAAACAAGGTTTTCGCCAAATTTCCTTTAAAAAAATCACGCCAAACCCGGTGCGTATATGACATCTGGCCAAATATTAAATGATGTAACAAACGATGACATTTAATTTCAACTTCAAAGCAATGTTTTAATTTACACCACTCGAAAAAAAAAAGGCTAACTTGCGAGTTGAAACATAGCTATTGGCGAGATTTGCACCCGGCTAGCGTAACAGTACCAAGAATTCTTTGCAACCATTGAAACTTTTATGTAGCTTTATTCGAAAAAGAAATTTGATTTTTAATCAAAAGAGAAAACTTTCAACACAGATGTCATATATGGATCCATATTGGCGCGATTTTTTTTCTGACGCCAATGTCATATACGCAACGGGTGCATATCTGGCGCCATAGTATTGTTATTTTGCTTGATTTGGTAAGCCGGATGTTGTTGTTTATGCTGTTGATATTTTCCCCAAATTAGCGTCGGAAAAAAATCGCGCCAATATGGGGCCGTATATGATATCTGGACCAAACATTCATATGAAAAGCGAAGGGATCAGAGTGTATTTATTTATGGCAGTTACATGACTTGGACTATTATAATATAGATGCATTGATGGCGATAGAATAATATTTGGCGACTTATCACCTGTACATGGCTAACATTAAAGTACCAAAATGGCACCAAGAATATGAAAAGCGAAGTGGTTCGCCTGGAACTGTTGATGATAGTCACATGACTTAGGCTATTGTTATATAAATTGTTTTAAAATACCGGGAGACAAAGACTCTGTACACTTTATTCATTTTATTTTAGCTTCTTTGCAAATGTTTAACTGATCCTCTTTAATCAAACACGAAAACAACCATTGGATGTCTTAACAGCAACTGATTCGGCCTTAAATTTTTGAAATCAAAGAAAATTGAATGGAAACCCGTTTACAAGGAATGTGCACACTTTTTTTCAGTATAATTCAATCTTCTATAATATTTTTAAAACCGATCAGATTAGCGTGTTTTTAGATTCTGTGGTGTCTGAACGGGGGTTGGCGAGCGTAGCTTGCGGGGGGCAGAGCCCCCTAGTATTAATATAAATTAAAAAAAAATTACTTTACAGTATGTTTAAAAAATTGTACTACGTTATCATAATTTTTATTTCATATGGATTTTATATATTTTTTTTCTCAAGCCCTAGTCACTTTTTTTCACAACTCCTAGTCACTCGCAAGCCCTAGTTACTTTTTTTCAAGATCTTGTATTTATTTAGATATTTTACATTAATTATAATGATTATGTATATAAACAAAAGGTTAAGTGAATATTTAATTTTGCCGCGTAGTTGGACAACAAAAATCTTTTTTGGGGGATTTTTTTATTTGAATATTTTATTAACGATAATTTAAATAGAAAAAAATATAAAGTTATCAATACTGAGTGATTAAAAAAAATTACAACTATATCATCATGATATTTTTTTCCTATCGATTTTATCACTTTTTTTCTTACACCTTGTCACTTTTTCGCACGTCCTAGTATTTATTTAGATATTTCATATTAGTCACAATGTTTTTATACGCAAATAAAAGCGAAGCGAATCTTGAGCTTTTGAAGCTTAATTGGACAGCAAAAATATTTTTATTTTGGGACTTTTTGCTTAGATATTTAAAAAAAAATTATCATATACAAAAAAAAAAAAAAAAAAAAAAAAAAAAAAAAAAAAAAATTAAAAAAATTTTACGACTACATCGTTATAATAATTATCATTTCATATCAGTTTTATGGATTTTTTCCTGTGCTAGTCATGCACATGTATTCAGGGTACATTATATCATATATATTATTAAAATGCTAATAGAATGAACTTTGTTATCTCAACGACAGTAAAAATTTTCACTAAAAAATGAGGGGTTAGAACCGATCGTTAAGGTGCCAGAGCGACACCCCTGATTGTAAAGAAAGATTTGTTCACAGTGTCGTGAAAATGATTGCTCATTTTCATTTTTCATAATGGTGTTCTGAAAGAGAATCTTAAATAATAATAAAACACAAATAACCAGTCAAGTGTGAGTATTACTCGCGCAAAAAGGGTTGCGTACAATAAATATATGAATTAGTAACTGGGCATTGCATCACACAAAGATATCATTCAAAGTTGTTATCTAGGCTTTAACAGACGATGTCGCATAGAGTATGCCGCAAGTATCTTTATGTATTGTCCAAACCGTCCGTGTCTTTAAGGGTTAGGCAGCCTAAGAGAGACTGCTCAGAGCCGGCTAGGCCTGCCCCTTAGAGCTTAACGTCTCTCCCGGTATGTTCCCTGACACGTTGGGGCTCGTTATTGAGTCCAGCCCTGTCTGGCCCTATGCAGACGGACATACACAAGAGGCGCAAGGGACGACGCTCACCCACCAAGGGCGGGCACGCACCACCGACTACAGAACCCAGAATTTATTTGAAATTGACCCAGTCTTTAAGGGTTAATATCTCGGCTAATTACCGACAATTTTTTTCCCGAAAATCATTATCAACATTCCTTTTATACTTCTGCGACGATAGGTACCTCCAGTACTCCTCAACTTTTTTGCTGAACGTCCGCAAAACGAAATTTGCGTGTAACGGAAAAATGCGATTTTCGTAAAAATTCTGCGACCTAGGGTAAACGCTATAGTTTTCCTGGAAGGTTTAAATTAACTTCTACTACCCTTAATTTTTTCATAATTTTAGTTTAAGTAGATGCGGAAATAGAGGAGGGGTTGACATATTTTTTAATTACATCTTCGACGCTATTTCTGAAATATACCTAAAATTTAAAAAATGTGTTTATGAGTTCGGCATTACGAAAGCTTTCACATAATACCCCACATGGTATATAAAAAAAAGATTTCTTTTTGAAGTAACTTAATTAGTCCTTCTACATTTTTCTTAAATACCTTTTTGAATGGTTCATAGTCTATAAAAATGTGGGTCAATAGCTTTTATTACTTCAGCAAATTTGAACTTTCCACGTTCCATAGTTTACGAGTAAAATGGCTGTTACAGACAGGCAGACAAACACAGGAGTGAGCTTATAATGCTTCCGTTTTTACTTTTTAAGTATGGAACCCTAAAAATAATAAAAAAATCTACCCGTTTTTTCCACATTTCTCAATAGATAAAAAATAAAAATAATAAAGCAAAACCATCATCAAAGTATGTCTGTTCAGTTCCTATCCAGCAGGATTACTATTGTAAGATTTTATTCATTTAACTAATTAATGAACGCCTACGCATAGTTACTTCAAAAGAACCGTATCACTTATACTGACTCACTTATAATGAACCCCACATCCTTATAGAACACGTCACTCAAGTGAACTCTTAAAAATCATTAACACTAATTCTTTTGTGCAGCCATTAATTGAATAATATTGTACAATGGAGCAGAATTGGGGGTCTTTCTTAGTTGCAGTCAACTTCACGTAGAGTCTGTGGATAAATTATTTTGCTATGAAATGAGCTATTGGGCATAAACATAGCTGTTGTTATAAAACTATTTAAGAAGAAAGCATAATAGTTACAGATATTAAAATAATTAAAATAGAAGAAAAATGAGGATAATAAAAAAAAAGATTATAAAAAATTAAGTTTATGGAGAAATAAGAATGATGCGTATATGTTTCATCAATTAATAAAAGAGTTAAGTTACATTATAGCTCAGAAAGTATAGCTGTAGATATGTAAACTGCTGAGAAAAATTGAAAGAAAAAGAAAAAAAAAGTCAAATGTGCAAAAAATGAAATTAGCACTAGTCAAGTTCTATATATCCGCCAGGGTCCTGACGTTATAAAGTCCATAAAATTTCCTAAAGGTCTAAGCGTTGACGTTACACGAACATCTATGGACACATATATTCTCCAGTGTTTTAAGGGCCCTCTTAGAGGCATTTCAAGTACTTGAAATGCCCAGTGTTTAAACAGTGGTACTGATAGGGCTTAGATGGGGAATGGACTTTCAGCAGTAGTAGGAGAGAGCCTTGCGAGGTATTGCTGCTATACGAGTCTGCGTTGGATATATCCGGGCAATCGAGCCAGATCGCGTAATAAAGACAATTTTATACGGACGTCTTCAAATCACTAACAGAGAGAGTAAGGAAATTGTACTCTAAAACCACCGCAGAATATGAACCCACCTGCAGAAATAAAATACCTGCTGAACTGACTGTGCAATACGAACACTACCTCCAATTTAAATATTCGTCTGTGGTTTGTCGCCACATAAACGTTTGTTTTTGCTGTGCGTGATTGTAAGAAAAAACATAGTGTTCATTAAATAAGCCATCCTGAATTCTTTCAGACCGTAACACTATCATAAAGCTTATATATTATCTATGTTTTCATGATCAGTGAGATAGTGGCTGCTGTCTTATTGGTATTATTTTTTTTTTTATCTTTTCATCAAAGTTTTTACTTTCAATTTACATATTTAGAGACATTAAGACAAATTTATTTCACACATAAATGAATGTAAAGAACATTTTATAAAAAGTACTTAATTTTTTTTTCAGGATAGAAGAAATCAGGCTTTAAAAACAGTTACGTTACGTGTTCATAAAAATGTTAAAAATATTTTTGCCGTTCACTTTAGGGCATCTTGAGTTTTACTGATGCTTCTTCATCGCCTTTGGATTTCGCTTGAGTTTTCTTTTCAAATTTAAAAGGCTGCGTCATTTGTTTTCAATCGTGGCGGAATACATCATAGCAAATCTTCGGATTTTCTGTATTAATCTCGATAGCTTCACGCATTAATGCGTAGTTTAAATTGTTATAATTTTTCAGTTTTTCTACTTCCTTAACATTTATCTCTGTTGGGGATTTATTGTTTAATCGGGCTATTGCTCTACTATCTTTATTCAGTCTTATATTTCTTTCGTGTCTTTAATTCTTTCTACTATTTTTTGTTTCGTCATACCTATATAGGCATATTCTTATCTTCATCATCATTGAACGTTATTTTATGTATTCCTGCAGTTGTTAACTAATTGATTTTTTCTATGTCTGTTCTAATTAATTTGAATATTGCGGGGTTTGGAGTAATAGGTATATTTATTCCAAGTTTTTTAAATTACCTTTCTATTTTTAAATTACCTTTCTATTCATACATGGAACTGATCTTGAAAATTTCACTTCTTTTTGTGCTGATTGTACTGTGTTATGTCTTGATATTGCACTTTCAATTAATTTATTAATTGTTTTAGTAGTATATCATGCCTTTTTAGTTATTTCTTTAATCTTATTTATTTCTATATTTAAAAGATATTTGAATGAACAGATTTTCAAGGTTCTGTGGATGTATGTATTGATCGCTGAAAATTTATAAGGAAAATTTTTTGTGTTAATCTTTGTAAACAGGTAAATTGCAAGTAAAAACTATAGAATTAAATATTGATATTATTATGACTTAAAACTAGCATTTCATCATTCAATAAACACTGCTATAAGAGCTTCGCAATAAAAGGATGCGTGTCAGTAAAACAAACATTAATGTAAAATAAATCTTCACAATTTGTTTTGGGACAAAATTCTGGGTGCAAGCCAGGATAACAAAAAAGGAGATCTCTGTTTATTCTGTTGAGTATAAATTATGTGTGTTTCAACCTACATATATTTTCTTAAAGTAAATTGCTATAGAAGTTTGCTTTTATGTGTAAAGTACAAGTATGTCAATAATTCTAAAGGGTAAATAGAAAAGCAACAACTGAAAAAGATCAAAGCAGAAAAAAAAAATACATAAATTAATGGAAATTTCTCTACTCTTTAGACTGGTATTTATTTAGACATTTTCTATTAGTAATAACGGTTCTGTACATAAATAAAAGTGAAGCGAATATTTAACTTTTACAGCGTAATTGGACAACAAAAAACCTTTTTCTATCGGGAAATAGTCCAGGGGAAATGTACCAAAAAAAGGGGGTTACCATGCAAAAGGTCGGGTAAAATATTTTTTTTTCTGAATTATTTATAATGATGCCAACATGGAAAAACCAAGTTTTCTAACAAAATTTCTTATGGCTAAATTTTCTGTGGTCAAAAAACAAGAAAATTTTGGAACCCCCCCCCCCCCCACCCCATTTTTTTTCTTCTTTTTTTTAATGTCTCGAGACCCGTTGCCGTAGCATGTTATTTGTCAATTACAATATTAAGGAAGATAAAATTCTCTACAACTTTCATATTTACAACTTTTTTATACACTCAACAGCAAGCGCAGTACGCCATTTCAAAAATAGGACAATTTTTTCGATTTTCTTAAAAACCGTGAAAAACGCAGTTCTGCCCCAATTATTCAAACGTTCCCCACGGATTTAATCGTGTATGCCAACTTCTATATATTAGTAGCAGTAAATTATGTGTTTCAGGGCTAAAACTAGCCTTTTTTGCACCCGTGCCAAACATGATTTTGGTGCCCCCCTCCCCCCCCCCTCTTTTAAAAAGAAAATTTACCACGGGAATTTTAATAAATCTCTAATAGCCGGATTTTGAAAATTTAATGCGTAATGCTGAACTACGTAATCAGCTTTGCCAAATATTGATTAATTAAAACCTTGAAAACCGTACCGGAAGGAACCGAAATATATTCCGCTTTAAACAGGTTTCCATCTTAGCAGGTATAATTGTTCATATTCTTTCTCTTGAAAACATGTATACTTTTCTTTAAAGATCGAATTCCGTATATACAGATTTCATTTTCCAAGATTTTACGGTAGTTGTCGTATTGAGGTGTTTAAAGTCACAGTTATATGAATTGTAGGACTAAATTAGTCACATGAAGACATTCGCAAGGTAACATTAAACCTACGGGAGCGGTCTTGACAAATATCTCGCTCGCATTTTGTTACTTTTAAATATTTTATTTTTCATGTGATACCTGAGATCAATATCTAATGTTGTTTGCACTTTTTCAGGTTTGGTTGCTTTTTCTTTTAATATATTCGGACACTTTCATTTTTGGAAAACTGTTTGGAACCCGTTCTGAAATTTGAAGTATTCTGTTTGAGCTTTAAAGCAATTAATAGATAATCTTAAAGTTTTACATATTTTTGCATGCTAAAATGTAAAAGTATTTCTTCCCTAAAAGATATTTATCTTTTGAGCCCCCCCCCCCCTTTTATATGAAACTACAATACAATGTTTGCTATCTTTAAAACAGTAACACATATGTAATCAATAATTGGTAAGTAAAATATACCATTGTAGTGGGGAATAAAATATGTTTTTCGCAATTTTCATACCTGGGTGATTTTCAAAAAAAGTCTCATGTTTTACTGTCCTTTCACATTTGCAGAGAAAAATAGTTAAATATCATAATTTTAATTATTGCATTTTAACTATCATGTTTTTTAATGATAATTTACTGATATATTATTATTTATAAAAAAATTAAAAATAAGAAATATATTCTTTTGTAGTCAAAATATCATTACCTTATGTTGTCCCAACAAGCAATTTATTAGGTAGAGATTTGACAAAGTTCTATTTAAAACAGATGGTTATAATTTTTTTATACATTTTTATTTATTAAGATGCTACTGATTAAAAAATATTTATTTTCATTAATTAAACTTATCTATAATTCTTAATAATTTTTTTTTAACCGTGTCCCAAGAAAGAGTATCATTGCCATGCTTCTGGCAAAAAATTCCTCCGGATTTTTTTAGAGGACAGCACATGCCTTTTTATCAAGACAAAAGTACTCCTTAGAAGTCAACTTGTTATCAGGTTTAGGTGAATAGAGTAAATAGTTTTATAGTTTCAATAAAACAAGTAAAGGCTTTGAATGTTTTGGTGAGTATTCTTTTGTAAGTCATTACCGTACCCAATTCTAATTGATAATTAAATGAACTTTTATTTCTTAATCTGCTTTCA
Organism: Maratus speciosus; assembly: GCA_963932465.1. Lineage (NCBI taxonomy): Eukaryota > Metazoa > Arthropoda > Arachnida > Araneae > Salticidae > Maratus > Maratus speciosus. Next base: position 288,428,477 of record OZ010794.1, read on the forward strand.
TTATATGAGAAATAGAAAACCATTGTATGGGCCCGAAGATATAATGGCTGTCATTTATGCCTGGAGAAAAATAAAAATATTTTGCTTAATTTGTCATTACCGTGCTCATTTATGTTATTATACCAAGTGCATTAAAATTTAAAAATTGTTTTTAAAAGGTCAAATTAGTAGTTTGGTCTCTGCTGATGCTTGTATATTAATGTTTATGAGGTAAGATAATTATTTACAAACAATTAAAACTTTCTGATTATTTCTAAAAATTTGATTTTGTTATTCCAAAACATGGACAGATTTTGAAAATGACCCACCTATTCCATTGATACCTGGAAAAATATGTATGCATTATAAAATTATAAAAAATATATAATTTATTAAAATTAAGCAAGAAATCTTTTTTAATTAAAACTATCGTGCCGATAAGTTACTATAGATTGAAAAATTCTTTTAAAAAATGCTTTGAAGTTAACATTGTATACACTTAAAGTTACTGTCTAAATATGAAAATTGTCTCATTCATCTACACTCTGCCCTACTTTTAAAATTATATAAATTTATTGCATATAAAATGTCTGTTGAGATGAAATTAAAGACGTGAGTGTGCAAATAATAGATAATTTACTGCTACCAATTTTTAGAAGTCGACATACACAATTAAATCTGCGGGGAACATTTGAATAATCGCGGCAAAACTACGTTTCTCACTGTTTTTAAGAAAATTGAAAAAATTGTCCCATTTTTGAAATAGCGTACTGCGCTTGCTATTGAGTGTATAAAAAAGTTGTAAATATGGAAGCTGTAGAGAACTTTATCTTCATTAATATTGTAATTGACAAATAATATGCTATGGCAATGAGTCTCGAGATATTTCCAAAAAATAAAAAAATGTCCCAAAATTTTGTTGTTTTTTTGGCCACAGAAAATTTAGCCTTGAGAAATTTTGTTAGAAAACTTGGTTTTTCCATGTTGGCATCATTATAAACAATTTAGAAAAAAATCTTTTACCCGACTTTTTGCAAGGTAAAATGTATATTTCCCCTGGACTAAAATGTTTTGTTTAAATATTTTATTAATGTAATTTTAAACAGGAAAAAAAATTACCATATACAGTGTGATTAAAATTTTTTACTAGTATACTGTTAACATAATTTTCCTTTTATATCAATTTTATCATTTTTTTCACAAGTCTTAGTCACATATTTCGCAAGCCCGAGTCAATTTTTCTGCAAGCCATAGCCACTTTCTTTTCAAGTCCTAGTATTTATTTAGATATTTCATATTAGCTTCTATACACAAACAAAAACGAAACTAATATTCACTTTTGCAGCGTAATTGGACAAAAAAAAAAATCTTTTTGGAGAATTTTTTGCTTAAATATTACATTATTTTACTGTAATTAAAAAAAAAAAAAAAACCAGATACAGAGAGTTTAAAAAAATGTTTACTATATTCTACATAAAGCAAATCGTCTCTAACCAGAATTAAATGATAATTTATTATTTCTTGAGATATAGGTATCACGGAAATCGTGAAAAATGCAGAATAGCAGCGCCACATTTTGAGAGATTTACGCCGCAACCAAATCGGTATCAATTTAAGTCAAGATATAACAGAATCTGAAGTTTTATTAACTCGTCAGTGCACGCGCTGGGATAAAATATACCCCAACCACATTTTTTCTTCGCGAAAAAAGATAATTTTTTTAGGACGCTTCTAACCTGCCTTATACCTTTCAAGGTGAAAGTCGAGAAGGGATGGGTGAAGGAATGACTTCCTTTTGTTCACTAGGACAGGAGAAATATGGCCCTTGGGATAAAAAAAATTGCGCGCGTATACTGACGTTTCATTTCGATATGTCCATTTCTTACGGAATAACACTCGCTAAAGTAATTTTAATGAAAGAGTAAGATAAAAGCTACTTGTATATATTGATGAAAGGTTATTAAATACAATTAATATCCATTTTGTCAAATAAGTCATGTTTTAAGGGGTAAAACAAATCGTTTGCATATTTTCTAGGAAAAAACGTGATTTTTACAGAAACTGCTACAAAATCTAAAAATAAATATGAAAAGCATGATTTTTCCCTAAAAAGAAGTACTGATGCATTTTACAATACAGAACAGTAGATTTGTTTTTAAAACGTATTTAGCCAAAAATATAATGGGCGATAAAATGGGGCAAGATTTATCCCATACGCGTGTGTTAAAGCTACAAATGGAGGCGCGTGTGCTGACGAGTTAAATTCCATGCGTTAGTTCTTGACATAGAGAAACATAAAGTTACACAAAGTAACACAAAATTTGTTTCACATACTGACAGGCGTTTTCTAATAACAGTCAAATCGTGTTCAGGACCTCCTAAAACGTATAAATCCGTTGAAAACGAGCTGTCAATTTTTTTCACGAATCCAATACTTTATTCTGGTAAAGTTAAAACAAAGTATAAATAATAAATCAAAAAGATCATCAAAGTATATCTATTCATTTCCTATTTAGAAATATTACTATCATAAGGCTTATAGATTATCTATGTTTTCATGATAAATAAAATAGTGGCTGCTGTCTTATTTTATTTAGGTTTTCCTCTTCAATAATCATCCTTTTAACTTCTACATAAAAGTAACAAAAGGATACATATCAGCAAAACAAACATTAGTGTAAAATAAATCTTCACAATTTGTTTTGGGACAAAATTTTGGATGCAAGCCAGTGTAACAAAAATAGGGTTTTCTTCTCTGTTTCCTGTGTGAAGATAAATTATGTGTGGTTCAGCCTAGATACATTTCTTTGAAGTTAGCTGTCTCATATGTTTGTATAAAATGTATAATCATGAAAATAATTCTAAAGACTAAATAAAAACAGCAACAAATAGTAAAATTTAAAGCTGAAGTATTACACAATTTAAGGAAAATGTATCTGTTTTTTAGAATGGTATTTATAGATATTTCATTCACAGTAATGTTCCTTTAACTAAATCAAAAAGAAATGTTTAACTTTTGCATCGCAATTGGACAAAGGAATCTTTTTTTTATAATTAGTAATTTAAATGATTTATTAATGTAAATTTAGATAGATAAAATTACAATATAAACGTTATTGAGAATGTTACTACCGTAATTTCCGGGTATAAGGCGCCTCTAAAACAAGTCTGTTTCAAATCAGAAATATTACTTAATTAATAAAGGCTGAAAAAGACCAAGTGGAAATAAGTTAACTTTTTAAAAATAAAATTTCTGGTTGGAAACATAATTACTTGAATCACGGCCGATACGCAGTGCTCGCACGCTATTAAGCCACACCCCATTTTAAAAGGACCCTACCACCAGTATTATTATAAAGACCATTTTCTTCACGATTCATTAGCTAGAAGATAGTTTTATGCGATTACTGGTGGTAGAGTCCTTACAAAATTGGGCGTGGCTTAATAGCGTGCGAACCCTGATACGTCGGAAATTACAGTAATATATCCAAGGTTCTACCGTAATTTTTTAATAGAATATTTCGCCTTATTTAATAGAATTAAAACAGAACAAATTCTCTCTATATACGAAAAATCGCAAATTCTGCGCTTTGAAATTTAAACAGGAATTTTCTAATTTTAGTTTGTTCTGCCAGACTCGTTGGTAATTCTGAAGAGTTCTCGCGCATTGAATATCGTTATTGTTTGAATAGAACGTCCATTTTCTCTTTTTTGCACATACTCTGCTTGCGTACAGTGACGACTGTACAAGACAGCTGTGTGAACTCGGGTATCTTGTTGAATTAGAAAGATGTCAGCGCTTAGTCGCGCATATAGTGCATATATTCATTTTTCATATTAGTTGTAGTGAAAAATGTTTTATGTCGAGCTACTCTTCTTACTCTGCGTGCATCATAAAGCAAAATTTGTTTATGGGTAAAGGGAAACGATTTTACTGCCCTGTTACTAGCACAAGTTATTTTTAAATCGAATTTTCGGATTTGGATTTCTTAAAAGGGGTTACCTCAAATCATACCTAAATTTTGGAAAAATCGATTTTGAGCAAATGTAATCATGCAAAAGAATAGTCCGCAGAGTCTTCAATACCAAAATTCTAACTCGATCTGATAGTAATAACTTATTTTTTTTTCAGCCACCGAAGCGCACCTCCGTTGCGCTCCGACAGCAGTTGGCACCCCAGCTGTTTCTTGTAGTAGATTGTCCTTTTTTACTCATGCAAGCAAGTTGACCTGCATAAAATGTGAAACACGTGTAGTATAAGATAAGAACTATTTTTGTTGTTGTTATGTTAAACGATCCGATGTGAAAACAAAACAAAACAAAACAAAAGCGAAAAGAAAACATGGTTTTTTAGAACTAGATATCAATATCTTTTCACGAAATTTTTGCACGGTCTGCAAAACCGTTATATTTATAAACGATAAAAATTTTTAAAGAGTTTGGACAACAAGATGTATTAAAAAACAACTATGAAACGACATACGTGAAAAAACAAAAAAATGTCTTCTTACAGACGCTTTTACCAGTAATATCAATATTTTTTTTTAGCCAATTTTTCATTTACAAATATAAATTCATACAAAATTGAGCTAAAATTACAAAATTATACAAATATGAGGTTGAGTTAAGGTTATTATCATGTGTCCAGGTAACACTGGGCGGGTCAGCCAGTAAAGAAATACAGTTTAAAATTCAATCCGATTACTAATATTGTTTTAATTCTAACGAAAAATTCTATAATGTGATAGAAACTTATTAATTTTTTGCTTCAAGTCCGATTCGATATAAATTATAATAAACAACTGTCTCTTCAAGAAATTGTTTCTTTATGTTTTTTCGATTTTTTTTTAAAACTTCAAAAATGTAACGTATTGTGTTCGTTAAATTTTTACAACAGATAAAACAAATACAATTTTGAAAACTAACCGATCATCCGCGACCCAGCAACATTTTGCCCGTGACCCACTGGTGGGGTTTCGACTTATAGTCTGGGAACCGCTACTGAAGGATGTAAAATAGGGATATTGATTTCATTTCTTTTAAAAACAAATTTGTAATTATTTTAAAGACTTTCAAAACCTTATCAAACCGAAACAAGTTGGAAATTGTACGTCAAACGTGGCAAATGAGGTGCGTTCATACTATAACTAGCTTTATAAATATTTTTTTCACCGCAAATTGTACTGAATATATATTTTAGTGCACTTTAAAAGTGCATATCAATTTCATTCTGTTCGAAAGGCTGTAACACGGTTAAAATGCACTTGAAATAATTTTTTCCCATTGGCCGTAATGTAACGGAAAACTTTAGACTGTCCCTGTAATTAAACTATACATCCGGTTTTCATAAAAATTGAAATGACTGGACAAAATTTTGCAACAATTATATACAGTAAATCCCCGATTTAACGGACCTCGGTTCAACGAACTTCGGATTCAACGGACTAATTTTTAAAAAAAAATAAAAAATTAAAGTAAAACAAGTGGGTAAGGGTGATCGCAGATCGCACAGAGGGTTTCGTTTAATATCCCTTTTAAAACAATTTATCCTTAAATTAACAAATCAAAATCGTTAATTTAAAATTATTCCTCTCTCCCTAACCTGAAATTCAACGCCCGTATTTCAAATTTTTATATTTGACAAATGTCAAATATTTATTTATCACTATTATTTACTGGAAGCCTCCATGATAAAACAGCTTCTAAAACGATGAAACACGCTTAAAAAAAAGTATTACTGCCCCCCCCCTCCCCCTCCCCTACTTGAGAATCAACACGCAACTCTCTTTTAAGCTTTTATATGTAAAAAATCAAGCAATGAACAACGACAAAGCATTTTTTTTTTTTACTATTTTTAAAAAGCGATTTCTCGGTCAAATAAAAAAAAATATTTATTATATCTGTGGCGACACAATGTATCGTGAACAAATGAACGAAACCTTAAAAAAGGGAAAGAACACGAAACGCCGAAAGCGCGCGCTTTGATTCTCACTGCAGCGTGGTTTTCGTTCTAAGCATGCGCAAGCCATTTGTTTATTGCTTGTTTATTAATTATTATTTCTGTGTAAAAAGTGTTTCATTCCCATAAAAGTTGCATTTGTGTTAATTCGTTTGTATTTCATTACCAGTATTGTATTATTAAAAGTAATGTATTGTGTTTATATATATATATATATATATACAGTAGTATATATGTATATACAATATATATTTATGTATATACGTATATTGTATATATATATACAATACATGTATATATACTGTATATATTGTATATATATATATATTATATTATATATATATATGCAATTTGCACTGTAATAATATATGTAATTACAAGTACGTAATAATATATATATGTACTATAATTATAACAAAATAATATTATAAATAGTACTTTGCGATTTAACGGACACATCTTAGTCCCAATTAGTCCGTTAAATCGAGGGTTTACTGTATTTAAAATTTCAGACCGTTCGGTTGGGTAGTTTTTGCCCTGTTATATGCAAACAGATGGACCGAACGACGACTTAGGTTCTACGTATTTATATAACTACGAACGCACCTAAAAATGAACTGCAAATTATAAATAATTTATAGCATTTAAACATAAATTTTAGTTTTTCGGATGATGCTTCCGAGTATCCTCGGTCTGTTACGATATCTGTCAACGTTCGAAGCACTCTTTTTGAAAAACTTTGCAATGGGGCCATTCCATGAGAAACGGACAAAATGCACCGCACGTGACGCTTACATAAATACCTATATTTAATAACTTATAAGTTGTTAAAATATAAACTATACATTAAAATTAACAAAAAAAAACATTTCATATCCGCATAGCTATTTTAATTTGAGGATACAATAGAATTGTTAAAACAGCAATAATATGCAGAAAAGCTGTCCCATACGTGATATGGAATGACCTTTCAATAGGTTTAAAAATCTCCACATTTTAAAACGTAGACCTTAGTAAGCAGCTCATTTTTAATAATAAATTAATAATAAAAATAATCGATATTAAAAAACACCACATTTTAACACTAGAACCGCCGGAAATTTTACTGAAGTGTTATAAAAATATTTTACACCGGAAATTTTAATTGAAACTACTTAACTTATTTATATAACTTATTTCTCCGTGGTACATTTTAAACTTATTTTAGAAAGAAATTTCTGGTGATAATCGAAATATTTTTATTTAGTAGAGGTCAAAATGACCGCTGCGGCGGTTTTAGTGTTAAATCCTAAACTTAAGTAATCTGCCCATTTAAGGGCTGTTCCACGAAAAAAACTGACAAAATGTTCTGTGCGCGATACTTTCAAAAATATCCATATCTATTGACTTATGAGTAGTTAAAACATAAACTATACATTAAAAATAACACAAAAACTCTAGATTTTCCTATTAGCATGGTTGTTTTAATTTGAAGATATAGTAACCTTTTTAAAACAGCAGAAATATATGTAGGAAAGCTGTCCCACACGTGACATGGAATGCCCAAAGAAACATAGTCAAGAAAAAGTTAAAATATTTAGTGCTAAATCGACCTTGATTACTAATTAGAATTTATAGAAAAATCCAAATAAATGTATCATTAGTTTGAACCATTTGTAATGGGTTTTTACGTAGTTCCTCATTCTGAAGTTGCATTGGATTATTATGAACACCGGGAAAGCAGGAATACTTTTTTTTCCGAAAGTCGTGCTGGATTATCCAGCATGCCGGATCATAGGATGCCATATTGTAGGATGTTTACTATACTACTGAGCACTTACATTTACTGATAACTTACATTTGTTATAGCACGCATATTTTTCTTTTCTATTTTTATCAGAATTTCGGGTAATTCGAATTTTTTGTAATCTGAACTTACACCGGTCCCACTTAGTTCGGATTAGCGGGGTTCTACTGTATGTATAGAATTTTTTTAAAACTTGAAAAATGCTACATAAAAAATAAATAAACTTCTTAGTAAAAAATACTACTAAAGTAAACTATAATCTTTTATCTAGCGCAAATTAAATGATATCTTAGTAAATAAAAATTTTAGAGATGATCGAAGAGTCGCCATAATTTTGAAAATATTCATGCAATTAAAATTCTTTTAGTAGATGCACTAGACAACAATATATAGACAAAGCTCGAAAAGCTTTATGGAAGAATGATAATAATATTTTTAGTTATCGTTTTGAAGTGGGTTAATTTTGTGTAAAAATCAATTTTGAGAAAAATGCCTTTAGACGTTAAAATAGTATAAAAACATATATATCCACATTTTAGTTTGTAATGTCTGTTTTTATAATTTTTTTTGTTTACATACCAATTATCAGATATTATTTTATATTTAAAAAACAACTTTACTGTCCGTAATAGTATATACAGGTCTGTTTTTATATATTAAAAAAAAATATTATAGCTTGCTATATACCGGGTGTCCCAAAAAGGACTGACTGATTTTAAAATTCAATAACTTGCAAACGGTGACAGATATTTAAAAAATTCTTGCAGGAGGGTTATGCATAAGGTCAAAAGTTTTATTACAGTGATTTTCGATTTTAGTTCGAATTACAAACAATAGATGGCGCTGCGATCAATAGACGCTGAATTCAGGCTCGATTTTTGGTACTTCGTGGCCCGGATAATACATTTCCATCTCCTTTTTCAGCATGGAACAAGATAAAGGACCAGAAATCGAGCCTGTATTTAGCGACTATTGCTTACAGCGCCATCTATTGTTTGTAATTCGAACTAAAATCGAAAATCACTGTAATAAAACTTTTGACCTTATGCATAACCCTCCTGCAAGAATTTTTTAAATATCTGTCACCGGTTGCAAGTTATTAAATTTTAAAATCAGTCAGTCCTTTTTGGGACACCCGGTATAAACTTTATAGATGTAACATTTAAAAATATATATTCATGAGTTTACATATAATATGCAATATACTACAAGAAAGTTTTCGCTCCTGCCGGAGCATCCCCCAGTTGACTTAGTAACTGCCTTCGCTTCTGAATTTATCATGTTCCAAGATCAGTAAATTACTTTTAGAGCCGGCAGCACAGAAGCATGGCTCGTACGGTTACGTTATTTCACCAGGAAAACTACCAGTATCTTTTTATAGAATAAGAGATCTAGGTTAAACGCGCATCATTTCGCCTTCTTTTAAGAAAAGATTTTCTGTAAGATAATACTGGTACCAAAAAATTTTCTGGTCTGCAAAATTTAAGAAGGCGTATGAACCATGAGACAACAACCTCATCGAGTTGGAGGCTGAAATTCCAGAATTAGCTAAAACTCGATTCCCATATTAAAACGCAATCGGTCTGCCAAGACATATCTTGGAGGAAAACACCTAAAAACCCGATTTTACCGGTTGACTCGTAGGTTTACCATTGTGTTTTCCTGCTCCCAGTCTGACATGTTTTCATACCTTTGGGTGCTGGAAAACGCAATGGTAAACCTACGAGCCGACAGCTAAAATCGTGTTTTCAGGTGTTTTCCACCAAGTTATGACTTGGCAGACCGATTGCGTTTTAATATGGGAATCGAGTTTTAGCTAATTATTGGAATTTCAGCCTCCAACTCGATGAGGTGGTTGTCTATGCTGCCGGTTCCCGGTCTTTTCATTTTCCCTTTATCCCGTCTTTTTTCTGCCTCTTCTAGTATCTTCTTCCATTGACAGTCGATAGATGCGCGTGTCATATCGTTGCAAACTTTAGTTTTAGAAGTAAAAATTTCAATTGCTTCTCGTAATAGGGCATTATGTATATTAGACATTAAAATAATGTAGTTTTACTATAAATTGACTGCAACTTCAGTTTTAAAACATAGTAGGAACAAAACAAAGCTGTTTTAGAATCGTAAAAAGTAGTAATTTCAAATGAAATAATAAAAACAAAATCGGTAATTTTCGCGAAAGTGCTCATTTCCAACGTAGGACTTTAAGAAAAAAGTTTAATTTAACCTTAGTTTAAAGAGTTCTTTTCCGTGTGATGTCCTGTCCAATTTCCTTTGATTTAATGAAATTAAACGGAAATTAAAACAAGATATAAATTTCCGTTTAACTTCAAAAAAAGAGATTTTTCTCCTTTAAACAACATCACTTACTGGAATTCTAATGAAAATCAACGACAAAAGTACAATAAAGAATGTTGAGACGTGAGAAAAAAAAAAGTTCTTTAACGGTTTAAGCAAGTTAAAGTCTTTCTTTTATTTTTCAGAAAAAAATGGGGCTAGAATATATGATGAAAATCGCTTTTAAAATATTTATTACTTGCATTTCTTTTCTTTTCTTTTCTTTTTTTTTTTTTTTTTACTTTCGAAAATCTTTTTTTGTATCTAAAATTTCATATATACAATAAATTCCCGGATTTTTGGATCTCACGGAATCCAGGGTATTTTGGAAATTCGAAATATTCGAATAATCATAAGGACATTATCAAATGCATTTTCTAATTTTACGTAAGATAGTAATAAAAATCAAACATCAGAGCATAATAACTATGATTATACTTTGAGAAAACAATTTAGAAAGCCTGAATTGTTTTTTTGGGCTTGTTTCTAAACTTTAAAAGTTAGTGGACCACTATAGGTGCATTTACCTTACATGAATTCTAATCTATATGTTTCTAAGCAGAAATCAATTTTTTGAAGCTTCACACATGGAATTCAAAATTACAACTCACTCAGCCAAGTAGTTTTTGAATTATGCTTAAAAAACAAACCGCATTACAATCTGATTTGAAGCTATTAAAAATGAATGTAACATTAGAAATTCCAAATTTCAAACAAGCGTAATTCCTAAACTATTTACTTGACAGATGACTCCCCGTTTGGTATCCGAAGGTAATGTTTACGGAGGAATCCAAATGCCTCCTCCCAATCCACAGTCTAACGTGTAGACGGATGAAGCCCGGCTAGCAATTAATGCTTCACTATCACCTTGTTTAGAAGGTCGTCCACATATAGAAATTGTAACTAGCTTTAAAATTTCCAATATAAACACCTATATTTGACATCAGATTTGGATTCCTCCGTAAATTTTACTTTCGGATGCCAAACGGAAGTCATCTGTCAAGTAAGTAGTTTAGGAATTACGCTTGTTTGAAATTTGGAATTCCTAATGTTAAATTAATTTTTAATAGCTTCAAATCAGATTGTAATGCGTTTTTTTTTTAAGCATAATTCAAAAACTACTTGGCTGTGTGAGTTGTAATTTTGAATTCCATGTGTGAAGCTTCAAAAAATTGATTTCTGCTTAAAAACATATAGATTAGAATTCATGTAAGGTAAATGCACCTATAGTGGTCCACTAACTTTTAAAGTTTAGAAACAAGCCCAAAATGCATTACTTGAAAACGACTGAAGGAAATCGGATTGACTAACATCATTAAATGTTAACTTTCCATAAAGTGTTTGGAATAATTGCTTTTTACCTGCTGGTACATTTGTTTATTTTCTAGAGTATCTTCAAAACTTTTATTTAAATCATCGTTTCTTTAATATTATGTTTCATTATAAATTAAACTGCTGTTGATATTCTCTATTACATTATAAATAATTTTCTGGATAAGCCGAAAACTTAAAGATCCAGGCATCAGAAATTTACTAGATCAACTACTGGAGGAGGGAGGAAGGTAATATTTTTTAATTTTCCCTTTTTTTCCCAAGAATATATTTTGAAACTTTGAATGTTTATTCTGATACATGAAGGTTAGGACTAGGCTAAAAAATATATTTGTTTTTTGGAATTCACTAACACATTAATAATAATTCGATAAGTGTGCTTAAGTGGCCTAGTACTGGTGCGTTTACTTTATTTAAAAAACAATAATTTTCGGAAAAATATGTATTTTGAAGTTAATAACTTTCTAAATAAATATGAATTGTAACATAGAAAATCAAGAACAAAAGCACAGTAAAGGATGCTGAGACGAGAGAAAAAGAGTTTATTTGCTGGTTTAAAGGAGTTGAAGTTTCCTTTTTGTTATTGAGAAAAGGTACTTATACGATATTATGATGAAAAGTGCTTACAAAATACAATTTTACTTATATTTGATTTCGCATTGAATCTTCACAAATTTCTTTTTAAGATAAAAGGAAAGTGCTTCATAATCTAACTTGGTGCATGATTTTTTGTTCTTGATTTTCTAAAGATATTTCTGAAATTCCAAAAAATGTACTTTAATTTCTTTAATTTAAAATTTAACTCTTTTCTTTTTAAGGGAAAATATTTAAATGAAGTTTCACTGCCTATTTTTTATTCTTCTAATCCTGTGCATACTTCATTTAAAAGTGATACTTTGTTTTTCAGGATATTAAGGTCAAACGTAATTACAGGTGATTACACTTTATTTTTTTAAATTTCTTAAATACCAATTAATGGACTCGAGACTTTTAATATTAAAAATGTATATATATGTTACAATATTAGATCTATCTCCGCGATTTCCCTGTACTATTCTAAATTACTTATCAATATTCATTAAATTCTTATTCTTAAATAATCTCTATCATTAATTCTGTTAAATTCCCTTTAATTTTATGTCTCACTTGTCTAATTCACTTAATTATTATGCTTTTGGTATTCTTAAATTAAATGTTCCATTTCCGATCTTTCGCATTTTAGAATGTTCTTTGGTAACCCTTTTTTATTTTTATTCCAGCCAAGTTTCCTTCTCGCGCTTTATTCCGGGGTCCCTTTTTGCTTTATTATCCCTCCACCCTCTCTGTCAGTATTCTTTGCATGGCGTGATTTCTTTGCATCTTAATTGGTTTAGAGCTCGTACTACGTCAAAATTGTATTCCTACGCTTGGAGAGTAAAAAGCAGTTACGCACGATTCTCCAGCAGATTTGCTGAGTTTTTTGAATTGTAAGCTGCCCCCTGGCTGTGTGTCTGAGAAAATGAAGTTCGTTCTAAAGATTTTACCCTTTTGATTTTACCTTTTTGATGTAATCAAATTATTACTATTGTCGATAGATGTTTCTACATCGAAGTTATTAATGGAACTGCGTCGTGAGTTGTGAGAACTGCTGCCTGATTTTATTGAATAAAATCCTGTGAACAACAGTATTGCTTCCGTTACTTGCCTCCTGGAGAAATCTCAGTTTTCATTTCCATTGTCTTTTATCATAAGCCACTGGATTGCCAATGATCTTTAATGAGGAATGATAATCTCATATAAAGAGTAAGCTGTTCAGTGAAATAGGCGAAGCTGTTGCTCTATCTTCCTTTACTTCATGTTCATACATCTATCCGCCAACACTCATGCTACATTCATCTTCTTCATATACTTCGCTATGAGTTTAACGATATTGTTTTCCAGTCAACCGCAATTATCGTATATCGGTATAGGTAGATTTTTTACATATTTATAACATACATTAGTAATTATTATTTGATTATTCTTTTAGTTATAAAAATGATTAAAAATCCAAATATTAAAGATAACACGAAAGTACATGTTTACTTATAAAATGAAAATGACCTGTTTTTCCATAAACTAATAATAAATGCATATTTAGAATAGAATTAAAGCAATAGAAAGTTAATTTTTTTTTATTTATTTATTTTAGTGCACAATTCACCTTGATTTATAATTAACATATATACGATACACAAAATGTAAATATATTGCTTACATTGTTACAATATATTGCTTATATTGCTGCTTTATACTTGACACCTGTAAGCAATGTATTTACATTTTGTGTATCTTGTAGAATTAAAGCATTTCTAGAAATCTGTATTATGAATTTTTCAGAATTATTTCAAACACAGATATGCATGAGTACCCCATGTTTTGGTACAGTAATACCTGATGGAAATCTGTGTAGGTGTAAATGCATACTGTAAGACAGGCATAAACAAAACAACTTTTATTTATTATTAATTTTAATTTTATATATCCATACCTTAACATTTATAAAAAGGATTGTGTACTGAATGAATAAATAGATGCAAATTTGAAGCTAATTACACGCTTAAAATCTGCGCTTCATTTACCCGCTTCTCAAAGACGCTTCAATTTTCAACCAATACTAAAATTAAAGTCCGTAATTATTTCTGCTCTCTTTCATTATTTTTATTGGCAAGTCACCACCGGCGTACGATAATTTATTCTAATTACTTCCCTTAATTAAACTAGTATCCGTCAGGCCGAAATGTCGGAGCATGGAGGCGCGTAAACTTAAAAGATATTATTTAAAAAAATGTTTTATATTCTAGATTACTGTTTAATAAAGTATAAAAGTAAGTTTGAAATTACAATCGTCGATACTTCATTTTAAAGTGTTTAACTCAGTCGTCAGTTTTCTTGGGTAATGCACAAATGCTAGTCTTTCAGCAAATGCTCCCATACTTCTAATTTAGGTAACGCCTGTCCTTAGCGACAATTGCTTCCATTAGAACTTTCTCTAAATGACAAACTACAGTAAAAATGACATAAGTTGTTTTATGTGACAACACCTTTATATGAATATCCACAGCAGTTTCTGACAATGTTAAACTCGAGTATCTATGCATGGTGGCAAGGTATGCAACAGTTAAAGGTAACTAACTTCGTGAGAATGTGGCTTTTTCTTCTTTCCAATATTTACAAATAGGTTTGATAAAAAAAAAAAAAAAATGCAGTTAGAAATGGCTCATGATACTCAACAAAATGAACTATTATGGCCTGTGGCAAGCCTCGAGGTTGAAAACGTGGGCGATAGGCAATATCATTTATCGTACTTACGTTTACCAATTTTCACTCGGTTCAGATATTTGTATGTAGCATAATGCATAACCCTTTTTCCAGTTGCTGAGGAAAGTCTAGACTGAAGTCCAGACGCGTGATCATCTTCCCTCCATCTTGCTATTTAATCATTGTGATCTGCTAAAATTCTTGTTTATTGGTCCCCCGCTTTAATTAAAAAGTACTTCTTGGTTATATTCTTTAGCTTGCTTGGTTTTGAGAAAAAGATATATGGCACCTTCAAATCATTCAAGTTAGCCGAAAGCAGTATATCTTTACGCCGTTGCATAAGGGGTGAGAGGTATTCAAAAACTTGACTCACGCAAAGTGAGTTGAGAGTCTTTCGGAACTATGTCTGCTGATCGTCGTCTTCTCTCAATGAGTTTGTTAATGTGAAACATTTTTTAAAAGCTCTAAGCATTTTTTTTTACCGCGAAGAATCAAAATGATTTTTAAGGAATGTCTCTTATATAGAGGGATGTCTTTTACGCGATGTAACTACCTAATATGTCCAAGGATTTAAACAAATAAGCCTCTAAAAGGCTAAATGCTATCTATTTTACCTTCGCGACATCTTTGTTCAAGGTCAGCCATAAGACGACATCCTATCATTGAAAATTCGTCAATGATGAGAAACAACACTGTATCCATTCTGAGCTGTAAATTTATTGCTGACTTTTTAAATTCACGAACTATTTAAAACACGTTAGTTCTTTAAGCACTGGGTGAGTTACCTTGTCTTTGACATTAAATGCAGCAGTACCTGTTAGTCGCAGGGGTGTCAAACTGTGGCCCGCCGGATACCACTAAAATTTTAAAGAAGTAGTCGACAAGTTGAATCGCAGCAATTCGACCATTATATAAAGCAAAGATAACTGTAAAATTTTAGTGGTATCCGGCGGGCCACAGTTTGACACCCATGTGTTAGTGCCAAATGAATGATAGCTTCTGATCCTAACTGCTCTATAATTATTTTACTAATTTCTTTGATTTTTGTACATTTTACAGCTCTTCCTTTTCCAATAATAAAACTTGATTTAGAGAAATTTGTAACATTTGTTTGCAAAGACAAAAGCTGTTTAGTGCATAACTGAAGGCAGCATAATTTGTAGTTCTTTAGAATAATTCAGAAATGTTAAAAGTAAAGAGAGAAACCACTGGATAAGAGAATCTACGGTAAAGATAAAGAATTACCCCCGGATGTATTTCAGAGATTTTGATTTTTTAATTTAGCTCCGATCTTTGAGAACTTGATCCATCGAGTTAGCGGCAGTAAACTTCAAAGCTCCTTCAAAGACTTGCTTGTCTGGTACAGCCTACACGTATTTAATATGCAACAGGTAAAGGTTTTTAACGCGTATGTAACACACACTCATAGATAGTTTGCTATACTCCTCTATCAAACTTGATACCTTTATTCATCTGAGTTGAGGTTGTATCGTTATTCCGAAAATATTCGGAAGCACCTGGGTTATTTTTATGTGACTTTTTCTCATAGAATTAAGCTGAATAACTCTATACATTTGAATTACTTTCTTTTAACCGTAATTTTCGAAACTTCTGTGTATATCGTTGCACATATAAAATATGTATATTTCTTAAAATGTACACTAAATCTAGGCAATAGATTAAAAGAAAAACATGGATTGGTTTATGACTTTTAGGGATTATAATTTCTCACGAATTATCTTTCATTGTTGTATCCATTTCACCGATCATAAGCATAAGCGATACATTAACGTCGCATTTATCGCTAAGCTTTGCGACATTTGGACGAAATATCGCCACATTTGGCGACCAAAAATATACCGTCACAAATTAAGCCAATTTGGCTGTATCTGACTAATTTGACAACATTTCCATTGAAATTCAGTACTGATGATTCTTCTCTAACAGGGATTTTCAAATTTAAACTTTGTGTTCTCCAGTAAAATTAGCTAAAATCTTAAAACCAAGAAATAGAGAAGCTACCTTTTCCAACCCGTACAGGAATTTTTTATTTTGTAATCTACATATTTCTGTTTTCTAGTGTACATCTTGGCAAAAAAATTTTTTTATCTCATTTACTTCAGGATGTTCACTTGCATTTCAGTTGAAATATATTCAGTTACGATGAATAAAAAAAAATTGAGTAATCTTCAGTAATTGGGACCGCTACCAAATTGTTAAATTTGCGCATCAAACAATGCTCAGTAAATTATGAAATTGTCTACAAACCCGATTACGAAAATTTCCCAATAGAAACATACATTCGTCTGAATACAAACATTCATACATATAAGTAATGCATACATGACATTATATTTTTCTCGATTTCTTTGAGTATCACACGTAGCCATTCGACTAATGCCCAAAATCGTATTTTCCGTATTCGATTTTCTTTTCGTTTCTCTTAATTTAAAATTCAAAATGAATCGCATCGATTTGGAAGTTTACAAAGAATGAAAATTTCGTAAAAAAAAGTGGTTGTTACATACGTAGAATGTAAAACTACTGAAAGGTGGGGGGGGGGGGGGGGGGTCAGTCTATATCTCAGGTCACCAATGTATGAGCATCGACTTCAACATTCGACTCCATAATGATCTGTATGAGGTTAAAATGCATAATTTACAGCAATGGAGCTAATGTTTTAATTAATAACGGGATGAATCTCGTCGAATTTCGACGAAAGAAATTGTTTAAAAACGAACTCATACATAGGTTACTCCTTAGTCTCTTAAAACCAATATTATTTTTAACTAAAAGTTACCAAAATACTAATTCCATACACTTCGACTGTTCAAAATATTAAAAAATTAAACTGTATTATTTATTATACCTAATCAAGATATGTAATTTTGATGAAATGGCACAGATGTATACGCCCCATATTGGCGCGATTTGTTTCCGACGCCAATTTGGCGAAAACCTCGTTACCATATCATCTGTATCCTGGTTACCATATCAAGTAAAATAACGGCACTTTGGCGCCAGTTAAGTACTCGGTGCGCATAGACATTGGCGGCAGAAAAAAAATCGCGCCAATATGGGACGTATATGACATCTGTGCCGATGAAATTACCCATTGAGGCTGCTATGTTTAAAAGGTACAGATATCATATATGCCCCATATTGGCGCGACTTTTTTTCCACGCTAATTCGGCGAAAACTTCACAGCACAAACAATAACATCCGGGTTACTATATCAAGCAAAATAACGATACTTTAGCGCCAGTTAAGTACCCGTTGCGTATATGACATTGGCGTCAGAAAAAATTCGCGCCAATCTGGGGCGTATATGACATCTGTGCCGTTTAAAATTTCCGATTGAAAATTTTAAAAAATGATTTCACATTATTAAGTCAATCATGGAATTATTTTTCGCGTAAAATCTAAACTTAATGTTATTTTCACCGTCTCATAATTTGCACACGCCATCTCTTATATTTGCATTCACTATTTCAAAAATATTACAATGCGCAGTATGTGATTAATACATATATTTCTAAACTTGAAATCAAGTTTGTCAATTACGACTTAGCATGTGAACATTCGCACTCTTGACTTGTGATTCTAATATCGGCGAGTAAAATTCCAGAAAGTTATATCTTTTAGAGGCGTTCGTAGTAAAATATTTACTTTTATCAGAGAAAATGATCGTTTTCATTTAAATATGATGTCATTTTGCCTCATTGAAGCATTTCACCCAGCGTCTTAAACTCAATGAGTAAAAAAGAATTGAATTATAACAGCTTTTTGCGGAAAACATGAGTATTTTATTAAAGCATGACGTCATTTTCTGTTCAATTTTTTCAGAAAGTTTTTTTTTTAATTTTATGAGAAAATGGCAACAATAAAGATACCTACACCTTATTATTTTTCCTTTCTTTACAACAATGGAAGTAATCCAATTGATGCCATTTTGAAACAAATTCATAGAATTTTTTTAATTTTTAAATTTAAGTATAAAAATGGGAATATTTTAAAAATAAAATAGCTAGTGCGGGCAAATTTACTTTCATTAAAAAAAAAAAAAATTATTAAGATTGGTGCAAAAAAAATGCTCAAGGTACATGACTAAAAAAAGAAAGCCTTTTCTTTCAAATATATAGAATTAAACTCGCAATGTTATCTCTATGGGAAAATTTTGAGCCGACATTTCAGGCTGTTAGAGTTGACGAATATTTATGATTTTCAATACGCGCCGAGATTTTGGCACTACCAACGTTCAGCTCATTTTTTGTGTCGATGCGGCAAATATTTTGGACGCTATCGTGTTAACAATAAGTGTAATTTTTGCAGGGAAGCCGGAGCTGTGCTCCGACAATAATTTTTGTTTAATAAATGTGATACCATATGTCTGATATCATCATATATAAAATGGGTTTTTTATATATGATGTGATGTTTTATATAAATGTAATGAGAAAATCATAAAATCAGAGCATTCCAGAAATGTCACATACTTATTTAGAGAACTTTCAGCCTTTTTTTTTTCCATGAGAAAAACATAAGAGTAGAACATCACAGAAGAAATCACAGATTTACATAATTTTCAGCCCTTTTTTTCGTGAGAAAAATCGTAAGAGTAGAACATTTCAGAAAATGTTACATATTTACAAAATTTTCAGTCTTTTTCTTCCACGAGGAAAATTACAAGAGTAGAACATTCTAGAAAAAATCACATATATACAGGATTTTTAGTCTTTTTTTTTTCATGAGAAAAATCATAAGAGTAGAACATTACAGAAAAAAATTACAGATTTTCAGTTGTTTTTTCATGAGAAAAATCATAATAGTAGAACATTCCAGAAGAAGCCACATATTTACATTCAGTATTCAGTTATTTTCATGAGAACCATCACAAGAGTAGAACACTTCAGAAAATGTCACATATTTACAAAGTTTCAATCTTTTTTTTCATTAGAAGAAAAAAAAGACATAAGAGTAGAACATTCCAGAAAAAGTCCCATATATACAAAATTTTCAGTCTTTTTTTCATGAGAAAAATCATAAGAGTAGAATATTCCAGAAAAAAACACATATGTACAGAATTTTCAGTCTTTTCTTTTTCATGAGAAACATAATAAGCTCAGATTACTCCAGAAAAAGTAACTTATTTACAGAAATTTCAGTCTTTTTTTCATACAGAAAACACATTTTGAATATACCTGTCGGGTCCATTGAACCCGTCTGGTAGACGGAGGGTTAATTCTAATTAGATTAGTCGTTGTTAAAAATTTGATGTTTGTTATTTTTATATTATTTCTGGACGTTGCATTAAACAGGCATATCATTAAATGTTGATATTTAGCCTTGGCGTACAGAGCACGCAACCCGTGTTTTTTATGTTACTGCAAAACGTCCATTTCTTTAAACGTTAAAAATCGAAAAATGAACTTATTCCGGTTTTTTTTTTCTAAATGAAGAAACAATTTATACCTTTTTAAAATCACAGTGACCAATCCTCTTCCCTGAATCCCCCGTTTATGATAATATTCTGATATATACGTAAAGAAACAACAAAAACTCAGAAATAATTATTGTCTAAAACGGGGAATTCAAGGAATCAGACAACCATGACGAAAATTATATAGTCCTTTTTTCTCTTAGTGTTTTATTATTTTAAATCTTTATAAATGTTATTATTATTATTATTATTATTATTATTATTATTATTTTAAATTATGAGGTATAATAAAAATTTAGTTAGTTAAATTTAAAAATCTAGGGAGGGGGATAGTCCACCCCCCCTCCCATTATTAAAAAATTGAGACTCATGGGGAGAACTTTCTCTTAGCTGTTAAAAGTGAACTTTAATTTCTTTAATCTAAAATGCTACCCCCTTTTTTCTTTGAGAGAAGAATAATTGAGCGAAGCATCGCGGGCTATTTTTTATACTTCTAATCTTGTTCGTGTTTCATTTAAAGTTGATATTTTATTTCTCAGGGAATTAAGGTCAAACGTGATTACAGACGATTCCAGATTTTCTTTTTTCACTCCTTAAATTCTAATTTATGGACTGCAGACTTTAAATCCTCTTAAAAATACTGCAGTAACGATTATTCAATTCTTTAATTTATTTGTTTAAAATTATCACGTGATCTAAATTTTTACTGATGCAATTGCTTTTGATAACGAAATTACACATTGCAGGGGAATTTTTTTAAAAATTGTTTTGTAAATAAATCATACGAGGAGTAATTTTTATAACTGAATGAAAATAAACCATTCCGGTGCTCCAATCCAGAACTTTTGGCTTTAATTGCCCAAGCTCTTTCCAGATAACTCTACTGGAAGTGTTTTGACAAGAAAGCCAAATGTTCTGGGTTCGAATCCCGGCTTGGATAATGTTTTACTCAGTTGGAAAAAATACTGCTTGTGTAAATTGTTTACCAATGAGTTAAAAATAATAATAACTGAGCTAAAAAAAATAATAATTAAAAAAAGGTGTAATTTTACTTATCTATTGCTTATTGGAGTTTCTTTTGGAATTTATTCTGTCGAGCTGCAGCGAACTCTTGCGTGGATGAGAAGCAGATTGCCTTGGTGGCGAACGAGCGAACGGGGAGTACTTGGCACAACCAGGTCCGGCTGGACCAGAACCTTTTTTGTTGCCATTCTGTACCCAGTAGCCCTAATATCCCTGGCGTATATGAATTCAATTTTTCCAACTTAGAGAATAAATGATCAGGCCGGGATTTGAACCCAGAACCTTCGGTTTACATTGTCAATGCTCTACCGCTTGAGGTACATGGGTAGAGAATCGGCGGCCATATTTTGCTCAGATAATTTTATTGGAAATAACATCCGTTCTGCCATGTAGACAGCACAACAGAATACGCCACAGGTAATGAAACTCCATTTAAACGAAAGATACGTAGATATATTATAACAAATAACTGATATACTAAAGCTATATACATAGATATACTATGACAGATTAATTTATGGTAGTATACCTATATATTAATCGTTTAAATGGAGCTGTTGAGCTGTCTTCATGGCCGACCATATGTTATTGCCAATAAAATTATCTGAGGGAATAAAATTATCTGCCCACCGGTTCACAGCAGTACAACATTGACAATGTAAGTCAAAAATTCTGGGTTCGAGTCCCGGATTAGGTATTTTTTCTCTCAATTAGATAAATTGAATTCGTATGATAACTTTACCAATCAGTATGATTGAGATAAAAATAATAATATACACTTGGAGTAGTTAGTTACACGGGGGGTACGCACGACGCGTGAATCATAGGTGATCCTCAATCTACTTTTTTTTCCGGATTGTATAACCTCATTTTCTTCAAGCACACTTCCCTATAGCTAAGATTGATCTAATAAATATCTTTCACTGGCTGCATGGATCCAGCTGTCATTTGAAAGTGACTGTTGAAGAAAGTATGCAAGTTTTGTTTTTTTACACTTAGAGTTTTTTGTCAATAAATGTTTCAAAACCATAGAAGGAGAGGGGCAGAAAAAAAATCGCAATAAAGTATAATCAACAAGTAATGTATCTAAAAGCGGGAAAAATCTTGCTTATTACAAATACAGTAATAAATCGACTTACTTCAATAATTCGTTATAAGATTAGTGACGTAAGTCGAAAACAACGAAAGTCGAGGTGCATTTAGATAAGCAAAACTAGTTGGATGTGTCAATCCCAAAACTTTCTTCTATCTCATACATCTTAATATTTCAAAAAGTAGTTAATACACCTGTTAATACTTCAATATTATTAGTTCAATAGTATACCAACTTTGATTTTCATCTTAAATTTCTTCTTCAGTCAATTAAATGGACTAAAAACGAGTTAATATATATCATGATATTTGTTAAAATTAATAGTTTTTCCTTATCCTGTTGTTATGAGCTGTTTGCGTATAGCCGGCTTAGCAGGAAGCGAGTTCCCACCGCTGCACGAGCCGCCGATAGACAATAGAACTACGAAAAATAAGAAAAGTATACATAAATCGCTATCACAGAGCCCCTTTACCGCGCAATATTTCAAATTCAAGGAGTTCTGTTGGCCAAAGCCAAAAACATGCACAAAAAATTTGATTCGTATGCATAATTTTATACACTTTTTGATGGTACAATAAAGAAAATGGCAAACATCGCTATTACAGCGCCCCCCTTCCGGCAGATTTTTTTTTTCAAATTCAGGGAGGACTTGCTTGCCATAACCAGAAACCTACACAAAAAATTTGGTTCAATTCTATGCATAACTTCATACACTTTTCAATGGTACAATAATGAAAATGCCACAGACATCGCATTTATAGCGCCCCCTTCAGGCGGATTTTTTTCAAGTTCAGGGAGGACCTACTGACCATATTCTTACACATACACAAAAAATGTGGTTCAATTCTATGCATAATTTTATACAGTTTTCGATGGTACAATAATGAAAATGGCACAGACATCGCTATTACATCGCCCCCTTCCGGCAGATTTTTCCAAATTCAGGGAGGACTTGCTACTTGCTTGCTATAGTCAGAAACATACACAAAAAATTTGGTTCAATTTTATGCATAACTTCATCACTTTTCGATGGTACAATAAGGGAAATGGTACAGACATCGTAATTATAGCGCCCCTTACGGCGGATTTTTTTTTTCAAATTCAGGGAGGACCTTCGTGCCATGACCAAAAACATACACAAAAAATTTGGTTCAATTCTATGCATAACTTCATACACTTTTCGATGATACAATATTCAAAATTGCACAAAAATCGCTATTACAGCGCCCCCGACCGCGAATTTTTTTCCAAATTAAGGAAGGACCTGCTTGCCATAGCCAAGAACTTAAAATTTTTTTGGGGTTCAATTGTATGCCTAACTTCATACACTTTTTGTTGGTACAACATTCAAAATCGCAGAAAAATCGCTATTACAGCACCTCCTACCGGCGATTTTTTCCAAATTAAGGAAGGACCTGCTTGCCATAGCCAAAAACCTGTAAAAAAATTTGGTTCAGTTCTATGCATAACTTCATACACTTTTTGATGGTACAATGGCGACAGACAGACGGACACACGGACAGACAGACATTTTCTATAAACATGTTTTTTGGGATCTCTGATCCCTAAAACGTGTAAATCCGTCGAAAACCGAAATTAGAAAAAAATTTCGATTACAATACTTTTTTCTATTGAAGATAGAAGAAAGTAAAAAGGATAAGAAACATAAATTCTCCAAAATCTAATGAATATATTCTATTGTATTTAAGAATTATGTTACATATATTTAATATTAGCAAAAAAAATGCGTTTGCAATTCAAGAATTTGGAATAAAGCAATAAGTTGTTAACTTACAATTTATTGTTCTTCTAGCTACCCCGTTCGATTCGATGATTTTGGAGGATGCGAAAAAATCTTGCAATGAAGTTTGAACCGACAATTTTTCTTTTTTTATTTTCAGAAACTCTTTCTAACAGGGAACGTCCACTGTTACTCTTGTGACCATTCGTGCGGTTTTTTACTAATACTTGCAATTATTTTACTATAAAATATAATTGAGATAAAAAGTGATATAACCAGTAAAATACTATTGTGCTCCACTCATTTAATATATCAGGTCAGTCTGCCTAAATGTGATAATCCCTAAATGCGAAAATGTTCTTTTACATAAAATCTTAACGCAAGAATCGTAAATAAATGTTATATAATGAAGCATACGAGCTTCAGAAACAAAACTCGAAACATTTCTTTGCATGTAAAACAGGTTTTTTAAAAGAAATTTCCAATCAAATACACATCGTTCATTCATTTTACATCGCCCCTATGTTTCGTAAATGCGACAAAAATTCCCGAAAGTGGCTCACGTTTTTTATTTTTTAACTTTGAAGATGAAATAACCTTATAAATGTCAAGAGCTACGTTGTCCGTTTCAGTTACCTGACCAGTTAAACTAAAAAAAAGGCGACCAGTTTCCGGTTTAGAATTTGAAGCGGACTACGCATTTAGGAGAGCTTGTTTTCAGCCTGTGCCTAATAGCGATATACACATTGCTGTAAATGCGGCGAAACATTTAGAAGATTAACGAAGAAGTTTATACGGGATTTTTTATATATTGTGCTTATATTATATTATAATGTGTTTATATTATAATGATATTTAAATCAAATTTTATGTTTAATTAAGTTGTGTTGAGTCAACATAATCCTCCATTAATGTTTTCCTTTAACCAGGTGTTTAAGACAATCAAAAAAGAAAAATACGCTTCTTTAAAATTTTTAATTAAAAAAAAAAGGTAAGAAATGCAGTGTCTATTCCAGTAACATAATACAGACATATGATTAAAGAATTTGCAATAATTTATATAATGGAAATTCTGGAAAATCTTGTGTAGATTGAAAACAATTTATGTTTATTTTAATACGTTAAGTAAGTTAATTTTACCAACATTATATCATTCGGTAGCTTAAATGATGTCTCCGATTAAAACGTGATGCAAATGAGTTATTCATTGGTTTAGGGGTCATAAATTTTGTTAGCACTTTTATAAAATCTGATATTTTAATTTTGTTTTAATTTTTTATTTGTTATGATCGACATTTTCTACTTTTAAATTAATAAAAGATTAAAAATAAATAAAACCATGTCTATCTAAATGAATATTTGTTTCCATATACATATTTTTAAGTACAGAAAATGTTAATTACTTCGTGAAAGTGCAAGAAAATGAAGAGGGGGGGGGGGTGTGCAACAGAATATCAGGCACGGAGCATCTCTTTGGCTTAATCAGAATTATTAGAAATATTGTACGATTTTATCTTTTTCTAAGGCTGATATATTTATCATGTGACATTTTATAATAAAGTTATATGTAATAAATAGTCTAGTGAACAATATTATAAATATCTTTTAAATACTTTTTTAATCCGTAATGTCCACGCTGTGAATTCGCACCGACCGATATGTCGGCGTCTTTAATTAATTCACATTTTTCATTCAAAATAAGAATTTTGATAAAATCAAATATTTCATTTGGATTCCTTATTAAATTTCGTATGTGGATCATGTAGTTATATTTCCTTATCACTAGATTGTCAGCAAAGTTATGCGGAGTTGAAGTTACGGAAACACAAATCGCACTGGTGTATAAATTATCGGTTAATATTGACGCGCGAATTCCGCGAATTTTAAACGGTGTTCTCTGCGACAATCATTAAAGTGTAGTTATGGCCATAGCTCCTTGGCAGAGAGGGATGAGAGTTTTTTTATATTAGGAACGCATTTATTTATTTGAGGGTTTTTTATATTAGGCATTATACGCAGCATTCAAATAACTTTTGCATATTAGCAGTGTAAAATTGACAAACAGCGCGGTGCTGCACCGTGATAAACATTTCAAGAATAATATTGAAAAATTTAATTTTAATAGTCCTGTACTTAAATTTTAGCACAGAAACAGTACCCTGTGAGGTAATAGAAACTTTAATTCATCTTTTAATCAAGAGGTCTCGGAAACCGCTCACAGTAGTTATGCAACAATTCCTGTCACAGCAGTTAAGGGCTAATTAATTCAAAAATAATTACAGTTAACCCTTAACTTGCTTTTTTAAATTTTCACAGTTTAACTTGTAATTTTCAGTTTAACTATAGATACCGCGAAATTTTGCTTCATTTGGAACCTAGTACTATTGTTTGAAATGTTTGAAAAATCGAAATTTTATTAGAAATAGTACTGTACAAACAGTTTAGTGCAAAAACAGTATTTTATGAGTTAATTGCGCATTTTATTTATCTTTCAATCGAATGGTCTCGCAGACCGCTCACAGTTGTAATGTGGCAATTTTCTGTCACAGCAGTTAATTGTTAAATGAACTTTTTCAGATCAATTGTCATGTATAAAATGCATTATTACATTTAGGACTATGAACGTCTCATTTAGGTTTTAGCTGCCGTAAATGCGACAATCCTATATTGTGGTTTTATACTACAGATATTTATGAAATTTCTACAAAAAAAGTTAATTTTGAATAAAAGGTACAGTATTCAGTAATTTATTGCTTAATAAAATATACATTTATATAATAAAATCCCCAGTATACCCTAAATGCGACAAAACTACGGGAAATCGTGTCTCATTTAGGCGGACTGGCCTTACCTAATTTGTAACAAAAAGCATTTCCCTTGTCTGTATAATCAATCAAAATTTTGTTACTCTTGATACTAGAGTGTAGAGGTCTGCACGGGCCCGGGCTTGGCCCGAGGCCCGCCCCAGGCCCGGCGGAATGAAAGCGAGTTTTCAAACGGGCCGGGCCGGCAGAATTAGGACAATTTTTTCAACGGGCCGGGCCGGGCCGGCAAAAAAATTAATCGGGGCTGTCGGCCCGATATAAGAACTTAAGCGAAAAAGATAAAATACGAGCCATTTTCAATGAATATGATTTTCTCGAGAAGTATAAATGTGCGTCACGAGCCGATGCGAGTTTCACAACATCAATACAGAAATGTAGCATGTCCATCGTAGAGGGCATCGTACAGTTACAAGATGTCTGATTCCGAGTTTAATTTTTTTTCAGCAGACTCGTGCCGGGACGGAACTGGTCTTAATCGATCTCAGGATGTGTAGAACAGTCATTGTGTTTTGTAGTATTAATAGTAATAATGAACTTCTCTTAACAGTATCTTTGGAAATATACCTTAAGGTGGTTCTCATATTCACTGCTCAGGAATGCGAAGCTTTGAGACACATTTTCTGACAAAATTTTTAACTATAAAGGCATAAAATTGGCAGGCCTGCCTATTGAAGGCATTTGGAAACGAATAGCTTTTTCCATATTTGATAAATTACTTACAGAGATAACAGAGATTCCAGTCACGTGACTGTACGTTTTTCTCCTTTCCTGTGCTATCGCTTCCGGAAATTCGATTCAAAACGCTAACTTTGACAGTATTTTCAGAAAGATACATTGCTTTTATCTATGGAAAAAAAAACGACATTTACATAGCTTCTGAATAAGTATACATGCCAATCTTACGCGTTTCCGAAAAGAAAAGAATTCATAAATGTGTCGAAATGTAGCTCCTTTGGATTTGAGAAAAGCCTTAAACATGAGAGAAATGTTTTCACAAATCTACTTTTTATTATACAGCTTCAAAAATTATCATGTTTTTAATCCTTTATTCTGAACTACATTAATCTTTTAATGAATCCTTATTTCCATTTTGAAATGTCTGTAAACACGATGACTAAAACACTATAAGTAATCGTTAATGTTTAGTATTGTGTGTTTTCTGTTTTGCGAACATCATAGTAATGTAAAATATACTGTAAAATGTTCCCATAAATATGTATGTAGTATTCAGTAAAAGAATCTTAATTGTATGTTGAGAAAAAAAGGATTTTTTTTAAAATAGAAATTGTGTCAGGCCGGGCCTGATTTCACTGATTTTTTGTACGGGCCGGACCGAGAACTGTAAAAATGCAAACGGGCCGGGCCGGGCTCGGGCCGAACTTCCAATTTTTACACCGGGTCTGTAAATTCCGGCCCGTGCAGACTTCTACCAGAGTGTCACAAGAGTCATTTAATATATACATAAGTAATTTTTTGTTTGTTATAAATTAGATATATGTTTGTGTGTGGAGCACAGTGGTATTTAGCTGGTTATATCAATTTTTATCTTACTTATATTTTGTAATAAAATAATTGGAATTATATATGAAAATCTGCTCTAATTATCACAAGAGTAACGAATGGATGTTCCCAACAGCAGGGTGAGTTTTCTAACATTTTGCTCGTGATTTTTTTTATTTGTTTGTCATTATCACTTAACTATCCTCTGAAAGTTTCCCTTAATAGAATCAAAAATCTTCAAAAAAGATCAAAGTGCGTCTTAATTAAGGAAATTATTTTTTCCAGGCCAGATGACGTAAATGCAGGGTGACGTAAGTCGGGGTACTACTGTTTACAAATTAAACCTAGAATGGACAATTGGTAACTTGATATGAATTTATTTTCATCAGTTACCGCACCCGTCTCGAAAATCGAACAAAATTCACTATCACAGTGATGCCTTCACGCCGATATTGCATCAAAATTTTATAGAAACTTCGGCACATTAAATTACATATAAATATAAAATTTCGTCGAAAAATATTCATAAATCTTTCACTTAAACTGCAAAAATCGAGAAAATCCCTCAAAAATCACTTTCACAGTATCCCTTTCAGGAAAAATAGACATAATTTCAACTGTGACCTAACGTTCATTTTCAGAAACATATATTATATGAAGTTTTGTTCAATTCTATACATAACATAGTACACTTTCCGATGATACAAAAGAAAAATCGCACCTAAATTCGCTATTACAGCTCCAATTTCAGGCTGATTTCTCGAAAACTTTATGCAAATGTCTACCACCGAAATATAAAATTTTGTCGAAATACGTTAATCTGAATTAAACTACAAAAAAAAATCAAGAAAATCGCTATCACAGCGCTTCTTTCTGGAAGAATAGCCTCATTTCCATCTGGGATCTAACGTCCATTGACAAAAATGTATATACGAAATTTGGTTCAATTTTATCCATAACTTTATACACTTTCCGATTATCCCCCCCCCCAAAAAACGCTGCAACAGCGCCCCCTTGCGTGGGAATATCCCCAATTTGAACTGGGACCTGACGGCCATAGTGCAAACCCATGTATGAAATTTGGTTCAATCCTATGCATAACTTTGTGCATTTTCTGATGATACAATAAGAAAAATGGCGCGAAAATTGATACCACAGCACCGGGGATATTCGACTGTAAGGTCGACTATCCCGACTTTCGACTGCAACATGCTGGCCATATCTAAAACTAGTTGGATGTGCCAATCCCAAAACTTTCTTCTACCTCATACATCTTACTATTTCAAAAAGTAGTTACAGTTACATATGTTAATACTGTAATATTATTAGTTCAATTACCAACTTTGATTTTCATCTTGTCTGTTCAATTCTATGCATAACTTCTTACATTTTTCGATGGTACAATAAGAAAATGGTACAAAAAATGCTATTACAGCGCTCCCTTCCCACAGAATATTTCTAAACTGAAGGAGGGTCTGCTTGCCACAGACAAATACATACAAAAAAAAAAATTAATTCAATTATATGCATAACTTCATACAATTTTCGATGGTACAATGGCAACACACGGACACACACACGAATAGACAGACATTTTGTATAAACATGATTTTTGGAATCCCTGACCCCTAAAATGTGTATGGGTCATTCCACAGTATTCATGTGTTACGTACGGGACATTTCACAGCAAAATTTTGAGATATTTCGCTTTTTTCAATGTCAAAATATATCTGAGAAAGTTTGCAATTATTTTTAATGCATTATATAGTACCTGAACTCTGATTCATGTGAAATTTCTTTTTGTTTGAGCTAATAGTTTTTTTTTAAATTAATAAAATTGTATTACGTACGGGACATCACAAAAAAATGTTTTAAAAGTACCTCTAGCAATTTGGATTTTACTCTGAATTTAATAAATATTTTCACAAATAAATTTAATGAATAGAAGCAGAAGTATACATTTTATTAATTAACTTTAAAATTATTTTTTTAAATTGATTCATTAATTAATGAAAGCTAATTATTTCCGTTACGTACGGGACAAGGCTATTCGTTACGTACGGGACCTCTGATTTCAAATAAAAGTACTATAAGGAATTGTGAACTAAAATATATATAAGTGCTCATTTAATGAATTTACTAGCTTTGTTAATGTATTGAAACTTGTTTAATTATAGAAATAAAAATAATTAATGACTTCTTAAATATTTTAATTGCTATTATATAAATTAGAATTTTCCATGCATAGCTCATTTGAAAAAATAATAAACATTTAAAAACAAAATACACGTTATATACAAGTCCCAGAACATCAATAATGTCATCAATTTTTTTCA
Organism: Maratus speciosus; assembly: GCA_963932465.1. Lineage (NCBI taxonomy): Eukaryota > Metazoa > Arthropoda > Arachnida > Araneae > Salticidae > Maratus > Maratus speciosus. Next base: position 288,459,103 of record OZ010794.1, read on the forward strand.
CTTCCTCCATTGGTAATGAAAAATGTACTCAGCTATTAATTGGACTAGGTGCTTTTTCGAGCTTAGTCAAAATATTTTCTTTTAGGATTTTATTCTTTTCTGGAATGTGTAGCCAGGAAAATTTGTTTTTGCTTAAAGGTATCATAAAGGATAGATAGATATATTTATCATCTATGTCTTCCACAACTCCTGGCTACCAATAATCATCATACATGACCAATGCCCAGTCTGATTTTTTTCAGTAACTCAGTACATGCATCTGAGCTAGGCTCTTTATCTTGTACTGGGCATAAAATCTGTATCTTTTTTATCAGAAAAGCAAGAATGCTACCAAAGGCCCAGAGTGTCCAAGCCTACTGGTTGGGCAAAATGCACACTATGTATACTTGATATCGAAGTAGCGCCTTCCCATTTTTCAATTAATGCAAACTTAGTTATGCATCTCTGAATGTCTGCTTCACTTATGTATTTAATATTTATATTGGGTGTCTCTTTTTCCGCAACTTTAGAAAACTCCATTGCTGTATTTATTATGTACTGCTTGCACAATATACAGAGGCGTCACTGTGAGGAATGGGGGTGGAGCCTCCCCCTCCAATATATGTGAACTTGGGAAATTTGAGCTTAGAGTTGGAAAAATCTAGATTTTTGAAAGACTTTTTTTTTTTTTTTTAAATAATAGTTTAAAAAAAATGAAATTTTTATTGATTTTTTAACTACCTTTCTGAGTTCTGTAGCAGTAAACAAGTTAAATTATCAAAAGAATGTACAAAAAGCAGCCAGACTCAATTTGTCATTGTGTTTCTCCGTGCTACGAAAATATCATAGATCGACCAGATCTAAATTTCCCTACAGTTGTCCATCAAAAGTGTTTGTAATCTATTCCCTCTATTTGCTCCAAAATTGTTCCTTTCTTAAAATAATATGACGGTATTTCATATGAAGTGTGGTTATGACTGCGAACAGCGAACAGCAGAGCAGTTCCAGGGGCTACCTATTTGAGAATCAAATCCACGCCCTGTATATGAGTAAATAGTATGAGCACATCCTAAGAAAAACATGAATTGTTAGTCTAAGCGCGGCAAAAAGCCACTATAAGAGAGAGAGTCTAAGATTCGCAGCATTACTGCCGAGAACCAGAGACGAAATGAGGAGAGGAAGAACGAGAAAGTCTATTTACGTAAGTGGGCGATTATGACTCCTACACAATAGAAGACTAAAAATTTGCAAACTTTAAACTAAGTCTGGTTTTCACTAAATATATGCAATTTTCCTAGGTTTAAATCTTACATTTACTGTATTGTTTGAAATTGCGTCCTTACCTATTCATTTAGCAATTGGGATTCTTATTATTTTCATGGTCAATGATTCCAAGATAAGAAGATAGAAATTAATCTAGTTTTGATTTTAATTGCTTAAATGAAAGAGGTGTATTTAAAGTTTCATTAAAGGAACCAATAATTATAATTTTTATGTTTTTAGTTTCAGTATTCTTCTAAAGGATTTTTTTACGTATAAGTATCATTGTCATTCAACACATATTGCACATATCATTTCAGTTGGAAAATAAAGCAATTTTGTTTCAAGTTGAGAAATTTTTGAATCTTCCCCTCTGAAAAAATATTTGTAGCTATTCCCCTGGCAATATACCAAACCAAATCAGAACTGCACCTTCCCCATGTGCAGTTCTGAAAAAGTTCCAGCCTGCACTAACCTCATGGTAATGCACATGAAGCATTAAGTTTTGCATGTTGTATCAATTCTTAAACTGGGCACCACATCCATCAGACCAGAAATGGATGTGACTAAATGCCACAGTTTGTTTTAAATCTTCAATTATGGCAGTGTTGAATGCAAATACTGCATGTTTTGTATGATTAAGGTCGTCAGAAACAACAACATAGTTTTTATGTTCTAGTCCGAGAGTTTGATTATTTCTATAATATACAATACAGGTAAATAATGTTACTTGGGTTGGGTTCCAGTGAGCTGCCATAATTTACTCTCCTAACCTTCACCTTTCCATTTAACTAATGGTAGCTATAACTAACCACATATATTTACTTGTACATTTTTGTAGACAGTGCTAACATCTGTGAAGGAAAATCATAAACAGTCCAAAAATTTTATTTTTGCTAAGTTTTAAATCAAAATTCTGCATTTTGTCCCGTACGTAACAGATTTGTCCTGTACGTAACGCATTTTTATTTCTCATGCCAAGCTTCTAAATGAAAAGATATAATATTTTAATTGGATAATTTAGGAAGCTAGTTTACCAGTTGAAGAGAAAACAAAAAACCATTCAGTTGTCATCAGTATTATTAGTTAAAAAATTAAAAATAAGCTCGAAATTGTTTCGTACGGGACAAAAAAAAAAAAAATAATCATTGAAATTTATTTATAAAATATTTTTTTAACTTTTTCCTTTTTATTTCATATAATAGTATTGTTAAAAGGGCTTAATGAAACATAAGAACTTTGAAATAAAATAACATATTTTTTGAGTTACAGTTAAAAATATAATGTCCTGTACGTAACAACTTTTTATATATGGCTGCAAACATGCTCTAATTTTTGTTTTAGTTAAAAAAAAAATATTTTGAACAAATTTTAATAGAAGAGATTTAAAGCTTTAAAAAGAAAAAAATTTCGATTACATTATTTTCTTCTATTGAAGATAAAAGAAAGTAAAACATATATAAAATGCACAAAGGCTTTATTTGCTATTTTTATATATAAAGTTTGGTTAAATTCTATGCATAACTTCATACATTTTTCGATGATACAAAGAGAACATGAGGGCACACACACAGAGACATTTTGTAAAAACTTGCTTTTCGGAACCTCTGTCCACAAAAACGTGTAAAACTGTCGAAATAAATTCAACCACCCTTTTGAAACAATGAGAGAGCATTCCCAGTTTTTTTTTTTTTTTTTATTGTATTGTGATTTAAACTGACTTTGTAATTACATGGTGGTCCATCACTAAAAAGTACATAGTTTTCTGTAGCACCTCTTTGTGCTGAAAGTATTTTCGTCGTATAGTGATGAAAATGGTACAGTATAAAAAATTATTTATCAAATACAATTTGTTTGAAAAGTATAACTCAATTTATTATAAACTAGCAGGTGGCTGCATAGACCATCACATTATCGAGTTGACGGTTGAAATGTCAGGAGTAGACTGAACTCGACTATACCTAAGGAAGACCTAAGTTGTCAATGGTGTATATGCTAGAGAGGAGTGTACGTCCGCGACAATAAATAGTTCTGTACTGAATATGAAAGAAATGGCATATTAAACCTCTATTTTTCTTCATTTTCACAGGAAAAATGATTGACTCATTAATCGAAATCGATTGAGCTTAGCATATATTCATTTTTATGATAAATATCTAATAATAGTCAAGGAAATGTATTTATTCGCAAGGAAGGTTTTTGGCGAGGGCTTGGCGCGGTGCAAGAAAATAACTAGCAACCTTATACCCCCAACAGAGCTGTGCGGGGTGAGGGTCAATAGAAGTTTCCTCCTCTCATTATCAGAGATTGTAGATTTTTTATGTCCAATTAAAAGTTTCTTTTTTAAAACTATTAAATATAGAGAAACATTTTCGGTGGATTCGAATTTTTCGGAAAATTTCACCCCAAATACATACCCAACATATGGATGAAACATTTAAAATAACAAAGAAAATTTTCTTTTGCAAATTAAAACGAATAAAAGAAGCTCTTTATTTTAAGGCTGTTCTAAAAAAAATTATCTTTCCCCGCTCAAGAACCGGAAACTTTATTATTTTAAGGCTCTTTTTTAAATGTAAAAACAGGATACTTGCAGGCATGATATTTGAAGGGATTTGAAATCGAACAGTTTTTCTTAGTTTCCGGTAAATTAATTACAAGCAATTGTTGTCTAAGAATGGATTTTTATTTATTTATCTAATTTACTGGACAATCGCGTTGGATAGAAAATTTTGGTGGATTAGACAATTTCACCTCAAGTAAATATGAAGCATATGGAAAGAATATGTAAAATAACAAGAATTTTCCTTTTGTGTGAATTAAAACGAACCCCCCCTTTTTTTTTTTCTTTTTTTTTTTTTTTTTTTTTTTTTTTTTTTTTTTTTTTTTTTAATACGGCTTTTCTTAAGTACATTCACGATATAATTTCCATCCCTCCGCATACAGAAGTTTAAACTATTCTTATTTTACTTAGAAAGAATTGATCAGAAGTTAAATTAATTTGTCTTTTAAATAATGTTATAAATTCAATATTTTAACAGTATTTTAGACACAAAAACAAGAAAAAATTCACCAGTTATTCATAATGCATACTATAGTTTTATACACAAATGTAAATTAATTTGATTTGATAAGTAAAATTATAATTTAATTTGACATAAATCAATCAGGTCCGTGCGAAAGGGCGGCGAGTAGTCCCGGGCGATGAGATCGAGAGGGTGCCAAATTTATACTACCAACACCAACATCTTTTTTTGATTGTTACAAGAAATTATATACATACATATCGAGAATTTTTTTTCAAAATGAAAGTACATACATTTTTCGTTTCAAAGTTTCACCGTCCCATAACTCATACCCGAATATAAATTTCTGATTAAAGACTTCTCCTTTTAAAAACTTGTTTTTTTTTTTTTTTTTTTTTTGGGGGGGGGTGGGGGGTGGGGGGGGGTGGGGGGGTGGGGGGGGGGGGGTCTTAGTCTCTTATGTTTACCTTCTCCTTCCTGAATCTGAAATTAAATTTTCTTTCTGTGAATTGAATTCAATAAATTTAATGAATTGAAAAACTTTGTTCAATTTAATATGATTTAGCACAGTTTTTTTTTTCGCGCACTTTTTGAATAAACTTTACTGTCCTTTTTTGGGGGGACGGGGGTGTCTGAACTAAAACACAGTTCTTTTTCGCATGAGTTAGTTCTGTCTGAATAATTTTGTACCAGGGCCGAAACTAAGGGGGGGGGGCAGAGGGGGCATGCGCCCCGGTCGCCAGAACAAAGGGGCGCCAAATGAAGGATTATACCTTTGGAAAGGATCATTTTCTTCTGATGGACTGATGGCTTCCGTTATTGTGAAACAGCCATTATAAATGAAGTGTTAGGTGAAGATGAAAGAGCAGCCGTAAAATTTTTTCCCATTCGGACCAGAAAATCAGAGTTCTAACTTTTTACAACTGCTCTTTCATCTTCACCTAACACTTCATTTATAATAGCTGTTTCATAATACCGGAAGTCATCAGTCCATCAGAAGAAAATAACTCTGTGAAAGCGGAAACTCGGTTAGGCGGGACTCTGATAATCGGGACTCTGCTGAATATGTCATTTTAAAAATGATCTTTAGAATATTTTTGTTGATGTTCAGAGAGACCTCCCCCTTGGATCCGCCGCTGTAGATTACTTAGTTCAGTATTACATATTTTAAAATTTAAAATAAGTCGTCTATTATAAAATTAGTAAAATTCTCTTTGTAAATATACTTTGTGGAAGAGGTGGGGGGGGGGGGCGCCAAAATTGCCCCGGGTGCAAAAAGGCTAGTTTTGGCCCTGTTTTGTACATTATATCATCGTTTAATTTTAAATTAAGACGCATCTGCTTGACAATCACAAATACATTTCGTTTGGCGATTTATTCTGTGGTTCAAATTTTCGGCAACCTTTCACCCTCCAAATTTCTCCTTTCTTTATCGTTGGTCATTCATTTCCCGGACTTCGGACTTGACACTTGCTTTCTGTCACCCTCTGTTAATTGATCTTTTCAGCTGTAAAATGGCTTCTTTTTCAAACCAATTTTCTCTTTCTTTTCAACCTCAGAAAAAGGGGAAACCTTTGGGAAGTTCTGCTAAGGTTATCATCTTAAATGTTTACATTAAGCTCAGGGAACAAAATCTCATGAAATCGGACAACGAAATTTCCCAGATGTGTTCAGATTTGACGGGAGTTTCAGCACGATCTATTGAAAGAATTAAGTCAGAAATGAAAACGAATGGTAAACTCGTAACTCCAGGCAAGAAACGCCCATTGAAAGTAAATACATGTACAAGAATGCAAATTTACGATGAATTCACTAAGACGGCTATTCGTAGGAAAGTGCATTCTTTTTTCTTTGCCAATCAAATACCCACGGCAGAAAAAGTAACATGTGCCATAAATGAAGATGACGAACTCCCAAATTTCAGTGTCCGAACTGTAAGAAATTTGATGCATCATTTGCCGATTTTCATAACCTTAAGGCTGTTTTCAAATCTAAAGGGGGCTACTATCCAACACATTTTTAAATTCATTTTTCTTCGGAAACACGCAGAAACGGCAGCTATTGTTATTCAGAAACAATGTAATCTAAAGATATTTGCTTTTTTTTAGTAACCACAAAAGTTTTTTTTTCAGTAAATAGTGTCAAAGTGGACGTTTCGAACCAATTTTCGGTCATGACAGCGACAGAAAGGGAAAAAACCGGTCTTTACGGGATTAAAATCGCTTTTAACTCACTGACTAATACATTTATCAAGAAAAGAAATGAAAAACGCTTCAATAATCAGCCCTGCCAAAGTTATGCCTTTGCGTTTAAAAATGAGTCCGAAAATGTGTCAGAAAGTTCCGTGTTTTTGAGCAGGTAACTTCAGAAGAGCCTTAAGCTCCTGTCCCTGCAGGCGAAGACACTCGAGAGCTAATGCTAATCCTATAGGAATGTTATTTTCTAATATATCGTTTGCATTTCGACATTTTTATTTTATTTATTTTTATTATTATTTTTTATTTATTTATTTATTCATATTATTATTATTATTATTTGCATTGGATAGCTGAGGTCCATTTCTACATCGTTCCTTTTTTACTTTTTCCATTTTGGTTTCAGATATTTTTTAGAATGACACTTTCAACTTTCGGAACCGGTTTCGAAAAGGAAAGTAACTTTATAAAAAATATCTGCAACCAAAATCGAAAAAGAGTGATGTACAGATGGACCTCAGCTATCCAACGTATAAAAAAATATTTTAAAATGTCGAAATGCAAACGAGATATTAGAAAATAGCCTCCCCATACGGTTACCATTAGTTCGCGAGTGTCTTCGCCTGCAGGAACAGAAGCCTTACACTTGAGTTAATGTTAAACCAATGGGAAGGTTCTTTTCTAATATCCCGTTTGCATTTACACATTTTTAAATATTTTTTGTTGATGGATGGCTGAGGTCGATGGTCTACGTTCGCCCGCTGCAGAATGTAAATATGAAATATGCTAAATTTAAAAAAAAAAATGACAGAATTCGCATTCAAAAATAGATTTCTACCAACATTTAACAAAATTGAGAATTGAAAAAAAAAAAAAAATCCGTCCCTGGGTCTGTGATCCCTTTTGGATAAATTAAAAGCACCTGAATGTAAAAAGAAAATTAAAGAAAAAGAATTAAAAATTCTTTGCCACTGTAGGAGTTTCGGAAGGCTAGGCATTATTTTATCTTTCATATTTAACAATCAGAAATGAAGAAAGTTTCGTAGAAAATTCATTTTCAAAATCCAGAGAGAGGCGGTGGCCCTTCCTTTGCCCCTCTCCAGCTGGCGTCCCTAAAGGAGATGTTTCGTTTTCTTTTTTAAATAACTTTATTCTAAATGTATTTTGGCCGTCTATCACCAACCAGAATTCTTTTAGGAATATAAAAAAAAATATATATGCATGGAACGGGAAAAAAAACAAACAAAATAATTGGTAATATCAAATCAACTCGTGCAAATTTCTTCCTCCAAACAACGATAAACAGCCAAATCTGACGATTCAAGAATATACTCCAGCAGTAAACAAATAATGTAAATTAAATCCGAAAAAGGATTTTTTTCACGCCAAAATCATCGCTATATCTCCCAGTATGGAAGTCCTACAACGCCAAAGTCCGTAAAAAGGCTTGCTCAGTATCGTACCCATTGACAACTAAGGTTTGCCGGTAGATTAGCGTATTACCCAAAGGCAAAAACATGAAGGAATGGGTGAAAAAAGACGCAATGGTAAACCTACCTGTGAATCCCTAAATTCGGGTTTGCAGGCGTTTTCCACCAAGATATGACTTGGCAGATCAGTTGAGTTTTAATATGCGAACCGAGTTTTAACTAATCCTGGAATTTCAGCCGCGACTCGACCTATTATTTTTAATGTTTGTAAGCAAGTTCCAAACATGATGTTTTAAAAATACTGCATGTAACGCGTGCATCCTGATTACGAAAAATTAACACTTTTGTACTTACAACAATATAAATAGTTCAGCATTTGTTTATGGCTATTATTCCATAACGAAATTAAAACTTTAACTGCGCGCTTAAACCAACCGAAATTATCAGAATCAAAGAGGCTGTACTAGGGATCTTTCGCAATTTTTTCCGTTATTGATTAACTCCTGGTGTTCAGCTAAACGGCTAATACAGAAGTACCCCTTTTAATATATCTCAAAATTTTAATTGATGCTTTATTGGTTACACAAGCCTGCGATGAAAAAAATTGCCGGTATAGTAAGTGGTATTTTCTATAGTCTTTTGGATGCTGATTACTAGAAAAATAATGAAAAAATTCCATCACGTACAGTTTCATCACAAATTGCAATTTATTTTTTTTATGAATTTATTACATTTTGGTCTAAAAATTATTATTTAAGATCATTGTGCCTAAATGAGATGCGATTCCACCATTGTTTTGTCGCATTTAAGGTATATTTGGCATTTTGTTATATAAATATATATTTTATTAAGCAGCAAACTACTGAATATTGTAGCTACAGATCAAAACTAACTTGTTTTGTATAAATTTAATAATTATCTGTAGTATAAAACCACAATATACGATTGTCGCATTTACGGCAGTTAAAACCTAAACGAGACGTCCATAGTCCTAAATGTGATAATGCATTTTACACATGAGAATTCATCTGAAAAAATTCATTTAACCCTTAACTGCTGTTACAGAAAATTACCATATAACAATTGTGAGCGGTCTGCGAAACCATTCCATTAAAAGATGAATAAAAGTCGCGATTAATCATAAAATACTGATTTTGCACTAAACTGTTTGTAGAGTACTGTTTCTAATAAAGTTTTTCAAACATTCGAAGCAATTGCACTTGGACTCCAAATGACGCAAAATTTCACTGCATCGATAGTTAAACTGGAAATTACAAGTTAAACTCTGAAAATTAAAAAAAGCAGCACTAACAGCAGTTGAGAGTTAATTGCAATTATTTTTTGTATTACTTAACTCCTTCCTAACTTACCCTTAACTGCTGTGACAGGAATTGTCGCATAACTACTTTGTGTGTTCTCCGAGACCGCTTGATTAAAAGATGAATGAAAGGCTGTATTAACTGACAGGGTACTGTTTCTGTACTAAACTAGTACAAGACTATTATAATTAAAATTCACATATTCAGAATTTCTAGCAATAGTTCTAGAACTAAAAATGAAAGAAAATTTCACTAGTATTCATAGCTTAACTGGAAATTACAAGTTTAACTGTGAAAATTGAAAAAATGTAGTGATCTGCGAGACCGCTAACAGCAGTTAAGTGTTAATAAAAAGTTGAAATACATAAAATTGAGAGATAAATAGCTTATTATTGAACTACTGAATAAACTTTATTTAATAGTAATTTAAATAATAAGATATTAACTGACATGCATAATTTTAAATAAATTATAATTAAACATCGCACATTTCAATATTCATTCATACTTTACATCAGATCCATCAAATTTGAATTGTTTAATGCGGGCGGCGCAGCACTGTTCTTTTTGCCAATTTTACACTGCTAATATGCAAAAGCTCCGTGTTGTTATTTAATGTTGCGTATAATGCTTTGTTCCTAATATAAATAACTCTAATCCCTCTTTCCCACAGAGCTATGGCCATAACTAAACTTGAATGATTGTTGCGAAAAACTTCGTTTAAAATTCGTGGAATTCGCACGTGAATATTAACTCTTTCTGGCGCGGTGTCCTTAAAAAGGGGCACCTAATTTTAATTCCAAAACTGACAAACGGCACCAAGAATATTTAACTAAAATTTTCCTATTATAATGTACAGGAAAATAAGCAAGTTCGTATTTTCTAATAAATTCGTTTATAAATTGTGGTGTCAGTCCATTATTTCATCAGTTTATAAACAGAATTACTCCGCGCTGGTAAGGGTAAACGCCTTCGGGACGAGAGCCCTTTACGAAATTTTTAATATTTTGTCATCGTTTTTTAAAAAACAGAAATTTGTGTCTTTTTGAATCGAGAAAATGCGCTGATTAAAAAAGGCAAATTTTGCCGTAAAATTTTACTGGTGACAAAAAAAAAAAAAAAAGGATTCTGAGCACTTCATAAGGCATGTATGCGTGTCGCTCGTCCCCAAGGTGTTAAACCCATAATTTCTGCACTAGTACGATTTGAGTTTCCGTAACTTCAACTCCGCATAATTTTGCTCACAATCTAGTGTTAATGAAAGATACCTACATGATTCATATACGAAATTTAATAAGAAATCGAAATGAGATATTGGATTTTATCAAAAGTCTTATTTTGTTAATGAAAAATACGAATTAATTAAAGCATATTTTAAATAGCACTGACATTTCGGTCGGTGCGAATTCGCATTAATGTTCAGTTTATGGGCTAAAAGAGTATTTACAAGATATTTATAATATTGTTAACAAGAATATTTATTACACATAACTTTATTTATTATAAAATGTCACATGATAAATATATCAGCCTTATAAATAGATAAAATCGTACAATATTTCTAATAATTCTGATTAAGCCAAAGAGAAGCCCTGTGCCTGGCATTCTGTTACCCTCCCTCCCACTCCTTTTCATTTTTCTTGCACTTAAAAAAAAAATGAACATTCTCTGTACCTAAAAATACGTATATGGAAACAAATGCTCATTCAGATAAACATAGTTTTATTTATTTTTTATCGTTTTCGAATTTAAAAGTAGAAAATGTCGATTATAATAAATAAAAAGTGAAAAGAGAATTAAGATACCAGATTTAAAAAAAATGCTGACAAAAATTATGGACTACTAAACCAGGGCATAGCTCAATTGCATCCTGTTTTAATCAGAGGCAGCATTTAAGCTACCGAATATGTTGGTAAAATTAACCGCATTAAAATAAACATTATTTAAGAGTTTACAACTTACCAGGATTTTCCAGAATCTCCATCTTATAAAATTATTGCAAATTCCGTAATCATGTGTTTATATTATGTTACTGGAATATTACTTTTATTATAAGGCTAAAAAACGAAAATTGCATTCATCAACTTATAAGGAAAACATTCGGTATTATTTGAAAAAAAATTATCCTCCTCAATACGCAATCTTGTATAACCATTGAGAGCAAGAGTGCGGAACATAAAAATGGAAGTGTTTCACTTACAAACGGCACATTTGTAGGGACCACGACCAGCTCAGTCCGTGCGCTCTTCTTGTCACCAGTCTCTGCAAGAAATGCATTTGATCCAATCCTCTGCAATTGGTTCTCTATAGATTTCTGAGTATCCTGCACCTATCCAGAGTTTGTTCTTTGGTGCAGTTTTTTGGATTCATGGTGTTACTTTTACTCTTTTTTTGCGGGGGGGGGGGGGATAAATTTTTGTTTTCTTGTAGCAAAAAAATATGGCCGGCACATTTCACTCTAGTGGGGTCTTGACCAAACTCGTTTCTCCCCTCGACATTCCATGGCTTATCTCTATGGGGTGGAAGTAAACCCTTTTGTTCTGTCTCAAAGCAGGCATTTCCTTATCTGTGAAATCCGTTTCTTATACGGGGCACTTTCAAAATCTTTTGACTTTTAAGTCCCTGAATAATAATTTTTATTTTAGTACATATTCTTGTGGTTTTTTTAAAATTTCATATACTGGGAAGCATCCCATTGCATGACTGCATAACAATATTAACGAGATAAATAAGTTTTGGACGATGTTGAGGGTCCAAATACCAGGAAAACTCCTATACCTTCCCGTGTCCCTGATGCTGATTCTTAAGTTTGGAACTATCTGTATACAATTGTTTCAATAAAAGTAATTCGTTGTAATTTTTTCCGAAACTGGGACTATTGCTTTATATAAATATATAGCAAAAAATTATCATTCACACATTTTTACGGTTGATATTATTTTTTAAACTCTGTCCCTGGGTTTAATATTCCTTATCATCCCTCTTGCGAAACTTATACAGAAAATAACTCCAGATGCAGCCACAGAATTTTTTTTCAAGTTTTTTCTCATGCAGAAGTATGCTAGAGAAAGAATGTCTAAAAATCTTTGACAGGAAATTTACTGCAGAACTTAAATCAGCATTTAAATATCAATTTAAAGCATCGTTGCTTTATTGTTAGTCTTACCGTCCACAAGGTTTATTCATGCACTTTTCGAGGGAGATTAAATTTTTTAAAAAATTTAATCCAACGTAAATAACTGCTTCTAATAAAATCAATGAACATTGTGGCTATCACTTAGTCTTAACATGATTTGCCTAAAAATAGCGGTAATTTTCCTTACCGTCCCATCCTTACCATCCCTTTTTTTCCATTACCATCCCTTTTTTCCTTCCGTCCCTTCTTTAATACACCTTTAAGACAATATTATACCAAAATTTTGTACTAAAAATACTACATTGTTATTATATTTCTTATTTGAATGTCCTGTGGGTACTATGCAAATTCCTTATAAGTAAATATTTAGAAGAAAATAAAAAGTTATAGCGGTAAAATGTTAATGGAAATTAAACTCGCAAGTTTAACTTAAACCTCAGTTAAATAAAAAAGTTTTCGCTGCTGACCATTTTTTCTTTATTTTGAATCATTAAGGCATTCGTCTATCAGATTAAAATGTTATTTTAGCAAGTTTAATTTCACCAGATTTTTGTTCCCGAAAGTCGAAAGATTGTGAGAATGCCCCATATATTTTTTAAATTAAAAATTTTAAAAAAGCGTATTTTTTATTTCGATCATCTTAAAATACATATTTTAAGTGCCTGGTTAAATAAAAACATTAATGGTGGATTATACTGACTCAACGCAACTTAATTAAACATAATATTTGCTTTAAATATTATTTTAATTACAATATGGGAAAAATACCATATAAACTTACCTCGTTAATCTCTTAAATGTCTCTAAGCATTTAAAGCAATCTGTATGTCGCTATTAAGTTCTTGCAGAAAACAAAGTCTCCAAAATGCGTAGACTATTTTAAATTCTAATCCGAAAACTGGCCGTCTTTTCTAAAGTTTAACTGATCATATAGCCGAAACAGATAACGTAGTTCTTGACGTTCATAAGGTTATTTGAGCTTCAAAGTTAAAAAAGAAAATCTGTGAGCCAATTTCGGGAATTTTTGTAGCATTTACGAAACACAGGGGCGCAATAAAATGAACGATGTCTATTTGATTGAAGATTTAATAATAATAATAATAATAATAATAATAATAATAATAATAATAATAAACTTTTAAATGCAGAAAAATGTTTTGGGTTTTTTCATTAAGATCGGATGCCTCATTATACAGCATTTATTTATCTTTCATTAAGATTTTAAGTAAAAAAACATTATCGCATTTAGGGGTCATCACATTTAGGCGCACTGACCTTATATGAGTTTGCTAAATAAATTTATTGACTTAAAATAGTAAATTGGTGCATTAAATTAATAAAAAAGCAAGAAGAACCTACTTCAATACAGAATATTTCTCTTAATTGGTAAACTGCCTATTAAATACAATTTTCAAGACAGAGGAAACCTGTTGAAATCAGATCTCTCCTGCTTCCAGGTGTCTGCTCGCCACCACTTCTTCACACCCCTTTTCACTGACCTTATCTCAATTCCTGAATCAGTGTCTTTCTTTACTCTGTGTTGCACATATGTGTTTTTATTCCGACCTGTGAGTTATAAGTTATAGTAGTAATTTTTACTTCTAGTTTTTGCTCATTAGAGAACATGGCTTCCAAAGGATGTGCTAATTCACCGAATTGTTTCTGCTATATTTTTGGTAACTATATAGTGAAAAAAACAGCAAAGAAGCATTTCTGATTTTTTTAAAAGTGAATTTCGCTTATTTTTTTTTTAAATTGGGCGGCCAAGACAAGCCTTGGGCTCCACACAAAGTTTGTCGTATTTGTGTAGAAGAATTAAGGCAATGGTCAAGTAATCTTTTCGGTTTGGTATACCAATAGTTTGGAGAGAACCTAAAAATCACAGTGATGATTGCTATTTTTGTATTTGTAACGTGAAAGATTTTAATTTAAAGAACAAAAAGGAAATATTTTATTCTGACATTCCGCCTACCATGCGTCCTGTCCTTCATGGACCTTGGTAAAGGATAAATCTTGTTGATCCAAAAAAAAGTGTTACTTCCACCGCTTCATATAAAATTAGGTGTTATGAAACACTTTGTCAAGACTTTATCAAAAGAAGGTGAATGTTTCAAATGCCTTTGTAAGCAGTTCCTGGGTTTATCCGAAACAAAATTAAGGAAGGTTTGTTTGTAGGACCAGACATCAGGAAAATGATGAAAGATGAAAATTTCGAGAATAAAATGAAAACAAACTAAAGAAAAGCCTGGAAATCTTTCAAACTAGTTATTACTAGCTTTATTGGCAACAAAAAGGACCCAAACTACAAATTTCTTGTAGAAGAGATGGTAAGAAATTTCAAGACTTTAGGGTGTAATATAAGCTTAAAAGTTCATTTTCTCGATTCACACCTAGACCATTTTCCTGAAAATTTAGGTGCAGTTTGTGAAGTACAAGGTGAAAGATTTCACCAGGATATAAAGTAAATAGAGAGGCGATAACAAGGCAAATGGAATGTCAGAATGATAGTCGACTACTGCTGGATGCTACAAAGAGACAATCCCAGCAAGGTTTACAATAGGAAAAGCGGCAAAAAAACTTTTGATGTAAAGACAAAACATTATTCTCAGGGTCTAAGGACTTGGAACCTTCTGCATATAATTAAGTATTACCTGAACTCAGATATAAATGTAATTTATATGGATTTATAAATGAATGGAATGCTAAAATTTCGTGATTTCAGCTTCTTCTTTAAAATATGCAATCATTTTGTGAAAATTCTTTACGTGATAGAAAAAAAAATGGATTTCATTTTCGGAATCAGCAATAAAAAACCCTATAAAAATTAGTTATCAAAATCAATGTAATTTTCAAAAAAGTATTTTTTTGCAGATCTGTGTTATTTTCATATTAAAAAAATGGTTTTCATCTACATTCTGTAACTCGGGATGGATCTTCTGTATGAAATAAAAATATTTCAGGATGTATTTGTCGATATCGCTCTTTCACTTGAAAACAATTTCAATTAATAACAAGTAAGAAAAATCATGCGTTAAGCATAGATTATGAAACACTTTCCAACACTTCCTGAATGCTTTAACAAAACTTCGTTACTTAGGGAAATAAAGTATATAAGAGAACTAACTAAACATTTTAGAAAACGCATAAAACATTTGAAAAACTGATTTCAGCAGTTACCTTCCATTGCAAATATGTATTCCAATTCTTTTGAACAGCCCTGTATTTGATATGTAGGTTGATATAGATACTATATAATGGAGAAATTTAGTTTAGCCAGAAAAAATATAACAGGTTGAAATTTCTCTTTCAGCAATTTATACTAATAGATGGAAAGATACTTGTATACATTTGTACAACCCTGTAGTTAACTTAGTACCTTTATTACACGCCACTATTTATCTAAAGTTTAATTCAAAGTAAAACACTCTTATAACTACTGGAATCACATTTCCAGAATTTATCATTTATAGACGGCCATGTATCCAATTCTTTGCGTGGCCCTGTATATGTTTTTATGCATATTGTACAAACATTTCTTGGTAAACTAAATTAAGTTCAGCGTAAAAATACATAACTCATTTAAAAACCACCTTTAATCAATTTGCAATCATACACAGTAACCATTACGAATTCTTTTGTGTAGCCCTGTATATCAATTAGAGCATTTATACACACCACATACATATAGTGAAACATAAAAGCACATACCATAATTAAAAATTCATTTCCAGCAATCATTGCTAATGTACAGTACTTCGGATACAATATAGTATCTGAAATCTTTTGTGTGTCCCTGTAAATAATGCTATGCACTTCGTATTATACATGAAATAACTTATAGTAAACCTCAGCGACGTATATCAATTTCATTATACATGAAATAATTTAACATAATTGAAATACGCTGGAAAAAATTCCCTCCACCCCTATATCATTATGTAACGGAGTCCTTTTGTGTGGCCCTGTGAATGAATAATAACTATTCCTTGCGCCGCATATTCTGCAGAATGCATATTTTAGTGCACTTGATAAATGCATATCAATTTTATTATGTTTGAAAGCATGTCACATCATTAAAAATCATTTTAAACGATTTTTTCCCATAGGCCGTAATGTAACGGAAAACTTTTGACTGTCCCTGTAAATGAACTAAACGTGCTACAAACTTCACTTGAAATAGGGTTCGTGCTATGGTAGACGTTACTAACATCCAAAAATTTCAGAACGATCCGAGTATATTTAGGGGAGTTAGAGCGCGGACAGACGGACAGACAGCCAGACAAACCGAAGTCATAAACACTTTTCAACTTTGTTGGAAAGTGTTAAAAAGAAAGAAAAAAAGCAAAGCCAATAGTTAAAATTAAAACTATTTTATGCTTTGATTATGTCAGATCTAATTTTGGATTCAATTACAAACAGCACGCCTTGTCGTATCAGTTCTTGTTAAACAGCTTACCTTTTAGTGTTTGGTAACTCATACATGAAGCACCTCATTTGTCCCATACACCATGACAATTTGTCCCAATATCCGAAATTTTGTCATGTTTGCGTCTTTTTGAAGCGGCGAGACGCGAGAGCTGTTTCGTTTCAGGAATATGAATGAATGTGTGTGTGCTGTGTCGTCGTTTGTTTGCTGGTGAAAGAGTCGGAGTCCAACAGGATTGCGGCGTACGTTTGAAAAAGCTTAAGCTATGGGAAAAGGTGAAAATGAAAGGAAAGAATGTAGCAAGATAAAAACTGAGACGAATTTGGGGAGGGATAAAGGGGTTTGGTTCTGATGGGAAGAAAAGAAAAGAGCTATTTTTCTTCTCTTTCTTTTAATATTATTGAATTCATACTTCTCAACTTGTGCTTGTGCTGTGCTTGTCATTATGTATATGTCATTTAAAATAGGAAAGGATTTGACATTGAGTCACTTAAAGAGTAGAAACGAAAACTGTTCCAACCAGCCATGAGCCATCCTTTTAAAAAATGTCACGTCTTTTTTATGCGGAAAGAGGCTCATTTAGAGGTCTGCACGGGTCGGGATTTCGAGGTCTAGGCCCGACCCCAACGAAAACTATCTTGGCCCGGCCCGTCCCAAGTCCCACCCTGCACGTTTATATTTTCGCAGTTCACGGCTCAGACCGTGCAGAAACAAGTAAAAACAGACCAGGCACATGCTTATGGGATAATTTTACAGTATATTTTAAAATTATGATGTATTTGCAAGGCAGAAAACACATAATAGCAAAATTAATGATTACTCATATTCTTAGATTTTCCAGTATTAAAAGAAAAATTCATTAAAAAATTAATGTAGTTTTGAATAAAAGAAAAAAAAAAGAGGGTTAAAAAGATAACTTTTGAAGCTGTATAATAAAAAGTAGATTTATAAAAATATTTCAAAGGGGACATTTGCCCCGGTCACCAGAACGAATGGCGAAGGGGGGGGGGGGGGGGGGTATGAATATTTTATTTGTCGTTTCACCCAAAAATGTTTACATGCATACATGAAATACACAGGAACTTGTAAGCTAATGTTAAACCTATGGGAGTGTTATATCTTTTCAAATTTGTAAGAGTAAAGTTTTTAAGTTTTAAGGGTTTTTTTTTTTTTTTTTTTTGCATAAGGTACCTGCGGTTGAAAACTTTTATTGCGCGTGAGGACAGGGGGTTAGAAGTCTGCACGGGCCAACATTTTCAGACCCGGGCTCGGCCCGACTCGTAGAGAAAAAAAAATAGGCCCGGCCCGTAGAAAAAATATTGGCCCGGCCCGATAAAAAAAATCGGACAAGTTCGGTCCGAGCCCGGTCCGTTCCGGAAAAAAGTTAAAATCTTGGCCCGGCCCGAGTGAACTTCTACAAAACATTGATTTTTACATCGAATTGGTTAAAAATTTGTCTCGTACGAGGAGTTCTGACCAAAAATATTTATCTTAACTTTTTTTTCATGTTTATAATCTTTATTTTTATAGACGTGCAGCAGGCTGCGATATTTATTTTTTTAATGAATCTCTGTTTCTTGTATGTAAATGTTTCAGTTATCATTAATATTGTTAATCCATATTCCATGTATAGAAGTGTTAAAAATCTGAAAAATGCTATACAGTAAAATCTTCTAAGATGGAATTGCATAGAAAAGAAAAAAAATGCGTTATAGACGAGTTCTCTTCTTAGCAAGTGTAAATGTATTATATATTCTTTTCTTACTTATTAGTATATTAATTTTGCATGGATCAACACGTTTTTCAGTTTAAAACAAGGTTCCGTCATAGGCAGGTTCCTTTTCACACATTTTACTGTATTTTAATTTACTTATATTTTAATATGCGTAGAAATCTACTATTCTTTAAAAATAATAAATGTTAATGCTAGTTTAATGTTATAAATATATGTTATATTATAATGTAATAAAGTTTAATGTAGAATAATGGCAATTCAAAAATGTATGCATTTCTTGCAAAAACTTTTGGGCCACGCCTAATTTAACTGACCTTTAAATGGACCAGGCCACGCTGAGACAATGATTTTCATACGGGTTGGCTCAAAACTAGGACTGAAAATTTTGGGCCATGAAGACTAGGAATGAAACCAGGTCCGGCTCTGTACAGAAAAATTAAGTTAGGCCCGGCCCGAGTGCCGTAAATAAAAATCGGCCCGAGCCCGGCCCCTGCAGATCTCTACGGAAGGTAGCGCAAAAACCCATGTTTGCCCCGGTATAAAAAAAGGCTAATTTTGGCCCTGGGTACACACTTCATTTTCAGTTCTGAATATGCTACAGTAAACTTTAATAGCGTTTGTAAGTTGCATGACAATCTGACTATATTTACGCAAGTTAGATCACGCAAAGACGGGCAGAGAGACAGACAAAGCGAGTTCATAAACACTTTTAAATTATATTGGAAAGTGTTAAAAAGCTCTATTTTTTAAATATGACAAAGAAATATTACAAAATGTCTAAAAGTATGCAGAAAGTATAATATCTAAAAACTATATTTTTTAATGTTCATATTTAGCATAGTATTTTTACTTTCTTCTATCTTTACAAGAAGAAAGTATTGGATTCATGACAATTTTCGAATTCCGGTTTTCGACGGATTTACACGTTTTAGGGTCAGAGATTCCAAAAAACATGTTTTTACAAAATGTCTGTCTGTGACTCTGTCTGTCTGTGTGTATGTGACACAAATTTTGTGGGCGCTCTATCTCAAGAACTAACGTACGGAATTTAATAAAAATTTATATTCAGTGAGTCCCTAATACAAATTGATGCTGATTAGTTTTTAGTGTAAATCGCTCAACAGGTGGCGCTGCTATGCTGCATTTTTCACGATTTTCGCAATAGCTCTATCTCACGAACTAATGCACGGATTTTGATTAAACTTCAGATTTAGTTAGTCCTTGATATGAATTGATGCTGATTATGTTTTGGTGTAAATCGCCCAACAGGTGGCGCTGTTATGATGAATTTTGCAGGATTTACACAATTTCCCCAATAGCTCTATCTTAAGAACTAAATCACGGATTTTCATCAAACTTCAGATTCAGTTAGTCCTTGATATGACTTGCTACTGATTATGTGTTGGCAGGGGCGTAGCTACAGATATTTTTTCGGCGGAAATTCGCGTTTTCCTTCCAATTCTTTGACGAAATTTGTGCTTTTGCCACAATCGTTTGATGAAATTAGTGTTTTTTCCTCAGCCCTATGACAAATTTCTGCGTTTTCCCCGCAATCTTTTGATGAAATTAGCATTTTCCCCTGAAACTAGATGAAATTTGCGTTTTTTCCGTGATCCTTTGACGTAATTCACGCTTCTTCCGCTATCCTTTGACAAAATTCACGTTTCTTCCACGATCTTTTGTCAAAATTAGTGTTTTTCCACGATCCTTTGACAAAATTGGAGATTTTTTTCCGCAAACAATTGACAATTTTTTTTTTTTTTTTTTTTTCTCGGAGACCTATTGTCGAAATTTGCGATTTTCCAAAATAATCAAAATTCTCCAATCCAAAATTTCGGGCTGATAACCAATTTTTTTAATTTTTTAGAAAATTTGGAACAGAATCACTCCCTCACTTCTGTTATCGAAAATTGCCGCAATTTTTGTATAGATAATGTTTGGACTGTCTTTGGGGGAAAAATTAAAAATCCTTAAAAAAGAATAATCCGCATTTTTTTGCCGCATATCCATAATAATTACGGACAAATCTTAATACCTGTCACCTCTGAAGGCTGCACGCACGAGACAAATTGCCAAAGGCAAGTGGTGTCACCGGTCACAGGTTCGTTGTGAAAGACTTTCGTATAAAAGTATAAAATCATAAATTCGACTAGGGCACAGGCAATGTTGGGTGGAATGCACAGAAATATGCTGCCAAGTCAGTGGGGTCTCCCAATCATAGGTTCATTTTGAAAGATTTTCATTTAAAAATATAAAATCATACAAATTCGATCGGGGGTCGGGCAACGCTGAGTGAGTCCGCTAATATGCAATAAAAACAAAAATAATTAATTCATTCATTACATGGGCATCGTCAGAACTAAATTTAGGTATGAGACACTTTTCTTTGTTTTTGGTGAGAAGAAAGCATTATTAATAAATAATTAGTTGATTAATCAAAACAAAGTCTTGTGAGAAAAGTAAATTTCCCTATTTTTTTAATCAAAATTAAAGTACATACAAATAACTTAAATTAGCTAATTAAACAATTTTTAATTACAATGAGGGCCACAACCTTTCACTGCCCCGTTTTGTCTAGTAGTCATGAATCAGACATGTAAATAACATTGGTATTGCCTCCAATCTTCTTACATTTTACCCCAGTAGCAGAAATTTCTCCAAGTGTCTGCAACAGATACTTCAGGGGCAAAAAATAATCTGCAGGCAGGGTTGGCAAGGTTTGGGCACAACGGTAAAAACCACGGTAAAATCCATGGTTTAAACTGTACTGTCCAAAACCCTTCTGTCTAAAACTGTCCAAAACTATATTTTGTAGTAAAATTGTATTTATCAGAACAATGCTAAAAGTTTAAAAAATTGGTAAAAAGATTACAATACAGAAACACCAATTTAGTATTAACAACCTAATTACCCTACGTTATACTACCTAACAATTTAGTAGTAACAGCCTAATTGCCCTATGTAACAAAGTAATTACATTAAAAAGATATTAAATTTAATTATGTATCATAATTTTAATGTTATTCATTTAAATAATGGTAGTTAATAGAAGTACTAACGATTTTTATAAGAATACATTCTGATTCTGTTACTGAAAGTCCCGAAAGTTGTTACTGGAAATAATTGATAAATGGAGTTCAGGTTCAGCATACTGATTAAACCAGCTTACTGCTGGCAACAATGTATATGTGTATATTAAGAAATAGTATAAATAAAAATAATTGATTTTGTTTGATTATGAGATATTTAGATATTGACTATTATTATAACACTATATTATATGACTATTATTATAACAACACTATTTAACTCTTAAGAAATAGACTGTTCACTAGAATTAGATTAAATTCATAATAAAAATACATATTTTAAAAAATAACTTCTAGATTTTAAATTAAATATTTGTGTTTTCTTTCATTATCCTAAAACCTAGAAAACATAATTTACAATGAAACATTATTTAAAAGAAATTTCTTAGTAACATTTTCTTGCACAAAAATTGAAACAAAAGCAAATCTCCCCTCTCTAAACTACATGTCTGGTACTATAAAGAATTTCTTATTATTATAACTCAATTTTAACAGAAACAGAACTTTTTATGTTACACAGATATTAGAAAAATTAAAATTTTTTTTCATTTACCAAAGAATTAAATGGAATTTTAGTAAAATATATTGTGAGATATTTATATTTATGTTTATCATATGTTTAATAAGTGTGCAGTGGTTACATGTGGAATGTTGCTTTTTTTAAGGTTTTGGACACTTTGGTACAGTTTTGGATGCTTTAGTACAGTTTTGGACAGTAAAACCCACATGTCCTGTCCGAAACTAGTTTTGGGCGTTCAAAACCCCCAACCCTGTCTGCAAGTAAAATATTTTTATAACTGAAGCGTTAATTAATCAAACAATCGTTTACCTGTAGCGTTTTTAGGCATTTTATAAATTTTTATTAATAACAATCTTCTTCTTGTATTAAGTAATAAAGAGCTAAACATAATATGAAGCAAAATAAAGGTCAATGAAAAAGAATCTGCAAAAGAGAAAAGAAAATCTGCAACGTCCGTCTCCAGTCTCGAACTTTCTGCTACTGGCATTTCGCAATATCAGAAATACATTATTTAGAGCAGAAAAAGGAAGAAAGAGAAGAACAAAAGTATTTTATCCGTTGTCCATTAGGATTGGATTTAGATTGGAGGAATTTCTGATCTTGTAATTGGCAGTAGCAATAAGTTATGTCTTTTCATTTTCTTTTGCTGACTTAATCAGACAAAGGGGGAGGAGAAGGGAACAAAGCAAAGTACAAATGCTCATACTCTGGCCTCTTGAAAGAAAATGACCTCGGAACTAATATTTTCGCTTATTATTTAAAAAAAAATTTTAAGTACTTGCAACTCTATTTTAACTTCAATATCTGAATAAGAAAAATTAAGTACCTATTAAAAAAAAATACTGAAAATTAAGCACCTTCATAAAAATTTAAACAAATTCAAGCACTTTCCAGGACTCTTTTTTCTCTCTTAAAAATTCAAGGACTTTCAAGGACAGTATGAACCCTGTAACATGTATTGGATAGAATAAAGTTTTGGGATTGGCACATCCGACTAGTTTTCATTTAACATTAATTCTTCTGGTCTTCAAAGAAGCCAACCTGATGATAACATCGTCCTGTTTAATAAAATCCACAATTCCACTTTCACATTTTAAAATCATTAGCCTGTCAAGTCTGTCATCCCTCTTTGTAGTTTGCAATATATATTTTTTGGGGGGGGGAGAATTCGAAAATTTCCCGACTTGAAACAAATGGCGCCAATTTTCAACTAAAGTGATATGCATAACGTGTGTAATAGTGATAAGGAAACTTATGAAATATTTCTTTCATAAAAAAATTCTTTCCAAAGAAAATTTTTTAAACTAGAAACATAAATGTGACGAGATTGTTTTTTAAGATAAATTTTCTTCTGTATTTTTGAAAAACAAATGCTTGAATTCTGTTTTGACTTTTATAGTGCAAAATAATCTTACACACTCTTATTTATTTTATGAATTCTTGTATGGCAAAATGAAAATAAGAAATATTTTTTCCCTAATATTCCCCACTACCATGATTCCTTAGCTTATTCTTATAGATATATATTTTTTTTACCTCTATCTTGCCCAATTTATCTTCTGACAGTACATAGCTTAAGATTTATATTATACTTAATTTAAATCCAAATTAAAAGAACTGGGTGATTAAATGAACTATACAAATTTGATGTAATTAGTCTGTTTCTTTTGTGCATTTGTAGATTATTTTTCACTTTGATTTCCTGAAATTTTTTCTCATATAATTGCTATTGCTTTTATGCATTTCTTTCACAATGTGGCCACTGGATTATTTGGGTTTAGGAGCCACTGGCTCCTTAAAAATTTTGGAAATCTGCACCTATAATTGATACGTTTTAGAACGATTTGACTGTTTTTAGAAAATGTCTGTCTGTGTGTATGTGACAAATTTTGTGGGCGCCCTGTCTCAAGAACTAATGCGTGGAATTTATTAAAACTTTAGATTCAACCTTGATAAAAATTAATGCTGATTAGTTTTTGTGTAAATCTTCCAAAAGGTGGCGCTGCTATGCTGCATTTTTCGCGATTTACATGATTTTAGTGATAGTTATACCTCAAAAACTGTTGCAAGGAATTTGATCAAACTTCATATTCTGTTAAACCTTGACATAATTTGGTTCTTATTAGGCTTATATGTGTATATCATATAACAGGTGACACTGCTGTGAAACACTTTTCACGATTTTTCCGTTAGCTATATCTGAAAAACTAATGCACGGAATTTGCCAAATTTCATATTTGGTTGCAATTCCTTATTGGGCTTGGGTGTATAATGTCCAAAGGTATCGCTTTTGTACACTTTGGGTTTGGAATTTTGGTTGCAGGCATCTAACAGGGTGTGCGCCCAAATTCAATGATTTGTTGAAAAATTGCGATGCTTCTATCTCTTTTTTAAATTCACACAATTAAACGGATCTATTCCTTTATAATTCTTTTTGCATTGTGATTGCAAATTTTGAAGTATTAACATGTATTGGATAGAATAAAGTTTTGGGATTGGCACATCCGACTAGTTTTCATTTAACATTAATTCTTCTGGTCTTCAAAGAAGCCAACCTGATGATAACATCGTCCAGTTTAATAAAATCCACAATTCCACTTTCACATTTTAAAATCATTAGGCTGTCAAGTCTGTCATCCCTCTTTGTAGTTTGCAATATATATTTTTTAAATTTTTATTTGACTAAAGATTCTTTCATTAGATGCAATGCCATAAAGATAAACTGCTGTGGATGTTAAGATACGAGTATATAGTTTGACGGCGTGTTCAAATCGTCTTTGAATTTCAAAGCATGAGGTTTTTAAAGTGAGTTGGGATTTGGTTTATTTCTATTTGACTCTTCAAGTCACTCTTCAAGCTCTTTCTAATGAGCCATCATCAGGGGAGAGGGTTCTTGACCTCCACGAAGCAAAGTTACAAACAGCACAGTCACTTTCACAACATCAAACTAGCATGAAACGTTGGGAATAATTTTTAATGTGTTTTTAATATAGTTTTTATTTATATGTACGCTGATGAGTATCATAAGAGTTTTTAATTATTAAATTTTGACAGCGTAAGTCCAAGTTTTTCTTATTAACATTATTAACTTTCCTAAGTTAGTGATACTCAAATTTGCCTTGCACAATTGTAATTCAAATATGAAATGTAATGGTGCAGTATTCTCCTGATATAGGGAACATTGTCATTTAAGCCCATTACTAATTTTTTTTTTTGTATTTCTTATAATTCTTTCCTGTAAAACTTGTGTGTATCGATGTTCATTGCGGTACTATTATTTTTATCTATTCCCTTTGGTGAAACCATTTTTCTACGGTGCTTTCGGAAGTCAGCTTCTTCAGTTACATTCTAATATTCATAACTGTTTGTGAACTTGTCTATAGGGAAATCTTCATTGATTCAAAATTTTATTCAAGTGCAACGTGTCAGTGTTACAATGCATGTCAATTTTTTCTTCAGTTGATGGAGTGCTTTCATGGTCATATTTCTGTTCCAAATTCAAATGGTCCACTTTTTACCTTTTTCATCCTTGAATGGATTTTTAGATGTTCCAAAACCTTACACGAAAAATCTTTTCCTGACTATGAAGGGTTCTTTCGTGCTGAGATGTATAGTCATTTTTTAGTACAGTTTTAAAGACAACACTGGATTTTTGGTTTAAAATTTCATAAACACCTATAAATATAAACGAACAGGACTGATATATATTTCCGCTCACAAATAAATGTAACAAATTTATCTAAACTAACAACTTCTTGTATTCATATTTGCTCATATAGCGCTTTTTTCTTGATAGCGAAGGGTTAACTTATTTTTGCGGAAAAAATCATGAAAATGAGTAAAGGATTGTCCAAAAATCACGCAATTAGCTCAAAAATTAGTGCAATTTGTGAAAAATCATCAAATCTTCTTGCCCAGCTGTGTTTTCAAGTAGGTAACTACATTCCTTTTTGTTGTGCTACAAGTGATCTCCAATTTTCAAAAGAAGATGCAATCCCTTTAGATTAAAATAGCTGAATTCTCTTTTGTGACGAGAAAGGGACGTAGGGTGAAATTTTTGAGAAAGGAACAAAGTTTTGGAGGAAATAAAGGAACCGGATTGTCAACTATTGATGGTTAGGAGTAGAGAAATTTTGGTCTGGTAGATGTATAATATTTTTGTAGAACTGAAAAACACAATGATAGATTCAATGTGGCTGATTTTTTTTTTGATTTCTTTTGATAATTTAACATGTTCACTTTTACAGTACTCAGAAACATAATCACCAAAACAAAAATTTCGTAATTTTTTTACTGAAAAAGGAAATGTCTCAAAAATGTAGAATTTCCCAACTCTAAGCTCAAATTTCCCAACTTCACATATATTTGGGGGGGAGGCTCCCCCCTACCCCCCCATGGCGACGCCCTTGTGTGTTGGTGTAAATCGCCCAACAGGTGGCGCTTCTGTGCTGCCTTTTTCACGATTGCCTCAATAGCTCTATCTATAGAACTAATGGACGAATTTTCATCTAACTTCAGATTTAGTTGTATGTTGACACAAGTTGTTGTTAATGAGGTTTTGGTGTTCATAACCCAATAGGTGGCGCTGCTATGCAGGAATTTACACGATTTTCGCTATAGCTCTATCTCAAAAACTAATGCACGGATTTTCTCCAAACTTCAGATTCACTCAGACGTTGACATAAGTTGCTGCTGATTAGGATTTGGTATAAATCACCCAATAGGTGGCGCTGCTAGGCAGCATTTTGCCGGATTTAGACGATTTCAGCGATAGTCATATCTCAAGAACTAATGCACGGAATTTCATATCTTTAGAATCGTCATGAAATGCATAGACTGCCATTTAATTTTGGCAGTGTGATAGCGAATTTTGAAGTATTAACATGTATGAGATAGAACAAAGTTTTGGGATTGGTACATCCGACTAGTTTTAATTTAAGTTATTTTTTTATGTGTACGCCGCAGTGTTCAAAACGTTAAGCAACCAGAACCAGTGACTCTTTCTACTCTTAAAATCCAAATCTCCCAATGTGAGAAGAAAGGTTTTGGAATTATATTATTTAAATTTCATGTTATTTTCAAGGCGATCTTGAATGGATCTAAGCACATGCTTTTACATGTAAATAACAATTTTCCTGTTATAGCTTCTTAAAATTTTATTTATTTTCCGTGTATAAGCTTTCATTTATTTTTTATGCGAAATCCGCCAATACGCTTGAGCACTTTATCAATTACAGTAAACTCTGTCTAAGGCGGAATCGATTTAGACCGAGAAATTTTTCCGTAGTAGACAATATTCTGCCTTAGACAAATTTTATTCTATGTCTATGGATTCGCAGGGACTTGAAAATATTTCAGAGTTAGACAGATTTCCGTCTTACACAGAGTCCGCCTTACTGAGAGTTTACTGTATTTCTATATAAATTTATTCCTAAGTAAAATGGAAGAAAGGCAATCAATTTAACCTCACACACACACACACACCAAAAGAAAACTTTAAAATGTGAACTGAAATGATCAAAATGAAAGCTAAATAATTATTATTTTGCAACGAGAAGAATAATTTTGAATTGTGCGGAAAGATGCGGGGCTGAACCTTAACTGAACGCGCGCCCTGGACAATCGCCCCGTACCCGCCTGCCTGATAGCTGCGCCAGTCATGTGGTTACAAGCCCCTCACAACCATCCAAACAGGTACTATGCTATGCCTCCCTAGCATACAAAATTTTAAAAATCTTATTAAAAAAAAAAAAAAAAAAAAAAAAAAATCTGCATTTTTTATTTCGCAATAAAAAATAAATAACTAAACATTTCTTTTAAACCCGCTACGTAACAGCACACAGGGAATCTTAAAAATGCTTTTATTTTTTTTTAACTATTATTTTTATTATTTATTTATTTATTATTAGCATTTCTTTCTTTGGGGGGGTTAAATTGTCCTATTTATTACTCTGTCGGAATTATAAATAAACGATCAAATCACAACTTCGTGTGAAAGCAAAGGTTGTCAAAAAAGATCAAAGTTTTCTTTTTCATTAGATATATTAATAATAATAAGCATTTTGTTTTTTGTAAATGTGACTTTTCAGATGAATAATAGCAAGCAAAAATATGCATTATAATTTGCAACTTTTGTACATAACTTTTTAAAAAAATTACTATAATTCCTCACTGAGGTTTTCCATTTCTAAAGTCCTGCTTCTTGTTCAGTATATGCTGAACAATTCAATTTTACATTCTTTGTAATCCAATTATTTTCAAAAGTACTTTAAATTCTTTACAAGTACAATGATTTATTTCTACGGATTACTATTACTGGGGGGGGGGGGGGGAGTACTTTTGATAATCAGGTAAACAGCCCGTTACTTCATTCATTCACTGTCCAGTTCTACTAATTCTATTTATGTTTTCCGAAAAACTATATACTTCTATTTATCAACCTGACAGTAACACTAAAGTACCCACTCCCCTAACGTCTGACTTCACATTGTCAGGACAGTGGGGAAGCGGAAAGTCAGTACTTCCATCTCAGCTCAATTGTAGTTCCTGCGTTTTAACTCCTCACAACCTCATTCAATTGAGGCATGGCATTGTCATGACAAAAATGTTTCAGAGGTACCTCATACAAATGTCCGAAATTTCTAGTGTCCTACGAACCACTATTACCTTTGCATCGGGAGGACTTTTTTTGTATTTATCATGCCGCCTTTATAGGCAGCACGTTGCATGAACAGAACAGCGGTCCGAGAATTCTATCGAACGCTTACATTCACAAAATATTTTATTAAATATTACTTTATGATTTTTCTGATGTGAGTTAAAAAATTATTTTATACACGCTCAAGTTCTTTATCATACAAATTGTAAATTAAAATATAACAAAAATCTGTAACATTTATTAGTAAATATATATATATATATATTTTTTTTTTTTAAAGAAAAAAAAATTTAATATTTTGTAACAGAGCTCGGCATGCGTAATATAAAAAATTGTTTCTTTTAAAGTGCTTATTAAAACACTACTAGGTAACGCAGAAAATTTATAATGCAATTTCTGCGTGTAATATTTTTAGTAACAGTACAATTTGTAGGGTTTCTAAACATAATTTTAGTTTTGTAATGTAAAAATACTTCCAAATTTCTTCCTCGAGAAATGCGAGAACAAAATTATAAAAATATAAAATTATCTTTATTAACGCTTTCCAACAAAGTTATAAAGTGTTTATGACTTCGGTTTGTCTATCCGTCTGTCCGCGATCTAACACTTGTAAATATACTCGAATTGTTCTGAAATTTTTGGATATTATTGACTTCTGTCATAGCACAATCCCTATTTCAAATGAATTTTGTAGCATGTTTTGTTCATTTACAGTGACAGTTAAAAGTATTCCGTCACATTACGGCGGATTTTTAATGGTGTTACACCCTTTCAAACATAATAAAATTGATATGCATTTATGAAGTCCGCTAAAATATGCATTCTGTAGAATATGCGGTGCAAAAAATAGTTATTATTTATTTACAGGGCCAAACAAAGAATTCTGTTACATAATGGTATAAAGGGGAGGGGGATTGCCTGCGGCGTATTTCAATTATGTCAAACTATTTCATATATATAATGAAATAAGTCGCTGATATAATGAAATTAATATACGTCGCTGAGCTTTATTATAAGTTATTCCATGTATAATACGAAGTATATAGCATTAACAGGGACACACAAAGATTTCATATACTATATTGTATCCGAATTACTGCATATTAGCAATGATTGCTAGGAATGAATTTTTAATTATGATATGCGCTTTTAAGTTTCACTATATTAATGCATGTTATACAGTGTGTGTAAGTGCTATAGTTCATATACAGTGCTATAGAAAAGAATTCGTAAGGGTTACGGAGTATGAGTGTAAATTGCTTAAAAGTGGGTTTTAAATGAGTTATGCATTTTTACGCTGAACTGCATGTTTGTTGACAAAGAAATGTTTGTAGAATATAGATAAAATGATATACAGGGCCACGCAAAGAATTAGATACATTGGGTACATGGATTGGATACATTGGATACATTCGATATAACGCATGATAATTTCTGGAAGTGTGATTTCAGTAGTTTTAAGAGTGTTTTAGTTTGAATTAAATTTTCGCTGAATAGTTGCGTGTAATAAAGGTACTAGGTAAACTACAGGGAAGTACAAAAGTGTTGAAGTATGTTTCTATCTATTAGTATAAATTGTTTAAAGAGAAATTTCAACATGTTATGCGTTTTCTTGCTAAACTAAATTTTCCTATTATACTGTATATACAGGGTGTCCGAAAAGTCTGGAAACGGTCGAATAACTCGAGAAATACAAAGCAGATTGAAAAACGAAAATATACGTATTAAATATTTTTTAAAAAGCTACTCGGTGATACCAAATTTGACCCTCGCAACCCCCCGGGGGTGAGAGGGGGTCCGACTTTGAAATCATGAATGATAACCCCCATTTTTTATTGCAGATTCGGATTCTACGGGCAAAAATACGTAACTTTTGTACTTAACATTTTTTTCTAATATTCGTTGATCACAGTGTAATCGAGCAAATAAAACAAATACATATTTTGGTTTTCCCAACCAGATTTTGACATCTCGAAATCTGATTGGACAGAACTTTCATCGTCAAAGTAGCCGTCTTTTGCGGGAATAGTGTTTCTCGAAAACCATCAGTGGTGGTTGTTCGATGACGCTTTATATGCTTTTTCCATAAAAATTAATAGAAATATATTAAATTAGTACTGTATTTGCATAATTTTTTATCCAGTCAATCATTTTTAAATAATAACCTACGTATTTTGATTTTTTTAACGTGCAAATATACACCTTACCTCCCGGACAGAAAAGGATAATCTTAATTATTTGGGGGCGGAGTGTGCAGATATTCTTCGTTTTGATGGCTTCTTTTTTTTTTTTTTTTTTCTTTTTAAATATCATCTAATTCAGGAGGCTGATGCTGGTGTACAGTTTTTTCTTAAATTATTACCATAGAACAAAATATAGGACAAAGTTTTTTTAAAAAAAGGTATAAAAACTTTTTATACTGTCTGAGCAAAGAATGGGGAAGTAGCGTAAATTTCAGTGGGGCTGGAGTTATATATTTTGAGGATTGATTAGTTACTGTATCTCTAAAATATCAAGTCGGACAGACACTTCTTCAATAATTCTTATAAACGTTTAATTGCAATTTAAAATATTTTTCAATTTTTTTTTTTTTTTCATAATTTTAAACAATTGAAAATTTTTGATCTTTTAAACTTTTTCATTTAAAAAATAACTAAACTCTTTAAGCTCTCTTGATTATTTCTGGGGAAGACGACGTTTTAATTTTCATAGGGGAAGGATGATGAAGAAAATTGTTTAATTACTTATAAATTATTACAATAAAATATAAAATGTGACAAAATACAGGGCGTCCGAAATGTTTGGAAACGGTCGAATAACTCAAGAAATTCATATAAGATTGAAAAACAAAAAACAAAAAATACATAATAAATTTTTTTTTTAAAGCTATTCCGTTATACCAAAGTTGACACCCCACCCCGACCACCTGGGGGTCAGAGGCGTTCCAACTTGGAAATTGTAAATGATAATCCGCATTTTTTATTTCAGATTCGGATTCTACGGGGGAAAATGCGCAACTTTTGCTTTTAACATTTTTCTTTCGAATCTTTATAGATGACGATGTAATCCAGCAAAATGTGTCAGACACATATTTTGTTTTCTCAACCATGTTTTGTAATCACGAAATGTGATGGGCCAAAGCTTTCGTTGCCAAAGTGGGTCGCCTTATCTGGAGTTGTGTTTGTCGAAAACTATCAATGGAGGTTGTTTCGATGGCAAAAGTGCTTTATATGCTTTTGCCATGCAAATTAACAGAAATATATTGAATTAGATTTCTATTTGTGATTTTATTTTATCCATTCAGTCCATTCTAATCAATTAACCTGCGTTTTTTTTTAAATATTTTGATGTGTAAACATGCCCCTCCTCTTCCGGACAGAAAAAAAAAAGATAATCTTCGTTATTTGGTAGAGGTAGGCGTGGATATTTGGCATTTCGATGGCTTCTGCTGTTTTTTTTTTTCTTTTATACTCTAAATCGTGATCAGGAGGTGGGTGTATGGGATTTTTTTACTATTACTATAGAGTAACATGTAGGACAAAATAAAAAGAAGTACATATATTTTTTTGTGTGTGTGTGCGGGTGGAGCAAAGAACGGGGAAGTTGTGTAAAATTCAGGTGGCGGTCGGATTAGAGATTTAAATCATTGATTAGTTATTGCAACCAGAAAATAACAAGTAGGGCAAAAATATTTTCCATAATTCTAATAAATGTAATAATGTTTTTGTAAATTAATATATTTTTTTCAATTTAACATTTTTTTTTTTCATAAATTTAAACAATAGAAAAATTTTGGTATTTGAAAATTTTTAATTACAGAAATAATTTAACTCTTTAACATTGTCGGGATTTATGAGGCACATATATTCATCGTCAAAAGGTGCATGTGGAATTTGTCTTGGGCACCATTAATAAATGAATAAAATCATTTAATTTTTTAATTAAAGGATTTCTTGGTATTTCACAAGTAAATGCGACAGTTGAAAAAACACATTGTATTCCAAATAAAATTTGTGTGCACGACGCGGTCTCGAAAGGGTTAAAGTGTAATGATTTACATGATCATATTGCTTAAATTTTGTGTTTATTTTTTAATGTTCATTTGGTTTAACCCTTACCGGCGCGGAGTAATTCTGTTTATAAACTGATGAAATGATAGACTAATATCAGCATTTATAAACGAGTTTATTGGAGGATACAAACTTTCTTATTTTCAAGTACGTTATAAATGGAAAATTTTAATTAAATATCTTGGGTGCCAGTAAAATACAAATTATGAGTCCTTTATAAGGACACTGTCCGCAAAAGCTCTAACTTATTTGTTACAAAACTTTAACATTAAACATCGAAGTAACGGAATGAAATATATGAATAAATGTCCCTTCTCGGGCTTAAAAAAATGTAGGAAAAAACTGATTTGTTTTTAATTTGTTCTGCAAATAAAGTTTTTGTTTATATATTTTTTCACATTTGTTATATTATTGTAATAATAAATAATTAAACACTTTTCTACATTATCCTTCCCCATGAAAATTAAAACGTCTTCTCCCCCAGGTATTAATCAACAGTGCTTAAAGAGTTAAATTATATTTTTAATTCAAAAGTTTAAAAGACCAAAAATTTTCAATTGTTTAAAATTATTAGGTCGTTCGGAGAGTCGTGTCCGTTTGGAAAAATCAATTCGAACTCTAAAATTCTATTCTATCATTTAATAATTAAACACTGATTCCTGTATCTAATGTCTAAAAATTACCGGGCAGGATTTTCCGGTGTGGTTTTGATTTTTCTAAACGGACACGACTTCCCTAACAACCCAATAATAAATTTAAAATTAGGAAAAAGATGTTAAAATGGAAAAATGTATTAATTTACAAAAAAGTATTACATTTATTAGAATTTTTTAATGTTTTCTGCCCTACTTGCTAGTCAGTTGTCGCAGTAACTAATGAATCATCAAAACCTATAATCTCACCCTCCTCCACCTAAAATTTATGCTACTTCCCATCCTTTAATCAGCCAGCACAAAAAGATTTTATATGTTTGTTGTTTTTTTTGCTCCTTTTTGTTATTCTATAGTAATAATTATATATATATATAAAAAAAAAAAAAAAAAAAAAAAAAAAAAAAAAAAAAAACCTTATACACTCCCATCCGGCCCCGAATTAAGTGATTTTTTTTGACAGCAGAAGACATCAAAACACAGAATAACAACACACTCCGCCCCCAAATAATGAATATTATGATTTTTCTGTTCGGGAGGGGAGGTGCTTATTTACTCGTTAAAATATCAAAATACGCAGTTCACAATGGCGGATCTAAGGGGGGGGGGGGGCGAGGGGGCGATCGCCCCCCCTTGGGCAAATAAAAGGTTTGGAAAACGGCATTATTCATCCTCACGGGAAATGACTTGGGGCGAAGCTCGAGCCCGGCGCGACCCGGGTCGGGTCGCGCCAGTTTAAATCCAATAGACTCGGCCCTGGTAAGGTCTTCTCTCTCTTAGAACCGTGCCCTGATCTTAAAATTTTCTGAAAATTTGGGTCGGGCCAGACTTCTTTTTCTTCCAGATCGAACCAGGCCTGTACTTCATTCTTACTAGAGGTCTGCACTGCACTGGTCAAAATTTCCAGGTCGGGGCTCGTCCCGGAATAAAAGCTAAATGTTCTGTCCAAGTCAGCCCATATGATAAGCAGTATTGGCCCGATCGCGACACGTGCACTTCTCTAAATTCTTCTCCCCGAGCCAAAGTTGGTCTGGCATCTTACTTATTTGTTATTCGTAAAAATTATATTTATGTAGTACATTTGTTTAGCGAAATCTTTAAAAATTTAATTTGATTTGATAAGTTACAGAGTGGTAGGAGTGGTGGAGCTTCCCTTCTGTTTAGGTCTAGAATGAATATGCTATGTTTTCCCCCTCGTACTAGGTGAGCGTTAGGAAATATGTATAGATTTATAGTAAAAAAACACGATTTTTTCCATACCATAACAATATCTCAAAACAGAGAAATCTGTCAAAAACATTGTCAATACAAATGTTGTAGAGCTTAAAGTTCTGAGTAAAATGAGTACCTACACTTAATATTTTTGTTGAACATTAAGGTGACAATTCCAGTTTAAAATTTTTAGATCCGTGATCAGGGGGTTGAACTCAGAATGAATTAGGAGTAAACTGGAAATTGTTTTAATCCCTTCAGTTTAGGTCTAAAATGAACGTACTATGCTTTTTTCCTCGTACTTGGGTGAATGTTAGAAAATATGTACATATTTATTTTCGAAAAACACGTTTTTTTTTAATTAACTTAACAATATCTCAAAACAGCTAACTCTATAAAAAACATTGTCAATACAAATGTTGTAGAGCTTAAAATTCTGAATAAAATGAGTACCATCATTAATATTTTTGTTCAACATTAAGGTCGCAATTCTATTTCAAAATTTTTCAAATCAAGAGCTTGAAGCCAGGAGAGACCAAATTAATTAAAAATATCTCAAAACTGCGGCCTTAATATCGAACAAAAATATTAAATGTAGGTACTCATTTTACTCAGAATTTTAGGCTCTACAACTTTTGTACTGACAATGTTTTTGATAGAGTTAGCTGTTCTGAGATATTGTCAAGTTAACTTTGTCTCTCCTGGCTTCAAGCTCTTGATTAGCGATTAAGGCAATTTTTTGAAATAGAATTGCGACCTTAATGTTGAACAAAAATATTCATGATGTACTCATTTTATTCAGAATTTTAAGGCGTGCAACATTTGTATTGACAATGTTTTATATAGAGTTAGCTGTTTTGAGATATTGTTAAGGTAATTAAAAAAAACGTGCTTTTTGAAAATAAATAGGTACATATTTTCTAACATTCACCCAAGTACGAGGAAGAAAACATAGTACGTTCATTTTAGACCTAAACTGAAGGGATTAAAACAATTTCCAGTTTACTCATAATTAATTCTGAGTTCAACCCCCTGACCACGGGTCTAAAAGTTTAAACTGGAATTGCGACCTTAATGTTCAACAAAAATATTACATGTAGGTACTCATTTTACTCAGAATTTTAAGCTCTACAACATTTTTATTGACAATGTTTTTGACAGAGTTAGCTGTTTGGATATACTGTTATGGTATGCAAAAAAACGTGTTTTTTTTACTATAAATCTATACATATTTCCTAACGCTCACCTAGTACGAGGGGGAAAACATAGCATATTCATTCCAGACCTAAACTGGAGGGATTAAAACAATTTCCAGCTTTCCCCTAATTAATTCCGAATTCAACCCCCTAACCACTGGGCTAAGATGCATTTTTAAAAATCTACTTTTTTCTTTCTTCTATCTATAGAAGAAAGCATTGTAATCGAAATTTTTTTGACTTCCGGTTTTCGACGGTTTTACACGTTTTAGGGGTCAGATAACCCAAAAAACATGTTTATAGAAAATGTCTGTCTGTCCGTGTGTCCGTCTGTGCGTCTGTCTGTCGCCATTGTACCATCAAAAAGTGTATGAAGTTATACGTAGAATTGAACCAAATTTTTATTTTAAGTTTTTGGCTATGGCAAGAAGGTCGTTCCTGAATTTGGAAAAAAATCGCCGGTAGGGGGCGCTATAATAGCGATTTTTCTGTGATTTTGATTATTGTACCATCGAAAAGTGTATGAAGTTATGCATAGAATTGAAGCAAAAATTTTTTTTAAGATTTTGGCTATGGCAAGCAGGTCCTTCCTTAATTTGGAAAAAATTCGCCGGTAGGGGGCGCTGTAATAGCGATTTTTGTGCGACTGTTGTGCCACTTTGATTATTGTACCATCGATAAGTATATGAGGTTATGCATAGAATTGAACCATTTTTTTTGTGTTTGTTTTTGGTCATGGCACGAAGATTCTCCCTGAATTTGGAAAAATTCCGCCGGAAGGAGGCGCTATAATTGCGATGTCTGTACGATTTTCATTATTGTACCATCGAAAAGCGTATGAAGTTATGCATATAATTGAACCAAATTTTTTGTGCATGTTTCTGGCTGTGGCAAGCAAGTCCTCCCTGAATTTGAAAAAAATCTGTCTGAAGGAGGCGCTGTAATAGCGATGCCTGTCCCATTTTCATTATCGTACCATCGAAAAGTGTATAAAATTATGCATACAATTGAACCAAATTTTTTGTGCATAATTTTGGATATGGTCAACAGGTCCTCCTTGAATTTGGAAATATTTCGCGGTAAAGGGGCTCTGGAATAGCAATTTTTGTATACTTTTCTTGATTTTTCGTAGTTCTATTGTCCATCGGCGGCTCGTGCAGTGGCGGGAACTCGCTTCCTGCTAAGCCGGCTATTCGCAAACAGCTGATAACAACAGAATAAGAAAAAACTATTAATTTTAACAAATATCATGATATAGATTAACTCGTTTTTAGCCGTTTAATTGACTGGAGCAGAAATTTAAGAAGAAAAGGAAAGTTGGTATAGTATTGAACTAATAATATTGAAGTATTAACATGTGTAACTGCTTTTTGAAATATTAAGATGCATAAGATAGCAGAAAGTTTGGGATTGGCACATCCAACTAGCTTTCTTTGTAGAGCTTTAAAATTGTGATTTTCTTTTATCATCCGTTTCTTTCATTCTAAGCTGATTTTCTGACTGGATTTTCATACTGGAATGTATTTGTCTAAGTAATGATGTTTACGTAGTGTTTATGTACATAATTGCCTAAATAGTCATTTATATTAATGTTTTTCTGTATTCATGAATTTCGAACATAATCTAAAATAAAATATGAGCATAAGTAAGTGTGCTTTATGAATAAATTTAATTGCAAAAGGCAGGCTGAGTTGCAGTTGATTTTTTAGCTTTTATACCGGGCCGGGCCAATATATTTTTTTTTTTTGTGTGTGGGTTGGACCTGGAAATTCCAGCCCGGGTAAACCTCTAACTGACATATCGAAGCCAGCTTTATTTTTTTTATGCTTCTTTCAGCCATCATCTCATAGCTATTGAATATACCGTGTGTCCTAAAATGGACTGACTGATTTTAAATACAATTCAATAATGTGCAAATGGTGACAGCTATTAAAAAAATATGCTTGAAGGAGGGTTATGTAAGATCTCAGGAGCAGGTGTGATTCTGTTCCGAATTTTCAGAAAATTTAACCCTATCGCTGCGCCCCCTGCGATTTCCACGACCAACGTATAAGTGACAAAATGTGTGCAACTCGCAATTTCCGCAGCAGCAAATCCTTTTTTTTTATGACCTAATTCTAGTTAAAAAAGAAACTCTTTCATAAAGATTTTAGACATATTTGAACTCTAAAATATATGCAGATTTGAAATATGTAATAAAATAAAGGCTCAATTTTTTAACCTATTTTCATAAATGTATATATATATATATATATATACCCAGCGAGAGGGTTAAGGCATTCGGTTCGGAAAATAAAAAAAATTCATCAACTCGAAAATTCGGACATAAAAATAGTCGCGAATTTTGACAAATGGTCGCCATAAAAAAACTATTTCGCAATCGTTCGCAGAAAATAACTTCAATTTCGCCAAAGATTCGTGGAAAAAACGCGAATTTGGTCTAAGGGCCATGGAAAATACACGAATAATGCAAATTTTATCAAAGAATCGCAAAAGCAACGCGAATTACATCAAAGTGTCGCAAAAGAAACGCGAATTTCGTCAAAAGGTTGCGAAAAAAAACTCAAATTTTGTCAAAGGATCGCGAAGAAAACGCGAATTTATTCAAAGAATCGCAGAAAAAGTTAATTTCTTCAAAAAATCGTGGAAAAAGTTAATTTCATCGAAGAATCGCTTAAAAAATGCGAATTTCGTCAAAGGATTGCTGAAAAAATCCGATTTTCGTCAAAGGATTGCGGAGAAAACGCGAATTTTGTTAAAGGATCGTGGGGGGGGAAACGCAAATTTTATCAAAGAGCTGCAAAATTATACTAATTTCGCCAAAGCCTTGCAGAAGAAACTTAAATTTCGTCAAAGGGCAATGAAGGAAATGTACGTCATCTATCGCTGCAATGTAAAGTCGAGAATCGCAGTAAAAAAATCTCCTGACATCTTACATAACCCTCCTGCAAGATTTTTTTAAATTGCTGTCACCATTTGCAAGTTACTGAATTTTAAAATCAGTCAGTCCATTTTAGGACACCCAGTACATTTTTTAATAAGTTTCAAAGCATTCTTTACTGAATTACAATTCATCTTAGATATAAAGAGACAAGCACCAAATTAGTATTTTTTACATAATCCTAAAGATTAAAAAGTATTGTTAAATAATTGTTTGGGGGTGCCCGTTATGGAGCTTTTAATGTACATAGTTTTTATCTACAAAAGTATTTAGACTTTCTTTTCAAAATTTGGGTTGGCCCGAACCCTTCTCGCAAGAGTGAAAGCCCAATCCGAAACTGACCAAAACCCGAAATTATGTATGTCAATCTGCCCCAAACTCAACTCGCTAGGACGCAGCTAAAAAGTACAAGTCAACCCGATCCACAGCAGAAAAGTAGAAATCAACCGGTCCCAGGCGCGACCCACAGCAAAAAAGTATAGTAAACCGAACCCAAACCCGACCTGCAGCAAAAAGTAGAAGTAACACGACCCGCAGTGAAAAAAATTAGCCCCGACCCGCGTATCATATTGAAGTCTCCAAATTTCTAAAATCGCCCCCCCCCCCCTTGAGGACTCTCCAGATCCGCCCTTGGCAGTTCATTATTTAAAAATGATAGACTTGATAAAAAAGGCATGCAAATAGAAAACTAATTTAATATATTTCTATTAATTTTTATGGAAAAAGCATATAATGCTGCGTTTACACTATGTGGCCTGTCAGGTCTTTTGGGTCTTTCAGGTCCAAGAATCGAAAAAATTGCGTTCACACTACGGCATAAGAACTTGGCTTGCGCATGCGTATATTTGCAGGTTGGGGGAAGGGAGGGACAGTTGTGTTTGTTTACGTTCGCATTCATATCGAAATGAACATATCAGAATTACATGCGCCGTAATTTCTTTTGCACAGACATTAGTTACGTGTAAATTAATAAAAATTACGCTTTTTTCTAAGCTCATTCCCCACTGGGAAGCAAGAAAATGCAATTGCCCCCAAATTTTCTTTTTCTCTGACTGTGAAAAAAACAAAATTTATTCTTTTCAAACAGTTTAAAATAATGAAACACAGAGAGAAAATGAATCTAACTTTTTTTTTGTTGTTGTTATCTGGGGAAAGGGTACGATCCCTCCTTTCCACAAAATAAAATTTACATTTATTTTTTCTTTTGATTTAAGAGGGCAGTTTACCTTAAAATTGGTCAAAAAATTGATTTTTCTTTTTTAACATTAAATGAAAGCCTGTTTAATTGTGAATATTTTTACACCTCATTTTTATCCATACCGTAAATATATCGCGATGTATTGTAAATTTTGTTAAAACACTCAACGCAATTACCCACACAAATTAAAATTTTAAATGGCTTTTTCTCCATTTTCATATTTTCTTCACTTTCATGTTTTAAGGCTTTTTCTGTATTTGAGATAGAGATTTAAGCTTTTTTGTGCATGTTCTTTATTATATGTGTGATAAATCTTCGCATGGAATTAGCCTTTAGGTCTTTTGTTATTTAAGAAATAATAATAAAAGTATATGAAGATGTGTTATATTTCATCGTTTTGCACTATATAGGGTAGATGTGCTAGTAATGGACACCCTTAAGGAATTTCTTTAAAAATTATTTTTTTATTAATAGTTATAATTATTATATTCCAGTTTTTTCAATATTATATTAATCTATCAACAATATTTAACCATTCTTATAGCCTCATTTCCCCATATGAATAGAAATTTAATTTTAAATAACAGAAATGTATCAAAACACCCAAAAGCCCAGTAATGGACACCCTCTGTTCCAGTAATGGACACCCCATAAAAAGTAATAAATATAATTGTTTTTATGACTGTATTTAGAACCAGAATTTAATGGATACATACTAATGAAACAAAATAGGTATTTTTAAATAAATTTAACAATTAGGATACCAGTAATTAATAAAATATTTGTGATAATCATTTACTGTTTACATCAATTATTGTAATTATCAGAAGATCGATGTTTGAATTATTTTAGACGGATAGTTTAAAATACTAAATATCAGACAATTACAGCTATCAAATTATTGAAACAGTGGTGGATTTAAAAGATAATAATTTAAAAAAAAGTTTTGGAATATTAATGTTTAGTTTTGTGTCACTATTTTTAACTATCTTCCAGAGATTACTTGATATATCATTTATAATAATTAATATTACAAATATGAAAGAAATGATATTGTGAGTTGAATATTTTAAATACTAAATAAAATAATTTCAAAATAAAACTGTAGAACTGATGTTTGAGGCCACTGATCTGCAGATTTACTAGTTTCATGAATATTACCTATAACTTTCATTAATACTATTACATTTTTTTTTTTTTTTTGTTTAATAAGGAAACATTTAAGACAGAAAATGGATTTTTAATAGCTTCTGTAACTTAACTGTTTTTATTTGAACAGAGAGGGATTAAGCCCTATGAACCTCTCTTCAACTGTGCTCTTAAACAGTATTTTCTGCTTCCTGGCTGGTTTGACTGCCAGTTTATAAAATATGTGAGGTATATATATATCACTACATAAAAAAAAAAAATAATAATAATAAATAAAATATCGAAATTTTATTAATCACATAAATTAATTTAAAAGCAGCTATTTATAAAAGTTTTGGTGTTATTACATTTTGGTAAGTATAATTTAAAAATTAAATTTGATTATTTAGGTTTTGCAGCTAAGCCAAAGTATTTTATGCACTATAAACATTACTAAAATTGCATTTTTAGCAATGTCTACGTGGGGTGGCCATTACTGGAAAATGACTAATTAACCATCCCAGTAATGAACACCCCCTCTTAAAACCTTAAAAAGAAATGAAATTTTGTAAATAGCCATTAGTATATAAAATTCAAAGTTTTCTATTGCTACTCAAACAAAAACATTCAAATTTTGCAAGAAAATAAATAATATATAAATTAATTAAACGAAGCCAGCTCTTAACCTCTTCATTAAGATTTTCACAGAAAAACAGCAAAACT
Source organism: Maratus speciosus (assembly GCA_963932465.1). NCBI lineage: Eukaryota > Metazoa > Arthropoda > Arachnida > Araneae > Salticidae > Maratus > Maratus speciosus. The sequence continues at coordinate 288,500,994 of OZ010794.1, forward strand.
TTGAAACATTATTTTCTGCTTCCTGATTGGTTTGATTAAAAGTGTCAACAATAACATAGTTTTATAAAACATACAACGGGGAATTATAAAAAAAAAAAATTAAAGCTAAATATTTATTAGTTATTTTTTTATGAACCAAAAACATCAAGGGGTGTCCATTACTGGCACATCTACCCTATATATCAGTAAAAAAATCATAATAAATGTAATATTAGATATGTCTAAAAATCCATGTGCACGTTTGTGTAGTACACATTTGAAAATCTAAAATGGGCAAAAATATCAATTTTGTTTAAAAGTAGTAGGGATTTTAAAAAATTAAAATTTTTATAAACTTTTAAAAAAAATTTAATTAAATACACACTTAATTTTTTTTTTCAAAATGTACTTTTAGTTGAACATTGAAATTCAGTGAGTTCACCATTTGAATCATATTTGAAATTTAAAATAAAGAAAATTGTTGAAAAGGGAAACTGTCCCTGAAGTGTTCAGAAATTACCTTAAACAGGAGTCCAGGAGGGCAAGGACGATTTTTCTTTTTGATTTAAGTGTTCAAAAATTACTTTAAACAGGGGTCCAGGAGGGCAGGGACGACCCCTGACAAAAGAGATAACTGCTTCAATTCTTCATTTAAAAAATGGCAGTAGGAGCTTACTTTTGCTTTATTAATTGTTATATGTATGGTTTGGCTTTAATGTTGACATTATGTTGCTACAATGTGAAATGAATACCAACACTGATGGAAAACCTAATCGAAGACATCACCAGTAATCAGGTTACCACTCATTTTACATTGCAGCAGAGCGTATGATGTTGCTATGGCAACACCACTCTCTGGTGCAACAGTTAACTGCCTGTCTCATTATTTATATTATTGTCATCTGTGACACTACCTTCTGAGCAATAAATCTTTAAAACAACAATGAGGAAAAAATTAATTACTTTGACACAATAATAGTAAATTCCTGCTGTTTTATAAGGGAGAATACAGAATTTCTTTGGCACATGTAACAGAAAATATTTCATTTCCCTGACAATACTGGAAAAAAAGGAACTAAATGTAACATTTCATCAAATTTTACTTTTGGATAGTTTGAAAATAAAGCTTTTACTTTATAGATAATGGACATTAATTTCAGAAGAGCAAGTGTCCTCACCTGATGATAAAACAATATTTTTAAATGGAAACTTACTTTATCGCTTGTGAAAATTAAATCTACAATGATTACATGAAAATGACGCCATTTTCTATATACTTTTAGTCGTGATGTTACATTTAAATAAAGGTACTATGGTAACACTTATAGTAAAGGCTTAAAAATTTATATATGAAAAATGTGCATTATCTGTTCAAAATGATGCCATTTTTGCATGTGAAAATACAGTGAGTCTGATTTTTAATCGATTTATAAAAATAATGCTCATACCCATTTTCTTTTTGTGGCAATATGAAAGAAAAAGTTGCATTAGAAAATTAAATAACTTTTTTTTAAAATTATAAACTATAGCAGATGGTTGAAAATAGGGCTGAGAAATCTGATAATTGTTTTAAATTTGCAATAATTTTACTCCCATTCTAAAACTATTGTATGGTGTTGTACATATATAATGTTATCAACTTTTAGGTAATTTTAGTCCCCACCCCATCACTTACAATATCATATGTTATCATTCCTCGACCCCCCCCCCCCCACCCACCCACACACCTTAATGAAATCATCATCTATGTTTAAAAATCCTTTTTATTTTTATATGTTTGCGTTTGCATAAAGATATGATTTTACATTTAAACAACTGTATATCAATTAACATCTAAAAGGGGCACTTACTATTTAAAAAGGTATGACTATTTTGATGTAAAGAAAAAATTAAAGCACTAAAACAAAAAATATCATTTGGATTAAAAAAAAAAAAAAAAAAAAAAACCTTTCCCCAAAAATATCTTATGACAATCAAACGTCAGGTCCCCCCCTCCCACACACATTAAAATGATAATTTTATATATGCACAGCCCTTATATTAAGTTTCATGCAAATCGGTCAAAAAATGTAGATTTGTATAAACACTGCAGCAGCAAAAGAAGGTGACATTTCAAAATTCCCCCACAGTATTTAAAAAACTAATAAGATGTATTGAAAATACCTTATATTAAGATAAAAATGTGTAAAAATCAAAGAAAAGCATAAGCAGCATAAAATGTTTATCGTTTGTTTCAAGGTTTTATAAAAGGAACCTCTATTTCAACACAAATTTAATGAAAGCAAAAGTTAAGAGCAATATGGCTAATGTGAGGAGTAATTATCAGTATGATATTAATGTGTAAGGGTAATGTGCTAAGTTCTACATCTATATTACAGCTATTTTTATTTCCCACTCTCTTCTTTTTTTTCCCTTTGAAGATTAAAGAAGCTTTTCTATGAAACCTTTAAACACATAAATGCTAAACTTATTATGTTTGTTTTTGCTTTTCATTACATTGGTTTTTATTTGTCACATATTGTATCACACAAGGAGTAATAATTCTCCAAAACCCCTTACAAATAAGGATACTGGCTGCACCACTGGTATAAGTATTATACACAAATTATGAAAAATTAGGCATAGATTATGAAACTCTCTCCAACAGTAGCTATTAAGAAATTTAATATTTTCATACAATGAAATGAAATATCTAAATGTGCCATTTAAAAACACGTAACTCAGTAAAAATGCAATTTCAGCACTTGTTGTCCCCATAACACTTTTTGATGCATTACATTTATTGAATTTCACATTTAAATAGCGCCCTCTATAGCGAACATCATTAGCATTTAATAATTACAATGCAATCCCAGTATATTTACAAGTGTGGACAAACTGAATTCATAAACATTTTTCAACCTTGTTGAAAGTGTTTTTCTCATTTTATATCTTAGCCATTTTTTTATAAAAAATAAATAGACAATTAAAAACAATCCTTAAATCAAGGTTTACATGATAGACAAAACAAGTAAATACCTGAAATACCATTTATAATAAAAATATATAGTCAAATAAAAGACATCAAATTTTTAATAAATTTCTTTTATTTGAAAGTACAAGTTACAGAAATAAAATAAAATTTCTTTATATTATAAATATTATTACATGACAAAATTTATTATTGAATATAATGATTACTATGTATAATAAATGAAACAATATTAATATGTATCATAATGGTCTATGATGATGACAATGTTTTGCAGAAAACTTTATTGATCTGAAGAAACAGGTATTTATATTTCAATCTGAAAGGAAGATAAAGCATTAGTAAAAATTGAGTAAAAATAAACTGTGTAACTAGCTAAATTGTGAACTATTAAGACAGTTTTTTGGAAAGAAGCGAGATAATCATTTAATAACTTTCAGTTGGTATAATAATTAAGAAGTAATCCGAAAAGCATGTTCTTGACATACCTAAAAAAAGGAAAGAAAGAAAATTTCAGTCCATTAATTGAAATAAAGAATACATAAATTAGTAAATAATATTTAGTGAGACAAAAAGAAATAAGTCTAATTCAAACTTCTAAGAATATCAGTAGATTGAAGACATAAAAAATGCAAGTCATCCTATTAAAAGGGAAACCTTTATTGTTTACACATAAAAATTTCTAAAAATATTACAAGAATGTATATAGAGTATTGTATATTTACTTCTCATAAATAAGAGAAACTTATTGTATGGCTGATAGAACTGCTTTCAGGGAAGTCAAAACTCATACTAAATTTAAACAAGTTAGAAATTGTACGGCAAATGAGACGTGCGTTCATACTATAACTAGTTTTATAAATATTCAGATGTTGGTGCAATAGCTGTTGCAGTTTTATGCAAGAATGCATGAATACAAAATTTATTATGATTCTATATATTGAATTCAGTAATACGGAAATAATAGGATTCCATCTTAAATATGACGTAATCAACATGGCAACCTAGAATCATTACATGTCATGGGATATCATTGAATTATTTATGTATGATAGGATTTAATAGAATGAAGAAAACTTTTATTAATATCTTTTTAAGTTTTGATTTGATTTTCTTAAAATTTGAAATGACTTTACAAAATTCTGCAACGATTATATATATATTAAATTTGAACCATTTGGTTGGGTATTTTTTGCACTGTTATATGCAGACAGATGGACGAACCAGATGAAGACTATAGGTGCTACGTATTCATATAGTTACAAACACATCTAAAAAGAGCTTAAAAAACAATGTTTCTGTTTCCTTTTCATTCTGATGAAAATAACATTAAAATGACTTGAAATGGAATAAGTAATTTTTAAGGGGAAGAAAGTTGTTTTATTTTTTCTGTATGAGAATAAATAAAATTGTTAATTTCAGAATGAATGAGTTCGGGCCCACCCGAGCTCGAAGAATGGTACAAAAATGTAGCCCAAGCCCATATCTCTCATCTCTAGTAGTAACACGAGAACACTGAAACTAAATGTTAAACCAACGGCAATGTTCTTTTCAAAATTCTTATTTGCATTTCAATACTTTTTTTTTTTGGCCTGGGTAACATGAACCTGATGTCTAACCAAATATGTTTACTTTTTATTTCTCTTCTGAGCACACTTTTAATTTTGAAACAAGTTCTGAAACTGAAATTTTCCTCTGAAAAACTGCACCTGAAATCAAGGGCAAAAAGATACCCAATTAGACATGTCCTACGCAAAACAGAAAAAAATATTTAAAAATATTCAAAAGCAAACGAGAAATTTGTAAAGTTGCCATTGGTTTAATATTAGTTTGCAAGCATCTTTCCATGAGAGTTAACATAGTATAATTAATAAATAAACTTAAAATTTCGAACCCAAAATCAAAATAACATTAATTATTAATAACATTAAAACTCTTCATTTCACGATTTTCATAGTAATATAAAAAATAATTTTAAAATATGGTACTTTTCTGTTAGTCGGCACAGGCGATAAATCAACAAATATTTTCCTTTGTCATCATTCGCATTGCATTCACTTAATTTTAAATATAAACCATTCACTCATTTCATTCTAATACATATGTCACATTTAAATACATGCCTTTCACTCATTTCGATTCAATTGCAGAAAAAAATATATCATCAAAATATTGTTTCTAATTTTCATGTGTGTAAAAAAAAAGCTGTTATTGGAAAGATTTGTACATGAGTAACATAAAAGTACCAAAAATACACAGAAATTAAATATAAGTATTAAATAGCTTAACCAGCATGAGTAATAGTCAGTGTAGAATAATTTAAATAGAAAAAATAAGAGAATATGCTTTCCACACGTGGAAGAATTCAATAAAACACTTATTTATATTACGCACTATACATAAAGGTTTATTTTTCCAAAAAAGCAGGGGGGGGGGGGGACAACCAAACGCAGCTAACGCGCAATATGTTTTACTAATAAACATCACTACTTTCTATATGTTATATTTATAAACTGCATTAATTACAACTAAATAAAATAACCAAACCATACAAGTGATAAATTTTATACCTATGGTCATTTAAATTTCTCAAAATGCTTTTGAACTAAATTCTGATTCAGCAGCTATGAATATTACCATTAACATCTCAAAACTAATCTTTTGAGCTAAAAAAAAACATTTAAAAACTTTTACTGGCTATGCTCACAATTTCTTAGTTAATTCATATTTAAAATAAAGTATGAAGCTGCAGCTTACTTACAAAACATATTATAGGAAAAATGTAAATTCTGTGAGAGAAATCTAAAAGCGTAAAAATCATAAAAGCATGGCTTCCGATTTTTTTTGTTGTTGTTTAATGAACTTTGACTCAAAAATTTAGAAGACTTATTTCAAATTATAGCATTTTATGGCACCAGATACGTATTCCAATTTTGATTGTTGTTGAATACTAAGGTCATTCCATGGTAACTTACGTTATAATTTAAAACAATTTACAGCTCTGTAATTTCAGTAATATAACACCAAAAAATTTTCAAATGTAAAGTTGACATGATTTGTTAATTAAACTTATCCAAAGGCCAATTTGGATAAAAATTACATAGAAAATGAAAATTATATTTTTTATGGCAACTTACGTTACTTTTTCAGTAATGTCAGTTACCATAATTAATAAACTGGCAGAGTTCATGAAAAAACACTAAAATTAGGCCATTATCATCTAAATTTTTCTTTGAATAGGTTTAATTAACAAATCCTGTCAACTTTGCATTGTGAAATTTTTTTTTGGTCTTTTATTACTAAAATTACTGAAGTAAACTGTTCTAAATGTAACCTAAGTTACCATCGAATGACCCAGTGAATTATAAACATTGATTGAGCGAAACAAACAATATCACTTATTTTATTTTCCAGCTCAGAGCTTTATAAAAATTAATTACAATGTTGATACATTTTAATTAAATTCTAAAATACACCATATGCTCCTGATAATTTCAACAACTTATACTAATGAAATAAATAATTCATATCACTTCAAAGAATTGTAAATAAACAACCCAAATCACAAGAAACATTGATAATAATAGTAATACATTTTAGATTAGTTCAACATTAACAAATATTAAATCAAATACATTAGATTATTACATATGCAGCTTAATAATTATTAAACAAATAAAAACCATGATAATATCATAGATAATACATTTTATATTATTTCAATATTAATAATATTAAATAAAATATATGCAGTTTAATAATTATTAAGCCAATATTAAATTAAAATTATCCAGGTGTACCATTTAAAAATTTTTTTAGAAATGGAAGAGGTATTATTTGATCATAGTTCACAGCTACAAAGCAATATTCATAACCATATTCTCAAATATATACATTATTACTAATTAATTACTGTGCTTAAATTGCTTATTTAACACATTTATTATCTTATTTTAGACAAATCTGATAAGTTATTCTACCTTTCGTGTAATTTCTGAATTTGTTTTAAGTCTGAGCGACATTTTTTTTGCAATATTAAATCCTTGAAAAGTGTGTATAGGGAGGGAGACGCCCTCCGACTGTCTTGGAAAAGGGCAAAATTGTAATGTTGTTTTCACTGTATTTTATTTTAAATGCTAAAAAAAAAAAATGATTCTTTGAACATTTTATAAAAAAACTTAATAACGAATATGAATGCAATCCTTGGAAGTATTAATCATTGTTCAATGTATTAAAAATACATTAAATCAATAGAATTATATTACTTTAAATATTGCTTGTATTGCAGTGAAACCTGGAGCTTAGTGAACGTATTAACACGGGCTTGTCAGTGAGAGGGTTAACTGCTTCCCGCTAACAGAATACTCATATACTCTATGTTTATATAAAACATAGTTTACATATTTACATAAACTACATTTTTTAATTGATCATTTAACGCCATTTTATAAATTAAAAAACTAATGCGAAGAAAAGATTGATTAAAGAATAAAAGGAATTAAATAATAAATATTGTATTGAGAATAAAATTTTCTTAGATACAGATTGATTTTGTGAGAAAAATGACGTTATATATAAAAGATAAAACAATGATAAATAAAATACAGAACATATACTTTTGAGAAAAATGACTTACTTACAATAATCATACACGAATATTATTTAAGATTCATATCTTCAAAAAAAGCATGCAAATCTCATGTAAAAGTAAGGTCAACAGACAATCGACAAACATTCACATAGCTGTTGAAAATGTCCCATTGAAAACATCCTGCAATGTAAATAAATAGAAAAAAAAAGACTATAATAAACTAATAAAAACAACAAAAACAATGTAGAATGCATTTCAAAATCTCTCGTTCTAAGCAACAGAAAATAAATATATAAAAAAACTACATACTTACAGTCAGCCATGCAAGTTAGTAATACTTTATTTATACGACAGTTACTGATTGATGAATTTTAAGGGAAAACAACAAAACAGCACATAGTCCAAGAGCATCAGACAATCCACTTTCTTGCAGAAGATCACAAATGGTAGTCACTTATTATAGAAGACTACACACCTGCGATATCCCGAGAGCAAACTTGGTAAAATATGTATTTATCTTGGCACCAGCAGATTCTAATCTCTACTTCTAGTATAACTTTTATAGGTTTGAAAGTTTTTCAAACTCTTTCTGAAAAAAAAAATAATTTACGAACTTTTCAATCGTAAATCATCTCTTGTAGGGAAGTGGAGAGAAAAAATTCATGTTCTAGATTTTACAGTTTTAATATACTACTGCTGATTAATTATTAAAGAAAACTTCAGAAAGATAAACATATAAGATAAAATTTTAAAAAGAATAAGGGATGGTTTATAAATTATTAATAATAATTACAAGTAAAAACTTTATTTAAAAACAAGTCTGTTCAATTTAAAAAAAAAGTTAATTTTTATATGTCATTAGAATTTTTTTAGGGGGAGGATAAGAAGCTAAATACAATTCAAAGTCTTCATATTACTTTAGATAGTACCGTATCATTGTAAAAATTAACACATTTAAAACTGATTAATAATAATGTAAATCATGCATGCAGAGTTTGCTATGATCAGTCAATTATATAAAAATAATAGAGAAAACTTTGGAGTTAATTCAAAATTAATTCTATGGTTAAAAATTTGTTGCTAGTTTTAGGATAAATTTAAAAATTGTCAGTAACTAAAAATGCATTGAAATAGAATATCAAATAAATACCTGAAGGAAATGAAACTATTTATTTACAAAAAAGGCATTACCGTACATTATAATAGAATGACGACCGTATTATATTAATTTGTATTCATATACTATCAAATTTGTTTTTAAATTCATACATATGAAACCAGGTTAATTTTAAAGAATTTGGAAATGAGGAACATATTTATCTATTAACAAATGCATAGGCAGCGTTGTATGCAAATTAAAGAATTTACGAATACATCGTTTTATAAAGTTTGGTAATATTAAAAAGTAACATAGTTAACAAGTTAATTTTAGTAGCGTAGTATGTAAATACATGAAAATAGTAACTTACGATTGTATAGCTTTATAAAAGAAACTTCTACAGTTATGAAACAATGTAAAGAAATGTTAAAAACATCTGAAAAACCATTACGTACCTTTAATTTGTAAATCCCTTATTAATTTCAAATAATCTTTAAAATCATAAGTTGTCGTCTGCTTCTTCAATCTTTTAAAATGGCGGAATACAAAAAAATGAAGCACGCTGATTGGTTGGGTCTAGTATTTTAAAGCCAAGGCCTAGACCACAGAGACCAACCCTCGCAGACCACGCAGACCCTCCTAAACCAGGCTAAACCCACGGCTGGCAGACCTCGCAGACCTTGTAGACCTGATAAGCCATAGTGTAAACGCAGCATAAAGCGCCATGAAAACAATCTCCACTGATTGTTTTTGAGAAACACTATTTCCGCAAAAGACGGCAACTTTGACGTTAAAAGTTCTGGCCAATCAGATTTCGAGATGTCAAAACCTGGTTCGGAAAACCAAAATATGTATCTGTTTTATTTGCTCAATTACACCGTGATCAAGGAGGATTAGAAAAAAATGTTAAATACAAAAGTTACGTATTTTTGTCCGTAGAATCCGAATCTGCAATAAAAAATGGGGGTTACTATTCAAAATTTCAAATTTGGACCCCCTCTGACCCCCGGCGGGTCGGTTGAGGGGATCAAATTTGGTATCACTGAGTAGCTTTTTAAAAATATTTAACACTTATATTTTCGTTTTTCAATCTACTTTGTATTTCTCGAGTTATTCGACCGTTTCCAGACTTTTCGGACACCCTGTATATCAACCTACAGAGCAAATACAGGGCTGTACAAAAAAAAATAGAATTTACACAGAATTTGGCTATGGACGGTAACTGTTGAAATCAGTTTTTGAAATGTTTAATGCGTTTTCTAAAATAGTTAGCTATCTTATTTACTTTATTTCCCTAAAAAATGAAGTTTTGTTAAAGCATTCAGCAAGTGTTGGAAAGTGTTTCATTATCTATGCCTAACGCATGATTTTTCTTTCTTGTTATATAATCTTTTAGTATGACAACTGAATCCGATGCGGTATCTCATCAAAGTTTCTTTACAAAGAAGAGAGTACCCGTAATACGGCGATGTCCTAAAATTTTAGGTGCGCCTAGAAAGCAGAAATATTCGGTATATAAATTCATATAATTATAGATATTTGCGGAAGATTAAAGGTATTAAAGAAATATTATTATCTACTGCATAGCAGCATAATTTATAGTTTCAGTTTCTTTATTAATTAAAAAAAATATTAATTAAAAAAAAAACTGCTTCGTAGATGAACAGACCTATTACGAAAAAATAATGTTATGTTGAATATTGTTTAACTACACAAACCTGCGATGGTTATATTTTTTAAATTTTAGTAATTGATTTTTATGTATTTTTTAGCGCTGAATCAGAAAATGTCATTTACTTGTAATCATCACGTCAGAATGTTTCGCAAATCGCAAATTTCGAAGGTAAAAAGTCCAAAAATAGCGAAAATCTCATACTAAAGAATAGAGAAGATGGTTGTTTTTTTTAACTTTTGATAATTAATTTTTATGTAACTTTTAGCACTGAATCAGAAAATTACCTTCATTTTTAACCATCTCACCTCAGAATTTTTCGCAAATCGTAAATTTAAAAGTTAAAAAACAGCGAAAATCGGATACTATAAAATAGAGGAGATGGTTGTGTTTTTTAACTTTTGATTCTTTATTCAATTTTTAATTTAATTTAATTTAATTTAATTCAATATTTTATTCAATTTTTTGGGTTATACTTGGGATTCTTGCATCTAAACGTCTCAGGGTTCCGATGAGGTGGGGCAGGGGGTTGAATTTTAACTTTGAAATTTCCGATTTGCGAAAAATACTGACTTGATGGTTAAAAATGAAGGTCATTTTCGGATTCAGAGGTACAAAATACATAAAAATCAATTATCAAAAGTTAAAAAAGATAACCATCACATCTATTTTATAGTATCAGATTTTCGCTATTTTTTTTACTTTTTAACTCTGAAATTTTTTAATTTCAAAAAATCCTTTCGTGATAGTAAAAAATGAAGGTAGGGTAAACTGCCCATATTTCGTCCCCTTGCCTAATTTCGTTTCCCTTAACTTCTCCGCTTCTGCGAAAGTGCGCCACTTATGACGCAAGGCATAGGGGACAGAAGGTAAATGGATCAGTATTGAAAGTTTCGTTCGCCAAGACGCATACATAAGTTAAAGACGTCGAATTTCCTATTTTTAGAAGGCCTAAGTTCTTATTACGTTGTTTGTAGAACATTATTTACTGTACTGTAAGTATTTATTTTTTATTCATTGCATGTATTTTACGTAGGTAAGATGCTGGCAATAGCATACAGTGAGTTTTAGAACGCTCAGTTCATCTTACGGGAACTGAAGCTTCGCCATATTGGGAAGCAGCGTGGTCCCAATTTCGTCCTCCTTGTGGTTCTTATTTTCGTCCCGGGGACGAAATTAGGAATGCTTTTTCATGACATTTTTTTCAATTTTTTCCTCATGTTAGGATCGCTAATGTTTCGTTATGTTATTCTTCCACTGATAATCAGTACATTTTTTAGTGCCTTACTTTAATGCAAACTCAATTACTTACTCATTTAGAAATAAATTTTGATTTAATTATAAGTTAAGCCTTGGCGTATTAGATTTTTTTGAGGGACGAAATTGGGACCATTTTTTTTCTTTTGCATTTTTTAGGTACTTTTGAAAAACAATTTTTTGCATTATTAAATTTTTTTGTACGATACTAGGGGGGGTCTGCCCCCTACGAGCTACGCCCGCCAACCCCCGTTCAGACACCGCAAATTATAAAAGCATGCTAATTTCATCGGCCTTAAAAAGATTGAATTATAATTTTAAAAAGCAGTGACGGTATCCCTGTAAGCGGGTTTTCATTCATTTTCCTTTGATTGGAGATTTTTAAGACGAAATCAGCCGCTGCTAGAGATACAATGGCTGTTTTCGTCTTTGATTAAAAACAAGAATGAAAAATCATGCGTACGACATAGATTATGAAACACTTTCCAACACTCCCTGGAAGCTTTAACAAAACTTCGTTCTTTAGGGAAATAAGTTAAATAAGATAACTAACTAAACATTTAAAAAACTGATTTCAGCAGTTACCATCCATAGCCAAAATATTTATTCCAATTCTTCCGAACAGCCCTGTATTTGATCTGTAGGCTGATATGTATATTATATAATAGAAAATTTAGTTTAGCAAGAAAATGCATAACAGGTTGAAATTTCTCTTTCAGCAATTTATACTAATAGATGGAAACATACTTGAATACTTTTGTTCAGCCCTGTTGTTTACGTAGTACCTTTATTACACGCCACTATTTAGCTAAACTTTAATTCAAACTAAATCACTCTTAAAACTACTGAAATCGCATTTCCAGACTTTATCATCTATAGGCGGCCATGTATCCAATTCTTTGCGAGGCCCTGTATATCATTTTATCTATATTCTACAAACATTTCTTAGAAAACTGCATGCAGTTCAGCATAACACATTTTAAAAACACCTTTCAGCAATTTACGGTCATACTCAATAACCTTTACGAATTCTTTTGCGTAGCCCTATATATCAACTATAACATTTACACACACCATATAGTATGCATAAATATAGTGAAATTTAAAAGCGCATATCATAGTTAAAAATGCATTCCCTGCCATCGCCGCTAATATACAGTATTTCAGATAGAAAATACTTGTCTGAAATGTTTTGAATGTTCCTGTAAATGCATTGCACTTCGTATTATACATGAAATAACTTAAATAAGCCTCGCCGACGTATATCAATTTTATTATATATGAATTTGTATAATTAAAATACGCCGCAAACAATTTCCAACAATACCATTTGTAATGGAATCCTTTTGTGTAGCCCTGTAAATGAATAGTAACTATTCGTTGCACCGCATATGCTACAGAATATTCTGCATATTTTAGTGCACTTCGTAAATGCATATATTTTTCTATTAGGTTTAAAAAGGTGTAACATCTTTAAAATTCATTTGAAATGACTTTTTCCCATTGGCCATAATGTAACGGAATATTTTTGACTGTGCCTGTAAATGAACTAAACATGCTACAAACTTCATTTGAAATAGTGTTCGTACTAGGCTAAACGTCAATAACCAAAAATTTCAGTGCGATCCGAGTATATTTACGAGAGTTGGAGCGCGAACAGACAAACCGAAATCAATAACACTTTTCAACCTTGTTAGAAAGTGTTAAAAATTAGTTAAACATTTGAAAGTAAGCTAATGTAAAATGAATTAAGTACACATAGTCTTTGTCTCTCGGTACTTTTTAACAACGCCCCAGACAACCACAGTCGTCCTTCGGACGCTCTACAATGATCCTAAAAATCCTGTAGTCGTCATATTCTATAAAACTATCCTGTGAATGTCCGCAGAATACTAAAGAACGCACCAATTGAAACCGTCCAGCTGAAACCGTCCTCAAAACGACCGGAGGATATTCCAAGACGGATCTCGAGAATGCAACCGTGAAACCAGCCAACCTACTTACCAGAAATGACGTTTATTTTGATTCCTCCGTCGATGTTTAGATGAGATCTGTCGCTGGTCATGTCAAATTCAAATATGAAGAAAGTGAGAGTGAATGTGGATGCAAGGTAGGAATTTTCTTTCATTTTGTAATGCATTTCTTTATAACTATTCTGTCTATATATTTATATTATGTTAGAAAAACTTTTACTTTATTAAGATGAAATTAAAAAAAGAAATTAGGCGTAGTCATCGCACGATTAAAACGTGGAATAGAAGGAAAAAGATGTCAGCAATTCTTGTCGGTTGAATTAAAACTACAGTATATGTTAAAGTTAAAACAGACAGAATTAAATGAATTGTATTCTTAATTCCAAAATAAACAGTAAGCGTATAAGATTTTTTATAGACACATCAATTTAAGCTGACATTTTTAAATTCATTCTTTAACCACTTAAAAATAAATTTGAAAAATAGCCGCGTTTTTCGACACACCTTTTTCGCTATTTGTTCACATTTATTTAATATTTATCAATGTTTATTTAGGTTCTAAACAGGGTAGGTAACTTGAACTTCTTATTACGATATTTTTTTTTAAATTTCTATGCAGGTGTTTTTGCATATCAAAACATTAAATACATTTAAGGCTTTTCTTGTAAAAAAATATTTAAGAAAATTAATATTACTTCTAAAAAAAAATAAATAATACTTCTGAAAATTACCATTACTTCTTGAAATAAAAAAATACTTCTGAAAATTAATATTACTTCTTGAAAAAAAATTAATAATACTTCTGAATAGTGTGAATTTCTTGGTGCATTAACAAAGTCATTTTTATATGCGCATAAAATTTGTAGGCATTAATATTCAAGTGCTATAGAATTAAAGGAATAACTTGAGTATTCGCCCTGAGTCCGACTATTTTTTTTTTCATTTATAACCACTTTAAGCTTAATTTTCGAAAATTCAAAGAATAAAAATAACAACAACAAAACAATACAAATGGAAAAATTTTAAACAGAAATCGGCATTCTAAACCTCATTTGTAAAAAGAAAATAGGGAGGGGGAATTTGTAAATAGCAGACAGCAAATATACATAAATTTTAAAACAATAGAATAAAGGAAATATTCATTTTTAAAAGTATATATTTCAAATTTACAGGCAAGAAAAATTCGGATATTAACATAAAAAAATTACAAATGAAGAAATTTAAAATCCGCAAAAAAAATCTTGCCCATCTCCAGGCGAATACTCAAGGGTAACTGAATAGAATTATCATTGCCGATTTTACTATAAATGCATTATTATATTACATCTAGTAATCCATGGAAAGCTTATTTGATTTATATGTTTATTTCTCTCAAAACATAGCATGATTTCAGCTTAATTATTAAGATGCTACATGCCGCAGAATGATATACATTTTAAAAGCAACGTTAAAAACGCCAGAATAAACAAAAATTTGCAAAAAATTTTTGTTTATTCTGGCGTTTTTAACGTTGCTTTTAAAATGTATATGATTCCAGCTTGTCTTGATGATGCATGTCAATGATGAATTCAGAGGGTGGACCTGCGGGGATATTCCTCTCCCTCTCCTGAAAATTCAAGAAAAATGCTGATTTCTATAATTCTGCCAGGCTGTTTTTTAAAAGAAATGTGAACACTATTTTATATGGTTTTCTTTGCAGAAAATATGTTTTGGTAGTTATCTCGTAGATACACCAATATTTCTTTTTGGTGCAAAAATCATAATGTTTTGTCTGGTATGACAACACGGCAAAACAGATAGTGTGTTTTTTATTAAATTAAACTTTGTGTCTGTTTTATGAAACAATTTGTATTTTAAAAAAATGTGTAATGTTTTATTTATTATAGAGTAAATGTGTGTGCCTTATAATAAAAAAAGTGTTACGTAAATGTGTGTTATATATATATATATATAAATCTGTGTGTTTTATATTAAAGTGCATGTGTGTGTCTTTTCATTATAAAATAAACTGATTCAAAATATAATAAAACTAACATGTAGTTTTTGCACAGTATGCCCAACAAGTATTTCAGACCAGGGTTTTCTTCCCAAAATGGCTCAAAAAAAAAAAAAAAAAAAAAGCACCAACCTTGGTGTGGCTGCAGCATCTGTTCAATTTTTTTTTAGTATTTTTGATGTAGCAAGGCTCTTTAAAAGATTCAGATAATAAATCAATTTGAAAATGTTTACAATGATGTAGCAGGTCACTTTAAAAATTTAAGTTGATTTGGATTATCAATTTTCTATTAATTACATGTTGTAAACAATATATTTTTGCTTTATTTTGTTCGATACATAAAAATATTCAATCCTGTGTTTTTATGTACAGGTCAGTAAAAAAATAAAGCCCTCCATTGTTGCTCAACACCTTGTGTTGTTACATTTCAATTAAATTAAAAAAATTAAATATTTTTCTTTAATGTAATTATGAAATTTTAGATGAACTTCATGTTGACTCTAGAGAAAAAAAAAGAGGGGGGGGGGGTTCTCGGATTGGAATTTAAAAAAAAAATGGCACTTGTGTCGCAAAAAATATTTTTGAATTTGTTTGTTTAGACTCCTTTTTATCAGTGGATTTTTGCTATATTTTCCCGCAGTTGAGTGAATTTTGCTAATTTTCTCCTTATTGATTGATGAGTTTCAGGATTTATTCCGTGCAATCAGTTGATGAATTTTGCATTTTTTTCTGCAACTGGCTGAAAATTTTCATGATTTTATCTGACGATTGACTGTTGAATTTCATGTTTTTTCCTGTGATTGATTAACAAATTTTGCTGTATTTCAAAGCAACTTCCTGAACAATTTTTTTTTCCAGTGATCGACTTGCGAATTTCAGTTTCTTTTGAAAACTGAAAGGCAATTTTTTTATCCAACCGATTGATGAATTTTATGATATTTTATCTCTACCAATTAGTGAAATTTGCCTTTTTTTGTCCTTTGCTACCGATTTGCAAAACTTTTGGGGCTTTTTTTTTTTTTTCCCATATAATCGGTACTTGAATTTCACAATTTCCCCATGGCAGATCGATGAAGCAATTGATGAACTCCAGATTCTTCCTCATGATTTACTGGCAAAACTTGCAAAGTTTTTTCCCCATGTGATTGAATGGCGAAATAAGCGATTATATTATTTTCTCATGACAGACTGGAGAATTTTTGCAATTTTTTTTTCTCTAACTAAATTAATCTGTCAAATTTCTTTTTTTCCCCCTCCTACATGGCCGATTGACAAATTTTGCAACACTTCCCCATAAACAAATGCTGAAATTTATATAATATTTCCTGTAAATAATGGACATATTTCATGAGTTATTCCCCCCCCCCCTTCCCCTCACAGCTAAGAAAAGAAATGAGTCGAAAGGGTGCATCATAAATGTCAGCAAGGGACACAGGGTGTATAAAATAATTAAAAGGGTTGCCAGATGCATATACTGTGTAAAAAAGGCTGTTCTGACGCCACATAAACGAGTTAAAAAGAGCTGCCAGGCACTGCGCCCTGCAAAATTGGCCTAGGGTCCACACTAGAATTGCATTTATAACTTTTTATAATATCTTTATTTAAAACTGTACCGTAAAATCCTGTTATTTCCCCTCCCCCTAAGAAAGACATGACGAAAAATATTTCAAAAATATATATTCAAAAACACACTCAAAATATATATTAAACATTTAATTGCTAAAAAGGACGTCAAATGTAAATGACGTAAAAGGATGATGATTGAGTAAATTCAATCGAAACATGTCAAATTATTAAGATCTTTTAATGTATTTTATTAACGTTTGACGTCCTTTTTAGCAATTAAATGTTTAATATATATTTTGAGTGTGTTTTTGAATATATATTTTTGAAATATTTTTAATGGACGTATAAGAGAACTTCTGCTTATAATTTAATATGACGAAAAATTGTAAAATAATCTGGGGGGGTGCTTGCACAAGATTTTTTCACGACATTTGTGGGGGATTTTGGGGACATTTGGTGAACCTTGCAGTAAAGATGAAAATAAGGAATTTTGCTTAGTGGCCACTGGCCGGTAAGTTGATTCTTTTTAGTAGCCAGTTACTGGCTAGTGAGAATAATTTCTTTAGTCGCCAGTAAGTACATTTATGTCACTGAATA
The DNA here is from genome assembly GCA_963932465.1 of Maratus speciosus. NCBI lineage: Eukaryota > Metazoa > Arthropoda > Arachnida > Araneae > Salticidae > Maratus > Maratus speciosus. Next base: position 288,518,695 of record OZ010794.1, read on the forward strand.
TTTAATTTAAAAATATTATATAAGTTTAGAGTAAATAAGTAATTTATGTAATAAATAAAAATATTTTAATTCATATTGTTTTGAATAAACTTGAGATACTAATTTCTAATCTATTTTAAATTTTAAATTAAGTTAACAGCAAAGTAAAGTTATATGTAACATGCTTATATAGCTAACTACATAAGTCCACTATACTTAGGTATTTTTCAAAAAAAAAAAAAAAATTTGAAATTTACAGCAAATTTTCTGAAATGTAAAGGGGGGGGGGTGACTCTCCTGGAACTAATTATGCATTTTTTACATGATACTTTAACAAAATTCGCATTTTCCGCGATCTATTGGCGATGTTTGTGTTTCTTCCGCTATCCTTTGACAAAATGTGCGTTTTTTTCGTGATCTATTGACAAAATTCGCATGTTTTTCGCGATCTTTTGACAAAATTCGCGTTTTTTTCACGATCTTTTGACAAAATTCGCGTTTTTTCGCGATCTTTTGACAAAATTCGCGTTTTTTTCGCGATCTTTTGACAAGGGTCGCGTTTTTTTCGCGATCTTTTGACAAAATTCGCGTTTTTTCTCGATCTTTTAACAAAATTCGCGTTTTTTTCGCGATCTTTTGACAAAATTCGCACTTTTTCGTAATTTTTTGATGAAATTCGCGTTCGTTTTCGCGATCCTTTGAAGAAATTCTTTTTTACGCGTGATTCTTTGACAAAATTCGTTTTTTTTCTGCGATCTATTGATGAAATTCGCATTTTCCGCGATCTATTGGCGATGTTTGTGTTTCTTCCGCGATCCTTTGACAAAATGTACGTTTTATCGCGATCTTTTTACAAAATTCGCGTTTTTTTCGCGATCTTTTAACAAAATTCGCGTTTTTTCGCGATCTTTTGACAAAATTCGCACTTTTTTCGTAATTTTTTGATGAAATTCGCGTTCGTTTTCGCGATTCTATGACGAAATTCTTTTTTACGCGCGATTCTTTGACAAAATTCGGTTTTTTCTGCGATCTATTGATGAAATTCGCATTTTCCGCGATCTATTGGCGATGTTTGTGTTTCTTCCGCGATCCTTTGACAAAATGTGTGTTTTTTCGCGATCTTTTGACAAAATTCGCGTTTTTTTTCGCGATCTTTTGAGAAAATTCGCGTTTTTTTGCGATCTTTTGACAAAATTCGCAGTTTTTTTCGCGATCTTTTGACAAAATTCGCACCTTTTTCGTATTTTTTTGTTGAAATTCGCGTTCGTTTTCGCGATTCTTTGACGAAATTCTTCTTTACGCGCGATTCTTTGACAAAATTCGGGTTTTTTTCTGCGATCTATTCATGAAATTCGCGTTTTTTCGCGATCCATTGACGATACTTTGCGCTTTTCCGCGATTTATTGACAATATTCTATGTTTTTTTCGCGATTCTTTGACGAAATTCGGGTTTTTTAGCGATCCTTTGACGAAATATAGGTTTTTCTACGATCCTTTGAGGAAATGTGCGGTTTTTTCGCGATTCCTTGACGAAATTCACGTTTTTTTCGTGATCTATTGACTACATTAACGTTTTTTTAGCGATCTATTGACAATATTTGCGTTTTTTTCGCGACCTATTAAAGATATTTGCGTTTTTTCCGCCATCCATTCACGATATTTGCTTTTTTTCGCGATCCTTCAACGAAATTTACGTTTTTTTTCGTAATCTTTTGACAAAATGTGCGTTTTTTTTGGTTCTTTTGACGAAATTCTCGTTTTTTTTGGAGATTCTTTGACGAAATTCGCGATCTATTGACGATATTTCAGTTTTTTCCGCGATCCATTTACGATATCTGCGTTTTTTCCGCGATCACTTGACGAAATTTGGGTTTCTGAGCGATTCTTTGAGAAAATTCACCTTTTCCGCGATCTACTGACGATATTTGGGTATTTTCGCGATCTTTTAAGAAAATTCGCGGGTTTTTTTTTCGCGATTCTTTGACAAAATGCCTTTGAAATATTCTGCATTTGGCCGGTACTTTCCATATTTTTAGTCGCCAGTTTTTCACCTTTAGTCGCCGAGTGCCGACTGGCGAGTGCTTATTTTCATCTTTACCTTGCAGGAGTTTTTTTCGTATTGCTCTGACCAAAATCACGTTTCTTCCGTAATACTTTGACGAAATACTTTTTTTTTTTTTCATAACCCTTTGATGAAATGTGCAGGGTATTTATTTGAATCCTTTGTTGAAATGTATCTATTTTCACGATCCTTTGATGAAATGTGTGTTTTTCACTGGATTCTTTGACTGAATTTCTTTTTTCTGCAATCTTTTGACGAAATTTGTATTTTTCCAAGATCTTTTGATGAAATTCATGTTTTTTCTGCGGTCGTTTGACGAATTTGGCTTTTTTCGCGATCTTTAGACAAAATGTGCAGTCTCTGCTATCATTTGGTGTAATTCATGTTTTTTTTGCAGTCCTAAGACAAAATTGGCAATTTTTTCTGTGAACGATTGATGAAATTTATTTTTTCTGTGACTGTTTGTCGAAATTCACATTTTATTATGTCCGAATAGTTGGACTATGGACTGATACCTGATTTTTTTATTTTCTCAACCGAATGTTTAATTTTTCAGAAAATTCGGAACAGAATAATCCCTGTGTTGGGAATGTCATGTTTAGAATTCACGCCCCTTTCTGATGTGGCGAAAAAATAAAATACTTTGTATTTATTCTGACATTGACATGCAGGGTGGAACTTTTTTGGAAGTAGGTGATGCTTTCTTGCGATTTTTTTTTTTTTTTTTTTTTTTTTTTTTTGGTACTTCTTAGTTATCCCGTCGACCAATTTCGCCAAATTATATACATTGACATAATTTTTATTTTAAATAACGAAAGAACAAATAAATTAGTAAAACATCTATACTCCTATTATAAAGAGGAAAAAATTGTTTATTTGTCGGAGGTAAGCTCTGAAACTACCGAACCGATTCCAAAAGTAATGGTATCAAAATGATGGTGTGAAACCAACTTAGAACATAGGCTATGTCTTATGTCGGTGACACTACCCCAAAGGGGGTGTAGGAGCAAAAAACGTTCTAAAAATGCGATTTTAGCGTTACTGAAGGGCCTAGAAATATGACATTTTGAGTATTAGTCACTTATAAAATATAAATGATGTCTAAGAACAGTTCTTAAACAATTCGAAATTTAAAAGGGGTGAAAATTCACAAAAAGCGTTCTAAAAAACGTTCTAAATGGTAGTTTCTACACAATCTCAGGAAATACCAAACCGATTTAAAAAATATTGGTGTCTTAATGATGGTGACAACGCTTGCTCCAAGATAGGCTATGTTTTATGTCGGTGTCACTACCCCAAATGGGGTGCAGGAGCAAAAAACGTTCTAAAAATGCGATTTATGTGTTACTGAAGGGCCTAGAAATATGACATTTTGAGTATTAGTCACTTATAAAATATAAATGATGTCTAAGAACAGTTCTTAAACAATTCGAAATTTAAAAGGGGTGAAAATTCACAAAAAGCGTTCTAAAAAACGTTCTAAATGGTAGTTTCTACACAATCTCAGGAAATACCAAACCGATTTAAAAAATATTGGTGTCTTAATGATGGTGACAACGCTTGCTCCAAGATAGGCTATGTTTTATGTCGGTGTCACTACCCCAAATGGGGTGCAGGAGCAAAAAACGTTCTAAAAATGCGATTTATGTGTTACTGGAGGGCGTAGAAATATGAAATTTGAAATATTAGCTACTTATTAGATATAAAGGATTTCTAAGAACAGTTCTTAAACAATTCGAAATTTGAAAGGGGTGAAAAAGCGCGAAAATCGTTCTAAAAAACGTTCTAAATGGTGGTTTCTACACAATCTCAGGAAATACCAAACCGATTTTAAAAATAATGGTGTCAAAATGACGGTGACAACACTTGCTCCAACATAGGTGATGTTTTATGTCGGTGCCACTACCCCAAAGGGGCTGCAGGAGAAAAACGTTCTAAATTGCGGCTTTTGCGTTACGGAAGGGCCTAGAATCATGAAATTTGGAATGGTAGTTAGTTATAAGATATCAATGATATCTAAGGACATTTCCTAAAAAAATCGAAATTTAAAAGGGTGTCAAAATGTGCAAAAAGCGTTGTAAAAAACTTTCTAAATTGCGATTGCTATGCAATATCAAGAAGTACTGAACCGATTTCAAATATAATGGTGTAAAAATGATGGTGACAGATCTTGCTCCAAGATAGGCTATATTTTATATCTGTTTCCACTACCCCAGAGGAGATGCAGGAGCAAAATGCGCGAAAAGCGTTCTAAAAACGTTCTAAATGCCGATTTGTCGGCAATATCTCAGGAAGAATGAATCTGATTTCAAACGTAATAGTAGGAAATTGATGATGACTGCCTCTGCTCTAACATAGACACTATTTTATGTCGCTATCACTATCACCAAGACGTTGCAGGAGCAAAAAATCGTTCTAAATTTCGATTTTTGTGATCGGTAGGGGCTAGCAACTTAAAATTAGGCAAGGTACATATTTATTAGATATAAATTATCTTTAAGAACAGTTTCGAAAAAATTGGAAATTTAAAAAGGGGTGAAAATGCGAGAAAAGCGTCCTAAAAACGTTCTAAATTGCGATTTCTACTCAATCTAAGGAAATACCAAAGCTATTTCAAAAGTAATGGTTGTAAATAAATGGTGACAGTCCCTGCTATAACATAGGTTATATTTTATGTTGCTGTCACTACCATCTTAGGCTGAGGGTTGCAAAAGCAAAACATGTTCTAATTTGTGTTTTTTGCACAACTGAGAGGTCTAACACTTTGAAGTATGGCATGGTATTTACTTACAAGATGCAACTGCTTTCTAAGAACAGTCGAAAGAAAATTCCAAATTAAAAAAATGAAGTGAGTGAAAAGCGTTATAAATTACAATTTTTAAGCAAACTTATAAATTACAAAACCGATTAAAAAAATAATGATGACAAATTGATAGAATCTGCTCAAACATAAGCTATATTTTATGTCTGTGACAATACCACCAGAGGGTTGCAGGAGCTAAAAACTTTCTAAATTGCGATTTCTGTGATACTGAAAAGGCTAGAAACTTTAAATATGACATGGTTGTTACTTATAAAATATAAATGTCCTCGAAGGAACGTCGAAAATAAATTCGAATTAAAAAGGGGTGAAGCGAAGGGGAGGTGCGAAAAGCATTCTAAAAAAGTTCTAAATTACGATTCTATGCAGTTTCAGGGAATATAAACCGATTATAAAAGTAATAGTTGCGAATCAATGGTAACAGTCTCTGATCCTACACAGGCTATATTTTATGCCGGTGATTCTACCACCTGGGGTTCACAGGAACAACAAACGTTCTAAAAAAGGGCTTTAAAAGCTTTTTAAATTACGTTTCTGTGGAATATTAGGAAATAACAAACCGATTTAAAAATTAATGTTGGCAAATTAATGGTGACAGTTCCTGTTTCAACATAGCCCTTTATGTTGAGAGAGATGGTAGGACTTGGAATTTGACATGATGGTTAATTTTAAGATGTAAGAAGATGGTTTCTAAAAAATTGAAAAATTCAAATGAATACTTAAATGAGCGTATTAATTGAGCATAAAAGTTTCAAAATATTTTCTAAATTATTTTTTATTTAGTTTTATTTCGTTTTATTAATTTAAGTCTCATTTCTGCCTTATGCAGTGTAACAATGATGTTTAATCAAACTATGTTTTAAATAGTAATTTCTTTAAATTATTCCTAAAAGTAATAAGTACCTTTTAATAAAATAAAATATTACCTTTTAATAAAATAAAAATTTAGTTAGTACCTTTTAATAAAAATTAGACATATAAATATCACTTGGCATATTTCAAATATTACGCGAGCAAAGCCGCGGGGTTTGCTAGTTAATAAATAAACAAATAAAATGTAAAATTAATGGTTTTATTGGCCATTATTGACATTTAATCTTACAATTAATTAATGAATGGTAACCATTATTGGCATTTAATCTTACAATTTGGCGACAGTAATTTGGTCGACGGGATAACTAAGAAGTATCTTTTTTTTTAACAAAAGGTGGAGGGAGAGGGCGTTATCGAGAAAAGTGGATAAACGGGATATTATTGTGTACCAAAAAACCATGATAAGTACCTGTAGTTTTAGCTATAATATTTTACACATAATTTTAAATGTATACAGTAGTCTCAAAAACCATCTCTGTATAAAACTTTGTTTTTTAAATTGTACTTTGACACCATAATTATTATTAAAGTTATTCTTTTATTTTAGATACCTTGAAAATAATTAGTGAAAAATCTATATACAATATACGCTGCATGCTGTCAAAAAAAATCATCAAAAATTCTCCCCAACAGTGGTAAGTTTAACTGAATTTTTGTTGTTGTTTCATCTAAAAAATATAAGATCATGTGAGCATGTATTTATTATAATATTTAAATTATTATATTTTATTATTATTTAATACAGTATAATATTTTTCTTTGAATAGTAATAGTTTTGGTTTCAAACATAATTATGAATTGTGTCAGTTTGGGATATTTTGATATTCAAAAAAAGAAACTTTGCTTTGTTATGAAAACTGTTTTTTTTTCCGATAATTTTAAAAATGTTTCTGTTGTCAGAAATTCAACCTAAGTTTAGAGAATAGACTTAATTTTAAAATGCAGTCCGTCCCGCTTAATTGCATACAGTTGGTTCCACTGAATTGTATGCATTTAAGCGAGGACATTAATTAATGTTATCAGCAAACGCTATCATTTGATTATATGCCACGGATATGATAAATATTAATGGAGAATAATTATTTACCTAATAAATTAAAAACTAATGTATTAATAACTTTAATAAATAATTTATTATTACTCTATATATAAAAGTATATGTAATAAAGTATAAGGTATTATAACAATATTTACGGTACATGGTTTAATTTTTCATTATAATTTATGTGAAAATTAAAATGAAAGTTAAATAGAAAATTTTTGTTTTTAAATCATACCTTTGAAAATAAATGTTTCTGCATAGATTCTTTTTTATTTTTCAATTATTTGTCAATTTATTTCTCTTTTTTTCTTTTGCCTACACAAAAAATTCTTTAGGATGTTTTTTTTTTTTTTTTTCATATCTTGACATTTTATTTCTCCACTTCCAGCGCTAAATATTGATCTTTTATTGGTCTACTTTCCCCGATTCCAGAATTTTTCGAAAAATACCCCCCAGCATCTTGAGTCACTATATGTACGACAAGCTTTAAAAGAAAAACACATTTGTACAAATTCAACACTCTCATAAGTTGCCAGAATTAAGATAAGTCATCTTACATGACTATTTCTGCTCTTTCATTGTAAATATAACAAACCATTGCTACAAAAAAAAAAGTTCTTCCTTTTTTTCATTCACCACTATAACATGAATTCATAAAATCCGGATTACTACTAGTAGATTGGCGATATTTATGCAATTAACCGGGCATTGTTATGCGATAAAACGAGTACATTTAAAATTAGCCTTATGGGGAACGTCTATGTTCCACGGCATTCTATGCATATAAGCGGGGTATGCAATTATCCATTACCCGATTAAGTGGGGCCGACTGTATTTTATAATTTAAACATTATGAAATGTTTTTTTTCCTGGTATTTTTCACATGAATTTGAGTACTGCAGTATTATTTATGGATATCCCAAATTAACTTATGTATAGAAAATTACAATATCATACCAGCCAAAAAGCAATGACTATTAAAATGCTTATGTCAAAGATTTTTTTTTCAGTCGTGTGACTATTGAAATTTTCTATTATACATTTAACTGCCAAATACATTTAATTCAACTTGTATTCTTTTTCAGCTCGAATAAATCTTTATTTTATGTTGGAAATTTTTTATGTTATGACCAGGGGTGTAAAAGTGTAGGTGCCCAACGCGTCTCTCACCTATAAATTTTATTAGCATTCTTACAAAAAATTTAAACGAAAAATAATGAATAAAATTTATTGATGAGAGACTGCCCGCTGGTGCTTAGATTTTTACACCCCTGGTTATGGCTATGAGCTTTATTTCGAATGTAAACATTCTGAAACATATTTTGATTTCTAATATTCTAGGTGCGTTTCTATTATATCAACACCATTGTACCAAGCATGATAGTTGGTGCCAAATAGAAAAAAAAAATCTGTTAGTATAAAAGTGATCATTTAAAAAATATACTGTTTCAAACTTTCACACTATTTTACTATATCAACACAAATATATACTTACAATAAAAGAACAAATGAATATTATACAATAAAGTAAAACTAGGTTTTTAATTCAGTCATGAAGTTATAAGTGTCTCTTAGCATTGTTTGTAGCAAACATTTGATTTTTTTATATATATATATATAAAGACGTCACACGATATCAATGCGATAAAATTGTAAACAATGACATATATTGCTTTTGTTATAGCATTTTGCGACGATCTATATTCTCTTAATAGACTGGGTATAATATTCAGCACCAACAAAATTGTATCTAATTAGACTGTGAAATGTTCATAGTCGGTATCTCCAGGGGTCAAAGCAGTTTTTTTTTTTTTTTTTTTTTTATGAGGCCTATTTTATGAAAAGTAAAAGTCGCTTTCGTGAAATTTAATTTTTTTTTTGTGAAAAATAACATTTTTTAATGAAAAATGAAATTTAGCTACATAAATTTGAACCAATAATTTAATAATAGCTTATTTAAGTCCTTATGCTAAAGTTTTTCTTTCTGGCAAACTTTTTTTGTTTGTAAATTATAACCCAAGAAAATGGCATGGTTTGCAATAAAAATCTGTTGCATGGATAGGATTGTGATATCAGCATACATTTTGGCAAGATGTTTGTAGGGATCTTTCTGACAGGGTCCTGTTTTTGTGAAACTGAAGTTTTTCTTATTTTTTTGAAAATTCTACTCATAATTTTGTGAATTTTAAATTATCGATGTCTTCATGTTCTATCCTTCTTGTATAAAAAGCTAAGTAATAAGCTCTTTGGTGAGTTCAACTGCTTACTTACAGGCCTGATTTTATTTTTAAATGACTAAATTTGTGGAAAAGTTCAATTTGAAAGCGAAAACATTCTATGAAATGTCTATTTAAGAGACAAATAATTTTGTGAAGGGTCCTGTTTTAAGATAAATAATTTTGTGAAGGGTCCTTTAAAGGACCTAAAATTTTCCTAAACATTTCCCTGGTTTGTATAACAGAAAAGTATGAAACTCATTTAGTATTATTTAAGATATTTGTTATAGTTTTTTATGTTTATGAAAAAATATAATAGAATAACACCCCACCTGTCTTTTGGTTTATATAATGGCACATCTCTGCCCCCTCTTTCAAAAAATTAGCACCCATCTTGCTGCTCATCCAAAAAATTTGCACGCTTCTTGTCTCTCAGTTGACAAAATCTTCCCTTTCTCTTTTTGGCATTAAAACAATTGTTTGCATAATAAAAACTGAAGTGCCCTAAGCAATCCGTAAAATTCCGTAAAGATTTTAATTCATTATATGTTGGTGATCAGTATATTGGTACATTATAGTAGACACAATTCATTAATGATTCATTAAATTAAAAATAGATGATCCTGCTTTATTTTGTATAATGTCAGTGTAATGTATTGATGCTCAATTTATTAATTTTATTTTTAATAAACGGAGAAAAGTGATGAATTGTAATTATATAATGGTTATATATATTATATATACACATCGAGAATTTTTTTCCCAATGAAAGTAGTTATTTTTAGTTTCATTCGTTCCCCATTTTTAGTTTCAAAGTTATTGCACCATCCCTTACCCAACATTACAAAACAAATTTCTGACTAAGGGCTTCTTCCATTTTAGAAATTGTTTTAGGTCTGTTTTGTTTAATTTTCTGAACTGTGTGTAGGAGGAAGTTACTGCGCTGCTGGTTGGATTAGCAGTTACCTTCTCTTTTCTTGCAGTGTGTGACATGCCTTATGTGGCTTCTCCTTGTGTCTGGCTGGGGTCGAGAGCTGCGATCTTTCATGGCTTTGATCTCGGCTTGTGGTCTAGAGGAGCGATTGGGCCGCCCGTTCTACTCTTGTAGGCCTCTAAAAAGGATATCTTGAACTTTCGTTCGGTACCTACCTGGAAGGTGTTTTGTTACATTCCCCTCGAGGCATAATGCCTAGTGACAGTCTAGGATGCATGTAGCTTTCGGCTTTATGGAGTGATGGTTCTGCCCTGTTTGATGTGCAGAGTTCTAAGTGAGGTAGCTCTTGTGCTTGACACTTATAGTACTTGAGGGGTACCCTCGAGGTATAATGTTAGCAATTCATGGTGAGAATTTTCTGAACATGGAGTACTTGTTGGTTTGATGGTATCTGTTGTTCACCAGTGGGAGGCCCACTGGCTTTAGCCTACTTGGCAGCGTCTTATTTATTTTGCGACATAGCCACCCTTGTGCAGATGTTTCCTTGACACTCGGACTCGTCAAAATATTCCATGTGTAATAAATTATCAGGCTGCAGCAGAGACTACGTTGTGTTGTGGCCTTCTCTCTTCCTCGCTTAGCTGTTTCGAATGGCAGGTTGATGTCGTGGTGATTGGGCGTCAGTTGATGCCTTTTGGGACAGGTTGCTACGTGATCCCCTAGAAAGGAGGACCGTATGTATCCGCTTGGCTCTGGTTCAGGGAACTTTGGTTTTTACATTCCATAATCGGGAAGGTCTGTGTGTGTGTGTGGGGGGGGGGGGGGGCAGGCAAACTAAACTTTACCCTGGGCACAGTTTTCTCTTTGCATGGTCCTGTTGCTTGTAATTACCATAATTTTTAATTATTAAAATTGGTATTCTCATCAGTTATAAATATTAACTCTCTTTTGATACAAAATGAGACAGGTGCTTTATGTTGATGTTTGACATAAAATAAGATGTGCAATTATGCTGCTTTGTACTTTTTAATAGTTTTTTCAAGCATTTCCTAGGGCTTAAAATAATAAAATTCCTAAAAATAACTGTAAATTTTACTAAAAGATCTTTTGAAGAAACAAACAATAAGAAATTATTGTATATCTTGTGTGTATATATATATTGATTTATTCCTTTTGAATGAATGTGATGCACCAATAAAGTTTAGTAGAAATGTATATTTTGTCTTTTCTTCATTATAGATGTGTGCAGCGTAAAAATTATTTTGTGACAAGTGCAGGCAGGAGAAACTGGAAAGTTGGATTGTTGTTAAAAAAATGTTTTGAAACTATATTTTGTAATGTGGAAGGTTGTAAAAAATATTTGTTTTGTATTTTACTGTGAAAGTTTTAAATAAATATTTTTTGTATTTTGCTGTGAAAATTGTAAATAAATACTTGTTTTGCTTTTAATGTGACTGTTTTATTGTGTAATTCGTAACTTTAGGCTTTTTAATATAGGAATTATTTTAATAATTAATAAACAAAATAATTCAACAGCGATTATCATTTTTTCGTACTATCATTCTTAACACTGCAGAATATATTTTATAAGTATTTCTTTTTGTCTTTTATTTTTTTTTCCTATACTGGTCTTAAATTAAATTAGGAGTAAACTTTGACTTTTTATTTTGAATAACATTTTCAGGTATTCACTTTTGATAATTTTTACGTAAAGATTAAACTTTTCTTTGTCAAATAATTTAAGTTTATTGTTTTATATTCAGCATTTAGTGTAATATGTGCAATCATTTAAAATGCAATTAAAATATAGAAGTTCTTATTCATTAAAATAAGAACAAAGGATGAAAAGAGTATCTTAACTTTTCTGCAGTTTGTGTTAATTCTTCATGTTCATAAAAGGCATTTACTGAGCTATTATTACCAATTGTATAAAGTTAAATGTATCCATGGCACTATCATATTTTGTTAAAGTAAGGTAATGTATTTAAAGGTAAGTAAAACATTAAATTTAAAGTTGTATTTTACAGCCAAATTATCACAACAGTAAAATGTGCTTTGGTCACTAAATATAAAATGGCATATTTTTTGTACTTTATTTATTTGACTTCAAAAATATTAAGATGTCTTATGCAGTAGCTTTTTTCTATAAAAAAAAATATAAAACAATCATCGGAGCAACGAAATTATACTTTTTAATTTCATGTGGCACTTCATCACAGGACAATCAAATGCATAACATTTGTTACAGATACTGGGTGTTCCTAAAGTGCATAGTGGATCAGGTAGTCCCATGTTTTTTTTAGTAAGTAAATGAAATAATTGCAAAATGAATGAAATTGTTATTGAAAAAATGGTTCTTACGGCAAAAATAGTGAATTAGAAAAATGTTCAACTCCAGATATCAAAAAATATCTGCAAGACAACATCTTAAATAGTGATGAAGCTATGATGGAAAATTTTTAAATTGCACCATTTTGGATAATATTTGTTTAAATTAAGAATAAAGTATGTAAAACTATTATTGTATGCAAGTAAGGAATTTTACCAAATTTCTTAAATATTCTTGAATCTTATCAAAAATATGTAAGATATATTACTATCTTCAATTTGCATTTGAAATTCCTATATTGTCACTGAAAATATTTTTTACTTAATAAATTGTATAAACTAAGATATCTTGAAGATTGATTGTTTTAAAAAGAAAGGTTTACTGAATAATCTTTTTACAGGCTATATAATTTATTAAATAATTATGTTATAATTGATTATAATAATTAAAAGTGACAAGACATCAATGAATTGCCATAAATTTCAAAAATGCAAATTGTAGACAGTAACATTCATTAAGCCATCCTTAGGTTATCGAGCCATCATAAAAAAGTCATCCACAGGATGTTGACAAGTGTGACATTTCGATAGCCAGGGGATGTCCTATTACTGTCTGCAAGACGACTGCATCCATCCACGGGATATCAGCTTATTCTGAATATGACATTATTTGGATGATTTTAGGATGTCATTACGACCATCCAGAGGATATCATACAAGTGTCCTATAATCGTCCAAAAGGTGTCATGAAATGACATCTGTAGGATGTTGATAGGTGGGACATTTCGAAACCCAGGGGATGTCCTAAAACGGTCGGCAGGACCAATTCATCGGTCCGCAGGATATCAGCTTGTCCTGAATATGACATCTTTCGGATGTTCTTAGGATGTGTTTGTGTTGTCTGGGAAAATTCTTACCTTACATTCACATTCACTTTCTTCATATTTGAATTTGCCATGACCAGCGACAGATCTCATCTAAACATCGACGGAGGAATCAAAATAAACGCCATTTCTGGTAAGTAGGTTGGCTGGTTTCACGGTTGCATTCTCGAGATCCGTCTTGGAATATCCTCCGGTCGTTTTGAGGACGGTTGCAGCTGGACGGTTTCAATTGGTCCGTTCTTTAGTATTCTGCGGACATTCACAGGATAGTTTTATAGGATATGACGACTACAGGATTTTTAGGATCATTGTAGAGCGTCCGAAGGACGACTGTGGTTGTCTGGGTTCTTTCATTTTGTAATGCATTTCTTTATAACTATTCTGTCTATATATTTATATTATGATAGAAAAACTTTTACTTTATTAAGATGAAATTTAAAAAAGAAATTAGGCCTAGTCATCGCACGATTAAAACGTGGAATAGAAGGAAAAAGATGTCAGCAATTCTTGTCGGTTGAATTAAAACTACAATATATGTTAAAGTTAAAACAGACAGAATTAAATGAATTGTATTCTTAATTCCAAAATAAACAGTAAGCGTATAAGATTTTTTATAGACACATCAATTTAAGCTGACATTTTAAATTCATTCTGTAACCACTTAAAAATAAATTTGAAAAATAGCCGCGTTTTTCGACACCCCTTTTTCGCTATTTGTTCACATTAATATTTATCAATGTTTATTTAGGTTCTAAACAGGGTAGGTAACTTGAACTTTTTATTACGATATTTTTTTTAAAATTTCTATGCAGGTGTTTTTGCAAATCAAAACATTAAATACATTTAAGGCTTTTCTTGAAAAAAAAAATATTTCAGAAAATTTATATTACTTCTAGAAAAAATAAATAATACTTCTGAAAATTACCATTACTTCTTGAAATAAAAAAAAATACTTCTGAAAATTAATATTACTTCTTGAAAAAAAATTAATAATACATCTGAATAGTGTGAATTTCTTGGTGCATTAACAAAGTCATTTTTATATGCGCATAAAATTTGCAGGCATTAATATTCAAGTGCTATAGAATTAAAGGAATAACTTGAGTATTCGCCCTGAGTCCGCTATCTATTTTTTTTTTCATTTATAACCACTTTAAGCTTAATTTTCGAAAATTCAAAGATTAAAAATAACAACAACAAAACAATCCAAATCGAAAAATTTTAAACAGAAATCGGCATTCTAAACCTCATTTGTAAAAAGAAAAATAGGGAGGGGGAATTTGTAAATAGCAGACAGCAAATATACCTAAGTTTTAAAACAATAGAATAAAGGAAATATTCATTTTTAAAAGTATATATTTCAAATTTACAGGCAAAAAAGATTCGGATATTAACATAAAAAAATTACAAATGAAGAAATTTAAAATCGGCAAAAAAAAATCTTGCCCATCTCCAGGCGAATACTCAAGGGTAACTGAATTGAATTAGCATTGCCGATTTTACTATAAATGCATTATTATATTACATCTAGTAATCCATGGAAAGCTTATTTGATTTATATGTTCATTTCTCTCAAAACATAGCATGATTTCAGCTTAATTATTAAGATGCTACATGCCGCAGAATGATATACATTTTAAAAGCAACGTTAAAAACGCCAGAATAAACAAAAATTCGCAAAAAAATTTTGTTTATTCTGGCGTTTTCAACGTTGCTTTTAAAATGTGTATGATTTCAGCTTGTCTTGATAATGCATGTCAATGATGAATTCAGAGGGTGGACCAGCGGGGATATTCCTCTCCCTCTCCTGAAAATTCAAGAAAAATGCTGATTTCTATAATTCTGCCAGGCTGTTTTTTAAAAGAAATGTGAACACTATTTTATATGATTTTCTTTGTAGAAAATATGTTTTGGTAGTTATCTCGTAGATACACCAATATTTCTTTTTGGTGCAAAAATCATAATGTTTTGTCTGGTATGACAACACGGCAAAACAGATAATGTGTTTTTTATTAAATTAAACTTTGTGTCTGTTTTATAAAACAATTTGTATTTTAAAAAAATGTGTAATGTTTTATTTATTATAGAGTAAATGTGTGTGCCTTATAATAAAAAAAAAAATGTTTTTTTTTTTTTTTTTTGCAATAACGTAAATGTGTGTTTTATAGGTATATATATAAAAAAAATGTGTGTGTTTTATATTTAAAGTGCATGTGTGTGTGTTTTCATTATAAAATAAACTGATTCAAAATATAATAAAACTAACATGTAGTTTTTTGCACAGTATGCCCAACAAGTATTTCAGAGAAGGGTTTTCTTTCCAAATTGGCTCAAAAAAAAAAAAAAAAAAAAAAAAAAGCACCATTCTTGGTGTAGCTGCAGCATCTGTTCAATTTTGTTTTAGTATTTTTGATGTAGCAAGGCTGTTTAAAAGATTCAGATAATAAATCAATTTGAAAATGTTTACAATGATGTAGCAGGTCACTTTAAAAATTTAAGATGGATTTGGATTATCAATTTTCTATTAATTACATGTTGTAAACAATATATTTTTGCTTTATTTTGTTCGATACATAAAAATATTAAATCCTGTGTTTTTATGTACATGTCAGTAAAAAAATAAAGCACTCCATTGTTGCTCAACACTTTGTGTTGTTACATTTCAATTAAATTAAAAAAATTAAATATTTTTCTTTAATGTAATTATGAAATTTTAGATGAACTTCATGTTGACTCTAGCGAAAAAAAAAGGGGAGGGGGGTTCTCGGATTGGAATTTAAAAAAAAATGGCACTTGTGTCGCAAAAAATATTTTTGAATTTGTTTGTTTAGACTCCTTTTCATCAGTGGATTTTTGCTATATTTTCCCGCAGTTGAGTGAATTTTGCTAATTTCCTTATTGATTGATGAGTTTCAGGATTTATTCCGTGCAAACAGTTGATGAATTTTGCATTTTTTTCTGCAACTGGCTGAAAATTTTCATGATTTTCTTTCACGATTGACTGTTGAATTTCATGTTTTTTCCTGTGATTGATTAATAAATTTTGCTGTATTTCAAAGCAACTTCCTGAACATTTTTTTTTTTTTTTTTTTTTCCAGCAATCGACTTGCGAATTTCAGTTTCTTTTGAAAATTGAAAGGCAATTTTTTTATCCAACCGATTGATGAATTTTATGATATTTTATCTCTACCAATTAGTGAAATTTGCTTTTTTTTTGTCCTTTGCTACCGATTTGCAAAACTTTTGGGGCTTTTTTTTTTTTTTTTCATATTACTTGAATTTCACAATTTCCCCATGGCAGATCGATGAAGCAATTGATGAACTCCAGATTTTTCCTCATGATTTACTGGCAAAACTTGCAAAGTTTTTTTCCCATGTGATTGAATGGCGAAATAAGCGATTATATTATTTTCTCATGACAGACTGAAGAATTTTGCAATTTTTTTTTCTCTAACTAAATTAATCTGTCAAATTTCTTTTTTTCCCCCTCCTACATGACCGATTGACAAATTTTGCAACACTTCCCCACAAACAAATGCTGAATTTATATAACATTTCCTGTAAATAATGGACATATTTCATGAATTATCCCCCCCCCCCCTTCCCCTCACAGCTAAGAAAAGAAATGAGTCGAAAGGGTGCATCATAAATGTCAGCAAGGGACACGGTGTATCAAATAATTAAAAGGGCTGCCAGGTGCATACACTGTGTAAAAAAGGCTGTTCTGACGCCACATAAACGAGTTAAAAAAAGCTGCCAGGCGTTGCGCCCTGCAAAATTGGCCTAGGGTCCACACTAGAATTGCATTTATAACTTTTTAAAATATCTTTATTTAAAACTGTACCGTAAAATCCTGTTATTTCCCCTCCCCCTAAGAAAGACATGACGAAAAATTGTAAAATAATCTGGGGGGTGCTTGCACAAGATTTTTTCATGACATTTGTGGGGGATTTTGGGGACATTTGGTGAACCTTGCAGGAGTTTTTTTCGCATTGCTCTGACCAAATTCACGTTTCTTCCGTAATACTTTGACGAAATTCTGTTTTTTTTCATAACCCTTTGATGAAATGTGCAGGGTTTTTATTTCAATCCTTTGTTGAAATGTATCTATTTTCGCGATCCTTTGATGAAATGTGTGTTTTTCACTGGATTCTTTGACTGAATTTCTTTTTTCTGCAATCTTTTGACGAAATTTGCATTTTCCCAAGATCTTTTGATGAAATTCATGTTTTTTCTGCGGTCGTTTGACGAAGTTGGCTTTTTTCGCGATCTTTAGACAAAATGTGCAGTCTCTGCTATCATTTGGTGTAATTCATGTTTTTTTTGCAGTCCTAAGACAAAATTGGCAATTTTTTCTGTGAACGATTGATGAAATTTATTTTTTCTGTGACCGTTTTTCGAAATTCACATTTTATTATGTCCGAATAGTTGGACTATGGACTGATACCTGATTTTTTTATTTTCTCAACCGAATGCTTAATTTTTCAGAAAATTCGGAACAGAATAATCCCTGTGTTGGGAATGTCATGTTTAGAATTCACGCCCCTTTCTGATGTGGCGAAAAAATAAAATACTTTGTATTTATTCTGACATTGACATGCAGGGTGGAACTTTTTTGGAAGTAGGTGATGCTTACTTGGGATTTTTTTTTTTTTTTTGGTACTTCTTAGTTATCCCGTCGACCAATTTCGCCAAATTATATACATTGACATAATTTTTATTTTAAATAACGAAAGAACAAATAAATTAGTAAAACATTAATAAATAAACAAATAAAATGTCAAATTAGTGGTTTTATTAGCCATTATTGACATTTAATCTTACAATTAATTAATGAATGGCAACCATTATTGGCATTTAATCTTACAATTTGGCGACAGTAATTTGGTCGACGGGATAACTAAGAAGTATCTTTTTTTTTAACAAAAGGTGGAGGGAGAGGGCGTTATCGAGAAAAGTGGATAAACGGGATATTATGGTGTACCAAAAAACCATGATAAGTACCTGTAGTTTTAGCTATAATATTTTACACATAATTTTAAATGTATACAGTAGTCTCAAAAACCATCTCTGTATAAAACTTTGTTTTTTAAATTGTACTTTGACACCATAATTATTATTAAAGTTATTCTTTTATTTTAGATACCTTGAAAATAATTAGTGAAAAATCTATATACAATATACGCTGCATGCTGTCAAAAAAAATCATCAAAAATTCTCCCCAACAGTGGTAAGTTTAACTGAATTTTTGTTGTTGTTTCATCTAAAAAATATAAGATCATGTGAGCATGTATTTATTATAATATTTAAATTATTATATTTTATTATTATTTAATACAGTATAATATTTTTCTTTGAATAGTAATAGTTTTGGTTTCAAACATAATTATGAATTGTGTCAGTTTGGGATATTTTGATATTCAAAAAAAGAAACTTTGCTTTGTTATGAAAACTGTTTTTTTTCCGATAATTTTAAAAATGTTTCTGTTGTCAGAAATTCAACCTAAGTTTAGAGAATAGACTTAATTTTAAAATGCAGTCCGTCCCGCTTAATTGCATACAGTTGGTTCCACTGAATTGTATGCATTTAAGCGAGGACATTAATTAATGTTATCAGCAAACGCTATCATTTGATTATATGCCACGGATATGATAAATATTAATGGAGAATAATTATTTACCTAATAAATTAAAAACTAATGTATTAATAACTTTAATAAATAATTTATTATTACTCTATATATAAAAGTATATGTAATAAAGTATAAGGTATTATAACAATATTTACGGTACATGGTTTAATTTTTCATTATAATTTATGTGAAAATTAAAATGAAAGTTAAATAGAAAATTTTTGTTTTTAAATCATACCTTTGAAAATAAATGTTTCTGCATAGATTCTTTTTTATTTTTCAATTATTTGTCAATTTATTTCTCTTTTTTTCTTTTGCCTACACAAAAAATTCTTTAGGAATTTTTTTTTTTTTTTTTTCATATCTTGACATTGCATTTCTCCACTTCCAGCGCTAAATATTGATCTTTTATTGGTCTACTTTCCCCGATTCCAGAATTTTTCGAAAAATACCCCCCAGCATCTTGAGTCACTATATGTACGACAAGCTTTAAAAGAAAAACACATTTGTACAAATTCAACACTCTCATAAGTTGCCAGAATTAAGATAAGTCATCTTACATGACTATTTCTGCTCTTTGATTGTAAATATAACAAACCATTGCTACAAAAAAAAAAGTTCTTCCTTTTTTTCATTCACCACTATAACATGAATTCATAAAATCCGGATTACTACTAGTAGATTGGCGATATTTATGCAATTAACCGGGGATTGTTATGCGATAAAACGAGTACATTTAAAATTAGCCTTATGGGGAACGTCTATGTTCCACGGCATTCTATGCATATAAGCGGGGTATGCAATTATCCATTACCCGATTAAGTGGGGCCGACTGTATTTTATAATTTAAACATTATGAAATGTTTTTTTTCCTGGTATTTTTCACATGAATTTGAGTACTGCAGTATTATTTATGGATATCCCAAATTAACTTATGTATAGAAAATTACAATATCATACCAGCCAAAAAGCAATGA
This sequence comes from Maratus speciosus, assembly GCA_963932465.1. NCBI lineage: Eukaryota > Metazoa > Arthropoda > Arachnida > Araneae > Salticidae > Maratus > Maratus speciosus. Next base: position 288,538,444 of record OZ010794.1, read on the forward strand.
CTATTAAAATGCTTATGTCAAAGATTTTTTTTTCAGTCGTGTGACTATTGAAATTTTCTATTATACATTTAACTGCCAAATACATTTAATTCAACTTGTATTCTTTTTCAGCTCGAATAAATCTTTATTTTATGTTGGAAATTTTTTATGTTATGACCAGGGGTGTAAAAGTGTAGGTGCCCATCGGGTCTCTCACCTATAAATTTTATTAGCATTCTTACAAAAAATTTAAACGAAAAATAATGAATAAAATTTATTGATGAGAGACTGCCCGCTGGTGCTTAGATTTTTACACCCCTGGTTATGGCTATGAGCTTTATTTCGAATGTAAACATTCTGAAACATATTTTGATTTCTAATATTCTAGGTGCGTTTCTATTATATCAACACCATTGTACCAAGCATGATAGTTGGTGCCAAATAGAAAAAAAAAATCTGTTAGTATAAAAGTGATCATTTAAAAAATATACTGTTTCAAACTTTCACACTATTTTACTATATCAACACAAATATATACTTACAATAAAAGAACAAATGAATATTATACAATAAAGTAAAACTAGGTTTTTAATTCAGTCATGAAGTTATAAGTGTCTCTTAGCATTGTTTGTAGCAAACATTTGATTTTTTTATATATATATATATAAAGACGTCACACGATATCAATGCGATAAAATTGTAAACAATGACATATATTGCTTTTGTTATAGCATTTTGCGACGATCTATATTCTCTTAATAGACTGGGTATGATATTCAGCACCAACAAAAATATATCTAATTAGACTGTGAAATGTTCATAGTCGGTATCTCCAGGGGTCAATGCAGTTTTTTTTTTTTTTTTTTTTTTTTTTTTTTTTTTTTTTTTTATGAGGCCTATTTTATGAAAAGTAAAAGTTGCTTTCGTGAAATTTAATTTTTTTTTGTGAAAAATAACATTTTTTAATGAAAAATGAAATCTAGTTACATAAATTTGAACCAATAATTTAATAATAGCTTATTTAAGTCCTTATGCTAAAGTTTTTCTTTCTGGCAAACTTTTTTTGTTTGTAAATTATAACCCAAGAAAATGGCATGGTTTGCAATAAAAATGTGTTGCATGGATAGGATTGTGATATCAGCATACATTTTGGCAAGGTGTTTGTAGAGATCTGTCCAGACTTTTCTGACAGGGTCCTGTTTTTGTGAAACTGAAGTTTTTCTTATTTTTGTGAAAATTCTACTCATAATTTTGTGAATTTTAAATTATCGATGTCTTCATATTCTATCCTTCTTGTATAAAAAGCTAAGTAATAAGCTCTTTGGTGAGTTCAACTACTTACTTACAGGCCTGATTTTATTTTTAAATGACTAAATTTGTGGAAAAGTTCAATTTGAAAGCGAAAACATTCTATGTAATCTCTATTTAAGAGACAAATAATTTTGTGAAGGGTCCTGTTTTAAGATAAATAATTTTGTGAAGGGTCCTTTAAAGGACCTAAAATTTTCCTAAACATATCCCTGGTTTGTATAACAGAAAAGTATGAAACTCATTTAGTATTATTTAAGATATTTGTTATAGTTTTTTATGTTTATGATAAAATATAATATAATAACACCCCACCTGTCTTTTGGTTTATATAATAGCACCTCTCTGGCCCCTCTTTCAAAAAATTAGCACCCATCTTGCTGCTCATCCAAAAAATTTGCACGCTTCTTGTCTCTCAGTTGACAAAATCTTCCCTTTCTCTTTTTGGCATTAAAACAATTGTTTGCATAATAAAAACTGAAGTGCCCTAAGCAATCCGTAAAATTCCGTAAAGATTTTAATTCATTATATGTTGGTCATCAGTATATTGGTACATTATAGTAGACACAATTCATTAATGATTCATTAAATTAAAAATAGATGATCCTGCTTTATTTTGAACTTTCGTTCGGTACCTACCTGGAAGGTGTTTTGTTACATTCCCCTCGAGGCATAATGCCTAGTGACAGTCTAGGATGCATGTAGCTTTCGGCTTTATGGAGTGATGGTTCTGCCCTGTTTGATGTGCAGAGTTCTAAGTGAGGTAGCTCTTGTGCTTGACACTTATAGTACTTGAGGGGTACCCTCGAGGTATAATGTTAGCAATTCATGGTGAGAATTTTCTGAACATGGAGTACTTGTTGGTTTGGTGGTATCTGTTGTTCACCAGTGGGAGGCCCACTGGCTTTAGCCTACTTGGCAGCGTCTTATTTATTTTGCGACATAGCCACCCTTGTGCAGATGTTTACTTGACTCTCGGACTCGTCAACATATTCCATGTGTAATAAATTATCAGGCTGCAGCAGAGACTATGTTGTGTTGTAATTTTCTGTCTTCCTCGCTTAGCTGTTTCGAATGGCAGGTTGATGTCGTGCTCAATGGGCGTCAGTTGATGCCTTTTGGGACAGGTTGCTACGTGATCCCCTAGAAAGGAGGACCGTATGTATCCGCTTGGCTCTGGTTCAGGGAACTTTGGTTTTTACATTCCTTAATCGGGAAGGTCTGTGTGTGTGTGGGGGGGGGGGGGGGGACAGACAAACTAAACTTTGCCCTGGGCACAGTTTTCTCTTTGCATGGTCCTGTTGCTTGTAATTACCATAATTTTTAATTATTATAAATGGTATTCTCATCAGTTATAAATATTAACTGCCTTTTGATACAAAATGAGACAGATGCTTCATGTTGATGTTTGACATAAAATAAGATGTGCAATTATGCTGCTTTGTACTTTTTAATAGTTTTTTCAAGCATTTCCTAGGGCTTAAAATAATAAAATTCCTAAAAATAACTGTAAATTTTACAAAAAGATCATTTGAAGAAACAAACAATAAGAAATTATTGTATATCTTGTGTATATATATATTGATTTATTCCTTTTGAATGAATGTGATGCACCAATAAAGTTTAGTAGAAATGTATATTTTGTCTTTTCTTCATTATAGATGTGTGCAGCGTAAAAATTATTTTGTGACAAGTGCAGGCAGGAGAAACTGGAAAGTTGGATTGTTGTTAAAAAAAAATTTTGAAACTATATTTTGTAATGTGGAAGGTTGTAAAAAATATTTGTTTTGTATTTTACTGTGAAAGTTTTAAATAAATATTTTTTGTATTTTGCTGTGAAAATTGTAAATAAATACTTGTTTTGCTTTTAATGTGACTGTTTTATTGTGTAATTCGTAACTTTAAGCTTTTTAATATAGGAATTATTTTAATAATTAATAAACAAAATAATTCAACAGCGATTATCATTTTTTCGTACTATCATTCTTAACACTGCAGAATATATTTTATAAGTATTTCTTTTCGTCTTTTATTTTTTTTTCCTTTACTGATCTTAAATTAAATTAGGAGTAAACTTTGACTTTTTATTTTGAATAACATTTTCAGTTATTCACTTTTGATCATTTTTACGTAAAGATTAAACTTTTCTTTGTCAAATAATTTAAGTTTATTGTTTTATATTCAGCATTTAGTATAATATGTGCAATCATTTAAAATGCAATTAAAATATAGAAGTTCTTATTCATTAAAATAAGAACAAAGTATGAAAAGAGTATCTTAACTTTTCTGCAGTATGTGTTAATTCTTCATGTTCATAAAAGGCATTTACTGAGCTATTATTACCAATTGTATAAAGTTAAATGTATCCATGGAACTATCATATTTTGTTAAAGTAAGGTAATGTATTTAAAGGTAAGTAAAACATTAAATTTAAAGTTGTATTTTACCGCCAAATTATCACAACAGTAAAATGTGCTTTGGTCACTAAATATAAAATGGCATTCTTTTTGTACTTTATTTATTTGACTTCAAAAATATTAAGATGTCTTATGCAGTAGCTTTTTTCTATTAAAAAAAATGTAAAACAATCATCAGAGCAACAAAATTATACTTTTTAATTTCATGTGGCACTTCATCACAGGACAATCAAATGCATAACATTTGTTACAGATACTGGGTGTTCCTAAAGTGCATAGTGGATCAGGTAGTCCCATGCTTTTTTTAGTAAGTAAATCAAATAATTGCAAAATGAATAAAATTGTCATTGAAAAAATGGTTCTTATGGCAAAAATAGTAAATTAGATAAATGTTCAACTCCAGATATTAAAAAATATCTGCAAGACAACATCTTAAATAGTGATGAAGCTATGATGGAAAATTTTTAAATTGCACCATTTTGGATAATATTTGTTTAAATTAAGAATAAAGTATGTAAAACTATTACTGTATGCAAGTAAGGAATTTTACCAAATTTCTTAAATATTCTTGAATCTTATCAAAAATATGTAAGATATATTACTATCTTCAATTTGCATTTTTGAAATTCCTATATTGTCACTGAAAACATTTTTTACTTAATAAATTATATAAACTAAGATATCTTGAAGATTGATTGTTTTAAAAAGAAAGGTTTACTGAATAATCTTTTTACAGGCTATATAATTTATTAAATAATTATGTTATAATTCATTACAATAATTAAAAGTGACAAGACATCAATGAATTGCCATAAATTTCAAAAATGCAAATTGTAGGCAGTAACATTCATTAAGCCATCCAGAGGTTATCGAGCCATCATAAAAAAGTCATCCACAGGATGTTGACAGGTGTGACATTTCGATAGCCAGGGGATGTCTTATTACTGTCTGCAAGACGACTGCATCCATTCACGGGATATCAGCTTATCCTGAATATGACATTATTTGGATGATTTTAGGATGTCATTAGGACCATCCAGAGGATATCATACAAGTGTCCTATAATCGTCCAAAAGGTGTCATGAAATGACATCCGTAGGATGTTGACAGGTGGGACATTTCGAAACCCAGGGGATGTCCTAAAACTGTCGGCAGGACCAATTCAGCGGTCCGCAGGATATCAGCTTGTCCTGAGTATGACATCTTTCGGATGTTCTTAGGATGTGTTTGTGTTGTCTGGGATTAAACTTTTGTTTGTCAAATAATTTAAGTTTATTGTTTTATATTCAGCATTTAGTGTAATATTTGCAATCATTTAAAATGCAATTAAAATATAGAAGTTCTTATTCATTAAAATAAGAACAAAGGATAAAAAGAGTATCTTAACTTTTCTGCAGTTTGTGTTCTTCATGTTCATAAAAGGCATTTACTGAGCTATTACCAATTGTATAAAGTTAAATGTATCCATGGCACTATCATATTTTGTTAAAGTAAGGTAATGTATTTAAAGGTAAGTAAAACATTAAATTTAAAGTTGTATTTTACAGCCAAATTATCACAACAGTAAAATGTGCTTTGGTCACTAAATATAAAATGGCATACTTTTTGTACTTTATTTATTTGACTTCAAAAATATTAAGATGTCTTATGCAGTAGCTTTTTTCTATAAAAAAAAATGCAAAACAATCATCGGAGCAACAAAATTACACTTTTTAATTTCATCTGGCACTTCATCACAGGACAATCAAATGCATAACATTTGTTACAGATACTGGGTGTTACTAAAGTGCATAGTGGATCAGGTAGTCCCATGCTTTTTTTAGTAAGTAAATCAAATAATTGCAAAATGAATAAAATTGTCATTGAAAAAATGGTTCTTATGGCAAAAATAGTAAATTAGGAAAATGTTCAACTCCAGATATTAAAAAATATCTGCAAGACAACATCTTAAATAGCGATGAAGCTATGATGCAAAATTTTTAAATTGCACCATTTTGGATAATATTTGTTTAAATTAAGAATAAAGTATGTAAAACTATTATTGTATGCAAGTAAGGAATTTTACCAAATTTCTTAAATATTCTTGAATCTTATCAAAAATATGTAAGATATATTACTATCTTCAATTTGCATTTTTGAAATTCCTATATTGTCACTGAAAACATTTTTTACTTAATAAATTGTATAAACTAAGATATCTTGAAGATTGATTTTTTTTTAAAAGAAAGGTTTACTGAATAATCTTTTTACAGGCTATATAATTTGTTAAATAATTATGTTATAATTGATTATAATAATTAAAAGTGACAAGACATCAATGAATTGCCATAAATTTGAAAAATGCAAATTGTAGGCAGTAACATTCATTAAGCCATCCAGAGGTTATCGAGCCATCATAAAAAAATCATCCACAGGATGTTGACAGGTGTGACATTTCGATAGCCAGGGGATGTCCTATTACTGTCTGCAAGACGACTGCATCCATCCACGGGATATCAGCTTATCCTGAATATGACATTATTTGGATGATTTTAGGATGTCATTAGGACCATCCAGAGGATATCATACAAGTGTCCTATAATCGTCCAAAAGGTGTCATCAAATGACATCCGTAGGATGTTGACAGGTGGGACATTTCGAAACCCAGGGGATGTCCTAAAACGGTCGGCAGGACCAATTCATCGGTCCGCAGGATATCAGCTTGTCCTGAATATGACATCTTTCGGATGTTCTTAGGATGTGTTTGTGTTGTCTGGGACGTCTAAACCGTTTGTCGCAGAACAAATTTGTGAAAACCATTTTGTAGCTTATTTCAAGAGCTTTCAAATGATATATCACAATATCATAATATTATAATTGTGAATGAAGATGTGAGCATTTTAATGAACTTATGTCCATGTTCGCGGCGGCCATTTTGATGACGTCATTATGGAGGGTTTTGACCTCTGATCGACTGCCTCCCGGCAGTTTTCTATTTGTGTATATAAGCAATGTTCCACAGCTCATACTGGTATCCGGAAGTGAAATGTTTTAACGCTAACTCCACTGACTATTATCTGTTTTCGATTCGAGTCGATTTTAGGCTGAGTCGCTGAGTGCAGAATCCTGCGCAAGCTGGGTTTGTGTTAACCCGTTTTTTCAAAAGTTAGTTCAGTATATTATTTCAGATTAAAAACTATATCTATAATAATAAACATAGATATATGTATGTGTGCTGTTTTCTAAAGAGACCGCTGTATTTTTTCCACGTCTCTTTGGTGAAATTTTCATTTCTTCGACGACTCTTTGATAAAATGCGCGTTTTCCTCTACTCTTTGACAAAACTCGCGTTTTTCAGCAATCCTTTGACGAAATTCGAGTTTTTTTCCGCGATCCTTTGACGAAATTTGAGTTTTTTCGCGACTCTTTGACCAAATTCGCGTTTCTTTCGCGACCATTTGATGAAATTCGCGTTTCTTTCGCAATTCTTTGATAAAAATTGCATTTTTTCGCAAACCTTTGACAAAATTCGTGTTTTTTCGCGGCTATTTGTCAAAATTCCCGTTTTCTGCCCGATATCCTTTGACGAAATTTGAGTTTTTTTCCGCTGCCCTTTGACGAAACTCACTTTTTTCGCGATCATTTGGAGAATTTCGCGTTTTTTCAGCGGCCCTTTGACCAAATTCGCGCTCCCGTTTTCTGCCCCGATATCCTTTGACGAAATTTGAGTTTTTTCCGCTGCCCTTTGACGAAACTCACTTTTTTCGCGATCATTTGGAGAATTTCGAGTTTTTTCAGCGGCCCTTTGACCAAATTCGCGCTTTTTAGGCGTCCTTTTGATCAAATTCGCGATTTTTCCGTGATCCTTTGGAGAAATTGAAGTTATTTTTAGATTGATGAAATAGATTTTTTATGACGACCATTTGTCAAAATTCGCGATTACTTTTATGTCCGAATTAAGTATTGATGATTTTTTTAATTTTCTGAACCGAACGCCTTAACCCTCTCGCCGCGTATTTATTCATTTTTTTAAAGCAAAATAGCTTAAAAAATTTCGCATTTATTTTGTTGCATATGTCAAATCTTCATATATTTTAGAGTTAAAATATGCCCGAAACCTTTCTGAAAGACTTTTTTTTTAATAGAATTAGATCATAAAAAAAAAAAAGGTTTGCTGCGGAAATCGCGGGTTGTGCAAATTTTCTACGTTTACGTTGGCCGTGGAAATCGCGGGATGCGCAGCGAGAGGGTAAAATTTTTGGAAAATTCGGAACATAATCACCACTGCTCCTGACTTCTTACATATCTCTCCTGCAAGTAATTGTTTTAATAGCTGCCACCATTTGCAAGTTATTGAATTTTAAAATCAGAGAGTGCATTTTGAGACACCCTGTATATTCAGTAGCTATGGGATGATGGATAAAAGAAGCATTTAAAAAAATAAAGCGGACTTCGATATGTCAGCCCCGGGCTGAAATTGTCTGGATCAAGTCCAGGTCCAACCCGCACAAAAAATTATTGCCCGGCCCGGTATAAAAGCTAAAAAATCGACTCCAGCACAGCCTGCATTTTGCCTTTAAAACTATTCATAAAACACCCCACACTTACTTATGCTCATATTTTATTTTCAGATTGTGTTCCAAATTCATGAATACATAAAAACGATAATATTAATGACCATTTAGGCAATTATGTACATAAACACTACTTAAAATATGAGACAATTACATTCAAATGAAAATCCAGTTATAAAATCAGTTTAGAATGAAAGAAAATCATAATTTCTACAAGGCAATTTTTCATAGCTCTACAAGGAACAAAAGTAGATTTTTAAAATTGCATCTCTGTAACTTATCAAATCAAATTAAGTTTTCGCTGAACAAATGTACTACATAAATATGATTTTTACGAATAACAAATAAGTAAGATGCCAGACTAACTTGCCCTCGAGGGGGAGGAATTTAGAGGAGTGCACAGGTCGCGGTCGGGCCAGTAACACTTATCATACGGGCTGACACGGACTGAACGTTTAGCTTTTATTCCGGGCCGAGGCCCGACTTGGAAATTTTGGCCAGTGCAGACCTCTAGGAAGAATGAAGTCCAGGCCAGGCTCGACCTGGAAGAAAAGAAGTCTGGCCAGACCAAAATCTGCAGAAAAATTTAAGATCAGGACACGGCCCGGCTCTAAAAGAGGGAAGACCTGACCCAGCCTGAGTCTCGTGGATTAAAACTGGCGCGACCCGGGGCGGGTCGCGCCGCGCTCGAGCTTCGCCCCAAGTCATTTCTCGTGAGGATACATAATGCCGTTTTCAACCCCCCCCCCCTTTATTTGCCGAAGGGGAGGGGCGATCGCCCCCCCCCCTTAGATCCGCCACTGGCTACTGTCTAGAGCAGTGTTTCCCAACCTTTTATTGGCCACGCCCCACCGAAGCATCTGTAAAATCACGATGCCCCACCCCCTTCTCCTCCGAACTCTGTAATATTTATTAACTTAAAAGTGAATTATATGATTTTAAAATTTAAAATGTATATGTGATGATCTATATTTAATTACAGTGTAAGAGGCCTACACTAGAGCCATAGTTATTTACTATTTATCTATTTACTTTTCTATTGCTAAGATCTATAAATTTTATAAAGTTTGTAGTACCTGGTTTAGATAGTTCAAATATTTTTTAGGTTAAATATGTTCAAAGCAGTCAGATTAGATTTAGATATGCTTTTAACTAGTTTCTCGTGTAAAAGTTCCTGCATGTGACGTATCGCAGTGCGAACAAAAATAAGACTAATTTAATAAATAATTGAAGGTATTGTGAAAAATTTAAAAACAACCTCAATAACCGGAAAAACTGTAGAAATTTTTAATAATGAAAAGAAAACTAGTCGGATGTACCAATCATAAAACCCTCCTCTATCTCATACATGTCAATACTTCAAAATTCGTTATCATTTTGCTGAAATTAAATGGCAATCTATGCTCACCATAAAGATTCTAAAAAGATGAAATTCCGCGCATTAGTTCTTGAGATATGACTATCGCTGAAATCGTGTAAATACAGCATAGCAGCGCCACTTATAAGGTGATTTACACCAGAACCTAATCATCATCAACTTATGCCAACATGTAACTGACTATGAAATTTGGGGGAAATTCGTGCATTAGTTCTTGAGATAGAGCTATTGTGCAAATCATGACAAATGCAGCATAGCAGCGCCACCTGTTGAGCGATTTGCACCAACACATAATCTGCAGCAATATTAATCAAGGTGTACTTGAATCTGAAGTTTGGTGAAAATTCGTGCATTAGTTCTTTAGATAGAGCTAGGAATACGTTCTAAATACAGCACAGCAGCGCCACCTATTGGGCGATTTACACCAACACGTAGTCAGCATAATTTCATATCAAGGACTAACTAAATCCGAAGTTTGATGAAAATGTGTATATTAGTTCTTGAGATAGAGCTACTGCGAAAATAGTGTAAATCCTGCAAAATGCAGCATAGCAGCGCCACCTGTTGGGCGATTAACGCCAAAACGTAAACAGCTCCAACTCATATCAAGGAGTAACTGAATCTGATGTTTTATAAAAATTCGTGCAGTTGTTCTTGATTTATTGCTACTGCGGAAATCCTGCAAAATGCAGCATAGCAGCGCCACCTGCTGGGTGATTTACACAAAAAACTAATCAGCATTAATCTATATCAGGGACTACCAGAATATAAATTTTTATTCAATTCCGTGCATTAGTTCTTGAGATAGAGTGCCCACAAAATTTGTGTCACATGCAGAGAGACAGACAGACTCACAGACTCGAAGACAGACATTTTGCAAAATATGTTTTTTGGAATCTCTGACCCCTAAATCGTGTAAATCCGTGAAAAACCGGAAGTCGAAAATTTTCATGAATCCAATATACTTTCTTCTATCTTACAAGAAGAAAGTATTAAATTCATAAAAATTAAAAAAAAAAAAAAAAAAAAAAAAAATAGAGGTGAGGACACGATGAAGTTGTCAAAATTCAATTAATGATTTTTCATAAAATTATTCTGGTGTTGAACTATTTTGAAACCTTTATTAATTTTAAAGAAAAATTATATTTTTTATTTTGTTTTTTTTTTTTAATTTGCATGTAATTTTTGTATGTTTAGTTTACAGCATAACTTTTCCAAAACAACCAGACAGCGACCGGACGAGCGGCAAATTTGGAATTGCTCCCCGGTGGGGCGTACGCCCCACGTTGGGAACCACTGGTCTAGAGCATCTATTCCGATCAAGTGGGGCGTCTAACCAACACCCCTTATAGTCTAACATTGAGGTCCGGGATAGATGGCCAAAATCATCGATTTTTTGATAAAAATCCAATTTTATCTGGTATTATATAACAGAAATATTTTTTAATGAAAATCTATATAAAATTTGAAGTAGATAGGTTAAATGTGCGCTACAAAAATCATTACTATAAAAAGATAAATTTGGTGTGGAAGGGGGTCTTAAGTGAAGCTATCCTTGACTTCACCTAATCTTTCAAAATGTTGCAAAAAGATTTTATGTATTCGTGTTTATATTGCAAATGCATATATATAATAATAATATAGTTTCTAATCGATATATTTATATGAGTTCATTGATTGCGTAATTACGATTATTGTGTATGTTTATTAAAAGATAAGGAACAGCATAAAATCTAATAGAATCTCCCATAGGCGGAGTTACAAATATACAAATGACATGAATTCAAGTTAGCGGTTGCGATTGCACTGAACTCAGAATACTAAGCATGCTTATTGAGCTATGAAAGAAGAGGATGCTATATCAATCTTCCCCAATTCTTCTTATAAAAAAAAGGGGAGGTAGCAACAGCTTCAAGTGACGTCATTTATGTTTACTCCTTTCAATTCATAGCTCCATAGCCCTACCTGATAGCAGAAAAATGACTGCTGTAGTAGTGTTTTTTTTTTCCCAGAGTTTGTATTTTATATCTTGAATTTTAATAAAATAATTTTTTAAAGTATTCTTCGACTTTTATAATCTCAGAAAAAGAATGCAAAGAATACTTTTAGAAAATACTGGTCTTTAAATTTAAGGGACCATGCAAGCGCTGAAGAAAATTCGTCTACGACAGCCGCCATTTTTGCATCAGCGCGTAGGTCTAGTATTCTGGAGGCGGTGGCGAATATCTTCATAAGTTACACAAGAAAAGAAAAACAACAACGCTGTTTTTATCTTTACGAGGCCAGTGTAAAAAAGAAAGATATTTTATTAAAATAGGGAAAGTATTGTTTTAATCAAAAGATCTTTTCAGTGTTATTTATGTTCCACTAATTATTTTTGAAATAATATTGAAGTAAATTTAATAAAATTAAAAGAGTAAGGGAAATGATTATTTTGTCTGACATTACAATTTAGTCAAATAGTAACAAGGTACTGATTAAAATACTTCTTTGAAATATTTAAATAAGTGAAAAAGAGATACGGCTGGTTATAAATTAACGATTCCTTGGGAAACATCTAATTAGTGAAGCTCTGCATTTTTATTGTTTCATGTGCTGAGATTCTGGTGTCAAGAAAAGTAATGAATTTGTCCTTATAAAGAAAATGCAATTTCTCTAGAATTGCTATAGGGTAATTATTTTTAAGCGGTCTCAGTTTCGTAATCGGATTTCCATTGAGTTTTTCGATGGGGGTACTTTGGTAAATGGAGAATTTTAATTAAAACTTTGCTGATGAATTTACAAAAGGAATCTTTAAAAACTTTTTCTTTGACTTCGTTAGCATAAAATAATTTCCTTTTGTTAGTCCGACATGTATGCCTGAATAGTTTCCTGTATTGTGAATACCATTATTTCGGAATAGAAATATTTGCTTTATTTAGTGACAGGCATTCGTTAATAAATTAATTTCTATTGGAGACTTATGGTACTACTTAAATTAGGGAAAAGCCGTCGGATATTTATGTCGAGGGAGTAGATTTTTGAATCCTGATGAGATGAGAAAAACTAACTTTTAATTTTACATCTTTTGCTACAGACATATTTTGTATTTCATTTTTTAACACTTTCCAATAAAGTTGAAAAGTGATTTTAATTTGGTTTTGCCCGTTTTTCTGTCACCGCGTGCTGTCAGATTACTAATATGCACACCGGCATTCGAGGTTCTTTACTTGATTGAGAGTTCAATATAAGTGCGAAAATTATAACTATAAAATAGATGTCTCTATTCAAATTGAAAAAATATAACGTTACACGTTTCGTTAAAAAAAACTACTATTTACCTTATTCTATAGAGACCTAAAGTTATAATATTCAAAATCGCTTGGCTTTATCTTTTAAATATATTTATTCACCAGCTACATCTTTGGAATACAAAACAATTCTATCAACATAAAACTCTTGTTGCCAACAACATCAAAATAGTATAAAGAAAAAAATAAATATGATAAAGTTGCTGAAAGCCATTGTGTTCGGCTGATTACGTGACATCCTCCCACCTTGAGTTGGTGAGAGGCAACTCAACTGGTCACAAAAAGTTCTTACATTACAAATCTAGCTTTTGAGGCACTTTGATTATCCGCCCATATCGTGTACGCTTTACAGGTTCATCTTTAGACACAGTCTGAATAGTCGGAAATGAATAAAGTTCCTTTCGTTCCTCAGACCATGTTGAAGATACTTCTAGGGGATAAATTCGCTGAATAGGCCGTAAAACTTCTGATGTTGATGTTTGTAGACGGACTAATCTGGTGACACCATCTTTTCCGGGAATAAGTTCTATGACGCGTCCTAAAGGTCAATCAATACGTTTGGTATTATCTCTGCCAATTAACACGACTTCACCAAGTTGAATTTGTTCTTTACATTTCTTATATTGAGGACGTTGGATTAATAATCCCAAATATTCAGAACAAAATCTGTTTCGCAGATCCGATATTAGCTTTTGTGGGTATTTGAATTTTCTATTCAACTTGTTTTTATCCACAACATCAAAATCTGGTGTGCCCATTTGCTTTACATCTTGTATGAACAAAGCAGGATACAGCGGGATAAGTTCACCATTGCTTTCAGAAATATAAGTAAGAGGTCGAGAATTAATTATTGATTCTGTATCGCATAGAATGGTTGTCATTTCTTTATAAGAAACACTAGATTTACCCAACACTCTTCTAAGAATAGATTTCATAACACCAACTAATCTTTCCCAAAATCCTCCCCACCATGAGGCTGTCGGCGGGTTGAAAAACCACTCTATTTTCCTGGTAGTACTATACTGAACGACTTTATTCCAGTTATCCTCTTTAAATGCATTTGAAGCTCCAACAAAGTTAGAACCGTTATCACAATAAACAGTAGAGGGTCTTCCTCCTCTTGCTATATATCTCCGAAAACTCAGTAGAAATACTTCTGTCGACAAAGACGACAAAAGTTCAAGATGTACTGCTCGGTATATCGCACAGGTGTGCAAACAAATCAATGCTTTCGAACCTCTCTTAAGGTATAAAGGCCCAGCCAAGTCGAATCCTGTGATTTCAAAAACTGCTGCATCTTTAATTCGATTTTCTGGAAGTGCAGCAACAGGAGCGTTTAGAGAAATTCCTTTTTGTCGTATACAAATAACGCATTTCGATATCACGGATCTGATCGTTTTCCTCGCATTCAAGATCCAATACTGTTCTCTCAAAATATTTAGTAATATTTGTGATCCAGCATGGGAATTTTTTCGATGCTCTGTCATGATAAGTCTTCTGACAACAGGATGATCTGAAGGTAGAATCATTGGACGTCGAAAATCTTCAGCATCTTTTCTGCGCACAATTTTGGTCTTCAATCTGAGGAGACCGTGTTCGTCTTTCTAAACATCTAAAGTGTCTAATTTACTTTCGTTTTCTGAAGTGAAAGATTCTTCCTGCACAAGTCTCACAATTACTTTTTCAGCTGCATTTATTTCTTGAAGGGATAATTCACCATTCAACCTCGAGATTTTGGTCATCTTACAATTATGAATGAACCTGTGAATCCAAGCCACCAGACGAACAATTTTATCATAATTTGAAAAAAACTTAAAATACCACTCACATCCATGGTACTTACAAAGACTATTCTTCTCATCTTTAGGTGAATTGCACCACTCACAAAATGTTGTCTGGTTCATTAAACATTTTACTGATTTTTCACCAACATGCTTTTTTGACTTCCTCTTTTCTTGGGCAATGGCGTTTTCATCAGCGACTATATTAGACGAGGGCCATTTATCTTCAGTTTCCTTAAGCCAACTTGGGACCTCCCACCATTTTATTTTCATTAGATGTTTCGTAGAACATCCTCTGGATGGAAGATCAGCTGGGTTTTTAGTTCCGGGTACGCGCTTCCATGAGTTTGGATCTGTTATTTTTCTAATCTCTTTTACTCGATTGCTTACGAAAACAGTCCAAGATTCTTCTCTTTGTATCCAATTCAATACCGTAGAGGAGTCTGTCCAAAAATACAATTTTACGTTTTCCCATAGAAGTCCTTTCATGACTGAAGCACATAGTCTAGCTCCCACCGTGGCAGCGATTAATTCAAGACGTGGAATGGTAATTATTTTGACCGGTGCAACTCTGCATTTAGCTGCTAATAGATGTACTTCGACTCCGTCAGCAGTACTTATTCTCACGAATGTAGCGGCGGCATAAGCGTGTTGACTTGCATCACAGAAGGTGTGTATACTAGGAGTTTCATAGATTGCATCAACACAAAACCATCTTCTTACAAATATTTGTTTCAGGCAGCTAAGGTCGCTAAACCAGCTGAAGAATGCCTTTCTTATATTATCACCAACCTCTTCGTCCCACGAAATTCCATGTTTCCACATTCTCTGTAATAAAAGCTTCGGCAACAAGAAAACTGGACTTGCCAATCCAATTGGATTAAACAGCTTGTGTGCAATGGAGAGAATGGTTCGTTTTGTAATTTTTCCTAGCTCAAAATTCTCTAGCCAGCCCAAATTAAGAGCTAAAGAATCATTTTGTCGGTCCCAAAATAGACCAAGTACAGGTGAAATTGTAGGCTCGACATTATCTTCAGAATATTGCCAACCCCTCAAATTGAATTTACCTTCCTCCATTACATTTGTAGCTTCCTGTATAAATTGTACCAATCTGTCTTTATTAGAAAAACTCGTAACAAATTTGTCAACATAAAAACTATGAAGAAGTTTTGTTATCATCTCTTTGTCATAACAAGGATTATCAGCGTATTTCAGTAAATGAAATTCAATAATGACTGCCAAAATGAAAGGACTGCATTTTAAGCCAAAAACTAATCGTGCATGACGAAGTATTTTCAATTTTCTTTCGTCTTCATCACTCCACCAAAAAAATCTTAATAAATCCCTGCATTCTGGTCTAATGCTTATTTGTAAAAAAGCTTTTTCTATATCCGCTGTGACACCGTATTTTTGTTCGCGGAATCTAAGGAGAATATCGAAAATAAGCTTCATTAAGTTCGGCCCACATTCCAAACATTGATTTAACGACGGGGATGACTTTTCTCTTGCAGATGCGTCAAAAACTGGACGAACTTTCGTCGCACTGTTCTCTTTGAGCACTGGTCTATGAGGTAAGTAATGCACAGAGTCTACCTTTGAATTCATAGAAACTTCTTCAATTATGCCCAAAGTCGACCAGTCATTTCCATGCGTTAATACGGATTAGGTTCCTTTAGAAAGACCTCCACGGAAGGCACTCCCCCTAGGGCCTATATCCCTCGTGTAGATAATTGGCCGTCAAAAATCAACCCAACCCAACCCTTTTAATTTCTCTACCAAAGTTTGCAAAATTACTTTTGGATTGTCGGATAAACTCGATAAATTAACAGCGTTCTGTTCAGATGTGTTTTGTGTAGATGGTTCTGTTTTCTCTTCTTTTTTATCCCTTTTGTCAATATGACCTCTCGAAACATTTTTATTTAAGAATATTTCTGGACACATCAATGTGGCATGTTATTTGTTACAAACTAGACACCTTATGAATGCATTACACTTATTTGAGCAGTGCCCTCGTTTAAAACATTTAAAGCAACAGCCCTTTTGTTTTAAAATCTTCGTTTTATTAACCAAATTTATTTTCTGCGCGTTAAAGCAGTTAAAACTTTCGTGCTGTTCGTTACAAAAAGCACAACTTTTAACGAACACCGGACTGGTGGATAACAAACCAGCAGCGGTAGATATTCGTTCTTCTACTGAAATACCCTGTTTTTTAATCTTAGGTATTAGTTCAAATCCATACAAGGCTAAATTAATTCTTTCTTCCGATTCTACTTCCGATTTTAAGAATTCCATCAAATTATCTAACCTATTTTTAGGTTCCGCGCCAACTGAGATTATAGTCTCCTGATTCGAACGTTTGTTCTATTTAGAAATAGGATCACTATCTTCCGCCTGCAAAATGTTAAAGGGAAAAGCATATAGGATGAAAACCCCAGTAACTGACTCCTTAAGGATTCTTTCTTGTTCAAATAACTATTACAAAGTGTTAAATCCATTTTATGCTTGTTTTTATTTCTGAAAGGATAGTAGAGAAACATTAAGAAATTACTGTCTATAAAATTCTCAAAAATTATACATTGTACCATTAAAAATTAATGTTTTTCATAAATATGGTCAAACACTCCTTTAACTGATATCAACCTCATTTTGAAAAGCCAATAAATGACAGAAAGCGAACCAGTGTCTGACACTTTAATTGCAAAGATAAAACAAAAACAAAAAAGTTATTTTATATTTTAAGGAATTCATGTTTTAAAAATTCTTTAATGTTTATTATAAAAACAAAATACTTAACCTTATTTATATATCGTATCATCATACAGATACAGCCGACCCTTTTTCAATGTTTTAAATTATTATTAGTGCAGATATTCAATAACTAACATTTATGGACCAGTAACTGACAAATGGTGTCAGTGCCTAGTAAGACAACTTAAACTTTGATTGTGTTTACTACAAGATAAATTTAATTTATTATTGGCTAGTTCCATGAATACTTGTAGTGTAAATCACATGCTATGATTTTTGCTACCGATATTTTAGAACGTAAAAATGTGACTGTTTTATCGCATATCATATATATTAAACGAGCAAGCGATTTTCCCGATTTCGGATGATATCGTAAACTACTGGATCGATTTTCATGAAACGTGCCTCCTATACTAAATCAAGCACGAGAAAAAGATCTAGCTAGGTCCCGAATTCAAGAAAATTCGTTTTTACAGGGTAAAACAAGATCTTAGCTGAAACTTTTGCTTGCTATAAATCAAAAAATTCTCATGCAATTTACCAAAACGTGTTTTCTATACTAATTCCAGCACGAGAAACACATCTAGCTAGGTTTCGAATTCGAGAAAGTTCGCTTTGATCGATTAAAACAAACTCAGCACTGGAAATGTTGCTATATATCGAAAACGGCTCTAACGATTTTCACAAAACTCTATGCATATACTAAACCAAGCACGAGAAAAAGATCTAGCTAGGTCCCGAATTCAAGAAAATTCGTTTTTACAGGGTAAAACAAGATCTTAGCCGAAACTTCTGCTTGCTATAAATCGAAACATTCTCATGCAATTTACATGAAACGTGTTTTCTCTACTAATTCGAGCACGAGAAATACATCTAGCTAGATTTCGGATTCGAGAAAATTTGTTTTTAATCGATTAAAACAAACTCAGCACTGAAAATGTCGCTATATATCGAAAAGGGCTCTAACGATTTTCATAAAATTTGTCGCCTATTCTAATTCGAGCTCAAGAAATCGATTTAGCTAAGTCATTAATTAAAAAAATCGTTTTCTGTGGTTAAAATAAGCTCATTACTCAAAAAGTGGTATTAATCGAAAAAAATTCTGATGATTTTTTTATGAAATATACTTTATTCTAATATGAGAAAACATTCCAACTGTCTCGACTTAGGTACAAAAAAAAAAAAAATGTAATTTTAAGCAATTTGTTTATATTCAATCATCCCTAATCGGAATCCTTGCCAACACAATGAAAATTAATCTCGAAAGTGGCACTAAAAGATTGCCTTCTACACTTAATCGAGCACTAGATAACGGCTTATGTAGATCAAAAATACGGTAAAATTTCTTTTAACTGGCTAGAACAAAAAAAAAATGATTGATTATAATTATTGATTATGAATATATTTCATGAATTTAAATATTTTCAAAAACATTAGTAATATTTCTTGATAAATAACTGTGCTTATACTTTTCCTAAGTTTAAAACAACTGCCATATTGTTACAAACATCTGTATAGTTTGTTGCCATGGCAATATACCCTGGCGCAAAATTAGCAACAATTTTAAAAGAAAGATCATTTTTCTGTGTCAATCTTTCCGCATAGCTCATTTTTGTCGCCAAACATTGACTTAGACAACGTATCTTGTGAATAATCATTTAATTTATAAAACATGGAGTATAGCACTCAGGATATGCTTCATAATCGCATGCATATAAAAATAGTTTATTTTCATATATGACAATCCAAATTTCCGGCTATAGGCAAAGTTTTCTTTTCTTTTCCCTTTTTTACTTTATAATATATTATTTACGTACTCGAATAAATGCTTCGGAATAAAATATTTAAATTTTATATTTCCTCCACCCACTGAATAAATGACACTATATTTAAAAGAAAACAAGTAATTTTTCTATCTCAACTTTTGCCCATCTATGACATCATTTTCTCTGACTTTTAGTTTCTGACCGGGCTAAGACTAGGAGCCGTAAATACAAACGTTAACTCCATGACTTATTGATATTCTACTAATATTTAGTAACTATCACTTTTCTATGTTACTGAAAAAAGTAAATATTTCTAATACTGTGAAGTTAGAACTAAAGTATTCATTTTTCTTTAAATTTAGTTAGTATAATTGCAAATTCATTATGTCTGCAGGACGGCCTAAAAAAAAAAAAAAACGAGAATTCAACTTTAACGAAAGAATGCCGAGTCCGATTAGAAATACTGAAATTGAAAATGATATTTCAACGTCTAGACCAATGCGTGCTGCTAAAGAAAGAAGACGACAAAAGATCGCAGGTATGATGTATTGTCTTAATGAATCTGGATCCGAAGAATTAGATGAATTGTGTCCATTAAAAAGACGGAAAAGTGTTGGCAAAATAAACGAAAGCCGCATTCAACCCATACGTGAAATGCAGCATTGTTCCATTCAGCACATAGCAAATGAAATAAATAAGTGACAAGATCAAGATTTAGAAGAACAAAGACGCCATAACATAAGACGCCTGCAAATTTTAGTAAAGAAACGAATGCGAACATGGAAGTGCGCAGTTAACAAAGAAGCAACATACCAAAAATTGGGTTCTTTTAACATTGAATGTATTCATTGCAAAGCAATTCATTTTCCAGAAGAACGCGTGTCTAATCAAATTAACCAGGGCTCATTTGGCGACTGCTGCTTACATGGACGAATTAAGCTTGACTTCCCTATTTTTACAAATGAATTGGTGCGTCTCTTTTTAAAATGCCATCCATTTGCTGAAAATTTCCACAAAAAAATTCGGAATTTACATTCATGCTTTGCTTTGGCTTCATTTAAGGCACATGATGATCGAACAATTAACAGCCATGGTATTTACAGCTTTGTCGCCGGCGGACATGTTTATCATAAAATGAATATGGCAGCTCATCCAACACAAAACAGTGAAGGCGAATTCGAACGACCGCAATATGGTCAGATGTACTTTTTAAGTTCAGAAGATGCTGTTAACGAAAGACTCGAATATCCTCTCAACCATGGAATCAGACGAAATTTAATGGAACTTTTAGAGCATATTATTCGGTCTCAAAATATGTTTGCGCAATCATTTATGATGATGCGAGAAGTTGAAGAAGAAGTGAATCGACATGCTAAAGCAGAAGGAATAAAAGCTCCATATGTCATACTTCTGTTTACAATGCAAGAAAATGCTGATTACAGAAGATTCAATGTCCCTATGACCAATGATGTATGCGCCGTGTTTACACTCAACACCGATCAAAGCTTTCCAGATAACGAAATGGTGGTACATCAACGTGGAAAAAAATTGTCAATTTGCATAATATTGATAAACGGATAGAACTATTCACGTACCCACTATTTTACCCCAAAGGAACATTTGGCTATTCTGTGGATCTACAATTGCAAACACCTTATACAATTCGTCAGCATCTTACTCGACTAGAATTAGCACAATATAGAATTGCTTTTCGACTTGAACTTACTAAATACCTTCCTCGAGAAACAGCTATTATAGGTGCAGATTTGCGCCGAATACACTTCAACGCTTTGCATTTTGATGGTCGGCTTTTCCAACAATATCTCGTTGATACATACATCAGAGTAGAGCGCGATCGCATCCAATGGATCAAGGCTAATCAAAAAAATTCTTGCTGACAAATATTCTGGCATTACCCACATTATTAACGCACTCGCTGAAAAGCAAAATGCCGTTGTTGGTGAAAAGATAATACTGCCATCTTCAGTCATTGGATCGATGCGATACTATGTTAAACAGTTCGAAGATGCGATGGCCATTGTCTACAGATATGGATCACCAGATTTCTTTATCACTGTGGCATCAAATCCTGAATGGCCAGAAATTAAAGAGGCATCAAAAGTTGTCTTGGAAAATGGAATAATACATGAGCAACCTGCTCAAGATAGACCTGATCTCGTCACTAGAGTTTGTAAAATTAAATTCGATGACATTATTGAAGAATTGGACAAAAAACAAGTATTTGGAAAGGTTGCCGCTTACGTTTATACAATAGGATTCCAGAAACGTGGCCTCCCACATATGCATCTGCTGCTGATTACGGCTCCTGAAGATAGAATCCGTAACCCAGAGGAACTTGATGACCTGATTTAAGCGGAAATTCCCATTAATAATGATCCTGAATTTCGAAATCTGGTGCTAAAATGGATGATTCACAATCCGTGTGGGAAACTAAACCCAAATGCACCGTGTATGATTAATAAAAATGGGTGCATGAAATGTCGCTTCAACTATCCTAAAATGTTTAACGAAATCACTTCTTTAGCGGACGATGAAAAACCAAATTATCGACGTAGATATAATCCACAGTTGGATCAACATAGTTTAGAATTTTCGCACGAGCATGCTGTTTATCGAAAGGATATAAATGGTTGCAAAATAGCAAGAGATAACCGTCACGTAGCTCCATACAATGCTTATCTGTTGAAGAGATACAAGTGTCATATAGACGTTGAATATGTAGGAAATATTCTTGCTGTAAAATATCTCTACAAATATATTTACAAAGGGCATGATTGTGCAACAATAAAGATCGTTGAAAACCAAAGAAAACTTATGTACAATGAAGTAGACACCTATATTGAAGGTCGATGTATCACTCCACCAGAAGCATGTTGGCGATTATTTGACAACGAGATTCAAAAGAAAAGCCATTCTGTTCAATGCTTAGATATCCATTTACCAGGTCAATTTCGAATTGCAAACATTGATCTAGCACAAGAAGATTTAGCAGATACGGGTCAGAAAGGTTCAACATTAGAGGCATATTTCCAGCATAAGCGAGGCCTAAAACAAATAGAAGAAAATAATCTTCTGAACGGAAATTCTCAAGAAGTTATATATCACTACTATTGGCAAATTCCTGAATACTTCAAATAAGATGGAAAATCCAGCGAATGGATTCAGAGAAGTCGCCGTTTACGCGTTATTGGTCGAATACATACTGTAAATTTCATCTCCCAGCCAGAACTCTACCGCTTACGAATGTTGCTGTACTATGTTAAGAATGCATCAAGCTTCGAAGATATGCTAACAGGCATTGCATATGCATCATATAAACAAGTTTGTTTAGTTCGTGCACTAACTTACGATGACCAACAATGGATTGAAAGTCTGCGAGAATCTGCTGTGTCCAAGATGCCAAAAGTCATGAGAACGCTGTTTACACAGATTCTCATTTTTGGATCTCCTGAAAATCCAAGATGCCTATGGGAAATGTTTAAGAAAAATTTGGCTGAAGACTTCATCCGAGAAACAGGACGGATGATTAATTCTGTCGAAGAAGCGCTTAAGCATGCTTATCGATTTATCGTATTCAAGTTAAATACAGAAGCTACTGAAGGTAGGAATTTCCTATACTGGGTTCATCAACTTGGTATGGACGATATTGATGGATACGAGAACGTGCTAAATGAAGAAACTATGAACACCAATGAGTCTATTTCTATTGGAGAACATATGTATCAACTTCTTAAAGGGGGACAAATTGAAATGGTTGATACCATCTTACATTCAGTAAACGATTCAACCCCTCGATCAAAATGTTTCTTTATTGATGGACCTGGAGGCACTGGAAAGACTTTTGTATTCAAAACTCTTTATTACATCCTTTCAGGATAAAAGCATAAAGTAAAGTGCATGGCATTCACTGGAATTGCTTCTATTCTGCTACCTGATGGAAGTACTTCACACAAGACTTTTGGACTTAAAGTTCCATTGACATCGGATTCAATTTCCAACATCAAACCTAAATCCGCTAAAGCAGTTGAAATCAGCAAAGCTTATGTATTTTTGATGGATGAAGCTCCTATGCTGCCAAAATACGGACTTCACAACATAGATCAATTGCTGCGCTCTATCGGAAATACAATTTTCCCATTTGGTGGAAAGATTATGGTCATAGGAGGGGACTTCCGTCAATGTCCACCCGTCCAACTATGAGCAAACAGAAGTGAAATATTGCATTTATCAATCAAAATAAGTGAGCTGTGGCACCACTTCAATTCAATTTCATTAACAGATAACATGCGCGTTGATCCGGAATAAAGAGAATTTGTCAAATATCTTTTGAAACTTGGAAATGGGGAGCTACCTGAGAACGCGATGGGTTAAATCGAACTACCCGTAGATATACTTTCAAATGGTCATCTCATTGATGAAGTCTTTGGAAACTGCATAAAGAAAGGAAGTTATGAAGAAATGAAGGATCGAGCTCTTGTGCCATTAAATAAATATGTCAGCAAGATTAACGCCGAAATTATTGAAAAGCTTCCTGGAGAGTATAAAATCTACCACAGCTACGATTCCGCCAAACCTCAACCTGAAGGAGCAGTCCAGTTTACGACGGAATTTCTCAGTTCCATCGAAATAGCTGATTTGCCACCTCATGAGTTAAAGCTTAAAAATAACGCAATAATCATACTATTGCACAATTTAGATGTTTCGGAAGGCTTTTGCAATGGAACAAGGCTAATTGTTAAAGATCTTTGCAATAACATAATCAAAGCCAAAATAATCACAGGAGAATATTCAGGTATCAAAGTACATATTCCGCGAATAACTCTCAATTCAAGCAGAGGTAAACTTGGATGCACGATGCAAAGGCATCAATTTCCTGTCAGGCCAGCGTTTGCAATAACTATACATAAAGCTCAAAGTCAGACCTTCGAATATGTTGCCGTCGACTTACGGACACCTGTTTTTATGCATGGAATGCTCTATGTTGCTTTTTCCAGGGTTAAGAGGCAAAACAACTTAAAGGTACTTCTACCTACGGAAAATCCTCATCACGCTCATAATGTTGTATGGAAAGAAGTATTGAATACACCAACAACCAATCAATTTAGTATTTAAAAGACTGCAGAAATAGGTAACGAAATGGTTTACTAGAAAGTACTAAGAAAGGGATATAGATTTGTAAATAAATAAAAAGCTCAAAAAACGAATATTTAGTATGTGTTATTATTATTTTTAGAAAGTAGAAATGACATGTTCATGTAGAAATAAATACGCTTAAATAATAAATAAATAACATTTTTTCAATGCAATATGATCGCAGAATAAAAAATCACCGAGTGATGCTCGGTGTACTAGGTACTATTTCATTAATTGAATAAGCCGAAGCAAACATTTAGAAAATAACGGCGGCTAACAAGCATAGCAGTTATCAGCTGTGTGACTTACACTACAAAAACCCATGGATTTATCCTGTTATGTTTTTTTTTTTTTTTTTTAAACAGTTCAAATAATAGATTTTAACTTTGTTTAACCCATTTATGCCTGAATTTTTGTTTTCTCAAATTTGTTGGTAAAATCTCTTTAAAATGTTACAAAATGAGCAGGAAAAATACTAAAAAAAAATTACGCTAAAATATTTTTGTATTTATTTGATAAAATGTAAACGCACTAAATATGGGAATATCCATATGTGGAAAAATGCATAATTATATGTTTTGGCTAATTTTATATAAATTACGCTTTTAAATTGTATATTATATAATATAATTGGTATTTTTATGAACCATTTAAAAATATATTTATTTCTTTACATAGACTAATAGCATTATAAGTATAATTAAGAATAAATTAAGAATAATCTTATTTGAAGTAAAAAACAATTCATTTAAAAATCATCTTGAAAAGGACTTTACGTAAATAACTGTACCCTAAATGGCTAATAGAAATAAGTACACATTTGCGCCTAGAACCCCATATTTTGAACGTTACAAAAATACATAAAAAATAGGCTTGAACATATAATTTCGCAATTTAAAAAAATACGTATTTTAATGAAGCCTTCAAGCTAAGATTATGACTTATTTATTTGGATCCTTGATACAAAAAATACAAATAAACTTACTTTTTACATTTCGCGATCTTCAAAAATGAAAAATCTATAAATACCGAAAAATGAGCTTTATTTAATTAAATAAATATCAATCTTATGCTGTCATCTCTCGGCGATAGATAAATACATTTATGGACAATAAGTTCATACAATTTTCATGTTGTAAAGAAGAAAATTATAAAAATTTAGTGAAATACGAAACGTCCCAAAAATGGGACGCTAGGCATACATGGGTTAATATTACCACTAACTTACATCTATGTCGGAGACTGGTGAAGTGAAATTATTGGAACCAATGACTGGCACCCCCCCCCCCCCCCATTAAGCTAAATTAAATAACTGTAAACTAGAAAACATGGTCCTAATGTATCGTAGGCATTTTTTAACTATTTTATTCAAGTACAACTTTAAGAAAATGTTTAGGATGTTTGTATTTCAATTAGATTAAATAAAGCAATGCCTTTATTTTAGAAATAAGGTAAATGTCTCAAAATGGTATTTTTTGCATTATCAAAAGTTTCTTTTCCATTGAATATATTCTTGACCTTTTAGTGGTGAATAAATTGACTCAAAAAAAAAAAAAAAAAAAAAAAAAACACAAAGTTAACACTAAATGACATTAACATATGTTGGACAATTGCACCATAAAATATAATAAATTAGGAAAAACACATAAACTCGTTTAATGGTATACATAAACAAGAACTTCTATATAAGTTTGTACAAATAAAATTAATGATAAAGTGTAATATCGACGTTTCGAACTGCTTCTGCAGTCGTCTTCATGATAGATATGATGTTGAAATGTTTAAAAATCTAGAGACGGAAGCTTTCTGTCGAGTCTTGATCAATTATAATTATAAATTTGTACAAGTTCACATAAAAGTTCTTGTTTGTGTGTACTGTTGAGCAAGTTTATGTGTTTTTAACATACACCTCTCATTTATTATTTGACATTAATTTGCAGAAATTTACGAGAAAAAGCTTATTTGAGTTAGATTGCTCTATGTCAGTTCTTGTTAGTTATCAATAACTGGAGGTTTCATACTATTTATTGGGTCGTTCGGAAAGTCGTGTCCGTTTGAGAAAATCAATTCGTACCGGAAAATACTACCATTTAATTATTAGACATTGATTCCGATATCTAATGTCTAATAATCACCGGGCAGAATTTTCCGGTACGAATTGATTTTCTCAAACGGACACGACTTTCAGATGGACCCAATACAAACGAATTGTACGTATCTTTATTGGACCTTGGCGTCAGTTTAAAAATTAATAGTTTAAACCTTTCAAAGTCGGTGGTATGTTTATAAGACCACTTAATTTTAATTTCCAAATGTCGCAATGGCACTATAATTTTGGTAAAACTTTTTCCGTTTATTATGTATGTCAAATATAACGTTTGTCTTATTCCGAAATAAATTTGTTCGTAAATTCCGGTGTCAGTCACGCATTTCAACATTTTAGCAGTGGAAGTGCTTTGTCCCTGAAAGGGTCAAAAAGAGAAATGATTGTTGTATTTGACTTTAAATTTATTAAGATAGTGAATGAAACACTCCTTTGGAATATTTTTAATTAGTCAGAAAAATATAACGGCTGAGTATAAATTAAAGTTACCTAATTAGTGAAACGCTGCATTTATACTATTTCATGTGAAGAGATTTTAGAGTCAAGAAAAATGGCCGATTTGTCGTCATAAAAAGAATACAACGTATCTAGAATTTCTATAAAGTAATTACTTTTAAGCGGTTTTCCATTTCCTAATGAGATTTCCATGCAATTTCTCAATGGAAGTTCTTCAAGGAATGAACTTTAATTAAAACTTTAGTGATAAATTTACAAATGGAATCTTTTTCTGTTAAAATTTATTCTTTTGTATAAAATAAATTAGGAACAGTTTTTATTTTCACTAGAATATAAAGGCTGATAGCTTAATGCACAAAATTCAAATGTCTGATATGGATGTAATAGGTAAAGCAATTTGTATGATCGAAATTTCGATACTCAGCTAAATAGCAAGGCTAAAATTTTAACGTCTTCCAAATATATTTCAAATTATTACAATGCTAAGGGACTTTGACCTCTATGGGCTTCGATCGCCAACTACCGTTCAGACTTTAAAAATCAGTTAATTTGATCTGCTTTAAAAAGATTACGGAAGATTGAATTATAATTTGAAAATTAGTGGCGATCTTCCAATAAACGGGATTCTATACATTTCTTTTTTACTGAGGGATTTTAATCTCGAATCAGCTGCTGTTAATTGCTGTTTTCGTTGTTGATTAAATAAGATTAGTTAAACGTTTGAAAATTAGCTAATATAAAATGAACTAAGTCGACAGAGTCTGTACTTACCGATATTTTTTAACAACGCTATAAGAATATGATTTTAAATAAGAGATTTTAATTGTAACGTTTTAAATCTTATGTAATTTTCAGCAAACTTTTCTTTCTCTTTGTAATATTAAACTGAAAATATTTTTATTGTTAGAAAGGTAATAACATTATTTGCGCTGTCTTAGAATGGGCAACAAAAGTTAAAAAGATCATTTCGAAATATGAAATAAATCTCTCATGTACGTGTAAATAATTTTTTAATTTAAACAGTTTGGCAATATTATTTGGACATTTGAAATAGGGCGTCAATTCCCCATTTATTAATTTTAATACATATTAAATA
Source organism: Maratus speciosus (assembly GCA_963932465.1). NCBI lineage: Eukaryota > Metazoa > Arthropoda > Arachnida > Araneae > Salticidae > Maratus > Maratus speciosus. Next base: position 288,566,474 of record OZ010794.1, read on the forward strand.
GTTGTGTAACGCTCGAACAATACGTACTCCATCATATTTTCTCTCCTTTTGTCTTTTTTTCTTTCAAAAGAACTGGCAAGCTGAGTAAATTAGACTTTATGAGATTAGAAGAATGTTTACAGAGTTGTTGCGGACAAGGCATCTGAGCTAAGCCGTAATTTTAAATTAACTGAGTTATTTTGTAAATAGTAACATGTAAATACGTTGTAAATATTAAACTTATTAGTCGATGAAAAGTTATCGAGTTTTAATTTGTAACTAAGATAGTTTCCACCCCGGATTCTAAATAATATGTTACAGAAGTGGCTTCCCAACGTCGGGCTCGAACAGAAGCAAGATATGAACATATTATTTTTAAATTGTGTTAAATTGTTTTAATAAGAAAATTTAGATACTAAAGTACAAAAATTTATACAAAAGTACTTTTGATTCATCCGGAATCTGAGGAGTTTTGAAAATTGTATTTGATTCGTCCAGAATCGAAATATTCTGGAATTATTCTATTCAACCTGAAAGATATTTTCCTTGGAATTGAAATACGAAAAAATCGTCTGTAGCTTCAAGTATTTTAGTATCTGAATTAAATGAAGATATTCATAAGAGAAATATATCTAATAATTATTATTGAAAAATAAAAATCGTTTGCTTTATTTTATACATTTATATAGTTGCACTGAGCTATATTATTATTGAAGGTATTATTATAAATGAGTGCTTGGCATTATTTTAATTATTATATTAAGAATTGATTTAAATTATTCGCAAATAATGTTTGATATTGTGTAAAAAAAAAAAAAAAGGCAAATAGTTGGTGTCATTATATTGAGTTTTGAAAGATATTGTATGTTATCTATGTTCTATATATGTTATAAAATTACGTAAAAGTAAATGATTTTGCTAAGAGATATTCGTAACACGAATTAAGTTTGAAGTTAGCTAAAACATAGTTAGTTCAAATGATGGCGTTTCTTTCTAAGGGTAAGATAATTGATTTAATCACATTCGCTTCAGAATTAAAAGTAGAAATAAGTAGCGACGATAAAGTCCACAAATTACGTCATAAAATTGTAAATAGTGAGGCATTTCAAGATAACATAGATTTTGTACAGGGAATTTTTGAAAATATCGTAGAAGAAAGAAGGACTCTTGAGGAAGATAAACGTTTAGCCGAAGAAAGAGAATTTGAGCTACAGAAGCTCAGGTTAGAAGCAGGAACAAGAGATGTTGTTGTAAATATACAAGCAACCCTCTAGAAACTTCTTCAATCCGCGTTGATTTGAAAAAAGTTTTACCCGATTTCATTCCTGAAAAGGATGATATGAATTTATTTTTAATAACTTTTGAGAGGCAAATGAAACTTTTAAAGGTTTCTAAAGAACTGTGGATTACGTATTTAATTGGAGTCCTTCCATATGAAATCGGTAAATTAATAGCGTGTGAACCGGAAGAAAAATTTGAGGATTATTCTTATATTAAAGATATATTGTTGCAGAGGTTCAAGTTAACTGCTGAAAGGTTTAGAGTTTTGTTTAGTCGACATCCAAAGCGAACCGATATTAGCTGGAAATAATATTATTTTGAAATTAGAAGCTATTTTGAGAGATGGCTATCCGAATTAAATATAAATTCCTTTGAAAAATTATCGAAATTAATTATTGCTGACCAATTAAAGAAACAGGTTTCCCCTGATTGCAAAGAACATTATTTAGACCAATGGGAGTATTTAACAGATCCTGTTGAATTAGCTGAAAAGTTAGATTTATATGATAATTTGAGGTCACACAAAGTAAAAATAAAGAGATCAAATAAAATCAGTGAGGTCGGGAATTCTAATCGATTTGAAAAAACGCCTTTAGATTTTAAAAGAAATGAGTTTTGTAAAATTGACAATCAAAAGGAGTCCAAGAGAAATAAAATTAATTTTCCTTCGAATCTAAATCGACCAATGTTAAGTTGCTATGGATGTGGAAACCAGGGAGTTATTAAATCCAAGTGTCCAACCTGTTCTCCAAAAAATGTATCGGTGCACTTTCAATCACTAGAATTTCGTACATGTAATATGCAAACATCACAAACATTATTGGTAAAAATAAGCATAAATGGTCTCTCTGGCACAGCTTGTGCTGACACTGGCGCAACACATTGCGTTGCGGGTGAAGTTTTGTATTCTTTATTAAAAGACCAAGGTGTGAAGTTTGAAAAAACTCAAATGATCGTAGTCTTAGCAGATGGGCTACAAGACACTACCGAAGTTTATAAAACAGAAGTTCATGTTAAAATTGAAGGTCGCGACGTTAAAACTAGATTTTAACGTCGCTCAATTATTGCTCTGCCGAATGCCAGAAATAATCGTACAATTTTGGGAATCGATTTTTTTACGCAAAGCAAAAATTGTTTTGGATGTAGTGGATCAAGAATGGTTCTTTGCTGATAGATGTAGGTGGAAGTATAGATTCGCTGAAGATACATATAGACCTCCCAGTGAATTAGCGATAAAATTCGTTGAATTAGACACCGTTTTTCTTAGAGAAGATGAAGGTAAACATCTCACTTCAGAGCAACAACTCAACAAGTTAGGTTGAATGAACTGCTTGAAAAATTTACTAGTAGCTTCCAACTAGGGGAAGAGACTACACCTAAAGTTAAACATTACATTGATACTGGATCACATCCTCCTGTAGCAGTACCCCCTTACCGCATGTCACCTGCGAGAAAGGAAATTTTGCGTAAAGAATTAGGTGAATTACTCTCTAAAGGTATAATAGAAGAGTGCGAGTCTCCTTATGCCTCTCCTGTAGTATCGGTCAAACCAAATGGAAAAATTCGCCTTTGCCTCGATTATCGAAAATTAAATGCCATCACAAAGACAGATAATTATCCATTACCGCGAATAGATAATTTGCTCCATGAAGCCAAACATACACCTTATATGACCACTATTGATCTGAAGTCTGGATACCACCACATTGAAGTAAATGCTGATGATAGAGACAAAACTGCATTTATTTGTCCATTCGGAACTTTTCGGTACATTAGAATGCCTTTCGGAATGAAAAATGCCCCAGCAACCTTTCAGAGATTAATAGATAACTTTAGAAAGTCCATCAAAGACATCTTTATATTGTCTTATTTAGATGATATTTTAATTTTGTCGGGAAGTTTTGAGAAACATTTGTCTGATTTAGAAGCAGTTTTTAATAAACTATGGGAATTCAAATTGTATGCTAATCGTGAAAAATGCAATTTTGCCTGCCCCCGTGTTAAATATTTAGGACATTGGATAGCAAGCTCTGGAATCGAAGTTGATCCTGGAAAAACCGCTGTAATTCAACAAATGCCTGCTTCTAAGTCTGTAAAACAAGTTCAATATTTTTTGCAGTCCTGCTCCTGGTACAGACGTTTTATTCCCAAATTTTCAGATATAGCTAAACCTCTAAGTAATCTTACGAAGAAAAATGCAACTTGGAAGTGGGAAGAAGCAGAACAAAGAGCTTTCGAAACATTGAAAAGTTCATTAATCAATCCTCCAGTACTAAAACAAAATGATCCGACCAAGCCTTATCTTCTTCGTACAGATGCCAGTGGATATGCTCTAGGTGCTGTCCTCCTCCAGGATCAGGGAGAAGAAGAGCATCCAATAGAATATGCAAGTCGTTTGTTAACTGCACCAGAAAGAAACTATTCTACCACCGAGCGCGAAGCACTTGCTGTCATTTGGGCTTTAAATAAATTCCGTGGCTATATTGAAGGACATGAAATAACAGTTGCCTCCGATCATCAGCCCCTAAAATGGCTGATGAGTTTAAAGTCACCGTCAGGCAGACTAGCCCGATGTGCTTTGCAGTTACAATCTTTCAACCTCAAGAGTGAATATATTCCTGGAAAAGCAAACGTAGTTGCTGATATGTTGTCTCGCCCTATTTGCAGTCATGAAGAACCTTCTTGTGAAATTTGCACAATTTCGATTGATATGCCTATTAGATCTCCTAAAGATATCCGAGAAGAGCAATTAAAGGATGAAGATTTAAAGAAAATTATCGAAGTGCTTGAATCTAAAGAAAATAATACAGATTTTGCTAATTGGACTGAACGTGGTTACCTCTTAAACCAAGGAGTCTTATATCGTTACTCTCCAGAATCAGATTCAGATGAAGCACAATTGGTTGTTCCTGTTCAAGAACGGAAAGAAGTCTTGAAGAATTACCATGATTCACCGACCGCAGGCCATTATGGAGCCGAGGGAACCTATTACAGAATATCCCAGAGATATTACTGGACCGGAATGAGAAAAGATATCGCAGATTATGTTAAAAATTGTGTAGACTGTATTCGTTATAAAGCGAGTAACCAAAAACCTGCTGGACTTTAACAAACACCTGTTCATAGTCAAAGATTTGAGACCCTCTCAATAGACTTCTTTGGACCCTTGCCAGAAACAGCAGATGGGAAAAATTGGAATTTTATAATCGAAGACTGTAGCACAAAATGGGTAGAACTTTTCGCATTAAATAACGCAACAGCCACGGAATATGCTGTTATCTTAATTGAGGAAGTGTATTTAAGATATGGTTTTCCAAGAAAAATCATTAGCGACAATGGTCCGCAATTCATCAGTGCTGTGATGTAACAAGTTTGTTTTCTCTTAAAGATAGATCAAAGTTTAACTCCGGTGTACCACCCTCAGGCAAATCCGGTTGAAAGAAAAAACCGAGATCTAAAACCCCGCTTAGCGATGCCAGTTGGAGATGATCATACAACTTGGAGTGAAAAATTACCAGTAATCCGTTTTGCCCTTAATACTGCAAGATGTAGTTCCACAGGTCACACTGCTGCATATTTAATGTTCGGTCGTGAATTACGTACCTCCGATGATGTTGCTCCCCTCATAGCATGCATGGTCACAGTGACGTCATTGTGACGTCACTGTAAGTCACTGTGGTCACGTCACAACTGTGACCAAAATGCCACCACACAGTGATGTCACATTGTGACTGATATGTGAACTTCTTAGAAAATTTTAAAAAATTACAAAAATTCTTCAAAACATGTTATTTTCTGTAAAAAATATTTTTTCTGGCAATTAAAAAAAAATTGTGACGTCAGTGTTATCTCACTACATGTAACGTACGTCTCATTATGTGAAAAAAAAAAACCCTATCATATTGTAAACTCACAGTGTGACAAAACATATGTTAAGATTAAAACGTTTTCACTTCAAACAATAAAAATAATTCAGTGTTTGTTTCCGGCAAATATTTCACAACGAAATTAAAAACTTCAGCAAAAATGCACATAAATAAAACACAAATTTAATAGACATGTAATCAAACTGCTCGCTTAGACTACTAAAACTATTTGAATTTAAAAAACTGCTGTAGGTAGTAAAATATTTGGCGATTCTTTCGACTATTAACTCTTGGAATGTTGCTAATATGAAAGTATCGCTATTGAATTTTAAAACTTTATTTGAATACATAATTGATATATTTCATATAAAAATGTTTTTTGGTGTTATTAGTGGTCAATCTAAAAAAATGTATTAACTGTAAATACATATTAGATATTTCAATAATAAGAAAATGTTTTCCTCCTATATTCTATTATCGGGGAAGTTGGTTTGTTATTTATAAATTATTCTTATCAGCGGAAATGGCAGAAATTAATACACAGGTGAAGAATGCAAAGATTTGTTTGTGTGTAGTTATGGGAAGGGACGAAGTTTTGTAATAAAGCAATGTTTTATTATTATAAATAAAAACATTTGCATATTTTCAGTAATAATTTTTTCTGCTAGTGTTTAATTATTTTTGCTCCTTGTGTCACACTTTTAAAATAAATTTAACTTTTTCCGAATATAAAATAAAATATACAAAATGTATGCAAAACGCATGACATAATTAATTATTCATATTTATATATAGATTTTTTTTTTTGTTTCTAGAAATTCATTTCGAAAAATACTGTTATTTTACAAGCTGTTTTACTCTAGAGGAAATTAAAATAGAAAAAAGAGTAATGAGAGCCTTATTCTCCCCCCTCCCCCACTAAAAACATTATTTCGCCAGTTATTTTATTTCTTTTTTATGCACATATTTACGTTTACTACGTATAATATAAACTCTACTTTTCTATTTTCAAAAGATCTTGCATTATGGCATATTAAAATGAATTTTAAATACTCTAAAAATGTTATCATTGTTTACTTTGTTACACTTCCCGTATTACTATAATTATTGTCATATCTGGTAAAAAAGTAGCTTTACAAAACTTAAAACATGAACTATTTTGAAACATACCGAAAAAAGTTAAATGCATCAAAAAATTCTTGAAACAAGAAATTTGAATTGGAACTATGCTTATAAAAATATTACGTCATATAAATGTATAAGAACGGAAAAGACATCTGTTTTTTTGCTTTGATAAAAAAAAGAGCGCTAAACCGCAGACGATAAAACAATTAAAGACAACATATTGCGTTTAATCTTTGGAATAGACGGAGGGAGTTTTTTTGCTGGACAATAGTTAGTGTTGTGAACGTGCAGTCTGTCAGATATAAACATTTAACCCAAAAAAATTCCTAAGAATAATCAATCCAAGAACTTTAGATAAAAATATCTGTTCGAGATAAGTACACTAGCTTTGGTGTGGTTTAAAATGATTCCCATCATTGCTTTTGTATTTATTATTGGAGATATTTTCAACTTCCAAAATTCGTTCTTTCTAAAACATGGATTACATCGGAATTTAAACAACGGCGTCAAGGAAAAAAAAAGGTATAAAAAAATATTTTATTTCAGAGTTTGCTTTTCTTTAAATTATAACGATTTTAGTATTTTCTTATAAACATTTCATTAACCTAATAAAGTTTAGTAGATTTATTATTTAATTTATTGATATAAATAACTGTCTATCAACAATTTTAATCAGATGATTAAAATCAATTATATAAATTTATTTTACTCAGATTTGTTTTCCTTTAATATATTATAGGTTAAAATCATATGTTTTCTCAAACTTTAAAATGACGTAGAAAAATATTATAATCAAAGTTTAACATAATTAGCAAATATTTAAATGTCTTTAACGTACTAAATAAAAAGACCTTTTTATAGAATAAAATTTTTTAACGGTCTGAAACAATTTGCGTTGCACATTTTTATTTAAAAATTAATATATGTTCATAAAATATATTTAGAAGAAATATGAATCTTTTTACATAATGGAGAAGTACAATTTAAAGGATATCATGCACTTGTAGTATTAAGGGGCGAAAAATCAATGTCAATAAATATTATTCGATGTGAGAAAAGTTATAAAAATTTATAAAGATATATCCTTAGCTGCTAAGAACTTTTCAGTTAAACATTATGAACGAAAAGTTTTCAAAGTAAACCGGTGTTTCAGTTTGTTGACAAATATAGAAATTATGCTACCCAGTGGGAATTTAAATATGGTTTTATTGAAATATTTTAATTATTAAAAAACATATCCATGTACTTGAATGAATGAAGCTGAAATGTAAAATATATTTCATTATTTATTTTTTTTATTCTGGATACTTTTTATATTTTATTTCCTGAATGGTTTTTATACGCATAAACTTCAAAATATCTATACTATACACACTATTAGAAAACATTGTTTAAGGAGGATTTGTTATTTATAATTATCATCTAATCCTGTAAATAAAATAATAATATTAATAATGATCCAACGTGTGTTTCTATTTTGTGCTTATGGTTTGAATTTTTATACTTTATTCACATAAAAATGGCTAACTATTAGGTAGATTTCGTAAGAAATACTACCTATTGCAGTCGTTACCATGGTGCGACTTTTGAAAAATTCCTTCATAACTTTTCATTATAGGACCCCAGGAACCCAAAACCACCCCCACCTAAAAAGTTTATATATATATATATATATATATATGTGTGTGTATGTATGTATGTATGTACTAAATTTTGTCCGCACGATAAAAGTCGCAATTATGCACGGATCGTCTTCAAACTCGCCAACAACTTTGAGATGGCTAATATCTCGGCGGGGATTGAAAATGGGCAAAATCGGCCCAAGGGAATGGAAATGGGAGGGTTCAAAATTTTGAATACCGTCCTAACATGATTCTGATAAAACCAGCTCTTACACAACAATGGCAGAAAAAAATAAATATTTTTCGTTATAGCAGTTGCCAACAATTAAAAAAAAAGCAATAAAATTCTCACCACAACAATTGCTTTTCTGTTGAAAGTTTTTCACGTGACAAATTGAATTAAATAAATAATTTGACGAATTGAAAACAAATTGAATATTACGTCATAAGTTTTCTAGAGTAATATTTCCGCATGAAAACTCAAAACGACATAAATAGTTTGACGAATTAAAAACAAAAACAAAATAATGTGTCATATTGGAAATAAAATGGACCTCAACAGGTGAATATGTAACGTCATGCGAGTTTGGAGAAATGTATTAAAACATGATAAAAACCCGACTATGGAAATATTAGCTTATTTTAACACTTTGAGGTTCTCTGAATTTTCTTTAGCTATTTTTTAAACCTATTCCACATACATGCGTGTGTGTATTCGTGTATATTAGATTTTCACAAAATGTTTAGCTCCCTGAGGTCATTTTTAGTGAAGGAACTGGGTTTATCTCTAATCTTGATTTAAGTTTTGTTGGTGAATTTAGCACTTAACTTCGAAATCTACCTCCGCCTGTAGGCCCGAGCCGGCAGGGATTTTTTTATATTATTTTCATTATTTTTTATTTTACTGTGTCATATAAAAGTAAATAGGATTACCTGCATTTGTAACAGACTGTATATATAAAATTTTCACCACACGTTATTCTAAAACCTTTATAGTAAATTAAAAACGTCATCAAAAAATGTACATAAATTAAACACGAATTTTATAAACATGTAATTGAACTGCTCGCTTAAACTACTAAAACTATTAGAATTTAAATAAAAACTGCTGTGAGTAGTAAAATCTTTGGCGATTTCTTCGACTATTAGATCTTGGAATGTTGCTAATATGAAAGTATTGCTATTGAATTTCAAAACTTTATTTGAATACATATTGATATTTTTCGTATAAAAATGCTTTTTGGTGTTACAGTCGGACCTCTATTTAACGAAGTCGCTGAATCCCGAAAAAAAGTTCGTTACATGGAAAATTCGTTAAATAGAGAGTCACACTTTAAAATAATTTAAACTACGTAAAACACATTTTAATCCATAAACACTAAATATAATTAAAAAAAGTAATTATTCACACTTTTTTTTTGTAAATTATATCTATGTATTTTACTTATTTTACCCATCAAAAAGAAATCTGCAAGAGAAATAAGAATGAAACAAAACATTGTCTGGAAATACATTGTATTTTCAGTTAAAAAAATAATTTTACATGAAAATCACGATTTTTTATTATGGTTGATAAGCTGTTTGGAGGAATACCAAATTTTAAAGCAGTATTCTTTTTCTTCATGCCTTTATTCACCTCATCAAGAATAATTTTTTTTCTTTGATGCTCAAGCACTTTCGCTTTGACATTTTCGAGCTACAAGAACCGAAATTACCAACACGATTGATCAAGATCAACAATCTAGAAAACGGGAAACTATAGTTTAAGGACACGGGGCATCTCCATTGAGGGTTAAAAGGGGATATTGAAAGTTTGCTCTTCTTGGATGGAAAGCAAAGAATCACAACGATTTTACTGCTCTCGGTGAGTTAGATGCCTGGTAAGACCTGTTCATGGTCAATGATCATCATAAAATGTGTTAAAAGAAAGAATAAGTTTGAAATGTACAGTAATATTTTAAGAAATAGGGAGAAAAAAAATTTAGATCCCAAGGAAAAGTTCGTTAAATGGAGAATACAATTCGCTATTTGGAGGTTATTTTACGAAGAAATTTGCAAAATGTTCTTGGTTTCAAGTAAAAGTTCGCAAAATAGAGAAATTCGCAAAATAGAGGTTCGTTAAATAGAGGTCCGACTGTATTAGTCAAGTGTGTTAATTGTAAATATATAATAGAGATTTCAATAATAAAATAAACGTTTTCTCCTGTATTCTATAATACGGGAAGTTGTACTGTTCTTGATAATATCAGAGCTATAGTGGTCTTGGCAACGGACATCTAGCCAGATAGATCCTAAACGAATTGTATAAAAAAATTCACATTAGACTCCGAATAGAGTAGCTGCAGTGCATAAACATTTAATGATTGTTGTTTCCTAAAAATCTTAGACAGTAAGAGTTGTTATTATTGTTACTATATAATTTCATAAATAAAAATGTAATTTTGGAAATCAATTTTTAAAGTTATTTTTTAATAACCAAAAGATGTTTTTAAATATGTGTTTTACTGCAAGCAGACTTTGATATAAAATGAATTAACCTTTTGTATCACCTCACCGTGCTGCATATTTGCAAAATACCCTAAAGTCAAGGTGAATTATACATATAGTGTAAAAAAAAAAAAAAAAAAAGAAAAAAAAAAAAGAAAAGAAAAGAAAAAAAAATCATAATAAAAAAAAATGGATTTTTTAAAATTTAAATCAGATTTAGATTTTTTAAATTTTAAATCGGATTTTTATGATTTTTTTCCTGCATTAAAACACGGACTAGCTTTCAATACTTTGGAGTTTCTAAAACAATTAAACTTCTAATTGCTAAGATAATCTATGTTTTAAGCTTTAATTATAATTATTAGTTAGTGTAATTAGAGTGATTATAAAACACCATTAATTTTCATTAGTAGTATGCAATAATGTTACATACATTGATATATCGTAATAATTATCTAAAACTGTATTAAATACTATTCATATTTACAGTTATTAAAACTATTAATCTCTGCACTTAATATCAAATTGTTGACAATATTTGAAATTAATCATTTTTTCAACAATTAACTTTCTAATTAGGAAAAAAAAATTATTTTTATGCTTTAATTCCTAAAATGATAATTTAATATTCGTTATAGAAAAAAAAGGGTGCTAGTTCAGTTAAAACAGAGCATTACATCACGAGTAAATGTATTAGTAATGTGTTTAGTAATAATATAAGAAAAAAGTATATAATTTGTTAATATGATGAATAAAGTGACATTAATTTTTAAGGATTTTATAAATTACAAATTGAAAAATACATTTAAATAGCGACATGATTTAACAATAGCTTGTATTTTCTGAAGAAATAAAGTTCTATAATTTTTGCAAGGTCTTGGGCACACCGGTTTAAAAATACTGTGATATGGGGAAGTTTTTTACAAGAAATCTCTGATTGCAACTAAAGGTGAATTTCACTATTTTTTTTCTTAAAAAGGGTGTATTTCGCCTATGTTAAAAAGAGGAGGGGGCTGCAACTTTAAAAAATGGCCTAGAGGGAGCAGTAAGTAATTGCAGAATTAATAAAAACTGCAAATAAGCATCATTTAGTTAGTGGCACAAATAAGCATATATGTATATCCCTGTATGTGGCATAATAAAACGTGTGTATATGATATATATTGTGCGTCAACTGTTCAGGGCTCGCATTTCCCCTAAAATTCCTAAATTTCCTAACTGTTATTTTACTCCATAAAATTCCCAAAAATCTCCTAAAATTTTCTTTTTGTTCCTAAAAATATACATTAGATCGTTAACTCCGTAAATCGCAAAGTATTTCGAGATCGCCAAAATTTGACCGAAAAACATCGTGAATTTTGGCGTAACCGAAAAAGACGCGTATTTCGTCAAAAGGTCGCTAAAAAAACACTAATTTCGTCAAACGATTGTGATATAAACACGAATTTAGTCAAAAGATCGCGGAATAAAGCGAATTTCCACAAAGAATTGGAGAAAAAACTCAAATTTCGTCTAAGGGGAAAAAAGGAATTTCGACAAAGAATCTAAAAAAACACTCGGATTTCGTCTAAGGATCACGGGGGGGGGGGGGGGGGGGGACTAATTTCTTCAAGGGATCGCGAATTTTGACAGAAGATCTAAAAAACGCGAATTTCTTCAAAAAATCCCGGAATAAACGTGAATTTCGATAAACAATCGCGAAAAAACCCCTTAAATTTTGTCAAAAAATGACGGAAAAAAAAGAATTTCATCTAATAATCGCGGGAAAAAAGTGAATTTCGTCAAGAGATTATGAGAAAAACGCGAATTTCATTTAAGAATCGCAAATATTGTCAAAAGATTGCAGAAAAAACGCGAAATTTGTCAAAAGGTCGGGAATAACACACGAATTTTGTCAAAGGATAGCGAAAGAAACGTGAAATTGTGTCAATAAAATCGTGCAAATACGATGAATTTCGATTAAAGAATCGCAGAAAAAACGAGAATTTCGTCAAAGGACCGAGACAAACGCAAAACTTAATAAATCTCGCATTTAAGGTGAATTTCGTCAAAGGATCGCGAAAAAATGCAAATTTCGTCAAATGATCGTGGGAAAAAAAGCGAATTTCATCTAAATATAGCAAATTTTGTCAAAAGATTGTTGAAAAAAAGCGAATTTCGTCAATGGACCGCAACAAAGGCGAAATTTTGTAAATAAATCGCGAATAAGGCGAATTTTGTCAAAAGATCGCGAAAACAATTTTCATTTCTTCAAAAGGTCGTGAAAAAAAACGTGACTTTCATCTAAGAATCGCAATTTCATCAAAAGATTGAAGAAAAGACGTGAATTTCGTCGGAGGATCGCGAAAAAAGCGAATTTCGTCAAAGCATAGCGAAAAAAGCGAATTTCATCAAACCATAGCGAAAAAAGAGAATTTCGTCAAAGGATAGCGAAAAAACGTGAAATTTTGTCAATAAATCGAGCAAATAAGACGAATTTCGCCGAAGGATCACGAAAAAAACGCAAATTTCGACAAAGGATCGTGAAAAAAACATTCTGAAATTTTTCTGTGAACTTCAGAATTTTCTTTTACTCATAATTACTCCTGCCTCCATTTTCGAGGTTCATTGATTAGACTCGAATAGCGATTTCATTTTTCAATAAATGTCTTGCATCTTAACGCTGTCACAACATTGTCATTGTAGTCACATATTCGTCACAAAGTTAATGACAAAATCGTCACAAATCACACAATTTTCACAAATTTGTCACAATGTGACTTCACAACATTGTCACTGTCGTCACAGAATCATCACAGTGTTAATGATAATTTCGTCACAAATGACACATATTTCACAAATTGGTCTCACCGTGACTTCACAAATTGGTCACAATGTGACGTCACAAATAAGCTCTAAAACGGCGATAACGACTTCACATTCTAGTCGCTATGACTTCACATCGACGTCACATCGACGGTCACACAGTCACAGCGTGACTTCACATCGACGTCGCCGTAACGTCACCATGCTTACGGGTCATGACTTACGCCCTGTAATTACGAATGATAATTTCATACCCGAAATAACTCCTTATTTAAAAAACTTTGCTAAAATTACTATGCAGATAAGAGATCGCATAGAACAAAGCCAAGATAAGCAAAAATATTATGTCGACAAACATTTAAAAGCTTCTGAACAATATAAACTAGGTGACCACGTCTGGGTTACTTTGCATCCCATTAGTCAAAAGAAAAGTAACAAAACAACTAAATTCATGCCCCGTCGCGATGGCCCCTATGTTATTTTAAAACAAAGATCTCTTACTTCTTACACCATTGCCACTAAAGAAAACACCTTTTCTTCCTTAGGAAATTATCATATATTAGCTTTGTGTCCTTACACGCAAGATAATGGTGGATGTTCTAAAGGCTTTATTCGTCCAAGAGGCAGACCCGGGAAACGTCAAACGCCCAGCCAGCAAATATTTACGAAAGGATAAAAAAAACACGAAACCAATAGTGTATTTTAGGCACCAGAAAGCATCCCGAAGGAATCCACCGAGGAAATGCACACTGCATCTGAGGGACCAGTAATGCAGTGTGAGGGGATGAGTGGAATGCTCGAACAATACTCTCCATCATATTTTCTCTCCTTTTGTTTTTTTTTCTTTCAAAAGAACTGACAAGCTGAGTAAATTAGACTTTATGAGATGAGAAGAATGTTTACAGAGTTGTTGCCGACAAGACATCTGAGCTAAGCCGTAATTTTAAATTAAGTGAGTTATTTTGTAAATAGTAACATGTAAATACGTTGTAAATATTAAACTTATTAGTCGATGAAAAGTTATTGAGTTTTAATTTGTAACTAAGATAGTTTCCACCCCGGATTCTAAATACAGTTGATTATTTTATAGTTTCTTACATTTTTAATATGCTTGTGTAGAAACATTTTTTATGATGTAATTTTCAATATTTTCTTGCTTTTAACACGTAACCATTTAATTCTAATTTGAAAGGTTTTTTCTGTTTATAATAGTCACATGTGAATAAATTTGTTATTTAAAGGAAATATTATTCTTTGTTTTAACAATTGGCAACAATTTAATATACAGTAAACTCTGTCTAAGGCGGAATCGGTTGGGACTGAGAAAATTTTCCGTGGTAGACAATATTCCGGCTTATGCAAAAAAGCTCACACCCCCCTCCCCTCCAAAAATAATCTCGATCTTTGACTACCTTTCATTGATTTTCCTGACTCGAAATTCGACTGAAAACTGAAATTCTGAAAGCTTCTTCGCCTTTATAGGTAAATGAGAAACGCTATTCAATTTCTTAGTACTGCTGTAATACATGTGAATTGGAAGTTTACACACACAAAAAAAAAATAATAAACTTCGAGAATGAGACAGAACGCTTTTTTTTTTTTTTAATTTGAGTACAACCTTAAAGTAAAATATATTGTACTTTAGAAAATATATATTTTCATAAATTTGCATTCTACTAGAAATAATAACTTTTAAATGCAATTTTGTACAGGGAAAAATGGCATAAGCAAGAATTGTTAAAATTTACAGTTTCTCTTCTTTTGAATTAACTTTTTCAAAGTATTACGGAATTTTACTAACATCCTCGACATTATTTGACTTAGCAGTTTTAAAGTTTGGCAAACGAAATGCCTTTTTTAAAATATGCTTTTTCCGCCTTATGCAAAATTTTGGTTTCGATGGGACCTTAAAATCCTTTCCGTTTCCGCGTTAGACAGATTCCGCCTTATGCAGCATGAATTAATGTAATTTTCTATGGGTTCGCCGGGACTTGAAGAATTTTCCGCGGTAGACAGATTTCCGACTTACACAGAGTCCGCCTTAGGCAGAATTTACTGTATACCTTTTCTAAAATATGTAAAAATTATCTCTGGAAATGTTGAAAATTTGAATTTTAAATTGAAATAAACCCTCAAAAATGAGTCAAATTAAAAAAATAAATACATCTGCACACCGCGAGTTTCTAATGAATAGCCTTAGAAAAATTGATCATATTCCTCTGTATAGTTTTTGCATTTCTAAAACTTTGTTAATGGAACGATTTTGACCAACTTAAAATTAAATATCTCTTAAAATAATTCTTCGATTTAAAAAATGTCTGCTGCAACGTGTTTATCAAGCATGTCTCTATAATATTACCCATTTACATATTACTTACCCATCAGAGTCTTAAATCTTAAGGCTGCAGTAGTCGGTCTTTTTGCTGCCCATATAAGTTATTTTCTCCTAACTCTTAGCCAGGGCTGCGCGAAGCAGGCACTCGTCCGGGCGTGGAACAAATTTATACTACAAACATAGTTTTTTTTTCTTCCTTTTTTGATAAAACCATTATATATTTACAGATTGGGAACTTTTTTCCCAACAAAAGGACGTTCATTTTTGTGTCAGAGTTATTTCAGTGTCTCTTACCCTACACTTAAATACAAATTTGTGAATACAGACTTCTTTCTCTACAAAATTTCTTTTTAGGTCTTTGTCTTACAAGGAGAGGGCCAACCTTGTTAATCACAAATTTTGATTATTTTAATATATGTTGTAGGGTAGAGACAGAGACCCCTTAGTCTCAGGTTCAACGGATTTTATCCAACGCTCTTTAGTTCTTGAGAAACCGGGGGGGGGGGGTCTAATAGTAGTACACAACTTAAATACTTACTTTGTAACAAAAAGGATAAGTTGGTCGTAGCTCAGTTGGTACGGTGATTGTTGGCTGATCTGCGGGCCCGGGTTCAAGACCCGAGCGCGCTACACTTGTTTTTCTCATTTTTTCTTTTATAAATATACTTGTAATTATAATTTAATAATTTTAATTAAAATTTTTAATATCATACATTAATTATAATATTAACAAACTTAAATTTACCATTTTTTATTTTTAAACTATTATTTCTCATCTTTTAAAGAGTAAAAATAAATTGGCTCTATTATTGAATGATGAAAATTCCAATTTCGTGACAAAACTTGTTGTGGTGCCATCTCGTTATGATAAAATAAAAGAATATTCAAATAAAATAAAAATAAAAGCAAAAAAAAGATAAAGGGGAAAGCAAAATAATTGAAAGTGCAAGCATACGTATTACAAATTAAAAAAACCTTTAATATGCAAAAACTCGGTTGTAATTTAATTCTGATGCTAATTTTTAATATAATTATGCTTGATACTTTAAAAACAGAATAATAGTATTATCTCATTGACTTCCTTTGCGTAAGCAATGCGTAAATGATATTTCTTTAAAATCACGAATTGACACAATTGCTAAATGTCATTGCATCGATAAAGAATATATGAAATACATTTTAAAAGTGATTTTAAAAAAAATTAACAGTTTTTTTATGTTTTATACAACTATTTAGTTAAAAGTAAAATATTAAATAGGTTAAAATTATAATTGATGTACAATATTATAAATTTTAATTTACAATGAGATTGTTAAGTTATATTTACAAATATATTTATAAAACCAAAAATGAGAAGAACGAATGTAGCGCCTCCCGGCATCGAGCCCGGGGATTAGCCGGTACACGCCATACCAACTCAGCTGCGACCAGCCTATCCTTTTAGTTATAAAATAAGTATTTAAGTTGTGTACTACTATTAGACACCCCGGTTTCTCAAGAACTAAGGAGCGTTGGATAAAATCCGTTGAACCTGAGACTAATGGGTCTCCAGGCGCGGATCCACGGGGGGGGGCGATCGGGGCGATCGCCCCCCCCCCCAAAATTATATAAATCCACCGATTATTGCGAATTTCGAAAAATGATCGCTGAAAAAAAATCAATTTCGTCAATCGTTCGCAGGTAAAAGGATCGCAAAAGGAACGCGAATTTCGTCATCGGATCGCGCAAAAACCCCAATTTCGTCAAAGGATCGCGAAAAAACGCGAATTTCGACAAAGGATCGCGAAAAAACGCGAAATTTCGTCAAAGAATCGCGAAAAAACGCGAAATTTCGTCAAAGAAGCGCGAAAAAATGCGAATTTCGTTAAAAAATTGCGTATTTCGTCAAAGGACCACAAAGGAACGCAAATTTCGTCAAAGGATCGCAGATAGAAACGCGAATTTCGTCAAAGGATTAGAGATCTGCACGGGCCGGGCCGGCGGGATGGAGGAGAATTTTCAAACGGGCCGGGCCGGCAGAATTAGGACAATTTTTTCAACGGGCCGGGCCGACAGACAAAATAAACGGGCCGGGCCGGCAAAAAAATTGAACGGGCCTGCAGGGCCAGGCCTTGCCGATAAAAAAAATTAATCGGGCCTATCGGCCCGATATAAGAATTTGAGAGGAGCAGATAAAATACGAGGTCATTTCCAATGAATATTACTTTTTCGAGAAGTATAAATGTGCGTTACGAGCCGATGCGAGTTTAACAACATCAATACAGAAATATAACATGTCCATCGTAGAGATCGGTATCGTACAGTTACATGATGCCTGATCCCGGGTTTAATTTTTTCGGCAGACTTGTGCCGGGACGGAACTGGTCTTAATCTCAGGATGTGTAGGACAGGCATTATGTTTTGTAAAAGTATTAATAGCGATAATGAACTTCTGTTAACAGTATCTTTGGAAATGTACCTTAAGGTGGTTCTCATATTTACTGCTCAAAAATGCGAAACTCTCAGGCACATTTTCTGACTCATTTTTAACTATAAAGGCATAAAATTGACAGGCCTGAGTATTGAAGGCATTTGGGATCGAATAGCGTTTCCATTTTTCATAAATTACGTACAGAGATAACAGAGACTCTTGTCACGTGACTGTACGTTTTCTCCTTTCCTGTGCTATCGCTTCCGGAAATTCGATTCAAAACGCTAACTTTGGCAGTATTTTCTGAAAGATATATTACATTTATCTAAGAAAAAAAACGGCATTTACATGGTTTCTGAATAATACCTACCAATCTCATGCGTTTCCGAAAAGAAATGAATTCATAAATGTATCAAAATGTAGCTCCTTTTGATTTGAGAAAAGCCTTAAAAATGACAGAAATATTTTCACAAATCTACCTTTTATTATAAGCTTCAAAAGTTATCATGTTTTTTAACCCTTTATTCTAAACTACAATAATCTTTTAATGAACCCTTATTTAAATTTTGAAACGTCTGTAGGGACGTTGACTAAAACACTGTAAGTAATCGTTAACGTTTACTATTGTGTGTTTTCTATTTTGCGAACACATAGTAATTTAAAATATACTGTAAAATGTTCCCATAAATATGCATGTAGTATTCATTAAAAGAATCTTAATTGTATGTCGAGAAAAAACGGAATTTTTTGTAGAAATTTAATCGGGCCGGGCCGGGACTGTTTTCACTGATTTTTGTACGGGCCGGGCCGAGAACGGTAAAAATGTAAAGGGCCGGGCCGGGCTCGGGCCGAACTTTCAATTTTTACACCGGGCCGGGTCCGGGCCTGGAAATTCCGGCCCGTGCAGACCTCTACAAAGGATTGCAGAAAAAACGCAAATTTCACCAAAAAATTGAGGAAAAAAACGCTAATTTCGCGAAAGAATCGCGCAGAAACGCTAATTTCGTCAACAGACCTCTGAAAAAATACCAATTTCTTCAAAGAATCGCGAAAAAAATACGCGAATTTCGCCAATTAGAACCGGGAGGAGATTCCCTAAGCGCGCATCCACGGGAGTGGGGGGGGGGGGGGGCGATCGGGGCAAAGAAGGGAAGAACAAATTTACCAAGTCGGTTTTTAAGAAATCAACACACCATAAGCATTTTAGCTTTTAACTGACTACGATTAGGACATAATCCTTTTTTGTTCATTCATCAAATACCCCTTGAAATTTACCAATGTGGGTGGCAATAACAGGACATTTTTTACACATTAGTGGCTTTCTTCAGAAAACATTAAGATTATTGCATTTTTCAAAGGACCTTTTTTTTCTTGTTTCTTTCTTTTTTTGGAAATTGCAATGATTCCCATTCTTTTCTCAAACAATAAAGAACTCCTCAAAAATATCGTTATACAGAAATTAGTGCTGGACAGATAATTACACCTGTTTATTTTTTATTAAATATATTCAAAATTGTTAATTGGTCCTAATCATCCAAGCAACCTCATAGCAAATTGGTATATAGTTTTATATACCTTAGATAAATTTAAATAAAATAAGTGATCGTATTTACCTACATTCTAGTAGAAGAGCAACGCGAAGCATTAATAAAATTAAATTATAATTCGTGTCAAAAAGTAATTATTAAATTTGAATAATTACGAATAAAACTAAGAGTTTGCGTTGTGTATTATTTAGACGAACTCTTCCACATATGAATTAAACTAAAATTTAAGCTGTAAAAAAAAAGAATTGACACACTTTAAATCTTATTAATTAAATAATTACAGAAACCTTTTAAAACTTGATTAAATAATTTATTTACATTGAACAAATCTATTTACAGAAAAACATAATATTAATTCAAAAAATAGAAAGCAACACTTTTGTTTGCTTCTCATTATTTTAAGTATGTTTAATCTTTTTTTTTTAAAAAAAAAGACAATATTTTCACGTACTCTAATTATTATAATTGTTTCTTTTTGCTAAAAGAAATACTCTCTTTCATTTTTAAAATTACCTTAATCTTATTTAATTATTGGTTTGGTCGGATCTCAGATAACTCTCTACCATAAAATATCAGAAAAATATTTTTTTAGATTTTTCATATGAACTTATGTGGTAAAAGAAAATGTGTAAAATAGTACCTTCTTTTAATATACGGGATGGTGGCCTTTATTTGTCAAATTCCGAGTAGTTGCGTTGCTTAGGATCATGGCAATGTGTCATCAGGAACGCATCCTCAATTTGGCTTGTTTAGGATCACTCCGATCTGTACATCAGGAAGACATCCTCAATTTGGCTTGTGTAGGCTCACTCCGATAGGTACCTCAGGAAGACAACCTCAATTAGGCTTGATTAGGCTGGATTAGGCTCGCTCCGCTAGGTCCATCTCGCCTGGGCTTTACTAGGGCTTGCGGGACTCATTGCACGGGCTTTCAGGAGAGCTCTTGCATCCTCTACATCTTTTTTCAGACTATATTTTTTTAAAACTTATTCTTCTTGCACACCAGTTCCTGCAGTGGGTGGAGCTATTTTTGTCTAGTCCACTGTTATTGGATGTGAGAAGATTTTTTATTATACTTCGATAGGCCTATTAGCTAGCAGTCTGCAAATGGCCCCTAACATATACTTTAATATTATTATCTGCCTTAAAGTTTGGGTGGTCTGAAAAGTCATAAATTTATCCCAACACTTTTATTGAGGCCATAAATTGATTCCAACGTTTTTATGATTTTACGACTTCTAATTATACACCACGTTCCATTGGCTTGTCATAAGACGACACCATGGCGTCTGCGTATTGTTGTTGTCTGAGATCCGAACTCCATTCAATATTATACATTCATTTTACAATACAACAATTTTTTTAAAATATATATTTACTATTTAAAATCAACTTAATAATTTTTGTATGAACTTACACTCTTATTTTACTTAAATATATAAACATTATAATTTTACACTCATAATTATATTTTATAAAAATATTTATACAAACAGAAATAACAAATTACGCAATTTTACTTTGGTTTAACCAACATGGTGCGGGAACATATCATAGTTATATGTTGCCCAGCATCTCTCCCGGTCTCGGAAGAAAAAAAAAAATAAAAACTGATTGCTGGTTTTATTTTTTTTATAAAGCTTGAAGGAATGTACGTGTCCATATGACTGTGTATCTACACAGTTTTTGATCGAAGACTGTAAAGTTCAATTATGAATGGTTCTGGTATATTTTATAAGAAGTTCTTCTATTGTTTCATAACAGAAAGTTCAACACATGATAGCATAGTTGTCTGTTGACATTCACCTTTATAGAAGACCTCTGTACTGACAATCAGACGTCTTTCTCGAAGCCTTTTTTCTTTACCACACACATGTTTACTAATTTTGTAACTTTACAGTTTAAGTGCCCAAAATACATTCAAAGCTATAATTTTGTCTGAAATTAATATGCCGAAATAAACCTCATTATAAGAAAAATAATGGCATACGCATTTGACATATTATTTCATCACATACAACCTTATGACACAGTGTTTTATCTAAAACACATTTTATACTGAATAAAAGTAAATACAATGCTTGTAATATGACATGTTATATTTTCACATAATTAATCTGATGTATTCAAATTATAATCAGAAAAAATATTGTATACAAACTTGTTACATTATTTTATTCATTTGTTACTTCAAACATGTATGATCTGTCAAAATGTACAAGCTAATTCATCTCCTTTAATATATCATTACGCAATGCTTTCCAACTTTACCCGATACGAGAGAAAAAAAAAGAAGAAGCAGGAGAGAATAAAACCAGTTTTTTGACCGTCGCCGATCCTCCCGAAAAGTGGGGGGTGGTCAAGCTACTAATCGCTTTCTGCGAGATGATATGTGCTGTGACAAAATTTTACGACTTCCCAAAGGTATGTATTTAAAACCATTTCATGCTTGTAATTACCTTATTAATTAGTATAATTTCTTGATATACTTTCTTCTTAACTCACTGTGCATGCCTGTATGTAATTTTAAACATAATCTATGCATAAACAGTGTATGTATTTGTATCGTATCTAATGTAAACCTTCTGCTTTTTTTTTTTATTTTGCAGGGGAAAAATGGCGATTCTAGCATGTGCATTCTCCTGCCTCATACTGTAACTGAAGCGAGGGTGGCCTTTTTATGCATCCAGGTTTAAATCTAACCCAAATTGCCTTTCAGGATTAAAAAAAAATGCATATAATTTGCTTTAACTGATTACATTGTATATTTTTAGACCTTTCTAACAAACACAAATTTTGATTCATGATATTGTTTACTATTAAAATGTAAACAACACGGAAAAATGACTTCTACGGCCTCTCAAAAATGCAAAATATGCATTACGCTGACCTTAAAAATGCACCTTCATTTAATACTATTAAATAGTGTTGTCAGAAAATGCCATTGACGAAGAAGAGAACAATTTTTTTGTCTTAAATTATTATTTATTTAGCCAAAAATTCTATCTTAAAAGATTGTTGAATTTTCATATTTATTTATTTTTTTACTGAATGAAATAAAAATTTATTTATTCAAAATTTTATTTATCATTAACATTCCGTATGTGAATTCTACTATCTAAAATTTAATGATATGTTTTAAAAATAAAAGATAATAAATTATTATTATTAATCAACATTAATAATTATTATTTAATTATAAAAAAAAATGTACTTAATACACTTGTATAATTTAAAAAAAAAAAAAAAAAAGTAAATGATAATTACTACGTAAAATCGTATGCAGCCCTCTATGAGTACCCGGCCGGACCAAAGAACTTCTGCCAGCAGAAAAAATCTTTGTATACTCACAAACAACCACATCCAATTTTTTTTTATAGATCAAGTTTTTAAAATAATTACTGTACGTACTATAAAAAAATTTAGTAAATAAATTTATTAAGCCATACTACATATTTTAATAAAATTAAGGCCAATATATATAAATATATTTATTTATTTATTTTGTTTTCTTATGTTAAATTGGCCAAATTATATAAAAAAAAAAAAAATTTATGAACTCACACACTCAAATTTATCAATACTATGTATATTTATATGTGTTAAATTTAGAATTGCATTTAATTCTAAGGGAAAGTAAAGAGAAAAAAAAAATGCTTAAATTCTAAACTAACATAAATTTATAAAATATTTCATTTAAAAAAAAATCTAATATCTAGCTGATTTTAGCAAGATGTCATTTAATATTTATATTAAATAATTTTGCTAATACATTTTATTAATTGTTAAATTCGCATATTTTTATATATACAATACAAATATAATAGTCTTACATAAAATTTTACACTACAACAATGTTATTAATTAATTTAACTTGAATTTAAGCCTACTTTAATTCTAATTGAATACCGTTAATAAAAGTAAATTAGCTTATCAAGTTAAATATAATATAAACTATGTTTGTCTAATGTTAATTTTGATGAAAATTCCATAAATTTTAACTGTAAATGCTAATTGCTATACCTTTTGTTATTTATTTTGAAAACAACACGAACTTATATTTTTATTTATTATTTTTTCTTATTAAATCTAGGAAGTAAACACTGAGCTAGACACTCCATAAATGTGTAAAACCTAAAAATCAAAAATTTTCCTCAAGAAAACTCAAAATGCTGCTTTTTTTACAATATAATATTACTAATTTTATTGTTTCTGAGCATAACATCTAGTAATTATACCATACTTAATTTTTTCTTCGATTCCTTTTTCAGCCAAGAATCCTGAAATTTATGCCTAGGTGGACCATATATTGATGTATCTGTGAATTGATAAATTTTCTACAAAAATTTTGTTGGTGTTGGTGCATACCCAGCCGTAGGCCAAAATTGTACCCTATACAGAAAGCCTTTGGTGAGAAAATTTTAATTTTACTTCAATTATTTATTTGTGTATTTTTACTATTATTTTTGTGTGCAATCCTGTTGAAATAACTTGCCTTGTCCATTGTTATACATATATGTGTTTTTTTTAAAAACCAATGTGCTACACCAAAATTCTTTTTTTTAAATTTTTTATAACACTTTTGTTCATAAAACTTATCCCTGCTGTCTAAATTCTAGACTTTAGCATATAAGTTGTACTTGAACTACCGGAATAAATCTTAGCACTTTTTGTATATTTTATTATATTTAGGCTTATAGCTGACCGCTATCCTAATATAGAGTGCACTAATAATTTATTCCTTGTCAACCATATATTTATATAAAAAATATATATATATGAGTATGCTATAAAGCTGTTCTAACTACCCTGAACCTATAGCTTACACCTACTCATTTTAAAGAGTAATTCTGAAATTTTGTCATCTAAATTGTAAGGCTATTAGCAAAGGCTACCCTTATAGAAGACAGAAAAAATTCTCTTTTTTTTTTTTTTTTTTTTTTTTTTTTTGAAAATTACTCCAACATTATGTACTATGAAATTAATTAAGTTTTAATGTTATTTGGCTTTGTTAAGATTTTATATTTTCTAATTCATATTCGAAAAGAAAAAAAAATATATAACTTTTGCCTGGAGCGAAATATTTCACTGCTCCATTGAAGTTTTGTGAAGCACATTACATAATTTTATAAGTATGTTTGCGGGTGCGCCCTGCACATTTGCTCAATATTGTAACCCTGAGACAAATTGGCGTTCCCATGTTCCTATCCTTTCTTATTATTATTATTATTTATACATTATATAAGAAAAAATTATTTTTACAAATGTGTCATCTGTGATGTGAATGCCATTATTTTTCAATGGTAACTGAGATCCAACCACAAGAGAAAAGAGAGAAAAAAAAAACAAAATTGTAATTCCTAAATTTACCTATTATAAATCCCAGAATTATTTTTCTCATTTCCTTTTTTTTTTACTAACATATATTATTCATTTTATTTATATAAAATTATTATATGTGTGTCAGTATTGTTACAATAATAAAATTAATTTTAATAAAATTTTAATCAATTAAACTTACATACCTACGATATCTTTAAAATTGTGACATTAAAATAATACTTAAATTTATTTTCCTTTATTATTATTATTATTATTATTATTTCTAATGACCTCAGATGAACGTTCCTGAGTCATAGCACCATTGTACTTAATGAACGTTCCTGAGTCACGGCGCCATTTGTACTATGAAGGGGGGATGCTGGACAGATAATTACACCTGTTTATTTTTTATTAAATATATTCAAAATTGTTAATTGGTCCTAATCATCCAAGCAACCTCATAGCAAATTGGTATATAGTTTTATATACCTTAGATAAATTTAAATAAAATAAGTGATCGTATTTACCTACATTCTAGTAGAAGAGCAACGCGAAGCATTAATAAAATTAAATTATAATTCGCGTCAAAAAGTAATTATTAAATTTGAATAATTACGAATAAAACTAAGAGTTTGCGTTGTGTATTATTTAGACGAACTCTTCCACATATGAATTAAACTAAAATTTAAGCTGTAAAAAAAAAGAATTGACACACTTTAAATCTTATTAATTAAATAATTACAGAAACCTTTTAAAACTTGATTAAATAATTTATTTACATTGAACAAATCTATTTACAGAAAAACATAATATTAATTCAAAAAATAGAAAGCAACACTTTTGTTTGCTTCTCATTATTTTAAGTATGTTTAATCTTTTTTTTTTTAAAAAAAAGACAATATTTTCACGTACTCTAATTATTATAATTGTTTCTTTTTGCTAAAAGAAATACTCTCTTTCATTTTTAAAATTACCTTAATCTTATTTAATTATTGGTTTGGTCGGATCTCAGATAACTCTCTACCATAAAATATCAGAAAAATATTTTTTTAGATTTTTCATATGAACTTATGTGGTAAAAGAAAATGTGTAAAATAGTACCTTCTTTTAATATACGGGATGGTGGCCTTTATTTGTCAAATTCCGAGTAGTTGCGTTGCTTAGGATCATGGCAATGTGTCATCAGGAACGCATCCTCAATTTGGCTTGTTTAGGATCACTCCGATCTGTACATCAGGAAGACATCCTCAATTTGGCTTGTGTAGGCTCACTCCGATAGGTACCTCAGGAAGACAACCTCAATTAGGCTTGATTAGGCTGGATTAGGCTCGCTCCGCTAGGTCCATCTCGCCTGGGCTTTACTAGGGCTTGCGGGACTCATTGCACGGGCTTTCAGGAGAGCTCTTGCATCCTCTACATCTTTTTTCAGACTATATTTTTTTAAAACTTATTCTTCTTGCACACCAGTTCCTGCAGTGGGTGGAGCTATTTTTGTCTAGTCCACTGTTATTGGATGTGAGAAGATTTTTTATTATACTTCGATAGGCCTATTAGCTAGCAGTCTGCAAATGGCCCCTAACATATACTTTAATATTATTATCTGCCTTAAAGTTTGGGTGGTCTGAAAAGTCATAAATTTATCCCAACACTTTTATTGAGGCCATAAATTGATTCCAACGTTTTTATGATTTTACGACTTCTAATTATACACCACGTTCCATTGGCTTGTCATAAGACGACACCATGGCGTCTGCGTATTGTTGTTGTCTGAGATCCGAACTCCATTCAATATTATACATTCATTTTACAATACAACAATTTTTTTAAAATATATATTTACTATTTAAAATCAACTTAATAATTTTTGTATGAACTTACACTCTTATTTTACTTAAATATATAAACATTATAATTTTACACTCATAATTATATTTTATAAAAATATTTATACAAACAGAAATAACAAATTACGCAATTTTACTTTGGTTTAACCAACATGGTGCGGGAACATATCATAGTTATATGTTGCCCAGCAATTAGAATTGCAGCTTCTTTGAAAGAAGGAAAAGTTTCAACACCTTAAAGGGATCCGCATAACGTTGTCAATTTCTGTTATAGAGATTCAACAAAAGGTACACGAAGTGGCATCATCCCCCACCTCAACCCATAGTGTCAAAAATTATGGCGCCATATGCCTTTTGACAAAACATAATCCTATTTTGTTCACTAATTGCCGAAACCTCAGTGAGGTTTACCATTGACACCCGGAAAGTGTTTGGTTTCGTTTGCTTGTATGTCTATTCCGCGAAAACTGCCGTTAAAAGCGTTGGATTTATATCTTGGGGGGGGGGGGGGGCGAGCGCCCCGATAGAAACCCTCATAGATGCGCGCCTAGGAGAATCTCCCCCTGGTGCTAATTGTGCGTTTTTTCCGCTGCCCTTTGCGAAATTCGCGCATTTTTTCGCAATTCTTTGACGAAATTCGCATTTTTCCGAGATGTTGACGAAATTCGCATTTTTGCGCTCTTTTCCGCGAAATTAGCGTTCTTTCCTTAATTATTTGGCGAAATTCGCGTTTTTTAGATCCTTTGGCAAAATTCGCGTTTTTTTCTGAGATTCTTTGACGAAATTCGCGTTTTTTCTGCAATCCTTCGACGAAATCCGCGTTTTTCTACTATCCTTTGACGAAATTCGCGTTTTTTTAGTGATCCTTTGACGAAATTCGCATATTTTTTTTCGCGATTCTTTGACGAAATTAGCATTTTTTCCGAGATCTGTTGACGAAATTCGTATTTTTTGCGCGATTATTTCTCGAAATTAGCGTTTTTTGTGTAATTGTTTGGCGAAATTCGCGTTTTTTTGCGATCCTTTGGCGAAATTCACGTTTTTTCTGCTATCCATTGACTAAATTCACGTTTTTTTCTGCGATCCTTTGACGAAATTCGCGGTTTTTTTTGTGGTCCTTTGACGAAATTCGCGTTTTTTCGTGGTCCTTTGACGAATTTCTCGTTTTTTTCCGTTGTCCTTTGACGAAATTCGCTTTTTTGCGCGATCCTTTGACGAAATTCGCGCTTTTTGCTCGCTTCTTTGACGAAATTCGCGTTTTTTGAGCGATTTTTGCGCGATTTTTTGACCTGCGAACGATTGACAAAAATTATTATTTTCGGCGAGCATTTGTCGAAATTTGCGATAATGGGTGAAATTATATTTTTTGATCCAAGAGGTGTATGGCGATCAGGGCGATCTCCTCCCTTACTTGGATCCGCGCCAGTGAAGAGGTATACACACCCCTTAGATGACATTTTTGACTTTCAAGGATGTTAAGGCCCCTTCAGATTTCTGAAGGGGATCCTTTTTCAGAGATTATCCTCTTTCAGAAATCTGATGTTAAAAAATGGATGTGATAATTATGTTTTTCAGCTTTCTATAATTGGTTCTTATGTATTTTTTAGTGCTGAATCCCAAAATGACCTTCATTTTTTACCACAGCATAACGTCAGTTTTTTTCACAAATCGCAAATTTTTAAGAAGTCGAAATATTGCGAAAATCTGCTACTATAAAATAGACGTAACTTTTTTTCATAATAATTCATTCATTTTTTTTTTTTTTTTTTTTTTTTTTTTTTTTTTTTTTTTTTTTTTGCTGATACATGGATTTTTATAGTTAAACATGTAAAATATTGTGTATTTAAAATCTTAATAATTTTATTCCAAGCGTGGAAGTTTCTTTGAACCGCTCATGCTCTGCTTCCCGCTTTTCTTTTAATCCTCTCTATGGGGTTCATCTCGGTATTCTCTTTTACTTTGGCGGCTGATAAGGCTGGAAAATTTGTCGCAGATGCATTTAAAACATTTACTTTCTTTTTTTAAGGCTTTGGCAAATTGCTTTGTGAGATTTTCGCTATTTTTTACTTTTTAACTTTGAATCTTACGATTTGCGAAAATCGTGACTTGATGGTTAAAAATGAAGGTCATTTTCGGATTCAGTGCTAAAAAATACGCCAAAATCAATTATCAAAAGTTAAAAAACACAATCATGGCAGGCTTGTGTTATTAATGTTGTTCACTATAACTAAAAGAACAAAAAATAAGATAAATAATTACCATAGTACAAGAGTAAAAAGAAAAAGAAAAAATAAGACATTTAATAAATAAATTCTGTTATAACGTTTTTAATTTTATGACCTAAAAAGTAACAATAAACCATATTTTGAGGAGAGGGCGGGATTATATAAAAAGCGTGTTGGATAACCGAGTGTTTCGGTTAATCGGATGTCGGATAATCGAGAGTCTAATATTTTCAAATCGCATTAAATATTTCATATTCATTTAATAATTAACTGCACGGAATCATTTGAGCAACAGAAGTTATGACTACGTTGATTATATGTCACTCGGTATCGCCCCCCCCCAAAACGATTCTCTGGATCCGCCCCTGTGGGTCTCTACCCTACAACCTATATTAAAATAATCAAAATCTGTGATTAACAAGGTTGGCCCTCTCCTTATTAGTCTCTTTCGTTAACATACTAAGGTCGTTAATCTTCGTTAAGGTAAGTCTTGTAATCGTTTTGAAAATCGAAAAATTGTTTTTGAGGGATTTACACGTTTCAGACACTGGAGATTCCGAAAAACATATTTTTGGAAAAAAAAATGAACCGTCCGTCTGTGTGTGTGTCTGTAAACACACTATCTCCCGAACAAATTGAGATACAGACTTGAAATTTGATGTGTACTTAGTATGTAATAATGGAAAGAAGCTTAATGAATATCAGTAACTTCGATTATCCGGAACTATTTTTTTCGGACTCTCGAAATATTCGCTCTGATAAAAGTTATACAAAAATTTTTCGAAATTGTTTATTTGAAGGATTGAATATAAAAGACAATAAAAAATCATAAATTTTGCATAAAAAAGGAAGTCGATCGGATAATTAGTTGCCGAGATATTTGTAATCATATTTTTCACACTCTTCGATTTTTCATGACCCTGTATTTCATTCAAATTTCAATTCAAAGATATATTTTAATTGGAAATGAGACGCTTAATCCGACGCAGTAAACAGTTAGTGAATATGATTATCATTTTTAGAGTTATAAGGATGCTTCTTTTACGCTATTCAGTACTACTCGATTATCCCTTAGACCAAAAAACTATCGCCAAACTATATGATTAAATGCCAACAATGGCTTATCGTAATTGTCACATTCACTTGACATTAAACATGTTACATGTGTTTGTTGCGTCATCAAGTGATTTTTAATTCGACGTTTTATTTATATTTTTATAATCTTTTACTAATTTATTTGTTCTTTCGTTATTTAAAATGCCAATCTAAAATGCCAATTTAAAATGCCAATCTAAATTGCCGCCAAGTTTGTCGCCAACTTGGCGATATATCGCCAAATTTGGCAACCAAAACTAGTCGTCAAAAGTGACACGTCTTTGCGATATATCGCCAAATTTAGCAACCAAAATTAGTGGCCAAGAGTGACTCCAACTTGGCGATATCTGTAAAACTTCTCCAAATTTCCATAGACTTCCATTGTAAACAATAGGGTTTACTTGCTTATAGAAAATCAACAAATTGAGACATTTTAAGACAACAAAAACTAATATTAGCTTAAGGGATTATATTAATTATATTTAAGGGAGTCCAAGTAAATTAAATTATGAATAAAAGTAACATGATACAATGCTTAGCATGCTTTTCCAAACATAAGTTTTAATGGAGACCAAACTGGTCACCAAGAGCGGCTAGTTTGTATAATTTTGCGAGTAGTTTGGCGATTTATATCTTTTATCCAAAATTGGTCAACGGAATAATCAAGTAGTACCATCAATTTTGCAATGCATTTTATAAATAGTTTACGCATGTTTTATTTCCATATTTTACATTATGCATATCCATGATGGGTAAGTTTTACGGTGGCTTCCCAACGACTAGTTTTTGTATGCAGTAGTTTTCTTAATATTAGCGAAGCCCCTGGTCACAAAAAATTCATTGACAACGACGTTGGCAGCGTTAGTTAATTTTTTTTAGAAAAGAGATCCCGCCTAAAAATTAATTTTCATGAAATATACTATTAATTATAAGATTATTGAAAAGAATGTACTATTGCATTGTATTATTTTAGGATTGTTTTTCTTTCTTCTTTTTGTTGCATATAATGATTACAGAGAGATAGTTAACTTACTTTTGTGAAGGAAATGTGTTATAAATTCGATAAACAAATCATAATCGTGAAAAAAGTAATTCATCACAAAATAATTAATCGCCCTATTTCATCACCAAATTATCGCAAAGAGATGTGAGAAGTTCAGTCGTGGAAAAAAAAAAAAGTAAACACCCCTCACTAACTCTGCAAATATTTGTCGTAGAATAAAGTTACTAGTACCACACGATTGGTATTAAAGTCTACTTTTAAATTATGTATATGAAATTTGCTTAGGGGGCCATCGACACATTAAAACGAACCATAACTTTGTTTTTCTTCAGTAGCAGTGCACAATTCTGACAGCATAAATGAACTCTACCCTCTTCAATTAGCCTAAAACAAATTTTCATGCAATTCGTACGATAAGTCTCTGATAAATTAATTATTTTAAAACGAGCGCATTTTAGGGTCTGTATCCAGATTGGAGTTCGGTACTCGATTGTTGACCGAGAGACCGAGTTAGCCGAGTTGATTTTTGAGCGAGTTAATTTTCTTGATCAAGGCAATTTAAGCACCACTCAAGCAGTCATTGAAGACTGCTAGATTACAGGATAGCATAAGAAATTTCAAAATATCTAGTCACTTTTATCATAGATAGAAGTTAATCTCTAAAGACTTAAACCATCATTTTTCCGTTTTTTAAGCATAATTTGAAAACTACTTGGAAGAAAAATGTGAAAATTTGGAATTCCATAAAGCCGGACTTCCCAGGTAGCACAAATATATCGGGCAATATCAAAATGAGATATTGGCCGATATCAAAATGTAAGATTGGCCAAAATTAAATGATCCCCCTAAAAAGATATTCCACGAATATTATTTTTTGATATTTCACAATGTTGGCCAATATTTCCAAACATCGCTGAATATCAGTTCGTGACATTAAGCGATATCTTTTTATGTCATTTCTGAATATCATTATTTGATATTGAGTGATATATTTTTCCAATATTCCAGATTAACACTTTTAAATATTAAATTATAACTTTTACACATTAACTTCTTTTTTAAACCCCAACAACTGCGATTTGCAAATGTGGTGAACATATACTTCTGACTGAGCTAGAAATTGATGCTTTATCCCTTCACGTTCGCTTAATATTTGGAAAAACCATCAAAAAGTACCTATTTATTTTATTACAGAAATTGAATATTTATAAGATTTCTAAATAAAATATGCAACTAGTTTTTTTTAAAGCGAAAAATAAAGATTTTATAGAACAAATGCAAATTTGTAGAAAAGCCATCATGCGAGAATTCTGTGTCTTAATGTTTGTTTTACACCATACAAATTAATGCGAATAAAACCTTTATTTTTCACATCTTAGATCTTTATTTATCATCATCACACAAATTTTTACAAATAACAATTGAAGTAATATATATACAGTAGAACCTCTTTTATCTGAAATTCTTTTAACCGAAACTCTCGATTAACCGAAATCGATTTATAAAGCTTTTCTTTTCTTTTCTTTTCTTTTTTTTTTTTTTACTATCACATTCCTTGTGTGCAAATGATCCTTTCCGAACCAGGAGTACAGATAAATATTTTGGATCCCTTTTCTTAGAATTTCTTTCAATTTAACTTGAGATTTTTACTAGAGTAAAAATTTTCATTTTTTATCATGCGTACACAAAAAAAACCTCATTGCTTTCTTAAGTATAGAAGATTTATTTACTTTCTTAAGTGTAGAAGAAAAAAATTCGAATCATAAATCGAGTAAAATCGGGTGTGAGTATTACAAAAAAGCTCAAGAATACGGCACTGGTAATGTTATGAAGAGAGATGTCGCAAAAATAAAAAGTTTTATGCCTAAAACTGTGATACTGGTGAAGCAATAGTATTAAAAAACCTCGTGATAGAGCTGCAAAGCAAAAGCAATCGAAACTGTAACAAACAAAACTTTGTTTCAAACTCTTTTTAAATATGTAAAAGGTACTTAATTTCAAAATGAAAATTCAGTCTTGCTTTTATTTTGTTATTGATTTATTTCTATTAAGTACTTGTTACCATAATAAGAAATAACACATATATTTTCCGTTAGTCTTAAAATTGAACCATTCTCGATTATCCGAAAATTTCGATTTTCCGAAAGAGTGTCGGTCCCAATTACTTCGGAAAATCGAGGTTCTACTGTACATTAAATTTTAATTATTAATAAATTTTTTGAGTGTCACATATTTCGAAACATGCAATAGAAATCCCAGCATTACAATCAGCGTCAAACACGAAGCGGTACTATTCAAAGACTGCACACGGAAATGCCAGTTAAATTTTTCTGGTTTCAGAAGTCTTTTACAGCAATTAAAACTCCAGACCGGAAATAGGACGGGCATGGGAACTAACGAAAGACACCACAGCCCACAGATTATTATCTTATTCTTCTAATTGAGTTTCCAATTGTCTGTGCCACAGCCCGTGATATTAACGGGAGGGAGGATTAAGGGGTTAAGATTAGAGTTGGCCGAAGAGTCGAAGAGTCGACTCAAAATCTCGACTCCTTCCAAGAGAGTCGAACTGTCGACTACTTGCAAGTGGACTGCCTCGACTCAAAAGAGTCGAACTTTCATTTCCACTCAGTTTGGGATTAGGAGTCGAAGAATCGAAGTCGACTCACTCAAAGAGTGGTTGGACGAGTTTAACACAGTGTCGGACTTGGAGAGTCGAGAGTCGAAGAGTGGATTTTCGATTCTTCGACTCAGTATCGGATTTCAACTCTTCGAATCCGGGCTGGGTTGTTTAGGGAGAACGGAGCTCTTGGTTTATGTATTGGCGGTTTTGGGAAAGGAGAAAGCCGTGTAGATGTATGTTTAGGAAGATGGCGGTATGAATGAAAGGAGAGGGAGGGTCTGAGACAAGGGGGCGGGCAGCATGATATTTCGTTAAAGGTTATTTGAATTTGCGATATGCTTAGGGAAAAGAAGATTTTAAAAAAGCAGATGTTACCTTTGTATTTTTTGACAAAAGTAAAAAAAAAAAAAAAAAAAAGAGAGAAGTAGGACTAGTTAGGGGAATATTTTCAACTGTTTTAATATCATGCAATATTAAAAAAATCTTTGAAGAAAGAGAAATAAAATTCTACTTTAGTAGCAGGTTGTTTAAAATATACTAAGTTACTGAATATATTTTATAATAGATGTATTTTAAATATAAGTTAATATCCTTTATTTGTTTGCGTATATAACGTTATTTTAATTCCGTTTTATAAATAAAAATGTTCGCAGGTAATATTAAATGGATATAATTTACATATATTTTTTAAAAGTTTAGCCAAACGTTTTTTTTTAGCGTTCCTTATTTAAACCAAGATATGGAAGATATTTTCGGAATCCTGTCACTTCCACGCCCCCCCCCCCCCTACTTTTTTTTTTCGTAAACAGCAAGGCTGTGTGTCTCTCTCTACGGCTATACCTGAGTATATAATCACGGTTTAAAAAATAAAATTTTAAAAGGGAGTAAATCAAAAACTATAAACATGAGAAAAACAGAACTTTTTAAAACTTACTCCCAGCCCCCTCCCGGTGGGCGGGGGACTAATTATTGAATTATTTTTTGTTAGGAAACGCGTAAAATTGACAAGTGTTCTTATTCAGGAACTAAGTAATCGAATGGCGTTTTCCTTTTTGTTTGCCGAAATATCCTTCAAAAAATACTGTCAAAATTCAAGTTTTTAAACGAAGTTCGGGACATGGTAGCACGAGGAAAAGAGAAAAACTTGTCGTTACGTGACAATAATCGCATTTTTCTTGATAAGCAATTTATTTATGTAAAAAGGTGGAAAACGCTATTTGATTCCAAATCGCCACAATAGTCAGGCCTGTCAATTTTATAAATTTGGTAGTTAAAAATACTGCCGCTGAGCTCCGCAAAGTAAAGTTTGTGTGTAACGTAAAAATGCGATTTTCTTCAAAACTATGTGACCGAA
The DNA here is from genome assembly GCA_963932465.1 of Maratus speciosus. NCBI lineage: Eukaryota > Metazoa > Arthropoda > Arachnida > Araneae > Salticidae > Maratus > Maratus speciosus. Next base: position 288,601,397 of record OZ010794.1, read on the forward strand.
GATAATCGCTATAATTTTCCCGCAAAGTTTGAATAAATTACTATTGCCCCTAGTTTTTTTTTTCCCATCATTTTAGTTTTAGTAGTTTCGGAAAAAGGCTGAAGGGGGGGGGGGGGACATATTTTTGTATCAGATTTTTTACACTATCTAAAATTAGAACAAATATATTTTTGGTTTCGGTGTTACGAGGTCTTTCCAACAATACCCAAACGAAACACATACACACACGCATTTAAAAAAAAAAAAAAATCAAGTAACTAAATTAGTTCCTTTTTTTTTCGAAAAATATTTATGAATAGCTTTTAATCTATAAATTTGTTAACACGATCAACTTATAATAGCTCCGTTTTCACTTTTTAAGGAGGTCCGGGACACATTTTAAAATAATTTTTACTTATTGATTTAAAAATCTGATTTTTTTTTTTTTTTTTTTTTTTTTTTTTTATGATTAACTATAGCATTTTAAACAAAATCGTATGATAAAACTTCCCATATTTTTTATTATTATTATTATTTAAAATTTATTAAAAAAGTGGGGTAATAAGCAATTTCGTCTTAGGCGATTTTTATTGTGTATTAGCTATCAGATTCTTAAGCCTCCAAAACATATAATATGGATTAACGATATTAATGTTAACTGAATCATTTACATACAGATAGAGATTCATTAAAAAAAAATAAATATCACCGTACACAATGTTTGTTTAAAAATGAAGATTATAAAAATGAAAAGAAAAAAGGATAAAATAAATATTTTTAGTCAGAACTCCTCCTACGAAACAATTTTTAATCCTATCCGACATAAAAATCCATGTTTTCTATGTTTTAGTACCTAGATTTTAGCTTCTTTTTTTTTGGAGGGGGGGCGGTCGGGCCAAGACGGGATCGGCCCGAACTTTTAAGTTTTCTACCGGGGCGGCCCAGTAATTTTTTTTTGTACGGAATGAACTTTTAGATTTTATACCGAGGCGGGTATTTGATTATTTTTCTACGGGCCGGGCCAAACATTTTTTTATGAGCAAGCCGAACTTTTTTTCCGTGGGCGGGACTAGACAGGACCTGGAAATTTCGGCCAATAGAGACATCTAGTGTGGCTGTTTCCAGTTACCATCCAACAAAGTTTAATATAAAAAAAATTCTTCTATATAAAATCAAAACCAAAATAATTCAAGCTTACGCTCAAATATTTTCTCCTGCGCAATAAATTTGATACAAAAAGTGGAATTGCGTCATCTTTACAACCAACCAATCCTACTTCGGCAAGTGAGTCGAGGGTCGAGCCAGTATGTCGACTCAGCAAAGTAAGTCGAAATCCCCATCCCTAGTTAAGATATAAATAGACAAACCTATTAAAATTCTAATAATAAGAAACTTTCAATGGAAAGTGGTAGGAATACATTTTTCTGTTAATGACGAAAAAAATGTCTGACAAAATTATAATTTAATTATCTCATACTTTTTCAATCACAACCGACTTTTTTTTTTTTACATTCTTTTAACATATATTTATTTAAATATCACTTTTTATTATTAAGTTTGTTAGAAATTTAAAAAGAAATTATGCTGAAAACTAATGACCTACATTTGAAACTAAACTTGTATTCTTTCTATAATAAAAATTTAAATTATTTTAACAGTCTAAAATTCGAGAGCATTTTAAAAAGATAAACATGGTATCCGTTAAAAAATACATAAATTGATCTTTTTTTTATGGAAAAACAGTATGCAATAAAAAAAAAGCATCTTTCGTTTTTTATAAAACTAACAATTGTTATATTTTAACATCGTTATAGGCACTACATTATTACTTTAAATACAAATAATTCTAGAGCAATAATTACAGATTTCCTTATTAAGTTTTTATTAGCACTATCAATAGATTTTAATATGAAATGCTTTTCTTGAGAATTTTTTTTATTTTGCAATCTCTATAAATTTCTATATAAATTGTACTACAGAAAATTTTCCATACTAATCTCAATAAATTTCTATGTTTTATTTATTTTTTTTTTCAAATATATATATACATATAAATAACTATAGATTTTTAAAGAAAATTTTTATATAATGCAAATTTCATGGCCAACAAAAACTATAAAAATGGGCGGTCCTTCAGAACTTTCTATTCACTTTGGTCAAGATTACAAACTTCGTCAGATATGGTAAATGTCGACAGATATCTTGAAATGTCTGAAAAATGATATTGTTTTTACGAATGTCGACAGATATCTCTGAATGTTGGAATACTAATATCATTCTTACGACATTGGCCAATGTAAATAAAATATCAAAAATAAGGCATTAAAAATACAAGTTTTCTAAAAATAGTAAAATTTTTAAATTTTATTGTTTAGAATACTATTTACGTATTATAATGTTATAAATAATGCAAAAAATTCGTTTGGATGCTTTCTTTTAAAAACTAATATTAAGTTACATCTGTGAATATCGGCAGATATTGTAAATTTGACGTCTGACATTCAGTGACTTTCGAGATATTGATTGGGACATTGGCCGATATTTGTGTGCTACCTGGGTTAATAAATCTAAATCCATCAAAAAAAATTGTAGGTTGCAATACATAATTTTTCCGAATATTAATTTCGTAATTCATATCATAAAATTATAAAAATTGCAAATTCAACGTATTTTAGTATTATTGCTTCACAAAAAAAATTAGCACATTAGGAGTATAATTTCAGGAGATATTAATGAAAATATGAAAATGTAATTTAATATTAGAAGCACTAACTTTGGGTATTCCCATTGAAAAAAAAATTAAGTTTGGGTTCGTTTTAATATGTAGATGGCGCCCTAAGCAAATTTTATATACGTCATTTAAAGTAGACTTTATTTCCAATCGTTCGGTATCAGTAACTTTCTTCTACGATAATTTGTTGAGGAGTTAGTAAGGGGTGTTTACTTTTATTTTCCAAAACTGTACTATTCGACTAAGAATTGTGTAACATATCGAATATTAATGCTATTTTTGAAATAGAAATTGTTTTATTTACTTATTAATTTCAAATTATAAGCCAAACCTCTGACACATTATTTGAGTGCCTTGTATAAAAGCATTGTAGAAAATTGTATAATTTATGCACTGTTTCTTAAACTTTTATAGAGTTATAAAAGCAAACACGTTATTCTATCTATAAATTTCAAAAATAAAATTAAATCGCACAAGGAAAATATCTGATAAAACTGATACAGAAGTACCCTTTTAGTTAATCTGAAAATTTTAATTGCATGCATTATTGATCATTTTAATATAAAAATGCTTTTTGATGTTATTAGCGGGCAACCAAACAATATATATTACATATTAAAAATCTACTAGAATTTTAAAAAAAGAAAAGTTTTTCATGCACTTTCAGTAACCCAGGATGGATAAAATAAAAATACAAATTATTTCGAAATATATTTGTCGATATCGCTCTTACAGTTGAAAATAATTTCAATTAATTTAGTAACAAACACGACTAGCGTCTCGGTGTAGCTCTGCTCCCTGTGGAGTTCGTAGTGACTGGATTCAACTAAGTCCAATCGAAGCTAGATTTGGCGAAATATTACTAGTAGTTTGGCGAAGCATATAAACAAATTATTGAATTAGGGTTGTATTTTAATAAATAATGTCAGCTTCATTGCTTATTTATTTTTCTGGGGTGCAGTAAACAATTTTTTTAATTTATTTAAAAAGTGTAAAAATCGCCATCGCCTTCATAGCCATTTGAAAAGAGTAAAAATTGATAATAAATCCTTTAAGCATAATTATTAATCCTTTGTATAAATAATAACTATTAATAATTATGCATAATCAAATATACATTAATTATACATATTAATTAATGCAATAATAGTAATATTAATAAATTATAATGATATTATATTAATTACTTATGTTACTATTATCTATTAATAATAATAATATTATTATTATACTATACTATACTATACTATAATATAATATTATATTATTAATATTATAATAATATGGAACTACATTATTAGTAATAAATATATTAATAATATATTTATTAATATATTATTATTATTATATTATTAATTTTATAATTATTTTATATTTATTATTGGATATTATATTTTTATTATATATTGTTATATATTATTATTATATAATGTATGTATAATATAATATAATAAATATTATAATATAAAATATATATTTTATATAATAAAAAATATATATTATATATAGAAATCGACCGAAAATTCGGTTTCGTTTCCGGGTCAAAATCTAAGTGCCGAAAATTCGTTTTCGGCAAAAATGTTGTTGAAAAATCGGCCGGACGAAAACCATCTGTAATCCAAAAATCACATTTCTTCCTTCGGGAATTTCGCAACATTACTCATTGATTTGAGATGTATCAGCTCAAATGAGACACTATTTATTCATTGCAATGAACTTCACTGTTTATAATTAGCAGTCATGACTGACTCGAAAAGTGAGTGCAAATTATAAAGCAAGACACGCATATATGACTAAACCTTGAAGACGCTTTTCACGTGCTCATTAAAAGCTGCAGACTTAATAGTAATAGCAAATTCTTAGTTTGAAACTGCAGAAATGTTTCGAATACACTTTGAGAAAGCTCTAGTATAACAGATTATCATTTACAAAAATCGTTATAAAAGATAAATCAAGATATGTATACCTAAAATATTTTTAATTTGATGAAATTCATATACAGTAGAACCTCTTTTATCCGAAACTCTTTTAACCGAAACTCTCTGTTAAACGAAATCCAATGTTAAAGTTTTTTTTTTTAAACTAACACATTTCTTGTGTGCAAAATCCATTTTGAAAGCTTTTTTTTTTTCCTTTTAACTATTATATTCCTTGTGTGCAAGCGGAACTTTCCGAACTACGAGTGCATATAAATATTTTTGATCCCCTGTCTTAGAATTCCTTTGAATTTAACTTGAGTTCCTGTAAGCTGCGGAATAGAACTAACAAATTAGCACATCTGAAGCTTTTCAATGTTTTACAAAAGGTTTGGCATGGCTGGAGCAGCAGAAAGACTGTAATACTGGTAAACTGATAATATTAAAAAACTTTGTTATAGAGCTTCAAAGCAAAGACATTCGACACTGCGACAAACAAAACATTGTTTCAAACCCTTGTGAAATATGTAAAAGATACTTTATTTCAAAATTAAAATTCAAGTAATTTATTCTTGTTTCTATTTTTTTTATTTTTATTAAGCACTTGTTACCATGATAAGAAATAGCGCATATATTTCTCCTTAGTCTTAAAATGGAAGCATTCTCGATTATCCGAAAATTTCGATTTTCCGAAAGAGGGTCGGTCCCAATTATTTCGGATAATCGAGGTTCTACTGTAATTAGATAATCCTTCTGTGTCGTTGATGACTTAATTACAATTTTATATGAAAATAAAAAGTTTTGGTTAGAGGCTCAGAGAGCTAACTTGGGCCATGCGTGTTATTAGACGTGTAATTAATTAATAATTATGTATATTTATGTATATATTAATTTCTTATTTTTTTACATTTTCGGTTTCGTTTTCGTTTTCGGAAGAAAATAGTAGGATTACTGAACTTCGGTTTCGGTTTCAGTCTGAAGAACCTGTTTCGGTCGATCCTTAATTATATATGTATTGTTGTATATATATTATATTATATATATATATAAAATAAAATAAAATTATATATTATTATATTAAATTTATTATATAATAAATGTATTATAATAATAATAATATATATGCTATTAATATATTATTAATATTAATAGTATTATTATTAGTATGATAATATTATTAATATATATTAATTAATATAATGTTAATAATAGTTTTATGCAATATATCAATTATGAATTAATAATTATGATTTATCATTTAAGCATAATAAATCATTTAAAATGTGACCATGTAAAAATTGCCATCATAGCCATTTGAAAAGCGTAAAAGGTGCTATCGTCGATCAAAACATACAATCTAAAGATCCTTTTCCCTTGCCTTTTCCATCACCAGCCCGAGCGCTTCGTCTTAAACCACTTAAACACATCTTAAATGCAGCAACCTCAAATAACTAGCGCCAATTCCACAGCCAAGAGGTAGGAGAAAAATCTCCATAGGGAGCGGAGCTACACCGAGACGCTAGTACAAACAAGGTCAATAGTTAAAATTAAAACTATTTTATGCATAGACAAGTCTACTTTTAGATTCAGTTCAGTCACAAAACTTGGACCTTAGCCTCTTACGCTCGTATTCATGAATAACTTCGACCGATTGTTAAACCGCGTGTTCAGTAACCCCATGTTGGTATTTTCAACTGGGAGTTGAAAACTCGTATTCACCGTTTACTTCGGATGGAAAGTTACCCAACTCGGGGTTTCTCGACCTAGGTTGAACGAAATGTGTTTATTGGTTAAAAAATTCACACGCCTTGTTCGGTTTCGCGTCGAGACTTCGTTTGTTTATGTTTTGAAAGAAAAACTCCGATTAAAAAAAAAAAAAGAAAGAAAGAAAGAAAGAAATGAACGATTCAATGTAGTTTTTTTTTTTTTTTTTTTTTTTTTAATTCTTCACAAAATGTATGGACAAAATAAAAACCTGTAATCACTAAATATGGATCAATTTAATTTAATTTCTTGAAAGTTTTAATATTTTTTAAACAATTATTTTTTTTAAATTTATTAATGAGTTAGGTTAATGATATGAAAACGTGTCAACTGCTAAAATAAATGTTAAAAGGTTCTTTTTCAAAATAAATTTTCGCATAGTTGCTAAAAAATGGAACTTGATTTGGGCCAAAACTAATGAAACTTGATTTGAATAAAAACTAAAATTTTATTTCAACAGCAATTATGATGATTTCTATTATTAATAGCTCTAGTTAGCAATTAAACAATTTCTGATAATGAAAATATTAAAATGGAGAAAAAGGGAAAAAAATTAAGAAAGTAGTCTGTTGTACTTTATATATACAATTTCTTTTATTAGTATAGATGGTATCCCAGATGTATTAATTTTATTGTTTGAATTTTCAGCAAGCTAATTAAAATGTTTAATTCTAATTAAATTAGATAGTAATTAATATTCCAGGTTGACAGGAAAAAGTAGTGAAATAATATTAACAGAACTGCAGAAAACGCGGAACAGGTGATCCTAGCGGTGCCCTGGCACCAGGTACCAAGCCGCAGAGGCGCTCCATAGGCGCATATATTTATCACTTCCGAGCGATTGATAAACATTTTTCATTTAACTAGTCGCTAAATAAAACTCTATACTTCCTTTAAGTTTAAACTGTATGCAGTGGAGATATATTATAAGATATTATTTTAAGGAACACAAATATTTTAAACTTTTTAAGACTACTAGTGTATAGTGTATGAATTTCCATTCAACACATATAATCGAATGATGCCTTTCCTAAATCATGATAAATGTATTCTGAATACTATCTGGACAAATAAATGTGAAATATTACAGAAAGTTGAATTTTTATCGACCAGCTTTTAGGACCTATCCCCACCTCTTTCCCTCCAGCCATTTGTATGAGAATTTTTCTATTATCACACTTACAAGATAAAGCTATTCACTTGATTATCTTTGACTATTTTTTGGTAAATTAGCCTAATAATTACGAAATATTATTACATGCACGAAGACACTTGTTTTTGGTTGCAGTGTTGCATTTGAAAAAATGTATTTATTTAGAAAATGTTATTTTATTTTCTATATTTTTTCCAGCTTCTTAATTTCATATTTTAACTCATTTAGATATCACATCATTATATGTAATAATAATCTCATTTAGAATAGAAATTAAAAGTGGGATTTTTTTTTTTTATGACTGATTAATGATAGATTTCTAGACTAAATAGGCAGAATAATGATAGTTTGTAATCTAACAAAACAACTCAAATTAATTATTAATAATTTCATATAATTTTACATTATCTAATAAATAAAATAGCTGTCTGTTGTTTGTGAATCAGTGGAAAAAAACAAGTTCCCATTTGTACCACCCTACCCATTCCCTCTATTTTTTTTCTCTTTTTTGCTGTCATTCTTTAATTTAAGTAAATTAAACGTTTCTCAAGATGCTGTGTGAGATATAGAAATAAAAAGAAAGTTTAAAGTACATATTACCAAAAATAGAAGAATATATGTAATCTCATACATACACATATATAGTATATATTATCTATACATTTTTTGACTGGTTTGTTTATATTTATACATTATATCTCCTTCATTACATCTTGAATTGTTTGCTTTAATAAATACTCATGATCACGAAGAATTTATTTACCTTAAAAATAGTCATCATAAGAGTCATAATGAAAGGGCTGATAAAAATATTTTTGGTGTGGGGTTATTTAAAAAAAAGTTTTTTTTTTTTTTACCAGCGTATTTCAACCCTTTAGTAATTTATTTTAATTTAGCTGTCAATTAACCCATTGAGCGTTTCACTAGATTATAAAAATGTACCTTAAAAAGGCCTTGAATAGGAAAAAAGAACTTGTTCGAAAAGGTAGAAGGGGTTATGTGATTTTGTAGTTGAAAAGTGCTAAGGGATTTAGTTCTTTCCCCTTCTTTCTGACACTGAATGATTGAAACGGCTGTCCACTGTCTTTTATGAGGCGTGAATGGGCGTTTAAAACTAGTTGACTAATAGCTTTCGAAAACGATTGTCTAGTTAATCCCAGACAACATCTGAAAGTATGTAACGAAATAGCAGTTTTCAGGAATACAGGTGTGTGTTCCGTGTTGCTTAGAATAACGTTTGCAAACTGTTAATGTAGTATAATTTGCTTTATATGCTATTAAATTTTATCTAAATTTGAAAAGAATTTATATCTTCGTAATAACAAGCATGTTTCATTTCCTCTAAATGCATTCTTTTTTTCTAAACAGTTTCTGTTACATAAACTTGTAAATTTTATTAATTTGTAATGATTTAATTACAAAATTAAACTGGAAGTAATCGATTTTTTAAATAAATTTACATTTTATAAAACGCACGCATAGCGATAGATCTCACTATACAACGAATTTCAATTAAACGTTTAGTACACTTTAGTTACACTTTTAGATAGGGTTATTCATCGTATCTCAATTTCAATTAATGCTAATATTTTTTCTTTTTTTATATAAATAATAATAATAATAATAATTTCTCATTATGCAAATTAGTGTAACATCTGCTTTCTTTGATTTTCTGTGATATAAATCTGAGATAGCTGATATATTGTACATTATCCTGATGAATATACCAGTTGAAAATACATTAAAATATTCTAACACCCCCCCCCCCCCCCCACCAAAAAAAAAGTGATTTGTTATAAAGTATTTCAAATGCGCATTCAAAATAAATGGAAAAAACTTCTTCTAAATGATAATTCTTCTAACTTATTTTTTTTGTGAGCAATAAAAGAATTAAAACAAATTTTAATAAGATTTTCAAAATGTGCAAATTCCTGTTTAAAAAAAGAAAAAAAAAATACAAACTGGCAACCTTTTTTCCAGCCATACATAAAAAAAAAAAGGCGGATTTTTGGATCTTATAATTTAGCTTCCAGATAACAAATTTGAATTTTTATTAATTCCTATTATTTTACTGATAAATGTAGAACATTAAAAGAAAAACATTTATTGATGTAATCAAAGTGGCAGTAATTATTTCAACCTTTCCTTTCGTCTCGGTAGGCAATTGTTTTAGTACAGTAAAACCAAACATGTTAAGGCGTTTCTTTTTTATAAAGTACATTATTTCTTATACTTAAATCATGTTTAGAGATAGTAAAGATATATTATTTAAGTTTTACAGAATTAATTAATCAGTAACACTGCACAGTACCACTGTATATTACAATAAAACCGGTTAATACGAGATCACTAGGTACGAAAACAAATTCTGTTTTAGACAGGTTTTACTAGGTGTAATTGTGTAATATTTTGTATTTGGGAATATAAAATTCTCCGTTTAAGGCAGGATTATGTTATACATGGATTTCATTTTTACAGGTTTTACTGTAATTAATTAGTGATCATAGTATTGCATCATTAATCAATTATAGGTGTAATACTTGTGCATATGTATAATAGTCCTCCCCACTTAATCGGGTCACGGATAATCGAATACCCCGCTTATTCGAATAGAATCCTCCGGAACCGAATTTATTCCTATTGGTTCTATGTTATTTTCCCCCGCTTAAACCAAATAACTTTTACGAACCTCCCCGCTTGATCGAATAAGAACTGTGTGACCGATGTTTGAAAATAGGCGCAGAAAGCCCGTTTCAGCTAGAATTTCCTTCCACCTTTTGTCATTTCCGGTTCCTTTACGCTGAAAACAAATTTTCAGTTCTTCCTGCAATGATTTTGGTCGGCAGGTATATAATGGACAGGTCAAATGATTTCCCCACCTTGATCTCACCACCATCGCTTCTTGCTGTTAATCAGGCTTTAATGGCAATGCGTCGTCACTTCGAGACTCGAGATGGTCGTTGTGATATATTGCACTCATTCGAAAAATAACTCTATATGTACTCCTTTAAAATTTCACTTAAACAAACCACTTTAAACGATTTTTTAAAGGCAGTATAAGTAACATAAATTAGAAGTAGCAAAGTTTTGACCAAACTCAAACGAGCTGCATTAAGTGTGATGTAAACCATATAAATGAATATACTGACCTTAAATTAATAAGTATTTACTTTATATTAGCATTCGTATTTATTTTAGTTTATGTTATTCTATTAACGATTTATTATTTTGTTAATTAAACATACCGTAGATAGGTATTTTCCCTTTTTATTACGCATATTACAGTTATGATTCCCCGTTTAATCAAAAACCCCGCTTAATCGAATATTATTTCTGGAACCAAAAATAATCGTTTAAACGGGAACGACTGTTTTTACTGATTAAATGCAAGTTTTAATTTTAACAATGAAACCCTTTAAAACGAAATGATAAGGGGCAATATAATAATTTTGAATTAGAAATTTTCCAAAGAACTTTGGATTTATTTAAGGCAAGATTCCGCTTAGTACAGGCATTACTATGTATAAATAGGTCAATGGAGAGTCTGCATAGTAATATACAAAATAAATGTGCTTTTTGTAAGTTCCATTGTAATAAAAGTGCCCTTTTTTTTTCGGGTGTCATTTTTCTCCTTCTCACCACCTAGGAAAAATAATTACATTTAAAATTTTCCGGTAACAGGAATTATTTTAGGTACCTAATATATTCTCCTATTGAAAATGAGAAAAATACAATCCATTTCAAATATCTGTGAAGAGTAATACCTCCCTCCCCCCCCCCCTCACTTTATCTCCCATAAAACTTCCAGCGTCCATCGGCCATAAAGAGATAAAAAGGATTTAAACTTTACAACAATAAGTTCGCAACTCCGCGGGACACAAGTTGAACATTCTTAGACCAGATGGAAACTAAGCACTATTTTTAATAATTTCGAAATGTATTCATGTATTTTTTCTTATATTTAGTAAAGTAAGACTCCGTATTTTTTCAAAAATTCTTTGGAGAAATTGAAAAAGAATATTTGTAAAAAGAAACATGAGCTAAAAATCATGTGTCTAGCATAAATTATGAAACACTTTCCAATACATTCAGAATATTGAAACAAAACTTTACAGCTTATTACGGAGAAAGGTGGTGTCTAAATAAATAAATTAGAAAACACATAACGCATTTGAAAACCCAATTTCTGCAATTGCTGTCAGTTAGTTGGAAAAATATCTATTTTTTGTGCAGCCCTGTATATGCTCTATAACTTTGTATGTATGTATGCAAAAATTTATTTCCGCTGGAAAATTCCCATTCAGCAATTTCTGTCAATAAACGGAATTGTACTTGCGATAGTGATTCCCAGTATATGACCAATTGAATTTATAAACACCACATAATATAAAAAAAAATAATAATAACAACAGTCAAATTTAAAAACGTATACCGCAACTGATAACGAACTTATAGCAATTATTGGTCATAGGCCAAATTTTTTTGTGTGTCCCTGAAAATGAAATATAAATTCTATGCACATCATATTCTACAGTAATCGCCTTGTAGTGTACAACTCCTTAGTGAAATATAAAAATTCCAATATGTTTAAAATAGTGTAATATCATTAAACTACACCATACACGATTTTTCTAATTCACCGTAATGTGACGGCATTCTTTTGCGTGTCCCTGTAAACGAATCTTACATGCTACACATTTCATTTTCAATAATGAACATGCCAAATTAAACAAAAATAACATATATCAATTTTATGGCAATTGGACTAAATTTATGTGAATTAGAGCACGGACAGAAGGAAAGACAGACAAACCGAATTTATAAACGCTTTTCAACTATACTGGAAAGAGTTAAAAAAAAAATCAAATGACACGTTTTATCACTTTTTAAGATTTATCCTTTTTTTAAGTTTTAGGATTTGGATGAAACCAGTTTTAATTTTCCTTCTCAAGATATTTTTATTTTTTTCATTTAATTTTTAAACAAATAATATTAATAAACAAATAGTAGTAATTATTATCTCTGCGTGTTTGTATGTATGGAAACTTTGAAAACTTTCTCCAGCATAAAAAATAAAAGCTCATAAAAATAAGAACGAAGAATAGATTGTGAGAATAGATTTCAAGAATAGATTGTGAAATACTTTCCAACACATTTATCTATCTATAAAACTGTACTGAAATTTTACCGGTAAATAAGGCGCAAGATATGTGGCAGGAAGATATGTGAGTAAACAGTATGGTAAACATATAACACATTTAGAAATCCAGTTTTATCAATTACCTTCTATAATAATTAAAAAAAATAGTCAATTACGCACCCAAACGGCCATGTATCTTGCTGGTTTGCGTATCCCTGTATAAAATTTTTTATGTTCCACAAACTTCTATTGGCATACAAATATAGTTCAGCGAGAAAATGCATCACACAATTAAAACTATTCTCTAAGCAACTTCCATAGTCAGTAATACTTATATTTTTTTTTCTGCGTTTCAAGTAAAGCAGGTGTATCTGTTCTTTCAACGCGCTACTTTGATAGTTTATGTATAAGAACAGCGAGTTTTATATATTTATGGAATCTTTGACCAAGGATAGTCTTTGGGGTGAGAAGGAAGAGAGTGGGGGAACATAAAAAAAAAACTTTACATACAGATATTTTAAAGGGGTTGAAATAAACATGTTGACTAACAAACGGAAATTTTATCATCTTGATCTTTAAAATGTAGGAGAGGGCAGAGTTAAAGGGGTCGGGGGGTAACAAAGTATGAGTAAAAAATTCAGTATTTAGCGCAAGGAAACACAATTTAGGCAATACATTGCATAAATAAAAATGTTTTACAAAGATCTTTGAAAATAAAGTTTAATATATAAAATTATTGGTTATGGTGGTCCATTAAATACATATATATATATATGTATATTACATATATATTGTCAGGGCCCGACTTATGTAGGTGCATGCGGGGAAGCTTCCCCGGGTCCCCCTTTTTAGGGGACTCCCATGAGAGTAGTCAGGATTTTTATTTAAATGGTGTCAAATGTTTAAAATTAAATAAAAGTGACCAAAATTCATACATTTTCGAACTTTTAAGAAGGAAGTGCGGTCCCCTTCCCCCCTCCGCTTTCAGTAACCTCTCCACCTACGCAAATATCATTAGAAAACTAATGATTAATATTTTATTATGACAATTTAGTATTCTATAGTTTTCAAAAGCAATTCTTTATTAACGTTTTTCTCTTAACGTGGCAAGTTAAAACCAATACTTATAACCAATTTGGGACGTTTTCTTTTAGACATCTTATAACGTACGTAGATAAGCAAAGTAAATGTTTGCAAAGAAATACTCGTATCAAACAATCTATCATTTTTTTTCTACTATTTTCCTACAAGTATTTTTTTCTTAAAGTTTTGATTATCTTTTTGTGACACTCTGTATACAGATGTAAGCAGTACCGGATATAAAACTTATGCATATAATACAATAGTATGAAGTTTATTACTAGCTACTTCCACATTATTCACAAAAAATTCTATAGATAGATAGATAGAGGGGGGGGGGGGGGCAGAATGATTCTTACCTTTCCCTTCCATAGCCTAAGTCGGACCCTGCCCTGTATATGGTGGTTAATTAATGCTCTTCCGCCTGCCGTACCGCTAACTTTTGTAAATATTATTTAGATGAAAAAAAATTGCTCGTTTAACAATAAAAACTTTGACACATTAACGAATTAATGTATAAGTGTAAAAGCTTGACAAATGCAGGTATGACTATGTAAATGATTTGAGAGCAAATGTTTTTTTTTTTCTTTCACTTTTTCTTTTTTTCACTTTTCGACAAATAAATTACATGAGAAATACAAGCGTTTTCCCATTGTAACCTTTATCGGGCTTCCGTGTGCAGAATTTTTTTTTTCAAAACGCCAACTTTAACAGCATTTTCTAAAAGACTTCCTTCCTATGTTTATCGAAAATTGAAAAAAATTGTTCGACTTTATAGTTTCTGAATAAGAGTACCTGCCAATTCCATGTGTTTATGAACAAAACTGAATTCAGGAATGTGTCACAAAAAAAAAATCAATTTGGAAGATTATGCAGTTTTTGTACGGGGCATTCGCCCAGAGCCCCCCAAATTTAGTGTCATAGACCTTGAAGCAATTGCAATAAGTTGGATTTATATGATGTAACAATTATCAGTCAGCATGAGCAGGAAAGAAATCAACATTAATTGTAAAATATATTTGTGATCTCTAAGTAATCTATAATTAAAAATGGATATTTAAATACGTTAAAATAAATGTGCATTATACAGCATTAGTGTAGTTTAATGCATTAAAATAAATGTTTTCTTACTTTAATTCTCATGGTAACGAAATGAAAAGTTCAATCATCGAAATCTAGTTTAACTTTTTTTTTCCAGTTTCAATACATTCATTTCATTATGATTGTTTTAATCATACTTATCATATAGTATTAGCATTAATTCTGATCATATAGTATTAGTCTATATGAGATATATTTATAAAAAAATAGATTGCCATGATTTAATTTGTCATTTAACAAACATGATTGTACAAAGTAAAGTAATAATAATAATAATAACAATAAATTTAAAAAGATAATGCTTTCATTTGCATTATTGTAAGAATCTTTTAGATAATGATTCTTCCCTGTTTTTAAAGACATATACTTACACTTAATCATATCTACTGCTTTAATTGCATCCATTCTATTGATATTTTTGAATAATTCTATACTTGTACTGTTCATTGGTATCTTTTTAAACAATATATAGTTACACTTGAATATTTTAGGCTAATTGTGAGCTTGGTGTGCCATCGCGGAAAAAGTCTAGTACTGCTTTTCCATCTGACCTTTGTAAATATTACTTGCATTGCCATGAAATCGATATATGATATGGAGGCCTGTTCACTATTGGAAATAGTGAGTGTGGCCTTTATTGTTGGTTTACATGGATGTATAAAATAATTCGAATAAACTCGAATTACGGTCTAGATCGATATCTGCTTGTAATACTTTTTTTATAGTAGTATATTATTCCAACCGTAATAATTGATACACATTGCTAATGTGCACTGCAGTCTGTTTCCCATAAAAATTAATAGTAATAATAATGCGCGTAGTGTTTACTGATCATTAACAGAGGAATTCCAAGACAACCGAAGAACAGTGCACTAAAAAAGGACGGTTGAAAAAGGGCACTTTTGTGAATATTTAAAATATTTTTTAGTAAAGGGTGGATTGCTGAAATTAAAATAATTTTAATATCTATAAAGAAAACTGTCTTATTTTGAAATTTGGTTTTCACACTCGAGTTCAAAATTTAATAAAACATTACTTTCATTATATATTTCTTAAGATAAGAAAAAAAAAGAAAAAAGATGAAGAAAAAAAAGTTTTTACTTTCCAGTTCTTTTTTTGTTGTTTTTTTTTTTGTTTTTTTTGCTTGCGCGTAAAAAATT
The DNA here is from genome assembly GCA_963932465.1 of Maratus speciosus. Classification (NCBI taxonomy): domain Eukaryota; kingdom Metazoa; phylum Arthropoda; class Arachnida; order Araneae; family Salticidae; genus Maratus; species Maratus speciosus. The sequence continues at coordinate 288,617,421 of OZ010794.1, forward strand.
AGAGGAAAATCAAATGATTAAGAGGAAGAACGATAATAGTCCAATTGTGGGAACTTTTGTATGACAGTTTTATTTAATGGCTTGAACGACGTAATATCGTTTGCTTATCTTAGATAGAGGAATAAGATGAAATAGTCCTTTGACAATGTAGTTAAAGATAGGTCGATACACAGCTGAAGATCGTATATTCACAAATGTAAATTGAAATATAGCTCTGAATAAACGGTCTATGACTATCATAAATTTTCCCTTCGACCTACAGATCCCATTTTTGTAATATGTCTGTTAAATTGTATTAAGACAAGCTTAATAAAACTAGTTTCTAAATTATTTAGATTTTACAATTTTCCTTGTGTATTCAATTTTTCCATTTCCTTAAAAACTGTTATTGTATGCAGATTTTTCAACAGAAAAAATATTTTAGAAATTCTTTGAAAAATCGGGTCAAGCCGAACCGGACCCGCAAGAGACAAAACCTAACCCGAAACAATGGATATCAACCCGATTTGCAGCAAAATTGTAGAAGTTAATCCAACCCCCGACAAAAAAAGAAAGGTTTCCCGACCCGATGCAGGACTCTACGCCATACTCAATAAATTTAGATCCTAAGTATTATTTAAATTATTTTCGAGAAAATATTTTCATTTCTGCTGTGCATTCCTTAAATTTTGTTTTCTTTGTTGAAACTTCAAAATTTTGACTCCCACTTATTGTTACCCCCCTCCATACACACACACACACACACACACGTACACCGCGCTCTTAACTCTGCTCCCCTCTTACATTATAAAAATCAAGATAATGAAAAACCTTCACTTTTGAAAAAAGTACTTTTGTTTATGTTTTGACCCCTTTAAATGTATGTAAAAATTTGTTTCTTTTAATTCCATGTCCTCCCCCTTTCTCTTCACCAAAAGGCTGTCTTTGGTCAAAGTTCCCATAAATATATAAAAGTTAATAGCCTTATACATAAGCTATCCATGTACTAAATTGAGAGAATCTATAGATTGTATTTTCTGTTTACCACCCCGCCCTTTCTAGGGGCTTACTAATGAACAGCCGGCGTCTCCAGTAGAATATATTTTTTCAATACACAGCACCTATTTGTTAGTGTCCTTTAAGTGTAACGCTATGTATAATATACTTTTTTGATATCAATAATAGATATGCGGACTTAGCACGGGCTGTAGTTGAAGCTTAGAATTAGTTTTCTATAACTGAAAATATATGTAACTTTAATAACTAATAGATCTGAATTTTAGGTTCATCTAAGTATATATAATAATTATTATTTTTACCACTGATTTTTTTTGCTAAGACCTTTTCACCGTTGACCTTTTTACCTAAATTCATTTGAAATAGAGTATCTACATTAAAATATACTGCAAACGATTTTCCCGCGTAGATCATTATGTAACGGAATTCTTTTGTGCGACTCTGGAAATGAATAATAAATTCTTTGCATTTCATATTCTACAGAAAGCATGTTTTAATGCTGCACTTGAAACGATTTTTTCCCATTGGTCGTAATTTAACGGTATACTTTTGAATGGCCCTGTAAGGGAACTGTACATGCTACATATTTCATTTTCAATGGTGATCGTGCGATAGTAAATGTCAATAACACACAAAATTTCAGGGAAATCGAATTATATTTGCGCAAGATAGAGCACTGACAGACAAACTGAAGTCATAAACCCTTTTCAACTATGTTGGAAAATGTAAAATAAATAAATTCCTCATAATTTAGAATTACAAATTGTCATTAGTGTGTGACTTAATCGGAGAAAAATTTTCTTGAATTTACGATATCGGAGGTAACATGCGCATATCAAATATCACGAATTTGATTTTTTTTAAAGTAGACCATTGAAAGTGATTATTTAAAAGTATTTAGGTAGAATAACTAAATTACTAAATTCTTCTATAAGCACGCTTGCGGAATGGGGCAGAATTTGATAACATACAGAAAATGTGCAACAAAGTTTTTATTATTAAAAATAACCATAAGTTTAATAATAATTCTTAGGCTACAATAAAGATAACTCTTCGGCTATCAGTTTTTATTTTCCGTTGGGGAGGGGGAGGGGGTTATTCTAAGATTTCTGCTGTGATGTCAGAAAAGATTTTTTTTTTTAATGATGCCCTACTTTATTTTTATATCAACAATCTTTTATGTTACATTGTGCAATATTCATGATTTAATAATTATTGATTAATACTAATTTTAAAAGAACTAGTTTAAAACATAAACATTTCATAATCCTTTTATTAAATAAGCGACAATGACAAAAATATGTAGCAAGCTACCACTATTTGGAATTTTACTGTTCCTGTGAACTGTTTTCTTTACAAATCATCTTTACAAGGGAAGGGGGGGGGCTGTCAATCATAGTTTTCTCAAAGCTCAAAGCGTCACTTACAGGTAGTATATGTCATTCATGGGTTGCAAGAGTTTGGATTGGATAACAATGGGAGATATTTACTCTCTTTCAAACCTTACTTCAAAGAAAACTCATAGAAACTTTTAAAGTATCATTGGAATTAATTACACTGGAATATTTGGTCAACTCTGTTGTATTTAGTAGAATGATTAGGTAAAAAATAATGATAATTGTAGATATCGTTCAGGGAAGTGTAGTCTCATAAGCATTTTTCTGGCTACACCTCTGGTTCTTCTCTGTGAAACACAACTGTGAGAATAAATAAGATTTAGGGCTTTTTAATATGGCAGTTTTAATGTAAGAGTCGCTATATTGGGACTCGTTATATAAAGAAAGCACAAATAATACACAATGTTTTTAATTTTCCAAGCGGACACAGCCAGTGATATAAACATAAGAATGGTTTTTGGATTCTCTCTCCCCCCCCCCCCCCCCTCAACTTTCAAAAGAAATCAAGCATCCAGTTATTCAAAAATATAAGTAGGTCGAATATAACGAAAACCACACATATAAATATGTGTAAAAATACACCTTTATTTATTTTTTAATGCAAGTAAAAACAAGGAAGAGTAACTTTTGTTAAGATTATCTGTCTTTAATGCATATGAATGCATTACCTATCTTAAAATGATTATTATTGTTTACTTTGCTTAATCATATTGGTGAGATGATAGGTTATATCTCCCAACCTGAGAAGTACTGTGTAAACATCATTTTATTGATTGAAATAATTCTTTCATTGCAAATCTCTTTGTATGTAAACTGCCATATAAACAAAAGGAAAATCGAGATAAGAACGGGAAAAAAATATATATATATATGATACGTTTGTAGAGATTTTGAAATACAGCCTTCACGGTAGAATTATCATTAACTTTGTCTCATATGATTAAGGAAAAGTTTCAAATTGAAAAATAAAATTACTTCACTTTTGCTCTAAAATATTAAAAAATCATTGCAGATTACTGCGAGCAATTGCACTTAATAAAGCCGTCTATGATGTTTAATTGCGTGGAGTTTTTGATCTACTTCCAACAATTAATAGGCTACTTCACTCACGCGAAAGCACCCGCTCGCTAATGTTTATTTGGTGGAAGAATTTTTTTAAGATACCTCGTTTTTATTTCCATTTTTTTAAACGAATCTTTTGCATGGGCTACCTAAGATCGATCTAACTTTTGGTAACTTTTTGGGATGGGTAACTTTCACTTTCGGAACCGGTTTCGAAAGTAAAAGTATCCCCATTAAAAAACCTTGCAAATAAAATAGAAGGAGTAAAAAAGTCCTTTGTACAGATCGACCTCAGCTACTCAAATCAAAGAAAATCGTTTAAAAATACTGAAATGCAAGCACGCTATCTTTAAAAAATTCTTTCTTAGGAATAATATAGAATCTAGGAAAAAAGGTGACCGGAAAAAACGTGACAGAAAAAACAAGAACGGAAAAAACGGGATAAGGAAAAAACGAGACCGGAAAAAACGTGAAAAGGAAAAAAAAGGTGACCGGAAAAAACGTGACAAGGAAAAAAAAGGTGACCGGAAAAAACGTGACAAGGAAGTGTTAAATATTGAACTTGTCGATAAATAAATGCTAAAAACTAAAGTAAAGTTTTTCCACTGTCAGTTTCTTACAGCGTAGGGGGGGGGGGGGGCAGAGTTAATGGGTGAGTTTGACAACTCTAAGATTTGGTCCAAGAAAATACAATTTTAACATTTCATTAAGAGAAGTTTATTATGACTTCTACAAAAGACAAGTTAGTGCTATCCACGGAGGGGGGGGGGGGATTAAGGAAATACAATTTATTGATTCTTTCAATTCGCTATTGATAGTTTATATATGAGTAAAGATGTTTTATAAGGCGGAGGGGGAGGGAAAAAATTACATACACAGCCTGTAAAGGGAACAAAATAAAGACGAAGAGAGGAAGCATTTTCTTTAGAGGAATTTTTTCATTATCCTGCTTTTTGCTCGCAGGCTATCAAAGCCCAAGGATTAATGTGCACGCAGGTTCAAAAAAACAGTTTAGTTATTTAGTATTATAGTTAAATGAAAAAAAATGACATACATTTGGAAGTAAAAAGGAAAGAAAAGAACGTGTATATTCATTAAAAGAGCAAAATAAATAAATATTACATAATAAATAATGAACATGCAAAATAAATAAATATTATATGGCAAATGATATAAAATAATAATTATTATAGTAATGAATTAGAATCTTATGGACAGAAATAATAAAGTAAAATAAGTAAACGATGATATTCTATAAAATTGCCTAGTATATGGTTCGAAATACAATGCCATTCTTAAGCATTAACAGAAAACGAAATCCCCTATGGCATTCGACTTAAAATACGGTAATCCAGTTGACAAATAGTCTGCCTAACGCCTATTGTGTGCGTGGAAAGAGGGGGTGATTGATAAACGCCTTCTTTAACTCCCAGTCTCGAGAAGTGGGGGGAAGCACAAACGCGCAAACGCGTTCATAACCATCTACAAGTAGAATATTTTGACCGCCTATACGCGCTTGTGACCATCTACAAGTACAAAAGTCTGACCGCCTATATGCGTTCACGACCACTTACAAGTACCAAAGTGCGACCGCGTATACGCGTGCGTGACCGCGAAAGGGTTAAGAAGCAAAAATTATAAGTGATCTCTAAAAAAAGTCACAATTTCAGGAGGTAACATGGAAAAGTTATTCATTTTAGGATTTATTATTACTATTATTATTTTCGTATAAAATAGTACTAATGCAATATTTTATATTATGTATAATTTTGAAATTAAAATACAGTTGAAAAATAAATGCAATAAAAATAAATATTTCAAAATCAACAAAAATTGGGAAACATACGTAGAAGCTTACAAACAATCGTAAAAAAAAAAAAAAAAAAAAAAAAATCAATAAAGAAATAAAACTCAAATTGTTTAAATTTTGAGTTAAAATATCTAATTTATAGATCTGATTTATATTTATCTCAGTTTGTACATAAACAATAATATATCTTTTACACAATAGACCCAAAATTTAATTTTAAAACATTCTATAAGTACTGATCAAAAATCTACAGAGAATCTATGGATATTCTAAGATAATCTGTGTATTTCTTTACTTAAACAAAAATGCAAATTAGCCTGAATCTCACATTTTAATTAGAACTTATGCAAGTATGGCGTTTATTTCGGTCCTGTTAAAATACATTTGTGAATTTTTTAACTTTTAAATTGCAAAAAATAAATAACCTTAAACGCGACAGTTGTTACTTTAGAAGCAATTATTCGGCTGTTTAAGTAATATTGGCTATTTTTAAGGCAAACAAATTTTTCGCGACCAGGCGTATTTATGTAAACAAACAATTCAACATGTATTCAATATATAAGAGGCTATATACATAAATATAAACAAATCAGATAAAAATATTGAAGCTAATTACATATATATGAGATAACATACCTTTGCATAATGTTATTCCGTTTTATTTAATAGTAGAACTTCTATATTTTACACAGCACATTCTATCAGCCATTGTAAAATGGCGGTCCTCTCCCTCCTCACTCTCGTCGCTTGTTTTTCGTTAAATACGCATGCTCGGTTGAAAAATCCTGGGTTGAACCACCTGTAGACCAAGGTTGGGTTACTGAACCCGGCGTTAGATTTCAATCTCGAACCGGTTCAGTGGGGGACGGTGAATGCCATTTGAGTTTTCAACCCGGGTTTTCTGCATAACTCCGGGTCGAGGTTATTCGTGAATACGAGCGTTAGTTTCTGTTAAACTAGTACCAATACCGAGACCAAGATTACTTCTTTTTGTAGTTTTCATGCGTACTTTACATACAGCATGTTACATGAATTACATATTACTGTGTTATTTCGATTTGATAACTAGAATCACGTAATAAATTTATTAGAAGTAATTGTATAATTTTTCTGGTGTGAGTTAAAATATTATTTTATAAATGTATCTTCTATACACGCTCATCATCATACAAATTGTAAATTAAAGTATAAATCGTTGGTAACTTTTAACTAAAATAATGAACAACTTTTACACACTAAAAACGAAAAACTTAAGAAAAATCTGTAACATTTATCAGTAAACAGTTTTATATATATATATATAAAAAAAAAAAAAAAGACTTGAGTATTTTATAATAAAACTCGGCGTTCGTAGCCACAAAAATTGTTTCTTTTAAAGTCCTTATTAAAACACTAATAGGTAATACAAAAAAAATATATATATATATATTATGCAATGCGCTGTGTGTATTTTTTTAGTATCAGTACAATTTGTAGTGTTTCAAAACATAATTTTAGTTTTGTAACGTAAAACGATTTCCACATTCCTTCCTTGTGCCAGAAAATTATAATAATATAAAAAAACTTTTTTTATATTATGTTTAAATATGAAAATTTAATCCGATCCGGTATATCATGAAGATTTCTTTACAAAGAAGCGAATGCGCGTAATATGGCGATGCACAGTCGTGATAAGAAAAAAAAAAAGTAAATACCCCCTTTAACTTTGCAACTAATTATATTAGATAGAAAAGTAACTAATATTAAACGATGGGAAATAAAGTCTACTTGTAAAAGATGTATATAAAATTTGCTTAGGGAGCCATCTACAAATCAAAACCAGACCAAACTTTGTTTTTTTTTTTCAAGGGCAACACTCACCTTTGACAATATATTTTAAATCTTCGGCTCAGCTACGCTTAGAAACGAAATTTCAAGTCATTTGGAAGGAAATTTTTGAATTATAAACATTCCAAATTTCGAGCTTCTAATGTTAAATTACATTTTCATATTTTTATTAATATCTACTAAAATTATAACCCTAATGTACTAATTTTTGTGTAGTTATAAAACTAAAAGACCCAACCATAAGTACACTAAATTTGTAATTAGAAAAATTATAATATGAATTATGAAATTAATATTTGAAAAAAGAAATATGAATTGCAACCTACATTTTATTTTATTTTATTATTTTTGTTTTTGTTGATAGATTTAGACTTATTATGTGCTGCTTTATGCGAATTCACAATTTCAAATTTTCTTTCAAGTAGTTTCCGAATTATGATTAAATACCGTCAAAATGATGGTTTAAGGGGTCGTCTATGATGCGTAGAAAGGCATAATTTGAATATATATATATATATATATATATATATATATATATATATTACTCATTTTATCGAAACATTTGGGCTGGTTATAGTCGAAGCATATTAAGCGAGTGAAATGGTCGTATTGGCAAGAAAAAATACATTAACAGCGTTCACACGCTATTAAGCCACGCCCCATTTTGTAAGGACTCTGCCACCAATATTATTATAAAGATCATTTTCTTCAGAATTCATTTGCTAGAAGATAGTTTTATGCCATTATTGGTGGTAGAGTACTTACAAAATGGGCGTGGCTTAATAGTGTGCGAACCCTGATTAATAGAAATGACATAATCATCCTCTAGCATTTCAACAATGAAGTACAGAACTTCAATTTCGATACAGCTCTAAAATAGGCTCATTTTAAAATAATTAATTTCTCTGAAACTAATCGTACGAATTTCATGAAAACTTGTTTTTTAGCTAAGTGAAGGCTGTAGAATTTATTTACCGTGTTAAACTTGCGTATTGCTATTGAAAAAAAAAAGCATAAAGTTTGGTTCGTTTTGATATGTAGATCATCCCCTAAGCAAATTTTATATGCATCATTTAAAACATCTTGTCACATGAAAAGATTAATTATTTATAGCAATAATTAAAGAATTAAGATAATATATAAGAAATAAATATCGCAATCATAAAAAATGTTAAACTCAAATCGAAACAACTTGCCAAATGACTGTAATAATTATGGTAGTACATGGCGTTGATTTTGGCATTTTAAGGATGGTAGTAGATTTATATCAGAGGTAATTTTATTTTAAAATAGGCAAAGAGAAAATAAATATTTAAAAAATATATTATTTACCACTCACATTTGCAAAATATCTGTTTTACACCTGCTGTTAAATGGAAAATTAATATTTAATAAACATATTACGATGCATAAGAAGAAAATAGCAAATATAAAAATCATTACCTAAAAATTATCCTTTCTCTTTGCTCTTTGGTTTTTGCTGATAAAAAAAAGTATTTCTAATTAATTCATACCAGCAATTTTCTTCTACAATAATTTGTTGCTGAGTTAGTAGAGGGTGTTTTCTTTTTTTCCCCACTTCTGTACCTAAAATTTTAGGTGCGCGTAATATGCAGAAATATACGGTATATATGGGCATTCTCACAATCTTTTGGCTTTCATGTCCCTGAATAATAATTTTTATTTTAATAAACTTTTTTTTTTTTTTTTTCATGTACTGGGGAACACGCTATTGCATCATTGCATAACAATATTAACGAGATAAATAAGTTTTGGACGATGTTGGGGGTCCAAATACCAGGAAAACTCCTATACCGTCCCGTGTCCCTGATGCTGATTTTTAAGTTTGGAGCTGTCTGCATAAAACTGTTTCAATAAAAATAATTCGATGCAATTTTTTTCCGAGACTGGGACAATTGTTTTACATAAATATGTAGTAAAAAATTAACCTGCACACATTTTTACGGTTGATATTATTTTTTTAACTCTGTCCCTGTGTTTTTCATCCTTACTGTCCCTCTTGCTAAACTTATACAGAAAATCCCTTCAGATGCAGCCACAGAATTTTTTTCAAGTTTTTTCTCATGCAGAAGTATGCTAGAGAAAGAATGTCTAAAATTCTTTGACAGGAAATTTACTGCAGAATTTAAATCAGCATTTAAATATTAATTTCAAGATCGTGGCTTTATTGGTAGTCTTACCGTCCCCAAAGTTTATTCCTGCACTTTAAGAGGTAAATTAAAAAATATAATAATAATTTAATCCAATGTTAACAGCTGTTTCTAAAAATCAATGAACATTGTGGCTATCACTTAGTCTTATAAATAGGTGGTAATTTGCCTTAACTTTCCATCTTTACCGTCTCCTTTTTTACCATTTCGTCCATTTTTTCCTATACCGTCCCCCTATTTTACCTTAACGTCTCTTCTTTAACACCCCTTTAAGACAATGTTATAAAAAAATTCTGCATTAAAAGTACTACATTTTTATTATTTCTTATTTGAATGTTCTGTGGGTACTATGCAAATTCATTATAAGTAAAAATTTAGAAGAAAATAAAAAGTTATAGTGGTAAAATGGTAAGGAAAATTAAACTCGCAAGTTTAACTTAATCCTCAGTTAAATAAAATATTTTTCGCTGCTGACCATTTTTTCTTTATTTTGAATCATTTAGGCCTTCGTCTATCAGATTAAAATGTTATTTTAACAAGTTTAATTTCACCAGATTTTTTTCCCCGAAAGTCAAAAGATTGTGAGAATGCCCCATATACACTATATGGCCAATACTAATATTTATAATAATATTTATAATTATATAAATACGCTATATGAACATTAATCACCGGTCACTTTAAATTTTTTACATTTTGTCGAATATATAAAGATATACTAATCGGATTTTCCTACAACTTCAAGATTATGAAGAATATGTTTGACTTTATATTTATCAACGCTGATCTGATTAGCAAGACAGTTTTTTTTTTTTTTGGGGGGGGGGGGGGAGCAAAAAATCACAGAAAAAATAATATTTAGGGTCATCCTGTAAAATAAAATGCACAAAATGATCTATTGCTATAGATTACGAATATGTGGATATTGTACAATATGTTTATTCACTTGAGTAAGAATGGCACGTATATTAGGGTGGAACTAAAAAACGAAGTTTCGAATTTTATATTCTAATAGTGATTATTTTTTTTCCTTTTTAAATCCATAAAAAGAAAATATTTTTCTTTTAATTTTAAAATGATATTTTCCGGTTCCTCAAAGCGCCTGATTTTCCCTAAAAACCGAAAAAAAGCCAATAATTGCATGAAAAATTTTTTAAGCTTATTGTTAAATTTATATTTTGCAAAATTAAATTAAGCGTTAATATCCTGTAATAAAGAGAATAATTTAGTTTGAGTGCCTTAGAAAAGTTAGCCCCACTTTATTTGTCTTTTGTAGAAGCCAGCGTCGTGGGCATCGGCTTTCATTGTCTCTGACTTATTTGGCAGCGACACATAACAAGTTAGTCCGATTTAACGTGTGTTAACAGTTTCTTTAATTATTTTTCAATAAGCATTCAGTGTCAAAAGTGACAAATTCTGTTAACGTACCTAAATCTAGATAATTGTTGAAGTGTCCTGTATTTCGTGAACCAAAACTGTTAACATTAGACTGTCATCTTTGACGAACATATGAAGATGTTATGAAACATTATTTTTGGGTTCAATTTCACTTAAAATCTGACAGCTGGAATGTGGTACACACTATTTCTAAAATATCTAAAGCTGTTGATGATACAATTAAAAGTGTATTGCTGAGACCTTCAATTCCAACGTTTTCTGATACACAAATCATAAAAAATGATTAGAGACTAGCGCGAGAAATGTCAAAATTTGAAGAAAAATATTAAGATTAGAAAGAATAATCCCACATCCAATATAAAATTGCAAAATGTTAGGTAATCCTGCAAAAAACATTTCTTTGTGTAAAAGCACTAAATATTATCGTGTATCAGAACATGAACGTCACTTTCTCAAAGAACAAAGAGAGATAGGGTGATGCCAATAGGATCAATAAATATAAAAACTACAAAAAAAAAAGTGTAGCAAGACTAGAAAAGGAAATATCAAGGAAAAAAAAATATTTTAAAACGAAAAAATGATCTTTTGATTGAATGATCGTCAAGTGTAAAAAATAGTTCGAAGGAAATAGTTCAATCAGTTATTTTTCTAAACCGGAATTTGATAATCAACAAGGTGAAAGAACCGGAGTATTAGACAGAACTGCAAATATTATTGCAAATGGCACCTTAGAAGATATAGGTATTTCTGATGATAATAAAGAAAAGGTAACTGAAAGAAGGACTTGAACACGACAAAGAGAAAAGAAAAGGAAGAATTTGAAAGGACAGGAAAGACGAAATGAGTTAATTTTAGAAGGTTAGTATTTTGATGGCAGAAAGGATAACACTATGATAACTGAAGCAGAGGGGAAAAGTATAACTAAGAATCTTTAAGACAAACGTCTGGTCTTAGTTCAAAAACCCGGATAAAAATATATTGGTCATACTTTATTGACATCTTCTTCTTATAATAATATAGCCACTGCAATTTTGGTGTATTTTCAAAATAAAAATACAGACATTTCAAGTTTGAAAGTTATTGGGGGAAACAGAAACGCCTTTAACCTTAGATCTACCGGGAATTTTATTCAAGTTTCAATAAAACGTTCTACACCAGAATTTTTATTTAAAACTATTTAACTTATTTATTTACCTTATTTTTGTCTGGTTTATATACTTAGTTTATTTTAAAGAAATTTCTGGTTTGAATGAATATTTTGTATGTACCTGTCGGGTCCAATGGACCCGTCTGGTAGACGGAGGGTTAATGCAGGATGCAAATCTGGAGTTGTTAAAACATCGGAAACAATACTCTAAAAACTTTATAATGGATAATTTGATTATTACATGCAAATGAACTTTTTTCTTCAATACTTATTTCAACATCTTCCTGGAAAAACTACGGGTACAAAAGGATTTTCTGGACCAGTAGGAAAGCGACTTGAAAAAATGCGAACATATTGAAATTATAAACAATAAAACCATTGATCCTAACTTGACGGACTATCGGATGAAGAACTTAAAAAAAGTACAAACAGGGGAACAAACCTGGATTTTAGATTTTCCTTGTCATACTCAAACAGTGGAAACGTGTGTCAAAATTGTCCCGCGAGCTGCGTCTACCGTCTTTAAATATTAAACAAAAGATGTCTTAATCTTGGGAAAGTTGATGGTTGGTTGGTTGATTTTTGACGGCCAATTATCTGCTCGAGGGATATAGGCCCAGGGGGAGTGCCCTTCGTGGGGGTCTTTCTAAGGGAACCTAACCCGTATTAACGCTTGGAAATCCAAGGTTCGAAGAAAACCACGAAAACTCCGAACGATTAGGCCGACGGGCGCGATTGGGATCGAACCCAGCACCTCCCGTCTACCAGCTTCGAGAGCAGAACCTCTCGGCCACTGGTGGGGCCTTGGGAAAGTTGAATTCCCACAATGTAATGACAAAGTTTGCCTAAAAAGACAGTAGGTTGAATATCCAATTGAATTAATCCATAACAAAGGGAGGTAAGGAGGGTGGAAGTCGATATTTAACCACCTCATCGTGGTGACTTCTGGATAGTATTTGCTAAATAAAAGTAGATATGAGCTAACAGCTACGTTGTTTACTTTAAGTTACTTTATACTGAAATTTCAAAACTTTGACCTCCTTGAGGAATCGGAAAACAACATAAATTAAAAAAACCTTTTCAGCCAAAAGTTTAGACATCCAAAAGGAAAAAAAGTTTTCACTATTACACATTAAAACAAAAAAGTTTTTTTTTTACCCTACACTTAAGTTCCACCCTAACGTATATTCATGGAGATATATCGATTTTTTTTCTAAGTTCAAAAAAATTCTGGCATGTTTTTTGCTTATATCATGCAAAGTTTTCTACCAAACTTAACGCCAGTTTTTGAAAATTTCACAGAATGTTGTAGAAATAACATTGTGCAATTGGAATATATTAAATATTTGATGAAATATGAGCAGTTGTATGAAAGATTTTTTATCTGTGCATGCGCGCACGATAATTTTTTCCCCCCTGATTTAATAGTCAACTCTATGGAGCAACTCATAAGAAAAATCCAGTCAAATATCGTGAAAATACAGAAAGGTATCGGCAATAGAGTGAGACGATTTTTAGTTGCTTTCTAAAAGCTGCTGAATGATAGGGATTTTCCATAAATTGTCAATTTTTAGTAACTGGCTTGCAGAAAAGGTGTTTATATTTAATGAAAGTCAACGAGCAGATTTAAAAAAAATGCGTAGATTTTGATACCTCTTTTATCTTGGATTAGGTAGGTTTGGGTGTTTCTCCAAGAAGAACTAAGGCATTAATAAAAAATTAAAAAAATTAAAATTAAAATTAAAAATTACAATTTATGGAAAAACCCTTATCATTTAGCTGTTTTTAGAGAACAACTAAGAATCATCTCACCCAACCGGCGATAACTTTCTGAATTTTCATGATACAGTAAAATCTCCCTAAATCGACCACGTTCAGTTCCATTAAAAGTTGGTCGCTCCGAGAGGTAGTCTCTTAATGGAGGTCATGTTTAAATCTAGATTTTAATTGTTGAAAAAAGGTAACAATTAATGTTACTAAAATTTATTTTTCACATTAGGGAAAAATATGAAAATTTAAGTGTCAAAACAAAATACATTGACGTTGCTTTGATTTTACGATTTTATCCTCTATAACTTTTATTTCCAAATCCTTTCGAAGTTCAATAAATAAACGTAATTTTTTTTATCGTCGGGAACAAATTATGACGATTTATCTATTTCTTTGAGGCTTTTCTGAAAGAATAGGGCAGGGGAGTTTATTGACCGTCATCAGAGTTAAATTCATTGCCTAAAAATGCACAAAAGGGTTTAAACACTTAAAAGTTACCGGAATAAATAAAAATTCTAAACTTTGTTTAGAAGTTTGATTAATAATGCGCTCTCTGGAATTATTATTTTAATAAAACCTTTTTCAAGCGACCAGGAAAAAACGGGATTTGATTCATATTCTTTAAAGAAATTGGCCGCTCATGGAGGGAGTTCAACTGGGGTGGTCTCTGAATAGAGGTAAAATTAGTATTGAACCAATGGGAATAAATTTCGTTCCATGAAAAAATGGTCGTTCAGGGAGGTGGTCGCTCAGGGAGGTTTCACTGTATTTTAATGGCTTTTTTTATTAGTTGCTCCATAGAGTTGACTATGAAATCATGAAAAAAAAATTGTAATACTACAGCACATGCGCAGATAAAAAATATTTCACACAACTGCTCATATTTCATCAAATGTTTAATATATTTAGATTCCAATTGCACTATATTATTTCTACTACGTTTTGTCAAATTTTCAGAAAACGGCCGTAAATTTGGTAGAAAACGCTGAATGATACAAACAAAAAACATGCAAGAATTTTTTGAACTTAAAAAAAAAATCGATATATCTCCATGAACATACGTACTTTCTTGCACAAATGAATACGCAAATTGTACAATATCCACATATTCGTAAGCTATAGCGTTAGATTATTTCGTGCATTTTATTTTACAGGTGACCCTAAATAATATTATTTTTCTGTGATTTTTTGCTGGTCCCCAAATTGTCCCGCTGATCAAATCGCCGTTGATAAATATGAAGTCAAACATATTCTTCATAATCCTGAAGTTGTAGGAAAATCCAACAAGTTTATTTTTAAATATTCGACAAAATGTCTAAAATTGAAAGTGTCCGGTGATTAATGGACATATAGTGTATTCGTATAATTATAAATATTTGCGGAAGAATAAACATATTAAAGAAATATTATTAAGTACCGCATAGAATAATTTATGGTTTCAAGTTTCTTTACTAATTTAAAAACTAGACAACAGGAATTCTACTTTTTCAGAATTTAGTGTCGGCCCCGTCATTTCCATTACTTCATTTTCTTCTGATGGACTGGTGGTTTCTATTACTATTCAACAGCCATTATAAATGAAGCGTTTAGGTGAAGATAAAAGAGCAGACGTAAAGAGTTAGAACTCTGATTTTCTGGAGAAAATCAGAGTTCTAACTCTTTACGGCTGCTCTTTCATCTTCACCTAACGCTTCATTTATAATGGCTGTTTCATAATAATAGAAGCCACCAGTCCATCAGAAGAAAATAACTCGGTTAAGCAGGACTCTACTTCAGTACAAAACATATTTCAATTTTAAGACTTAAAGCACACGTTTTATTTTATGTAAAATGACGCCATTCGCATCCGCTTAAGAATTCCACATTTACGATCTACGCTTAAACATCTACAGTAAAGCATCATAGCACATCACTATCGCAAAATAATGCACAAATGCAGCAAAAAGATGCCGTCATTCAAGAAAAGCGACAAAAAATGGCTATCTAATGATTCATAGATACAATTAAATATAGTTCATAAAAGCTCCATTGTTTTAACAGAAATCATTCGTTTATATTTTTTTCAAAATAGCACATATTTTAATTACATTTTCGTTCGGTTTTTATGAGAAAATGGCAACAAAAATATTTAATTAATATTTTAGAACTATTTCTCCTTTACTTTCTACAGAAATGGAGTACTTCCGTTGCCAATATTAAGCAAATGGCTCTAAAAACTTAAAAAAAAAAATCTTTCAAAAATAAATGGCGATACAGTTTTCAAACAAAATGCATTTAAAAGACCTTTTTTTACCCAATACGACGGTATAAAATTGAAAATGTGCGATACTTAGAAGTTTTAAAAATTGCTAAAGAATATTTAATCGTAATGCTTTGTTTTACGGCCAGCTTCTATAAGGTAACGTTATTTTTTGGACACAAAATAAGCTGGGAGAAAGAAATAGCATACCGTACCGGAGGCTAAAAAATTGCTTCGTAGATGAATAGACCAATTAGGAAAAAATACTGTTACGTTGCTTATTGCATAACTATCTTCGTTTCTAAACGTAATAATTTCTGTAATAAAATAAAATAAAACAAATAGAATCAAAGAGAGTTGACACCCATACAATATTTTAATAAAGAAAATAAAAGCGAATTCGTCTGTTGTGCATCCGAAAAATTGTATCTTTGAAGAGGTTTGCATTGCTTAAAGCAGTAAAAGGAGTCTCGCACCACTATTTCTGATTAGAAAACATATACTTAATATTTTAAACGTAACATTATAAACATGTTTAAACACAGAAATACTAATCGGTAAGTGAGAGTCACATTTTTATACGATGATTTAACGGTACTGTTAGATAGATTTCGTATGAAATACTACCTATTACAGTCCTCCCCTATGTTGGAGTTTCTGAAAAAGTTTTGCAGATCTACACCGATCATGACCCCTAGAACCCAAAACCACCCTCAGTAAAAAACTTTATATATATTTATACACACACATATATATATAAATTTATATATATATATATATATATATATATTGTATATAATAAATTTGAAATCACAAATGTATGAACAAATTAGTAAAATTCTAAAGATGAACTAGATATGAACATAGGAAACCAGTATGTAAAATAAGAAACTATGAATAACCCACAGAATCTTCGGAGGAGCTTGTAGGTTGATTCATAGTGAAGATGCGCTATTTCATTTAATTTTGTCGGCATTAAGCCTAAAATGACAAAAATTAGCTTCTTATAACGCAACATTACAGAAAATAGATATTAAAAATCCAAGAGATCTAAAGAAAGATACACCTCACACAGGATATTAAAAATTATTAGAGCACAATAACTAAATTATATACTAGGAACCAAAGTTTCAGCATTTCAGAATGCAAAACAGAGTTAAGACTATTTTAACATGTGATCCACAGTTGAGTAACTGACTGAAACCCATAACTTTGCTGCCATCTGGTGTGAAAAAAGTATATTGGAACTGGATTATTAACAATAATGTTTAGTGCTGCCATCTTTACTCAGAAAAAAAAGAATTAAATTGATTGAAGAAATCAAGAAAGGACTTAGATTAACATTTAGTTAAAGTAGAATGAAAAAATAGGAATAAACTTAATAAGTACTTAGTAAATACAAAATAAAATAAAGAATAGGAATAAATTAATAAGTACTGAATAAATACTAATTAAAATAAAGAATTAGACAAAAATAAATAAATAAAAGGGCATTGATTAAATTAACTATTTTAAAGACAAATATTATAATATAAAAAATGAGAATATAAATAACATTTAAAAACAATGAGAAATATTTTGAGATAGTAAAATATAGCCTTGTATTATATAACAATATGTGAAAATTTATGAGAAATTTATGATGTTAAATGAATGATACCCCGTATTTTTATTTATTTATTCATTTTTTAAATAGATCCATACAATATATAAGCATATATACATACAAATATACATGATCACAAACATATAAGTTTTAAAACATTTTTTAGCATTCCCAAACTCAACCCTCCGTAATGGTATTTTTATTTTTGTGTTTTTTTTTATAATACTGTGTAATGTTTGAAAAAACATACACATACACATACACACACATACTTTTTATAATATATATATATATATATATATATATATATATATATATCACTTTTTTATGGACACGATAACTGCCGTAATTCTGCACAAATCTCTTCCAAACTGATACATAAAATTAAGGGGCATAAAATCTCGGTCAAGTTCGTTAATGGGCAAAATCGGACCAAGGGGATGGAAATAGTAAGGAGTTTTGTGAAAACTGAAAAAATCCCATAACTTCTTAATTTTTATACATATCAAATCAGTTTAAAGTTTTTATTACTTCTAAAAGTAGGGCCAAAAATTTATGTATCGCATACTTTTGCTAAAATTAAAAATGGGCTCAAGGGGTGCAAAAAACAGGGTTTTAGGGAGAAAAAAATTCATAACTTCGTCATTTCTCAAGATATTATGATGACCCGGTTCGGTATTCCACGATATTGGTGAAGAAAGAACACATTGAAGAGATTAAATGCTCCAATTAAATACATTTAATATTTACATTAGACGAACACAATTACAGCACACACACACAATATATATATTATTAGATAATACGCTTCCCGATTACATATCTCACGAGCGTCTTTTCGAACACTTCCAAAGAACTACATCGTCTCTCTCTGTCTCTGGCTGTTGCCATTCCGAGTTTCCTAAAGTCTTTCGACCATGGAGTATCGGCAACCTTCACACCTTCCCTCCAGTTTCTACATGTTGGACTGTGTCCCACACTGTGAAACTACATTTAAAAGTTTTAACAAAAGTCTTACTTAAAAGTCCTATCAAAAGTCGTAATTAAAAAGTCCTATTTAAAAAAAAGTTCTATTTAAAAAGTTCTTTACCTGTCCCATCGAGAGCATTTACTTAAACTACTTAAGATATATAAATTCTTATACACTGTATACTAAAAATACACATATTACAAATACACATTATACAATATATAATAATGAAATAATACAAAAAATATATATACAGATTTTTTTTCTACTTATAAATGCGAGATAAAGCATCTGCCACTACATTAGAACTTCCTGGTTTATGAGCAATAGAAACCTGATAGCGAGATAGTGCCAACGACCATCTCTGTAATCGAGCGTTCTTAAGAGTTCCCTCTGTTAAGTATTTTAGAGGATTATGATCAGTATGCAATATTATGGTGGTTCCATAAGTCCACATTTCGAATCTCCCAAGTGCCCAGATTACAGCATATGCCTCTCTTTCAATTGTGCTCCACTTTGAATGAGTTGGAGTAAGCTTTTGACTGGCAAAGGTTATGGACTTTAACATGCCGTCTTTGTCCTTTTGCATTAAACAAGCACCAATACCCGATATGGAAGCATCGGTGTTTATTTCGAACGGTTTGGACAGTCTGTGGTATAAAGGTTTGTAACTTCACATAAGCTTTCCTTTAACTTATTGAACGACTTTTCAGCATCTTCTGACCATGGAATATCATTTGGAACAGTTTTTCTGGTCAGATCTGTCAAAGGCTTTGCAAGGTTAGCATAATGCGGGACATATTCTCTGTAATAGTTAAATAGACCTAATATGGATCTCAGTCCTTTCTTCGTTTTGGGAGCTTTGAGATGTTTTATTACTTCTAGCTTCTCGGGAATAGGTCCATGTTTGCCTGAACCCACGATATGTCCTTAATATCTGACTTCAGATGCTGCAAAGGAGCATTTTGTCAAGTTAGCTGAAAAATTCAGAGATTTTAAAGTTTCCAAAATTTCTCTTATATGTTGCAAATGTTCCTTCCAGTTAGAAGAGAAAATTATAATATCATCAAGAAAACTTTCTGCATAATCACTATGCGGTCTCAAGGTCTGATTCATTGTTCTTTGAAAAGTAGCCGGAGCTCCAGACAATCCGAAAGGCATTACTTTCCATTGGTACTGGCCTTTTGGTGACACAAAACTGGTCAATTCTCCACTACTCTCTTCGAGTGGGATTTCCCAATATCCCTTTAAAATATCTAGCGAGGTCAAATATTTCGCTGAACAAGCTTTAAATTTTAGGTTGTCGGAATTCTGCATAGGAAAAGGGGAGATCTTGCTGGCGGCGTTTAACTCTCTATAATCTACACACAGTCTGATTGTTCCGTCCTTTTTAGCTACACACACCAATGGATACACTATTTCCGCAGAAGAAGGTTCTATAAGATCTTTCCTTAGTAATTCCTGTATTTGGTTTTCTACATTACCTTTCAAAGTTTCTGGTACAATATAAAGATGTGGTTGTTTTCTTACAACACCAGGTTTCAAATTTATGCTATGTGAACCAACTTTGGGTCTCTTCAGTTCTCCATCAAAAACCACTTTATATTCTTGGATAAGTGCTACTAGTTCCTTTTGTTGTTCTGGCGATAAATTGCTTGAATTAATATTTTTCTGTAATTCTTCATCAACGACACTCTGTTGTTCTATCGGAGCATGTTGTACTTCTCCGAACTCTTCATCCAGTTCGTAAATAACACCAATAGCTCTAATTGGTTGAATATACTTTCTTAATTTGTTCTGATGTAGATGTCGAATACTTCCGTCAGGCAGTTTGACTGCATAGGAATGCACCGATTTTTGTTGAACTATCTCTTCTGGTCCTTTCCATTTTGAACACAGTTTATTAGTGGAATCAGGGATTAGTACTACTACTTCATCTCCGACGGAGAATGTTGTATCTTTCGACCTTAAATTGTGATGATGAACGTATTGCTGTTGTTGGGTTTCAGCCACGGTCTTTGAATATTCTGCCGCGTCTTTTAAACGTTCCCGGCGTTTCTGCATATAATCTGCTACAGACTCTCCAATTCCTTGGGGAAGTACCATTTCATCTTCCCAACTTGATTTCAATATAGCTAATGGTCCTACAGGTGGACGACCGTACACCAACAAATATGGTGCAACACCAGTTGTGGCATTGGGGACTTCTCGGTATGCCCATAACAGAAATGGTAGTTGTTTGTCCCAACCTCTACGATGAGAGTTTATGGCATGATGTAGAATTGATTTCATTGTTCTTGATTTTACATTTTCTTCTACATTTTGCATTTTTATTTCATTCTCAAGTTTAAGTTTTTCCATGTTAAAGGCTGAAATCATTCTAGGAATTCCAGTTCTAACAAAAATTTCAATAAACTCTTCACAATCTGCTTTTGCTGTCAACGATTTAATTTGGATTGCTTCAGGCCAACGACTATGTTGATCCATAATAGCCAGAACATACCGATGACCTCGAGAAGACTTCGGCTCGATTGGTCCTAAAATATCTGCATTAACAACTTGAAAAGAGAGTTCTGGTCTTCCGACCGCTTCAATAGGTGTTCTGACCGTTACTTTTGTTTTTCGGCGCATTTGACAATCATGACAAGCTGCGCATAGTTGTTTTACTTCTTTTGGCATTCCTTCCCACCAAAACGACATATCAATTCTATCTCTTGTTTTCTTAGCAGCTAAGTGTCCACCAGTTGGTGTTTCATGTGCTAATTTCAAAATTTCTTGTCTTCTACAGGCAGGTACAACAAGTTGAACATAATTTTGTCCCCCAACCTTGCCTCTATGATACAACAAACCGGATTCTACCCAATAATTATTTTTCTGCCACTTTGCATCTTCAAAGCATTTTTCTAATGTAGAACAAGCCAGTTGCTCCTTATTCAACAATTGCGCTTGTGAAACGGAACAACTTTCCTTTTGGTCCTCGTTACCAACATTTTCGGGCAAAACAGTTGCCTCGACCGGAGTAGGAATCAGTTCCAAATCGGAAGCTTCTTTGTCTTCATCTTCATTATTTAGATTTGTTTCTAGTTTTCCTTCTGGACACCTTCCCTCCACATTGAATACAGATTTTTCTTCTTTTTCTTCAACCGGGATGATATCTACCTCATCCCCTAAATATAACTTCTGCTGTTCTTTTAACAGAGCGAAAACCTTGGGAGTGATCAAAGCTTCTTCGTGTAATCCTTCCACTACCGCAACCTGTACTCGTACATACGGAATAACCTCATCTTCTGTCCGAAGAGTGAGCGGAACGGAAACAAGCTTTGCTTCTACAGGACTCCCTATTGCGGGTCTCAAGAATACTTTTCCACATGTCTGTAAATACTCTTCCGGCACTACCGACTTCCGCAGCACTGTAATCTCCGCACCACTATCGATGATTCCCTGAAACTTCCGGTTACCGATTCCTAGATCTACCTTAAGGAGTCTCCCATCTGTTTCTTCCACCGGAATATTCACATTCAAACAAATTGCATTTAGACCCTTTTTCTCAAGATCGCTTTTCGAAGTTTTCCTTTATCTTGTTTTACTGTATTCAATTTGGAACAATACTTCTTCACATACCCTTCCTTACCACATGCGAAACAGGTATATTTTGTGCGAAATTCTCTCTTTTCTCGTTGCACTCCGAAAGATGCTTCAGTCTTGGGTTCAAATTTCGGTTTACCATCTCTCATATCATTTTTTGATTCCGAACTGTAATTATTCCAACTTTGATTCCGAGAGTTAGATAAATTTTTCTTTGGAAATTCTTTTCTTTTAAAACTGTCGGTAATGCTCTCGTAATCATCAAGTTTTTCTGCCAATTCTAACGGCGTGGTAAATGTGAGCCAATTTTCTAAGAAATGTTCTCTTATTTCTACAGGCACATGAAATTTTAATTGTTCGGTTACTATTAAGTCTTTTAATTGCTGGAAAGTGTTAATATTTAATTCTGTGATCCATTCGGTAAAATAACTCAAAAGCTCTTGTGTATAATTTCTCCATGATTTTTCATGTGTTTTGTGAAGTTTGTAAAAACATTGTTTTAATTTTTCACTGTTTAACTTGTATCGCTTTAAGATAAGAGTTTTTACAAAATCGTAATTAATTGCATCTTCCGGGGGTTCTCTAGCTAGCATATTTGCAATTTCCACCGGTAAAACTGCCAATAGGTAAGCTACCCAGTCTTTCTTCGGTACTTGTGCCATTTCCGCTCTTCTTTCAAAATTTATCAAAAATAATCCCATCTCATCACGTTTTTCATCAAACTTCGGGACAATCTGTGCTAATTGAAGTTTTGGCACTATCTCAATTTTCGATTCATTTCTTTGTTCCGGAAATTTCTGCAATTGTTCCAGTTTTTTCATTTCCAATTCATGTTCTTTTGCTTCCCTGGTATTTCGCTCCTCCCTATCTTCTTGCCATATTTTTTCTTCCCTTTTTTCTTGACGTCTCGCTTCTTGACGTATTCTTTCTTCCCTCTCCATTTCTTCTTTCTTTTTCCTTTCTTCAATTACAGAACTCAAAAATCCCTTAACAAATTCTTCTTCGTAGTCTTCCGCTTCTAGTATAGCTTTTTTTAGATCTATAATTTTTTAATTTTCGACATCCTGAACTCCAAGTTCAATCGCTACTTTCTGTAAATCTTCTTTTCTACTACCTTTGCTTAAAAACGCCATATTTGAGAAAAAAATCGAAGCAATCAGAAATATTCAAACAGTGTTTCTACCCTAATTGGAACTTTCCCTAAGAACGCCTTAAACCAAATTTAATTTAAACTTGAACATTCTTTTGTAAATAACCCCTCAAATTGAAAGAAATTTATTTTATTTAAATACTTATATTAGTATTACTGACTAAATTAAAACACATTTGCACAATAATAACAAAAAATATATTTAAAAAACAATTCTTGCAATAATTTAAATATATATATATATATATTACCAATTTATACATTATCAGTTTCACTGAACTGAACAAAGATTACTCAACTTTTATTTCAAATTTAATCTGAATGAGTCATTTCAAAGAATTCCAGAATAATACGTAACAAAACAAACAAACAAACAAAAAAAAACTTCCTCTACATACTTTGAAATAGCACCTTTTTATCTTAATCACAAAGATAAAAGAATAAATAAAAAACATTTGAAATAAATGTGTTTTTCTTTTTTTTTTCAAACGATAACTTAGGTAACACTTTTCAGTTATTCTAGTGCAAAGTTTATTCTTAGAGAATAAATAGCTTCATAGACAGACGTGTTATGAACTTTTAAAATGACAATTTTAACTAATTTTTATGTTTCTTTTTCTTTTCTTTTCTTTTTTTTTTTTTTTTTTTTTTTTTACACAATAACTAGAGAATATTTATTTAAATAACAGATTTTAAACTTTCTTGCTAAACATAGTTATTTTTAAACAATTCTATTTGAATATTCGATCAATTTAACAGCCGTATTAAATAATTCTGCATTCATATTATGAAATATACCATAAAAATATAATTCTTAAGTCTTACAAACAGCGCAAAATCAATAATTATTCATTTTTCAAACGTAATTACTGAATAAGATACTATATTTATTCTATTAATTGAATAAACATTAACCCGTTGTTTCAAAGCCTAATATAAAACATTTACACTTTAAATAACAATTTTAATAACATACATTTGAAATATGCTCTCGATGGAATAAAAAATATATATATACCTTTGTGATAGCCATGCCTGCCATTGAACTCTCCTTGCTGTCAAATCAAATACTATCGAAATAACTTTATTGCTGTTCACAACACAATTCCGCGATACCATTTAATATGGCAGTAACACTGCTTATAATTTAAAAGCTGAAAATCATCATCCTAGTCGTGCTGCGCCATTATGATGACCCGGTTCGGTATTCCACGATATTGGTGAAGAAAGAACACATTGAAGAGATTAAATGCTCCAATTAAATACATTTAATATTTACATTAGACGAACACAATTACAGCACACACACACAATATATATATTATTAGATAATACGCTTCCTGATTACATGTCTCACGAGCGTCTTTTCGAACACCTCCAAAGAACTACATCGTCTCTCTCTGTCTCTGGCTGTTGCCATTCCGAGTTTCCTAAAGTCTTTCGACCATGGAGTGTAGGCAACCTTCACAGATATCAAATCCAATTAAATGTATTATAAATCTTCTTAATACTAACTACAACTTTTATATTGACCAGCTTTTGATAGGACCAACTCGTACCAAAAAAAAAAAAAAAAGAAACGAAAACAAAAAGGGGGGGGGGGGGCGGTGGAAGAAGAAAAATCCCTGCCGGCCCGGCCTACAGGCGGAGGTAGATTTCGAAGTTAAGTATAGTAATTTTACCAACAAAAACTAAATCATGGTTAGATATAAATCCACTTTAACAATTTTATCCGGTAGCTTTTGATGAGTTTTTATTTCATTTTTATATAATAACTGGTTTTATCAGTAGCATGTTAAGGTGGTATTAAAAAAAATACTTCTCCATGCTCAACAACTCGAAATTGTCTGGCACATTTTCAGATTCATTTTTAATAGAAAAAATATGAATCTTGCTGACGTGATTTTTGAAAAGATTTATAAGCGACATGTGTTTTTATTATTCTTTCAATTAATTAAAACTTTATTAATAAACAATTATTTTCTCAGTAGGGCAATATTTTTCGTTTCTAACACAATCGATTAGGGTAATTCTGTTCAAAATACCCACTTTGACATCATTTTTTTAAATATATTCTGCCTCTATCAAAAAATCGATCATTACGGTACATTATATAGTTTCTGAATAAGAAAATATACCAATTGGATGCGTTTGAGAGCAAAAATGAATTTAAAAATGAGTAAGAATGAATAATATATGAACAGAATAAGCAGTTTGTATTTGAATACACCATTAATAAGATGATTTTTTCCTCAACCGCTATGTATTTTTAATTTGTTTTTACTGTAAGAATTGGTCCTATCAAAAACTTGCCTGTATAAATGTTGAAGACAATATTAAGAAGATATATGATAAATTCATGGGGATTTTATATCTTGTGATTTGACGGAGTTATGGAAATTTTTCTTCTTCACCCCCCCCCCTTTTTTTCGTTTTTAATTTTTTTTGTGGTACGAATTGGGCCTATCAAAAACTTGTGAGTATAAAAGTTGTAGATAATATTAAGGAGATCCATAATAAAATTAATTGGATTTGATAGCTTGAGAATTGACGAAGTTAGGAATTTTTTTCTCCCAAAAAACCTATTTTTGCGCCCCTTGAGCCCATTTTTAATTTTATCAAAAATCTATGATACATAAATTTTTGGCCCTATTTTTAGAAGTAATAAAAACTTTAAACTGATTTGATATGTACAAAAATTAAGAAGTTATGGGGTTTTTTTGTTTTCACAATACCCCTCCCTATTTCCACCCCCTTGGTCCGATTTTGCCCATTAACGAACATGACCCAGATTTTATGCTACTTGATTTTATGTATCAATTTGGAAGAGATTTGTGCAGAATTGTGGAAGTTATCGTGTCCAGAAGAAAGTGATATATATATATATATATATATATATATATATATATATATATATAAAGTTTTTTACTGAGGGTGGTTTTGTGTTCTAGGTGTCATGATCGGTGTAGATCTGCAAAAAGTTTTCAGAAATTCCAACATAGGAACGATCCTAGTAGGTAGTATTTCATACGAAATCTACCTAAAAAATCCATAAGTTCGTCAATTAACAAGATATAAAATCCGCATGAATTTATTATATATCTTCTTAATATTATCTGCAACATTTATATTGACAAGTTTTTGATAGTACCAATTTTTACTGCATAAAAAAAGAAAAAAAATTAAAATACATAGCGGTTGAAGAAAAAAAAAACATCGTATTAAGGGTGTTTTCAAATCCAAACTGCTTATTTTCTGACTCATTTTTAAATTCATTTTTGTTCTCAAACGCGTCTAATTGGTAGATTCTCTTATTCAGAAACTATATAATGTACCGTAATGGTCAATTTTTTGATAGAGGCAGAATATAATTAAAAAAAGCTGTCAAAGTGAGCATTTTGAACCAAATTTCTCGAAGCAATAGTGCTGGAAACGAAAACAAATGGTCCCACTGAGAAAATAATTGTAAATCAAGTTCTAATTAATTGAACGAAAAATAAAAACGCAGGTCGCTTATAAATCTTTTCTAAAAAATCACGCCAGCAAGTTTCATGATTTTACTTTTAAAAATGAGTCAGAAAATGTGTCAGAAAATTTCGAGTTGTTGAGTGGGGAAAAATATATTTTTTTAATACCGACTTGATATGATTCTGATAAAACGAACTCTTACAAAAAAATTAAATTAAAAATTCGTCAAAAACGGCGAGAAAAAATTGTTAAACTGGGTTTAACTCTAATCTTGATTTAGTTTTTATTGGTGAAATTAGTACTTAACATCGAAATCTACCCCCGGCAATAGGCCGAGCCGGCAGGGATTTTAATATGGGGTGTTCTCTCTCTTCATTAAGTTTTTGCCAATTTTACATTACAAAATACTTATTTTCTTTTCTCATGTTATGTATATGTATGGTGTCACATAGTATGAGGTTCTTAATTTCACGTTTTTATAGGATGATTTACCGCAGATTTTTTACAGACTCTCTCTATCTCTTTTTATTACTTTTTGGCCGATTTTACATTTCGAAATATTTATTTTCTTTACATCTTGATATGTATATGTACGGTGTAAGATAGTATAAAGCTCTCAATTTCATGTTTTTATACGATGATTTAAGTAAGATTTAGTATGGGAGGCTCTCTCTCTCTCTTTTTCTCTTCATTTTTTTTTTTTTTTTTTTTTTTTTTTTATCGATTTTACATTACGAAATATTTCTTTTCTTTTCATATCGTTAATGTATCTGTATGGTATCAACATATTATAAGGCTCTTAATTTCATGTTTTTATACGATGATTTACGGCAAATTTAACATGAGGTATACAGTCTCTCCTCTCTTTATTAGTTTTTTGTCGATTTTACATTACAAAATTCTTATTTAGTTTCCATATTTATGTATGTCTGTATGATGTCACATAGTATGAGGTCCTTCATATCATGTTTTTAAACGATGATTTACCGAAGAGTTAATATGGGCTGTTCTCTCTCTCTCTCTTTATTATTTCTTTTGACAATTTTACATTACGAAATATTAATTTTCTTTCCATATTATCTATCTGTATGGTGTCACTTATTATAAGGATTTAATTTAATGTTTTTATGCGATGATTTACTGCAGAGTTAATATGGAGTTTTCTCCCTCTCTCTCGCTGTTTTTCTCTTTTTTTTTCTTCCGATTTTACATTGCGAACTATTTATATTCTTTTCATATTTTTATGTATCTGTATGGTGTCACATAGTATGAGGCCCTTCATTTCATGTTTTTAAAGAATGATTTACGGCAGAGTTAATATGGGCTGTTTTTTCTCTCTCTTTATTATTTGTTTGGACAGTTTTGTATTACGAAATATTAATTTTCTTTTCATATTGTTATGTATCTGTATGTTGTCACGTAGTACAAGGATCTTAATTTAATGTTTTTATACAATGATTTATCACAGAGTTAATATGGAGTGTTCTCTCTCTCTCTCTCTCTTTTTTTCTCTTTATTTATTTATTTATTTATTTTTTTGCCGATTCTACATTACAAAATACTTATTTTCTTTTCATATTGTTATGTATCTGTATGGTGTCACATAGTTTAAGTCTCTTAATTTCATGTTTTTATACGACGATTTACGGCAGATTTAACCCTTAACCGGAAACGTACGTTTGTGAGATGTTTGCGAATGCATATCTGACCTTAATATTTTTCTTTCCGGCATTCCAAACTTATTTTTATGCTGTTATATTAAAAAATTGGTCCTATTAATACATTACCAGGGTTGCTACGCTACAGGGAATTTCCAGGCCAGGAAATTCTTCGATACCAGTATTTTCTTATAGAAAATCTTTCCTGAAATAAGGTGAAATTTCGTGCGTTTAACCTAGATTTATTTTTTTTATAAACAAATACTGATATTTCACCTGGAAAATTCTCTGAAGCGTGGCAACTTTTATTACTATTAATGATTAAATGTTTAAGTTCACTATATGGAAAATTATTAGGTGTTCTGTTTGTGCACGGGATTTTCACGTTTCCAGTTAAGTGTTAATATGGGGTGTTCTGTCTCTCCTCTCTTTATTATATTTTTTGCCGATTTTACATTACGAAATTCTTATTTTCTTTTCATCTTCATATGAATCTGTATGGCGTTACATAGTATGAGGCCATTCATTTCATGTTTTTAAACGATGATTTACGGCAGTGTTAATATGGGCTGTTTTCTCCCTCTCTTTATTATTTCTTTTGACGATTTTACTTTACGAAATATTAATTTTCTTTTTATATTGTTATGCATCTGTACGGTGACACATAGTATAAGGATCTTAATTTAATGTTTTTATGCGATGATTTACCACAGAGTTAATATGGAGTTTTCTCCTTCTCTCTCTCTTTTTTCTTTCTTTCTTTTCTTTTTCTTTCTTTTTTTTGCCGATTTTAGATTACGAAATACTCACATCGTCCCAAATTAGTTGCGACATTTAGGTCGAAAATTTTGTCCCAAATTAGTTGCTACATTTGAAGTGAGTGGAATCTTAAATAACTTCCGATGCAGTTTAGTAGATCTACACCATTCTGTAAGCGCTCTACCACTAGTATACCGTAAACATCATTTTCTTCCTGTAGAATTAACAATTCATTAGCTAGAAGGAAGTTTTATGTGATTACTGGTGGAAGAATCTTTACAGAATGGGGCGCGGCTTTACAGAATGAAGAGCGAAATTGAATATAATAATTGAAAAATAAAATTCCAGAATCCTAGAATTTTAAAATAAATTTGGTACTTGTTTAAGGAGAAACGGAGGGAATGCTTGGTAAGTAAATGTTATTCACTGATAGCATAGCACCCTGAAATCTCTGAAAAATGTTCAAACAAAATCATAAAATCATCACTATCAATAATTAGTACAAAAGTAATCAAATGTAGCAACTAATTTGGGATCAGAGGGAGTATTTATTTTCTTTTCATATTGTTATCTATCTGTATGGTGCCACATAGAATAAGGCTCTTAATTTTATGTTTTTATACTATGATTTACGGCAGATTTAATGTGGCCTGTTCTTTCCCTCTCTCTATATATATTTCATTTACGAATTTTACATTACAAAATATTAATGTTCTTTTCACATTGTTATGTATCGGTATGTAGGACAGTAAAATTAGCTCAAAACAGGGCCGTTTTATACAATAATTCGCGGTAAGCTGGAAATCGTTTTAATCATTTTTTTACATCTAAATGAAGGGATTTGAAGTTTGTCCCATTTTTCCTATTGAAATTCAGACGTCGCACCACAAAAACCTCATAAATTTTCGGACTTTTTTCAGTATTTCTCAGTCTTCAGTATTTCTCAGTATTTTTCAGTCTTCAGTATTGCAAATAACTCAAAAACCGTTCACTATACTGAAACAGTTCTAATTTATAAATTGTAGAGCACAAAATTCTGCGTCGATTGAGTACTACAGACTAAATATTACACCAATAACAAGCGAGATATGATAGATCAAAAAAGTATATTTTTCGTAATTTTTCTAAAAAAACATATAAAATTGGTTTTTTGCGTATCAATTATCGGTTAAATGAATCATTTCTCTCACAAAACAATAGAACTGCATAATTCGCCTAATTGTACTTTTTGGTTGACAACTTCAAAATTTAATTACAACAATGTGGGAATTTCACCGGCCTTTCCAACAGATGATTACAATGCAACCGATATCCCCAAATTAATTTTAATTCGGTCCTTTGTAAGCAAATTATTTTTTGAGGTGCATAAATTATTATATTTTGAAAATTCTATGAAATGATCAATATAAGGGATATGTAATTAAAAACAGAAAGAAATGCATGTATACTTGAAAAAAATTATGCATTTTATAAAATGTTAGAGATCAATATAATAATTATAGAAAATCAAGAAATTTAATTTATTTAAAAAAATTAGTATATGAGCAATGGTAATAAAATTAACTTGAGTTATTTGAGGGAAATTCAGGAAAATCGAGCTTAGAGTGTTTTTTTGCTGGACCTTGATCTACCCATTCTTCTTCCTCCTGTACGTGGAAGGCCTCCTTGTCCATATCTATTTTTTCGTCGCACGTTTTCGTGAGTCTTCTTCTTCTGCGGTCTTTGTGCACGACGCAGCTTTACAATGGTAACATATAATTGAGCATTTAACTCCGTTCTTCCTACAAGAACACAAACCGCCTTTACACCCTTTGCACATTTGCATGATAGTGTGTTTAGGAGCACTGGTGGAGCAGCTACATCATTTGTGGTGAGTGGAAGTATAACATGCCTGAATGACTTCCAGCCCCAATCAGTGGGATTCATCACCATTCCATTCCAGGTGTTGATCTGAAGAAAAGATCTGAATGAATGTGGTTTGGTTGCATCTTCAGTTGTTGACAGAGAAGCGAGGTTAAATTGCGTCTTCATAAGGTGTTTTGCAAATATGTTGTATCGCAATCTGTGCAGTGTTGTGGATTCGTCGCACTGGGGATTGTATAAGGTGGCAATAAATTTCTTCCCCGCAACATTTACGTATTGTGGCATAGCATATTGGTTATTAAAGAAGTTAGAATATCCTGTAGGTGAGCATGATTTTCCAAAAGCTTGACGAATTTTAGTTTGCCCTGCCTGAAGAAGGCTGATGTAGAATCACAGTCACTAAAAGCATGTAGGAATAGGATGTTATTCTTCACAATCGGCGAGTACTTGAAACTTAATGGTGAATAGAAACGTTGCCTGACTGTCCTTTTCCAGGTATCAAGAAGTATATCGTGGATGAGTTGAGAGCAAATGCAGTCAAAAGCACAAGCAGATCAATATCTTCCCCAACTATGATGACACGTTCAGACTGCTGATCTAGCTGAATGGCTTCCATCACGATGCTAGTATCTGCATCCTCAGTATCTTGATTTACAGTAAAATTGTGTTGCTCCAGTTTTTGAATGAGCATTGTTATTAAACGGCGTTTATTGCCTTCATTTGCAAGGAAGGGCTCTTTTTGCAATGTGAGTGTTGTATTTTCGTCAAAGTCAACACTTGCTGCAATATATTTATTTTTTCGACGGAAGTGCTCAGCAGACTTAGTGCCATGTTCTGACGGTCCTTCTGGGTAACCGGCAAATACAATGATTGCAGTTTTACTGTAGTTATTTTTCAAATATCCAATGCACTTTAAAATAATTGACGAGAACTTTTCTCTTAGCTCCCAACTCACTCGATGAAGTAGGAAGCCATCATCAATCACATGGACAGATTGTAAGGTTTGTTTAAATTATCAAGGGGAATGAACAAATCGTAAAATACTGACTTTCGCGTTTACCTCATCCCAAAGTTATCAAACAGAGAAATGTAATCATTTATGCACCTCAAAAAATAATTTGCTTACAAAGGACAGAATAAATATTAATCTGGGGACATAGGCTACACTTCAAGTGTAATCATGCGTTGGAAAGTTTGGTGAAATTCCCGTATTGATGTAATTAAATTTTGAAGTTGTTAATCAAAAAGTACAATTCGTCAATTTATGCATTTCTACAGTTTTTTAAGGAAAATGATTCATTTAACCGATAGTTGGTCCGCAAAAAAACAATTTTATGCGTTGTTTTAGAAACATTAGGAAAAATGCACTTTTTTGATCTATCATATCTCGCTTATTATTGGTGTAATTTTTAGCCTGTGGAACGCAATCGACGCAGAAGTTTGTGCTCTACAATTTATAAATTAGAACTGTTTCAGTATAGTGAACGGTTTTTGAGTTATTTACGAAATAATGAAAAAAGGCAGAAAATTTTGAGGTTTTTGTGGTGCCACGTTTAAAGCTCACCAGGAAAAATGGTACAAACTTCAAATCCCTTCAACTGGATGCAAAACAAAGTGATTAAAACAATTTCCAGCTTTCCGCGAATTTTCGGTTAGTAAAATCCTATTTTTACTGGCCTTATGGTGTCACATAGTATATCTCAATTTAATGTTTTTATACGGTGAATTATCGCAGAGTTAATATGGAGAGTTTTCTCTCTCTTTTTTTCTCTTTATTTATTTATTTTTTTGTCGATTTTACATTACGAAATATTTATTTTATTCTCATATTGTTATGTATCTGTATTGTGTCACATAGTATAAGGCTCTTAATTTCATATTTTTATACGATGATATACCACGGATTTAATATGGGGTTTTCTGTCTCTCCTCTCTTTATTGTTTTTTTTTTTTGCGGATTTTACAATACGAAATATTTATTTTCATTTCAGCTTGTTATATATCTGTATGATATCATATAGTATAAGGCCCTTCATTTCATGTTTTTAAACGATGATTTACTGCAGAGTTAATATGGGCTGTTCTCTCTCTCTCTCTTTTATTTTAGGCCGATTTTACATTACGAAATACTTACTTTCTTTTAATGTTGATATGTATCTGTACGGTGTCACATAGTATAAGGTTCTTAAGTTCATATTTTTATATTAACCCATTTGCGACCACATATTTTTGTCTTTTTAACAGTATACGTCTCCTCTAATGGAATTAATCTCTCAATATGTTGCAAAAAGATTTTTACTAGTCGTTTTTATACTACAAATGCATTTACAAAAGTTTCTAATCGATATATTTATATGAGTTCATTGATTGCATAATTACGAATATTGTGTTTTTCTTGGAAAAATAATGTAACACGTAAAATCTAATAGAATCTCCCATAGTCGGAGGCACAGATATAAAAATGACGTGAATTCACGGTATCGGTTACGATTGCACCGATTCCAGAGTACTAAATATACGTGATAGCAGAAAAATGGAGGCTGTAGTCGGCGGATTTTTTTTTCAGCGTTTGTACGGTTCTTTGAATTTTAATACAAATATTTTCTTTAAATGTTCTTCGACATTTATAATCTAATAAACGGTTAAATTTAAAAAATCAAAAAACCCGACTGCGTAAAAAGAGAACTAATTAATTATTTCTCATCAATGTGAAACTATTTTTTTTCAATCCCTACTATAAACTCACACTGTTGCTATATATATCTTGTTCAAATTTTCTATCGTTAATAAAATACTTATTATTCATCCAATCAAGCTCAATTTTTTTTAAAATTTGTAGTGGATGACATTTGATGTTAATCCAGTTTTTTCAAATATTAATTCATTAGTTAAATTAAATAAATTAATTTTCAATAATCGAGAGAGCCCTCTTCTTGATCAAGGTATTTTAAGCGCCACTCAACGGGAAAGAAGAATGGGAGAAAAAAAATTCTCTTATTGACCTAAGTAGGAATTGACTTAAAATATATTTTTTATATTACTTTTTGATATTACTTACCTATTTTTTTTTATTTACTTGTATAGACGACTTTTAAGTTGCGTTTAATTGTTAGTTCCTATCTATAAACACTGTTTTGATGAGGTCTATAGATGTCTATGATGGTTAGAGTTGCAGTAAAGCTAGAGATCCTACATACACAACTTCCAGGTTGTATAATATTTTAACGGGGATTTTGACTGTAAAATAGTCAATGAAACATCGTCTTCATTTTGAAAGACCTATTCAATGGTACGCCACTCAATTGGGTGCGTAAATATTTTTTTCGTCTCTACCACCATTTTTTATTTTACGGCCGCCATTTTGAATTTATATTAAAAAAAAAAACCTAGCCTATAACCACCGAGCCGTTAAGACGAATTGATAGAGACCTCATTCATTAAAATCCACCTTGCCGTTGGGATGTTTCGAGGGTATAAAGTATACTTACACAGATACACGTGAAACACATAATCCTTCTTTTCAGTCGGGTAAAAAGGCGAAAAATGCTTTAAAATAATACTGGTCTTCAAATTTAAGGGACCGTACAATCGCTGGCGAAAAAGCCTTCTACGACAGTCACTATCTTTGCATCAGACCGTAGACCTAGTATTCAGGAGACGTTGACGAATATGTTAATCGATGTTTTAAGTTAGACAAAAAAAAAGTAAAAATTAAATTTAAAAAATCAAAAACCCAACTGCGTAAAAATCAAACTAATTAATTATTTCTCATCAATGTGAAACTATTTTTTTTATATTACTTACCTATTTTTTTATTTACTTGTATTGATGACTTTTAAGTTGTGTTTAATTGTTAGTTCCTATCTATAAGCACTGCTTTCATGAGGACTATAAATGCCTATGAATGTTAGAGTTGCAGTAAAGCTAGTGATCCTACCTACACAACTTCCAGGTTGTGTAATATTTAAACAAAGCTTCTGACTGTAAAAAAGTCAATGAAACAATGTCTTCATTTTGAAAGACCTATCCAATCATATGCCACTCAATAGCGTGCGTAAAACTTTTTTCATCTCAACCGACATTTTGTATTTTACGGCCGTCATATTGAATTTATGAAAAACAAAACCGGCCTATAACCATCGGGCGGTTAAGACGAATCGATAGAGACCTCATTCATTAAAATCCACCCAGCCGTTGAGATGTTTCGAGGTTATAAAGAAATACACATACCCAGATACACGTGAAACACATAACCCTTCTTGCCAGTCGGGTAAAAAGTACACTGTTTTTATCTTAGGGATGTTAGTGTAAAAAGAAAAAAGTTTTATTATAAAAAAATATATATATATCTTTTCTGTGTTATTTATGTTCCATTAATTATTTTTGAAATAATATTGAAGCAAATTTAATAAAATTAATACAGTAAGGGAAATGATTATTTTGTCTGACTTTACAATTTAGTCAAATACTAACAAGGTACTGATTGAGACATTTCTTTAAAATATTTAAATAATTGTAAAAGAGACATGGTTGGATATAAATGAACGTTTTCTTAGGAAACATCTAATTAGTGAAACTCTGCATTTTTACTGTTTCATGTGCTGCGATTCTGGTGTCAAGAAAAGTAATGAATTTGTCTTTAGAAAGAAAATACAATTTCTCTAGAATTACTATAAAGTAATTATTTTCAAGCAATCTCCGTTTCGTAATCAGATTTCCATTGAGTTTTTCAATGGGGGTACTTTGGTAAATGAAGAATTTTAATTAAAACTTTGATGATGAATTTAAAAATGGAATCTTTTAAAACTTATTCTTTGACTTCGTTAGCATAAAATAGTTTTCTTTTGCTAGCTCGACATGTATGCCTGAATAGTTTTCAGTATTGTGAATACCACTATTTCGGAATAGAAATAGGGTCTTTATTTTGTGACAGACATTTGATAATAAATAAATTTCTATTCGAGACTAATGGTACTACGAAAGTAGAGAAGAGTTTTCAGATATTCATGTCGAGGGAGTAGATTTTTGAGCCCTGATGAGATGAGAAAAGCTGGCTTTTAATTTTATATCTTGTGATATAGATATATTTTGTATTTCATTGTTTATCATTTTTCAATAAATTTAAAAAGATTCTATAGTATACCTTTTTAAAATTACATAATAAAATTTAAAAAAAAAAGAACGTTGGTGGGTATCAAACCAAATTTCTTATGTGAGAGAGTCAAACCTTGAAATTTTACGATACAGATGAAGAGGTGTACATAAGAGAAATTGGCATTATTAGAAAATTATTGAAACCAATAAAAAATAGTTCCGTTCGACATAAAAAATGATTACATTCTCCACAGATTTATTAGACATATCGAACTTTCATTGAGGTAAATAAAAATGAGATACTAAATATACTTCCGTACCCGTTTGTTCATAGATTTATATTCCCCCTCTCCCTAAAGTACCCATGTAACTTTTATATTTATTACCAATTCTAAAGAACATATGTGCTTAATTAATTCTTAT
This sequence comes from Maratus speciosus, assembly GCA_963932465.1. Classification (NCBI taxonomy): domain Eukaryota; kingdom Metazoa; phylum Arthropoda; class Arachnida; order Araneae; family Salticidae; genus Maratus; species Maratus speciosus. Next base: position 288,653,814 of record OZ010794.1, read on the forward strand.
ATTTTGTATAAATAAATCTAATAACTTTACATTTGGTGCTTTTTTTAGACACCTTGACACCAAAGGTTTCCTTTACAAAGGCTCTTTAGTTGATCTATAATTTACGTGATCTACTTAGTTTAAATTTTTAAAGTTTGTGTCACTGTCTAAAGTCGGTGTCACTACCACCTGGGGGTTGCAGGAGCAAAAAACGTTCTAAATTGTGATTTTTGTGATACTGCAGGGGCTAGTTCGAAATTTGGCATGGTAATTATAAGATGTAAATGTTCTTTATGAACAATTTCTAAAAAATCAAAAATTTAAATGTGGTGAAAATGCATGAAAAGCGTTCTAAAAACGTTTTAAATTTTGATTTCTACGCAATATCAGGAAATATCAAACCGATTTCAAAAGTATTGGTTTCTAATTGATGGTGACAGTCCCTCCTCCAACATAGCCTATATTTTGTGTTGCTGTCACTACCACCTGGGGGTTTCAGAAGTAAAATACTTTTAATTGTATTTTTTGTGATACTGAGGAGTCTAATATTTTGAAATTTGACATGTAAATTACTTAAAAGATGCAAATGCTTTCTAAGAACCGTCGAAAGAAAATTCCAAACTTAAAAGGTTGAAGTGAGGGAAAAGCTCTTCTAAAAAGTTCTAAATTACGATTTTTATGCAATCTTGTGAAATACCGAACCGATTTAAAAAATAATTGTTGAAAATTTGTGGTGATAGAACCCCCTCAAACAATAAGCTATATTTTATGTCGGTGGCACTACCATTAGAGGGTTGTAGGAGCAAAAAAACCTTGTAAATTGCGATATCTGTGATACTGAAAAGGCTAGAAACATGAAATATGCCATGGAAGTTACTTAAAAATATAAATGCCGATTAACAAATTCGAAATTTAAAAGGGATGAAGCGAAGGGAAGGGAAGGAGTGAAAAGCGTTCTAAAAATGTCCTAAATTACGATATCTATGTAATACAAAAAATAATGAACCTATTCTAAAAGTAATGGTTACGAATCAATGATGACAGTTTCTGATCCTACACAGGCTATATTTCATGCCGGCACCACTACCACCTGGTGTTGGCTGGAACAACAAACGTACGTTCTAAAAAGGCCATTAAAAACTTTGTAAATTAAGTTTTCTATGGAATATTAGGAAATATTTAACCCATTTCAAAATTAATGTTGGCAAATTCATGGTGAGAGACACTATTTAAACATAGGCATTTTATGCTGGTGCCAATACCACCAGATAGGTGGTAGACCGTTAGACAAGAAGCTTAGAATTTGACATGATGGTTAATTTTCAGATGTAAATGCGTACTAAGAAGATGGTTTCTAAAAAAATTCAAAACTTCAAAAGTATACTTAAATGAGCCTAGGAAATGAGCATAAAAGCTTCAAAATACTTTCTAAATTATCATTTATTTAGAATTAGTTTTAGTTCATTTTATTAATTTAATTCTAATTTCTGCCTAATGCAGTGTATTAGTAGTCAAGTTTAGTCCAACTGTGGCTTAATTAGTAATTTTTGCATTATTCCTAAAAGTATAATTTCTTCTAATAAGAATTAGACATAACAAATATCACTTGGCATATTTCAAGTATTACGCGAACAAAACCGCGGGTTTGCTAGAATATTATTACTACGTGAAAATTGCGAGCAATTTAGCATAATTTCACGCAATTTAGTTCGACTTTTTGCCTACATTAAGTTGAGTAATCACGCAACAAGCCAATTTGTTGACTAACATGCACATTTTCTATAGTAAATTGCTATATATTTTTGTTGCTATTTTCTCATATAACAACTGAAAAAAAAATGTAATTAAAAAGCGTGCTATACCAAGAATATCGCCTCCTATAAAAATGTGTTTTAAGGAATATTTGTGTGACTTACTTTCACAGCTTTTACTTAATTCCTGTCATAAAGCTAAAAGAATTGAACTAATCCGCGTGTAATAAGATTTTCCGAATTTTGAAAAAATATAAATTAAAGGATTTCTGATAAAACATGGACGTATTAAAAACTATATTTAATTTTCAGTATCCATATTAATTTTACAAACAAATGAAGGGATATGAATCGTTAGATACGCGACTTTTTTTTCAAGTTTCTTGAATGATGACGTCAATTTTTGCTGTGTTAGTGTATTATTTCGTGATAGTGACGTCCTATGCATATTTTTGTATAGATGTTGTTTAAGACTGGATCGTAAATGTGGAATTCTCCAGCGGATGCAAATGACGTTATTTTATGTAACATAAAAGCGTGTATTTTAAGTCTTAAAACTGAAGTATGTTTTGCACTATCTATATATTTACCGTATTCCCCCGCATTAGCCGCATGCCGCAAAATTCGACGAATACCACATTTTTTTTTTAAACATTAGTCCCTGGTCTTTCTCGGCATGCCGGAAAAAGCGAGGATCTTCGAAAAAAGAAAGGAATGAGGTTCATTAGCTTATTCAGTAGCAACGATTGGTGATGGGGAGGAGGGGTGCAATATAGAGTTTGCCCCCACTTTTCTAATTATTTCGTTTACCTTTTTTACATATTCAAGATAATAAAAACTTGTTTCGTGGGTCTCATACCATTTCATACAATGCTCTCTGCCCAACCCAACACCCGGCCAATATTTACAATGTAGAAATAGATTATCTCATAAATTATTACATGAACAGAAATATTCTTATTATGTATAAAATAACAAAAATATAATAATCATCTAAATATGTAAAGACAGAAATAAGTGCTTACCTTATATCCAAAAAGTAATTATATATGATAACTAGGGGGCTCAGCCCCCTGCAAACTACGCTCGCCAAACCCCCATTCAGACACCACAGAATCTAAAATCACGCTAATTTGATCGGTTTTTAAAAGATTAGAGAAGATTGAATTATAATCAAAAAACCTATAGCGATCTCCCTGTAAACGGGTTTCCATTCAATTTCCTTTGCTTGCGAAAATTTAAGGCCGAATCTGTTGCTGTTAAGACATCCAATGGTTGTTTTTGTGTTTGATTAAAGAAGATCAGTTAAACATATGAAAAGAAGCTAAAATAAAATGAATTATGTAAACAGAGTCTTTGCCCACCGGTATTTTTTAACAGCGTTACAAAACGATTGACATAATACAATTTACTACATTTATTACAATTTACTGCTTTAACGCCTTCAAAAGCGGTGGTTCATTTTTGGACAATTTAATTTTCATTCTTAAATGCCACATTGCCACCAGAATATTGGAATGAAAATTTTTCTTTTATTAAGTAAGTGAACAAAAGCATTTTCGTATTTCGAAATTTGTTTGTAAACCCCAGTGCCATTCACTGATTTCAACATTTTACGAATAAAAGTACCTTGCCCATGAAAGGGTTAAACGCATATTAATGTATTTATTATTTTAAAGTTTCCCTTTTCTTTTAATATTCACGTGTAAATACAATTTTCAAGACATAATTTTCAATATTTTTCTGCTTTTAACACGTACTCATTTAATAGTAATTTTAAAGTTTTTTTTTCTGTTTTTAATATCCATGTGTAAATAAATTTGTAATAGTTAGGAAATATTATCTTTGCGCTGTTTTTAGAATTGAAAACAATCTCTATAATAATAGCCTAAGTCATGTGACTATCATCAACAGTTCCTTCGCTTTTGATCAGAAAGGTTTCCATTTTGATTAAAGTATCAAAGTTATTTTTTCGAATAAAACTACATAAAAGTTGCCATGATCGCAAAGAATTATTGGTACGTTTATGTTAGCCGGGTTCATATCTCGCCAATAGCTTTTTTTAACTCGCCAGTTAGCATATTTTTATTTTTCGAGTGGTAAATTAAAACGGTACTACTTGGTTATTATCCCATTGACCAAAATATATCGCCAGACTATAAGATTAAATGTCAATAATGGTTGATCGTAAATGTCACATTCACTCGACTGTAAGGAAGTTACATGTGTTTACGCCATCAAGTGATATTTATTTCGACTCTTTATTTGTATTTGTATTTTTATACTAATTTATTTGTTCTTTCGTTATTTAAAATAAAAATTACGTCAACTTGTATAATTTAGCGAGTGGTTTGGTGATTTATATAATTTGGCGATATTGGTCATTTGCTTTGATTTCGAAATTAAATGTCATGATTTGTTACATTATTTAATATTTAACACAGATGCCATATAAGCACCGGGTTTGGCGTGATTTTTTTTTACGACAATTTGGCGAAAACCTCGTTTTCGAATACCAGTTACATATGTATTTTCAAATTATTTTCTATTATTTTTAAAATGAAATAACAATAAATACAAAAAATTAATTAATAACTATAGAACAAAGCAATTTATAACATTTTTTATAAATAAAAAGAAAATAAATGTAAATAAACATTTATTAATGAATAAGCAACAATAGCCGGGTTGCCATGTCAGACAAAATAACACCATTTTGGCGCCAATTAGGTACCCCGGTGCGTATATGACATCTGAGCCTAATATTTTTCTTTTCGTTTCGCTCAAAAAAAAAAAGAAAGAAGTGAAAGCCATTAATTTTAAATGTTTCAGTTTTAAAGGAATGTTTTGTATTAAATAAAATGATAGCGAAATAAAAAAAAGCATTTTTCTAAAGAGATTTAAGGGATGCCAAACTGGATTTAAGGGAGGCCAAACTGGACGCCAAATTAATTTAAAATTATAACCTTTTCTGAAATTTGAAAAAAAAAATATGTATTAAGATTAAAATTTGAGTTGCCTTAATTAGAAAAAAGTATTTAAAATTAGAAAAAAAATTAATATTTCGAAAACTAATTCGAATTTAAAAATTCTAATACCAGTTTTGAGATGTGTGGATCGATACGGATTTTTGGTGTTAATTTCGTCGCAAAGTATTCCATATCCCTCATAGCATGCATGGTCACGGTGACGTCGTTGTGACGTCACTGTAAGTCACTGTGGTCACGTCACATCTGTGACCAAAATGCCACCACTCAGTGATGCCATATTGTGACTGAGATGTGAACTTCTTAGAAAACTTTAAAAAAATACGAAAATTCTTTAAAACATGTTATTTACTGTAAAGTTATATTTTTCTGGCAATAAAAAAAAATTGTGACGTCACTGTTATGTCGCTGCTATGTAACGTGCGTCACGTCACATATGTGACAAAAAAACCACCATATTGTAAGTCACAGTGTGACAAAAATATGAACTTCAAAAATCTTTGAAAATGAAGAGAAATATTTTAAACAGTCACGAGTTACAGCGGCATAAGGAATGAAAATATATTAGTGGATAACAAATGGTAAATTCTGTCACTAAAGGGGAGGGGGGGGGGGCATAATAGATAAAGTGCACGATACAAGCATTAATAAACTAAATTTTCAGGCTATATCTTATCAATCTGATATCTAAGACAGTGAATGTATACTTTTTCATGATTTCAGTTTTATCTAGCATTTGGATAATATATTTAGAATTAGGAATATTAAATTTACTTTACATATTTAGTTTGCTGGGAGGAAATTTATTTATTTATTTCTTTTTTACCGACCAGGATTATTCGAAACACTTCTGTGGTTTCAAACTAAAAATTTTCTATTACAGTTAAATCTGCACCTTTTAATGAGCACGTAGAAAGAGTCTTCAGAGTTTAGTCATCTATGCATTTCTGGCTTTAGAATATTTTTATAATTTGTATTCAAGTGATAAATTCTACTTCTTTCAGACTTTTAAAATAAAATTAGCATTTTCCGAAAATAAAAGAAATATACAAAATTTGTGCAAAACAAACTTTACTTAAAATAAAAAAGAAAAAAAGGGGGGGGGGTCGTTATTACCATTAAATTTATTTTTACACCTTTTAAAAATTTAAACAATGTTTTATCTAATAAACTCTAATTATGATTATTATTATTATAATTATTTAGAAAAAAGGAACTTTACAATACATTTTAACTTGAATTATTTGGTACGGATAAAAAGAAAAGGTTAAATACATTGGACGTTTCTTCACATACAAGATTTTAATTAACGATACTTTCAGAAAATTACTGCGCATTCAAGTTCCATATCTCTTGCATAGAAGAACAAATAATCTGTAACAGACCATCTGCTTGAAAATCGTCTGCCCACAGAAAAATAAATATGAGAAGACGCGGGAAATAGTTCACTGTTTTTAGAACATCACCACGTTTACAACACTTCAAGATAAGGAAATGACCATTTTAGGATACACGAATATTAATGGAACTTATATGTAAGTCTTATTTAATTTAAATATTTTATTCCTGATTTGTATATTATGAGTTAAATAGTTTTATGTTATATTTGTAAGAGACTGATCTTTAACTGTCAGAAGCGATATTTTCCAACTCGATAACTGTAAAGAAAAATATCTTAATCTGAAATCGCTTGGAAAAAAAAATGCGCAGAGATTGATTCATACCTACATTCATACTGGAATTAATATAAACATTAATTTTCTCTTACTTGAGATTGAAAATGTATGGAACGACAATGATTTGGAATTATTTTATCGGCTTCTTACTATTTTTTGATTACTAACACTTATAGTTATTATTATTTTGGGGTTAAATATGATGTTCGATTATCATGAGATTACGAAACTGTTTCAGATTAGAAATTAACATTATACTGGGAAAATGTATTTTTACATATTATAGTAGTGAAACATTTGAAAGAATTTTCTTTTAGTGCTAATAATATTTTAAATTATCTTTTAACATCCTAAATCTCCAAACTAATGTTTTCAGATTTAACATTTGCAAAAATTATAAGATAATAGGAATTCCTTATAACATATGGAAATATTTTTGAGATATTGTTAAATCTAATAATGCATTTAATTTATTTATTGTAGTTTGCTGTTGTTTAATAGTACATTTATAAATACTAATTATTATTTTTAGTGTTTTTCAAATTGGTATATTTATTTTTTTTTAAATTGTATGTAAGCATTTTTTCTGTTTGTGATTTTAATCAGACATTTAATTATAGACATTCTGAATCGGTTATTAAATTTTCTTTTATTGTAAATTCATTTTCTACGTTTATGATACGCGTAATTATTGGCACTAAAAAGTAAAATATGATATTTAAGCATTGAAATAAAGTGTTTTTCATGCCTGATAGGAAGTTATAGATTAAACTGCTTTAGTATATATTTTTTAAAAGTTCATACAATACAGGATACATAATATAGGACACAAGTTGAAAAGTGCTTATGAATTCGGTTTGTCTCTCCGTCGGTCCATCTAGCAGTCTGTCCGCACTCTAACTCTCGAAAATATACTCGGATTGCCCTGAAATTTTTGGATGTTATTGACGTTTACCATAGCGCGGTACCTAATTGTAATGAAGTTTGTAGCATGCTTTGTTCATTTACAGGGACAGCCAAAAGTTTTCCGTTACATTACGGCCTATGGGAAAAAATCGTTTCAAATGATTTTTAATGATTTTACGCACGCTTTCAAACAGAATAAAATTTATATGCATTCATGAAGTGCACTAAAATATGCATTCTGTTGACTATGCGATGCAAAGAATAGTTATTGTTCATTTACAGGGCTAAAAAGGAATTCAAATACATAATGATATAGGGGTGGAGGGAATTATTTGGGGCATACTTTAAATATGTTAATCTATTTCATATATAATGAAATTGATATATGTCACTGAGGTTTACATACTATAAATTATTTCATGTATAATACGAATAATACGTATATAGCATTTACAGGGACACACAAAATATTTCAGATACTATATTGTATCCGAAGTACTGTTCATTAGCGATGATTGCTGGGAATGTATTTTTAATTATGATATGATCTTTTATGATTCACTATATTTATGCGTAGTATATGGTGTATATAAATGCTATAATTCCTACACAAGGCTACACAAAAGTATTCGTAAGGATTACTGGGTATGGGCGCAAATTGCTTAAAGGTGGTTTTTAAATGAGTTATGCTTTTTTTCGCTGAACTGCATTTAATTTACCAAGAAATGTTTGTAGAATATAGATAAAATGATATACAGGGTCACGTAAAGAATTGGATACATGGCCGTCTATATATTATAATTTCTGGAAATGTGATTTCAGCAGTTTCAAGAGTGTCTTAGTTTGAATTAAATTTTAACTAAATAGTGGCGTGTAATAAAGATTCTAGGTAAACTACAGGGTTGTACAAAAGTATTCAAGTATGTTTCCATACATTAGTATAAATTGCTGAAAAAGAATTTCAACCTGTTAGGCGTTTTCTAAACTAAATTTTCCCATTATATAGTATATATACACTTAAAAAAAATGGGTACTCAAAATTGAGTAAAAAGTACTCAATTTTAAATGCGTCACATACTCAAAATAGCTCCGATCCAAATGTACTCAAAGTTGAGAAACACATGTACTTATTTTTTATCCCATGGTTGTGATCAAATATGAATCGTTATGTACTGCCCCCCCCCCCCAAAAAAAAAAAAAAAAAAAAAAAAACCTAAAATTTAAAGTAAAAATGTATTGACATTTATTTCCCGTTTCAAAGTTCTTAACAAGAAATGTTTAATTGATTATATATTAAGAAAAATAGCAAAATTCCTAACAAGATACTCAAATCGAATATAATTTATGACAAGAGCATTATTTCCAAGCACCCTTATATTATTTTTAAAATGCTGTGCATAATTTAATATTTACATTAATAAACATCATTTATGCCGCCATAAATGAAATAAACCATTACAGGGTACAAAACTATTCGTTTGTTTGTGTTTGATAACATGTGATATTTCAAAATAGAGAAAGCATGGGTTCATTTTTGATCTTAAAATATTCCATTCGATATGAGTACGTCGGTTTACTCATTTTTGAGTACTTCATTTTTTTTCAGTTTATCAACCTACAGATCAAATACAGGGCTGTTTAAAAGAATTGGGAAACATATTTGGATATGGACGGTAACTGCTGAAATCAGTTTTTCAAATGTTTTATACGTTTTCTAAAATGTTTACTTAGTTATCTTATTTACGTCATTTACTTAAATTACGATGTCTTGTTAAAGCATTCAGAAAGTGTTGGAAAGTATTTTATAATCTATGCTTAACGCATGATTTTTCTTACTCTTTTTTTCTATTTCCTAGATTAGTCTTTTCCTATAAAACATACCAAATCTATTTAGCTCATACTCATAAAATGCAATATACACGGGAATAAAAAATTTAAATAAATATCGCTTATCATGCCGCTCTATAAATAATAGTTGCATTAATATCCGTTAGTCTCCATGTTCGTCTTTAATAAAGCAATGACAAATCACAACAAATTAAAAAACTTACACATTCTAAATATCAAGCTTGAACTCAAAATCAAGCATAGAACTTAATAAAAAAATATTTCAGTTGATAAGCCTTGTTTTTTAAGTGGAAAAATTTTAAATGTTTTAGAAGAATAGGACTCCAAAATAGCGATATTTCTAAAAAGTACGATAAAAAGATAAGATTTTATATTTACAGTAAAAGTTTATTTTAAAATTCATCGCTGTATTAATACTTAGAAATTTTTCCAGAGAGAATCATTCGCCTTATATACAATATTTCAAATGAAAATCAAATATCAAATTAATTGCTTAAAAGGCGCAAAGGCCAACATAGTGAAAAAGATTCCATACCGGGACTCGAACCCGGGCCATCAGTATAGCACGCAGACATTCTACCGACTAAACCACATGGAACGACGCCCAGCCTGTAAAATTTCTCACTATTACATGTTGGCAAGGCTACAAACGCAGCACAAGATGGAATATTTATCTTGAGCCACCGACATGGGGTAAACACGAAACTTAATTAAATCTAACTATGTTAATAATTAACTATAATTAACTATAATTAATATAATTAAACTATGTTAATAATTGGAAATTTTTCCAGGGAGACACATTCGCCTTGCATACAACATTTCAAATTAAAATTGCCTTTTAAGCAATTAATTTGAAATTTGATTTTCATATGAAATATTGTATGCAAGGCGAATGGTTCTCTCTGGAAAAATTTCCAAGTATTAATATAATTTCAATCGATGCTGGATTTAATTAAGTTTCGTGTTTGCATCATGTTGGTGGCTCACGCTAAATATTCCATCTTGTGCTGCGTTTTTGTAGCCTTGCCAACATGTAATAGTGAGAAATTTTCCAGCCTGGGTATTATTCCATGTGATTTAGTCGGTAGAATGTAAGTGCGCTGTACTGATGGCCCGGGTTCGAGTCCCAGCATGGAATCCTTTTCACTATTTGCGTCTTTTAAGCAATTAATTTGAAATTTGATTTTCATTTGAAATCACAGTGTTTATGACAAGTTCGTCACAAATGACACGTATTTCACAAATTGGTCACAGTGTGACTTCAAAGCATTGTCGCTTTCGTCACAGGTTCGTCGCAAAGTTAATGCCAAAATAGTCACAAATGACACACTTTTCACAAATTTGTCACACCAGGACTTCACAGAGTGGTCACAATGTGACGTCACAAACGACCTCTAAAACGGCCATAACGACCTCGCATTCTAGTCACTATGACGTCACATCGACGGTCACAAAATCACAGTGTGACTTCACAACGACGTCGCCGTGACGTCACCATGCCTTACGGAATTTTAGGAGAAATCGCCGTAAAACATAATCAGTTGTTTAATCAGTCGTTTCATAAAATCGTTACATAAATTCGTTTCAATTCATTCGTTTCAGAATATCCGTTTGAGAAATTCGTTTCATTAGGATTTTTTATATATAGGGTAGATAAAAAAAACTGAAATTTATCTGAAATCCAGGGTTTTATTTAATAAGAAAGAATTAAAAATACAAAATTTGTTCTATATTTTATCATTCATTATCGCTATAGTCGTTTTCTTCAAATATTAGACCACAAGTCTCGTCTTTGGCATCAGAATCAGGAATAGCATTCTTTTGAATAAGTTCTTTCAAACGATTGTGTAAAAAATTTATGTTTTTTTTTTCGTAGTTAAACCACATTCTACAAAAGACTGTTTAATTAAGTCTTCGGAAACTTTTTTCCAAGCTGTCTTTATCCAGAGAGCTATCGTAAGATACGAAGCAGATCGACGTTTACCGGACTTCGTGAATTCCTGTTCTCGATTTCTAAGGTAATCACTGCATAAACGCCTCATTACACCTTTGAAAGTCTTATTCCAATCCACATCCGCGATCTCTAACAATGGAGTCAAACCTCCAGGAACTATTACAAGATCTATTTTATAATGTTGTTTAAAACTCGATTTAACAGTCGTTTTTAGGTTTTGCATTTTCCATTACTAAGAAGGATTTTAGTTTAAAAACCAATTAGAGCGAGTACCTCAAACTTTTTGCTTATATATATTCATCAACTCACCATTCATAGATCCTTGCATGGACACTGTGACTACAACATCCTCTGGGAAATCTGACTTTGGAATATTTTTTAAGCCTTTAAAAATTATCATTGGTTTCAATTTTGTTCCATCGGCCAATGCGCTCGATACAACTGTGTATCGTAGCTTTTTCTTACCAATCGTTCTGCATAATACGGATTTTACGCCTTTAAAGTCTTAAGTTTTCTGCTGCGGCAGATCAAACCACAAAGGTGTTTCGTCCATGTTGTCAATGCAACTTATATTCACATCATTAGCAGTATCGTCGAAAAAACTAAAAAAAAAATTTCAAACAATTTCTGTGCATCGTTTGGAATTTTTTGGCCTATACATGTTACGGATCTGCTCAGAATGTTGAACCTATTAAGGAACCTTTCGAGTCAGCCATTCGATGCTTGAAAATCAACGGGCTCATCATTTCCATCGTTTTTCAGTATTTTTCTGCCTGGGATTTTATTTGGAAAGATGTAACTGCTCGACCCATTTTTCTTTCTTTTTGAATCCAGAGAATAAGTGTACTTTCCATGTCTGAGAATTTTGCCCTTTTCTTCAGTAGTTCCTTGATCATCAGTTTTTTCTTTGTTTATTCCAGTCTTGAATACAAGAGCCGGAAATACAAAAGAATTTAAAAGTTGCACTAATATTGCAATTTAGTTCATCTAACTTTAATAAAGCTTCCAATTTAAAAGCGATTCTATAACCTCTCGAACGTGTGTGCTTACTTCTCTCCATTTCGAACGTTCGGATAGAAATAATCTATTACTTGAGGAAACCACGACAGATTTTTATTACATAAAGACAGATTAGAGCCACTTGGCTTTTTCCAGTTAGTATCAATTGGACAAATTTATTTTATCCCTTTATTAGCCCACGGTATGCTATTTCTTTCTCCAACTTATTAATGTGTCGTCTCCAAAAAAAAAAAAAAAAAAATTACGTTGTATAAGCCAGCCGTAAAATAAAGCAGATTGTACGCAATTTCATTGTACGGAATAATCTCTACTGCACTTTTTTAAACGTCTAAGCATCGCACATTTTCAAATTTTTTACCGTCGTATTGAAAAAATAAAGTACTTTTAAATGCAATTTGTTTGAAAACTGCATCTCCATTTATTTTTGATATATTAATTTTTTTGTAGTTTTTAGCACCATTTGTTTAATTTTGGCAACTCAAGTGCTCCATTTCATAAGATAGCCGATTTTTTTTTTTTTTTTTTTTTTTTTTTTTGTCCAGTTTCTTGAATGACGAAATCTCATTTTTTTGGATTTGTGTATTATTCAGCGATAGTCACGTCCAGTGTTGCCAGATGGGCTACTTTTTTTAAATTCAGATTCTTGATTGGCATCACTTTTTTGAAATTGTAAAATGTGCCTTATTTAATGACATATTAATTAAGGCGAAAACAAAGGGAATTTTACTTTTTCAAATAAGTGGTGACTATCAAGAAATCTGAATTAAAAAAAATAGCCCATTGGCAACACTGGTCACTTCCTATGCATTTTTTACAGTAGATGTTGTTTAAGACTGGATCGTAAATGAGGAATACTTTAGCGGATGCGGATGACGTCATTTTATATAAAATAAAAGCGCGTGTTTGGAATCTTAAAACTGAACTATCTATATTTATATGAATATATATTTTTTTTTCATCGGGGAGGACACTAAATTCTGAAAAAGCAGAATTCCTGTTCTCTAGTATTTTTTTCCCTTTCTCTACCCCACCCGAGCAGCTAAAAGGGGAGAAAAAAGCACAGCACACCGATTTCCTTGACATGTCATCCTGGAGTAGAAACTTCATACATGAAAATTTTGCATAAGAATAAGATAAGTAAAATGGAGTAATCAATTAAATATAAATGAAGTTATGGAGAGAGAGATACAGAGAGAAACAAAAGTATTGATGTTTTTTCCTTAATGAAAAATGTTGTTAGAAAAACATAAATAAATCAGCCGCCCGTCCTCCAGTAGCGAAACCTCATATTTTCCGGCATGCTGTTGTGCCTCGATTTTTCCGGCATGCTGGTGTACCTCGATTTTTCCGGCATGCTGGTGTACCTCGATTTTTCTGGCGTGCTGGTGTATCTCGATTTTTCTGGCATGCTGGTGTACCTCGATTTTTCTGGCATGCTGGTGTACATCGATTTTTCCGGCATGCTGGTGTAACTCGATTTTTCTGGCATGCTAGCGTACCTCGATTTTCCTGGCATGCTGGTGTACCTCGATTTTTCTGGCATGCTGGTGTACATCGATTTTTCTGGCATGCTGGTGTACCTCGATTTTTCCGGCATGCTGGTGTACCTCGATTTTTCTGGCGTGCTGGTGTATCTCGATTTTTCTGGCATGCTGGTGTACCTCGATTTTTCTGGCATGCTGGTGTACATCGATTTTTCCGGCATGCTGGTGTAACTCGATTTTTCTGGCATGCTAGCGTACCTCGATTTTCCTGGCATGCTGGTGTACCTCGATTTTTCTGGCATGCTGGTGTACATCGATTTTTCTGGCATGCTGGTGTACCTCGATTTTTCCGGCATGCTGTTGTACCTCGATTTTTCCGGCATGCTGGTGTACCTCGATTTTTCCGGCATACTGGTTTACCTCGATTTTTCCAGCATGCTGGTGTACCTCGATTTTTCCGGCATGCTGTTGTACCTCGATTTTTCCGGCATGCTGGTGTACCTCGATTTTTCCGGCATACTGGTTTACCTCGATTTTTCCGGCATGCTGGTGTACCTCGATTTTTCTGGCATGCTGGTGTACCTCGATTTTTCCGGCATGCTGTTGTACCTCGATTTTTCCGGCATGCGGGTGTACCTCGATTTTTCCGGCATGCTGTTGTACCCCGATGTTTCTGGCATGCTGGTGTACCTCGATTTTTCCGGCATGCTGGTGTACCTCGATTTTTCCGGCATTCTGGTGTACCTCGATTTTTCCGGCATGCTGGTGTACCTCGATTTTTCTGGCATGTTGGTGTACCTCAATTTTTCCGGCATGCTGGTGTACCTCGATTTTTCCGGAATGCTGGTGTACCTCGATTTTTCCGGCATGCTGTTGTACCTCGATTTTTCAGGCATGCTGGTGTACCTCGATTTTTCCGGCATGCTGGTGTACCTCGATTTTTACGGCATTCTGGTGTACCTCGATTTTTCCGGCATGCTGTTGTACCTCGATTTTTCTGGCATGCTGGTGTACCTCGATTTTTCCGGCATGCTGGTGTACCTCGATTTTTCCGGCATTCTGGTGTACCTCGATTTTTCCGGCATGCTGTTGTGCCTCAATTTTTCCGGCATGCTGGTGTACCTCGATTTTTCCGGCATGCTGGTGTACCTCGATTTTTCCGGCATGCTGTTGTACCTCGATTTTTCCGGCATGCTGGTGTACCTCGATTTTTCCGGCATGCTGGTTTACCTCGATTTTTCCGGCATGCTGGTGTACCTCGATTTTTCCGGCATGCTGTTGTACCTCGATTTTTCCGGCATGCTGGTGTACCTCGATTTTTCCGGCATGCTGGTGTACCTCGATTTTTCCGGCATGCTGGTGTACCTCGATTTTTCCGGCATGCTGTTGTACCTCGATTTTTCTGGCATGCTGGTGTACCTCGATTTTTCCGGCATGCTGGTGTACCTCGATTTTTCCGGCATTCTGGTGTACCTCGATTTTTCCGGCATGCTGTTGTGCCTCGATTTTTCCGGCATGCTGGTGTACCTCGATTTTTCCGGCATGCTGGTGTACCTCGATTTTTCCGGCATGCTGGTGTACCTCGATTTTTCCGGCATGCTGGTGTACCTCGATTTTTCCGACTTGCTGGTGTACCTCGATTTTTCCGACATGCTGCTGTACCTCGATTTTTCCGGCATGCTGGTGTACCTCGATTTTTCCGGCATGCTGGTGTACCTCGATTTTTCTGGCATGCTGGTGTACATCGATTTTTCTGGCATGCTGGTGTAACTCGATTTTTCTGGCATGCTGGCGTACCTCGATTTTCCTGGCATGCTGGTGTACCTCGATTTTTCTGGCATGCTGGCGTACCTCGATTTTTCTGGCATGCTGGTGTACCTCGATTTTTCTGGCATGCTGGTGTACCTCGATTTTTCCGGCATGCTGTTGTACCTCGATTTTTCCGGCATGCTGGTGTACGTCGATTTTTCCGGCCTGCTGGTGTACCTCGATTTTTCCGGCATGCTGTTGTACCTCGATTTTTCCGGCATGCTGGTGTACCTCGATTTTTCCGGCATGCTGGTGTACTTCGATTTTTCCGGCATGCTGTTGTGCCACGATTTTTCCGGCATGCTGGTGTACCTCGATTTTTCCGGCATGCTGGTGTACCTCGATTTTTCCGGCATTCTGGTGTACCTCGATTTTTCCGGCATGCTGTTGTACCTCGATTTTTCCGGCATGCTTGTTTACCTCGATTTTTCCGGCATGCTGGTTTACCTCGATTTTTCCGGCATGCTGGTGTACCTCGATTTTTCTGGCATGCTGGTGTACCTCGATTTTTCCGGCATGCTGTTGTACCTCGATTTTTCCGGCATGCTGGTGTACCTCGATTTTTCCGGCATGCTGGTGTACCTCGATTTTTCCGGCATTCTGGTGTACCTCGATTTTTCCGGCATGCTGTCGTGCCTCGATTTTTCCGGCATGCTGGTGTACCTCGATTTTTCCGGCATGCTGGTGTACCTCGATTTTTCCGGCAAGCTGGTGTACCTCGATTTTTCCGGCATGCTGGTGTACCTCGATTTTTCCGGCATGCTGGTTTACCTCGATTTTTCCGGCATGCTGGTGTACCTCGATTTTTCCGGCATGCTGGTGTACCTCGATATTTTCGGCATACTGTTGTACCTCGATTTTTCCGGCATGCTGGTGTACCTCAATTTTTCCGGCATGCTGGTTTACCTCGATTTTTCCGGCATGCTGGTGTACCTCGATTTTTCCGGCATGCTGGTGTACCTCGATTTTTCCGGCATGCTGGCTAATGCGGGGGTATATATATATTTTTTGTCAGTATTTTTATATTTTTTATATATCTGCTTTTTTACAAAATTCTGAAAAATTCCTGTTTCCCAGAATTCCTATTTTCTAGTTATCCGTTTATTTTTAGACATACCAAATTGATTTTTTTGTAAGACAGGATGGTGTGTTATTTCCATTAAATTACAAAGAATATTTTTCATTTCTACTGTTCTGTTGTATTTTATCCTTTCTGACATTCAGTGTTAAGAGAGGCCTCATAATGTTTATCCTTCTTATGAGCAGCAAATTACCTCTGAAATAGCATTGGGAAATAAATTTTCTTGCAAGAAGTTTGTGTGTAAAATATTCACGCACCATTTAAAACATAAAATGTACTATTACACATTATTCATTTTATTAACTAAAATTACAATGATACTTTAAACGCAAAAATACAAACATGTAGCTGGAAAAATGCTTTTATTTCTATAAAGTCATCATTTGCGCTCGTTTCGAATGTAAACGACCCAACAATGCAACATAAACTTATATACAATTTAAAACTACAATAGCGTTAGAATTTTTTAATATACCAGGAGGTCCTGCCCCCTATGACCTACGGTCGCTAACCCGCATTCATACACTGCAGACTCTAAAAACACGCTATCTTATCGGTAACTTATCTTTAACACTAGAAAGACGGCGAGCGGTCATATTGACCGCTACCAAATGAATATATCTCAGTTCGAACCAGAATTTTTTTTTTATGAAACTAGTTGAAAAGGTACAAAGAAAAAAAATCTAGTTAAATAAATAAGTTAATGATTTAAAATCAAAATTCTGATGGGAAATATTTTTATAAAATTTGAGTAAAATTCCCCGTCTTTCTAGTGTTAAGAAGATTACGGAAGATTGAATGATAATTAAAAAAAAAACAGTCACGATCTCCATGTAAACGGTTTTCCATTAATTTGACTTTGATTGGTGAATTTTGAGGGCGAATCAGCTCCTCTTAAGACATCTAATTACTGTTTCCGTGTTTTATTAAATAAGATCGGTTAAACATTCGAAAATAAGCTAATATAAAATGACTATGTAAACAGAGAATTTGCCTCCCAGTTTTTGTTAACAACGCTATAAGAAAATTGTTTTAAATAAGACATTTTAAATGTACCGTTTTAAATCTGACGTAATTTTCATCAATTTTAATTTTCTTTCTTTTTTAATATACACGTGTAAATACAATTTTTATGACGTAATTTTCAATATTTTCCTGCGTTTAACACGTAATCATTTAACTCTAATTTTAATTTATTTTCTGTTTTTAATAGTCACGTGTAAATAAATTTTTAATTGAAGTAAAATATTATTCTTTGCGCTGTTTTTATAAATATTTAAGTATCAAAAGTAAACTGAGAGATTTTTATCTTTTGATAGGTACAGCATCTCAAAATAAGTCAAAATTTTTGCATAAGCCATGAGAAAGACATAATTTTTATTTCATAAATAGAAACACCAATGAGTAAATTTTATTTAAAACAAAAAGAAATTGGAAATTTCATTTGCCTTTTTGGGGAGAGCCTTTTTTGTAAAATGACAAAAATTCACAAAAAGAACCGTAACTTTCAATTTTGGTTTAATTTTTTGACCTTAAAAATTACAAATTTTTTACATATTTTTTATTAGAATCTGAATCTTTTGATGTACTTACAGTGATATTTTTAAGCACATTTGGATTTTAGATCCAGAGAAACAATTTTTTGAAGATGGAACCACAGTCTACAAATACAGACTCGGAAATGTGCGATTAGAGAAAAATCCAATAATTGGACCCCCACCCCCCACACCTCCATGTCTCACAAACTATGAGGTGTAGGAAGGAAATTTATTTTATTTGTTCATATCAGGGTAGGGCTAGTATGTACACAAAGTTTCAGCCAAATTCCTGTCGGTTGGGTTAGAAAGCCTGGTTGAATTGACATGGAATGACTCGTAGATTAGTGTTGAGTACTCGAGTTTGAACCCCAACTTCAATTCGAGTATATTCAAATAAGTGTTTCATCAAAGAGAGTGGTGGATCTAACTTATTCACTATCACTTCACAAGAATAATTATAGAAGTTTTTACTTTAAAAATTTGAAAAACTCCTTTAAACTATGTTTCAAGCAATTTTTGTTAAAGCAATGTTTGGTAATTCAAAGCTTTTTTGGCCTTAACTTACTTAATCTGAGTTTAAAAACAAACAAAAAAACAAACAGATACATTTTGGAGTATTTTATTACATCAGGATTAGATCTGTTGCATCTGATTTTGGAGTATTTTTTACAGGTAAGACAATAAGAAATAGTAATGTAACGTTTTCCAGTTTTTTTTCTTTTCTTGCTTCATTTCTTTAGTTCTGCGGTGATACGGAGGATTTTGAGATTCTATATTATCGGGGGGTCACGTTGCTGCACACTATTCTATTAAATGTTGAATATAACATGAGAATAACTTTCATTATTTCAATAAACTTGATTATTATTATTATTGAAAAATAACTTGATTGCTATTATTGTTAAAAATTAATTTTATAATTTTTTTATGAACTGAAATTATTGTTATTTTGATATGAGCCAATATAGCTATTGTATAATATAAAATAATCATTTACCATTTAAAACTATTTGACCAAACGACTTAATATTTAGTATTAAATAAACGCTTAATAATAATAATAATAAAAAAACCTTACGCTAAAACTTAAAACTAAAACTTAAATAAAACTAAAAAAAAAAAAAAACTTATAAATATTAAATCGATTGAACAAATAGTGGGGGTTAAGTGGCAAATGATAATTTTATATTATACAAGCTAATATGTGAACAAATTGTTTTTGTTTATGTTAAGAAACATGAATGTAATTTTTTTTTGCATCATTGTTTTCCTATTGTGTTTCTGTATTGCACTTTTCTGTAAATATTATTAATGATGAAACTACTGGACTCTTCAATTAAAATTCTGTATGGTATAAGCTGAAGTGTAAAAAATAACTTTAGATTATTACTATTGCATTTAATGTACTACAATATATATTTTCGCTTTTCTTTCTGGTGTTTTATGGTGCGTTTTTATGTAAATACTATTTGCTTAATGTATGGTTATTTCTAAATTGCATTTGCAGTTATTATTTAGCTGTGATAAACTTGCTTTGCTATTTTTTAATGAGTAAATATGCAACGTGACCCGCCCGATAAACTACAGCTTTTTAACCAACTTGAATAAATAGTTGTTAGGATGCAGCATACTATGGGAGGAGTTGCTATCAATGAAAAAATTTAGGAAATGCACTCCAATTTCATGATTCCAATATGACCTGCTTTTTCCTACTTTTCTTTCTGTGTGCAAATCGATAATAGATGTGTTATTCTTTCTTATTTCTTTTTCATAGTTGAGCTGCTGTGATTCTGTACTGCAAAATTTTATATATTCAGTTTTGAACTGCTGTTTTTGTGGGCTGTAAATTTTCCTTTCATCTTTAGTAGTGTCTTTCGGATATTCCTGAATGTCAGTGTTAGTTGAAAGAGTTGTAAAACTTTTTATGTCTTCTGTATGTTCTGAAATCTCTGATCCAGTGGAATCAAGGTGGCACTTTGACATGGATATTAGTAAATCAGCGAGACAATCATCTTCGCCCTGAAAGACATCTTTTGTATTATTTAAATCTGCTCCGATATTTTCGTTATGATTTTCTAACAAAAGGTTATCGCCTGTTTGAGGAAATGTAGAAGTTTTCATGTCTTCTATATTCAAAATCTCTCTTTTTTCTTCTTGTTTCTTAGGTTGTTTTATATGGTTAGTTTCTTCTTTATAATCAATGTTAGTAGAATCGACACGGAACTCTGATATTGATAATAGCAAATTAGCGAGACGATCTGCTTCGCTGTTCGTATCTGTATATGCATCTTCATGGAATGCTTCAGTAATTTTTTCTGTTCCTGCTATGTCATCCTCTAAAATGAGGTTATTTTCCTCCGTATCACAATATAGACATTTAGGATTATTTTCATTTGTATCAATACGCTGAACTTGATAAATGTGTTCTTTTCTCATATCTGAAATTTCATCAATCTTATAATTTTGCTCTTCCGAATTTAGTATGACTTTAGTTGGGTTTTCCATGCTATTCTTGGCCTTTTCTGAATATGGAGATGGTTGAACGTCGAACACAGCATCTAGATATTCATTGGATTGTCGGTAGCCTTTCAACAAACTAATCTCCTTTTCAATTTGCTTCCAGTGAACTGATGGTAAAAAAAGAAAAAAAAAAACCTTTTATTACACAATAATAAAATTCGTTATTAGCTAAAAGTGTTCTAACCAACATTATTAAATATTATTGTATATTAGAAATATTACAAAATACCTTCATAAACAAATAGGGAAATAAAGGTTATTTCACAATGAATAATTGCACAAATTATTTTCCCTAAACTTATACGTAGACATTTTTAAATTTAAATATAATGATTAACTAAAACAGTGTTGAATTCAAATATTTTTCCATAAGAATGATTAGTCTATCTCTGGATGAGACACGGGGAGTTCAGTTCTATGCCATTAATAATCAGAAAATTCGAAATCTTCCGAGAGATGTGTGTTAGAACTTTCCCCCGGGCCACCCCTGAATTCATCACTCACTGAAAAGGGAGGGGAAGAAAAGAAATCTATTTATTGCTAGTATACTAGTACAATTTTAGGGAATTTCTTTCTTTGACTATATGATTTTATGGATGTTTTTGAAAGCAGACAATGTGGATTTAAATATATCCTTAACAGATAATAGTGCTAAAAGTCTCCTTAATTTGTCATTTTTGCTTAAGTTTTGGAAATTTTCTTAACATTTTTACAGTCTAAAAATAATTTCCGTATTTTCCCAGTACAATTTCCGTATTTTTGTGTAATTTTTTCTCAGATGAAATGATTTTGTGAAAGTTGCAAATGGTAGTGAATATGGTATCCTTAATATATAATAGTGCTAAAAGTCTGTTTAATCTGTTTTTTTAGCTAAAGTTTTTGTATTTTTATTCTCTAACAAGAATTTTTGTATTTTGCCCGTTACAATTTCCGTATTTTTACTATTTTTTCTTTTGCAGTGTAATTAATAACAATAAATCCTACAGTTTCAAAGAAAATCAAAAGTTAGTAATATCAGTCAAAAATATTCTCAAATCCATACTTTGGAATTGTGATACATTCACGAAATCACTTCCATCGGAAAAAGGGTATTGCTGTAAAAATACGGAAAGTTTGCAGGCAACCAGCGGATTTTTTTTATATTTATTTATATTTATTTATTTATTTATTTTTACAGTGCTAGCTTAAAATTGTTTCTGTGCTTCGGATTTAAACAAATGTTCGTTCATTACTAATTAAATTATAAACAATATACAAAACAACTGCTAGTATAAAAATACGAATACTGTAGAAAAGATAAATAGAACACAAACACTGCAACGTTGAAAATTTGCAACAAGCTGCCAGTCATTCGACCGTTTTTATAGAAAACTGTTACATTAGCATAATTTAACTCTATTCTGACCATATTGTTGCCCATACTATTTATAATATAAAAGACAAACCTGTCTGTACGTAACGTTGACGTCATTTTTGGAATGGCAACAGCAGACGATTAAATTTAACTTTTAGTATCTCTAATTGCATTTTTTTCTTCTAAATACCGCACATTTTTAATTTTTACACCGTCGAATAGAGAAAAAAAATATACTTTCAAATGCAATTTGTCTAAAAAATACATCGCAGTTTCTTTGAAAACTATATAGCAGTTTACTGAATTTTTATTGTTTTAAAAATAATTTTCAAGCATGATTTTTGTAAATCTACATCGCTGTCACAGGCAGACAGACGATTACAAAAGATAAACCAGTTTGCAGGAAAATTAAAAAAAAAAAAAAAAAAAAAAAACCCACAAAATAGTTCAGCATTTGTTTCCGGCTTATATTCCATAACGAAATCAAAATGTTTTCAATCCACCAATAAAATGATAAAATATAAATAAAACACAAATTTAAGACAGGTAATCGAACTGCGCTTATACCACTGAAACTATCATAATTATAAAAAAGCTAGCGATCTTTTGCGATTTCTTCGACAGTTAAATTCTGGCACAAGGCCAATACTTTATACTTTTTAAATACGAGTCCAATACGCTTTTAATAAATTTCAAAATTTTATTTTAATGCATAACTGCTATTTTTCATATAACAATGATTGTTGGTATTGTTTGGGAAAAAATCTAAAAAAATCTATATTAAATGTAAAATATCCATTAGAGTTTTCAACTGAAAAAGATATCTATATATGTAGGAAAATTATAAAAACTATACCAATTAATCAGTTTTTGTAATGAATCGCACCTCAGTTTGGATACAGGCCCAATGACTAATAATCACGAGTATGGCAGGACAGCCAATTAGCCCATTTTATTGTTAAATTATGTTGCACACCGCATCTTTCAAATGGAAACCATACGCGGAGATGAGAAATTTCAGATATAGTAAAGCGAGGAGAGTTCGCGCGGTAGGAGAGATTGCGCACAAAGAGATTCGATGGGAAGGAGTAGAGTGCGCGCCCAGCGACTCCACGTAGTTGTACAGCAGCATTAGTGCAGTGTCTATATGAATGTGCATATTTATTGTTCCAAGCGTCTTCGATAAAGCAGTGCTATTTTGGTATTTTTTCCAAAGTAAGTGCTTGAATTTTCATAACTGTTCGTCAGAATTTTTATAGAGCGTCAATAATACAAAATATTTTGAACTTAAACAATTTCTTATAAACTACTAACCTGGACTAAGTATGCGAACACCAGAAATTCATTTTAGAAGTGGCCGTATTTAAATAAAAGACCGCGCAATCTCCCCTACCAAAATAGGAGAGTTTGCGCATCTGCCACTTAGGAGAGATGGCGCATTTCCCCATAAGTTTAAGTGCTAGGAGAGATAACACAGCTTATTGATAAATTTGTATGAATTGCAAATTACGCGTAAAACATATGAATGAATCAATTTTGAAATAATTTCGGAAAAACACATAATTATCAAAACTAAATTTGGCAATAAATTAATTTGCACAAAAAAAGAAAAAAAAAATACTTTTGCAGATAAAAATTTTATTAATAAATTAATAATACAGTTGTTATTAAATAAATTTTATGTAATTATTTATGTTAATAAATTAATAATATATTTGTTAATAATTAAATTAAATATATATATATATATATATATATTTAATTTATGAGCAATTAATTTGCTAATAAATTAATTTTGTTAACTAAAAAAAATTTTCTAATACAATGTTATGGAAAAGCTTTCACCCATTCCAAGTAGTGTAATGCCATCGAAATCAAAAGGAAACAGTGTGCAACTAATGTTACTGATCCACAAAATATATATGAAAAAAGATTTAAGAAGGATGCCGCTACAAAAAAAAAAAAGGATGAGTGCACTGAGTATCAGGAACTGTACCAGGAGACAATTTCGACAACTGACTGGATTAAATGTATTGCTTGTTGCAGGTGATTGCACGAAAGATGCACGTTTTACAATAATAAGCGCATCGATTGTGGACGACGACAACTTCGGTTAGCAAACAAAATACAATGAAACTGTGGAAATCGAAAGGAAGTAATTTTCAAGTTAAACATGTTATCTACTTGGTGAATGTTTTTTTTGTAATCTTAGTAAGGCTTGCTTTTTCTGATATTTTAATCTGTTTAAATTAAAAATTTTAACTGTTGTTAAAATTATTTCTTTTATTTATTATTTAAACATTTGGTTGAAATATTCACTCCTAATACAATAATATTTACTCACAAAATGTCAATTAAGAATAATTATTATTGTTAATAATTTAATTGTAGTTATTATTAATAACAACCTCTTCTGCCTATGTGCGCAATCTCTCCTGCCCATGTGCGCGTTCTCTCCTACCCTGTAAGGAGAGATTGCGCAAAATAGTTTTCTTGGTTTTATTACTGCTGTTCTATTAATTTACAGTATAACAACAAAATAACAATGGAAATGCATAAAAAACAAATGAAGTCAAAATTATTCATGCATAGTTTAGCAAAATATTAATATTTAGATTTTTTATTATTATTCTTTTGAAAGGTGCGCAGACTCTCCTCACTTTACTATAGACTTCTACGTACGCCACTTGCTGTGTGAAGTCCATCCTGTAGGCAGCTATGGAATATGATTGCTACATCTTTGATTATTTAAATAAAACTTAGGAAATCCAATTGCAGTGAATCCTGCCGACTTTGAAAACTGTCACATTTTAATGAGACGACAAAATTCACTGCAATTGAATTTCCTAAGTTTTATTTAAATATTCAAAGATGTAGCAATCATATTCCATAGTTGCCTACAGGATGGACTTCACACAGCAAGTGGCGTAGAAGTATATCTGAAATTTCTCATCTCCGCGTATGGTTTCCAGTTGAAAAGGCCATGTGGTGTTATTAATTTAACGATAAAATGAGCTAATTGGCAATCCTTCCAAACTGGTGATTATTATTCATTGGGCTCGTATCCAAATTCAAGGGCGATTCATTACAAAAACTAATTAATAGGCCTAGTTTTTATAATTTTCCTACACACACACATATATATATATACAGGGTGTCCAGCGAATAAGACCCTGATTTCAAAATTAAATATCTCAAAAACAAAGATCAATAGAATTATGCGGTAAACGGTTTGTTTATTAGCTAAGCTGTAAAAATGTTATGTAGAAGTTTCAAAATTTAGTTGCAAAAACCGTTAACAGATGGCGCTGTAATCGCAATACTTGTAAACTGCTTCGAAGTCCAGAGCAATGGGGTCTCATTCCTAGATGGCTCCCTACGTAAAAACGAATATTCGGAAAGTCCATTTTTTCACTGGGGTGATGTGCAGAAGTGGAGACATCTGGTCACAGAATTATTGCATCAGCTTTAATTTTAGAAAATTTCAATTAATAGAATTTTCAATAAAAAGTTTGGAAATCATTATAAGAATTTTTTAAATATTTTATTAAATTCAATCTTTAATGCCATATAATTATTTAAATCAAAATGCATATATTTAGAAAAGTAATTTTGTACTTTTTATTTTTTATATTTTTAAATCACGGCATAATATTTTGGTATTATTGTTTATACCTGAATTATAAATAAAAAAGTAATTTTTCACTTTTAATTTATTTTTAAATCACGGCATAATACTTTAGTTTTAGCACAACACATATATTTTTTTCTTTGTAATCAAAGTTTTAGAGACAGAAATTATGCATTAAATTATTTCTTTTTTAAAAGGAATTTATGATAAGTCATATCATCAACGTCAAAGCAAAAGTATTTTGGATGCTGCATTCCTTTCGAACACTTCGGATCCTATCGCTAGAAGCTGCACCATATTTCTGTGCTCAATGATAAAAAAAATGAAAACGAGTTTTTAAAATTAAAATTATTTTTTAACTTAATTAATTTTTTAAAAATAGAAACTTTGTATTTTTTCATTCAAACTATTCTCTACAATAAAAAAAACTGATTTATGAATCATTATTGTAAATGCTCAATGGTTTTCAAAAAAGGGGTTTCTTTTAACTTAATTAAATTTTAAAACCAGAAACTTTAGAATTTTTTATTTAAATTTTTTCACAGTTTAAATAAATATTAAAAAGTAAAGATTTCCATTTTTTTCAAATCCTCCTCTATTTGGATTCGATTCCACGATCTACCAATTAGGAGAGAAAAGACATACCACAGAGATATTGGTAACCGGACCGAAGTATCTTATAACAAATTATTTTTTAAGTTCTTATATAATGATTGCTAAACTTTTTATTGAAAATTCTATTAATTGAAATTCTCTAAAATTGAAGCTGAGGCAATAATTCTGTGACCAGATGCCTCCACTTCTGCACATCACCCCAACGGAAAAGCGGTCTTTCCCAATTTTCGTACTTCCATAGGAAGCCATCTAGGATTGAGACGCTAGGGCTCTCGACTTCAAAACACAATTTATAGGCATTGCGATTACAGCGCCATCTGTTAGCGGTTTTTGCAACTAATTTTTGAAACTTCTGTACAACATTTTTACAGCTTAGCTAATAAACAAACCGTTTACCGCATAATTCTATTGATCTTTGTTTTTGAGATATTTAATTTTGAAATCAGGGTCTTATTCGCTGGACACCCTGTATATATATATATATATATATATAGTTTTCATCTAATTCTGTAGCACGGGAAGCCTGGGTTAGAACTCCTTGTGATCATAATAGAGTTAAATTACGGTCAACTAACTGTTTTCTGTAAAAAAATCTCGAATGAATGGACGGTTTGCTGCAAATTTTACACAGTGTAGCTTCAATTCTAACTGATGCAAGAACAAACCATAGTAAACGTGAGTAACATACTATATATATTGCATGACAATCCAAGCATATTTAAGGGAGTTAGAGGATGGGCAGACAGCAGACAAACGTAAGATATGAAATAGACAGACTTCAGACACACGGCTGACACGCGTTAAACAGACAAACCGAATTCATAAACACTTTTCAACTATGTTCGAAAGTTTTATCTATGTTAGAAACTTTAATCTAAGTTAGAAAGTTACAACTACGTTGAAAAGTGTTAAAAAACAAATGTCTTAGCCGTCCTAGGGATATGCAAGAGGTGCGGTCGCATAGAGACTGGTACTTAGAAACAGCTTGCGATCGGGGAAAAAATGTTTTTCTGTTTAAAAAAAGTTAAAAATAAAATCTAAATATGTAGCATTTGCTTCGGTGTGATTTTATTTATTTCACGAAAAAAATTATATAATTATTTTTTCAACAAAATGTAATATGTTTTCTTGAGAAACTGTAAGAAAATAAAATGCAAAATATTTTGTTAACCTTTAAATGCGTGATTTTTTATTTTGTTTCGAAAAAAAATATGTATGATTCTCTGAAAGGTTTATTACACAAGAAAAATAATGAAAAAAATCAGAGATACATTTTTCATATAATACGTCAATCTTTTCTTCTATTGCACATTTGCAATAATAGTAAAAACTACTGTCGTTTGGCAGTTTTACGCTAAAATATTGCAAATTAGTAAATATTTTAAGAAGTGGGTCATTCCATGCAAATTGAGCAAATCAGCTGTGGCAGAGATGTCACAGATTTTAATGAAAATCGGTCTATAAGTAGATCATGTCTATTTATGAGTAAATATAAAATAATAGATTTCAGGATTGTTTATTTAAGTATCAAAATTGACATTAATAGTGAATGGAAAACCGAGGGCCTTAAAATTTCAATTTTGATTATTAGCCTTAAGAAAGGAAAGACTATATTAAAAATTATTTATAATTAGTAATTCATAATAATTACCAGACTGGCGTAAGTTAGTAATTGTATTTTTATTCCGTATAGAGAAAAAAATTATTTTTCAAAAATTTTAAGGTAAAGATGCAATATTTCTATTTCTCATTTAAGCATGAAGGACAGCTTTGACAATTTTACATTTTTTTGCCGTCATAGCTAAAAGTATATATTTTAAAAATCGAAAGTTTCATTCTTGCCTTTTCATTCCTTAATGAGAAAAAAAAATAAATATTAAAAAATGTTGAGGGTAAAATGCAATATTTCTATAACTTCTTTTTAAGTGAAGGAAGGCTTTAGTAAACTTTTAAATTATTTGATATTCTAGATAATAGTGTATATTTCAAATATAGAAACTTTTATTCTTGCTTTCAGTTTATTTTTGCCTCAAGAGAATTTTAAATTAGAGTATAAAGAAATGACTGTGAACAAAAAAACTATACATTAATTCGAAATTCAAATAAAAAAAACTAGATGGCAGCACTAAATTTGTTTTTCCATGAAATCGTGCGATATTTTAACAAGCGCGCGCGAATTCAAAGAGGTATAGCAAATGGAATTTAGAAAACATTACTATTTTGAACCCATTTTTGTTATGTTAGGAATCAAAAGGCAATCTTGCATTTTTTGGAGCATATCATGGACTTATTAATCTTTATTTTTTGTGCAATATTGTCAGTGTCGATCCTGTCCTTTATTTATTTTTTGCTCATACAGAAGAGGAAAAATCATGATTTTGTAATTTATTTTAAAGTTTCTAAATTTTTTTTAAGATGAAGGAAATAAATGGCGACTTTCAAACTTTGGGAATTCGATCTCCATATGTCATACTACATCAGGCATTAATTTCACAGATGTTTTTTTAATTCCTTTGATTTTTATAACGCTTCTAATTTTCTCAAAATTCAC
The DNA here is from genome assembly GCA_963932465.1 of Maratus speciosus. Lineage (NCBI taxonomy): Eukaryota > Metazoa > Arthropoda > Arachnida > Araneae > Salticidae > Maratus > Maratus speciosus. The sequence goes on from OZ010794.1 coordinate 288,682,521, forward strand.
AAAAATTCAATTTTTACAACCAGTTTATAAATAATCATGGTGATACTAGATTATTATTACTCAGTAAATAAGAAGATAATTTTTCAGAGTTTACAAACTTATAAAAAAAAATTCCTTTCTGTTAAATAGTTTTCAAGATACAGAACTTCAAACTGCGCACTTTGAACGATTGCGCTCATGCCATTCTATATCACAAGTTTTTTAAATGTCCGAAACTGCTAAAGAAATTTATTTTTTTTCAAGATATTTTGCAGAGCATTACTTGAATATGAATTGAACCTGTGCATCGAATTTTATTAAAATTGGTTAGTATGTGGCCACGACTTTTTTTAAATTTTTGCTCATTTTACGTGGAATGACCCAAGTATGTCTCCAAATACCTTATTTTATATAATTATTTATTTTATAAAACTTAACCTTTAGCCCCTTAATTCCCATGATAGAATACGTTCTAGAAATTTCGTAATTCAGAGAATCCGACTTTACACCAGAAAGTTTCAATGGTTAATTTAGCTTTATTTAATTACGGAATGTCTGTTGTTAATTAAAGCAAATATTGCTATTTTAATTTTCTGGTGTTAATTAGGTATATAGGAATTTAAAAAAAACCTATTAAATTCAAAACACTGTTGTTTGCATATATGCAAAGCTGCGCACTAAAGGGTTAATAAAATGTAAGGTTCGACCTCTCGAGATCATACCATATTATTTACAGACTTTTCGCATTGTTATAGTATTTAGCGGTAAAATAGTGTCCATAGTCTCATGAATTGAATAGTGTTGTTAAAAATTCTTATAAAAGCACTGTTATTTTAATGATTATTTGTAATGTAATAACACGAAGCTACTTTTATGAAGAAGATATTTTACTACTTAGTTATACATTTTGTTGTTTACTCAAGTTTGTATTACATGAATATCCGTGTTCTTTTGCAGAGGCATACATATGTCATACGATTTTTTTCGAAAACTGATTATTTTATAGAAAGAGGGGTGTTGTCACTAATTTGGAAAGAAAATGTTTAGCGGAAGTTTTTGCATTTGACCTCGCTTTCAGACGGATTTATAAAACTCGTGAAAGTCCTTTTTTTTTATTACTTTATGTACTATAATTTTATATACTATAATTATAAATTCTTACTTTTCATAAATGTGTTTGGCCTTTTTATGTCAGGAGACGATATCTACATACTAAAATTAGCTAGGTTTCCTTTAAATATGATGACAGTATCAGAAAAATTGTAGAAAAGTTTCACATGTACTGAAATTAGGACTATTAGAATTTGTCATATTTCAAGTAAAAACTTCCAGCTAACATTTATGTTTTATTCCATCTGGTGCCGAACTGTTTACTGCGATATAAAGTATAATCGTAATTTGCAAATAAATAATTTATATTATTTTTTAGTATAGCAATTTTTCCTTAACATTAAATTTTTGGAAAAATCTTTTCACAGAAATTAAGACAGATAACGAGAACGTAAGTAAAAATACGGAAAACAATGAGTTTTTCAAATTTAAAGTAAAAACTAAAGCATGTCAAATCGCATTATGTATTTTTTATTTGCCTGAGTGTATTTTCAAACCGAAATTCTGTATTTTTGGTTATAGATAATAAAGAAAGTGTTCACACATTTTTGTAACGATTTTCGAAAAAGAAATATATAAACAAAAATAAAAATTTTAAATTCCTATTATGTTCATGCTGATAACCCTTTTGTTGAACTATAATGTTACACCTTGATTTCCAAGATGAAAAGGCTTTTCTTAAAATGTAAAGTTTGATTTTGTTCCAATCCTCGATCATAATGTTGCAGGATCCACACAATGTTTTGAGATGCCTATTACAAAGATTTTGTTTTAAAAGTACAAATGCACAGCAATTCATAGTAGAGAAGACACGTCGAAGGACTTGAGTGGGATGCGTTTAAATGGAATATCCTCAATTCCGATTTCATTTCTTATTTTTTTTCTAAAACTACAACAGAATGTTTAGAGGCATGGAATTAGCCTGATGTAATTTAATACAATGAAGATTGTTTGAGTAAAGTGATGGAATGTCTTTTTTTGAAAACAGATGATAAAACATATTTCCGATAGTAATCCGAGTTAATTTTGACATTTTCCTCTACTTTCTTTATTTGCTGTTATCCGTCACAATAGAATCCAGCATTAACTATAAAACCTTTAGCAAAACTTTCCCTGTTTTCTCGAAACCAACATTTTATGCGACTTTTGATAAAATAAGCAGTGATCGTAACTTTGTTGGTAATGCATTTTTTAACTTTTTCCACTCAAACATAAACTTAGACGTTTGTTTCTTCTTAATAATTATGTCACCTGTTTTATGTGTCGAAATGTTAAAACCATGCTTTTCACAAGTTTGTATCTCTCTCTCTCTCTCTCTCTTTTTTTTTTTTTTTTTTTTTTTTTTTTTATGTAGTCGAATAAGAGTATTTTTTTTTTCGTAAATTTCAGATACATAGCTTTTGATCCATTGTTTATTTCCCAGCCACATCTTAAAGCAAAGAACATTTTTAATGATGCAGGCGGCAATAATGAAACCCTATTACGAATTGATGATATATTCATTTCACTATTTTTTTTTTCATTTAAGGGGGTCCGGGGCTGAAAATTCTCAAAAAAATGCATTTTTTAAAATTGGCTTAAAAAAAATACTAAGTTTTTAGCGTTAAATACCGCAAACCGCATGCTTTTATCTTCATTAGATTTAGAGATATAACACCTTTTGCCTTGAGAAGCGATGTATCAGCTGCCCGCTGACGCTCCATTTATCTCAGAATGAATTTTTTCACGATTTGTCAACTTTAGAAGAATATATCTAAAGTTCCTTGCCAGATATATGTATGAAATTTTTAACAGAGATTTTATGCTATATTTCCAACAACTTGTCTTCAGGATTTTTAATTTTGAGTGATAATTGTGAAAATATGCTAATTAATGCAAAACGCATTCATAATTTTATTTATTTTTTATTTTTTTATTTTTATTATTATTATTTTTTTTTTATAAAATTCCTAATCAATATTTTAATAAATCCTGAAGACAAAATGACACATTCTCTGTACACAAAAGTGTAAAAATTTTGTAAATCGAGTAAGTACTTCCAGAGTTATATAAAAAATTAAATATGTTTAAAATTTCACAATTTAAATTTAAAATAAAATTAAAATTTTTCAGATTTTTTTTTACGTACAATATTTTTATTATATTAAAAGATATTTAATAAAAAAAATTTCATAATAAAATATCTTTAAATAAAAAATAATATAATTTTGAACCCCGTACCACCTTAAATTTAAATCATTAAGAAAATCAAAATAGTTGTGTAAATATGGGAGTCATGATCGATGAAAATATACCAAAATTTTTTGAAATCGCTTTCCTCCGAACGGCTGCAATAGGTAGCTTTTTGTAATGAAAGCCACCTAATATACTTCCCTAAAAAGATTCTCATATTTTTCTTCCGCAACAAGCACATCTGATGGAAACATTAAATAAGTAAGTTTTGTGAATAAATGAATGAAATTTGCGGAAATTACTATTTATATGACGAAGAATCGAACAACGTTTTTCTATTTTCCATAAAAATGTACTTCTTTTGCAATTCTCGTGTCCTTGAAAATCAGCTTAAATTAAAATTTTGACACCATTACTTGAAAGATCCGAAGCTTTTATAAGAAAAGAGGAAACACTGCTCGATTGCTTTCTATCGGGAATAACAATATATGTCAATTTTATCTACTTATGAATGAAAGTGACTTCGTGAATCTGAAAAGCAGTCACAGCATGAGAAGACTTCAAGAAGAATAAGTTGGAAATTGCACGTCAAACATGGCAAATGAGGTGGGTTCGTACTCTAACTAGTTTTATAAATATTTTTTTGCGCCGCATATTGCACAGAATGTATATTTTAGTACACTTAATAAGTGCATATCAATTCTATTCTGTTCGAAAGGCTGTAACATCATTAAAATGCACTCGAAATAGTTTTTTCCCATTGGCCGTAATGTAACAGAAAACTTTTGACTGTCCCTGTAGTTAAATTATACATCCGATTTTCATAAAAATTGAAATGACTCGACAAAAATTTGCAACAATTATATGTTTAATCTTTCAGAAAATTCGGTTGGGTAGTTTTTGCCCTGTTATAGGCGGATAGATGGACAGATAGACGGACCGAAAGACGACTATAGATGCTACGTATTTGTGTAATTACGAACGCATCTAAAAATGCATAGAGCCCCTAACATTATTTTCATATAAAGAACACGTAGCACTCGCCAACAATAGAAGACTAAAAATTTGCAAACCTTTAGCTAATGCTAAAGAAAATATTCTTTTCACGATAGATTTGAAAAAAAAAGGAATAATAAATAAACATTCCAAATAAAAAACATATGAACTGGCCGTCGCTCGCTATCAATCCAGACATAAATCTGCAAATACCACAATTTTTCTTTTAAAATAAAGCTCTATTACTACTTACTACTAAAGGGAAAAAAATCTGTTTCTCTTTCATTCTGATCAAAATAGCATTAAAATGGCTTGAAATCAAAATAGTAATTTTTAAAGGCGGAAAAGTTATTTTTTGTTTTTATACGAGAATAAATAAATTTCTAAATGAGAAATAGTTAATTTAAAAAAGAATGAGCCCGAGCCCGAAAGCTGTTATAAAAAACGAGCCTGACCCGTGTCGGGCCAAACTTTCGGGCTCAGGCTGAGCCCGAACGGCGGGCGCCTAGAGTACGAAGAGCGATCGAAAGCGATGTATAAATTATGAATTTTTTATATTCTGAAGTTAAAATGTTCAGAAACTATGAGAACAGTTATTGTAGCAAAATAGTTATAGAAGAAAAATGTTACATAATTTTGGACTGGAAAGACATCGGTCGCCTTCAAGAAATGGTTATCGAACACAGTACGTTCAAACATACTTCTAAAATCAATCTTCTTTTTACAGGCAAATAATCTGAAAAATGTTTTCCTAGAAAACAGTATTAATGTACTTATTTATATACAGTAGACTCCTTCAAAACCACACAGGTGCGACCAGAGGTTGCGCGGATTTTTGAATTTTGCAGATTTCTGGTCATTGCTTATTTTACATTTTTTAAATGGTAATTTGAATGTAATAATGCAATGAAAATTATAATGAAAGCTTGCATTACAGTAAATTATTAAAATAATTAAGTAAAGTAATAAACAATAATTATAAAATGTAAGATAATTTAAAAAATGATTAAATTATTAAAAGTAAAGGTCAAGTAAATAATTAATCTATACTTCTATACTCATATTATAAAGAGGAAAAAATTGTTTATTTGACGGAGATAAGCTCAGGAACTACCGAACCGATTTCAAAAGTAATGGTATCAAAATGATGGTGTTTGCCCAACTTAGAACATAGGTTATATCTTATGTCGGTGCCACTACCCCAAAGGGGGTTCAGGAGCAAAAAACGTTCTAAAAATGCAATTTTTGCGTTACTTAAGGGCCTAGAAATATGAAATTTGGAATATTAGTTACTTATAAGATATAAATGGTGTCTAAGAACAGTTCTTAAACAATTCGAAATTTAAAAAGGGTGAAAATGCACAAAAAGCGTTCTAAAAAACGTTCTAAATGGTAGTTTCTACATAATCTCAGGAAATACCAAACCGATTTAAAAAATATTGGTGTCAAAATGATAGTGACAACGTTTGCTCCAAGATAGGCTATGTTTTATGTCGGTGCCACAACCCCAAAGGGGGTGTAGGAGCAAAAAACGTTCTAAAAATGCGATTTATGTGTTACTGATGGGCCTAGAAATATGAAATTTGAAGCATCAGCTACTTATTAGATATAAAGGATTTCTAAGAACAGTTCTTAAACAATTCGAAATTTAAAAGGGGTGAAAATGCGCGAAAAGCGTTCTAAAAAACGTTCTAAATGGTAGTTTCTACACAATCTCAGGAAATACCAAACCGATTTAAAAAATAATGGCGTCAAAAGGATGGTGAAAATCCTTGCTCCAACATAGGCTATGTTTTATGTCGGTGCCACTACCCCAAAGGGGCTGCAGGAGAAAAACGTTCTAAATTGCGGTTTTTACGTTACGGAAGGGCCTAGAAACATGAAATTTGGAATGGTAGTTAGTTATAAGATATCAATGATCTCTAAGGACATTTCCTAAGAAAATCAAAATTCAAAAGGGGGAGTCAAAATGCGCAAAAAACGTTGTAAAAAACGTTCTAAATTGCAATTTTTATGCAATCTCAGGAAATACTGAACCGATTTCAAATATAATGGTGTTAAAATGATGGTGACAGATCTTGCTATAAGATAGGCTATATTTTATATATGTTTTCACTAACCCAGAGGAGATTCAGGAGCAAAATGAGCGAAAAGCGTTCTAAAAACGTTCTAAATGCCGATTCGTCGCCAATATCTCAGGAAGAATCAAACTGATTTCAAAAGTAATGTTAAGAAATTGATGCTGACAGCCTCTGCTCTAACATAGACGCTATTTTAAGTCGGTATCACTATCACCTAGACGTTGCAGGAGCAAAAAAGCGTTCCAAATTTCGATTTTTGTGATCGGTAGGGGCTAGCAACTTAAAATTAGGCAAGGTACATATTTATTAGATATAAATGATCTTTAAGAACAGTTTCGAAAAAAATTGGAAATTTTAAAAAGGGGTGAAAATACGCGAAAAGCGTTCTAAAAATATTCTAAATTGCGATTTATACTCAATCTCAGGAAATACCAAACCTATTTAAAATGTAATGGTTGCAAATTGATGGTGACAGTCCCTGCTATAACATAGGTTATATTTTATGTTGCTGTCACTACCATCTGAGGGTTGAAAAAGCAAAACATGTTCTAATTTGCGTTTTTTGCATAACTGAAGGGTCTAACACTTTGAAGTATGGCATGTTATTTACTTACAAGATGCAACTGCTTTCTATGAATTGTCGAAAGAAAATTTCAAATTTAAAAAGATGAAGTGAGCGAAAAGCGTTATAAATTACAATTTTTATGTAATCTTTTCAAGTACCAAACCGATTAAAAAAATAATGATAACAAATTGTTGGTGATAGAACCTGCTCAAACATAAGCTATATTTTATATCTGTGCCACTACCACCAGAGGGTTGCAGTCGCTAAAAACTTTCTAAATTGCGATTTCTGTGATACTGAAAAGGCTAGAAACTTTAAATATGGCATGGTAGTTACTTATAAAATATAAATGCCCTCGAAGGACTGTCGAAAATAAATTCGAATTAAAAAGGGGTGAAGTGAAGGGGAGGTGCGAAAAGCATTCTAAAAAAGTCCTAAATTACGATTTCTACGCTATTTCAGGAAATATAAACCAAATATAAAAGTAATAGTTGCGAATCAATGGTAACAGTCTCTGATCCTACACAGGCTATATTTTATGCCGATGATTCTACCACCTGAGATTCACAGGAACAACAAACGCTCTAAAAAAGGCCTTTAAAAGCTTTCTAAATTACGTTTCTGTGGAATATTAGGAAATAACAAACCAATTTCAAAATTAATGTTGGCAAATTAATGGTGACAGTTCCTATTTCAACATAGCCCTTTATGTTGAGAGAGGTGGTAGGACTTGGAATTTGACATGATGGTTAATTTTAAGATGTAAGAAGATGGTTTCTAAAAAATTCAAAACTTCAAATGAATACTGAAATGAGCGTATTAATTGAACATAAAAGTTTCAAAATATTTTCTAAATTATCATTTATTTAGTTTTATTTCGTTTTATTAATTTAAGTCTCATTTCTGCCTTATGCAGTGTAACAATGATATTTAATCAAACTGTGTTTTAAATAGTAATTTTTTAAAATTATTCCTAAAAGTAATAAGTACCTTTTAATAAAATAAAATATTACCTTTTAATAAAATAAAAATTTAGTTAGTACCTTTTAATAAAAATTAGACATATAAATATCACTTGGCATGTTTCAAATATTACGCGAGCAAAGCCGCGGTGTTTGCTAGTAATGTATATAATTAAAAATACATAATAAAGATGAAATGCATTTTCCTTGAATTATTCAATAAAACTTTCCTCATAAATGTACCCTATTAATTCACATCAAAATCATAAGTAAGGAAGTTTTATTTTAGGTTTAGCCAGTCTTAATAACCAAAAAAACTTGATTAATACATAAATATATTTGGTAAAAAGATTATAATTACCAGTGATATCAGTAACATCTTGATCTTTTTCAAAAATAAATTTATACTTCCACCATGAAAAACCATGACTTCAGTCATATTATTCAGAATTACATAGTAAAATACATGCAGAATGATATAAAACTAAAAAATTCTGTAAATTTACCCCTACATCTGAACTGAAAGTTTCATTGTTTACATCTGTGATGATGCGTGGAATTTAGGTGTTTGCGGATTTGAGGGAGTCTACTGCACTGCATTACTATTAGCATGAATAACGCCAATTTTCAGTATTTTTGTTAAAGTATGTAGTACAGAAAGATGAATACAATTCCATTATGTTAAGATGAAAAGATGATGCAAAATCAAAAGCATAAATATCCCAAAACATGTTAGCACACAATGCTTTCAAGACTTATCAATACGAAGCTTTCAAACAGCGCACGTTCTTCCTGCAAAACGAATTATTAAAAAAAGCAAAATTACCTGTGTTACAGCTTCAGTTTTTGTTTTCTTTTTTCTTTTTTTATTGTGCTGTGAAGACTGAAAAATGGCTTCTTTTTATTTAATACCTTGAAAAGTCTGAATATTAAATTTATTTTGGCTACTCGTGATTTTATAATTATGTTTTTATAATATTATTAAAAACTACTTTATAAACATGTACAACATCGAAATTGTTCATTTTATGAGTGATTAATGATTCAAAACCTTCGCAAATGTACTGGTTGCACAAACTAAAAATTAAGTGCAGGAAGCCCTGAGAATTCAGTTTTTTATGCAGTCAAAGAAAGAGACAAACCGCTGCACTCCACCGATCTACTTTAAACGTATGTAAATCAGTCTACTTTAGACGCATGGCAGCTCGACAATAGATAGAAAATAGTCTATCTTCATCACGTGTCACTCAAGAGATGTGAAGAATCGTGGTCTATCTCTTTTGTTGACTGCGTATTTTTAACTCCCACGCCCACCCATCGCACACATTTACACCGCTGAAAGTTAATAAAGACAGAATATATATGTGAAGTTTTAACTTAAAAGTTACCTTTAACATCTTGAAGATTTGGGGATAGACGTCCTTACTCCAATAACTGACGTCATCTGGAAGTTTCTTTTCCAAAGCCATTCCCGAGAAAATGTTCACTGCAAGTATTCCTAGAGACCAGACGTCTACCTTTGTGCAGTCAACGGAAGAACTACCATCACTATTTAGAAAGGATTCTGCAGGTCTATTGCTATATTTTAGACCAATTCTGTAGAAGAAATTAAAAAAAACGTGCGTAAAATTCATAATTAGCTTTATCTTATTTTGAAAAAGAAAGAATATATGTATACATATATTACCTGCGTACTTTAACGGTACGCAGTTAATATTTTTATTGCAACTGAATGGACCTACCAGATTAGGTTATATACCTGAATTGATATTGATCCAAGTACAACTAGGAGAAATATATAAAAGAAAAAAAAGCAACAAAAAAAAAACATGCTGTCGCCATTAGTAGGAAAATCCCTAATTAATCGTGAGAAAGAAAATTCTAAAAGAGATAATTTAGTCCATTTGAGATATAATTACTTTTAAAAGAATTTTATCGCTAAAAATTAATAAACTAAATAGGCAGTATGTAAAACATCAACATAACATAAAAAATTCATTTTTTTTCGAAGTTTCATTCATATTTGACTCCGATACCTTAGTATTTCCGATTAGCGTCCTGCACGGGTCGAGTTATAATCGATGTAAAAATTTTCGCTAACTCGAAACCCGACAACAATTTTTTCTTGAAGCCGAAACCCGTCCCGAACCCAAATTAATTCGACCCGATCCCGATTGGAAACCAGATATTAAAGAAATCATTTAATATAAATGATCCATGATTTAATACAATTATGGAATAAATATTCTAAAATCATATCTCTAATATATATTTCATCCGTTATGAAGAATATGTCTATATAGCTATAATCTATATAGCTCATTCATATTCAGATATATAGTTTTTCATCGGATAAAATATTCTAGACATTTTAATATGCATGGTCAACCCGAACCCGAAGTGCAAAATTCAAATCCCAACCCGAAACCGACTCGCAACGAAAAAAATCAGTGTCAAACTGACACAACTCGAACTGCGGGTCGGGTCTGGTTTGGAAAAAATATGGTTACCCGATTCGACCCGAAGTAGGACTCTATTTCCGAGTATTTTAATTTTTCATACAAGGGTGTTTCATCTACATTTGTGTGAGATAACTTCTCACATTAATTATATTTCATTTATTGTCTTTCGGGTGTTAAGTATCGCTGCTATTTACTTTCATCATACTGCGTGTGTAATCAACCACCTTTACCCATCACACTTATTCTTTTAATCAGCGTTTCATCGTAGGCTTTCTATCGATCTCATCTCGATTTCCTGAGATCTTGAGAAGACCTACGACAGTGGTGGAAAATTGGCGCAGAGGAGGAGTATATTGACACCACTAATATTTCATGGTATTCTTCATCTTAATAAAAACTGTCATTAGATAAGACGGGAAATTCTACTAAAATTTAGTGGTGTCAATAGGCTCCTCCTCTGCGCCAATATTCCACCACTGCCTACGAAGAAGAGCTGATTAAAAGAATGTGTGCCAGGAAAAGTGATTACACACACAGCAAGATGAAAGTTAATTACACAGCAATCCTTAACATCCGAAAGACAATAAATGAAATATAATAAACGTGAGAAGTTATCTCACATAGTGATTCTGAAAAATGTGATTCAATATTTTAAAAAGTTCGTTTATTTAAAACTGTAGGTAGTTACCAAGAGTAACACAGAGTGATTCAGAATTCACCTTTTAAACTTTAAGGGGATGTGCAGCACACTACAAAAACATTTATTGCATGGGGATCCAGGGTTGTAATTCATTTATTCAGTGAAAAATACAATGTGTATTTTAAACCGAATTTTCGTTTATAACATTTTCTACAGATTCACCTTTGATTTTGTGAACTGTAACGATATCCAGAGAAGTGGTAGAAATGATCATCATCCACATCCAAATAGAACTGAATCAGACACGACATTTCCCCAAAAGTGTCTCACAATCTGAAATACTTTACGTTTACTACATTTCTCGTTACATCGTTACGTTTTCTACAAAGAAAATCAAGTCTGTTACAAATTCTACAAAAATATCTCTATTATTTCTTTAGCTATAAACAAAAATTCGGATTAAGATTGGAGTGAGATACCCGTATTTTTAACTGAATATAGGGGTAATGATTCCGGTTTTTTACACAAAAATTGTTTTTTTGCAAACCACACCTTAAAGTTAGAATGATCGGACCTAAATCACCCTATGTATTTGTATTGTCTATTTTTTCATCTAAAAGAAATATATCAAATAAGTATTAAGGCATACTTTCCAATCTTCAGCAATCTTTAAATAGAAAAAAAAAATACTTTAAACTAAGAAAACATGCTGCCGCCCTATTTTTCAAAATCCGTCCCCAGGTGCCACCTACTTTTTCTCTTCCTTCTTAATTCTTACTTATAAAAAACGTTACCCTGATGCATATAAGTACAGTCGCGGAAAAAAAAAGCAAACACCCCTTACTAACTCAACAAATTATCGTAGAAGAAAGTTACTGGTACCGAACGATTGGAAATAAAGTCTACTTTTAAATGATGTATATAAAATTTGCTTAGGGGAGAATCTACATATTAAAATGAACCATAACTTTGTTTTTTTCAATAGCAGTATACAATTCTGAACGCATAAATGAACTCTACACCCTTCAATTAGTCTAAAAACAACTTTTTATGCAATTCGTACCATAAATTTCTGGAAAATTAATTATTTTAAAACGAGCGTATTTTAAGGGCTGTATTGAAATTGACGTTCGGTACTCGATTGTTAAACGAGAGAACCCCCTTCTTGATCAAAACACCTTAAGCAACACTCAAGCAGTCAATGAAGCCTGGTAGATTACAGGATAGCATAAGAAATTTCAAAATATGTAGTCACTTCTATCATAGGCGGCTCCTTATACCATCATTTTGCCCTTTTTTCAGCATAATTTGAAAACTACTTGGGATAAAAATGTGAAATTTTGGATTTCCATAAAGCAAGACTTAATAAATCAGAATCCATAAAAAAAAATTGTGGGTTGCAATTCATAATTTTTTCGAATATTAATTTCATAATACATAATTCATATCATAAAATTATAAAAATTGCAAATTCAACGTATTTATGTTTGAGTATATCAGTATTATTGCTACATAAAAAATTAGCACATTAGGAGCATAATTTCAGGAGTTATAAATAAAAATATGAAAATGTAATTTAACATTAGAAGCACTGAATTTTGAATCTTTATAATTCAAAAATTTATCATTCAAATGACTTGAAGTTTGGTGTCTAGGCATAGTTTGAACCAAAAATTTGAAATATCCCGTTAAAATTGGGTATTGCCATTGAAAAAAAATGAAGTTTGGATTCGTTTTTCTAAGCAAATTTTGTATACGTCATTTAAAAGTAGACTTTATTTCCAATCGTTCGGTACTAGTAACTTTCGTCAACGATAATTTGGTGCAGAGTTAGTAATGGGTGTTTACTTTTTTTTCCACGACTGTACATATATATGTGTTCTAATTATTTTTTTATTTACATCGAATGGTGAGAAATGTTATAAAAATTAAAAAATAAAAGTTTTGATAGAACCAACCTAACAGCAAAAAAAGATAAGCGATACTGAGTGTCACAGTATGAGATTTTGAACGCAGTATTTTGAAAAACACCAACTTCATTTCGTTGAAAAATTTCAGTGAGTTGAATAATTTTATAGTAATCGATGTATTTTTCAATTTTTTGATGCATTTCTGTAAAAAAGGTTTTGTGTGAAATGTACGACACTTAAATATAGAAGATACTTGTGTCTACCAAATTAATATAGCTAAATATCTTGATAATTAGATTTTGCTATGCAAAAGTTAGTCACACACAGACTGGATATTATAAAAAATATTCACCATGATTAAAAGAAGTTAGAACCATGCAACGGAAATATACGTTGCTCTCAATTAGTAGAAGATAAATCATGAGTAAATAGCAAAATGTATTTTTATACAACAAATTACATTAATACACAAATTTATACACATTTTGTTAACATTGTATATATTTATGCATATTCTTTAATTAATTTTCTTTATCAATTTAATGTTTTTCAGCGGAATGAAAAAATAACATACCTGTTTGATGCTTGCTTTGTTGTATTCAAAAAGTGAAAATCTGTAATTTTTGCTACTCGAGTATCTTCAATTAATATATTGTTGGCTGTTATATTTGTATGAGCAAACTCTTTACTATGAATGTACTCCAAACCTGAGGCGATGTCTTTTAGCCATTTCTGTAAAAATACGGGGGCTTGTTTACTGTATTTGAACACTTCACTATTTATGACTTGCTTCAAAGAATACTGCAGATATGGTGAAAGGTAACAAACAGCATCTTCTTCTTCATAGCTGTCTCTACTCAATAAGGTTGCTATATTTTTATGTCTCATATTCTGCCATTCCGGTTCATAGAAACCTTCGTCTTTTTTCTTCATTATTCGGAGACTTAGTAATTTACCTTCTTTTGACTGGTAGTTCATTACATTTGAATATCTACCATACACTGTTTCTAGTTTGCCATCTATATCGTAATATGGACTTACTTTATTCAAGAGCAAATTACGTTCAATAGCTTCCTCATACACGTATGGCATTTCTCTTTCATATTGATCTTTAGGTATGAGATTTTTCTTATAGAGTTTGCTCAATTTGTTGAATCTCTCAGATGGTTTTGACATTGTGTGTGGGAATATGAGAAAACCCGATATCTATGAAAAAGCTGCGTATAAAACGTGAATTAGGGAGATCTTTTTTTAATATTATTATGCAAAGTGCCACTTTAGTTTTTGAAAATCACGACATATATATTTGAAGTTTAAAGAAGTTGCTATTGCAGGAATAATTAAACAATTTCTAATGCTTTTTTATTGTTTAAAGCTGATGCATTGTTATTTGTAATATGTTACAATTCATTTACTTAAAATTGTTGAACAATACCAAATTATTAAAGATATTTCTTATAAAATAAAGCATTTTAATAATTAAAATCTATTGTTATGAATTCATAGCTAATTTATAATAAAGAAACGAATTATTTTTCGGAAACTCGTATAAAGTAATCTGGGAACTAACAATCCCTGATACCACATCCGTAATGTTACAACAAACGCAATATGAGAAAAATTCAACAATGAAAATTTAAATAATAAAGAGCAGTCAACAATGAATAGCAAGGTCTTATATATTGTACCATTGAATGGTCAATTTCATGACTTTCTTGGCAGCTTGGTAACCATTTTGATCCCCAAATACTACTACTAATGAAGAATAATTGCTGGCGGTGCTTTTCAGTTTTGGTACGCGTTTTAAAATTTAACCATTTTTTTGCATATTACTTTGTGCGTATAAACTTTACAGATCATATCCAGGGATACACAAAGGATATAGAGTACATTTCCGTTTATTGATGGAAATTGCTAGATGGGAATTTTAAACCGCGGGCTATGCATTTAATTGCTGCATTATTCATGATTATAGAAATAGCTTTATCTCAGAAACTAATGCAGGAATTTTCACCAAACTTCAAATTCAATTAGAATTTCATATAAGTTGTTGCTGATTAGATTTTTTATAAATCACCTAATCGTTGGCGCTGCCGTGCTGCATTTATCAGGAAGTATTAACATGTATGAGATAGAAAAAGTTTTGGGACTGCCTCATCCAACTAGTTTTACATCAATATAGTCTGTTATCCTTTTTTAAGTCATTTCATGAAAATAGGATGTTATTATTAAAACCATTAAATAATTATAAAATACTTTCATTCCAAAACATGGAAGTACCCAACGTTCGCCATTACTATACTTCTGCCATATGCACATATAATTCCTTGTTAGAGAAACCAGGTTCAAAATTATATTTGTTATATTTACTAGTACAAAATGTGGAACAAAGTTGTACACCAGTTCTGTTTATAAGACGTTCTGCTTACCACCACGCAGGGAGTAAATGCAAGAAGACAATATTACTGTTGAATGTACTATACAATATATTCCCTCAAATCCGCACTACTTGGGACCAGAGGAAGTGCGGATTTTAGAATTATGTGGATTTCTGGTCATTTATTTGTTTACATTTTTAAAACATAATTTGAATGTTATATTGCATTGGAAATTATAATGAATACTTACAATATAATAGAATATTAAAATAATTAAGTAATGAACTAAAACAATAAAAAATAAGATGATTTTAAAAATGCTTAAATTATAAATGTCAAGTAAATACTTAATAATGTACAATTAAATATCCACCATAAAGATACATTTTCCTTGAATTTTTCAATGCAACTTGCCTTATAAATGTGCTCTACTAATTCACATCAAAATCATAAAATAAGAAAGTTTTATTTCAGGTTTAGCCAGACTTAATAATCAAAAAAGCTTGATTAATACATAATTATATTTGGTAAAAAGATTGTGATTATCAAAAATATCAGCAATATCTTGATTTTTTTTCAGAAATAAATTGTTTTTTTCTTTCATGAAAAAACACGAGTTCAATTATATTAATGATAATTGCATTTAAAAGATGTACAGAATGGTATAAAAATAAAAATGTCTAATTTTGACCCTATATCTGAACTGAAAGTTTCATTGCTTAACCCCTTCTGGACAAGTGTCTTTTACAGAATTTTTAATCTTTAAGCACTGGTTTTATGAAACAGAAATTTTTCCTAATCGAGTCGGGAAAATGCTCGGATTAAATAAAGCAAAATTTACAATAAAAATTTACTGGTGAGAATAATCACCGATTCTGAGCACCTTACGCGGCACGAGTACCGGTTGCTCGTCACCAAGGAGTTAAATCTATGATGATGTGCGGATTTTAGGCGTTTGTGGATTTTAGGTTTGCAGATTTGAGGGAGTCTACTGAATAACAAAAATCTATTATAAAATATTTTAAATAGTAAATATTTCTTTAAAGTGTTGTTTGATATAATGTTATTTCATATATAATTTTTATATTTCATTAAATTCTGCTCTTTATTTAAATCTGTATAGTATGCGAATAATAAATGCATAGCCATTCAAACGTAATCATTTCAAACGTATGAAAATAAAACGAAAAAAAATTTTTTTTAAATAAAAATAATTTTTAGACACTGATAAGAATATCATTAGGGGAGGTGAGTTCAAGGAATAATAACAAATGATATTGCAAGGGACGTAGGGGTCCAAAATTGTTAAAAAGTTGATAGCGTTATATCGTCGGTACCATGTCAAACTATCCAATATGAAAACAGTGTTGCCAGTGAGCTCCTTTTTTACCCGACTGCCAAGAAGGGTTATGCGTTTCACGGGTGTCTGAGTATGTGGATTTCTTTATACCATCGAAACACTCCAACGACTGGATGGATTTTAATGAATGAGATCTCTTTCGATTCGTCTTAAGCGTCCGATGTTTATAGGCAAGGTTTTGTTTTCATAAATTCGAAATGGCGGCCGTACAATACAAAATGGCGGTAGAGACGAAAAAAAAATTTTACGCACCGTAATTTTACAGTCAAAAGCTCCGTTTAAATATTACACAGCCTGGAAGTTGTGTAGGTAGGATCTCTAGTTTTACTGCAGTTCTAACTATCATAGACATCTATAGGCCTCATCAAAACAGTGTTTATAGATAGGAACTAACAATTAAACACAACTTAAAAGTCATCAATGCAAGTAAATAGAAAAAAAAATAAGTAATATAAAAAAATAGTTTCACATTGATGAGAATTTATTAATTAGTTCGCTTTTTACGCAGTCGGGTTTTTTGATTTTTTAAATTTAATTTTTACTTGTTTAAACTCAGATTTTATGATTGGCACCACTTTTTTGAAATAGTAAAATTCGCCTTATTTAATTACATATTAATTAAGGCGAAAACAAGAGGAATTTTAACATTTCAGAAAAATGGTGCCAATCAAGATATCTGAATTTAAAAAAACGTAGCACACTAGCAACACTATTTTCATATTGGATAGCTTGACATGGTACCAACAATTTTTGTACAGCCCCTCTCAGCTGCGCGTTATACGACGGGATATTCGTTATTACTTTCTCTTTTATCTTCAATAGAAGAAAGTACTGTAATCGAAACTTTTTTCGACTTCCAGTTTTCGGCGGATTTACATGTTTTAGGGCTCAGTGATCTCAAAAAACATGTTTATAAAAAATGTCTGTCTGACACAATGGTAAACCTACCTGTGAATTCCTAAATTCGGTTTTGCAGGCGTTTTCCACCAAGATATGACCAGCAGTTGGGTTTTCATATGCGAATCGAGTTTTAATTAATCCTGGAATTTCAGCCGCCACTCCATCTATTATTTTTTATGTTTTTAAACAAGTTTCAAACATGATGTTTTAAAAATACTATCTGTAACGCGTGCATCCTGATTACGAAAAATTAACACTTTTTTACTTACAACAATATAAATAGTTCAGCATTTGTTTATGGCTATTATTCCTTAACGAAATTAAAACTTCATGTAATCGAACCAGGATTCGCACAGTTATACCACTAAATTTTAACAGTATTTTCAAAGTATTTCAGTGCAGAAAAATATTATAAAATTTGTGAATAAAGGCGGTGGCTGTGATTTCTGTGTTTTAAAAATTAAATGTATATTGTCTTATAATTAATAGTGGTGCCAGAGTCCTTGGAAATTCCAAGGAGTACCCCTTTTAATAAATCTCAAAATTTTAATTGATGCTTTATTGGTTACACCAGCCTGCAATGAAAAAATTGCCGGTATAGTAAGTGGTATTTTTTCTAGTTTTTTGGATGCTGATTACTAGAAAAATAATGAAAAAATTCCATCACGTACAGTTTGATCACAAATTGCAATTTATTTTTTTATGAATTTATTACATTTTGGTCCAAAAATTATTATTTAAGGTCATTGTTCCTAAATGAGACGCGATTCCACCATAGTTCTGTCGCATTTAGGGTATATTTGGCATTTTATTATATAAATACTAGGGGGCTCTGCCCCCTGCAAGCTTCGCTAGCCAACCCCCGTTCAGACACTGCAGAATCTAAAAATAAAAAAAAACATGCTAATCTGATGGGTTTTAAAAATATTACAGATGATTAAATTATACTGAAAAAAGCTGTGCAGATCTCCCTGTAAACGGGTTCCCATTCAATTCCCTTTGATTGCAAAAATTTAAGGGCGAATCAGTTGCTGTTAAGACATCCAATCGTTGTTTTCATTTTTGATTAAAGAGGATCAGTTAAACATTTGAAAAGAAGCTAAAAAAATGAATTAAGTATTCAGAGTCTTTGTCTCCTGATATTTTAAAACAATCTCTATAACAATAGCCTAAATCATGTGATTTTCATCAACAGTTCCCGGCGGAACACAAGTGATAAATCGTCAAATATTATTCTATCCCCATCATTTCATCTACATTATAATAGTTCAAGTCATCAAATGCCATAAACAAATACGGTCTGATCCCTTCGCCTTTCATATGAAGGTTTGGCACAAATGTCATATACGCCTCATATTGGCGCGATTTTTTTTCCAACGCCAATTTGGGGAACGCATCAACAGCATAAACAACAACATCCGGCTTACCATATCAAGCAAAATAACAATACTTTGGCGCCAGTTAAGTACCCGTTGCGTATATGACATTGGTGTCAGAAAATAATCGCGCCAATATGGGGACGTATATGACATCTGTGCCGAAAGAAAAAAAGCCGGGTGCAAGTCTCGCCAATATCTTTTTTGCAACTCGCCAGTTAGAATTTTTTTATTCTTCGAGTGGTAAATTAAAACATTAATTTGAAGTTGAAATTATATGTCATGGTTTGTTATATAATTTAATATTTCGCCAGATGTCATATACGCACCGCATGTTTGCCATGATTTTTTTTCTACGAAAATTTGGCGAAAACCTTGTTTTCGAATACCAGTTACATATGTATTTTTGGTAATACTTAGTTATTCCATCGACCAAAAATCTATCGCGAACTATAAGATTAAATTCCAATAACGGTTGATCGAAAATGTCACATTCACTTGACTTTTAGCAAGTTACACATGTTTACGTCATCAAGTGATTTTTATTTCGACGTTTTATTTTTATATTTATTAATGTATACTAATTTATTTGTTCTTTCCTTATTTAAAATAAAAATTTTTTCAATCTGTACAATTTGGCGAGTGGTTTGGCGATTTATATAATTTGCGAAATTGGTTGACGGAATAACTACGTTGTACCGTATTTTTTAATTATTTTCTATTATTTTCAAAAGGAAATAGCAAAAAATAATTAATAGCTATAGAACAAAATAATTTATATAAATTAAAAAAATAAATAAAAGTAAATAAACATTTATTATTAAATAAACGACAATTGCCATGTCAATCAAAATAATACCATTTTTGCGACAATTAGGTACCCCAGTGCGTATATGACATCTGTGACTAATATTTTTCTTTTCGTTTTGTTTTTAAAAAAAGGAAAGAAGTGAAAACCATCAATTTAAATGTTTCATTTTTAAATGGAAGTTTTGTATTAAATAAAATGATAACGAAATACAAAAAAAGCATTGTTCTTAGCATAGATTAGAGGAGGCCAAACTGGTCGCCAAATTAATTTAAAATAGTAAACTTTTCTGAATTATGACAAAAAAAATATCTGTTATGATTAAAATTTGAGTTGCCATCATTAGAAAAATGTATTTAAAATTAGAAAAAAAATTAATATTTCGAAAACTAATTCGAATTTAAAAATTCTGATACCAGTTTTGAGATCTGTGGATAAATACGGATTTTTGGTGTTAATTTCATCGCAAAGCATTCCATATTTTAGGAGAAATCGCCGTGAAACATAACCAGTTGCTTAATCAGTCGATTCAAAGAATCGATACACATTTCAGCCATTTCATATATTCGTTTCATTCGGATTTTATATATATAGGGTAGATATATTTTATTAAGCGGCAAATTACTGAATACTGTAGCTATAGTTCAAAACTAACTTGTTTATATAAATTTAATAATTATCTGTAGTATAAAATCACAATATACGATTGTCGCATTTACGGCAGTTAAAACCTAAACGAGACGTCCATAGTCCTAAATGTGATAATGCATTTTACGCATGAGAATTCATCTGAAAAAATTCATTTAACCCTTAAGTGCTGTTACAGAAAATTGCCATATAACAATTGTGAGCGGTCTGCGAAACCATTCCATTGAAAGATGAATAAAAGTCGCGATTAATCATAAAATACTGATTTTGCACTAAACTGTTTGTAGAGTACTATTTCTAATAAACTTTTTCAAACATTCCAAGCAATTGCACTTGGACTCCAAATGACGCAAAATTTCACTGTATCGATAGTTAAACTGGAAATTACAAGTTAAACTCTGAAAATTAAAAAAAGGAGCACTAACAGCAGTTAAGGATTAATCGCAATTATTTTTTGAATTACTTAACTCCTCCCTAACTTACCCTTAACAGCTGTGACAGGAAATGCCGCATAACTACTTTGTGTGTTCTCCGAGACCGCTTGATTAAAAGATGAATGAAAGGCTGTATTTACTGACAGGGTACTGTTTCTGTACTAAACTAGTACAAGACTATTATAATTAAAATTCACATATTCAGAATTTCTAGCAATAGTTCTAGAGCTCAAAATGAAAGAAAATTTCACTAGTATTCATAGCTTAACTGGAAATTACAAGTTTAACTGTGAAAATTGAAAAATGTAGTGATCTGCGAAACCTCTAACAGCAGTTAAGTGTTAATAAAGTGTTTAAATACATAAAATTGAGAGATAAATAGCTTATTATTGAACTACTGAATAAACTTTATTTAATAGTAATTTAAATAATAAAATATTAACTGATATGCATAATTTTAAATAAATTATAATTAAACATCGCACATTTCAATATTCATTCATACTTTACATCAGATCCATCAAGTTTGAATTGTTTAATGCGGGCGGCGCAGCACCGTTCTGTTTGCCAATTTTACACTGCTAATATGCAAAAGCGACGTGTTGTTATTTGAACGTTACGTATAATGCTTTGTTCCTAATATAAATAACTCTAATCCCTCTTTCCCACAGAGCTATGGCCATAACTAAACTTAAATGATTGTCGCGAAAAACTTCGTTTAAAATTCGTGGAATTCGCACGTGAATATTAACCTTTTCTGGCGCGGTGTCCTTAAAAAAGTACAACTAATTTTAATTCCAAAAATGACAAACGGCACCAAGAATATTTAACTAAAATTTTCCTATTATAATGTACATAAAAATAAGCAAGTTCATATTTTCTAATAAATTCGTTTTTAAATTGCGGTCCATTGTCAGCCCATTATTTCATCAGTTTATAAACAGAATTACTCAGCGCCGGTAAGAGTTAACCTCTTCGGGATGGGAGCCTTTTACGAAATGTTTAATATTTTGTCACCGTTTTTTAAAAAACAGAAATTTGTGTCTTCTTAAATCGAAAAAATGCGCTGATTAAATAGGGCAAATTTTGTCGTAAAATTTTACTGGTGAGAAAAAACAAGGATTCTGAGCACTTCATACGGCATGTATACGTGTTGCTCGTTCCCATTGGGTTAAACCCATAATTTCTACACTAGTACGATTTGAGTTTCCGTAACTTCAACTCCGCATAATTTTGCTCCGCATAATTTTATTTATAATATTGTTAACAAGAATATTTATTACATATAACTTTATTTATTATAAAATGTCACATGATAAATATATCAGCCTTATAAATAGATAAAATCGTACAATATTTCTAATAATTCTGATTAAGGCAAAGAAGCCCTGTGCGGCATTCTGTTACACTCCCTCCCACTCCTTTTCATTTTTCTTGCACTTTAAAAAAATTGAACATTTTCCGTACCTAAATATACGTATATGGAAAGAAATGCTCATTCAGATAACCATAGTTTTATTTATTTTTTTATTGTTTTCGAATTTAAAAGTAGAAAATGCCGATTATAATAAGTAAAAAGTAAAAACAGAATTAAGATATCAGATTTTTAAAAAATGCTGACCAAAATTATGGACTATTAAACCAGGGCATAACTCAATTGCATCCTGTTTTAATCAGAGGCAGCATTTAAGCTACCGAATATGTTGGTAAAATTAACCGCATTAGAATAAACATTATTTAAGAGTTTTCAATTTGCACAAGATTTGCCAGAATTTCCATCATATAAAATTATTGCAAATTCCGTAATCATGTGTTTATAGTATGTTACTGGAATATTACTTTTATTATTAAGCTAACAAACGAAAATTGCATTCATCAACTTATAAGGAAAACTTTCGGTATTATTTGAAAAAGATTATCCTCCTGAAGACGCACTCTTGTATAACCATTGAGGGCAAGAGTGTGCAACATAAAAATGGAAGCGTTTCACTTACAAACGTCACATTTGTAGGGACCACGACCAGCGTGGTCCGTGCGCTCTTCTTGCCACCAGTCTCTGCAAGAAATGCATTCGATCCAATCCTCTGTAATTGGTTCTCTATAGATTTCTGAGTATCCTGCACCCATCCAGAGTTTCTTCTTTGGTGCAGTTTTTGGCTTCATGGTGTTACTTTTACTCTTTTTTTGTGGGGGGATTAAATTTTTGTTTTCTTGCAGCAAAAAATACTAACTCTGTCTAATATGGAGATCCTCAGAGAGCGACATTTGCCTAGCTGATCCAAGCCCTGACAGGCCTGCACATTTTACTCTAGTGGGGTCTTGACCAAACTCGTTTCTCCCCTCGACATTCCATAACTTATCTCTATGGGGGGAAATAAACCCTTTTGTTCTGTCTCAAAGCAGGCATTTCCTTATCTGTGAAATCCGTTTCTTATGCGGGGCATTATCACAATCTTTTGACTTTTAAGACCCTGAATAATAATTTTTATTTTAGTACATATTCTTGTGTTTATTTTTTATTTCATATACTGGGGGACATCCCTTTGCATGACTACATAACAATATTAACGAGATAAAAAAGTTTTGGACGATGTTGGGGGTCCAAATACCAGTAAAACACCTATACCGTCCCGTGTGACTGATGCTGATTTTTAAGTTTGGAGCTGTCTGTATAACATTTTTTCAATAAAAGTAATTCGATGTAATTTGTTTTTCGAAACTGGGACTATTGTTTTATATAAACATGTAGCAAAAAATTAACCTGTACACATTTTTTACGGTTGATATTAGTTTTTAAACTCTGTCCCTGGGTTTTAGATTCCTTGCCGTTTTAAATGCAGAAAAATGTTTTGGGTTTTGTTCATTAAGATGGGATGCCTCATTATACAGCATTTATTTATAATTCTTTCATTAAGATTTTAAGTAAAAGAACATTATCGCATTTAGGGGTCATCACATTTAGGCGCACTGACCTTATACGAGTTTGATAAATAAATTTATGGACTAGTAAATTGGTGCATTAAACTAATAAAACAGAAAGAAGAAACTATTTTAATCCAGAATATTTCTCTTAATCGGTAATCTGTCTATTAAATACAATTTTCAAGATAGAGGAAACCTGTTGAAATCAGATCTCTCCTGCTTGCAGGTGTCCGCTCGCCACTCCTTTTCACTGACCTTATCTCTACTCCTGAATCAGTGTCTTTCGTTACTCTGTGTTGTACACATGTGTTTTTATTCCGACCTGTGACTTATAAGTTATAGTAGTAATTTTTACTTCTAGTTTTTGCTGCATTAAAGAACATGGCTTCCAGAGGATGTGCTAATTCAACGAATTGTTTCTGCTATATTTGTGGTAACTATACAGTGAAAAAACAACAAAGAAGCATTTCTGATTTTTTTAAAAGTGTGTTTCGCTTATTTTTTATGAAATTGGGTGACCAAGCAGTGTTACCAGTGGGCTAATTTTTTATAATTCAGCTTTCTTGATTGGCACCACTTTTTAGAAACAGTAAAATTCACTTTGTTTTTACCTTAATTAGTATGTCATTAAATAAGGCACATTTTACCATTTCAAGAAAGTAGTGCCAATCAAGAATCTAATTTAAAAAAAAAAGTAACTCATCTGACAACACTGCGACGAAGACAAGCCTTAGTCTCCACACAAAGTTTGTCGTATTTATGTAGAAGAATTAAGGCAATGGCAGTGGCGTAGCTACATATTCAGCGCCCTGGAGCAAGTACAGTTTCTGCGCCCTCTCGTCTCTCAAAAAAGTTCTGCGTAATTTTGTTTGGAAGTTACATATATTACACACACACACACACACACACACACACACACACACACACACATATATATATATATATATATATATATATATATATATATATACATATATATTTATATATATAATATATATATATATATATATATATATACAGGGTGTTCGGTCTCAACGGTGTCCAATGGCTAATTCCTAAACCGTTAGTCATAGACATATAGTTCCAATTACAAAAATGTTTTAAATCAGGTAAAGAAACATTTTAAAAGCGATTTGGGTCAATAAAAACATTTCTTAAAAAATTACGAAATTTAAATTTTTGTACGGCCCCCCTGTCCTATAAGTTATATTTAGCAATTTTTTCCTATTACACTGACAAGTAAGACAAAAAAATTCCCATTCATATAACTCTAAAATTGAGCGAGTTATGAAACTTTAAAAATGCGTGACTTATGCCACTTTTCTACTCTGAAAACAAATGAGTTCGGCTTGGCTTTGAGGGATCATATACCAAGTGTTTAAAGTATTCGAAGATCTTACTTCATGTGTATCTGCGCTTTGAAAAAAAATCCTACAAGTATTATGATTCAGTCTCAAATTGGCTAAAATAACGTATGTTTTATTTTGTCAGGATTTGAGACTGTTTCTCTTATGATTTCTTTTAACAAAAATTATGTTTTTTTTGTAAGTTTTTATGTTACTTCAACAATCGCATGTATGTTTTTCCAGTTCAAAATTTGTACTCTAACTTTAACCCACTTTTAAATATCCAATCGAGATTGCATTTTACATACTGGCGCAAATCCGATAACATTCTAATATTATTAAGATTTTCGGTGGTTACCATTTATACTTATTTTACAGGATAACACAAAAATTTTCGGATAGATTTCTGCCAAGGAGTTTAAGAAAAAGTTTTAGATTAAATAATACAAGACTGCGATTGTTGGGTTTTTTAGCTTTTATGTATTTTTTAGCACTGAATCCGAAAATTACCTTAATTTTTAACCATCATGTCAGGATATTTCGCAAATCATAAATTTTCAAATTTAAAGAATAACAAAATCGAATACTATAAAGTAGAGGAGATGGTTGTGTTTTTAACTTTTGATAATTCATTTTTACGCACTTTTTAGCACTGAATCTGAAAATGACCTTCATTTTTAACCATCACGTTAGAATTTTTTTGCAAATCGCAAATGTGTAAGTTAAAATATAGCGAAAATCTCATACTATAAAACATATGTAAAATATTTTTTATTTTATTTTATTAAAAAATTTATTCAATATGTGTGCTTACCCTGGGATTCTTACAGCTAAACAGCTGAGTGGTCCGATGAGATGGGGAGGAAATTCAATTTTAACATTGAACTTCTTAACTTTGAAATTTGCAATTTGCAAAAAATCCTGATATGATAGTTAAAAATGAAGGTCAATTTCGTATTCAGCGGTACAGAATATGTAAGAATCAATTATCAAAAGTTAAAAAACATGACATAACCCAACTTTTGCAGGCTTGTGCAATCTAATAATATTCTGAAATACGTATCATTTTGTAAAGAATTGAGGCTGTTCATTTAGAATCATTTTATTTAAGAAAAATTCTGTTTTTTCTTTCTTCTTAAATATTTATTACAAATTGTATATTTTCCATTAATATGCCAGAATGATTAAAGATTTCAAGTTTATATTGCAATGTTAATTTTACTCCTAATATTTTTTTATATCTGACGAAATTATATTTGGACTAAATTTGTGAATGACCCCCAATTTGCAGAAAAAAATATGCTCCAACTTTAAACAGCTACTACTCGGTCAATTTTAATCGTAGAATAACGGGACTTTTTTTTGTATTACTTGTCAGTGTAAAAGGAAAATTTCACTAAATGTAACTTATAGGACCGGGGGACCGTATAAAAATTTAAATTTCGTAATTTTTTAAGAAATGTTTTTATTGACTCAAATCGCTTTTAAAATATTTCTTTACCTGATTTGAAACATTTTTGTAATTGGAACTATATGTCTATCACTAACGGTTTAGGAATTAGCCATTGGACACCGTTGAGACCGGACACCCTGTATATAATATATATATAAACAATATATACATATATATATATAACTAGCTGACCCGCCCGGCATCGCCCGGGACCGTTATTATAACGTAAACAAAACTCAAGTTTGTATGATTTTATTTATTCATAATTTAGTTCAAATGAACGTGGTTTTAGGGGTGGCCCACTGTCTTCGGCAGTGTCTACTGTGTTCCCGACAAACCTCTTTCAGAACGAACCTGTGGCCTAGGTCCCCGCTACCAAAGGCAGTATATGCCAGGAGTGTTCCGTACTAGCCCGAGACAATCGAAAACCAAGTTGAATGAGTAAACCCCGTAGTAATCGCGCCCATAGAACCTGAGATAAGAATGCGAATCCTGGCGATGGAACTATAATCTTTAAAACAATCGTAAGCTAAATTGAATGGACCAATTTCCGTTGAAATAGAGCCCATAACAACCGAGAAAAGAATGCGCCGTTAATGTTCGAAAATGGCTGTAACAGAAGTCTAAGATAAACTTTCATAATGCAGAAAGTAGCTGAATAGTAAGATAAGCTTAATTATCCATTTACCGTTGAAATGGAATATTTTGAACCCGAGAAAAGAATGCATCATTAATGTTATAAAATGTTGATTACTGAAGTCTAAGACAAACTTTCATAATACAGAAAGTAGCTGAATCGTAATCTAGGTTAAATTAACCAATTCCCATTGAAATCGGCCCCCTAGAACCCGAGGAAAGAATGCACCCCGAAGCAGTGGAAGGTGCTTGTTGCCCCCACCCCCTGTAAATTTAACAAATTACCTTTAACAATAACGTGATATTTAATTTACGGATGAAATCCAATCCGCTCTAAATTCACCACTTACCTCTAAAAATGGCGCGAATTTTAATTCACGGCTGTAGTGAGTAAACGTAAGTTGATGCCGTAAAAGAAGATTAATATTCGAGAAATGTGCTAGCTGGAGTAAAAGAAATTTTTTATCGGTTTCTAAAGTAGCCGGAGGATCCTAGAACTATGCTAAAGAAAATTGCAAGACTATCGGATAATTTTTAAAGAAACTGCAACAAGGAACCTAAGAAGGCGATTAATATTAAAAATTGGTGGTAGCTGAAGTGTGAGTAATTTTTTTATTATTCATGTAGTAGCTGGAGGACCTAAAAATAGTTAGGGAAAAAATCCTAGTGAATCGGACCATTTTTATAGGGAGACCAAAAGGAGCTTACTGATAATTGAGAGCAAGGCCTAGGATGAAAACACGATAAAAGGTCCTAGTACTTAGCGTTTTAGATTTTCCATTAGTCGAAATTAAGTACAGGTTATAATTATTAATCATTAGATAAAAATTTCAAAGAAATGCTTAAAAAAGAGCCCTAGAATCCCAATAAAAATATGAAGGTGTTGGCTCGGGGAGAGAAGTCCAAGACTCAATTTTGAAGTTACGCAATGAGAATGGGACACAATTAGTGGGTGAAAAATGCATATGGCGCACAAAAAGTTACCCTAGAGGGTCAGTGTCTGAACTGAAATGTAGAAACAGAAAAAAAAAACTAAATGAAAAAAGAGCCCCAAAAACGAAGATCTGATTAAAAGGGGCGATTTATTAACAATTTAGGACATAAAAACTTCAAGTGGCCCTGTACCAAACCCCAGGAGTCCAGGGTCTCAACTGGAATGTAGCTGGGCAAGGGCCCCAAGAAGGCGATTAATTTTCAAATTTGGTGGTAGCTGAAGTCTAAAAAAAATTTATACTGTTCGTGCAGTAGCTGGATTTCCTAAGATGTTGTTACAAAAAAAAGTTAGTAAATCAGACCATTTTTAAGGGAGATATAATAAGAGTTCCAAAAAGGGCCAACTGATAGTTGAGAGCAGGACCCTAAGATGAAAACATGTTAAAAGATTCTAGTACTTAGCGCTTTAGATCTCAATAAGTCGAAATTAAGCATGGGGTGTGTATTATTCATTCGAATAAAATCTTAAAGAAGCGCGAAAAAAATGGGGGAAATTCTTAAAAAAGGGCACTAGGTGTCCAATAAAAATATGAGGGTGCTGTCCCAGGGAGAGGAGTCCAAGTCTCCATTTTAAAGTTATGCATTGAAAGGTTGATAATATTAGGGTGTGAAAAATGCATGGCGCAGAAAAATTTCAAGGGGTCCAGTGTCTTAACCGGAATGTAGAAACGGAGACTAATTAAATGGGAAAAGGGCCCCCAAAACGAAGAAGATCGGAAAAAAGAGGGGGCAAGTTCTGAGCAATTCAGGGCATAAAAACTGAAAGGTGCTTTGGGGGCGCCGGTCATAAAAAAATAAAAATCTCAGCTCCAGGTGTATCAGGAATTGTCTTGGACTACCCTCATCGAAATTTTCAGACTTCTACGCGCAATATATTTCACTAGCCACCCCAGACAGAGCGAAACTTTCTTTTATTATTATAGACTAATTGAAGCACCCGGTGTTGCCCGGACCCGTGATAATATTCTTAAATAAACCTGAAATTTTTATGATTTTATTTCTTAAGGTGGCTGGTCACTCAGCTTTCGATTTCCCCCCACTAATGTAAAGTCTATGGGCATAGGATGCATTCGTATATTTAAAACATCTCCTGGGGAAATTAATATTTTTAACTTCAATTTTTTGTGTACACTTCCTAAAAGATGTCTTTTTTTTCTTAGTTCTCAAAATATTTCTAAAGTATAGACTTAATTTTATAGGAAGTGTTAAAATATTACTCACAATTCGCCCGCTTTTAACACAAAAAATATTAAATCCAGCCTAGATTTTAGAAATATTTTGAAAACTAAGAAAAAGAAATATCCTTCAAGAACAATACACAGAAAAAAGATGTAAAAAATATTAATTACACGAGAAGATATTTTAAATATATAAATGCATGAAAAGTCCATAGACTTAACAATACGGAGGAGAATTCCGAAGCTGAGTGACCAGCCCCCTTAAGGCTGTTCTTAAATCCAAAGGGGCAACTTTGTGACATGCATTTTAACTAATTTTTGCTCGAGAACAAGCATGTGTTGTTTTTCAGAAACTTTGTAATCGAAAGACGTTTTCCGGATTTTTTGTAAACACAAAAGATCTTACTGAAAACATTGTCAAAGGTGGCATTTTCAACGGAATTTCCCAACGAAAGCAGAAAAACCAGCAAAAAGGAAGGGAAAAAAAGTCTTGTCATATATCTTTAACACGATTTTGCCTAAAATACGAGCTCGATGACTGCGCTATTTTTTTTTCCAAATCGTAAAATAATTATCGTAAATTACTACCTGTTACATTGTACATATAGGTTTCTAAGAGGTGAATTCTTTGGCTACCATTATTTCCGCACAGTAATCATCATCATAAATTTCTAAAGCATTTTTAATAGAAATGTACCAGAAAGATTATTTTTTGAAAAGAGTGGTATCCAGTAAAGTGACCGATGAGAGCCCTGTTAAATAGGTTTTGATTACTTTAAGATCTGAAAATCTTCAACGTCGTCTCCAGAAAAGTTACAGAAAATAATCAAGCATGCTGAAACGGTGTCGAAGAAGTTACTTGAGGCTGCAATGTGATATGAATTAAAATTAAAACTTCCTGAATACAAGTCATTTCTTTCAACTGTGTATGGAAACATGTTTTAAATCGAAATATTTGAGGTTAAACACAAGGTAAAATATCATAGGAATACGCTGATTGTAACAAGATTCATCAATATAATGTCTGATTAATAATGAAAAAAATATGCAAATATTTTAAGAAATCTTTATTTCGCTTTTTCTAATTTTGCGCCCTTAAGATTCGTGCGCCTGGAGCAGTCTGCTCCAACTGCTCCACGGTAGCTACGCCCCTGGGCAATGGTCATGTAATCTTTCCGGTTTGGTATACCATTAGTTTGGAGAGAACCTAAAAATCACAGTGATGATTACTATTTTTGTATTTGTAACGTGAAAGATTTCAATTTAAAGAACAAAAAAGGAAATATTTTATACTGACATTCCGTCTACCATGCGTCCTGTCCTTCATGGACCTGGTAAAGGAAAAATCTTGTTGATCCAAAAAAAGTGTTACTTCCACCACTTAATCTAAAATTAGGTGTTATGAAACAATTTGTCAAGGCTTTATCAAAAGAAGGTGAATGTATCAAATGCCTTTGCAAGCATTTTCCGGGTTTATCCGAAGCAAAATGAAGGAAGGTGTGTTTGTAGGACCAGACATCAGGAAAATTATGAAAATTTCGAGAATAAAATGAAAACAAACGAGAGAAAAGCCTGGAAATCTTTCAAACTAGTTATTACTAGCTTTCTTGGCAACAAAAAGGACCCAAACTACAAATCTATTGTAGAAGAGATGGTAAAAAATTTCAAGATTTTAGGGTGTAATATGAGCTTCAAAGTTCATTTTCTCGATTCACACCTAGACTATTTTCCTAAAAATTTAGGTGCAGTTAGTGAGGTACAAGGTGAAAGATTTCACCGGGATATAAAGTGAATAGAGAGGCGATAACAAGGCAAATGGAATGTCAGCATGATAGTCGACTACTGCTGGATGCTACAAATAGACAATCGCAGCAAAGTTTACAATAGAAAAAGGGGCAAAAAAAAAAACTTTTGATGTATAGAAAAAACATTACTCTAAGGTTCTAAGGACTTGGAACCTTATACATATAATTAACTATTACCTGAACTCAGATATAAATGTAATTTATATGGATTTATAAATGAATGAAATGTCAAAATTTCTTGATTTTAGCTTTTTCTTTAAATATGCAATCATTTTGTGAAAAATCCTTACGTGATAGAAAAAAATTGGATTTCATTTTCGGAATCAGCAATAAAAAAACCAATAAAAATTAGTTATCAAAATTAATGCAATTTTCAAAAAGTATTTTTTTTTGCAGATCTGTGTTATTTTCATATTAAAAAATTGTTTTCATCTACATTCTGTAACCCGGGATGCATCCTCTGTATGAAATAAAAATATTTCAGGATGTATTTGTCGGTATCGCTCTTTCACTTTAAGACAACTTCAATTAATAAAAAAAAAGCAAAGCCAGTAGTTAAAATTAAAACTATTTTATGCTTTGTTTATGCCAGGTCTAATTATGAATTCAATCACAAACCGCACGCTTCAACGTCTTAGGTTTTGCTAAACAGCTTACCTTTGCATCAGGATGACTTCTTTTTGTATTTTTCATTCCGCCTTCATTGGCAGTACGTTGCATGAACTAGACATTTTTTCAGAATTGCTCAATGAATTACACATTCACAAAACTTTTTTATAAATATTAATTTTATGATTTTTCTGATATAAATTTAAAAATTATTTTACAAAAATAAATTTTACACACGTTCAAGTTCATTATGATACAAATTGTAAATTAAAGTATAAAATGTGGGTAACTTTTGATGTTAATAATGAAAAACGTAACAAAATTCTGTAACATTTATTAGTAAATAGTTTTTTTTTTTTTTTTTTTTTTTTTTTAAGAGAAAGAATTTAATATTTTGTAACAGAGCTCGGTATGCGTAATATAAAAAAATGTTTCCTTTAAAGTGCTTATTAAAACACTAATAGGCAACGCAGAAAATTTATAATGCAATTTTTGCGTGTTATATTTTTAGTATCAGTAAAATTTGCAGGGTTTCTAAACATAATTTTAGTTTTGTAATGTAAAAATACTTCCAAATTCCTTCCTCGAGAAATGCGAGAACAAAATTCACATATAAAATATCTTTATTAACACTTTCCAACAAAGTTATAAAGTGTTTGTGACTTCGGTTTGTCTATCCGTCTGTCCGCGATCTAACACTCATAAATATACTCGGATTGTTCTGAAATTTTTGGATATTATTGACTTCTGCCATAGCACGATCCCTATTTCAAATGAATTTTGTAGCATGTTTTGTTCATTTATAGGGACAGTCAAAAGTATTCCGTCACATTACGGCCGATTTTTAATGGTGTTACACCCTTTCAATCATAATAAAATTGATATGCATTTATGGAGTCCGCTAAAATATGCATTCTGTAGATATAGTGATGCACAACCTGTGGCCCGCGATAGGGTAACGTGTGGCCCGCGAATTCCGTCAGTTTATAACTGGAGAAATTGCAATTTTTATCCATATTGTCGCAGGAAAAAATCGTGAATTTCGTCAATTTGAAACTGGAAAAATTGAAAATTTCGTCCCTCAGTTAAGAATCACAAACATCGCTGATCAGGTGCGGAAAAATAGCTAATTTTGACGATTAAGCTCGGAAAAATTGCGAATTTCGTTGATCGGAAACTTAAAAATCGCGAATTTTGTCTCTGAGGCACAGAAAAAATTGCATATTTCGCTGATCACGGAAAAATCTTGAGTTTTGTCAATCGGGCTCCGAAAAATCGCGAATTTCATTTGCCGGGTACGAAAAAATTGCGAATTTTGTTGATCAGGCACGAAAAAAATCACAAATTTTGTTGATCGGGCACGGAAAAATCGCAAATTTTGTTGATAGAGCACGGAAAAATTGCGAATTTTGTCAATGATGCGCAGAAAAATTTTAAATATCGTTGATCGGCTGTGGAAAAATTGTGAGTTTCGCCCGTTTATCGCGAGAAAGATTTACAAATTTTGTGAGAATCAGTTAAGAATCGAAATTTCGTTGATCGGGTGCGAAAAACCGCAATTTTCATCGATGAGGGGCGGAAAAATCGCTAATTTTGTCAATCAGGCAATATAAATCGCAAATTTCGCCGACTAGGCGCGTAAATAATCGAGAATTTTGTCGACCAGGCACAAAAAATCACAAATTTCGTCGATCGGGCTCGGGAAAATTGCAAATTTCCTCGATCAGGCGCGGAAAAATAGCGAATTTTATCGATCGGGTGCGGAAAAATTGCAAATTTCGTGATCAGGCGCGGAAAAATCGCGAAATTTGTCGATCGACTTCGAAAGAAATTGCGAATTTTGTCGATCAGGCGCTGAAAAATCTCAAATTTTGATGATTAGGTCAGAAAAACGTCAAATTTCGTTGATCGGCTCGTCCTCCACCTTTCGTTCATAAAGTTCACATTTTTTTTTTCTTTCAGCACTAGCCACTTTCATGCCTATGTTTGTTTTTTAACAAACATTTTAATAAAACAAAATTTACTACCCCGAATAAAGTCAAGGAATGTTATCATTCCTTGAAAATAATTCTTGCTATATCTGTGTTATATATACTAATGTAAACAGTTGATATATTCTTGTCAACTGAATTGGATATATTGACTGGGTAAGGAAACCTAGAGGGGTAAACCCCACCTTCTGAAACCATATTTTTTATCTTATTATAGGCCACAGATCACCTACCCAAAACAGAATTATCTCCGTGTTACTGATGTGGCCCTTGACAACTCAGACATTTTTGTAAGTGGTCCTTCTCTTTAAAAAGGTTGTGCACCTCTACTGTAGAATATGAGGTGCAAAAAATAGTTATTATTTATTTACAGGGTCAAACAAAGAATTCCGTTACATAATGGTATAAGGGGTGGGGGGATTGCCTGCGGCGTATTTCAATTATGTCAAACTATTTCATATATATAATGAAATACGTCGCTTATATAATGAAATTAATATACGTCACTGAGCTTTACTATAAGTTATTCTATGTATAATACGAAGTATAATAGGGACAGGGACACACAAAAGACATTAACAGGGACACACAAAAGATTTCATATACTATATTGTATCCGAATTACTGCATATTAGCAATGATTGCTGGAAATGCATTTTTAATTATGATATGCGCTTTTAAGTTTCACTATGTTTATGTATGCTGTACAGTGTGTATAAATGCTATAGTTCATATACAGGGCTATAGAAAAGAATTCGTAAGGTGTCGGAGTATGAGTGTAAATTGCTTAAAAGTGGGTTTTAAATGAGTTAATGAGTTTTTACGCTGAACTGCATTTAGTTTACTAAGAAATGTTTGTAGGATATAGATAAAATGATATACTGGGCCACGCAAAGAATTGGATACATTGGGTACATGGATTGGATACATTGGATATATTCGATATAACGCATGATAATTTCTGGAAGTGTGATTTCAGTTTAAGAGTGTTTTAGCTTGAATTAAATTTTCGCTAAATAGTTGCGTGTAATAAAGGTACTAGGTAAACTACAGGCCTGTACAAAAGTATTGAAGTATGTTTCCATCTATTAGTATAAATTATTGAAAGAGAAATTTCAACATGTTATGCGTTTTCTTGCTAAACTAAATTTTCCCATTATTCAGTATATATATCAACCTACAGAGCAAATACAGGACTGTTCAAAAGAGATAGAATATATATTTGGCTATGGACGGTAACTGCTGAAATCAGTTTTTGAAATGTTTAATGCGTTTTCTAAAATGTTTACTTAGTTATCTTATTTACTTTATTTCCCTAAAAAATGACGTTTTGTTAAAGCATTCAGGAAGTGTTGGAAAGTGTTTCATAATCTATGCCTAACGCATGATTTTCCTTTCTTGTTATATAATATTTTAGTATGACAACTGAATCTGATGCGGTTTCTCATTAAAGTTTCTTTACACAGAAGAGAGTACCCGTAATACGGCGATGTGCCTAAAATTTTAGGTGCGCCTAGAAAGCAGAAATATTCGGTATATATTCATATAATTATAGATATTTGCGGAAGATTAAAGGTATTAAAGAAATATTATTATCTACTGCATAGCATAATTTATTGTTTCAAGTTTCTTTATTAATAAAAAAAACTGCTTCGTAGATGAATAGACCTATTAGAAAAAAATAATGTTACGTTGAATATTGTTTAACTACACAAACCTGCGATGGTTGTATTTTTCAAATTTTAGTAATTAATTTTTATGTATTTTTTAGCGCTGAATCCGAAAATAACTTGTAATCATCACGTCAGGATGTTTCGCAAATCGTAAATTTCGAAGGTAAAAAGTCCAAAAATAGCGAAAATCTCATACTAAAGCATAGAGGAGATGGTTGTGTTTTTTAACTTTTGATAATTAATTTTTATGTAACTTTTAGCACTGAATCTGAAAATTACCTTCATTTTTAACCATCACCTCAGAATTTTTCACAAATCGTAAATTTAAATGTTAAAAAGCAGCGAAAATCGGATACTATAAAATAGAGGAGATATTTGTGTTTTTTAACTTTTGATTTTTTATTCAATTTTATTTTATTTAATTCAATATTTTAATCAATTTTTTGGGTTATATTTGGGATTCTTGCAGCTAAACAGCTCAGGGTTCCGATGATGTGGGGGCAGGGGGTTGAATTTTAACATTGAAATTTCCGATTTGCGAAAAATACTGACGTGATGGTTAAAATTGAAGGTCATTTTCGGATTCAGAGGTACAAAATACATAAAAATCAATTATCAAAAGTTAAAAAACATAACCATCACATCTATTTTATAGTATCAGATTTTCGATGTTTTTTTTTTTTTTACTTTTTAACTCTGAAATTTTTAAATTTCAAAAAATCCTTTCGTGATAGTAAAAAATGAAGGTAGGGTAAAGTGCCCATATTTCGTTCACTTGAATAATTTCGTTTCCCTTAACTTCTCCGCTTCTGAGAAAGTGCGTCACTTATGATGCAAGGCACAGGGGAAAGAAGGTAAAAAGGATCAGTATTGAAAGTTTCATTCGCCAAGATGCACAGATAAGTTAAAGATGTCGAATTTCCTATTTTTAGAAGACCTGAGTTCTTATTACGTTGTTTGTAGAACATTATTTACTGTACTGTAAGTATTTATTTTTTATTCATTGCATGTATTTTACGTAGGTAAGATTCTGGCAATAGCATACAGTGAGTTTTAGAACGCTCATTTCATCTTACGCGAACTGAAGCTTCGCCATATTGGGAAGCAGCGTGGTCCCAATTTCGCCCTCTTTGCAGTTCTTATTTTCGTCCCGGGGACGAAATTAGGAATGCTTTTTCATGATATTTTTTTCAATTTTCTCTCATGTTTGGATCGCTAATGTTTCGTTATGTTATTCTTCCACTGATAATTAGTACATTTCTTAGTGCCTTACTTTAATGCAAACTAAATTACTTACTCATTTAGAAATAAATTTTGATTTAATTATAAGTTAAGCCTTGGTGTATTGGATTTTTTTGAGGGACGAAATTTTGACCATTTATTTTCTTTTGCATTTTTTAGATACTTTTGAAAAAAAAATTTTTCGTAATGTTAAAATTTTTTTGTACGATATTTGTCTATGTTTCTATGTCCGTGGGTAGTTAGTCTATGTAAAATACAAATTTGGTAGGTTTTCACCGAAAATTAAAACATTTAGGGCGTAGAAGTGACTGGGGGACGAAATATGGGCACTTTACCGTAATTATCCGATCCAGCGCCTGCAAAATACATAAGAATCAATAATCAAAAGCTAAAAAACTTGACACAACTAAAATTTTGCAGGCTAGTGCTATCATCGTTTTTTAATATAATAATTTCTGAAAAAAAAAATAAATAAAACAAGTAGAATCAAAGAGGGTTGACAGACATATAATATTTTACTAGAGCAAATCCAGGTTAGATGGCCCATCGGGTAAGTTGCCCCACTCATTGTATTTCAGCTACACTGTAAACAATTGCTGCAGTAATTTCACTGCAGGAGAGACTCCAGGCAAAGGCACATAAAAAAAAACAGACTTTGCCTTTAGATGAACGTAAAACGTGTAAATGTCCGTAAAACATGAAATTTACGGAATTTGACCGTTTATTTGGAAAAAGTGGCATTTTTCGTAAATTTACGTGAGCAATTTACGGTAAAAAACACGTAAATTTACAAATTTTTTTGATAGTGGATTGGACATGTGACGGAGCTTGTGACGTTCTTCTACCCTCAATCGTTATAAAAAAGCATAGTCAGGGTGTCTACAGATCAGGGAAAAACACTGTCAAATAAGATTGGAAATACCGGTACTTAATTATAGAAAAATTCGCCTTAGTTATTCGCGCGATTAACTCCTTAATTCTCGCTCCCGTCAATATCACGGGCTCAGGTGTCATTCGTTAATTCTCGTGCCCGTCATATTTCTGAGCTGGAGATTTAATGGAGGATATTCCAAATATGGGTTCGAGGCTGAAAAAAGTCACGTGATACCGGTAATTTACCCAAGGAACTTCTAACTGATAAGAAGGGAAGATACTACTGCTTTGCCTCATGAACTGTTTCATTGGCTAGCAGGGATTAACATTACACGTCTACGGATCCTTCCCTTCTTTACGCTAGAAGTTTTTACCTTGACCACGTGATCAAAACGGAGATGGAATATCCTCCATTGCTGGAAAAACTTCTGAAACCAGAAAAATTTAACTGGCATTTCCGTGTGAAGTGTTTGAATATGACCGCTAGGGTTTGGTTTTTGGCGCTGATGGACTTGTATTGCATGTTTCAAAATATATCACACAGAAAAATTATTAATAATCAAAATTTAATGTATACATATTATTTCAAATATTATTTGTAAAAAAAAATGTGTGATGATGATAAATAAAGATCTAAGATGTGAAAAATAAAGGTCTTATTCAAAGCGATATAAGTAAGCGTCCTATCTTAAATGGGAGAGGTAACCGCAAGATTAAAGGCGAGGTCACGTCAATCAAGGTCATATGCCACCCAGCGGACGGATTGAACTACAAGAGGATTATTAACTTCTTTCCCCTTTGTGGATGATCTATAAGTTTGATATCTATCAAATAACTATGCGCGCGCGTAGCCGTGATTTTATTCGTTTGTCGTCTACAGTACTTAATTGTTGGAAGTATGGATATAATTCGATTTATTTATTCGCCATTATTTAATTTATTAATTGAAGTTAGTTATTTAAACAAAATCAGTTCTTTTAAGAACTTATATTATTTGGGAAAATGCCACGTTGGCGTTCTAATTATTGCAGTTTTCAAAACTGCAAAAATAACTCTCTATCTGAGAGAACTCATTTTTTTTCGCTTCCCAAAAGAGAAAAACAGGTTAGTTTTGTGTTTTATTATAATTTATAAAAAAGTCAAAATATTATTTAATATATATTATTAAATGTCAGTGAATTTAATACGTTCTATTTGAATTATGTTTTTGTAATGCAATGAACAAGGACATATAAAAATTAGTTAATGTATGTTAAGATAGAATTTTACAGCAGCGTTTTTAATTCAATTCCTGATAAGATAAAGTAATACAAAAATTACATAAACATGTGTATTTCCAATGAGAATTAAACGTTTTATTACGCTTAGAGTTTAAGTATAAATTATTTAATTAATTTTAAGGCATATTTTTTACTTACCGGGCGCAGGCGATAAATTGCCAAATATTCTCTTGATCGAATTTTATTTATAATATTTAAAATAGAAGCATTTCATTCATTCCATTTAAAACTCATTTAATTTTACATTAGCATCCACTTTAATTTAAAATGCAAGCAGTAATTCTTGTACTATTAAACCAGCAATAATTGATTATTTATAGTTTTAAATATTTTGAGAATTTTAGACAACAGCTTTAAAAAAATTCCTAAAATCGACAAATTACTTTTTTTTCTAAATCTAGAAATATGTCGGTCATTGTGTCATATCCGGGAAAAATAGTTTTCATGGGATTCAGAACTTCGCACAGGTTAATAACATTGCAGAAAGAAGACAAAGTATGAAAGAAACTTCAAAAATTTGAATAAAATATAAAATATTTACAAATAGTACGTGGTATGCTCAATTAAACATTTATTATCTTACACCGGTTCTTCGCAGGGGTAAAATGGATAACTTTCCGTAATCGGGCCGATAGCCATGATTGGCGTCAAATGAGAAAACACTATACAATTGTAACTGTATAAAAGTTAAATATTGGTTAGAAAATGAAAGTAACTTTTATCGAAATAACCCAATTGCGGAACATTCTCCAAATTTGAAAAAGGCTTATGAAACACACAACAATTGCCAATAACTGAAAACTATAGACTAATAATAAGCTCGACGTAGCAGTTGTTGTTCGGTAGCCAATAATTTCAAATTTCCCTTTTAATTTTGTCCGGTTTCTTTTCTTTTTCTTTTTTCTTTTCTTTTTTTTTTTTTTAATCTGGCTTCCCCAAAAGAGTCGGAATAAGTAGTAGAAAAAAGGTCTGCGGACGGAGATGGGCCAATTGAACGCATTAAAATAACTGACATTTAATAATATATATTAAATAATATTTTAACTTTTTTATAAAAAAAATATAGGGCTGAAAATCACGTTTTAGATGCTTAAAGGTTTTAAATATTTCTCTTTTGCAATTTCCCAACCAGCTGGTATATTTTAGAAATCGTAGTTTGTTACATAACTTACTCAATTGTTGTACTTGCATATACAGTTGTAACAACCATAAAGAATGTTTACGGATTTATCAGCTACGTTTAGATAACGTAAGATTAATTTGCTAGTTTATAATCAAGTTGTAAAAGTACTAAAATGTTGTATTGTTACTAGAAACACATCCATGTACATAATTTTTATTTTTCTAGCATATCTGGAAGGGAAAAATCGATTAATTTTTTCATCTTTTCATATATATGAACAGGGTTAGATTAAATAAACAGTGTGAAAAAGTACTTTTATGTTAGCCGGCCGCAGTTCATAAACCGTCAAATATTTTCTCCATCACCAGCGTTTATGTTGCATTCATTTCATTCAAAATATAAAATCATCATTTTAAAAATATACTCGTCATTTGAAAAAACATAATTTTATTTAAAATACACACATACTGGTATATTACATCAATTTAAATACATGCTTTTCTCTCATTATATTTAAAATACATTTTTTTTCTAATAAATAATAACATAAACCCAAGGTGGGCAAGTTTCTTCCAATGTGAAAAAAAAACCTGGAAAAAACCATGGAATTAAAAGTTACGCCTTTAACTTTTATTAACAAAAATGGTTTTCTTTTAGCCTGAATAGCTTGCATAAATTCAGGTCTATTTGAAGATATTTACAATTTATGAGTTATAGCAGACAAAGCCATTTTAGAGAATACCTGTTAAAATTTTAATCCTGAATTTCAAATATTTACTCACTCATGGGAGATTAACCTTGTTTACCAGATTTATTGCAAAATATTTTTGTTACAGTTTGTTTTGATAAAAATATATGTATCTAAAAAATAGTTGCAATGTCAGTTTAGTTTCGGGGCAAAAGGCAATACTGTTTACGTAGCATTAGTGTTTTTTCTCCCGAAATTAAAATGTCATTGCGATTTTTTTTTAATACACACATTTTTATCAAAACAAACTGTAACAAAAATATTTTGCAATAAATCTGGTACACAAGGTTCATCTTCCATGAGTGAGTAAATATTTGAAATTCATGATTAAAATTTTAACAGGTATTCTCTAAAATAGCTTTGTCTGCTTTTCCGCCTATAACTCTTAAATTGTAAATATCTTCAAATAGACCTGCACACGAGATGCGCACATGGTAGATATTCTGTCATATATGACGTCATACAAAAACCCCGCGTATTTGCCTTATTCACTCCATCCACAAGATGGCGCAGCTGTGTCAATTTACGGCAGATTCCAGCATTAACTTTGTACGCTTACTAATAGCGCTTTGGTCTTATTCGCGTTAATTTGTATGGTGTAAAACAAACATTAAGACACAAAATTCTCGCATGATGGCTTTTACTACAAATGTGAATTTGTTCTATAACATCTTTTTTTTTTTCGCCGTAAAGAAAAAAAAAAACTAATTGCATATTTTATTTAGAAGCATTTATAATTATTTAATTTCTGTAATAAAAAAATAGGTACTTTTTTATGGTTTTTCCAAATATTAAGCCATCCTTAACCCTTAAATGCATATGGTATCGTTTTTGATACAATAATTGTTCCCTATTTATTGGATTTTTTATTCACATATTCCGTATTTCCACCAGAAAAATAAAAAAGAAAATTTCACTCCATTTAATAACAGCCATTTCGTTATTAAATAAACCGAAATTTACCATTTATATTTTCTGGTATGAATTCCGATTTTCTGAATTATGAAATTTCGGGAACGCATTCTACCCTATGCATTTAAGGGTTAACCACTTGGGGACGAGCGACACGTATACGTGCCGGAAATAGGCCTAAGGATACTCGTTTATCCTCACCAGTAAAATTTTACTGTAAAATTTTCCTTATTTAACCCGAGCATTTCCCCGATTTGAATAGGTACAAACTTCTGTTTTTTAAAACCGGTAGCAAAGTAATAAACATTTCGTAAAAGGTTCCCGTCGCGAAGGGGTTAAGGAGTTAAACAAGATGAATTTCTCTATAAGAAAATATTGGGTTTTCACCCTTATTTTGACTGTGATTTTCCCTGATTTGTAGACGACCTGATAGTAGACGAAGTTACAGAGAATTACAATAAGAAATTACTTGGCGCAGTACGATATAAGTAGATAAAAACAACGTTTATAGTACCGAAACATACTTATTTGTTGCAAACTAGTTTCGGTATCCTAGCGTACCGTCTACAATGCAAAATATGCTGCACTGATTTTGTATATTTTTCACTAATGACGGCACGCTATGGTTACCGATACTAGTTTGCAACAAATAAATGTGTTTTGGTGCTAGAAACATCGATTTTATCTACTTATATTACAGAGAATTATTTGTTCGAATAAAAGTTATATTCATCAAAAAAGGTAAGTTTCGCTTTTGTTGCACGTTTTTATAAGATTGAGGTAGAGCATATAAAATATAATGAATTTATTAGAGATTTTTAATGAAATATTTAACGAATGTTGTTGAAACAGGCATCGAATAGTGTGTTAGTTTATAGGTTGCAGCCATATTTCCTCCAACATCCACAGCTCTGTCTAGAGCAGTGTTTCCCAACCTTTTATTGGCCACGCCCCACCGAAGCATCTGTAAAATTACGATGCCCCACCCCCTTCTCCTCCGAACTCTGTAATATTTATTAACTAAAAAGTGAATTATATGATTTTAAAATTTAAAATGTATATGTGATGATCTATATTTAATTACAATGTAAGAGGCCTACACTAGAGCCATAGATATTTACTATTTATCTATTTACTATTTATCTATTGCTAAGATTTATAAATTTTATAAAGTTTGCAGTACCTGGACTTATAATACCCTGACAAATAATCTTTAGGTTAAATATGTTCAAAGCAGTCAGATTAGATTTAGATATTCCCTTAGCCCTTTCAGGGGCGCCGTTTGCAGTCTGCAAACGGTTAATTTTACGGCCCAAAATGCCAAATTGCACCAGTAAATTTTTACTACAATTTCGATCTTATAATATACGTGAAAAAGCGCTTTTGGCTATTTTCAAATATATTTGTTCTTAAATTGCGGTGTGAATTAATTATTTGAGTAATTTTGGAGCAGAAATGCTTTGCCCCTGAAAGGGTTAACTAGTTTCGCGTGTAAAAGTTCCAACATGTGACGTATCGCAGAGCGAACAAAAATAAGACT
Organism: Maratus speciosus; assembly: GCA_963932465.1. Classification (NCBI taxonomy): domain Eukaryota; kingdom Metazoa; phylum Arthropoda; class Arachnida; order Araneae; family Salticidae; genus Maratus; species Maratus speciosus. Next base: position 288,725,626 of record OZ010794.1, read on the forward strand.
AATTTAATAAATAATTGAAAGTGTTGCTAAAAATTTAAAAACAACCTCAATAACAGGAAAAACTATAAAAAATTTTAATAATGAAAAAAAGAAAAGTTTAGGAATAGAGGAAGTTATCAGAATTTAATTTATAATTTTTTCATAAAAATATTCTGGTTGCGGACTATTTTGAAACTTTTATTAATTTAAAAGAAAAATTTTATTTTTTATTTTACTTTTTGAAATTTGCATGTATTTTTTTTCTTTTTAGTCTTCAGCATAACCTTTCTAATACAACACCAGTCAGCGAACGGGTAAGTGGCAAATTTGGAATTGAACCCGGTGGAGCGTACGCCCCACATTGGGAACCACTGGTCTAGAGCATCTATTCCGATCAAGTGTTTGGGGGGTCTAACCAACACCCTTTATAGTAGGGGTGCACAACTTTTTAACAGAAGGGCCACTAGGCTGTCTAGGGCCACATCAACAACACAAAGAGGGTCTATTTTGGGGAGGTGGGAGGGGGAATCTGTGATCTGTGGGTCAGTTAAAAATCATTCAGAGTTACCTCTCTAGCTTCCCCTATCCAGTAAACATAGTCATTTCAGTTGGCAAGGATATATCAACAGCTATATTTGTATATATAACAGAGATATAGCAAAGTTTATTTTCAAGGAGTGGAAATATTCGTTGATTTTATTCGGGAGAATCAATTTTGCTTTATTAAAAGATTTTTTAAAACATAGGTCTGAGAGTGGCTAGTGCTAAAAAAATAAAATGTCAACTTTATGAACAAAGGGGTGGGGGGAGGAGGAAAAGCATGCATCATTTCGTTATTTTTTTCTCTGGTATATTTTGATGTAATTCGCGATTTTTTTCCTCGCGACGAATTGAAGAAGGTCGCGATTTCTTTTTATTGGATCACCGACGAAATTTGTGACTTTTTTCTGCAACCAATGTATATTTCTATTTCATGATTTTTGTTGTGGCAGACAGACAAAATTTGTAATTTTTTCCATGAAGGATTCACGAAATTACAGATTTTTTCCCACGGGCGATTGAATTTTTTGCATCAATTGTCGAAATTCGTGATATTTTACCGCGACAGATCGACGAAATTCGCATTTTTTTCGCAATAAATTGACGAAACTCGCGATTTTTCCGCATCCGATCAACGAAATTTGAAAATTTTCCGAGCTTGATCGACAAAATTCGCAATTTTTCCGCATCCGATCAACGAAATTCGCTATTCTTACCTGACTGACAATATTTGCAATTTTTTAACGCGGCATATTGACGGAATTTGCGATTTTTTCTCACGATAAACTGACAAATCTCGCGATTTTTTCGCAGCCGATTAACAAAATTTTGGAGTTTTTTCCGCGCCTAATCGAAAAAATGAAAATTATCTGTGCCTAGTAAACGAAATTCGTGATTTTTCCTTGTCTGATCAACGAAATTTCGCGATTTTTTCATGTTCGATCAACGAAACTCGCGATTTTCCGAGCCTGAACAACGAAATTCGGGATTCATAACTGACTGACGAAATTTGCAATTCTTTCCCGCTGCAATATGACGAAATTCTAGATTTTTCCTCACGACAAACTGCCACACCTCGTGATTTTCCGCAGTTGATCAACAAAACTTGCAATTTTTCTATTCCTCATTGACAAAATTCCTGATTTCTTCGTGCCGGATCAACGAAATTTGCGATTTTTCCGCTGCTGATCGAGAATATTCGCGATTTTTTTGTGCCTAATCGACGAAACTCGCGATTTTTCCTCTCTAAAGGGAAGAAATTCACGAAACTTATGTGCCCGATCGATGAAATTTGCGATTTTTCGATGCCTGATCAACGATATTCGCTATTGTTCCTTGTCCGACCGTCGAAATTCAAGATATTTTTCGACTAGCGACTGACAAAGTTTGCAACTGGGGAACTTCCTATTTTGCTATCTGTAGTATTGAGCGCGATTTCTAATTGACTAACGAAATTTGCAGTCTCTTTTCGCGATAAATTGACGAAATTTGCGTTTTTTGGTGCGACTTATGGACGAAAATTTCAAATTTTCCAGTTTTAAACTGACGAAACTCGCAGGCCACACGTTAACCGATCGCTGGCCACTTTTGGTCCTCGGGCCACAGGTTGTGCATCCCTACTTTATAGTCTAACCCTGAGGTCCGGGATAGATGGTCAAAATCATCGATTAAGTTTTTTTTTTTTATAAAAATCTAATTTCGTTTGGTATTTATATTACAGAAATATTTTTTATGAAGTTCTATCTAAATTTAGGAGTAGATAGGTTAAATGTGCGCTACAAAAATCATTACTATAAAAAGATATATTAGGGGTGGTACGCAGGGTCTTAAGTGAGGCTATCCCTGACTTAACTTAAAGAAAAAAAACCGAGCTCGTCTGTCGTGCATAAAACACGTGCATCTTTCAAGACGCGTGCACTGCTTAGAATTTCAAGAGAGTCTCGCATCACTATTTCTGATTTGAAATTTTCTATTTATTATTTAAAACGTAATGTTTATTAACGCTATATTTAATCGCATAATTATTAATCAATAAATAAGAGTCACTTTTTGTGTGACGATTTACGGCAGAGGTAATATATACAGTGTTCTTTCTCTCTTTATTATATATGTATATATATATATATATTTGCCGATTTTACATTACGCAATACTTTTCTTTCATCTTGTTATGTATCTGATTGGGGTCACATAGTATAGCGCTCTTAATTTCATGTTTTTAGACGATGATTTAAGGCAGAGTTAATATGGCGTGTTCTCTTTATTTTCTCTTTATTATTTTCTTTGCCGATTTTACATTACGAAATACTTATTTTCTTTTCAGATTGTTTTGCATCTGCATGGTGTCGCATAGTATAAGACTATTAATTTCATGTTTAATCCTTTATGTACGAATTATGAATTCATGAAAATTTTAGTTTCTAAAGCATTTTTCATGAATTGTTTAAACTACGTAACTACATTAGAAGATTTACATAATCATTTAATAAATTTTAGAAGGGTTTTAGAAGGATTGGAAGGTTTAGAAGGATTCATTAAATCTCAATTTATAGGAATTTTGTGCAATATTTATAAACCCACTCAAATCTTTTATTTTAAATATTTTTCTTATTATTTTGTGGAATTAGGAAATGTACAAATATAATGTTCTTGCAGTAGAAACAAAGAAATATTTCCGAATTGAAAAATCCCTCTTCCCCCAACGATAAGAAACCTGAAAAGATGCAAAGGCAAAAGAAATCATCCTTATTTTTGAAAATATTTTTGTCTTGTGTAACCAATAATGCTTATGGAACAAGATAAAGTAATGTATCGTTAATTCAAATCGATGTATCAAATGAATTTTATAAAAAGTTATTTTAATGGTACTTATAAGTACCGTCAGTAGATAAAGGGTTATATACAATGATTTACGACAGAGTTAATATGGAGTGTTCTCTCTCTCTCTCTCTCTCTCTCTTTATTATTATTTTTTGCCAATTTTACATTTCGAAATATTTATTTTCTTTTCAGATTGTTATGTATCTGTACGGTCTCACACAGTGTAAGGCTCTTAAGTTATTTTTTTTATATTAACCCATTCGGAACACATGTTTTCGCCTTTTTAACCGCACTTCTCCTCTATGGGCATTAATCTTTCAAAAAGTTACAAAAAGATTTTATCTATGTGTTAATATTACGAATTCATATATATAATAATAATACAGTATCTAATCGATATATTTATATGAGTTCATTGATTGCGCAATTACGACTATTGTGTATGTTTTTAAAAAATAATGTGCAGCATAAAATCTAATAGAATCTCCCGTAGGCGGAGTCACAAATATACAAATGACATGAATTCACGTTAGTGATTGTGATTGCACCGACCCCCCAGAATACTAAGCATGCTTATTGAGCTATGAAAGGAGAGGATGCTATCGATCTTCCCCAATTCTTCTTATAAAAAAAGGGGGGGGGGGGTAGGAACAGCTTCAAGTGACGTCATTTTTGTCTACTCCTTTCAATTCATAGTTACATGGACATACCTGATAGCAGAAAAATGGCTGCATTAGTAGGTGTTTTTTTCAGCGTTTGTACGGTTCCTTGAATTTCAATATCAATAATTTTTTGAAGTATTCTTCGACTTTTATGATCTCCGAAAAAAAAAAAAAAAAAAAAAAAAAAAAAGCGAAGAATACTTTTAGAAAATACTGGAGTTTAAATTTAAGGGATTGCTGAATAAAATTCGTCTACGACAGCCGGCCTTTTTGTATCAGCGCGTAGGCCTAGTATTCAGGGGGCGGTGGCGAATATGTTCGTAAGTTTAACAACAACAACAAAAACAACAAAAAACAAACAAACACTGTTTTTATATTTAGGAAGTCAGTGTAAAAAAGAAAGATATTTTATTAAAATAGGGAGAGTATTGTTTTAATCTGAAGATCTTTTCAGTGTTATTTATGTTCCACTAATTATTTTTGAAATAATATTGAAGTAAATTTAATAAAATTAAAAGAGTAAGAGAAATGATTGTTTTGTCTGACATTGCAATTTAGTCAATCAGTAACAAGGTACTGATTAAAATACTTCTTTGAAATATTTAAATAAGTGAAAAAGAGATACGGCTGGTTATAAATTAACGATTCCATGGGAAACATCTAATTAGTGAAGCTCTGCATTTTTACTGCTTCATGTGCTGCGATCCTGGTGTCAAGAAAAGTAATGAATTTGTCCTTATAAAGAAAATGCAATTTCTCTAGAATTGCTATAGAGTAATTATTTTTAAGCGGTCTCAGTTTCGTAATCGGATTTCCATTGAGTTTTTCAAAGGGAGTACTTTGTAGATGAAGAATTTTAATTAAAACTTTGCTGATGAATTTACAAAAGGAATCTTTAAAAACTTTTTCTTTGACTTCGTTAGCATAAAATAATTTTCTTTTGTTAGCCTGACATGTATGCCTGAATAGTTTCCTGTATTGTGAATACCATTATTTCGGAATAGAAATATTTGCTTAATTTAGTGGCAGGCATTTGTTAATAAATTAATTTCTATTCGAGACTTATGGTACTACTAAATTAGGGAAAAGCTGTCGCATATTTATGTCGAGGGAGTAGATTTTTTAACCCTGATGAGATGAGAAAAACTAACTTTTAATTTTACATCTTGTGCTATAGACATATTTTGTATTTCATTTTTTAACACTTTCCAATAAAGTTGAAAATGGTTGATTTTGACGACCAATTATCTAGTCGAGAAATATAGGCCCAGGGGGGAGGGAATGCCGTGGGGTCTAAGAGAACATAACCCGTATTTACTTATGGAAATCCATGGTTCGAAGAAAACCACGAAAACTCTGAACGATTTAGGCCGACGGGCACGATTGGGTTCGAACCCAGCACCTCCCATCTACCAGCTTCGAGAGCAGAGCCTCTCGGCTACTGATGGGGCCATAAAGTTGAAAAGTGTTTTTAATTTGGTTTTGCCTGTTTGTCTGTTTGCGCGCGCTCTAACTAGCGTAAATATCGTCCGATTACCATGAAATTGATATGTGATATTGGGGTTTACTATGGTATGTTCGGTATTGAAGATGAAATGACACTTACGGTTCATTTACAGGGACACTCAAAAGAATTGCATTACATTACGGCCCAAGGTGAAAAACCGTTTGCGGTGAATTTTCGAGATATTACACTACTTTACATATATTGGAAATTATATATCTCACTGAGGTGTAGTACAAGCGCTTGTAATAGAATCTGGTTGCATATAATTTATCGTTAATTTAGAGGGAAAAACAAAATATTTTTCTATATTACTGCCTATGAGGAATAATTGCTGGCAGTGCTTTTCAGTTTTACGCGTTTTAAAATGTAACAATTTTTTAGCCCCCGGTGCGGTATGCTATTTCTTTCTCCCAGCTTATTTTGTGCCGTCTCCAAAAAATAACGTTATCTTATAGAAGCTAGCCTTAAAACAAAGCAGTACGTTTAATACTCAATAGCAATTTTTTAAACTTGTAAGCATCGCCCATATTCAATATTTATACCGTCGTATTGGGAAAAAAGTACTTTTAAATGCAATTTGTTTGAAAACTGCATCTCCATTTATTTTTGATATATTAATTTTTTTGTAGTTTTTGGAACCATTTGCTTAATATTGGCAACGGAAGTACTCCATTTCTGTAGAAAGTAAAAGAAAAATAGTTGTAAAATATTAATTATATATTTTTGTAGCCATTTTTTCATAACAACCGAAAGAAAATGTAATTAAAATACGTACTATTTTGAAAAAATATATACGAATGTTGCTCCCTGTTTCTATTAAAACAGAGAGCTATTATAAACTATATTTAATTTTAAGCATATGTATTAATATTACAAACAAATGAAAGCTTATAAATCATTAGACAGCCATTTTTTTTAACCATTTGGAAAAATGGTTATTGTTCTCGTCAGGGTAGGAAATCAAAAGCATATCTGAAGGTTTTTATTGGTTTAATCCGCATTTTATTCGTTTTCTGATTGGTCTATACAGTAATCTGTATTTCCCTTTACTTTCAACAGAGTTGGACAACAGAGTGTTGCCACTATGACAAAAATGTAATAAAAACTACAAAAAAAATTAATAACTCAGAAACAAAATGAGATACACCTTTCAAACAAATTGCATTTAAAAGTACATTTTTTTTCTCTATACGACGATATAAAAAGTAATATTGTGGGATGTTTAGAAGTTTAAGAAATAAATTTCATTTAAAATTGGCCGTCAGATTTCTTGGAAATCTGACGATGGAAAAGACTTTTCCCGAACAGCCAATGAAATGCTTGGATAATACGTAAGTTTCAGGTGGAAAATATGTACGAGTCGCAGGCGATTTTTCTCGCTTGGAATTTTTACGTGTAATAACACTATTAATGTTTAATTCAAGGCGTACATAATGTATGATCAACTCCGTGCTATTTTTTATCTCTCTATTCTAAAAAAAAGTAACTACCGCTGTCACCGCCGTCGCCGGTTGTGATTTTTTTGTGACCGGAGGCCTTTCTTCGTTAATATTAACAAAAATAATGCATACAAAAATATGAAAATCGGTGGTTTTATACAGAAATGATTGATAAACACGCTGATGCAGACAGTTTTCAAATCGAAGAATTATTTTAAGAGTTATTTAATGCTAAAGTTGGACAAAATCGTTCCACTAAAAAGGTTTTATAGCAGCAAAAAGTATACATGGCAGTGTAATCATTTTTAGATCATTTTATACGTTAGAATTTGCCGGAGTGCAGATTGCATTAATTTTTTTATTTTGACTCATTTTTTCAGGTTTTATTTCTATTTTAAATTCAAATTTTCAGCATTTCTAGAGATATTTTTTACAGATTTCAGAAAATTGTACTAATTTAAACTGTTGCCAACTGTATAAAAAGCGCAAGCAATAATGTTTGCTTCAAATTAAAAATTTATTTACACGTGACTATTATAAACAGGAAAAAAACTTTCAATTTAGAATTAAATAATTACGTATAAAAAGCAGGAACTTATTAAAAATTACGTCATAAAAAGTATACACGTGAATTTTAAAAGAGAAAGGATATTGTAAAATAATAAATTCATTAACATGCGTTAGAAGTCTTAGGAGAAATTACGTCATATTTACGTCACATTATAGTTATTACATAAAATGAACTCAAAATAATATTGCAAAAAAGTTTAAATTTAGAAATTGCGCTAGACATTTATTTGATATTTTGAGAATTAATTTAAAATGTCTCATTTAAAAGAACTTTCTTTTCGCTTTGTTAAAAAATACCAGGAGACAAAGACTCTCTTTACTTAATTCCTTTTATATTAGCTTATTTTGAAATGTTGTTACACGTGTATACGTCATCAAGTTATTTTTATTTCGACGATTTATTTGTGTTTTTATTAATGTTGTACGAATTTATTTGTTCTTTCGTTATTTAAAATAAAAATTATATCAATTTGTATAATTTGGCGAGTGGTTTGGCGATTTATATAATTTGGCGAAATTGGTCGACAGGATAATCAAGTAGTACCGCAGCGGATTTGGCGTTAAAATTCCCCAATCAAAGAGAAATGAATAGAAATTCGTTTAGAGGGAGATCGCCACTGTTTTTTAAATTATAGTTCAATCTTTCGAAATCTTTTTAAAGCCGATCAAATTAGCGTGCATTTAGAGTCTGCGGTGTCTGGACGGGGGTTGGCGAGCGTAGCTCGTAGGGGGCCGAGCCCCCTAGTGTCTTAAATTTTAGTCTTTGAAAAAATCATTTTCCAAATGGTCGTTGTAATTTGTTAAATTGCAATTTTTTTTTGTCAAGTTTGTTTAATGACGGCATTTGTGTATTATTTCGTGATAGTGACGTCCTATGCATACTTTACTGTAGATGTTTAAGAGTGGATCGTAATTGTGGAATTCTTAAGCGGATGCGAATGACGTCATTTTACATAAAATAAAAGGGTGTGCTGTAAGTGTTAAAATTAAAATATATTTTGTACTATTTATATATGCATTTTTTTTCATCGGGGGCACACTAAATTCACTCGTGGAATTATTAATTCTTTTTTCTAATAATAATAAATAATTCCACGAGCCAAAGAAAACGAAACATATAAGTTGTTCGAATTTTTTTCATTGTTTTCCCTGCTTTGTGTGACGTTTTCGTGACGCGTGTCAATGCTTTCTCCCTTATCTACGGGGGTGTTGACTGTACACTCAGTATGATTGCTGTGAATCTCAGAGTAAAGATAAGAAATAGAGGCCGAATCTCATTGTGCTTTCGGTCAGAACTTGAACCTAACATGTTTCCGCTTTCATCGCCAAAAGGCTGTCTTTTTTTGGCGGTGATCTCCTTATTGGCAACTGTCAGATTTGATTCATGCGAGAGAAACGCCGGTGCAAGAAAGTTTCAGCGGGAACCGGAGGGAAATTCCAAGGGGATTTTGGCAGGAGAAAAACCGGTTTGGCGCGTTTTCTCTGCCCACCATCACGTGACGGTGGGCAGTGATCCCGGCTTCAAAAAATGGTTGCTATTTCTGAGTCCAGTTATATGAGAAGTCTATGCTGTGAACTGACTTATAAGTGAAGTGGACCGCGCAACGAAGTGGCGTCGGCGCATGCGCACAGCCAAGTCAAGGTAAATAGAATTACCACTACCAAAGCTCCTTCAGATGTTCTACAATATCACGTTGGTTTCGTGCCGATTGATTGCATATTTCTCGTTCAATTTACTTTTAAAATCATGGACACCTTTTTCGATGACCCTGTATAGAGAGATCCTAATTAAATATACCACGTTTAAAGCACCATAATTTTCATTATTTCACCAGATTTTAGATTAATTGTTTTTTTTATGACATTACAATCTAGTTAAATAGCAGCAAACAACTGATTAAGTATTCGTTTCAATGCTTTAATCAATGAGAAAGATAAATGGCTGAGTATAAATGAATGTTTTCCATAGGAAAAATCAAAATATTGACACTCTGCATTTTATATTGTTTCACATTAAAAGATTCTGGTTCAAAAAAAGCATGCTGTGAACACCACAAAACGTTCTTATGTACAATTCTAATGCATTAATGCATAAAAACAGTAACAATTATGAATATAAATCATAGTGCATTTCTTTGAATTTAACGCGGAGGTACAGTGATGAGTGAGTTAAAAGAAGAACAGAATAACAGCGGCCCCTGTTAAGTATTAAAATTTAATTTTAAATTCAACAAACATATTTTTAATCATTAAACTCAAATATAAAACTTGGCGCATTTTGGCACAATAAAAAATAAGATACATTTATATAGTTCATTGCAAAGAGCCATGGGCTACGGTAATCGGTTCCCACAGAGAAAAGTTAACGCCCAAAACGAGCGGTTCTGGCAACAGTGTGGTTAAAAGTATACGAGAATTACAAGAATGTATTAAAAATACTTCATACCACGCCCATTAATTTGAATTAATTGTTTGTACACCGGATTAGGAATCTTTCCTGCAGGGTTGCCAGCTTGGCCTCCAATTTTAATTCGAAATTTCAAATTCATACAGGAAATTTTTAAGGAAGAATTTTTTCTTTATATGATCTCTAAATGTCTCTTATAAAATACTATTCTTTATTTCTGGTACTAACTCAAAATTTCTGAATGAAAATAAAGGCCAAACTGGCAACCCTACTTTCTTGAAGCACAGCATAGAAAGCGAGAGCAGCGTCTCCCCTTAACCCCTTGAGGACGAGCGACACGTATACGTGCCGCATGAAGCGCTCAGAATTCTTGTTTTTTCTCACCAGTAAAATTTTACTGTAAAATTTGCCTTATTTAATCAGCGCATTTTCTCGATTCAAGAAGACACAAATTTCCGTTTTTAAAAAACGGTGACAAAAGGTTAAAAATTTCGTAAAAGGTTCCCGTCCCGAAGGGGTTAAGTAATCAAAGTAAAAACTGAATCAGCATCTATTCTGCCAAAGTCTAACATATATGCAGTTGACTGAAATCCCTTGCATTGTGGTGTGAGATGCAGTAGCTATCACGGAATTAGAAAAACTAGAAAACAGGAATTCTGCTTTTTCAGAATTTAGTGTCGCCCCCGATGAAAAAAAATGTATGTATATATAAATAGTACAAAACCTATTTCAATTTTAAGACTTAAAGCAGACAGTTTTATTGTATCTAAAATGACGTCATTCGCATCCGCTTAAGAATTCCACATTTACGATCCACTCTTAAACATCTACAGTAAAGCATGCATAAGGATGCCACTATCGCAAAATAATGCACAAATGCAGCAAAAAGATGCCGTCATTAAAGAAACTCGACAAAAAACGGCTATCCAATGATTCATAGGCATTCATTTGTTTGTAACATTAATATAGACGATTTCAGTCGTGACGTCAGTCATGACGTTTTGGTTGGAAACTGACTCCAAACAAACGGTTGCTATGTTGTATTTTCTATTTTGTTTGTGTGTTGCAGCTATATCTTATATCTATATCTCACATCTAAGTGTTTTAATACTTGATATGTACTGGTAACATTTTCCACAATTTATATTTAAAAAGAAATGACGCATAGCAACCGTTTGTTTGGAGTCAGTTTCCGACCGAAACGTCATGACTGAGGTCACACTGAAATCGTCAACAGATACTTAAAATTAAATATAATTTATAATAGCTCCATGTTTTAACGAGATTATTCGTTTATATTTTTCCAAAATAGCACGTATTTTAATTACGTTTTCTTTCGGTTGTTATGAGAAAATGGCAACAAAAAGATATAATTGCTATTTTTCAACTATTTTACTTTTACTTTCTATATAAATGGAGTACTTGAGTTGCCAAAATTAAACAAATGGTGCTAAACAACTACAAAAAAATAAATGGAGATACATTTTTCAAACAAATTGCATTGAAAAGTACTTTTTTTTCCAATACGACGGTATAAAAATTAAAAATATGCGATGCTTAGAAATTAAAAAAAATTGCTATAGAGCATTTAATCTCACAATGATACATCTGCTTTGTTTATTGCTGCTTTCTGTAAGCTAACGTTATTTTTTGGAGACAAAATAAGCTGGGAGAAAGAAATAGGATACCGTCCCGGGGCTAAAATGTAGCATAGCAGAGCCAGTTGTTGAGAGATATACATTCAAACATAATCAGCACCAAGTTATGGCCTAACAGGATACGAAGATTGATAAAGTTCCGTCAATTGGTTCTTCAGATTACAGTTATATCGGAAATAGTGAAAAATGCATCATAGCTATGCCACCTCATGGGCGGTATACACCCAAATCTAATCAGAATCTCTGTATACCAAGGTCTAACAGGATATCAAGTTCGATGAAATTTTAAGTATTAATTCTTGAGACATAGCTATGAAAGAAATCGTAACAAATGCAACATAGCAGCGCAACCTTCTGATATATATACAACAAATTTTATCAGCACCAATTTATGTCAAGTTCCAATTGGATCTGAAGCGTGATGAAAGCCCGTACATTAGCTCTTCAGTTAGAGCGGCGATAGAATTAGTGTCACATACAGGTTTACCGAGAGAGACATTTTTCAAAAATAGTCAATCCGTATACAGTTTATCCCAAAACATCTAAATCCATCAAAAAAAAAAAAAAAAAAAAAAAAAAAAGAAGAATTTCAAAAATTTTCTTGATTCCCATACTTTTTTTCTGATTTATACAAAAGAAATTAATGATGGATTTGCCCTTATTAAGGAAATGCATTTTCTCTAGAATTGCTATAAAGTAATTATATTTAAGAGATTTTAGTTTTTTAATCGGATTTCCATGTAGTTTTTCAACGGGTGTATTTTAGCCAATGAACACCTTTAATTAAAATTTTTGTGATGAATTTACAGACAAACCCTGTTTAAATTTATCCGTTCTCTTTGTTAGCATAAAATGGTTTGTTTCTTTTATTTATTTTGTCAGTATATAAAGATTACAGCGAGACACATTATCAATCGTACAGATAATATAAAATATAGCATATAAAGTTTCTAGTAAGGCAATCAAACATATTGTTTTTGGATTCTTGTGCAACCGTATAGGGGACCGCCTCCACACACACACACACACACAAAAAAAAAAAAAAAAAAAAAAAATTAAAAAACTGGATATTTTTAAATTCAGCAATTTCAAAAATTTAGCAGAGATATAAATAAAAAATAAAATTATTTTTTAAATCAAAAGATTGTTTAAAAATATTTAAAATACTGAAATAATTCAGAAAAAATGCATATTAATTATTTCCCTTTCTATACACTGAATAGATAGCACCAAAAAAGAATGTTGACATTTATTAAAATTCGAAATAAAAAAGGGAAAAAAAACCTTTCAATTCCTGATTAAAGCTTATAATAATAACCTGACAAAATTGTTAATAGATGTCTATTATTTTTAAAAAATTGCCAGAAGATGCCAGCAGCAAACAAAAATATTTATTCCAGATTGCAATATCTGTAACCAGCTAATAATGAATAAGGTAAAAAAATCATGCGTTAAGCATAAACTATGAAACACTTTCCAACACTTTCCGAATGTTATTTACAGAAATAAGATAACTAAGTAAACATTTTAAAAAACGCGTAAAACATTAAAAAACTGATTTTAGCAGTTACCGTCCATAGCCAAATATGTTTTCCAGTTATTTTGAACAGCCCTGTATTTGATCTGTAGGATGATATATCTACACTATATATATAAAATCCTAATGAAACGAATTTATGAAACGGAAATATGAATCCACTGATTAAACAACTGATTATGTTTCACGGCGATTTCTCCTAAAATATGAATACTTTGCGATGAAATTAACACCAAAAATCAATATTGATCCACAGATTTCAAAACTGGTATTAGAATTTTTAAATTTGAATTAGTTTTCGAAATATTAATTTTTTTCTAATTTTATATACATTTTTCTAATGATGGCAATTCAAATTTTAGTCAAACAGATATATATATATATATATATATTTATATTTCAGAAAAGGTTGACATGGTAACATGGCTATCGTTGTTTATTTGATAATAAATGTTTATTTACTTTTATTTACTTTTATTTCTTTTTACAAATTATATAAATTATTTTGTTCTATGATTATTAATTATTTTTTGATATTTCCTTTGGAATATAATAGAAAATAATTAAGAAATACAGTACTACTTAGTTATTTCGTCGACCAATTTCGTCAAATTATATAAATCGCCAAAACACTCGCCAAATTATACAAATTGACATAATTTTTATTTTAAATAACGAAAGAACAAATAAATTAGTATAACATTAATAAATATACGAATAAAACGTCGAAATAAAAATCACTTGATGACATAAACACATGCAACTTGCTTAAAGTCAAGTGAATGTGACATTTACGATCAACCATTATTGGCATTTAATCTTATAGTTTGGCGTTAGATTTTTGTTCGCCGGGATATCTAAGGAATACCAAAAATGCATATGTAACTGATGTTTGAAAACGAGGTTTTCGCCAAATTTTCGTAAAAAAATAAAAATCGCGCCAAACCTGCGGTGCGTATCTGGACAAATATTACCACTCGAAAAAAAAAATGCTAACTGGCGAGTTGAAAAAAAGCTATTGGCGAGATTTGCATCCTGCTAGCGTAACAGCACCTAGAACTCTTTGCGACCATGGCAACTTTTACGTAGTTTTATTTTTTAAAAAAATTGATTTTTTAATCAAAATGGAAAATTTACGGTCCCATATTGGCGCGATTTTTTTCTGACGCCAATGCCATATACGGCACGGGCACATGACTGGCGCCAAAGTATCGTTATTTTGCTTGATATAGTAAGACGAATGTTGCTGTTTATGCTGTTGATGCGTTCCCCAAATTGGCGTCGTTAAAAAATCACGCCAATATGGGACGTATATGACATCTTTGCCAAATTTTCATATGAACGGTGAAGGGATCAGACCGTATTTGTTTGTGGCAGTCGACGACTTGAACTATTATAATATAGATGAAATGATGGCGATAGAATAATTTTTGACGACTTATCACCTGTACCTGGCTAACATAAAAGTAGCAAAATGGCACCTAGAGTATAAAAAGCGAAGTGGTCCGCCTGGAACTGTTGATGATAGTCACTTGACTTAGGCTATTGTTAGAGAGATTGTTTTAAAATACCGGGAGACAAAGACTCTTATACTTAATTTATTTTATTTTAGCTTCTTTTCAACTGTTTAACTGATCCTCTTTAATCAAAAACGAAAACAACCATTGGATGTCTTAACATCAACTGATTCGGCCTTAAATTTTTGCAATCAAAGGGAATTGAATGGAAACCCGTTTACAGGGAGATCTGCACAGTTTTTTTCAGTATAATTCAATCTTCTCTAATATTTTTAAAACCCACCAGATTAGCGTGTTTTTAGATTCTGTGGTGTCTGAACGGGGGTTGGCGAGCGTAGCTTGCAGGAGGCAGAGTCCCCTAGTATACTATACAATGGGGAAATTTAGTTTAGCAAGAAAACGTATAACATGTTGAAATTTCCCTTTCAGCAATTTATATTATAGATGGAAACATAATTGGATACTTTTGTACTGCCTTTTAGTACCTTTATTACACGCCACTATTTAGCTAAAGTTTAATTCAAACTAAAACTACTGAAATCCCATTTCCAGAACTTATCATCCATAGACGGCCATGTATCCAACTCTTTGAGTGACCCTGTATATCATTATACCTATATTCTACAAACATTTCTTTGTAAACTTAATGAAATTCAGCGTAAAAATGCATAACCCATTTAAAAACTACCTTTAAGCAATTTGCGTTCGTACCCATTAACCCTTACGAATCCTTTTGCGTAGCCCGGTATGAATTATAGCATTTATACACACCACATAGTATGCATAAATATAGTGAAACATAAAAACGCATATCATAATTAAAAACGTATTTTCAGCAATCATCGCTAATGTAATGTACTTCGGATACAATATAGTATCTGAAATCTTTTATATGTCCCTGTAAATGCTATGCACTTCATATTATAGATTAAATAAGTTATAGTAAATCTTAGCGATGTATATCAATTTTATTATATATGAAATAGTTTAACATAATTAAAATACGCCGGAAACAATTCCCCCCACCCCTATATCTTTATGTAACGGAATTATTTTGTGTGGACCTGTAAATTAATAATAACTATTCTTTACACCGCATATTCTACATAATGCATATTTTAATGCTCTTCATAAATTCATATCAATTTTATTATTTTTGAAAGAGGGTAACATCATTAAGAATCATTTGAAACGATTTTTTCCCATTTGCTGTAATGTAACAGAATACTTTTTTCTGTCCCCGTAAATTAACTAAACGTGCTAGAAACTTCATTTGAAAGGGAACGTGCTATGGTAAACGTCAATAACATCCAAAATTTTCAGGACAATCCGAGTATATTTACGACAGTTAGAGCGCGGACAGGCGGACAGACGAACAAACTAACAGGCAAACCGAAGTCATAAATACATTCCAAGCCTGTTGGAAACTGTTAAAAATCAGGATTTTTTATATTAAATATAGATTTGGTTATATTATCTGAAATGTTATATATTAATTGTTAATAAATGTATATTTTTAAGAACATAAGTGAATAATTCTCCTGATTTTTTTAGATTGAAATTCCAGAAATTCGAGATTTCCCCTGTCTAAAAAAAAAAGAGATTTTAAAAATTGCCGCTGTGCAAAAAAATAAATTACGCCTTTAAAATGGCCAAAAAAGGAATTCTCTTTGAATTAAATCCATCTGAAAATGAAGCATAATAATAATCAAAATTTTAAAGCTCCGCCTGGCAGATTCAAACCCACAATCTTCCGCATGGAAGACGAACTATTTACCACTGCGCTATGGATCCTCTGCGATGTATGCAGAAATTAAGATTAATATTTAAAACCGAAAAAGAACGAATTCATTTAATTAATATAAGACGTTTTCTAAATTTTATGATTTGTCGTGATATCTGAGGTGTTCAGCTGTAAGTATGTAAAATTTCAGGCCTCCATCTTATACAATTTCTGAGAAAGAGCTCTTTGACGGACACCAGACAGACAGACAAAGGAAAGAAACGAATAGGGTTTCGTCAGATGAACGAAACCCTAAAAATACAATAAATTATAACACAACTTTCTATAATAAATGGAGTAAAAAGTCTGGCGGCAAACAATGAAAAAAAAAACTTTTTTTTGTCAAATATTGATTTTATTCTTCAATATACTACTTTTCTCCAAGTGCAATGCATTTTTTTTTATTGGATCTGTAATATTTGTATACATTTTATATAGTACGATTTTTAAATGACTCCAGAATATGCATGCATCATCATTTGACGCAAATTTCTTCCTCTGACGGTATTATCTTCGTAACATAAAGTACTAGCTTTATTATTAATAATAGCCGCTTGGGGAAGAATTTATAGTTTTCTTCATGCAATTTTGTGGTAGCTTTCATATGCTGATGCGTTGTCTTGTAGAAACAGAATATTTTTCTTCGCTATGCAGAGTTTTTATTTTGATTTCTTTGTCCAAAAGATCAGAACGATGCTGAAATGATGCTGAAAAATACTATCTTGTGACCTCCCCCCCCCCCAACCTTTATCAAGATAGTGAATAAATATTATGCCACGTACATCCCCAAATAATACTACCTAAGGCCTTTGCAGCCAATTGTTGCGTCTTTGGCCGCTTTAGGCAGCATTCGCCCGCTTCTAAACACCCAAGTGACTAGTGATGACTCAGGTGTGTAGTGATGTATTTATCTTTCATCCCGTGTTACAAATCGACGAAAAAATGCATTTGGACTATTCTCAAATACCGCCAAATTACTATCTGAATCATCGGCACCTTGCTTTTTAGCCCCCGGTATGCTATTTCTTTCTCCCAGCTTATTTTGTCTCCAATAAATAACGTTACCCTGTATAAGCCAGCCGTAAAACAAAAGCCGATGTTTCATTGTGTGATTAAATACTCAGTATTTTTTAAAACTTCTAAGCATCGCATATTTTCAATGTTTATACCGCCGTATTGGGAAAAAAAGTACTTTTTAATGCAATTTGTTTGAAAACTGCATCTACATTTATTTTTGAAACATTAATTTTTTTGTAGTTTTTAGCGACATTTGTTTCATTTTGGCAAATTAAGTACTCCATTTCTGTAGAAAGTAAAGAAAAAATAGTTAATAGCAATCATATCTTCTTGTTGCCATTTTGCCATAAAAACAGAAAAAATGTAATTAAAATACGTGCTATTTTGAGAAAAATATAAATGAATGATTTATGATAAAATATGGAGCTATTATAAACTATATTCACTGCGAATAGAAGCGTCTTAAATTTAGACACATATGTGACTGAAAAAGAATTTTAGACACTTAAGTGTCTTAATCTGAAAATTCAGACATTATAGATGTCTTAATTTAAGATACATAAGTGTCTTACTATGACCATGGTGTAAATAAACTGAGAATAATGTCTAAAATATCCGTAAACGTCTTATTTTAAGACACTTCATTGCTTTAAACGTGTCTTAATTTAAGACGTTTGGATTCTTCCGACGCAATAACCCCCAGGGGGCACTCGCACTCCCAGTTGCGCATGCGTTTTAGATGTCTTCCTTCGAAGTGGTATACGTTGTAATTCAAACGAAGTTTGTGTTTATGTACGCGTGTATTTTAATTCGTTTTTTGCGAAATGTGAAGTACTGTGATTTTAATTCGTATTAACTTGGATTATTTATTTATTGAATACATACATCTGACGTGTGTGCTCGACATCAAATGTCTCTTAGAAGCTGTCGTCGATATAAGGGCGGGATAGACGCAGAACAGAAGTAGAAGACGGTTGAAGATTACACCCGGAAATTCTACAAAGCGTGTGCAATGGGCTTAGTGTTAACTCGTATTAATTTATATCAATAATATTGTGTTATTCATCTTCGTCCTGTCGAAGCTGGCAAAAAAAAAAGAAACTTTTGTCTGGCAGGCCCTGTTTTGAGGATGAAACATCTCATTCTTTAAATATGGCTAGTCGGATGTATTATGGGATTACCTTTTAAACTAGTGCAAGTCTTTCTCCCTCACTGTAGTTGTGGTGGTTTTTAAAATTTCAAATAGAGGAATTTTTCTTACCTCTTGCAAACAGCGATTTAAGTAAGTGTTATAATTTCTTTATAGTACTAAAATTTATGATTTTATTTATTGTATAAACGAAATCTTACATGAAATTTAATTAGATTTGAATCTTTTTGCATAAAAGAAAAAAAACACTAATTCTAGAAGTATATATTTTTTAATTTATGACGTTGTCTTTTATTACAAATTATGTATTATTTATTCTCATCTTTTTTCTCAAATTTAAAGTAATAACATCACTACAAAACAGACATATTTAAAAGTTAAGTTCATTCCCTTGTTTTATTTTGTTTTCAATATGGCAGTTCTTAGTTTCAATGACTAATGCTTATCTCATACTAAACGACCACAAGGAAATAGAAAAAAAAAAACTTTGAAAGATCTCCTAAAGCTTTCTTACTTCCTAGCTAGGGATTACAATCCCGGATTGAGATCCCGGGATCCCGCTTTAATTTTAATCCCGAAAATCCCGGGATTTTTACTGGAAAATTCCGGGATTTTCGGGATTGCCTTTTTTTTTCAATTGAACAATATTCAGCTGAAATTAAAAAATATATTTATAAACTTTCGCTTTTGGAAAAAAAATCAATTGATTTTTATGAAATTTGTGTATAATTGAAAATTAATATTTATCTCAAGTATTTCTTAGATATATTTCTAAAGCTATTAAATCCTTCAATGTGGAAATCTTTTCACTTGGAAACATAGAAGTAAGCCAGTCAGGAAAAAGGAAATCATTTGTTTATTTCAATTTCGCTGCGTGTGTGGATTCGAAGGTCATTTTCCAATTAGACTTTACTGATAAGCATCGCAAGTGTGTATCATAGTGATATCATGAGCTAATTTTTTTTTGGCTTTATTTTTCTTTAAAGATGTCTTGTTTAGTAGCTCACAGGAATGATAACAATAAGCCCATGTGGCAATATAAATTTTTAAAAAATCTAATTTTTAAATGATAAGGATTTTCATTTTTTTCGGGGAGAGGGGGGGGGGGATTTTGTATGCAATTTTCGTAAAGCTGATACCTTAAATCTCGCACTGATTATAATGAAAGTTTTGAACTTTTAGAGTAGGACAAGATTAAAAAAAGCAAAATATAAATAAACAAAATACCGAAGTAATTTTTTTCTCAATATTAACCCTTTGCACTCGAGGGCTCCGGAGCGGAGCCATTTAAAATTTGTCTTCAAACTCGAGGTCTCCGCTACGGAGACAATGCAAATAATTTTGTGATACCACGTAATCTTGTCTTTTCTAGACAGGTATCACAAAATTATTTGCATTGTCTCCGTAGCGGAGCCCTCGAGTTTGAAGACAAATTTTAAATGGCTCCGCTCCGGAGCCCCCGAGTGCAAAGGGATAAAGTTCAATATTTATTTATTTATTCATAGTTAAATAGCTGTTGTGATTATCATCTGATATATATGTAAAATTGCCTATGTGGCAATATAAATTTTTTAAAAATCTATTTTTAAATTATATGAAGTAGAGTAGGACAAGATTATAAGAAATATATATATTTATCCACATACTTTAAAAGCCCTCAATAGCCCTTGCAGTTGAATTTGTCCGATAATCGGAGATGTCTGCTTTTGTGAAGTAAAAATATATAAATATGTATGCCATGCGGATTAAAAAGTATTCTCTAAATAGATGTTTCAGAATAGCTATTCGGGAATGTCTATTAACCTCCACAACGGATACTCCCGAATACCGGACATCTCAGTTTAGATAACAATAATGCAGGGTTGCATTTTTTGCAAAAGAACTTCTTGATTAAAGAATGGGCATACTGGGCAGTCCTCCCCCCCCCCCTACGATTTTAGTGCCCACAAATTTGATGTGCAATATTTGTAAAGCTTATATTTTAAATCTGTTTCGAAATTGTATTGATTATAATCAATATTTTGAACTTTTAAAGTAAAATAAGATTAAAAATAAAACAAATTTTAAAAATCTAATATATAGATAAATATTTTTTTGTTTTAATCTTGTTCTACTCCTGAAGTTCAAAATATTGATTATAATTGAAAAAATTCAGACATTTTAAAATGTCTGAAAACTGAACACTCCGTTTCAGACACTTAAGTGTCTGAATTTCAGACATTTTAATTTACAGTGTTTAATTTTAAGTATCTATATTAATGCAAATTAACGTCATTTTACAAAAAATAAAAGCGTGTGCTTTAAGTCTTAAAATTGAAATATATTTTGCACTACAACAGAGTCCCGATTCTCCGAAGTCCCGCTGAACCGAGTTATTTTCTTCTGATGGACTGGTGGCTTCTATTATTATGAAACAACCATTATAAATGAAGCGATAGGTGAAGATGAAAGAGCAGTCGTAAAAAGTTAGAACTCTGATTTTCTGGTCAGAATGGAAAAAAAATGGCCATAATTATTTTTTGAGTTCTAACTTTTTACGACTGCTCTTTCATCTTCACCTAACGCTTCATTTATAATGGCTGTTTCATAATAATAGAAGCCACCAGTCCGCCAGAAGAAAATAAAGTAATGGAAATGTCGGGGGTGACACTAAGTTCTGAAAAAGCAGAACTCCTGTTCTCTAGTTTTGTCTTTTCTTAGTAAGCGCTATGAAGACGTTTTCGCTAGAAAAGAGATGGCCGTTTTTTTGATGACAAGGTAGTGAAATTTTTAACACCAGGTCCTATTAAAAAAAAAAACTCCAATTTGTAGAACGAACTTTTTCTTTATTGCATGATGAAAGGCGAAGGGAGAGGTACAGGGGAAGCAATAAGGAGCCTCTTTTAAAACGTCATCACGAGGCTAGAGACAGAGAAGGAATCTGGAATATACAGTTACAACTTTCTTGCTTGGCGGACTACAATATCGCCAATCTAAGAGCATTTTTGCGCCATGCACAAGAGGCTAAGGGAAACATTGGCTGGTATGTTCGCCAAAAACATACGGTAGGTTTCTACCATATTAATTGTGTAGGGGGGGGGGGGGCAGATTGTGGGCTGCAAACATTCTTGACTCATGATAGGCGCAGACTAATCTGTACATTCATACAGTTGCGGTTAAAAAAATAAAAATTGTTATCTGGATAGGGCATAGTAACAGACCGAATTCGTTAGGCGAAAAGGCATGAGAATGTATTTTTCTAGAGCAGATGTTAGATCAAAGATAAACCGCTTTACCACAAAAATGCAGAATTACCATACATCTGAACAAAAGGGTGTGAATGTTAGAGTGTATTGGGAAGAAAATTCTAATGAATAGATTGCCTGTTAAGTGATTATAAATGATGAGTTATATTCATGCCCAAATAAGGAAATGACCGAAGTTAAAATGCTTTTGCAACTAACAGTCAGCCGTAACGAATTTTCTACAAGGTTAAATCGTATGTGTGAAAAAATCATAAAGTAAAAATTGAAGACTGAATCACTGATTTTATTTTATTAAAGAGATGAGTAACTAAAATAATTTAATTTAAATGTGAAGGGCTGTTTTATCGATTTAGTTTTTAAATGTTGAATTTAATTTAGGGCTGCACTGTTTGACTATAGCGCACTAAAATAAATAAGTTATTAAACAGAACTTTAATTGAAACTGGTGTGTGTGTGTGGGGGGGGGGGAATGGAATGCCAACATACATAACGAGATAGTCGTTATATATATCACCTGGGACACCGCAAAAAAAAAACTTTTTGTTGACCCGTGTGCATGGGCAAAACAGCAAGAAAAATAGTTACACATATAAATATATTTTCAAAACATAAAAGTTTTTTTAAAAACAAGTTGCTGTCATGAACACAAAAAAAAATCTCTTTCATCAATAGTTCAACAGTCCTAAGAGATTTTATGAATTAATATTTCCTAAATTAAGTTTATGGATCTCCACCTTCAGTAAAATTTTCTTCAAAATTGCATACCATGGTATATTTTTTTTTAAACTGAGTCGACTCTGACAGCAAATATTTAAGTAGCATATAACTAAACCATTGGCTGCTCTTCATCAAAATATTGATCCTGACTAGGATCATTTTATGAAAAATACAAGTACTAACAATAAAAAATATATATATAAACACAAATGCAACACTAGAAGTAAAGAGTAAATAATAATAAGTGAAATGTGTAATTGTAAACTAATAAGCAATTGTAATATGATTTAAAAGAAATTGGACATGATTAAAAAAATGTAATGTTTATGCATGCAGCATAGGATGACAATAAAAAGAGGTGCCTGAAGCACGCCCATGAAAAAGATGTCACCCTGAATTTTGTGTAGACCACAAGTATTATGGCGTCGGCTTAGGGCTTCAACCTTATATGAGGAGGGAGTTTTGAGACTCATACAGCACCCGCTTATATGAGTCCCTGCTCCTCCGAAGACGCTAGCGGTCCTCTAAAGGAGGACACGTCGGTTTACAAGCAAAAATTGATTTTTTGTGAATTGGAACACCAATTCCGAGGGGTTGTCTCTCAACACAATGAGGTTTTGGACCCTAAGGGCAATAATTTTGAACGGGAACAAAACATTCGAAAGGGAGAATTAAAAATTAAAAAAATAGATATATGTCACATATATATCAAATCAAAAAGGGGTAGACAATCCTAGAGTGAAGAGAGACATAAAAAAATGAAAAGTCATAATCAGGTTAAATGATGCACAAGTCGTATAATTAGAAGGTAAATAACTGGTTGACTTAAAGAAAATGTTATCAAATTACAGGTGAAAAAAAAAAATTTTTTTAATAACTGCAATTATTAAATGTGTTAGTTATCACTGTTAACTGAAATGTAATCGAAAAAGAATGAAATGTAAAATAACT
This sequence comes from Maratus speciosus, assembly GCA_963932465.1. Lineage (NCBI taxonomy): Eukaryota > Metazoa > Arthropoda > Arachnida > Araneae > Salticidae > Maratus > Maratus speciosus. The sequence continues at coordinate 288,749,125 of OZ010794.1, forward strand.
GTTAAACTGTAAATAATAGTTAAGTGTATGTAAATAACATAAAAGTGTACAGTAAAATGAAAAGAGTGTAAAGTGATTCAAAATATTGTTTACAAGAGATCTTCGAAGCAAACAGTCATGGGCCAGCCATAATGTTGTCAAAGTTCTGTTGTAAGCAGCATACATGCCTCTGGTTGTACACTTAGCTTCACAATACATGTCATAAGAAAAATGTAAAGAAAAGTATATTATTTTCTGTTTCTTAAATTATATGTATGTGGTTGATAAACATTAGGGTAGTTGTGATTGTTTAAGTGACTTGTAGCATCGAATAAATGTCCATATCGAGGTGGTGCAAGAAGTAACCTATCAATGTGTACACGAAATGCTGTATTATCAGCAGCATGCAACCTGTTGATCGAGAATGACACAGGTGAATGTTTGAAAGTTACAATGTATGGTCCAGTGTATTTAGGTTTGAATATATCAACAGATTTTAAGTACACAATATCTTTGAGACAAATGGTTCTTAATTTAGCTTTTTGACCGTAATGTTTATATCTTTTATCCTGTGCTGTTTTAATGTTATTGTAAGCCTTGTCATATATTTTGTGTAAATCTTCAAGTAGTTTATGTATTTCAGTATGTTTATCTAGAAAAGGTTGATTGGTATTCTGATCAAAAGTGTCAAAAATTAATGAAAGTTCACGTCCAATGTGCAGAAGATTAGGAGTGAATAATGTAGTTGAATGTTTTGAACCATTATAGAGCGACTTGTGTATAAATATTGCATTTTCAAATGAGTGACCTTCTTGCAAAAGTATATTAACAGAGTATTTGATTGATTTATTTATTCTCTCCGAAAGAGCATTGCTTTGTGGCCTCGAAACAGAGCTGTGAAGTACCTTAATACCTAGAGTATCATTAAAAATGTTGTATATTTGAGATGTATATTGGGGTCCTAAGTGTGATAAGACAACAGAAGGTCTCCCAAAGGTGGTTATATAAGAGAATAAACATTTAATGACTTTAGCTGCAGATGTATCATTAAGTGGAAAAAGTTCAACATGTCTTGAAAAGTGATCTGTAATAGTTAAAATATGTTTACCATTAGAAAAGGGTCCAACGAGATCTGTACTAATAGTATGGCCAGGATATCTGGGCGTGTAGGTGGGTTGTAAGGGTGCAGGAGGGGTTTGATGATGTTTACATTGAAGACATTTGACACATGAAGTTACAAAGTTTAAGGTGTCAACATACACGCCTTTCCAAAAGTATCTTGATGATAGGAACTCATAGGTTTTATTAAAACCAAAGTGAGATAAATGAGAGATTGTTAAAACTTTGCTTTTAAGAGAGTTAGGAACAACAATGTGATATGAAAAAGTTATTAAGATTATTTTCTTTCTTTAACATTAAAACTTTCGAATTAGGGTGTATGAAGTAATTAGGATATTTTTGAGAAGGTCCTTTCTTTAGAATATCCTTGTAAACAGTGGACAAGGTGGTGTCATTTTTTTGTTCAGTGCAGAAAGTTTCATTTGAAATTTCCAATAAAGGATCTGGATTTGTTTGTTTACCAGATACAAGATTGTTTACATATTTCTTAGTGGCACTTGAACATGAATTATTACTGTCTGGTGTATCATAGTCAACAATAGGTAATGGTTGAGGGTCATGGATAAGTTCAGGATTAATAACAAGAGTTTGTTGATTGTTTTCAAAAGTACAGCGAGATAAATAGTCAGCAAGAACATTTTTCTTACCAGGGATATGTTTAAAAGTGTATGAGTACTCTCCATGAGCTAACGAGAGATAATATCAGCTGGATTAGTAGTCTTGTTATATTTTTCTAAGGGTTTACTGTCAGAAAGGATTACAAATTGTCTGTTATATAAATAATATTTGAAAACGGTAACAGATTTATAAATTGCCATGAGTTCTAATTTAAGTGCAGGGTATTTTTTTCTGATGGCTTAAGAGATTTAGAAAAATATGCTACTGGTAAAAGTTGATGATCATGCTCTTGTAATAAAACACCAGAAATTGCAACATTTGACGCATCTGTATTTAAATAAAATGTCTTGTTCCAATCAGGTAATCTAACCATGGGAGAATTAAAGAAAATTTTCTGTATTGTGTCCATGATTTCTTGATGTTTAACTGTCCATTTAAATTTAACTTTTGGAGTAGTTAGGTTTATCAGTGGTTGAACTAACTCAGAAAAAGATGGAACTAAAGATTTGTAAAATGTAATAACACCAATGAGTCTTTTTAGTTGCCGTTTAGTTGTAGGTGTGGGGAAAGATGTTATTTTTATGATATTTGACTGAATCGGGGAAACGGACTGATTTTCTACATGAAATCCCAAATAGTCAATACTAGTTTTATGAAAAGTACACTTGTTAGGAGACAGGGTCAAGTTATATTTGGTTAAGATAGAGAGAATTTTTTTTAATTTATGACACATTTCATCAAAAGAGTTTGTACCTACAATGAAATCATCCTGATATGTATATACACCATCTAATTGTAATTCATCAAGCAAAGAGTCCATTAAAGCTTGGAAAATAGAAGCGCTGTTTTTTAATCCGAACACTAATCTCTTGTATCTAAGAGAACCAAACATAGTAGTAAATGTCAACTGATTTTGGAATTTTGCTGGCAAATCAATTTGATGATATGCCTGGTGGAAGTCCAGTGCAGAAAAATAGCGGTACTGAGAAAGATTTGAAATGATGGTTTGAATTTTAGGTAGAGGGTAAGATGAGCCAAGAATTACAGTATTAATCATTTAGGGATCTAACGCAAGACGAAATTTTTGTTTACCAGTTCCGTCTGGCTTCTTTTTGACTAACAGCATGGCGCAAGCCCATTCTGAACAGTCGCGTTCAATAATTTTGGCATCAAGTAGATCTTTAATTTGTTCTAAAGTACCTTTTTGCAAAGATTCAGGAAGGGGGAATGGAAGAGTTTTTATAGGGCAGTCATTAATAAATTTCAAATCAGGTATAATCTTATCAGTATGTCCAAGTGTATTTAATGATTTTGAAAAGGCAGGATAATAATTAAGTAACAGTTTAGTCATTGTATTTGCTTCATTAGAACTTAAATGTGTAAGATTGAAATCGGTAGCTGCCAAATCCTCTTTCCTCTTTTTTAATGTTTCATTAGATGCCTGGATAAAATTTAGGAAGTGTTGTTCTGAGTTATGATGCTTGTCCAAATTATCAGAGGGGTATTCAAGAATTTCCTCAACCTCAGATAAATGTCCAATTTTTGTGTGTTTAGGGAGATGAACGGTAGTGTCAGAATTATTTTTAAGTGAAATAGAAAAGAAATGATTTAATTGTACAGGCTTCTTTTTGCGTTTAGATTTCTTATCCATTTGAATAATGGCATCATGACCTATTACTTCTTTTTTATCTGCCAAATATTCAAATAGATAGTTTATGTCATGTTTGATATTATTGTTTGTGTAAACTGAGCACCATGTTTGCTCTTGGGGTTCTAGAATGATTTTACGGGTTAAGAAAGCTTTTTGATTTGTCACCACATCACATAAGGTGTTACATTGATTACTTTCACTGACCTTTGACTTAGTGTGTGCTGTTTCTAGTGGAATAGTCAAGCTGTTGTTAATGTGAATGCATTTATTGAAAGTATCAATGATAATGTTAAATTTACTAATGAAATCAAAACCAAGAATGCCTTCAAAACTGGAGGATTCAGGAATATCCACTATATAAAAGTGGTGCGAGAAGGATTTTTTTTCTAACTTAATGGATGCTCTAATACATGAAGAAAAAGAAACATCCGAATTGACGGTTTTAATAATTATGGCTGTTGATAGTCTCTTGTATTTTAATACAGGTTTAAGTTCATTAAACAAATTTTGAGAAAGTAACGAAATGCTACTTCCAGAGTCAGCCAATAGGGTGATTTTATGGTTTGCAATAGTGACCTTTACAAGAGGGAGTGATGGAGAATGCGTATTAACACTACAAATGATCTGAACATTGTTATCGCCTTCATTTTCTGTTTGAGTAGTGATATTTCTTGCGATTTTAATGTGATCTGAAGTTTATGACCCGGTTGAATTGACTAACCTTTCTTTAGAGATCTTTGGTACTGTAGGTTCAATAGGAAATGTTGCTGATGTTAAGTCACATGGTTGAGACACAATATCATCAGCATAAAAATTGTGTCTCTGTTCTAGTTTTCCTGAACCTGGTAATTGTTGCGTCTGTTAAATTTTTCCCTTCTCTGTGTATTAACTCTTTTCCATTTAAAACACTGATGGGCCTGGTGGCCATTGCGGAAACAGAGTTGACATGTCACAACTTTTCTTTGTGGAAATTTGTGAGGGGAAAAACGTTTTGGGAAATTTCGCGTTTTGAAATTTTTCCTATAGCGCATCGCATTTGCGTTATACTTTGGGCTACCTTGCATGTCATTTTTTTAGTTTCTGTTTTGGGTCCAGGCGGTGCAAGTGTTAACGCATTAATTTTTTCCGAGAGTTCTTTCAATTGTTCTTCAATGTTATTTTGAGATTTAGTGACAGAGGGTAAGGAATGTAGAATCTTTTCGTTATGCAGAATTTCGTATAACGTCTGTGCTCTTTCAACAGCAGCACGATATTCATTGACGCCTTCTTCTTGTAATTTTATTCGTATGTTAGCTGGCACAGCTTCCATAAATTTCATAAGTTTAATCGCGTTACGGGCATTTTCGTCTTTAATATCTGAATAGACAGTTGCGGCTAACACGTTTAATCGATGTGCCAAATTTTTAATTGACTCCGCTGGCAGAAGAGATAAGCTCGAAAGTTCAACACCAGCCACGCACTTGCTCGGGGGTGAGAAAAATGCCGCAAATTCTTTTTCAAGCGTATCTAGATCGTTGATATTTTTAATTTCCGGATTCTGTGCATAAAATTTTTGAGCGGGACCAATTAATTTTCCCTACAAGTACAGCAATGGTAGTCCGAGGGCTGTATTTGTTAATTTCAGCGACCGACCTAATTTGGTTAAAAAAGAATTTAAGCAAATCCGGATCTCCATCAAATTGGTTAATGTTGATTTGAACTTGTTCAGCGGACATGGTCAACGGTTTACCTAACACAAATTCTCTAATCAAAAATTGTTACTGAAATTCTGCATACATATATAAATATGACACATATAAACAGATAAAAATGCAAAGTAAATAAAATAATGAAATAAAATAGTATAATAATCACATTAAAAAACACATAACTTAAAAAAATAAACAAAAGCTCTTTTTCAGACCTTTTTATAGAAAAAATAGAGAAAAAATTTATCCAGGGAGAAAATTGTGTTTCTCAAAGTAAAAATAATATCGTTGCTTATTTTAAGCAAAATAAAGAGAACCAAAAAAATATTTTGCAATAGCTCCTATTTTTTTTTATGGATGGGAACATGTACGTCTTTCAAAACAAACTGGTAGGAGCAAGCAACTGAAATAAAAACTTATTTTATCCTTTTTAACAGAGAAAAAAAAATTGCTATCTGTCCTTGTTTCTCTAAAAGGACAGAAATTAAAAATCTCTCAAATTAAAATATTTTCAAGCCGAAAGGCAAACTAGAAAAATCTTATTTTAACTTTCGTAGATAATAAAGAAATATATGGGACAAAATATAATCATCGTTAACTCTTTTTGAGAGAAAAAAAATGTAACATATTGTAATATGCATTAAGAGTTAAGCAGAGGTGAATGTATTTCATAATAACTAAGAATATTGGAACATTCAATGCAATGGGGAAAAAACTACTTATATTATATTTATAAATATTATAATAGACAGCACAAAATATCAAAAATAGCAATATCACTGTGTTTTCGTATCCTGTACAAAAACACAATAATATTAATAAAATCAATTCTCAAGTACTTGTGAGTACTTATGGAGTAGGAAAGCATAAAAATGGAATGAAACAACTTTAAAAATTTTAAAAGAATGTTTCCAGGATTAACTGAAAAGAAAATTAGTCGAAAGGAAAGCAATTAAATGGGGGGAATGAAAACATGCTTTCGTACTCTAAAAATGTGCTATTTTAAGTGAATCTAGCACTATTGAAACCTTTTTTTCTTTCTTTTTTTTTACTAATGCACTTTCATTTTTTTTTAGATTGTGAACTTTTATTTTTCTTAGTGCATATTTATGTGACTCTCGACAATTTTTTTTTATTTGTATACAACGGAGAATTTATGGAGCACAACTTCAGGAGTCATTTGAATGATTTTTTTTGTTGATTGACTCCTTTTATTCGAACGACTCAACACACGCGCACACTAGGAAATTTCACAACCATGCACATTTTGCACATTCCGACTGTAGCGTCAGAGAAGTTGACCCACAACACACATAGCACACTTGAGCAGATCGCAGGACAAATTGGGGTGGATTTTAAATCAAGAGTAATCACGCAAAAACACGCTGAGGCATTTCTTTCACAAACAGTGGTGTCGTATGGTAAAAAGGTAACCAAACACACTTTTCAGAATATTGAGGAGGCTGGCTGTGTAAATAGAAATGAGAGCGAGATCCGTGATTCAATCGCTGACTCGCTCGGACGTTCCTTTCATTTTCGTACACAGAAAGTAAACAAGGGAATTTTAGCGCGAGTATTCTCCTATCACACATAAGGGGAAAGCACACTTGAAATCTTGTTTGCACATACACAATATCACACACTGTTCAATTTCAGCACTTTTTTTGCAGGTTTTTTTTTTTAAACTGAACAGTCTTTTCTCACACTTTTGAATTGGGAGTTCACATCTCGCACGTGAAAATGTAGAGGCGTACTTTGAGCACTCACATATTGCTGTAATTTTTGTGAAAAACACACATCGAAGTCGAGTTGAGACTAATCACAGAATTCAGTGCAGGGGTGAACGAACATAGAACACTGTGGATGATTTTCAGGCTAAGATACACTCACGCGCTGATCCGCGGGATGCACGAAGAGAAGAACACAGTTCCGTTGATGTCAACAACACCGATGGGACAGCACAGAGCTGTTCAAAACAACCGTCGATGCGAGAGAAAGGGGTAATGCTCCGCTTGAAACAAGAGAGGGAAGCAGGGGCAGGCAGGCACGGATTTTTCATCGGCGAAGAGCAGTCGTCCGGGGCGAAAAGTTCACTCCATGATGAAATCCACGCAGCCAGGAAGCGAAGATAAGCAGCGCGTACCTCTGGGAAGCGAAGAAAATCAGCGTGTCGTTGTTCAAGGATAACTTTTCCTTAGGTGACGGGGGCGAGATACTCGAAGCTCACTGCAACAGAGCGGTGCGACAGCCAGGAGGAATCCATCGCTCCAAGAAGTCCAAGCAGAAAAATAAGATTGGAAGCACGTACCTCTCCCTTACATTTTTTTTTTAATGGAGAAAAAAAACTGGTCACGGTGACCAAATGTTTGCAGCGAAGCTCCCGTTATACTATAGATGTGGCCGTATTATTGAGGGCATATAGCGGTTTAGAAATACCAGGGCTTCTAAAAAAAAACTCCAATTCGGGTAAACGAAGACTTTGTTTATTTCATTATGAAAGTCAAAGGGAGAGGTACAGGGGAAGCAATAAGGAGCCTCTTTTAAAACGTCATCACGAGGCTAGAGACAGAGCAGGAATCTGGAATATACAGTTACAACTTTCTTGCTTGGCGGACTACAATATCGCCAATCTAAAAGTATTTTTGCGCCATGCACAAGAGGCTAAGGGAAACATTGGCTGGTATGTTCGCCAAAAACATACGGTAGGCTTCTACCGTATTAATTGTGTAGGGGGGGGGGCAGATTGTGGGCTGCAAACATTCTTGACTCATGATAGGCACAGACTAATCTGTACATTGATACAGCTGCGGTTAAAAAAAATAAAAATTGTTATCTGGATAGGGCATAGTAACAGACCGAATTCGTTAGGCGAAAAAGCATGAGAATGTATTTTTCTAGAGCAGATGTTAGATCAAAGATAAACCGCTTTACCACAAAAATGCAGAATTGCCATACATCTGAACAAAAGGGTGTGAATGTTAGAGTGCATTGGGAAGAAAATTCTAATGAATAGATTGCCTGTTAAGTGATTATAAATGATGAGTTATATTCATACCCAAATAAGGAAATGACCGAAGTTAAAATGCTTTTGCAACTAACAGTCAGCAGTAACGAATTTTCTACAAGGTTAAATCGTATGTGTGAAAAAATCATAAAGTAAAAATTGAAGACTGAATCACTGATTTTATTTTATTAAAGAGATGAGTAACTAGAATAATTTAATTTAAATCTGAAGGGCTGTTAATACAATCGATTTAGTTTTTAAATGTTGAATTTAATTTAGGGGCTGCACTGTTTGACTATAGCGCACTAAAATAAATAAGTTATTAAACAGAACTTTAATTGAAACTGGTGTGTGTGTGTGTGGGGGGGGGAATGGAATGCCAACATATATAACGAGATAGTCGTTATAAGCGCGGCACCTATGTTGTACCTGTCTTGTACCTATCTTTTTCCTATTCAAATGTTCTTGAAAATTTTCTTCACGCATTCTGTCTATATCTTTAGGATGTCAGCTATCTCTCTCCCTCTCACCTTGTGCCCCACCAGTGGCCGAGAGGTTCTGCTCTCGAAGCTGGTAGACGGGAAGTGCTGGGTTCGATCCCAATCGCGCCCGTCGTCCTAATCGTTCGGAGTTTTCGTGGTTTTCTTCGAGCCGTGGATCTTCCATGGGTTAATACGGATTAGGTTCCCTTAGAAAGACCCCCACGGAGGGCACTCCCCCCGGGCCTATATCCCTCGTGTAGATAATAGGCCGTCAAAATTCAACCCAACCCTCTCACCTTGCGGTCATTCAAAAAAATTGTTGAATTTTTTTTTTCGTGTTTTCTACATGGAGTGAAAAGTCCCTGGATTCGCTATTAGCTGGCAGCATTAACAAATTATCCATGCGATTTCTAAAAAAATAACACTATTCAAAAGATTAGTGTCAAGTTTAAATGACATTTCTTTCATTTCTTTGCGAATTGCAATGTCGGTCATTTTTTAGGAATTGAAATTACATGTTGTGATTAAACATTGTTTTTTGGAGAAATCAAATCGATGATTTAGGGAATGTAAACGTGGCCGCACAAGAACCGACTACAATCCACATTTTGGGCGACCAAACCAGGCATCAGCTCCAGAAAACACACTCTCAAAAATAAATTACTTAAAAATGAGAACTTCCAAGTACTCGTATTTTTTTAAGTACAATTGTTTCAAAAAGAAGTACATTGTTAAAAATAAGCATATCTATGTACTCATATTTTTTAAGAACAACTGCTTCAAAAAAAGGAGCATTAATCTACTTAAAAATGAAAATTTCTTTGTACTCGATTTTTTTAAGTACAATTAATTCAGAAACAAGTACATGATATTTTGAAGTTATGTATATTTATACTTGATTTATAAATGTATGCAGAAATGAATACATATATTTTGTATTTTAAAGTCTTAATATTCATGTTTAAATCCTATGTGCTCAAAAATATGAGTTTTCTGATAAACCCTTTTCTTATACCGAATTGACAGTAGGTATTTCCAAGCTTTTATTTAAAGATATGTCTATCTTTGTTATAATTTTTAATTTATAATACACACTTTTCAAATTTATTTACAATTTCATTAGAAATGTTAAAGAAGAAAATTTAGTTTAAAAATTGTTTTGTTAGAAATTAGAATATTTAAGAAAAGGAAAATTCATCTCTGCTGTTAGCGATCTTCCGTCGCTGATTCATAAAAAGTGTCATTTGGAAGCAGCTGGTAACTGATCTTATAGCACAATCAGTAGAATACCGATCTCCCACCTGGAGGTCTCGGGTTCAAATCACGGGGCGTCTCATACACAAAATTTCAAGAATTAAAATAGTAAATTCGTTGTTCTTTGCTCCAAAAATTGTAGTTCTTCTCAGTTAAAAATGATGATTTGTCGGTTCGCTGTAATTTTGCTTCTTTTTTCTTATAGTGTATGTGTGTTTCTATACATACTTATTTTCGAGTCCCTGTATGTACTAAAAAAATGAGTACATGCGTTTTTTAAATTTAGAGTTAAGTACTCGGAGATATTTTAAGATCGGGAAGTGCTCAATAATTAGTACAATTTACTTGTTTTTAAGAATAGTGTTTTAACGGTGCACTAAAACAATATCCTGCATCTTTTTTGGATGACCACAAAGTGAAAGCGGGGAGATAGGTGGCATCGTAAAGATATAGATAGAATGTGTGAAGAATATTTTGCATAAACATTTGCATATGAAAAAGTTTTGTGAGAGATGTGATTCTTAACAAAAGACAATTAAATTTAAAAAATCAAAAAATCCGACTGCGTAAAAAGGGAACTAATTAATTATTTCTCATCAATGTGAAACTATTTTTTATATTACTTACCTATCTTTTTTTTATTTACTTGAATTGATGACTTTTAAGTTGTGTTTACTTGTTAGTTCCCATCTATAAAAACTGTTTTAATGGGGCCTATCGATGTCTATGATGGTTAGAGTTGCAGTAAAGTTAGAGGTCCTACCTACACAACTTCAAGGTTGTGTGATATTTAAACGGAGTTTCTGACTGTAAAATAGTCAATGAAATATCGTCTTCATTTTGAAAGACCTATTCAATGATATGCCACTCAATAGGTTGCGTAACCTTTTTTTTGTCTCTACCGCAATTTTGTATTTTAGGGCCGTCATTTTGAATTTATAAAAACAAAACCTAGCCTATAACCATCGTACGGTTAAGCCAAATCGATAGATACCTCATTTATTAAAATCCATCCAGCCGTTGGGATGTTTCGAGGGTATAAAGAAACTCACATACCCAGATACGCGTGAAACACATAACCCTTCTTGGCAGTCGGATAAAAACAGCAACGTGTCAATAATTCAGTGATCCTATTTCTAAATAGAACAAACGTTCGAATCGGGAGACTATAATCTCAGTTGCTAGATCAACACCAGTGAAATAGTATATTCCGGGTCTTTACTAAAGTCCCAGAACATACTATTTCACTGCTGCTGATCTAGCAACTGAGGTTACAGGCTCCCGATTTAAACGTTTGTTCTATTTAGAAATAGGATCACTGTCTCCCGGCAGCAAAATGTTAAAGGGAAAAAAATATAGGGTAAAAAATCTCAGTAAAGAACACCTTAACGATTCGTTTTTCTTCAAATCACTATTAAAAAATATTAAATACATTTAATGCTTATTTTTCTTTTGAAAGGATAATAGAGAAACATTAAGAAATTACTGTGGACAAAATTCTCAAAAATTATACATTGTACTATTAAAAATTAATGTTTTTCATAAATATGGTCTAAAACTCCTGTAACTGACATCTACCTCATTTTGAAAAACTAATAACTGACAGAAAGTGAACCAGTGTCTGACACTTTACTTGCAAAGATAAAACAAAAAAGTTATTCTATATTCTAAGGAATTCATGTTTTAAAAATTCTTTAATATTTATTATAAAAACAAAATACTTAAACCTTATTTATATATCATATCATCATACAGATGCATTCGTCCCTTTTTTAACCCATTTATGCCTAGCGTCCCATTTTTGGGACGTTTCTAATTTTAATAACTTTTTAAAGTTTTCTTCTTCTTTTCAACATGAAACTTGCATGAAGTAATTCTCTTTAAATGTCTTTATCTATTACCGAGAGATGACAGCATTAGATGGATATTTATTTGCTTATATGAAGGCATTTTTGGTGCTTATAGATTTTTCATTTTTCAAGGTAGCGAAATGTAAAAAGTAAGTTTATGTGTATTTTCTAAAAAAAGGATCCAAATAAATACCGTAATTTCCCATGTATACGCCGCGGCTTAGTTAAGTCTTTTTCATACCGGAAATTTTATTGAAAAAAAAGAAGTCATATAAGTGCTAAGCATTTTAGTTTAAAGTCACATTTTATTTTTAAGTCACATTTTATTTAAAATAATTTCTGGTAGGAAATCTAGTTTTCTGAGGTACGGCTGATACGCGCGAAATTACGGTAAGTCATAATCTTAGCTTGTAGACTTCTTTGAAATACGTATTTTTTTTAATTGCGAAATTATATGATCAAGCCTATTTTTTATGCATGTTTGTAATATACAAAATATAGGTCGCAAGGCGCAAGTGGGTTCATATTTATATTAGACATTTAAGGGGAAGTTATTTACGAATAGTCCTTTTCAAGATGATTTTGAAATAAATTGTTTTTTAGCCTCAAATACGGTTATTCTCAATTTATCATTAATAATACTTATAATGTTATTAGCCTTTGTAAAAAAATAAATATATTTTTTTGATAGTTCATAAAAATACTAATTACATAATACACAATTTAAAAACTTAATTTATATAAATTTAGACAAAACATATAATTATGCCTTTTTCCACATATTATTCCACTACATTCCTATATTTAGTACGTTTACATTTTATCAAATAAATACAAAAATATTTTAGCGTAATTTTTTTTAGCATTTTTTCAGTTCATTTTGCAACATTTTGAAGTGATTTTAACAACAAATTTGAGAAAACAAAAATTCAGGCATAAATCGGCTAATGCTTAAATTCATTATTAGTGCAGATACCGGGTGTCCTACAAAGGACTGACTGATTTTAAAATTCAATAACTTCCAAACGGTGACAGATATTAAAAAAATTCTTGTAGGAGGGTTATGCATAAAGTCAAAAGTTTTTTTACAGTGATTTTCGATTTTAGCTCGAATTACAAACAATAGATGGCGCTGCGATCAATAGAGGCTAAATTCGGGCTCGATTTTTGGTACTTCGTGGCCCGGATAATACATTTCCATCTCCTTTTTCTGCATGGAACAACAGAAAGGACCAAAAATCGAGCCTGTATCTAGCGACTATTGCTTACAGCGCCATCTATTGTTTGTAATTCGAACTAAAATCGAAAATCACTGTAATAAAACTTTTGACTTTATGCATAACCCTCCTGCAAGAATTTTTTTAAATATCTGTCACCGTTTGGAAGTTATTGAATTTTAAAATCAGTCAGTCCTTTTTGGGACATCCGGTAGATATCTAATAACTAACATTTATGAACCAGTAACTGACAAATGGTGTGAGTGCCTAGTAGGACAACTTAAACTTTGATTGTGTTTACTACAAGATAAATTTAATTTATTATTGGCTAGTTCCATGAATACTTGTAGTCTAAGTCACATGCTATGAGTTTTGGCTACCAGTATTTTAGAACGGAAAAATATGACTGTTTTATCGGGTATATTGCATTAATTGAATAAGGCGAAGCAAACTTTTCGAAAATAACGGTGGCTAACAAGCATCAGCGTTGCCAGATTGGGGATTTTTTTCTCCACAGATTACTGATTGTCACCGCTTTTATGAAACGGATATATTCGATCTATTTAAAAATAGATTAAAAATTCTGAAAAATAAGCGAATTATACTATTTAAAAAAAGTGGTGACAGTCAAATAATCTGAATTTAAAAAGTCCCTAATTGGACAACACTAACAAGCATAGCAGTTATCAGCTATGTGACTTACACTACAAAAACCCATGGAATTAGCCTATTATGTTTTTTATTTTTTTTTTTTTTGAACAACTAACTTACATCTCTGTCGGAGACTGGTGAAGTGAAATTACTGGAACCAATGACTGGCAACCCCCCTCCTCCATTAAGCTAAATTAAATAACTGCAAACTAGAAAACATGGTCCGAATGTATTATAGGCATCTTTTAACTATTTTATACAAGTACAAAATGTTATAGTATAGCGCCTAGAATATACAGTGGTGGAAATCGGTTATCCCTGTAATACTTAAAAAAGCGCTAAAATATTGTATCCCTTAAATGTGCCACGATGCTGCTGAAATATGAAGATCGCAGCGACATCTGCAGGATATTTTCTACAACTGCAAGATATTGCTAGTCTATACAATGTAATACGAAAATCCCGCAGATGTCGCTGCGATCGACACTTGGGAATTTAGCAGTATCGTCGCACATTTAAGGGATACAAATTTTTAGCATTTTGGATAGCATATTACCACACTAGGTATTCTAGACGCTGTAGTTATAGTATAACTATATAGTAACATATAGTTATAGTTAAATGTTACAACTATAACTAAATAGTTATTCCTAATTATGTTAAGCTTATTATAGTTTAACTATAACTATATAGTTATAGTTAAAGTATAACTTTAAGTAAATGTTTAGGATGTTTGCATTTCAAATAGATTAAATAAATCAAAACCTTTATTTTAGAAATAAGGTGGATGTCTCAAAATGGTATTTTTTACATTCTCAAAAGTTTCTTTTCCATTGACTACATTCTTGACCTACTAATAGTGAATAAATTGACTAAAAAAAAAATTCTAAGTTAACACTAAATGACATTAACATATGTTGGACAATTACACCATAAAATATAATAAATAAGGGAAAACATATAAACTTGTTTAATGGTATACATAAACAAGAACTTCTATATAAGCTTGTACAAATAAAATTAATGATAAAGTATAATATCGACGTTTCGAACTGCTTCTGCAGTCGTCTTCATTATAGATATGATGTTGAAATGGTTAAAAATCTAGAGACAAAAGCTTTCTGTCGAGTCTTGATCAATTATAATTATAAATTTGTACAAGTTCACATAAAAATTCTTGTTTGTGTGTACTGTTGAGCAAGTTTATGTTTTTTTAATGTATACATCTCATTTATTAGATGACATTAATTTGCAGAAATTTACAAAAAAATGCTTATTTGAGTTAGAATTTTGCTGAAGTGTCAGTTCTGGTTAGTTGTCAGTAACTGGGGATTTCACCCTATTTACAAACATATTGTATCCTTTATTGGACCTCGCCGTCAGTTTAAAAATTAATAGACTGACACTTCCAAGTGCGGTGGTATGTTTATGAAACCATTCAATTTTAATTTTCAAATGTCACAATGCCGACATAATTTCGGTAAAAAAATTTCCCGTTTATTATGTATGTCAAATATAACATTTGTTCTATTACGAAATAAATTTGTTCGTAAATTCCGGTGTTAGTCATTCAGTCAACATTTTAGTAATAGAAGCGCTTTGCCGCTGAAATGGTTAAGAAGAGAAATGATTGCTGTATTTGATTTTAACCTCTTGAGGAGCGGTAGGATATATTTCATTCTACCTACGATTAATAAAATTCGCACCGGAAAAAATTTATGAAATTTTACTTTTGTAACTTTGGTGAAAAAAAAATAGGCGGACAATTGCGTTTCCTCATTTTGAAAATTTTTTTTTCTAAATTTCCGGTGGGAATTGACGTAATTGCTTACCCCTCAAGGGTTTAAATTTATTAAGATAGTGAACGAAACATTCCTTTGGTATATTTTTAATTAGCCAGAAAAATATAACGGCTGAATATAAATTAAAGTTACCTCATTTGTGAAGCGCTGCATTTTTACTGTTTTGCTGTGAAAAGATTCCGGAGTCAAGAAAAATGGTGGATCTGTCGTTATAAATAAAATACAATGTATCTAGAATTTGTATAAAGTAATTACTTTTAAGCAGTTTTCCATTTCCTAATGGGATTTCCGTACAGTTTTTCAATGAAAGTTCTTCAAGGAGTGAACTTTAATTAAAACTTTAGTGATAAATTTACAAATTGAATCTTTTTCTATTAAAATGTATTCTTTACATAATTAGGAACATTTTTTATTTTTACTAGAATATAAAGGCTGATCGCCTAATACACAAAATTCAAATGTCTGGTATGGATGTAATAGGAAAAGCAATGTTGTATGATCAAAATTTCAATCCTCAGCTAAATAACAAGACTAAAATTTTAAAGTCTTCCAAATATATTGCAAATTTTTACAATATACTGTATAAAAATTTATTTCCATGCAAACTACCATTGATTAGTATAAGATTATTGAAAAGAAAGTACTATTGCTGTGTATTATATTAAGACTGTTTTTCGTTCTTCTTTTTTGTTGCACATAATCATTATCGAGAGTTAGTTAACTTACTTTTGTGAAGAAAATGTGTTTTAAATTCGATAAACAATGCATAATTGTGGAAAAAGTAATTCATAACAAAATAATTAATCGCGTTATTTCATCACCAAATTGTCGCAAAGAGATGAGAGATGTATCATGCGACTAAGAATTATGTTAACATTTGGATTATTAATGCAATTTTTGAAATAGAAAATATTTTATTTATGTATTAATTTCAAATGGTAAGCTCACCTTTGACACTTTATTTACGTGCCGTGTATAAAAGCATCATGGTAAAATGCATAGTTTGTGCAGTATTTCTTAAACTTTCACAGAGTTATAAAACAAATACATTATTCTATCCATAAATTAAAAAAAAAAAAAGTTCGCACAAGGAAAAATACCTGCGATATTCAAATGTGCACCAGAAAATTTATATACATAGATAAAATACGAATAAGTTTCATGCTTAACCATTCCGGTAGCTCTCTAAAGTTTTCTTCTCAGCAGATGCCATGGATAGTAACAGGTGGTCCCTCCAAACCGTCAAAAAATAAAATTTCTCTACGTCTCGAAATTAACACGAAAACGACCGGAAATTTTACTCAAGTGTTATACAAATATTTTACACCAGAATTTTTATTTAAAACTATTTAATTAATTAATTTTATTATTATTATTAATATATTTAACTTACTTTATAAAGAAATTTCTCGTTCAAATCGAAATAGTTTTATTTTATAGCGGTCAAATTGACCGCTATGGTCGTTCTAGTGGTAATGATATGAAAAGTTGTAAAATCCTAATAACATGGGCCCTAACAATATGCGAGAGGTTCTGCTCTCGAAGCTGGTAGACAGGAGGTGCTGGGTTCGAACCCATTCGCGCCCGTCAGCCTAATCGTTTCGAGTTTTCGTGGTTTTCTTCGAACCTTGGATTTCCACGCGTAAATACGCGTTATTTTCCCTTAGAAAGACCCCCACGGAGGGCACTCTACCTCGGACCTATATCCCTCGTGCAGATAATCGGTCGTCACAAATAACAACAACACCTATTACCATGCTTTGAAATACACTTACTCTTTTATGTAAAGATCAATATAATTTGTAAATTTAACGAACCTAAATTTGTTAACCCCTTGAGGGGCGGTGGGATAAAATATATCCCACCTAATTTAAACAAGATTTTCACCAGAAAATTTTAACTAAATTTTATATTTTTAACTTTGGGGAAAAATCATTAAAAATTTGCTTTTCCTTATTTAAAAATAAAATTTTTCGATTATTCCGGTGGGAATTCAATATTTATAGGCAATTTTGTATGCCCCTCAAGGGGTTAATAATTTTCGTAATTAAAAATATGTTTTGGAATTTCTCGCGTATTTAACAGTAGGATCATCAAAATTTGATTGCTTCTAATTTTATGAAGATTTAAAAGAATAATAATCATAAAAAATAAACAAAAACACATAAGTTATACATTTCTGCGAGTGGCTGCGTTATCATTTGAACAGTGAAAATTGGTATATCTTTTACTATGCAAACTATGCCTATTTCTAGATTTGAATTCATATTCGGGTAGGAAATATAATCCCCAGTCGAATGCCACCTTTCGTATCTGTTTGCGACGATTTCGAGATAAAATAACATACAAAAACTCTGTCTTGCAAATATTTTTAGACTGTAGAAATACAATATTTGAGAGTACTCTGAAAATAATAAAAAATAAAAATTTATTTTGTATCCTACGCTGACGATACTTTTTGCATTTTTTGTTTTTTTCTATCACATGTTCCTGTTTTAGAATACATAAAAATGTTAGTTATGCTTAAAAAATAAATTATGATAGAACTGATCTTAAAATTTTTATAAATAAACGAAAAGACACACTTTGACTGCCCGGAAATTATTCGGATTATTCGTGAAATTCAAAGTACCAAAACTTGGTAAGTTTTTGTCGTGAAAAGTTTTTCGCAGATGAAGGGCAATATTTTTCTAAATATAAGTTATGGGAAAAGGCATATAAAATCAAATTTAACATTTTAGTGCATATTGCATCTTTTATGGCTTGAACGTTTTTACTGTATTGATGAGGGACGAATGTTTGACCGAAAGTCTAAAAGTTTTTAAAAGTTTTCAAATATGATTTTATTGCGTATTTTATTAAACTGTCTAAATTTAAATAAGCTTTAAATTCGCTTTACATAATATTACATCTCCTTCGGATTCAAAACAAGTGTCATATCTGAAAGCAGTACTTGACCATGGTAACCATGGTAACTTTGTGACTTTTTTGTACTCTTCGTTCAAGTACGCTTCCTTGTTCTCAGACGTTTGTGTCCGTTTCTGAACTTTAAAACTCGTTTAGCATAAATTTTGATGACGATCGCGGAAACAATTCGAAACGTATATTTGTAATTCCTTTTAATGTTTTTATAATATCACCCATATGTTTTATGTGCAATTTAGCAAGTTGTATTTAGTTTAACAGGGTTCGTACGCATCAGGGGATTCTGGGAGATTTTAGGTGTTTTAGTACCAGAAATTTCGTAAAGTATTGGTCGCTATATCTGAAGATAGAATTTTTTTTTTTTCATTAAATAAGGCAAATATTATTGTACGAAAATTCTGGTAAAAAGTCCTTGAAGCGTACGAACCCTGTTTAAATAAAAAGTTTTTAAGTATATTTTATGGTGTAATTGTTCAATACGTATTTACAAATACTATAGCTGAAAGCAGTACTTGATTTCAATACTTTTTGTAAATGGATTAACAATGGACTCTTGTGAATGCATCTTCGCTTAAAACGCACCTCTGGTTAATAAGGATGTTTCGTTCTCTTCAACGTTCAATTATTTACAAAATTCTTATTTTCAGTTAATTTTAGAGCCATCGGATAACGCGCACAGGTTTCTTTTTTTTCAGATTGATGGAGAAGAATTGAAACTGCTTTTGTACATTATTTTTTCAAAAGAAACTTTGATTTAACGTTGGTTATAGAGAGATCGAGAAATTGTTAGGGAAGAGAAAGAAAACTTTCTTCCACCAAAAAAGTTCAAAAATTGCTTTTCATCGGTATGATCAATCAGAATGTGACATAAGAGACCAAATTTTCTAGTGTATCACAAAACCTGAAAACGATTTTAGACCAGACCTCTGAGCTGTCTCTTTTTTTTACACCAAAATATTTTTTAATTATTTTCGTGGTAGATTACTACAAGAATTGCAAGTAAAAACTCATCTCGAAGCGGGTTTCTACAAAACTTGCAAGATAAATCTAAAGCAGAAATTTTCTTAGGGAAATGGTGGTGGACAAAATTTTAATTTAGTCTCTTTTTAGGGATTCGTTCATCTGACGAAACCCTATTCGTCTCACTGCTCTGTCTGTCTGTCACAGAGCCCGTTCTCAGAAACTATAATATGATGGAGACTTGAAATTTTGGATTCTTATAGCTGAACACCTCACATCAAACGACAAATCATAAAATGTTGAAAAAAACCTTAAATTTACACCCCCTGGGCTCTAACTTGTGTATTTTAAAATTTTCTGTCTAACTAAGCCCCTAATTAAGTTGAAGACTTGAAATTTTGGATTCTTATAGCTGAACACCTCACATCAAACGACAAAACATAAAATTTTGAAAAAGTCTTATATTTACCTCCTCTGGGCTCTAAATTGTGTATTTTAAGTTTTTTTTTCTAACTGAGACTCTAATTAAGTTGAGGACTTGAAAATTTGGATACTTATAGCTGAACACCTCACATCAAAAGACATATCATAAAATTTTGAAAAAGTCTTTTTACCCCTCAGGGCTCTAACTTCTGTATTTTTAGTAATTTTTCTAATCTCTAACCTTTTCACTCGAGGTGCACTTTTCTAACTTTTGCCGACACTCCTTTAGCCACTATTTCATATTATGCACCATAGCTGTACATATTTTAGTTCCCATTTTTACCGCCAGGGGGAACATACCTATCTCTGATGTTATGGGTCCGATCCCTTCGACTAATATATCTACGGATAGTTTGTAAAATGGAGTTTCATTGCAATACAGGTTTGTTTAGAATAGAGAGCGTCCCTGGTTGCGAAATGCGGAACTAACAGATTTTGTAAAAGAATAAAGTGTTTTGAAAGGAATATTAAACGAAACCCACTGTGCGATCTGTGATCACACTTACCCACTTGTTATAGAGATCGTTCCGAGGGCTATATTAGACCGAGCTGCGGCAGCACAAACCATCATCTCACCGGGTTCAAGGCTAAAATTCAAGGATTAGTTAGAACTCGATTAGCATATGAAAATGGAACTAGTCTGCCAGTCGTATCTTGATGGAAACGACCTTCTGACCCAAATTTAGTGGTTGTCTATTCCTGAACCCAATTGTATCATAAAGGTATGAAAGGATGGATGACTGGCTGTTGGGAAACACAATGGGAAATTTACCAGTTAATTACAAAATTAAGTCAACAGGTGGTTTCCACCGAGATATGACTTGGCAGATCAGTTACATCTTAATATGATAATCGAGCTCTAAATAATCCTACAATTTCAGCCACGAGCTCAATGAAGTGGCGATTTGTACAGTCGCCACCCGCAGTATATGGTAAAAATATAATTTGGTAAATTACGCAAAGAAAAGTGACAGTTTATTTGCTTAATTTTTTTGTCCTAAATAATTTATTCTTTTGTATGAAGAGATTGTCATTAACTTGTTTTTTAACCAAAATTTTTAAATATAAGAAAAAATTGTTTATTTTTCAATTCCTACTATTAGTTCACACTCTCTCTATATTTATATATCTTGTTCAAATTTTCAGTTGTTAATAAAATACTTATTATTCATTCTATCAAGTTGAAATACATTTTTTCAAAATTGTACTGGATGACAATTGATGTTAATACAGATTTTTCAAATATTAATTCATTAATTAAATTTTAATTAATTAATTTTAGTTTTATATGGGAGACAAAATGTTAAACCATTGGTTATTGAACAGCATTTAATGCATATTCATATCTACAAGGGGGTTAGCATAGGGGGGACCCTGTTCTGTCTCCAAAAGTGACGCCAACTTGGCGATATCTCTAATATTTCGCCAAATTCCCATAGACTTCCATTGTAAACCTACTTGATTATAGAAAATCAACAAATTGAGATATTTTAATGCAACAAAAACTAATATTAGCTTAAGAGATTATATTAAATTTTTCTTTGATGACCTAAGTAGGAATTGACTTTAAAAACAAAATTTTTATATTACTTGTTAAATTACGTTGGCAAGATATTTAATTTCCGTCGAAAACTGAATTCAATTTATTCAACGAAAATGTTTACACCATTCAAATGTTTACATCGTTTAGTGCGAATTTCGGTCAGTTCGGACTAAAACCAAAACGGCGGCCCAATGAAGTCCGCACTAACGGTAGTTCACTGAAATCATTACACCCGCTTATTACTACGTCATTACTTTAACTTTTTCATAGCTTACAGAGCTTCTCAGTGGGATATTTTTTAAATTGTCAATTGAAAACATCAGATTTCCCACTCGTCCGTTTTTTGAGTACCAGTATCCTTGAAAAATATTTTGTGTGGGAGGTTTTTATAGCATTTGAAATAAAAATTACGTTTACGGTAGGTGCTTACCGCTTCCTACGCGCTGTCACAAAAATCGCGGCTGTCGCAGGGATATTTTTCATTAATCAAGATTATTTTCCATTAATTACGATTTTTCATTTTTCAGAAGCATTTGTGTGGTCCCCTGAATTTACACACCAATATTTTCTATAAGTTTTCTTTGACTTATTTAATCTCGAAAAAAAATAACAGGGTTCGTACGCTTCAAGGGTTTTCAAGTACGTTTTACCAGACTTTTTTTTTTACCTTAAATAGAGCTAAAGTAATATTTGCTCTATTTAAGGAGGTCCGGGACACATTTTCAGAAAATTTTTATTTATTGAGTTAAAATTTTGTATTTTTTTGTGATGGTTAACCATATCATTTGTAAACAAAATCAAATGATAAAACTTCTCACAGCTTTTTTTAAAAAAATTCTAAATTTAAAATTTATGAAAAAAGTGGTATAACTTAAAATCGTTATACCTCGAAATATTATTTGTAGAATTTAAATTGTTTTTCATTTAAATAAACAGAAATATATATATTTTAATTTAGAGCCAGCATTTTAAAAAATATTAATTTTTAAAAAAATTAAAAATATTTAACGAAAAAATTACGAAATAACGATAATTTAACGAAAAAGTGGTGCAACTTTAACCCTAGAACTACCGGAAATTTTACTCAAGTTTTATAAAAACATTCTACACCAGAATTTTTACTTAAAACTATTTAATTTGTTTATTTAACTTATTATTGTCTGATTTATACATTTAGTTTGTTTTGAAGAAATTTCTGGTTTGAATAAATATTTTGAATGTACATGTCGGGTCCATTGGACCCTTCTGGTAGACAGAGGGTTAAAAAAAAAATCATATTTTCAAAAGTAAATATTTTTTTCAAATATGCAGGCTCAAAAGTAAAGTAAAATAATTGAAAATGATATGTTCCGAGTTTCAACCCTGTATCTTTAACGGTTCTCGAGTTATAAGAATTTAAATATGAGAAATGGTGAAAAAACCTATCGTGAAGAAAAACGCTATTTCACCAGAACTCGTTTCCTTGACAACCATAGCTTGAAAGGCAGATTTTGAAAACAAACCAAAACGAAAAAATTAATATTTCATGTTCTAATTAAGATAGAAACATGATTTAAACATCATTTTAAGCAGAAAACGTCAGAGAAATTTTTAATCCAATACAAAAAAAAAAAAAAAAAATGAAAATTTGAAGATTTTTGTGTCCCGGACCCCCTTAATAAAAAGAAAATTCAATCTTCAGATATAGCGACCAGCACTTCACGAAATTTCGGGTACTAAAGCACCAAAAATTCCCTGAATTCCTTCATGCGTACGAACCCTGAAATAAGGCGGAGAAAAGTTTTAGAAATTATTTGTATTCAAAGGGGGCGGTGGGTGTCTACTAAATTTGCAAGCAAAATCTAAAAAGAAGATTTTCTTAGAAAAAAGTTATATTAAAAAATGTACAGAGTAGGGGACCTTAAAAATCTACACCTGTGATAATTTTATTTATGTACTACTACCTAAAGTACCCCGCGTTTCCCGGAATTGTAAGAATGTTTGTTTTATTACGTAATGTTCACTCTTTTTTTTTTCACACGGGGAAGGGGAGGGCTGCCTCTGAACATGCACTACGGCGCTACGTGCTATAAGTTATGAAGTCCAGGCAATAGGGGATTTTACCAGGAAAAATTAACTAGTTCTGGATACTAGTTCTGGATTTCGACTCACTTTATATTTTTTGTTTCCCTGAATCCGAATTTGTATCTTCCCGCCAAAATTTCACCCGGCAGCTCCCCCAAAAATTTGGTTTTTGAGAAAAGCGCGCGGGGAATGTTCCGAGGCAGCCCCCTCTCTCCCCGTTTATCCTGTGTCATAATGTCATCTATCCTATTTGTTGCAAATTTTGTCTAGTTTCTGAATTTCGCAATGCTTTTCCCCTAAAACAATAAGAAATTTAAGTTAATAACAACTATTTGGGGGGGTTTTCGGGAGGAAAATTTTGGGGTAAGTTAAAAATTCGGATTCAGCGACCCAAAAAACTTAAAGTAAACTTTATAAGGAAAGTTCGGAGGGGAGATGGGAGGGCGAATGTAAACGTGTGAGTGGTTAAGTGGAATTGCGCAACTTAGTCCACGCAGCACCGCGCGTATGTTCCGAGGCAGATCCCCCCCCCCTACCCCTTCATCCTAAGTCTTAATGCCATATACTTAATTTGTGGCAAATTTTGTCTACTTTCTGAATTTATAGATACTTTTCCCCTAAAACAATAAAAAAATTGTTTTTTTTTTTTTAATAAAAACCTTTTTTGGAGGGCTTTTTACCAAAATTTGTGGGAGTTGCCGGGGAGATTTTGGTGGGAAATTACAAATTCGGATTCAGCGACCCAAAAAACATAAAGTAAGCCGATTTCCAGAACTACCATTAATTTTGCTAGGTAAAATTCCCTATTGCCTGGTCTATAAGTCTCCTGCTTTTTAGATACCTGTATTTTAGTGCAGAAAATGTTGTTTTATTTAATTGGAACATTCGGGAGATCTAAAAGAACAAGATTTTCTCTAAGATAATAGTGATGTGCAAAACGCCGAAGACTTGGCAACCCTGTTTAAAGTGACCTTGTTTGCATGATGGTCCCAGTGTTGCCAGACTCGAGACTTTTTTAATTCAGATTATTTGACTGTCACCACTTTTTAAAAATAGTATTATAATTCGCTTATTTTTCAGAATTTTTAATCTA
This sequence comes from Maratus speciosus, assembly GCA_963932465.1. Classification (NCBI taxonomy): domain Eukaryota; kingdom Metazoa; phylum Arthropoda; class Arachnida; order Araneae; family Salticidae; genus Maratus; species Maratus speciosus. Next base: position 288,773,508 of record OZ010794.1, read on the forward strand.
TTTTTAAATAAGTCGAATATTTTTATTTAAAAAAAAAGCGGTGACAATCAACAATCTGGGGACAAAAAAGTCCCCAATCTGGCAACACTGGATGGTCCATCATAAAAAGGTACATAGTTTTCACTAGCATCTTTTTGTGCTATAAGTATTTTCTTCGTATAGTGAAAAAAAATGTTCTTTAAAATACAATTTGTTTGAAAACTAAATCTCAATTTATTATTTTTTATCTTTTTAAACAAGTTTCAAACATGATGTTATAAAAAATATATCTCTATCGCAGGCATCCTGATTGCGAAAATTTTACCCTTTTGCACATACAACAATATAAATAGTTCAGAATTTGTTTACGGCTTACATTGCATAACGAAATTAAAACTTCGTGTAATCGAACTACCCGCTTAAACCACTGAATATTCAGAATAAAAAAGGCTGCGGTACGTAGCGATCTTTAGTAATTATTTCTGCTGTTAAATAACTCTCGGTGTGCAGCTATGCGGCTTATACAGAAGAACCCCTTTTAATAAATCTCAAAATTTTAATTGAATGCATTATTGGGAATTTTCATATAAAAATGCTTTTTGATATTAGTAGTGGGCAACCAAACAACATATATTAAATGCAAAAAATCTACTGGAATTTTCAAAAAAGAAGAGGTCTTCAAGTATTTTCTGTAACCCAGGATGGATGACCCGCCCGGTATGAAATAAAAATATTTCAGGATATACACTATGACGCAAAAGTTTAGACAATGAAGAAATTCTTACATACTTTGAAAAATATTTATTCAATTTTCAAATCACTGCTTGAAATTAATGTGCTGTACATATAAACAATATTTATAACAAAGAAAAGTGGAATTGTGCATATTGCAATAAATTAAATGGTAACAAAAATAAACTGCTGTCTCAAAAGTTTAGACACAAATTAAATAAAATCGAAATAAACAATTTTTAAAACCTGGTTGCGCATCCATGCTTATGTATTACGTCATATACACGAGATTGCATGGAAGAAACTAAATCTTGCATAGTTTGTGGATCGATATCGTACCATGCATTCTCAATAGATGTCTTAAGTTCCTTTTCAGAAGAGTATTGTCTAGCGTTGCTATAAACTTTGCGACACATGATGCTCCAAAGGTTTTCTATAGGGTTAAGATCTGGGCTACATGCTGGCCAGTCGAGAACTCTTATATTATGGGAATTAAACCAAGATTTTGAATGTTTTGCAGTGTGAATTGAAGCATTGTCTTGCTGAAATTCCCACTGAGGACCCCCTAGAAGCTCAGCAAATGGCAGTAGGTTTTCTTCTAATGTCTGTGTATAATGCTGTGAAGTTTGACGACCACTGGTGAAGGTCAGAGATACTTGTCCATTATAGCAAAAGGCTGCCCAAACCATCACCGAGCCCCCTCCTTGTCTGCGACTAAAAAAACGTCGAGGTTCCTTCCGCAAGTCATGCCAATACGATAAACAACCATCTGGACCATCCAGATTCCACTTTTTTTCATCGCTAAATATGACTGACTGCTATTTCTCTCCATATGACATATGCTTTCGAGCCCACATAAGTCTTTGTAACTTATGATATGGTTTCAGAGCTGGTTTCTTCTGCATTTTGCTATAAACGATTGTTCCTTTTTCCAAAATTCGTCTACGAATCGTATCATTTGATACAGAGAGTCCCGATGAGCTTTGAACTCCACGTACGCTCATTTGTTGAGTACTCGCTAGTCTTTGTATCAGGCGATCCTCTCGTACATTTGACACACGTGGCCTCCCAGACCGACATTTTGCTTTATATTCGGAACCACTCGATAAAACTCGATAAATAGATTTTTTTGACCTATTAATAATAGCAGAAATTTCAGAAACGCTCTTCCCTTCACCTTTCAACTGCCAAATCCTTGAAACCTCATTCACTTGAATTTCTTTAGCTCTCGGCATGTCGACTATGAAGCGCAATCGTTTGCAGAACTTAAGTACTCCAAATTTGTGACATCATCGATTCTAAATTTGCATATGCCAGCGAATATTCAAAGAAATTTAGAATAGTGTCTAAACTTCTGCGACAAGCACATTTGAATTTTTATGAAAAAAATTAGTATTATAGCAAATAAAACGACTGTCTTTTGTACATAGCATTTTAAATCAGTTTTTGAATATATTTACAGGTTTTTGTAATTCTGACGTCATAATTCTACATTTTAAAGCTGAATGACGTCATTGTCTAAACTTTTGCGTCATAGTGTATATGTCGATATCGCTCTTTCAGTGGAAAACAATTTAAATTAATTTAGTAACAAACACGGGCAAAGCCAATAGTTAAAATTAAAACTATTTCATGCTTAGACGGGTCTAATCATCGCCCCCTAAATACTAGGCCTAAGTGCTGACACAAAAATGGCGGCTGCCGAAGAATGATTTTTTTTAAACGTATGTACGGTCCATTAAATTTTGACACCAGTATTATATAAAAGATTTCTTTGACTTCTTCAATCTCAGAAAAATAAAGAAGCAAAAACTTAAAAAAAAATATTGGTACGAATATTTAAGGGACCGTACACATTGTGAAAAAAATCCGCCTTCGGCCACCGCCATTTTTGTGTTAGCGCTCAGGCGTAGTATTCAGGGGCGGTGGCCTAATTTTGGATTTAGTCACAAACCTCACACCTTAGCGTCTTAGTTTCTGTTAAACTGCATACGTTTGCATCAAGATGACTTCTGCTTATATTTTTCATGCTGCTTTTATATGCAGCATGTTGCTTGAACTGAAACATGTAAATTTAAGGATCACTCTAAGTACATTCACATAATAAACTTATTTATATTAGGTAGCTTTCTTTACAAAAAAGCTACCTATTGCAGCCGTTCGGAGGAAAGCGATTTCAAAAAATTTTGGTATATTTTCATCGATCATGGCCCCCAGACCCCGAAACCACCCTCCGTTCAAAATTGATATATATATATATATATATATATATATCACCTATGTCACACTGTAACTCCCGTAATTATGAACCGATTTCGATGTAATTCAGTGTGTACATAGTACATACCAATGTCTCGACCGAGTTCGTTGGCCAGCTTCATCTGCCGTTTTGTTTCAAAATGGCGGCCATTTAAAATTTAAAAAAAAATTTAAAACTTGAAATGTGGTACCAAAAAATTAAAAATGGAAAAATATTTTTTTCTTATGTATTTGACCTTTATACAAAGATTTCGGAGCACTTTTTGTTTCGTCTATATCTTAAAAAATGGCTGAGTTATAGCATTTTGAATTTCTAGCGTGGCTGACATTTTGAAACGTCCTGAAATTTGTCACGCGATAAAAGGCGTATTTATGAACCGATTTGGATGTAATTCGGTGTGTACATAGTACATACCAATCTCTCGACCGAGTTCGTTGGCCAACTTCATCCGCCATTTTGTTTCAAAATGGCGGCCATTTAAAATTTTTAAAAAAATTTAAAATTTGAAATGTGGTACCAAAAAATTGAAAATAGAAAAATATTTTTTTCTTATGTATTTGACCTTTATACAAAGATTTCGGAGCAGTTTTTGTTTCGTCTATATCTTAAAAAATGGCTGAGTTATAGCATTTTGAATTTCTAGCGTGGCTGACATTTTGAAACGTCCTGAATTTTGTCGCGCGATAAAAGGCGTATTTATGAACCGATTTGGATGTAACTTCGTTTATACATAGTACATACCAATGTCTCGACCGGGTTCGTTGGCCAGCTTCACCCGCCATCTTGTTTAAAAATGGCGGCCATTTAAATTTTTAAGAAAAATTTAAATTTGAAATGTGGTACCAAAAATTGAAAATTGAAAAAATATTTTCTTATGTGTTTGACCTTGATAAAAAGATTCGGGAGCAGTTTTTGTTTCGTCTATATCTTAAGAAATGGCTGAGTTATAGCATTTTGAATTTCTAGCGTGGCTGACATTTTGAAACGTCCTGATTTTTCTCACGTAATAACAGGCGTATTTATGAACCGACTTGGACGTACCTTGGTGTGTACATAGTACGTACAAATATCTCGACCGAGTTCGTTGGCCAGCTTCATCCGCCATCTTGTTTCAAAATGGCGGCCATTTAAAAAAATTAAAAAATAAAAAAATTTAAATGAGATACCAAAAAATTGGAAAATGAAAAAGATTTTTTCTGTATGTGTTTGACCTTAATATAAAGATTCCGGAATAGTTTTTCTTTCGTCTATATCTAAAAAAAAATGGCTGAGTAATAGCATTTTGAATTTCTCTTGTGGCTGACATTTTAAAACGACCTGATTTTTGTCACGCGATAACAGGCGTATTTATGAACCTATTTGGATGTAACTTGGTCTGTACATAGTACATACCAATGTCTCGACCGAGTTCGTTGGCCAGCTTCATTCGCCATCTTGTTTCAAAAGGGTTGCCATTTAAAAAAAATTAAATTTAAAATTCAAAATGAGGTATTAAAAAATTGGAAAATGAAAAAGATTTTTTTTATGTGTTTGGCCTTGATACAAAGATTCCGGAGCAGTTTTTGTTTCTGAAAATTTGTTCTTTTGTTGATATCTTAAAAAATGGTTGATTTATAGCACTTTGAATTTCTAGCATGGCTAACATTTTGAAACGATCTTGTATTTGTCACGCGATAACACACGTATTCGCCTATTTCGATGTAAGAAGGCATGTGGATAGTATACATCAACACCTCGACCAAGTTCGCTGGCCAGATTCATCAGCCATCTTGTTTCAAAATGGCGGCCATTAAATTAAAAAATATATATATATTTAAAGTGAGGTGCAAAAAAATTAGAAATTGAAAAAGGTTTCTTTCTTAAGTATTTGATCTTGATATAAGGATTCAGGAGCATTTTTTGTTTGTCTTTACCTTAAAAAAATGGCTCAGATATAGCAGTTTCAATTTCTATTGTGGGTGATATTTTGAAAAATCTGATTTTTTGCATGCGACAGCACTCCTATATATTAACCGATTCCGATGTGAGTGAGCATGTGCACAGCAATTACTAAGGTCTCGACCAAGTTCACTGCTTAGCCTCATCCACCATGTTGACTTAAAATGACAGGCACTTTAAGAAATTGCCGAATTTGGCAGCCAAATATAAGTTACCTTAAAGAAAAGCAGCTTGGATAAAGCTGACTAATTTCGCGAAATTCTCATTCATTATATTGATAAAAATTAGTATTGAATCTCCTATATTCGGTTTCCACTAAATTGAGCTTCGTGTGTTTGCATGATATAAGTTGGCTTTTTTAAAATAAGGATTATGAAAGCTACCTCTTCCTCCCGGCACTGGCCGGAAGGACTTTTAATTTTATGATCTTTCTGGTGTCAATAAATATCATTTCGTAAAAGTATATTTTACACGTTCATCATCACACAAATTGTAAATTAAAGTATAAATAGTGGACAACTTTTAACTAAAATAATGAAAAACTTTTACGCAACATTTATACACTAATAATGAAAAACTTAAGGAAAATCTGTAACATTTATTAGTAATTTTTTTGAATAAAAAAAAAATTAAATTAAAAAAGGAGTATTTTATAACAAAACTATAAGTGCTTATTAACACTAATAGGTAATGTAAAAAAATTATTACGCAATGCGGTGTGTGTATATTTTAAGTATCGGTACAATTTGTAGTGTTTCAAAACATAATTTTAGTTTGTAATGTACAAACGACTTCCACATTCCTTTCTTGTGCCAGAAAATTATAACAATACTTACAAAAAAAACTTTTTTTATGTTATGTTTTAATATGAAAATTTAATTCGATGCGGTATCTCATGAATGTTTCTTGACAAAGAAGAGAGTGCGCGTAATATGGCGATGTACAGTCGTGATAAAAAAGGTAAACACCACCCCTTTAACTCTGCAACTAATTATAATATAAGAAAGTTACTGGTACCAAACGATGGGAAGTAAAGTCTACTTGTAAATGGTGTATATAAAATTTGCTTAGGGAGCCATCTACAAATCAAAACCAGACCAAACTTTGTTTTTTCTCAAGGGCAACAACCACCTTTGACAATATATTTTAAATCTTCGGTTCAAACTATGCATTGAAACGAAATTTCAATTAATTTGGATGATAAATTTTTAAATTATAAACATTCCAAATTTAGAGCTTCTAATGTTAAATTACATTTTCATATTTTTATTAATATCTCCTGAAATTATCACCCTAACGTGCTAATTTTTTTTGTAGTTATAATACTAAAAAACCCAAATGTAAATACATTGAATTTGTAATTAAAAAAATTGTAATTGTAATTGTAATTTGAATTATGAATTATAAAATTAATATTCGAAAAAAATATGAATTGCAACCTACAATTTTTTTGATAGATTTACATTTATTATGTGTTGCTTTATGCGAATTCTCAATTTCAAATTTTTCTTCCAAGTACTTTCCGAATTATGATTAAATACCGTGAAAATGATGGTTTAAGGGTCTATGATGTGCAGAAAAGCGTAATTTAAAAAAAAAATATATTTTTTACTCATTTTATCGGAACATTTGAGTTTGCAAATGCTTCGAACAGATTAATCGAGTGAAATGGTCATATTGACACGAAAAAATGCATTAATAGAAGTGACATAGTCATCCTGTAGCATTTCAACAATCTAGTACAGAACTTCAATTTGGAGATAGCCCTAAAATGGGCTCATTTTCAAATAATTAATTTCACACAAACTAATAGTACGAATTTCATGAAAATTTGATTTTGGGCTAAATGAAGGGTGTAGAATTTATTTATGGTGTTAAACTTGGGTACTGCTATTGAAAACAAAAACAAACACGAAGTTTGGTTCGTTTTTATATGTAGATGATCCCCTAAGCAAATTTTATATACATCATTTTAAAAATTTTATTTCTAATTGATCGGTACCAGTAATTTTCTTCTATAATAATTTATTGCGGTGTTAGTACGGGGTGTTTCCTTTTTTTCACACTTCTGTATCTAAGATTTTAGGTGCGCGTAATACACAGAAATACACTGGCCTCCAAAAGTTAAGGTACACGGACTAAATGCGTTCGATTGCACACGTTTTGTCGAATACCTACAACACTTATTGGCGAATTGTTCTTGAACTTCTGGGATGAAAAGAACATGTTTCATTTCATATTTCTCGGTGAAGATTTAGTCGAGGGTACAATTAGAGGGCTAATAATAAATTTAATAATAAAATAATATTCGCGATCACCTATGTAACAGGAAAGGCTGGAAATGGTTTTTCACTGTGGTAAATGGCTATTTGGGTCCTGTTCAACGTTTGTATGCATTTGTGTAAACATAGCACTCATATTCGTGAAGATGTTAACGTTTTTGTGAAAAACTCAAACTTTTTTTTATAGCATACAGAGTTTTCAACCAAATTTAACACAACTTTCCAAAAACCTGACAAAGAACAGTAGAAACAGTATACTGCAATTAAAACATGAATATATTGAATATTTGACAAGATATGGGCATTTTTATGAGATAATATTTAACTGCACATGCGCGGAATATTTCAAAATTTTTATTTCAGAATTTGGTAGTCAGCTATTTAGGGCAACTTATATAAAAAGTCTAGTCAAATATCGCGAAAATTCACAAAGATGGGGTCGATATAGTGAGTTGCTTCCTAAAAATACCTTTATTATAAAGGATTTTACACAACTTTTCAATCAGCTCACTACATCTTCCTAAGTTTTCACAACATTTGACTGGACTTTTTATAGAAGTTGCCCCAAAATACTGAGTACCAAATTATGAAATAAAAATTTTGAAATCTTCCGCGCATGCGCAGTTAAAAATTATCTCATAAGAATGCCCATATCTTATCAAATATTCAATATATTCATGTTTTAATTGCAGTATACTGTTTCTACTGTTCTTTTCAGGTTTTTGGAGAGTTGTGTTAAATTTGGTTGAAAACTCTGTATGCTATAAAAAAAAGTTTGAGTTTTTTCACAAAAACGTTAACATCTTCACGAATATGCGTGCTATGCTTACACAAATGCATACAAACGTTGAACAGGACCCAAATAGTCATTTACCACAGTGACAAACCATTTTCAGCCTTTCCTGTTACATAGGTGATTGCAAATATTATTTTATTATTAAATTTATTATTAGCCCCCTAATGGTACCCCCAACTAAATCTTCACCGAGAAATATGAAATGAAACATGTTCTTTCCATCCCAGAAGTTCAAGAACAATTCGCCAATAAGTTTTGTAGATATTCGACAAAACGTGTGCAATCGAACGCATTTAGTCCGTGTACCTTAACTTTTGGAGGCCAGTGTACACTGGCCTCCAAATTTAAGGAACTGGGACTGGATGCTTTCGATTGTACACGATTTGTCGAATATCTACCAAAATTATTGGCGAATTGTTCTTGAACTTCTGGGATGTAAAGAGCATGTTTGATTTCATATTTCTCGGTGAAGATTAGTCGGGAGGACAATTAGGCAGCTAATAAGAAATTTAATAATAAAATGATATTTACGATCACCTATGTAACAGAAAATGCAGAAAATGGTTTATCACCGTGTTAAATGACTATTTGGGTCCTGTTCAACGTTTGTGTGCGCATAGCACTCATATTCGTGAAGATGTTATTGTGTGTGGGAAAAATTCAAAAGTTTTTTGTTTATACCATACACAATTTTCAACCAAATTTAACGCAGGACAAAGAACAGTAGCAACAGTATACTGCAATTAAAATATGAATATATTGAATATTTAATAAAATTAAGTTGCCCATAATAGCTGACTACCAAATTATGAAATAAAATTTTTGAAATGGTCCGCGCGTGCGCAGTTAAAAATTATTTCATACAAATGCCCATATCTCATCAAATATTCAATATATTCATGTTTTAATTGCAGTATATTGTTGCTACAGTTCTTTGTCAAGTTTTCGGAAAGTTGTGTTAAATTTCGTTCAAAACTCTGTATGCTATAAAGAAAAAAACTTTGAATTTTTCACAGTGACACAATGACATCTTCACGAATATGAGTGCTATACCTATACAAATAGACACAAACGTTGAACAAGACCCAAATAGTCATTTAACACAGTGACAAACCATTGTAAAACAAAATGCACGAAATGTTCTATCGATATAGATTATGAACATGTGGATATTGTACAATACATGTATTCATTTGTGGAAGAATAGCACGCATATTCATGGAGATATATCAATTTTTTTTTTTTAAGTTCAAAAATTCTGGCATATTTTTTACTTATATCATGCAAGGTTTTCTACCAAAGTTTTCTGAAAATTTGACAGACTGCAGTAGAAATAACATAGTGCAATTGGAATGTAAATATATAAAATATTTGATGAAATATGAGCAGCTGTATAAATTATTTTTTATCTGCGCATGCGCGTACGATAGAAAATTTTTTTTTCATGATTTAATAGTCAATTATATGGAACAACTCATAAAAAATCCAGTCAAATATCGTGAAAATTAAGAAAGATATCGGCAATAGAGAGCCAGTTTTTTAGTTGCTTTCTAAAAGCTGCTGAATGATTAGGGATTTTCCACAAATTGTCATTTTTTATTAACTGTCTACCAGCAAAAGTTATTACACAGGCTTAAAGCAAATTTAATGAATGCCAACGAGTTGATTTATAAAAAAAATAAGCATATTTTGATACTTCTTTTTGGATTGCATGCATCCCATGTGCCCAACATATGAAAATATCATCTACGTATATTATCCAAAAGTGAGGTTTAGGTCAGTCGAATTTAAAAATACCATCTTCTAAAGGCCTTAAAATAAACTCTGCCCGGAATCCAGATATTAGAGAGCCCATAGCTGCCCGCCTTGTCTGCTTATAAAACACATTGTTAAAGGCAAAAACATTATTATTCACTAAGAGGCTAAGTCCTGATTTTAGTGAAATATTAATATGATCATTATAATCCTCAATTTCATTAATTATCTTAAAAATTCTACTTAAAACAATCTCATTATTGACGAATGGAAAGAGGGATACCACGTCTAGACTAGCAATAATTGTGCCTGGTTTTAACTGAAAATCTTTAATTTTATTGATAAATTCCTCTGTAGAGCGACTTACTATTGGATGCAGGAAGTATGGATTTCAGAAATGGAACATAAGATCTTTCAGTGAAATATAGAGGGGCGACACACCCTGGAACAATGGGTCTAAGGGGGATATTATCTTTATGGTCTTTAACTCTCCCTATGAGACCTGGAGTAATACCTGTACCATTAATCTTGATATTTGTTTCCATAAAAACTGGCCAAGTAGACACCTTTATCAATTCCTGTGCTTTATTAACAATACTTGAATTGGGATCTTTCTTAAGAACACGACAACCCCTCTTTTGGATCTCTTTTTTGCTCTGATTTTACACAACGAAATACTTGTTTACTTTTCATCTTGATATGTATCTGTATGGTGTCACATGGTATCAGGCCCTTCATTTCATGTTTTTAAACGATCATTTATGGCAGAGTTAATATGGGCTGTTCTTTCTCTATCTTTTTATTATTTTGCAGATTTTACATTACGAAATATTAATTTTCTTTTCATATTGTTATGTTTCATATTGTATTGTTATTGGTATGGTGTCACATAGTCTAAGTATCTTAATTTAATGTTTTTATACGATGATTTTCTGCAGAGTTAATATGGAGTGTTCTCTCCCTCTATTTCTCTCTTTATTATTTTTGCCGATTTTACATTACGAAATATTTATTTCCTTTCATATTGTTATGTATATGTATGGTGTCACATAGTATGAAGCCCTTCATTTCATACTTTTAAACGATAATTTACGGTAGAATTAATATGGGCAGTTTTCTCTCTCTCTCTCCTTATTATTTTGTGGTCGATTTTACAGTACGAAATACTTATTTTCTTTTCATCTTGATATGTATATGTACGTTGTGACATAGTATAGGGTTCTTATGTTTTTATATTAACCCTTTTGCGACCGCTTGTTTTGTCCCTTTAACAGTATACGTCTCCTCTGTGGGCATTAATCTTTTAAAATGCTACAAAAAGATTTTGTCTAGTCGTGTTTTTATTATAAAATGCATATATATAATAATAAAACAGTTTCTAATCGATATATTTATATGAATTCATTCATTGCATAATCATGAATATGGTTTATGCCTTTGAAAAATAATTTAACACATAAAATCTAATAGAATTTTCCATAGGCGGAGTCACAGATATACGATTGACGTGAATTGCCGTAATCGGTCGCGATTGCACCGGCCCCAGAATACTAAGCATACCTAATAGCAAAAAAAAAAAAAAAAAATGGCGGCAGGTGTAGGTGGATTTCGTTTTCAGCGTTTGTACCGTCCCTTGAAATTTACTACTAGTATTTTTTGTAAAGTGTTCTTTGACTTTTTTAATCTGAGAAAATAAAAGAAAAGGATAATTTTAGAAAATATTAGTATTTAAATTTAATGGAAGTATAATCGCTGAAAAAAATCCCCATACTACAGCCGCCATTTTTGTGTCAGCACGTAGGAATAGTATTCAGGAGGCGTTGTCGAATATGTTAATCGGTTTTTTAGTTAGACAACAAAGAAAAGGAAACACTGTTTTTATCTTAGGAGGGTAGTGCTAAAGGAAAGACGTGTTATTAAAATAGTGACAGTATTGTTTTAATCAAAAAATCTTTTCAGTGTTATTTATGCTCCACTAATTATTTTTTAAATAATATTGAAGTAAAAATAAAATTCATAGAGTAAGGGAAATAATTACTTTATCTGACTTAAGATTTTAGTCAAATACTAACAAGGTACTGATTAAAACATTTCTTTGAAATATTTAAATGAGTGAAAAAGAGATGCTGGATATAAATTAAAGTTTCCTTGGGAAACATCTAATTAGTGAAACTCTGCATTTTTACTGTTTTATGTGTTGAGATTCTGATGTCACGAAAAACAATGAATTATTTATTAATTAATTATTAATATGATAACTTAATTATATATATATATATATATATAATAAAGATATAATCACAAATATATGAACTAATGGTAAAATTTTAATAGACGAACAAATAATGAACATAGGAAACCAGTATGTAAAATAAAAAACTATGAATAACCCACAGAATCATCAGTGGTGCTTGTTGGTTAATTCATAGTGAAGATGCGTTATTTCGTCCAATTTTGTCGGCATTAAGCCTAAAAGGAAAAAATTTAGCACCTAATAGCGCATCAAAAAAGAAAAGAAAAATAAAATACCAAGAGATCTAAAGAAAGATACACCTCACACAGGATATTAAAAATTATAAGAGCACAATATCTAAATTACATAAAAGGATCCAAAACATTATAAAGTTGACTCACAATGTTAAAGCATATAAGATGGAAACAGATTACGTTAGGACTATGAGAACATGTGGTCATAAGTTGCTGAGATCAGAACATTACTACCATCGTGCCATCTGGTGTGAAAAAGGAAAACTATATTGTAATTAGGTTTATTAAAAATAAATGTTTAATGCTGCCATCTATTCTCATAGCAATGAAATTAATTTAAGAAATTAAGAAATGAATAAGATTAACATTTATTTAAAGTAGAATGAAAAAATAGGAATAAACTTAATAAGTGTCGAACACTGATAAAGCAATGGACAGTGGTTAAATTTACATAGGTTTTTATTTAATTTTGTCAAGGGGCAAACGTTGAAATGAGCTTCTTATTTGAGAGCGAGGGCGCTCGTTACAGACGTGTTGTTCGGGAGACAACGAAGCTCAACTGAAGGTTACATCATTTATCAGCTAGGTGGCGCTTATCACTTAATCAAACATCGGGCGCGCACATACCGGCCCCCATTGAAGTATTCTGATAGTTCAACGATACACAACCAGTAAATAAACAATAACAGACAAATGATATTACTAATTAATGGTTACACATAAAACACTAAATATGAATACAATAATAAGAAATAATAAATTCAATAGAAATGGGTTAAGCTTAATTGATATTTTCGTTATTTATCATAGGTAACACACAAATGTTGGAGATACTTCTTTTGTAAGTTCCGGATGGAGTCCGGACTATTACAACCCTAACATTGTCATCATTTCCCTTGATGATTTCTGAAATACGACATATTATCCATTTACAAATTGGTAGGTCTCCATCTTTTACCAGAACTATCATACCTGGTGCAACATTTTGCTTTTTAAAGAGCCATTTGGATCTCTGCTGCAAATGGCTTAAATAAGAATTGGTCCAATTTTTTCAAATTATTTGCACCATTTTCTGAGTTTTCTGCCATCTGTCGAGAAAGTTTTCTCTTTCATTAATCAAATTTTTCTCAGGAAGAGCATTGATTGGTCTACCAATCAGGAAATGCCCTGGGGTCAAAACTTTACAGTCTTCTAATTCAGTAGACAATGGGGAAAGAGGGCGCGAATTGAGAATACCTTCCATTTGCGTAGTAATAGTTAAAAATTCTTCAAGAGTTAATTTCATAACACCAATAGTTCTTTTTAAGTGGTATTTGAACTGTCCGACGCCTCTCTCCCAGAGTCCTCCAAAATTTGGGGAACGAGGGAGAAGAAATTTCCAGAGAACTTGCTCGGATGACAGAAAATTTGATAAATCATCATTTTTTTTTATTTATAGAATTTAATACTCTCTTTAGTTCCGCAGATGCTCCAACAAAGTTGGATGCATTGTCACAAGAGACTTTTGCCTCAGCGGGCAAAAAATCTTTTAAGGGTTGCAATTAATGCATTAGAAGTTAAGTCAGAAAGTAGTTCTAAATGCACTGCTTTAGTAACCATGCATATGAAAATGGCTTCATAAACTTTATTAAATATTACCTTTCTCTGGTTGCGATATTTAATAAAAAATGGACCGCATAGGTCAAGACCTGCATTGGAAAACGGTGGCCCTTGTATTACTCTTTCAGGGGGTAAATTACACATTATTTGACTTACAATTGTAGGTTTAATTTTGAAACATTGAACACACTCGTGTACAACTTGACGAGCAATGTTTCTTCCATTAACAGGCCAAAATATTTGTCTTACACTATTTAATAGCCCTTGAGGACCAACATGTAAGTCTCTTTTAAGACAGTAAAGAAAGATAATTTTAGTCAATTTACTACTTGGGGGTAAAATAATTTGGTGAGATCGGTTATAGCTTAAATTTGAGTTGGCCAAACGACCACCCACTCTTAATAGATCATCTTTATCTAAAAAGGGATCTAAAAATCTCAACTTACTTTTTAGACATGCTCCTTTTCAATGCCGAAATTTCTGATGAAAAATACTGACCTTGAGCACTCTTAATTAAGAAGTTTTTAGCAACCCTTAGTTCCTCTAAAGTTAAGGAACCTTTAAGTTTGACCGTATTTTTACAGTTGTGGACAAACCTGAAAATAAATGGTAACATTCTCATTAATTTAATATAACTATTTGAAATATTAAGAAAAAGTTCATGAAAGTCAGAAATTATAACTGAAGTGAGAACCGGAACTGGCTTTAGTTCCTTTAAAAATTGTTCGTCTTTCTTATAAGAGTCCTTTTGTGGACAAAAATTTACAATGTCTTGTTTCAGGAAAGTGGGTCCTTCCCACCAGAGTTTATTTGTAGCAAGCGATTTTGCATCCTGACCTCGGGATAACACATCCGCCGGATTCAGTTTTGACGGCCTATATCTCCACTCGTAGTTTTTGGTAAGTTCTTGAATCTTAGACACTCTGTTCGCAACAAAGGTTTTAAGAAAATGTGGCGATATGTCTATCCATGCTAGGGAAATTGTGGAGTCTGACCAAAGTACGACTTTGTCGATTTGAAGTTTCATAGCTATAATTACCTTTTGAGCAAGTTGGCACAACAATAGACAGGCTGAAAGTTCAAGCCTCGGAATGCTGACAGTTTTAATAGGGGCAACTTTACTTTTGCTGCAAATGAGGTGGCAAACAGGCGAATTTGAGTCAGAATTCGTTTGAAGATAAAGGGAAGCTCCGAAAGCTTTCTCACTCGCGTCAGCAAAACCATGTAAGATGATAGTTGATGCATCTTTAATAAGAAAACATCTTGGACTTTTGAGTGTTTCCATAAAAACTAGTGAACTGAGGAGCTTGTCCCACTCTTGAGCAACATGAAGTGGAATTTTATCATTCCAGTCGCACTTTAGCAACCATAGTTGTTGCATGAAGATTTTTGCACGGCAAATTACAGGACCGAGCAGACCAAGGGGGTCAAAGAGTCTTGCAATTTGACTTAGAATTTCGCGTTTTGTATAGTCAGAACTTCTGTTGACAATAACTTTAAAGTTAAATGTATAACTAGTGAAGTCCCACAGTATTCTGAGAGTTTTTGTTGAAACCTCTTCGGCATTTTGATTAAAGGGAAAAATATGAGAATCAGGATTTATTTCTTCAACAACATTAGAACGCCATTTATGCAAGGCCATCTGACCTCTTTTGAAAATATCTGTTAGTTGTTTTTTAATTTCAAAAAATTCGGAAATGTCTGATGCACCTGACAGGCAATCGTCCATATACATATCGTTCTTTACAACTTCGGCAGCTAATTGGAAATTGTTTGCTTCATCTACCGCTAACTGCTGGAGCACTCTAGTGGCAAGGTATGGACTACTTGCACAACCGTAGGTGGCCGTTTTCAGAGTGTATATTTTGTCGGGTTCCTCCCTCCCTTCTCTCCGCAATATTTTTTGGTATCTAGTATGCGACGGATTTACTTCTATTTGTCGAAACATTTTATTTACATCAACTGTAAATGCGAAAATATGTTTTCTAAAACGAATCATAATCGAAAAAAGATCATCTTGTATTATCCCTCCTTTAAACAATATGTCGTTTAAAGACTTTCCATTAGTAGTTTTACAACTCCCATCAAAAACGACCCTCAGTTTAGTTGTAGTACTCGACGGTCGCAAAACACCGTGATGAGGGAAAAAATATCCTTTATCAGGATTTATGTCATCGGAGTTTTCTTCTAAAAGTAGCGTATTCCTTTAGAAATTCTGAGTATAATTCCTTTAATTTGGGATTCCGCTCTAAACGGTTCCATAACTGATTTAATCTTTTAGCGGCAATTTGTTTTGAATCTCCAAGAGAATTGTCTAACATTTGAATCTTAAAGGGTAATTCAACAACGTATCTGCCGTCCGGTTTTCGATAGTAAGTCTTTAAAAAATGTTCATTACAGTAATTTAACTCCTCACTCACTAAGGGTTTTAATTCACTTACTTGCTCCAATTCTCAAAAAAGAACTTATTTCTTTTTCCAAATTTGTATAATCTGTTACAAATAAACAAGAATCAGAAGATTCCCTTAAATTCGAGATAGAATTGCATACAGTGTCTGATATAACATGCCCGAAAAATGTTTTTACTAACATTAATTGAGAATCATCAATTTTAATCTTATTCGATCCTATAATTCATAGAATAACTGCGCTCCAATCAGTACATGTACGCGTTTGTGTTTATTCTATTTATTATCCGCTAATTCTATATTCGACGGCAATTTAAATTTTGACGTATTTATGTATTTCGGTGGCAGATCCGCAATTTTAGGAACTACTAACATATCTAATTGATAAGATTTAGTTTTGTTTGCATTCGTTAGTTCTGTACTAACAAAAGATTTAGCTTTTAAACATAAATCATTAAGTCCGGAAATGGGAATGTAAGTTTTTTGTTTACGGAACCCCAACAAATTTGCCGCTTGAGAACTCAATAAATGCGAGCTCGAACAACTGTCTAATGCAGCAATTAAAGGCTGAAATTCCCCAGATTCGTTCTTCAAATATATCACAGCTGTGTTTAAAATTACACAAGATTTATTTATTTCATTTTCCTTCGCGAAAAATGTTTGATTATCAGGAGAGGGGGAGGGGGAAGAATCCATTTGGCAACTATCTGTCTGGTTTTCATCTCTGAATTGCATACTGATATTATTATTTCCATTTAATGGATGGAGTAAGCTATTATGTTCTCTGCTGTCACAAGACAGCCGCTTATTTTTTGATAAACAAGGATTAGGTAAATGATTATTTAGACAAGACTGGCATAAATTGTTAATTTTAACAAGTTCTGATCTTTTTATCACATTCATTTGTTTAAATTTCTCACATCTATATAAAGAGTGTGAATCGGTACATCCTAAAATACATCCTTTTTTCTGTTTTGATTTTGTTAAAAGGGATTTTTCATTGTTTGGCTTAGTGCCAGATTTCCAATTATTATAAGAAAACTTTTTTTGTTCTTTTGATATAACGGTATTTTGAAGAATGCGACTTCGTTCTTCCAAAAAGATTAAAAGGTTAGCTAATTTAGGAATTTCGTTTTTAATTAATTTCATTTCGAAAGACATTTTTATTTCAGGGCCCAATTTTTGAAACAAGATGTGCATTATTAAAGCATCTGAGAGTTCGTTAGATTCAAACCCAAGTAAATTTAATGCATGCAAATTACATTTTGTATTATCAATTAATTGCATTAAATGGTTGGGAGAATCCGGTACCTTTAAAAAATTAAGTAATTTGATAATATGACAATCAATGACAGCTCTTTTGTTTTCATATCTTTCTTCTAAAGACTGCGACAGAGATTCGTAGGTATCTTGGGCCGATTCAAGTCTTTTGGCTACACCTTTTAGACAACCTTTTAAGTAGCATAACTGCTGAGTTGAGTTTAGATTCTTATTATTTCCGATAATGGAGATAAATTGAGCTTTAAAAGTTTGAAATTCATCATATTTCCCATAGAAATTGGGCAGAGGTAAGTCTGGTATTTTACAGTTGTTAGTAACAGTAGGATTTTCTTTTTTAATATTAGCACATTCATATTTACAAAGAATAATATTAAGCTTTACCTCTGAATCTTTCAGTTCATCTTCTATCTCAGTTGCTATTTCCAAAGAGTCTGCTATGTCGACATCTTCCGGAAGAGTTGTATAGGATTCGATCAGGTTACGGAGTGACGTTTTAATTTCCATAATAGAAACTTTTTTGCCTTCTAAACGCAATCGTTCTTCTTGCGATTCTTTTAATTGGGTGCACTCATATTCGCTAATAAATTTCGTGATTTTGTTTAATTTGGTTTTCAGTACGCCGCGTTGGCGATTTAAAGTAGTTAAGGTAGTCATTTTTTTCATTATTTGCTGTGCTCCGGCTCGACGGACCATATGTCGAACACTGATAAAGCAATGGACTGTGGTTAAATTTCCATAGGTTTTTATTTAATTTTGTCAAGGGGCAAACGTTGAAATGAGCTTCTGATTTGAGAGCGAGGGCGCTCGTTACAGACGTGTTGTTCGGGAGACAACGAAGCTCAACTGAAGGTTACATCATTTATCAGCTAGGTGGCGCTGATCACTTAATCAAACTTCGGGAGCGCACAATAAGTAATGAATAAATATAAAATAAAATAAGTAAATTGAAGGGCATTGATTAATTTAACTAATTTAAAAACGAATATCTATCTATATTATAAAGGACAAACATATCTGTGCGTAACGCATACGTCATTTTGTGAATGGCAACACTTTGAATTTTGAAATAAGACTGGTTTTGCAATTTTCTCTACTGATAATTTTTAAACTTCTAAACATCGCACATTTTAAATTTTTACAGCGTTATATGTGGAAAAAAATGCTCTTTTAAATGCAATTTGTTTTAAAGCTGTATCTCAATTTATTTTTGAGATATTAATTTTTTTGTATTTTTTAATACCATTTTTCTAATCGTGGCAACAAAAATACCCCATTTCTATTGAAAGTAAACGGAAAATAGTCGAAAATAGGCAATAGGAGATACTGTATCGTTATGTTGGCATTTTCTCATAAAACCTGAAAAAAAAAGTTTAAATTAATATACGGGTTATGTCAAGAATATTGTCTGTTATTCCGTGATAATGACGACATATGCATACTTTTCTATAGACGACGTTTGCGTCTGGATTGTAAAAGTGCATTGCTTTAGCGGATGTAAAGGACGTCATACTATAAAAAAGCGTGTAATTTAATTCTTAAACCTAAATTATGTTTTGTAGAAGTGCGTCATTTTCACAGCCCAGATACTTTGAAATTCTTCACAGGTGAAAATTCTTCACTTTTGAAAATAATGCATTCGAAATCACACACCGATAAAACGCAATGTTTTACAAAATTTAGAGTGTCTTTATAAAAGAGAGGTGATATGCAAATAATAGCGATTTAAAATTATATTACAGAAATTGATGATTCTAGCCTGGATGGATTTGCTTCGCCGAGTTAGACAAGCAAACAAATAATTCGAGAGAATAATAAAATTTTAATGCTATTCTTTAGGACATTCTACTATAATTTTATCAAAATAACATAATTTGCTTAATTTAATTTTTCATAATTTTATATAATCTATATATTTAAAACACAAGTGTGTTTTTTAGTCATCTTCCCTGATCTTTCTCGCTGAACCAATTTTACTATTTTTTTTTTAAGTTGAAAGCTGTTCATTTATAGATGTGATCGCACTATCTGTTTTTTTTTTTTTAATATCCCCACTTTTATATTTTAATTTTAAAAGCATTTTATGAAATTTCTTCAAAATGGTGAAAATTAGATAGCTTTCATTATTGCAGGCAAAAGAGATATAATTAGGTATTTTTATCATTACTCATACCATTTTCTGATAAAAATTCAAAATTGTTGATAAAAATTGTTGTATAGGGTTTAGTGCCGCAAAATCCCATTAGGAGCATAATATTTTATTAGGGGCATAATAACGGAAAATGACTTACTGCTTTTTAAAGCACGCATTTTTCCTCATAAATTATCTATATTGTTTTTCCTTCTGCATGTGTACTGATACTAAGTTTCAGACACTAGGCAAAATGCTTATTTAAGTGAAAATGAAGTCATAGTTAAAAGAAAACGAGAGTTTTCTTAGATAAAACTAAACATTTTAACACAAATGCGTCTAAAAAACATAAATTACGGAAATTTTTACTCTTTAGAATTGAGATTAGAATCTCAAGTAAAGAGTGCGTCTGTTCACATAAATGATCTTGCTGACAATAGTGACTTCAAGTTTTGAGTTAAAATGATTTTAAAATAATCAAACAAAACACATTTTTTTTAAAATGATGAATATGGGTATGAGAAGTGCGTATGCAAATTTTGAGAGGGAGAAAATTGCTGTTTTTCATGCAGGAATACCAAGCATAAGAGCCTCAATTGATAACCACATCCTAATAATTGATGTTTATTATATTTTACTGATTATGTATCTGTATTATAAAGAACAAACGTAT
The DNA here is from genome assembly GCA_963932465.1 of Maratus speciosus. NCBI lineage: Eukaryota > Metazoa > Arthropoda > Arachnida > Araneae > Salticidae > Maratus > Maratus speciosus. The sequence continues at coordinate 288,793,826 of OZ010794.1, forward strand.
CTGTGTGTAACACTGACGTTATCTTGCGAATGGCAACACTTCACGAACAAAATTTGGTTTTGAATTTTTCGCTACTGCAATTTTTTAATCTTCTGACCATCGTACATTTTCAATTTTCGTCGCATAGGGGAAAAAAGTTACTTTAAAATGCAATTTGTTTAAAAACTGTATCTTAATTGACCGATGTATTATGGTTTCTAAAATAATTTTTAAGCATGATTTTTTTTAAAGTTTATCTGATCACGTGCCAGTTTCAAAACATAATAGTAATAAACATTTTGCACATAAAGCAGCAAACATTGTTCAGCATTTATTTCTGACTAATTTTGCATAACGAAATTAATACCTCCTTTATAAACAAATAAAAGAATAATATTAAAAAAACACCAATCTAACATATTTGTGAAAAACCAATTAACGAAATTAATGCTTCTTTTATAAACAAATAAAAGAATAATGTTGAAAAAACACAAATCTAACATATTTGTAATCGTAAAATTTAAATTTTTAGATCACCAAATAGGATTTTTTTTTTCAAATGGAATTCGTTTGCAAAGTTCATCTCAGTTTACTGATTGTCTATGGTTTTAAAAACAATTTTAAAGCATGAAATATTTTTTAACTTATCTACAGCACTTGGAGCTCGATTACGAAAGATTAATCCGTTTGCTCTAAAACAAATTAAAGAGTTCATAATTTTCTTACGGCTAATATCCATTAAAAAAAAAAAAAAAAAAAAAAAAAAAAAAAAAAAAAAAACTTCCTTATGAATAAATAGATAAAATAATATAAATAAAACACAAATTTAACAGACATGTAAGCTAAGAAATTATCAGAATATAAAAGGATAACGTAAGTAGCAAAAGCTTGGTCTCTTAGCATGCGGATAATAAGAAAATATCGCTTTTGATAAATTTCAAAAATTTATTTGATTGTATAATTCGTATTTTTCATTCATATGAATTTTTTTTCAAATGCAAGTGGGCAGTGTAAAAAATTTATTGCATATAAAAAAATTATTAGTTTTCAATTTAAAAAAATGTTTTCCCCTATATTTTGTAACCCGGGACGCCCGGGTACGATCACCTAGTCTATATTATAAAGGACAAACATATCTGTGCGTAACGCATACGTCATTTTGCGAATGGCAACACTTTGAAATTTGAAATAAAATTTTGGTTTTGCAATTTTCTCTACTGCAAATTTTTAAACTTCTAAACATCGCACATTTTAAATTTTTACACCGTCGTATAAGGAAAAAAATGCTCTTTTAAATGCAATTTGTTTGAAAACTGTACCTCAATCTATTTTTGAGATATTAATTTTTTTGTAGTTTTTAATACCATTTTTCTTATCGTGGCAACAAATGTACCTCATTTCATTGAAAGTCATTGAAAAGTAAACGGATGTTATTCTGTGATAGTGACGTCATATGCACACTTTTCTATAGACGAAGTTTAAAACTGGATTGTAAAAGTGGATTGCTTTAGCGGATGCAAATGACGTCATTTTATAAAAAAGCGTGTATTTTATTTCTTAAACCTGAATTATGTTTTGTAGAAGTGCGTCATTTTCACAATCCAGCTGCTTTGAAATTCTTCACAGGTGAAAATGCTTCACATTTAAAAATAATGTAATCGAAATCACACACTGATAAAACGCAATGTTTTACAAAAATTTAGAGTATCTTTATAAAGTATATTTTTCAATCTTCTGACCATCGTTACATTTCCAATTTTCGTCGCATAGAGAAAAAATTTACTTTCAAATGCAGTTTGTTTAAAAGCTTTATCTTAATTGACTGATGTATTATATTTTCTAAAATAATTTTTAAGCATGATTTTTTAAAAGTTTATCTTATCACGTGCCGGTTTCAGTACATAATAATAATAAACATTTTTCACATAAAGCAACAAACATTTTTCAGCATTTGTTTCTGACTATTTTTGCATAACGAAATTAATACTTCCTTTATAAACAAATAAAAGAATAATATTAAAGAAACCACCAATCTAACATATTTGTGAAAGACAAATTAACGAAATTAATACTTCTTTTATAAACAAATAAAAGAATAATATTGAAAAAACAACAAATCTAACATATTTGTAATCGTACAATTTAAATTTTTAGATCACCAAATAGGATTTTTTTTTTTTTTTAAATGGAATAACTTTGCAAAGTCCATCTCAGTTTACTGATTGTTTATAGTTTTAAAAACAATTTTTAAGCATGAAATATTTTTTAATTTATCTATATCGCGCGGATCTCGATTACGAAAGATTAATCCGTTTGCCCTTAAAACAAAACACAGACTTCATCATTTTCTTACTGCTAATATCCATAAAAAAATTCCCTATGAATAAATAAATAAAATAATATAAATAAAACACAAATTTACCAGACATGTATAAGCTCTGAAATTATCAGAATATAAAAAAATGCCATAAGTAGCAAAATCTTGGTAAATAACTCTTAGCATGCGGCTAATAAGAAAATATCGCTTTTGATAAATTTCAAAAATTTATTTGTTTGTATAATTCGTATTTTCCATATGAAAAATGCTTTTTTAATGTAAGTTGTCAATCTAAAAATATTATGGAATATAAAAAAATTATTAGTTTTCAATTTTAAAAAATGATTTCACCTATATTCTTTAACCCGGGAAGCCCGGGTACAATCTGCTAGTACTAATAAAAGAATAAATCGCTCTGTGTGTGTTGTATGTGTGTCTGTGTGCGATGGCTAGCGAAAACTACCGCACGTAGAAGTCTGAAAATTCAGATGTGATTAGTCCAAGACAGGTCCTGATACACCTGAGGCTCGGATTTTTAATTTTTTAAGGGCCGGCGCCCCCGTTAATAACATGCCTCTTTTCTATCCGATCTTCTTCGTTTTTGGGTGAATTATCTTTTCAGTTTCTACCCCATTTCTTCATTTCACTTAAGACCCTGGCACCCTTGCAAGGGGCCTAGTACAGGGCCCCTTGAAGTTTCAGTGCATTAAATTGTTAATAGCATGCCTCTTTTCTATCCGATCTTCTTCGCTTTTGGGGTGAGTTCTCCTTTTGAGTTTCTACCCCATTTCTACATTTCAGTTAAGACCCTGGCACCCTTGCAAGAGGCCCAGTACAGGGCCCCTTGAAGTTTTAGTACACAAAAGTGTTAATAACATGCCTCTTTTCTATACGATCTTCTTCGTTTTTCGGGTGAATTCTCCTTTTATTTTCTATCCCATTTCAACATTTCAGTTAAGATCCTGGCACCCTTGAAAGGGGCCCGGTACAGGGTCTCTTGACTTTTTAGTGCACTAAATTGTTAATAACATGCCTCTTTTCTATCCGATCTTCGTTGTTTTTGGGGTGAATTCTCCTTTCAGTTTGTTCCCCATTTCGACATTTCAGTTGAGACCCTGGCACCCCGTTAAGGGGTCCAGTACAGAGCCCCTTGAAGTTTTATTGCACTAAGATATTAATAAAATGCCTATTTTCTATCCGATCTTCTTCGATTTTGGAGTAGATTCTCCTTTCAGTTTCTACCCCCATTTCTACTTTTCAGTTAAGACCCTGGCACCCTTGCAAGGGGCCCAGTACAGGGCCCCTTGAACTTTTAGTGCACTAAATTGTTAATAACAAGCCTCTTTTCTATGTGATCTCCTTCGTTTTTGGGGTGAAATCCTTTAGTTTCTACCTTATTTCAACATTTCAGTTAAGACTCTGGCACCCTGTCCAGGGGTTCCGGTACAGGGCCCTTGAAGTTTTAGTGCACTAAATGGCTAATAACATGCTTCTTTTCCATCCGGTCTTCGTCATTTTTGGGGTGAATTCTCCTTTTAGTTTCTGCCCCATTTCTACATTTTAGTTAAGACCCTGGCACTCTGTCAAGGGGCCCAGTACAGGGCCCCTTGAACTTTTAGTGCACTAAATTGTTAGTAACATGCTTCTTTTCTATCCGATCTTTTTCGTTTTTAAGATGAATTCTCCTTTCAGTTTCTACCCTATTTCTACATTTCAGTTAAAACCCTGGCCCCCTTGCAAGGGGTCCGGTACAGGGCCCCTTGAAGTTTTAGTTCACTAAATTGTTAATAAATTACTTCCTTTTTATCCGATCTTCATTTTTGGGATACTTTCTCCATTTAGTTATACTCCCGTATCTACATTCCAGTGAAGACCATGGGCCCGTCTAGGGTCCTGTAGGGCCCGGTCCAGGGTCCCTTAAATTTTTTGTGTGCCATGCGTTTTTCACACCCTAATTTTCTCACCTTAGCGATGCGTAGTTTTAAAGTTGAGTCTTGAACTCTTCTCCTTAGACCAACACCCACATATATTTATTGGAGCCCTAGGGCCCTTTTTTAAGCATTTCCCCAATTTTTTGCACATTTCTTTTAAATTATTTTCTAATGATTAATTCGTACCCTATGCTTAATCTCAACTAATCGAAGATCCTAAACGCTAAGTACAAAAACGTTATAACATGTTTTCATGTTAGGGCCTTTTCTCAACTATCAGTTGCCCCCTATTATAACTCCCTTAAAAATAGTCCGATTCACTGTCTTTTTTTTTTAAACTATATCTTAGGTTCTCCCTAATTTCTCACCTTCGCAATGCGTAATTTTAAAGTTGAGTCTTGAACTTTTCTCCGTACACCAACACTCACATATGTTTATTGGGGCCTTAGGGCCCTTTGTTAAGCATTTAACTAATTTTTTGCGCATTTCTTTTAAACTATATTCTAATGATTAATTCGTACCCTATGCTTAATCTCAACTAATCGAAGATCTAAAACACTAAGTACTAAAACGTTGTAATATGTTTTTATGTTAGGACCTTTTCTCAACTATCAGTTGGCCCCTTTTGGGCCCCCTATTATAACTCCCTTAAAAATAGTACGATTCACTAGCTTTTTTTAATAACAACATCTTAGGTTCTCCAGCTATTAGATGAACGGCAAAAAAAAAATAAAATATTTCAGACTTCAATTACCACAAATTTTGAATAGAAATCGTCTTCTTAGAGCCCTTGGTGCATCTTCTTTAAAAATTATCCGAATTCCTTGCAATTTTCTTTACCATAGTTCTAGCGTACTCAGATTACATGAAAAACTGCTAAAAAGTGTATTTATACCAAACTATATGCCACTTAAGTCCCTTCCCCCTAGGAGCCCGGTACAAGACCCCTTGAAGCTTTTGTACCATAAATTATTAATAAATTGCCTCTCTTAATCCGATCTTCATTTTTGGAAGCATTTTTCAATTTAGTTATTCTCCAGTTTCTATATTCCAGTTAAAATCCTGGGGCACCTTAGGGTCCTGTAGGGCCCGATCCGGGGCCCCTTGAACTTTTTGTGTGCTATGCATTTTTTGCACCCTAATTTTCTCACCTTCTCATTGCATGATTTTAAAATTGTGTCTTGGACTCTTCCCCCTGGACCATCACCCTCATATTTTTATTGGATCTCTAGGGCTCCTTTTTAAGCATTTACCCCATTTTTTCGCATTTCTTTAAAATATTATTTTAATGATTATTTCATACTCTATGATTAATTTTGACTAATTGAAGATCTAAAACGCTAAGTACTAAAACATTTAAACATGTTTTCATGTTAGGGCCCTGCTCTCAACTAACAGTTGGGCCCTTTTCGGCCCATTGTTATAGCTTTCTTAAAAATGGTCCGAATCACGAACTTTTTTTTCGTAACAACTTCTTCGGTTCTCCAGCTACTACATGAATGACAAACGAAATTTGCAGACTTCAGCTACCACCAATTTTGAATATTAATCGTCTTCATGGGGCCTTTGTGGCAGCTTCTTTAAAACCTATTCTATTCTATTGCAATTTTCTTTAACATAGTTTTAGCGCCTTCCACCTACTTTAAAACCCCTAAAAAATTTTCTTATACCCAACTACTTTCCAGTTAAGACCCTGACTCCCAGGGCCCGGTCTTTCTTTATACCTCAGCTACCACCTTTTTCGAACATTAATCTCCTTTTTCAGCATTAACTTACGTCTATTCACTACAGCCGTAAATTAAAAATCGCGTTACTTTATAGGTAACTTTAGATAAGGGATTTCATCCGTTTATTAAATATTGTGTTAATGCTAACAGTGATTCATGAAATTTAAAAGGTGAGGAGTCATCTTCCACCGCTTGGTGGCGCATTATTTCCTCGGGTTTAAGGGCCCAATTTCAACGGGATTAGCTTCCTTCAACATAGATTACAATTCAGCTACTTTCTGTATTATGAAATTTTATCTTACACTTTAGTTACGAACATTTTCTAACATTAATGGCGCATTCCTTTTTTTTTGGGGGGGGGGGTTCTGTGGGCTTGATTCCTACGAGGTTTGGCTCACTCAATTTGGTTTTCGATTGTCTCCGTCACGTGCGGGCACTTCCGGCAAATGCTGCCATATGTAGTGGGAATCTAGATTACAGGTTCGTTCGGAAGGAAGTTTGATGGGAACGCATTAGACACTGCGGAAGGCAATGGAGACTCCGAAATTAGGTTCATTTAAAAGAATTTCCAAAGATATAAAATCATACAAACTTAAGTTTTATTTAAGATTATTATTTACAAACCCCGGGCAACGCCGGCGGGTCTGCTAGTTATAAAATAAAAAATGAGTATATAAATAATATTTAAAAAACAATGAGGATTATTTTGAGAAAGTAAAATAGGACGTTGTATTATGTACCAATATGTGAAATATATTTCCGTAGAAAATTTCACATGCCTAGAATTCAGTAATTTTCAAATTTTAATTTCTTAAAAGGTGTAGAGTCAACAGAGTGAAAAAGTACCCAAGCCTGAAATCGAACCAGGGCCATTGACTATACGCGCCAATACTTTGCCACTAAGTTACCTGGACGACAGGTTTATTCACATTCATCGATGCTGGATTTCCTTTACGTTTCTTGTTTGCCCGAGCGTTGTGGATCACGAACATAATTCTATCGTGTGCTGTGGTTGCAGGTTTGCCAACAGATAATATTGAGAAGCGCTAGGCCTTGCATCGTCCAAGTAGTTCAGTTATAGCGCCTAGATTATACAGTGTGGAAATCGGCTATCCCTGTAATACTAAAAAAGCGCTAAAATATTATATCCCTTAAATGTGCAACAATGCGGCTGAAATATAAAGATCGCAGCGACATCTGCAGGATATTTCAACAACTGCAAGATATTGCTAGTCTACACAATGTAATACGAAAATCCCGCAGATGTCGCTGTGATCGACACTTGGGATTATAGCAGTATCGTCGCACATGTAAGGGATACAAATTTTTAGCATTTTTTGAATAGCATATTTCCACACTAGGTATTCTAGACACTGTAGTTCAGTGGCAAAGCGTTGGCGCGTATAGTCAATAACCCGGGTTCGATTCCAGGTTTGGACACTTTTCCACTCTGTTGGCTCTATGCCTTTTAAACAATTAAAATTTGAAAATTACTAAATTCAAGGCGTGTGAAATTTTCGTCGAAAAAAAATTCCAAAACTATGTAATTAGGTAAATATGATGTTGGACTGTTTAAAAATCAAGAGACAAAAACTTCCTGTCGGGTCTTGATCAATTATAATTATAAATTTGCACAAGTTCGCATAAAAGTTCTTGTTTATGTATGCTATTGAACACTTTTATGTGTTTTTAACGTATATATCTCATTTATCAGATGGCATTACATTGCAGAATTTTACAAGAAAATGCTTATTTGAGTTAGATTTCTGCTGAAGTGTCAGTAACTATACTTAGATGTCGATAACTAGGGGTTTGACACTATTTACAAACGAATTGTACGTATCCTTTATTGGACCTCGCTGTCAGTTTAAAAATTAATAGTTTTGCCCTTTCAAGGGCGGTGGTATGTTTATGATACAAATTAATTTTAATTTCTAAATGTCGCAATGACACTATAATTTTGGCAAAACTTTTTCCGTTTATTACGTATGTGAAATATAACGTTTGTCTTATTCCGAAATAAATTTGTTCGTAAATTCCGGTGTCAGTCATGTATTTCAAAATTTTAGCAATGGGAGTGTTTTGTCCCTTAAAGGGTTAAGAAGAGAAATGATTGTCGTATTTGACTTTAAATTTATTAAGGTAGTGAATGAAATATTCCTTTGGAATATTTTTAATTAGTCAGAAAAATATAACGGTTGAGTATAAATTAAAGTTACCTAATTAGTGAAACGCTGCATTTATACTATTTCATGTGAAGAGATTTTGAGTCAAGAAAAATGGCGGATTTGTCGTTATAAAAAGAAACAATGTATCTAGATTTTGTATAAAGTAATTACTTTTAAGCGGTTTTCCATTTCCTAATGGGATTTCCGTGCAATTTTTCGATGGAAGTTCTTCAAGAAATGAATAACTTTAATTAAAACTTTAGTGATACATTTACAAAAGGAATCTTTTTCTGTTAAAATTTATTCTTTGGTATAAAATAAATTAGGAACAGTTTTTATTTTTACTAGAATATAAAGGATGATCGCCTAATGCACAAAATTCAAATGTCTGGTATGGATGTAATAGGAAAAGCAATTCGTATGATCGAAATTTCAATACTCAGCTAAGTAAAAAGGCTAAAATTTTAAAGTCTTCCAAATATATTGCAAATTATTACAATACTAGGGGCCTCTGCCCCCTACGATCTGCGATCGCCAACCCCCGTTCAGACTCTAAAAATCAGTTAATTTGATCTGCTTTAAAAAGATTATGAAAGATTGAATTATAATTTGAAAATTATTTCGATCTCCTAATAAACTGGTTTCCATGCACTTCCTTTTTTACTGAGGAATTTTAAGGTCGAATCAGCTGCTGTTAATTGCTGTTTTCGTTGCTGATTAAATAAGATTAGTTAAACGTTAGATAATTAGCTAATATAAAATGAACTAAGTCAACAGAGCCTTTGCTTCCCGATATTTTTTAACAAAGCTATAAGAAAAATTTTAAATGTAACATTTTAAATCTTAAGTAAGTTTCATCAAACTTTTCTTTCTCTTTGTAATATTAACCTGAAAATATTTTTATTGTTAAAAAGGTAATTTCCTTATTACTGAGCGATTTTAAGGCCAAATGATCTGTTGTTAAGTGCTGTTTTCGTGGTTGATTAAATAAGATTAAATAAGATTGGTTAAACATTTGAAAATTAGATAATATAAAATGAACTAAGTCGACAAAGTCTGTACTTACCGATATTCTTTTAGAACGCTATAAGAAAACGATTTTAAATAAGAGATTTTAAATGTAACGTTTTAAATCTTACGTAATTTTCAGCAAACTTTTCTTTCTCTTTGTAATATTAATCTGAAAGTATTTTTATTCTTGGAAAGGTAATAATATTATTTGCGCTGTCTTAGAATGGGTAACAACAGATAAAAAGATCATTTCGAAATATGAAATAAATCTCTCATGTACGTGTAAATATATATTTTAATTTAAACTGTTTGACAATATTATTTGGACACTTGAAACATGACGTCATTTCCCCCAGTTTCTAATTTTAATACATATTAAATAGTTGATTATTTTATAGTTTTCTTTCATTTTTAATATGCTTGTGAAAAAAAAAAATTATGATGCAATTTTCAATATTTTCTTTCTTTTAACACGTAATCATTTAATTCTAATTTGAAAGGGTTTTTTTTCTATTTATAATAGTCACATGTGAATAAATTTGTTATTTAAAGGAAATATTATTCTTTGCGCTGTTTTAACAATTGGCAACAATTTAAAATAACTAGTAAATCTGCAGATCAGGAGCCTCAACGTCAGCTCTGCAAGTCATTGTTTTTAGACTCACTTTGGTAATATTCAGTTTCCTGCAAACCGCAATTTAAAGTTTCCAAATTATGTAATTATTTATAAGAATAAAAAATACGAAGTTTTCAGACATTAGAAGCATTAAGTTAAAAACGTTATGGTATTATATTTCGAAATTTTCATGAGCTGTTAATTCTGGTATATTTTTTAAATAATAAAGTAGATTTCTTCAGGGGGCGGAGCCCCCCTGAACCCCCCGTGGTCTTATTAATTTACATACGTAACTTTTTATTGATTGCGCTAATGGTAAGCGCAAATCTTAGATTTCTTTTTACACTTCCGAGCCTTATTTTTCAATACAGGTAACACAGAAAATGATTTACATTGACGCAATTATATTAAACGTTTAGGTTTTATGAATGAAAATGTAATTTCCTTTAAAAATAAAATAATTTTCATTCATATTTTCTGAAATGAGGCGGCATTAAGAAGTAACACCCGTCAAAAAACACTTTTTCAGGCAATCTAGTTAATGCTTGGTTTTTAAGGATGAAAATATTTATTTCCCGATACAATGACGTCATTTTCGACAGCGATAATTTTGCGGTGCATAATTTTGATATTTACTATATATTTGCTCTTCAAAAGTTTTTTTTTCCTCATTTGAATTTTCGATTAAGAATTAACATTTCTGTTAGCTGTGTGCAGACGATAAACCATGAGATATTAGTAACATTTTTTTTTAATAATAAGAATTAATATCATAACACAAGCCCCTTTTATTTCAACCTCAAAGCGTATTCGTTTTATTTTTGATATATGAGATCAAATTCACCTTCTTTTCGTATTTTCACTTTATTTCTAATATGAAGGCGTATTCATGTCTATTTTTTATTTCATTTTCCTCTCGCACATAAAAATCCTTCAAATCAAAATTAACTGTTTAGGATAAATTTTTATTCCGGGATTGAATTTTTGTGGCAACGGCAAAAAAAAAGAAAAATGATTGTTAAATTTCATAGCAAAATGTCGATTTATTCCTTATGAAAATAGTGAACTTTTTAATTTAAAAGGAAAATATTTGAACAAAATAAATAGAACATAGTCTTTCTTTATTTCTGTGGTAAATTCCATCTATATGTAAAGACACAAAGGCATTAATTCGTCCCTTTTGACTTTGATTTAACTTCAAACAATTACACATACTTTCACATTTACGATATTTTTAGGTGTAGTTCGCTGCTAGGTAACAGTTAAAAGATAATAAAAACAATTAAATATGTGCTGAAAAAGAAAATGTATATTAAAAAAAATATTTTATATTATTGAAACACATATATAAAATCCCTCCATAAAAGTTATACACCGAATTTAAAATCTCTGACAAATGTATACACAAAATTTCAAACTACTATGAATAATGTATGGTTCTAATTAGGAAATTTCATCATCCTTAATTTGCATTTAAATCCTTTAATCATATGAGCCATTTCTTTTCAACAAATAAAAATGGAAAAATCGTCTGAATTGCTATAGAAAAGCATTAAGTAGCAAAATAAAATGCTCTATATATTCCGAACGAATGAACCAAATCTAACCAAAAACTATACAGCTAAATCCGGGGATTTCACCAACATGCATCCTTAATTTTAAGATAATCGGATGCTTTTTACGGCAGTTATCGCGGAACAGACAGACAGACTAACAGACAGACAGACTAACGGAAACCAAAACTTTTCGTGTCTCCACAGTAAGCCTTCACTGACGTTTCGGCAATAACCTTTTCTAAAATATGTAAAAATTATATCTGGAAATGCTGGAAATTTGAATTTAAATTGAAATAAACCCTCAAAATATGAGTCAAATTAAAAAAATAAATGAAGCTGCACACCGCAAGTTTCTAATGAATATCCTTAGAAAAATTGATTACATTCCTCTGTATAGTTTTTGCACTTATAAAACGTTTTTATTGGAACGATTTTGACCAACTTTAAATTAAATATCTCTTAAAATAATTCTTCGATTTAAAAACTGTCTGCTTGCAACATGCAAACATGTCTTCATAATATTTTCTATTTACATATTACTTACCCATCAGAGTGTTAAATCTTAACCTGGCAATAACCGGTCTTTTTGCTGCCCATATAAGTTATTTTCTCCTAACCCTTAGCCAGGGCCGCGCGAAGCGGGCACTCGCCCCGATCGGGGAAATTGAGGGGCGCCAAATTTATACTATAAACGTAGTTTTTTTCTTCTTTTTTTGTTAAAAACATTATATATTTACATATTGGGAACTTTTTTTCCAACAAAAGCACGTTCATTTTTGTGTCAAGAGTTATTTTAGTGTCTCTTAACCTACACTCAAATACAAATTTATGAATACAGACTTCTTTCTCTACAAAATTTCTTTTTATATCTTTGTCTTAGTCCCTTTCGTTAACATTCTAAGGTCGTTAATCTTCGTTAAGGTAAGTCTTGTAATCGTTTTCAAAATCGAAAAATTGTTTTTGACAAATTTACACGTTTCAGACACTGGAGATTCCAAAAAACATATTTTTGGCGAAAAAAAATGTTCCATCCGTGTGCCTGTTTGTGTGTGTCTGTAAACGCTCTATCTCCCGAACAAATAGAGATACAGACTTGAAATTTGATGTGTACTTAGTATGTAATAATGGAAAGAAGCCTATTGAATATCAGTAACCTCGATTATCCGGAACTATTTTTTTCGGACTCTCGAAATATTCGCTCTGATAAAAGGTATACAAAAATTTTTCGAAATTGTTTATTTGAAGGATTGAATATAAAAGACAATAAAAAATCATAAATTTTGCATAAAAAAGGAAGTCGATCGGATAATTAGTTGCCGAGATATTTGTAATCCTATTTTTCCCACTCTTCGATTTTTCATGACCCTGTATTTCATTCAAATTTCAATTCAAAGATATATTTTAATTGAAAATGAGACGCTTAATCCGACGCAGTAAACAGTTAGTTAATATGATTATCTTTTTTGGAGTTATAAGGATGTTTCTTTTACGCTATTCAGTACTACTCGATTATCCCTTAGACAAAAAAACTATCGCCAAATCATATGATTAAATGCCAACAATGGCTTATCGTAATTGTCACATCCACTTGACATTAAACATGTTACATGTGTTTCTTTCGTCATCAAGTTATTTTTAATTCGACGTTTCATTTATATTTTTATAATCTTTTACTAATTTATTTGTTCTTTCGTTATTTAAAATGCCGCCAAGTTTGTCGCCAACTTGGCGATTGGCAACCAAAACTAGTCGTCAAAAGTGACACGCCTTTGCGATATATCGCCAAATTTAGCAATCAAAATTAGTGGCCAAAAGTGACGCCAACTTGGCGATATCTTTAAAACTTCGCCAAATTTCCATAGACTACCATTGTAAACAATAGGGTTTACTTGATTATAGAAAATCAACAAATTGAGACATTTTAAGACAACAAAAACTAATATTAGCTTAAGGGATTATATTAATTATATTTAAGGGAGTCCAAGTAAATTAAATTATGAATAAAAGTAACATGATACAATGCTTAGCATGCTTTCCCAAACATAAGTTTTAATGGAGACCAAACTGGTCACCAAGAGTGGCTAGTTTGTATAATTTTGCGAGTAGTTTGGCGATTTATATCTTTTATCCAAAATTGGTCAATGGAATAACCAAGTAGTACCATCAATTTTGCAATGCATTTTAATAAATAGTTTACGCATGTTTTATTTCCATATTTTACATTATGCATATCCATGATGGGTAAGTTTTACGGTGGCTCCCCAACGACTAGTTTTTGTATGCAGTAGTTTTCTTAATATTAGCGAAGCCTCTGGTCACAAAAAATTCATTGACAACGACGTTGACAGCGTTAGTTAATTTTTTTTAGAAAAGAGATTCCGCCTAAAAATTAATTTTCATGAAAAATACTATTAATTATAAGATTATTGAAAAGAATGTACTATTGCATTGTATTATTTTAGTATTGTTTTTCTTTCTTCTTTTTGTTGCATATAATGATTACAGAGAGATAGTTAACTTACTTTTGTGAAGGAAATGTGTTATAAATTCGATAAACAAATCATAATCGTGAAAAAAGTAATTCATCACAAAATAATTAATCGCCCTATTTCATCACCAAATTATCGCAAAGAGATGAGAGAAGTTCAGTCGTGGAAAAAAAAAAGTAAACACCCCTCACTAACTCTGCAAATATTTGTCGTAGAATAAAGTTACTAGTACCACACGATTGGTAATAAAGTCTACTTTTAAATTATGTATATGAAATTTGCTTAGGGGGCCATCGACACATTAAAACGAACCATAACATTGTTTTTCTTCAGTAGCAGTGCACAATTCTGACAGCATAAATGAACTCTACCCTCTTCAATTAGCCTAAAACAAATTTTCATGCAATTCGTACGATAAGTCTCTGATAAATTAATTATTTTAAAACGAGCGCATTTTAGGGTCTGTATCCAGATTTGAGTTCGGTACTCGATTGTTGACCGAGAGACCGAGTTAGCCGAGTTGATTTTTGACCGAGTAAATCTTCTTGATCAAGGCAATTTAAGCGCCACTCAAGCAGTCATTGAAGACTGCTAGATTACAGGATAGAAATTTCAAAATATCTAGTCATTTTTATCATAAATAGAAGTTAATCTCTAAAGACTTAAACCATCATTTTGCCGTTTTTTAAGCATAATTTGAAAACTACTTGGAAGAAAAATGTGAAAATTGTGAATTCCCTAAAGCTTGACTTCCCAGGTAGCAAAAAGATATCGGCCAATATCAAAATGAGATACTGGCAGATATCAAAATGTAAGATTGGCCAACATTAAATGACCCCCCTAAAAAGATATTCCACGAATATTATTTTTTGATATTTGGCAATGTTGGCCAATATTTCCAAACATATCTGAATATCAGTTTGTGACATTAAGCGATATTTTTTATGTCATTTCTGAATATCATTATTTGATATTGAGTGATATATTTTTCCAATATTCCAGAATAACACTTTTAAATATTAAATTATAACTTTTACACATTAACTTCTTTTTTAAACTCAACAACTGCGATTTGCAAATGTGGTGAACATATACTTCTCACTGAGCTAGAAATTGATGCTTAACCCCTTCATGGTCGATTAATATTTGGAAAAACCATCAAAAAATACCTATTTATTTTATTACAGAAATTGAATATTTATAAGGTTTCTAAATAAAATATGCAATTAGTTTTTTTTAAAGCGAAAAATAAAGATTTTATAGAACAAATGCAAATTTGTAGAAAAGCCCTCATGCGAGAATTCTGTGTCTTAATGTTTGTTTTACACCATACAAATTAATGCGGTAAGACCTTTGTTTTTCACATCTTAGATCTTTATTTATCATCATCACACAAATTTTTACAAATAACAATTGAAATAATATATATACATTAAATTTTAATTATTAATTTTTTTTTTTTTTGAGTGACACATATTTCGAAACATGCAATAGAAATCCCAGCATTACAATCAGCGTCAAACCCGAGACAGTACTATTCAAAGACTGCAAACGGAAATGCCAGTTAAATTTTTCTGGTTTCAGAAGTCTTTTACAGCAATTAAATCTCCAGCCCGGAAGTATGACTAAAGAAAATGAAGCGTGAAGAAGGGAAACTTTCATAGACGCAATGTAAATCCCCGACCCTCAGCGAAACAGTGAAAACAGCTAAGCCGTAGAAGCCGCATAAAGAGGCGAAAGATAACTCGGGGTTTACTTGGCGCGCTTTTGCGTGATCGCCAGTAGCGATAATTATCAAAATGAGGACTAACGCTGTGCTCACCGCTGTCCCCTGTCCGCGCGAAAGCAGTGCGCTCCCCTCCCCCCACTTTTCGGGGATGCAGCTTCTCTCCGAAGGAGAAACCCCTTGAAGGTCAAAGATCGTAGAATACGTTAGATGAATCTGTTGTTATGTTAGATTTCGAGTGAAAGTGGAACTTTCGATAGGTAAAATTTATTATTTTACAGAGTGCTGTATCACTGAAGATTTTTCCATTGTATGTATTCATCGGCTATCTATTTGCAATACAGAAAATATATCATAACAACAGAACATGAACAGATCCTATTAAAAAAGCTGTCCCAATCGCTGTTAAGTCACAAGTCAAACTGACCAAGAAAAAGAAATGTCGTTTTGAATTCTCGCGGGGCGTTGGCACGAAGGTGTTATCTTAGGTTTACTACAAGAAAATTTGGCGAAATGGTAGATGCAATGAAGAATGCCTATGATTGGATCTCCCCTTTGAGTGTGTTTCCCAGCAGAGCTGTTTGCACTGTTTCGGTTAGTTACGGTTTCCAAAGCCTTCCCTTCTTTTCCTCTACGTTCTTTGGTATGACGGGCACGGAACTAAGAAACGACACCAGAGCTCGTGATATTGACGGGAGAGAGAATTAAGGGGTCGAGGAGATTTTTAGGCTTATTAAAGAGTAAACTGCAAACACCTATTAAACTTCTAATAATAAGAAACTTTCAATAGAAAGTGGTGGGAGTAGTGACTGCTAATGACAAAAATGTCTGACAAAATTATAATTTAATTATCTCATACTTTTTCAATCACAACCTACTTTTATTTTATTTATTTATTTATATTTTATTATTTTTGTTTTTTACATTCTTTTAACATATATTTATTGAAATATCACTTTTTATTATTAAGTTTGTTAGAAATTTAAAAAGAAATTATGCTGAAAACTAATGACCTACATTTGAAACTAAACATGTATTCTTTCTAAAATAAAAATTTAAATTATTTTAACAGTCTGAAATTCGAGAGCATTTTAAAAAGATAAGCATGGTATCCATTAAAAAATACATAAAATGATCTCTTTTTTTTATGGAAAAACAGTATGTAATAAAAAAAGCATCTTTCGTTTTTTATAAAACTAACAATTGTTATATTTTAACATCGTTATAGGCACTACATTATTATTTTAAATACAAGTAATTCTAGAGCAATAATTACAGATTTCCGTATTAAGTTTTTATTAGCACTATCAATAGATTTTAATATGAAATGCTTTTCTCGAGAATTTTTTTTTATTTTGCAATCTCTATAAATTTCTATATAAATTGTACTACAGAAAATTTTCCATACTAATCTCAATAAATTTCTATGTATTTTTTTTTTTTTTTCAAATATATATATACATATAAATAACTATAGATTTCTAAAGAAAATTTATATATGTCGTTGGCTAATTGAGAAATCCGGCTTTTTGCAAACAGCCTAGGCTCTTTGCAAAGAGCCAGGCTAATTGGAGAATCCATCTCCCTTTTTCCAATTAGCCTGATATTTTTCAGACTTATTGCAAAGAGCCTAGACAGGGTTAGGCTAATTGAAAAGTGACCACTTATTATCCGATCAGGGTGATATTTTTAGCTTACAGGCTATCAAAGCCTGAGACCTTATGTTTCCGTCGATTCCGTATGTACGTGTGTACGTACGTATGTACGTAACGCAATAAATCTTGATAGAAATATCCGATTTGCTTCAAATTTTTTTTTCTAGGTTCATTCTGATGTGGTGCTTCCCTGATTAGTTTTTGGGGTTCATTGGTTAGGGATAAAGGGGAAAAGGGGGGCTAGTCCCCCCCCCTTAATTTATATAAATGGGTTTTTCATGCAGAAAAATTCGATTTGCGCCAAATTTGGTATACCGGTTTATTGTGTTAAGGAGCTTCCCTGATTAGATTTGGAAGCTCATTATTTAAGTATAAAGGGGGGAAAGGGGGTTCCCCCTTAATTTAGATAAATCGGTTTTTCATGATGAATTATTCGATTTGCTCCAAATTTGGTATACCGGTTTATTAAATTAAGGAGCTCCCTTGATTAGATTTGGAGGTTCATTGGTTACATATAAAGGGTGGAAAGGGGGTCTATCCCCCCCGTTATTTAGATAAATGGGGTTTTCATGCAGAAATATGCGATTTGCAATAAATTTGGTATACCGGTTAATTATGTTAAGCAGCTTCCCTGATTACATTAGGAAGATCATTATTATGTATAAAGGGGGGAAAGGGGGGCAAATTGCCTCTGCCCTTAGTTTAGATAAATGCGTTTTTATATAGAATTATTCGATTAGCTCAAATTTGGTATACTGGTTTATTATGTTAAGGAGATGGCTTGATTAGATTTGCAGGTTCTTTAGTTAAGTATAAAGGGAGGAAAGGGGGGCTAGCCCTCCCCCCTTAATTTAGGTAAATAGGTTTTTAATGCAAAATTATTCGATTTGCTTCAAATTTGGTATACCGGTTTTTATGTTAAGGAGCTTCCCTGATTAGATTTGGAAGTTCATTAGTTAAGTATGAAAGGAGGAAAGGGGGCTCTACACCCCCCTTAATTTAGATAAATGGATTTTTCATGCAGAGTTATTCGATTTGCTCCAAATTTCGTACACCGGTTTATTATGTTAAGGAGCTTCCCTGATTAGATTTGGAGGTTCATTAGTTAAGTATAAAGGGAAGAAAGGGGGCTAGACCCCCTCCCCTTAATTTAGATAAATGCGTTTTTCATGCAGAGTTATTCGATTTCCTCCAAATTTCGTGTGCCGGTTTATTATGTTAAGAAGCTGCCTTGATTAGATTTGGAGGTTCATTAGTTACATATAAAGGGAGGAAAAGGGGGCTATCCCCCCCCCCGTAAATTAGATAAATGGGTTTTTCATGCAGAAATATGCGATTTGCAATAAATTTTGTATACCTGTTAATTATGTTAAGCTGCTTCCCTGATTACATTTAGAAGATCATTATTATGTTTAAAGGGGGGGAAAGGGGGGCAATTGCCTCTGCCCTTAATTTAGATAAATGTGTATTTCATGTAGAATTATTCGATTAGCTCAAATTTGGTATGCTGATTTATTATGTTAAGGAGATGGTTTGATTAGATTTGGAGGTTCATTAGTTAACTATAAAGGATGGAAAGGGGGGGATAGCCCCCGCCCCCCTTAATTTAGGTAAATGGGTTTTTAATGCAAAATTATTCGATTTGCTCCAAATTTGGTATACCGGTTTATTATGATAAGGAGCTTCCCTGATTAGATTTGGAAGTTCATTAGTTAAGTAAAGGGAGGAAAGGGGGGCTAGACCCCCCCCCTTAATTTAGATAAATTGGTTTTTCATGCAGAGTTATTCGATTTGCTCCAAATTTTGTATACCGGTTTATTATGTTAAGGAGCTTCCCTGATTAGATTTGGAGGTTCATTAATTAAGTATAAAGGGAGGAAAGGGGGACACCCCCCCCCCCCCCCGCTTAATTTAGATAAATGGGTTTTTCATGCAGAGTTATTCGATTTCCTCCAAATTTCGTATACCGGTTTATTATGTTAAAGAGCTGCCTTGATTAGATTTGGAGATTTATTGGATAAGTTTAAAGGAGGGACAGGGGCTAGTGTCCCCTTAATTTAGATAAATGGGATTTTCATACAGAATTATTCGATTTGCTTCAAATTTGATATACCAGTTTATTGCGATATGGCTTCCTTCATTTGATTTGGAGGTTCATTGGTTAAGTATAAAAGGGGGGAAAGGGGGGCAATTGCCCCTCCCCTTAATTTAGATAAATGGGTTTTCATGCAGAATTATCTAATTAAGTTTAATTTTTTTTCAACCGGATCGGAACTTGAAGGTTCCATTTGAAGTCAACCCGAAAACCGACCGCAACCAGGTTTCGGATTGAGTTCAATTAGAACTTTCAGGTTCGGATAGGGTTGCCGGTGGACGGAGATTATTTTGTCTGGCTTGCATCGGATTATAGTTCTTTGGAATATTTTTGTCGGTTAAGATTTGGTTCGGGCCGAGTTTCAGGTTGACTTCGAATGGAATTTTTAGGTTCTGGTAGCGCTGCGTGTCTACGGAAACTAATTTGTCTTGTTCGGATCCGGTTATGGATCTTTGGAATATTTCTGTCGGTTATCAGATTTGGTTCGGGATTTCGGGTTTTTTCAAATGTCACTCTCAAGTTCGGGTCGGGTTGCATGTAGACTGAAATTATTTTGCTTGCTCTTATCGAGGTACGGTCTGTTGTAATTTATTTTTCGGGTTTGGGTAGGGTTATGCGTTAATAAACCTAAAAAAAAAAAAATGCCCAGTTAAACTGATGGCATTGAGCTCAGAGGCTATTCACACTAATTGTATATTACAATCTTATTTCAAAGAATAATGCCCCTCGAAAAATAAATGAAGGGATTAATCCCTTGCCCCCCCTCCTTTCTACTTAACCAGGGTTGCCCACCTTTCTACATAACCAAAGAACCTCCAAATCTAATCAGGGAAGCTACTCAACATAATAAACTGGTATGCCAAATTTGAAGCAAATCAGATAATTCTGTATGAAAAATCCATTTCACTAAATTAAGGGGGGTATTAGCTCCCCCATTTCTCCCTTTATGCTGAACCAATGAACTTTCAAATCTAATCAGAAAAGCTCCTTATCAGAATGAACCTAGAAAAAAAATTAAACTACATTTTATAATTCTGCATGAAAACCCATTTATCTAAATTAAGGGGAGGGGCAATTGCCCCCTTTCCCCCCTTTTATACTTAACCAATGAACCTCCAAATCAAATGAAGGAAGGCATATCGTAATAAACTGGTATATCAAATTTGAAGCAAATCGAATAATTCTGTATGAAAAACCCATTTATCTAAATTAAGGGGACACTAGCCCCTGTCCCTCCTTTATACTTAACCAATAAATCTCAAAATCTAATCAAGGCAGCTCCTTAACATAATGAACCGGTATAAGAAATTTGGAGGAAATCGAATAATTCTGCATGAAAAACCCATTTATCTAAATTAAGGGGGGGGGTCCAGCCCCCTTTCCTCCCTTTATACTAAACTAATGAATCTCCAAGTCTAATCAGGGAAGCTCCTTAACATAATAAAACGGTATACGAAATTTGGAGCAGATCGAATAATTTTGCATTAAAAACCCATTTACCTAAATTAAGGGGGGGGGGGGGTAGCCCCCTTTCCTCCCTTTATACTTAACTAATGAACCTCCAAATCCAATCAAGCCATCTCCTTAACATAATAAACCAGTATACCAAATTTGGGCTAAAGGAATAATTCTACATGAAAAACGCATTTATCTAAATTAAGGGGAGAGGCAATTGCCCCCTTTTCCCCCTTTTATATATAATAATGATCTTCCAAATGTAATCAGGGAAGCTGCCTAACATAACTAATCGGTATACCAAATTTATAGCAAATCGCACATTTCTGCATGAAAAACCCATTTATCTAAATTACGGGGGGGGGGGATATCCCCCCCTTTCTTCGCTTTATATGTAACTATTGAACCTCCAAATCTAATCAAGGTAGCTCCTTAACTTAATAAACCGGTATACCAAATTTGGAGCAAATCGAATAATTCAACATGAAAAGCCGATTTACCTAAATTACGGGGGTAGCCCCCTTTCTCCCCTTTATACTTAAATAATGTGCTTCCAAATCTAATCAGGGAAGCTCCTTAACACAATAAACCGGTATACCAAATTTGGAGTAAATCGAATATTTCTGCATGAAAAACCCATTTATATAAATTAAGGGAGGGGACTAGCCCCCCTTTTCCCCCTTTATCCTTAACCAATGAACCCCAAAAACTAATAAAGGAAGCACCTTATCAGAATGAACGTAGAAAAAAAAATTGAAGCAAATCGGATATTTGTATCAGGAGTTATCGCGTTACGTACATACGTACGTACGTACGTACACACGTACATACAGAATCGGCGGTCACATAAGCTCTCACGCTTTGATAGCCTGTGAGCTAAAAATATCACCCTGATCGGATAATAAGTGGTCATTTTTCAATTAGCCTAACGCTTTCTAGGGTCTTTGCAATAAGCCTGAAAAATATCAGGCTAATTGAAAAAAGGGAGATGGATTCTCCAATTAGCCTGGCTCTTTGCAAAGAGCCTAGGCTGTTTGCAAAGAGCCGGATTTCTCAATTAGCCTACGACATATATAACGCAAATTTCATGGCCAACAAAAGCTATAAAAATGGGCGGTCCTTCAGAACTTTCTATTCACTTTGGTCAAGATTACAAACTTCGTCAGATCACTACCCCCTACATACTAAATGCCTCTCGCATTCACTGTTTACCCCGTATAAGAACTGGAAGTCAGCTTAGCCCCAAAATGCTCTGCCATCTATCGGTGACAATTGACATGATTTTTAAAAACCTATAGATAAATAACGTAAACAAAAGTTGTTTTGAGAATATTTAAATAGAAAATTTTAAAATAAATTAGCTTAAAAAACAAAATTTGTTAAAAAATTTTTGTTATTTATTCCTAGAATTTCACTTTTTTTCCCTCTCTTTTC
The DNA here is from genome assembly GCA_963932465.1 of Maratus speciosus. NCBI lineage: Eukaryota > Metazoa > Arthropoda > Arachnida > Araneae > Salticidae > Maratus > Maratus speciosus. The sequence continues at coordinate 288,815,985 of OZ010794.1, forward strand.
GTATTTATTTTAATTGTTGTATTAAATGATATTTTTTCTATAAAATATTTGAAAACAGAAATTATTTCATAATTTCTCTTCAATTTCAAATGATGAATGATAAAATAACGCACATAATTTATTTTATTATATGAATTTTAAATTATATGTTCTTTTTTAAAATTAATTATAACATATAAATTAATAGCACTTACATTTACTTGTAAATAGATTTCCATCAAAAATAAAATAAACAAGGTTTATGAAGTGAAAATATTTATTAACACTATAAAATGGTACATGAATTTTAATCAATGGATCAAAAACTATGAGCAGGTTTTAAAAGGTTATTGCAAAACATAAAAGTATTTGATTAAATTAAATTTTACTAAATAGTAAGACATGTATTTCTTTCAGGCAAAATATTAATAATAAACAAGGTTGATGTGGGGTGAATGTGTCAGTGAAGGACAATCTTAAGGAATTGCTTTAAAAATAATTTTTAATTAATAATTATAATTATTATATTCCTGTTTTTTTTTACATTATATTAATCTATCAACAATGTTTAACTAACTTCATAGTTGTACTTCCCATTCTGAATTAAAATTTAATTATAATAATAACATAATTACTTGACACTCCAGTACTAGTACCATACAGTTGCCTCAATAAATAGATTGCAATATTTTTCTGAACTTCCCTATTTAATATTTTCTATCTAAAATAATTAAATCATTGATATTGTGATAATAATACTATAAATATTAATTACCTTTATCATAATAATGAAACTAGCCAGTCTTTTTTTAAAGTGTTTAAAAAACATTTAACTCACAGTTTCATTTATTTTATATTTGAATTATTAATTATTATAAGTAATCATCAAGTACTTTCAGGAAATTTAAATAGTTGGAAATATGATTCTGTTCAATGATGCTCCAAGACACTTTTTTTTTCATCTTTTTGACTACCCCCCCCCCCCCCACACACACACACCAGGGCCGAAACTAGCCTTTTTTGCACCCGGGGCAAACATGGATTTTGGCACCCCCCCCCCCCCCCCCTCCCTCTCCCACAAAGTATATTTACAAAGATAATTTTACTAATTTTATAATAGACGACTTATTTCAAAATTTAAAATATGTAATACTGAACTACGTAATCTACAGTGGCGGATCCAAGTGGGAGGTCCCTCTGAACACCAGCAAAAATATTCTAAAGATCATTTTTAAAATGAAATATACAGTAGAGTCCCGATTATCCGAGTCCTGGATAACCGAGTTTCCGCTTTCACCGAGTTATTTTATTCTGATGGACTGATGGCTTCCATTATTATAAAACAGCCATTATAAATGAAGTGTTAGGTGAAGATGAAAGAGCAGTCGTAAAAAGTTAGAACTCTGATTTTCTGGTCAGAATGGGAGAAATATGGGCAAAATTTTTTTTGAAAAAAAAAATTATGGCCATTTTTTTTTTTGAGAACTCTGATTTTCTGGTCAGAATGGGAAAAAAATGGGCATTATTTTTGCCATTTTTTTTCCCATTCTAACCAGAAAATCAGAGTTCTAACTTTTTACGACTGCTCTTTCATCTTCACCTAACACTTCATTTATAATCGCTGTTCCATAATAATGGAAGCCACCAGTTCGTCAGAATAAAATGATCCATTCTAAAGGTAAAATCCTTCGTTTAGCGCCCGGGGCAGATGCCCCCTCTGCCCTCCCTTAGTTTTGGCCCTGCCACACACACACATACACACGCATGTTGCCTGAATAAATTTATTACAATGTTTTTCTGAAATTCCCTATTTAATATTTTCTATCTAAAATAATTAAATTATTGATATTGTGATAATAATATTATAAATATTAGTGACATTTATTGTAATAATGAAATTAGCAAGTTTTCGGGTCAGGACCTCAAACGTCAATTCTGCAGCTTTTTTTTCTTTCTCCCTGTCTCTCTCTCTTTTTTTTCCCTTTTTTTGCAGTGTTTAAAACAGTCAGCTCACAGTTTCATTTTTATTTGCATTATTAATTATTACGAGTAATATATGAAGTACTTTCAGGAAATTTAATAAATTGGAAATACGATTCTATGCACTGATGTTCCAAGACACTTTTTCCATCTTTTTTACTACACATCTTTTTTTCGGGTCAGGACCTCAAACATCAATTCTGCTCTCTCTCTCTCTTTTTTGCAGCGTTTAAAACAGTCAACTCACAGTTTCATCTCTTTCATATTTGCATTATTAATTATTACGAGTAATATATCAAATACTTTCAGGAAATTTAATAAATTGGAACTCTCTCTCTCTCTCTCTCTCTCTCTCTTTTTTTTCTTGCAGTGTTTAAAACAGTCAACTCAGTTTCATTTCTTTCATATTTGCATTATTAATTATTACGAGTAATAGATCAAGTACTTTCAAGAAATTTAATAAGTTGGAAATACGGTTCTGTGCACTGATGTTCCAAGACACATTTTTCATCTTTTTTACTATCCCCCCCCCCCCCCCCCCGATACACACACACGTTGCCTCAATAAATTGATAATAGTATTTTTTTTAATTCCCTATTTTATATTTTCTATATAAAATAATTAATTTATTGATATTGTGATAATAATACTAAATATATTAATTACATTTATTATGATAATGAAACTAGCAAGTCTTCCGGCCAAGGCCTCAAAACGTCAATTCTGCACTTTTTTTTTTTTTTAACATTTAATTTAGGTTCATTTCTTTTATATTTGTATTATTAATTATTACAAGTAATAATCAAGTACTTTCAGGAATGAAATTATTGATATATTTCAATTACATAATATTTATATTGCTTCAAAACACAATGCTATGAATACATATTTATTTTGATCACATTACTAATTCGTATTCGATTTCATCGTGTATCATTTATTATTATTATCATTATAATTTTGCTGGAAGAAATTTAAATAATTTTGAATGTTATTGTATTTTCATTTTCATATAGAAAAGGCTTAGCATAATTATTTGATAAAAAGAAATACTTTGATCTATCATTTTTATTATTAATAATAACAATATTATTTCAGATTCTTTCAGATTAAGGTACTCTTTTCCTTTTAAGACATTGTAAATTAATAAAAATACATCTTATTAATAGCAACTGTACATTAATTTAATTTATTATTATACAACGGAATGTTATTAGAAACATGCAAATAATAGTAGTAAAAATATCTATTTGTATTTTTAAAAATACAATGAAAAAAAGTTAAAAAGACTCGTTTTAATTTATTATTATACAACGGAATGTTATTAGAAACATGCAAATAATAGTAGTAAAAATATGTATTTGTATTTTTAAAAATACAATGAAAAAAAGTTAAAAAGACTCGTTGACTGTCTTCTACAGGAATGGTGAAAAGAAATATTTTCCTTTATTTTGCTGGATGAACAGCAGTAAGGCACACAGCAATATGGCAATTTATAGAGAATATATTAACTTCATTAAAAGTAAACATTCTGTTTAAAAAATCACAAATTACTGCAAAAAATAAAAAAAATAATAGCTTTCAAAGGCAGGTCTATGAGGCGATCCATGTAAATACAGCAATAACATACCCCAAACAGTAGCGCCATCTATCAACCTTGCTGACTTCCATTTTTGAGTCAAATGCGAGAGGCATGTAGTATGTAGGGCGTAGTGGTCAGATATGCCAAATGTCGACAGGTACCTTGAAATGTCTGAAAAATGATATTGTTTTTACGAATGTCGACATATATCTCTGAATGTTGGAATACTAATTTCATTCTTACGACATTGGCCAATGTAAATAAAATATGAAAAACAAGGCATTAAAAATACAAGTTTTCTAAAAATTATTGTTTAGAATACTATTTACGTATTATAATGTTATAAGTAATGCAAAAAATTCGTTTGGATGCTTTCTTTTAAAAACTAATTTTAAGTTACATCTGTGAATATCGGCAGATATTGCAAATTTGACGTCTGACATTCAGTGACTTTCGAGATATCGGCCAATATTGATTGGGACATTGGCCGATATTTGTGTGCTACCTGGGTTAATAAATCTAAATCCATCAAAAAAAATTGTAGGTTGCAATACATAATTTTCCCGAATATTAATTTCATAACTCATATCATAAAATTATAAAAATTGCAAATTGAACGTATTTTAGTATTATTGCTTCACAAAAAAAATTAGCACATTAGGAGTATAATTTCAGGAGATATTAATGAAAATTTGAAAATGTAATTTAACATTAGAAGCACAAAATTTGGGTATTCCCATTAAAAAAAAAAATTAAGTTTGGGTTCGATTTAATATGTAGATGGCTCCCTAAGCAAATTTTATATACATACTATAAAATTAGACTTTATTTCCGGTCGGTATCAGTAACTTTCTTTTGCGATAATTTGTTGAGGAGGTTGTTTAGTAGGGGGTGTTTACTTTTTATTTTCCAAGACTACTATTCGACTAAGAATTGTGTGACATGTCGAATATTAATGCTATTTTTGAAATAGAAATTGTTTTATTTACGTATTAATTTTAAATAATAAGCCAAACCTCTGACACATTATTTGAGTGCCTTGTATAAAAGCATTGTAGAAAATCGCATAATATATACACTGTTTCTTAAACTTTCTTAGAGTTATAAAAGCAAATACGTTATTCTATCTATAAATTTCAAAAACAAAATTAAATCGCACAAGGGAAAATGTCTGATAAAACTTATACAGAAGTACCCTTTTAGTAAATCTCAAAATTTTAATTGAATGCATTATTTATTGATCATTTTAATATAAAAATGCTTTTTCATAGCTGCCAACTTGTACGGATTTTTCATACCACAAAAACTTAATAACGAATTTTAACTGATTGAATCACCGAAATTGAACAAATTTTAACGATTAAATAAGTCAACAATTTCTATTAAGTTTTAGTGGTAAGAAAAATCCGTACAAGTTGGCAGCTATGCTCTTTGCTGTTATTAGCGGGAAACCAAACAATATATATTAAATGTTAAAAATCTACTAGAATTTTAAAAAAAGAAAAGGTTTTCATGCATTTTCAGTAACCCAGGATGGATAAAATAAAAATGCAAATTGTTTCGAAATATATTTGTCGATATCGCTCTTTCAGTTGAAAACAATTTCAATTAATTTATTAACAAACACAGGCAAGGTCAATAGTTAAAAATAAAACTATTTCATGCATAGACAAGTGTACTTTTGGATTCAGTTCAGTCACAAAACTTTGGCCTTAGCCTCTTGGTTTCTGTTGAGTACTATGATGACTTTTTTCGCTAGAAGAGATGGCCGTTTGCGTTTATAAGATTGCGAGAATTAAGAAACACCAGGTCCTATTAAAAAAAACTCCAATTCGGTAAACGAAGACTTATTTTATTTTCATGATGAAGGTCAAAGGGAGAGGTACAGGGGAAAAGCAATAAGGAGCCTCTTTTAAGACGTCATCACGAGGCTAGAGAGAAAGCAGGAATGGTCAGAATATACAGTTACAACTTTCTTGCTTGGCGGGCTACAATATCGCCAATCTAAAAGTATTTTTGCGCCATGCACAGGGGGTAATAGAAACATTGGCTGGTATGTTCGCCAAAAATGTACGGTAGGCTTCTACCATATTAATTGTGTAGGGGGGGGGGGCAGATTGTGGGCTGCATACATTCCTGAGTCATGATAGACTGAGCCTCATCTGTACATTGATACAGTTGCGGTTAAATATAAAAATAAAAAGTGTTATCTGGAAAGGGCATAGTAACAGACAGAGTTCGTTAGGCTAAAAAGCATGAGACTGTATTTTTCTAGACCAGATGTTAGATCAAAGATACACCGCTTTACCACAAAAAATGTAGAAATGCCATACATCTGAAAAAAGGGTGTGAAGCGAAAATAATTCTAATAAGTAGATTGCATGTAAAGTGATTTTGAATGATGAGTTATATTCATGCCCAAATAAGGAAATGACCGAAGTTAAAATGCGTTTGAAACTAACAGTCAGCCGTAAGGAATTTTGTACAAGGTTAAAGCGTATGTGTGAAAGAATCAGAAAGTGAAAATAGAGAGTGATTCACTGATTTTATTTTATTAAAGAGACGAGTACATAGAATAATTTGATTTAAATGTGAAGGCCTGTTAATACAATCGATTTAGTTTTTAAATGTTGAATTTAATTTAGGGGCTGCACTGTTTGACTGTAGTGCACAAAATAAATAAGTTATTAAACAAAATTTTAATTGAAACTGTCTAGGGGAGGGGGGGGGGAATGGAATGTAAACATATATAACGAGATAATCGTTATATATATCACCTGGGACACCGCAAAAAAAAAAAAAAACTTTTGTTGACCCGTGTGCATGGGCAAAACAGCAAGAAAAATAGTTACACATATAAATATATCTTCAAAACATAAAAGTTTTTTTTTTTTTTTAAACAAGTTGCTGTCGTGAAAACAAAAAAAAAATCTCTTTCATCAATAGTTCAACAGTCCTAAGAGATTTTATGAATTAATATTTTCTAAATTAAGTTTATGGATCTCCACCTTCAGTAAAATTTTCTTCAAAATTGCATACCATGGTATATTTTTTTTGACTGAGTCGACTCTGACAGCAAATATTTAAGCAGCATGTAAGTAGATCCTTGGCTGCACATCATCAAAATATTGATCCTGATTCGGATCATTTTATGAAAAATACAAGTACTAACAATAAATATATATATATAAACACAAATGCAACACTAGAAGTAAAGAGTAAATAATAATAAGTGAAATGTGTAATTGTAAACTAATAATCAATTGTAATATGATTTAAAAGAAATTGGACATGGTTTAAAAAAATGTAATATTCATGCATGCAGCATAGGATGACAAAAAAAAGAGGTGCCTGAAGCACGCCCATGAAAAAGGTGTCACCCTGAATCTTGTGTAGACCACAAGTATTATGGCGTCAGCTTAGGGCTTCAGCCTTATGTGAGGAGGGAGTTTTGAGACTCATACAGCGCCCGCTTATATGAGTCCCTGCTCCTCCGAAGACACTAGCGGTCCTCTAAAGGAGCACACGTCGGTTTACAAGCAAAAATTGATTTTTTGTGAATTGGAACACCAATTCCAAGGGGTTGTCTCTCAACACAATGAAGTTTTGGACCCTAAGGGCAATAATTTTGAACGGGAACCAAACATTCGAAAGGGAAAATTAAAAATAAAAAAAAATAGATATATGTCACATATATATCAAATCAAAAAGGGGTAGACAATCCTAGAGTGAAGAGAGACATAAAAAAATGAAAAAGTCATAATCAGGTTAAATAATGCACAAGTCATATGTTTAGAAGGTACTAACTGGTTGCCAAGAAAATGTTATCAAATTACATGTGAAAAAAAAATTTTTTTTTTAAATAACTGCAATTATTAAATGTGTTAGTTATCAGTTTTAACTGAAATGTAATCGTAAAAGAATGAAATGTAAAATAAATGTTAAACTGTAAATAATAGTTAAGTGTATGTAAATAACATAAAAAGTGTACAGTAAAATGAAATGAGTGTAAAGTGATTCAAAATATTGTTCACAAGAGATCTTCGAAGAAAACAGTCATGGGCCAGCCATAATGTTGTCAAAGATCTGTTGTAAGCAACATACATACAACCTAGGCCTCTGGTTGTACACTTAGCTTCACAATACATGTCATAAGAAAAAAATGTAAACAGAAGTATATTATTTTCTGTTTCTTAAATTATATGTATGTGGTTGATAAACATTAGGGAAGTTGTGATTGTTTAAGTGACTTGTAGCATCGAATAAATGTCCATATCGAGGTGGTGCAAGAAGTAACCTATCAATGTGCACCCGAAATGCTGTATTATCAGCAGCATACAATCTCTTGATCGAGAATGACACAGGTGAATGTTTGAAAGTTACAATATATGGTCCAGTGTATTTAGGTTTGAATTTATCAACAGACTTTAAGTACACAATATCTTTGAGACAAATGGTTCTTAATTTAGCTTTCTGACCGTAATGTTTATACCTTTTCTCCTGTGCTGTTTTAATGTTATTGTAAGCCTTGTCATATATTTTGTGTAAATCTTCAAGTAGTTTATGTATTTCAGTATGTTTGTCTAGAAAAGGTTGATTGCTATTCTGATCAAAAGTGTCAAAAATTAATGAAAGTTCACGTCCAAAGTGGAGAAGATTAGGAGTGAATAATGTAGTTGAATGTTTTGAACCATTATAGAGCGACTTGTGTATAAATATTGCATTTTCAAATGAGTGACCTTCTTGTAAAAGTATATTAACAGAGTATTTGATAGATTTATTTATTCTCTCCGAAAGAGCATTGCTTTGTGGTCTCGAAACAGAGCTGTGAAGTACCTTAATACCTAGAGTATCATTAAAAATGTTATATATTTGAGATGTATATTGGGGTCCTAAGTCTGATAAGACAACAGAAGGTCTCCCAAAGGTGGTTATGTAAGAGAATAAACATTTAACGACTTTAGCTGCAGATGTATCATTAAGTGGAAAAAGTTCAACATGTCTTGAAAAGTGATCTGTAATAGTTAAAATATGTTTACCATTAGAAAAAGGTCCAACGAGATCTGTACTAATAGTATGGCCAGGATATCTGGGCGTGTAGGTGGGTTGTAAGGGTGCAGGAGGGGTTTGATGATGTTTACATTGAAGACATTTGACACATGAAGCTACAAAGTTTAAGGTGTCAACATACATGCCTTTCCAAAAATATCTTGATGATAGAAACTCATAAGTTTTATTAAAACCAAAGTGAGATAAATGAGAGATTGTTAAAACTTTGCTTTTAAGAGAGTTAGGAACAACAATGTGATATGAAAAAGTGTTATTAAGATTGTTTTCTTTTTTTAACATTAAAACTTTCGAATCAGGGTGTATGAAGTAATTAGGATATTTTTGAGAAGGTCCTTTCTTTAGAATATCTTTGTAAACAGTGGACAAGGTGGTGTCATTTTTTTGTTCAGTGCAGAAAGTTTCATTGGAAATTTCTAATAAAGGATCTGGATTTGTTTGTTTACCAGATACAAGATAGTTTACATATTTCTTAGTGGCGCTTGAACATGAATTATTACTGTCTAGTGTATCATAGTCAACAATAGGTAATGGTTGAGGGTCATGGATAAGTTCAGGGTTAGTATCCAGAGTTTGTTGATTGTTTTCAAAAGTACAGCGAGATAAATAGTCAGCAAGAACATTTTTCTTACCAGGGATATGTTTAAAAGTGTATGAGTACTCTGAAAGCTCCATGAGCCAACGAGAGATAATATCAGCTGGATTAGTAGTCTTCTTATATTTTTCTAAGGGTTTACTGTCAGAAAGAATTACAAATTGTCTGTTATATAAATAATATTTGAAAGCGGTTACAGATTTATAAATTGCCATGAGTTCTAATTTAAGTGCAGGGTATTTTTTTTCTGATGGCTTAAGAGATTTCGAAAAATATGCAACCGGTAAAAGTTGTTGATCATGTTCTTGTAATAAAACACCAGAAATAGCAACATTTGACGCATCTGTATTTAAATAAAATGTCTTGTTCCAATCAGGTAATCTAACCATGGTAGAATTAAAGAAAATTTTCTGTATTGTGTCCATGATTTCTTGATGTTTAACTGTCCATTTAAATTTAACTTTAGGAGTAGTTAGGTTTATCAGTGGTTGTACTAACTCAGAAAAGGATGGAATTAGACTCTTATAAAATGTAATGACACCAATGAGTCTTTTTAGTTGACGTTTAGTTGTAGGTGTGGGAAAAGATGTTATTTTTATGATATTTGACTGAATCGGGGAAACGGACTGATTTTCTACATGAAATCCCAAATAGTCAATACTAGATTTATGAAAAGTACACTTGCTAGGAGACAGGGTTAAGTTGTATTTGGTTAGGATAGAGAGAATTTTTTTTAATTTATTACACATTTCATCAAAAGAGTTTGCACCTACAATGAAATCATCCTGATATGTATATACACCATCTAATTGTAACTCATCAAGCAAAGAGTCCATTAAAGCTTGGAAAATAGAAGCACTGTTTTTTAATCCGAATACTAATCTCTTGTATCTAAAAGAACCAAACATAGTAGTAAATGTCAACTGATTTTGGAATTTTTCTGGCAAATCAATTTGATGATATGCCTGATGAAAGTCAAGAGAAGAAAAATATCGATACTGAGAAAGATTTGAAATGATGGTTTGAATTTTAGGTAGAGGATAAGATGATCCTTGAATTACAGTATTTACCATTCGAAGATCTAAGGCGAGACGAAATTTTTGTTTACCAGTTCCGTCTGGTTTCTTTTTGACTAGAAGCATGGGGCAAGCCCATTCTGAACAGTGGCGTTCAATAATTTTGGCATCAAGCAGATCTTTAATTTGTTCTAAAGTACCTTTTTGCAAAGATTGAGGAAGGGGAAATGGAAGAGTTTTTATAGGGTAGTCATTAATAAATTTCAAATCAGGTACAATCTTATCAGTATGTCCAAGTGTATTTAATGATTTTGAAAAGGCCGGGTAGTAATTAAGTAATAATTTAGTCATTGTATTTGCTTCATTAGAACTTAAATGTGTAAGATCAAAATCGGTAGCTGCCAAATCCTCTTTCCTCTTTTTTTAATGTTTCATTAGATGCCTGTATAAAATTTAGGAAGTGTTGTTCTGAGTTATGATGCTTGTCCAAATTATCCGAGGGGTAGTCAAGAATTTCCTCAACTTCAGATAAATGTCCAATTTTTGCGTGTTTAGGGAGATGAATGGTAGTGTCAGAATTATTTGTAAGTGAAATAGAAAAGAAATGATTTAATTGTACAGGCTTCTTTTTGCGTTTAGTTTTCTTATTCATTTGAATAATGGCATCATGACTTATTACTTCTTTTTTATCTGCCACATATTCAAATAGATAATTTATGTCATGTTTGATATTATTGTTTGTGTAAACTGAGCACCATGTTTGCTCTTGGGGTTCTAGAATGACTTTACGGGTTAAGAAAACTTTTTGATTTGTCACTACATCACATAAGGTGTTACATTGATTACTTTCACTGACTTTAGACTTAGTGTGTGATGTTTCTAGTGGAATAGTCAAGTTGTTGTTAATGTGGATGCATTTATTGAAAGTATCAATGATAATGTTAAATTTACTAATGAAATCAAAACCAAGAATGCCTTCAAAACTGGAGGATTCAGGAATATCCACTATATAAAAGTGGTGCGAGAATGATTTTTTTTCTAATTTAATGGATGCTCTAATACATGAAGAAAAAGAAACATCTGAGTTGACGGTTTTAATATTTATGGCTGTTGATAGTCTCTTGTATTTTAATACAGGTTTAAGTTCATTGAGTAAATTTTGTGAAAGTAACGAAATGCTACTTCCAGAGTCAGCCAATAGGGTGATTTTATGGTTTGCAATAGTGGCCTTTACAAGAGGGAGTGATGGTGAATGCGTATTAACACTACAAATGATGTGAACAATTTTATCGCCTTCATTTTCTGTTTGAGTAGTGATATTTCTTGCAATTTTAATGTGATCAGAAGTTTGTGACCCGGTTGAATTGACTAATCTTTCTTTAGAGATCTTTGGTAATGTAGGGTCAATAGGAAATGTTGCTGATGTTAAGTCACATGGTTGAGACACAAAATCATCAGCATAAAAATTGTGTCTCTGTTCTAGTTTTCCTGAACCTGGTAATTGTTGCGTCTGTTAAAATTTTCCCTTCTCTGTGTATTAACTCTTTTCCATTTAAAACACTGATGTGCCTGGTGGCCATTACGGAAACAGAGTTGACAAGTCACAACTTTTCTTTGTGTAAATTTGTGAGGGGAAAAACGTTTTGGGAAATTTCGCGTTTTGAAATTTTTCCTATAGCGCATCGCATTTGCGTTATACTTTGGGCTACCTTGCATGTCATTTTTTTTTAGTTTCAGTTTTGGGTCCAGGCGGTGCGAGTGTTAATGCATTTATTTTTTCCGAGAGTTCCTTCAATTGCTCTTCAATGTTATTTTGAGATTTACTAACAGAGGGTAAGGAATGTAGAATCTTTTCGTTATGCAGAATTTCGTGTAATATCTGTGCTCTTTCAACAGCAGCACGATATTCATTCACGCCTTCTTCTTGTAACTTTATTCGTATGTTAGCTGGCACAGCTTCCATAAATTTCATGAGTTTAATCGTGTTACGGGCATTTTCGTCTTTAATATCTGAATAGACAGTTGCGGCTAACACGTTTAACCGATGTGCCAGGTTTTTAATTGACTCCGCTGGCAGAAGAGATAAGCTCGAAAGTTCAACGCCAGCCACGCATTTGCTGGGGGGTGAGAAAAATGCGGCAAATTCTTTTTCAAGCGTATCTAGGTCATTAATTTTTTGAATTTCCGGATTCTGAGCATAAAATTTTTGAGCGGGACCAATTAACTTGCCTATAAGTACAGCAATGGTAGTCTGAAGGCTGTATTTGTTAATTTCAGCGACCGACCTAATTTGGTTAAAAAAGAATTTAAGCAAATCCGGATCTCCGTCAAATTGGTTAATGTTGATTTGAACTTGTTTAGCGGACATGGTCAACGTTTTACCTAACACAAATTCTCTAATCAAAAATTGTTACTGAAATTCTGCATACATATCTAAATATAACACACATAAACAGATAAAAATGCAAAGCACATAAAATAATGAAATAAAATAATCACATAAATAATCACATTACAAAAAAACTAATACACAACTTAAAAATAAACAAAAGGTCTTATTTTTTTTTTAACCCTTGTCTATAAAAAAAATAGAGAGAAAGAAAACTTATCCAGGGACAAAATTGTGTTTCCCAAAGTAAAAATAATACCGTTGCTTATTTTAAGCAAAAGGGAAACAGACAAATATTTCGCAATAGCTCCTATTTTATTATTTTTTTTTTTTTTTTAAATGAATGAAACATGTAAGTCTTTCAAAATAAAACTGGTAGGAGCAAGCAACTGAATTAAAAACTTATTTTATCCTTTTTAGCAGAGAGAAAAAAAACTTGCTATCTGTCCTTATTTCTCTAAAAGGACAGAAATTAAAAATATTTCTCAAATTAAAATATTTTCAAGCCGAAAGGCGAACCAGAAAAATATATGGGACAAAATATAATCTTCGTTAACTCTTTTTGAGAGAGAAAAAAATTTAATATATTTTAATATGCATTAAAAGTTAAGCAAAGGTGAATGTGTATCTTAATAACTAAAGATATTGGAACATTCAATGCAATGGGAAAAACTACTTATATTATATTTATAAATATTATAATAGACAACACAAAATATCAAAAATAGCAATATCACTGTGTTTTCGTATCCTGTACAAAAACACAATAATATTAATAAAAATAATCAAGAAGTACTTGTGAGTACTTATGGAGTAAGAAAGCATACAAATGGAATGAAACAAGTTTAAAAATTTTAAAACAAGGTTTCCAGAATTAACTGAAAAGAAAATTAAGCGAAAGGAAAGCAATTAAATGGGGGAATTAAAATATGCTTTCGTACTCTAAAAATGTGCTATTTTAAGGGACTGGTGCAGTATTTATTTTCACTTTTTTTTGCACTTTCATGACCTCTTTGTCAATATCATAAACATTTGCTACAAATCTATGTATGCGTTTGAATGAATCTTTAAAACGATTCTTTGGCAGCAAAAGACTTTTTTTGAGAGATTTTTTTTTATCGCAAACTGCCTCTTGAATAAAGATGAACAACTTATAAAACCTCACAACAGAACGTTACTATCTAATTGAGCACTTCACAAAATTATTTCACAAACTGGTTGGTGTCGTATGGTAAAAAAACAAAACACACTTTTCCAGAATATTGAGGAGGTTGGAGAGCGAGATTCATTCATTGAATCGCTGACTCGCTCGGACGTTCCTTTCGTTTTTCGTAAACAGAAAGTAAACAAGGGAAATTTTAGCACTCGCTAAGGCGAGTATTCTCTTATCACCTTTTCTTTACACATGAGGGGGGTAGCACACGTTTTTGCAGGGTTTTTTTTTGGTTTGAAATTAGTGTTTCACTGCACTTAACTGTTGAATAATTTGTAGTATTTTTCACACAGATTCAAAAGGTTTCTCAAGAAGGGTTTCTCTTCTTTGTAGAATTTGTAGGACTTGTGAAAACAGAAGATTATAAAAAAGAAACTAATTGCACATCAATTTGTTGGAAACTTGTAGGCACAGTCGAATGATTGCACAAAACACACGCGCACACCTCAGTAGACAACAGAGCACACAATTAATTGAAGAATCACCTTTATGTGATTGAGTTGAAAGCTGTTTCCTTAGTAGGGATGATTTATCAGCCGATTAATGCACTGTCCGGTGTATACGCGAACGTAAAGTCGATGCAACAAAAAGGGCAGGGGGGAATGTTCCGAGAGATAAGTTTGCACGCAGGCAGAAAACTTCGGCACGGGAGGATGTAAGGTAGGCAGATTTCTTAGGCGACGGGAAACGAGCAGCTGATTCCACAACTCCGGGGGTTGGCAAAGGGGAAAAGCAGAGAAGCAGGCAGGCACAGATACTTTACGGCGAAGAGCAGTCGTCCAGGGCGAAAGTTCACTCCATGATGAAATCCACGTAGCGGGCACGGTGTGACAACTGGGGTGAATCCATCGCTGCCAGAAGTCCATGCAGAAAAAAATAAGATTGGAAGCATGTACCTCTCCCTTACATTTTTTTTTTTTTTTTGTTAATGGAGAAAAAAGCTGGTCACGGAGACCAATTTTATATGATGACTTTTTTCGCTAGAAGAGATGGCCGTTTGCGTTTATAAGATTGCGAGAATTAAGAAACACCAGGTCCTATTAAAAAAAACTCCAATTCGGTAAACGAAGACTTATTTTATTTTCATGATGAAGGTCAAAGGGAGAGGTACAGGGGAAAAGCAATAAGGAGCCTCTTTTAAGACGTCATCACGAGGCTAGAGAGAAAGCAGGAATGGTCAGAATATACAGTTACAACTTTCTTGCTTGGCGGGCTACAATATCGCCAATCTAAAAGTATTTTTGCGCCATGCACAGGGGGTAATAGAAACATTGGCTGGTATGTTCGCCAAAAATGTACGGTAGGCTTCTACCATATTAATTGTGTAGGGGGGGGGGGGCAGATTGTGGGCTGCATACATTCCTGAGTCATGATAGACTGAGCCTCATCTGTACATTGATACAGCTGCGGTTAAATGTAAAAATAAAAAGTGTTATCTGGAAAGGGCATAGTAACAGACAGAGTTCGTTAGGCTAAAAAGCATGAGACTGTATTTTTCTAGACCAGATGTTAGATCAAAGATACACCGCTTTACCACAAAAAATGTAGAAATGCCATACATCTGAAAAAAGGGTGTGAAGCGAAAATAATTCTAATAAGTAGATTGCATGTAAAGTGATTTTGAATGATGAGTTATATTCATGCCCAAATAAGGAAATGACCGAAGTTAAAATGCGTTTGAAACTAACAGTCAGCCGTAACGAATTTTGTACAAGGTTAAAGCGTATGTGTGAAAGAATCAGAAAGTGAAAATAGAGAGTGATTCACTGATTTTATTTTATTAAAGAGACGAGTACATAGAATAATTTGATTTAAATGTGAAGGGCTGTTAATACAATCGATTTAGTTTTTAAATGTTGAATTTAATTTAGGGGCTGCACTGTTTGACTGTAGTGCACAAAATAAATAAGTTATTAAACAAAATTTTAATTGAAACTGTCTAGGGGAGGGGGGGGGGGGAATGGAATGTAAACATATATAACGAGATAATCGTTATAAGTACCAAGACCAAGATTACTTCTTTTTGCTGTTTTCATGCCGCCTTTACACACAGCATGTATCAGGTATGTAAGGTTCTTTTATTCTCTGAACAAATACCCAGAATCACGTAATATATTTAACAGTATTAATTTTATAATTTTTCTGGTGTGAGTTAAAATATTATTTTATAAAAGTATCTTCTACACACGTTCATCATCATACAATTAAAGTATAAATCGTTGGTTACTTTTAACTAAAATAATGAACAACTTTTACGCAAATAAAAATCTGTAACATTTATCAGTAAAAAGTTTTTTATAAAAAAAAATAAATAAATAAAAAGACTTGAGCATCTTATAATAAAACTCAGCGTTCGTAACCACAAAAATTATTTCTTTTAAAGTCCTTATTAAAACACTAATAGGTATTACAAAAAAAAAAAAAAAATATTATGCAATGCGCTGTGTGTATTTTTTTAGTATTAGTACAATTTGCAGTGTTTCAAAACATAATTTTAGTTTTGTAACGTAAAACGATTTCCACATTCCTTCCTTGTGCCAGAAAATTATAATAATATAAAAAAACTTTTTTTATATTATGTTTAAATATGAAAATTTAATTCGATGCTGTATATCATGAAGATTTCTTTACAAAGAAGAGAATGCGCGTAATATGGCGATGTACAGTCGTGATTAAAAAAAAAAAGTAAATACCCCCTTTAACTTTGCGACTAATTATATTAGATAAAAAAGTTACTGGTATCAAACGATGGGAAATAAAGTCTACTTGTAAGAGATGTACATAAAATTTGCTTAGGGAGCCATCTACAAATCAAAACCGGGCCAAACTTTGTTTTTTTTTTTCAAGGGCAAAACCCACCTTTGACAATATATTTTAAATCTTCCGTTCAAATACGTATTGAAACGAAATTTAAGAACGAAAAGTCATTTGGATGGAAATTTTTGAATTATAAACATTCCAAATTTCGAGCTTCTAACGTTAAATTACATTTTCATATTTTTATTAATATCTCCTGAAATTATAATGCTAATATGCTAATTTTTGTTTAGTTATAAAACTAAAAAACTCAACCATAAGTACACTGAATTTGTAATTAGAAAAATTATAATATGAATTATGAAATTAATATTTGAAAAAAGAAATATGAATTGCAACCTACATTTTTTCTTTTTCTTTTTTTTTTTTTTTTTTTTTTTTTTTTTGATAGATTTAGGCTTATTATGTGCTCCTTTATGCGAATTCTCAATTTCAAATTTTCTTCCAAGTAGTTTCCGAATTATGATTAAATACCGTCAAAATGGTGGTTTAAGGGGTCGTCTATGATGCGTAGAAAGGCATAATTTGAATATATATATATATATATTACTCATTTTATCGAAACATTTGGGCTGGTTATAGTGGAAACATATTAAGCGAGTGAAATGGTCGTATTGGCAAGAAAAAATACATTAACAGCGTTCGCACGCTATTAAGCCACGCCCCATTTTGTAAGGACTCTACCACTAATATTATTATAAAGATCATTTTCTTCAGAATTCATTTGCTAGAAGATAGTTTTATGCCATTATTGGTGGTAGAGTACTTACAAAATGGGGCGTGGCCTAATAGCGTGCGAACCCTGATTAATAGAAATGACATAATCATACTGTAGCATTTCAACAATCAAGTACAGAACTTCAATTTCGATACAGCTCTAAAATAGGCTCATTTTAAAATAATTAATTTATCTGAAACTAATCGTACGAATTTCATGAAAACTTATTTTTTGGCTAAATGAAGGCTGTAGAATTTATTTACCGTGTTAAACTTGCGTATTGCTATTGAAAAAAAAAAGCATCAAGTTTGGTTCGTTTTGATATGTAGATCATCCCCTAAGCAAATTTTATATACATCATTTAAAACATCTTGTCACATGAAAAGATTAATTATTTATAGCAATAATTAAAGAATTAAGATAATATATAAGAAATAAATATCGCAATCATAAAAAAATGTTAAACTCAAATCGAAACAACTTGTCAAATGACTGTAATAATTATGGTAGTACATGATGTTGATTTTGGCATTTTAAGGATGGTAGTAGTTAATTTTATTTTAAAATAGCAAAGAGAAAATAAATATTTAAAAAATATATTATTTACCACTCACATTTGCAAAATATCTGTTTTACACCTGCTGTTAAATGAAAAATTTATATTTAATAAACATATTACGATGCATAAGAAGAAAATAGCAAATATAAAAATCATTACCTGAAAAGTATCCTTTCTCTTTGCTCTTTAGTTTTCGCTGATAAAAAAAGTATTTCTAATTAATTCATACCAGTAATTTTCTTCTATAATAATTTGTTGCTGAGTTAGTAAAGGGTGTTTTCTTTTTTTTCCCACTTCTGTACCTAAAATTTTAGGTGCGCGTAATATGCAGAAATATACGGTATGTATGGGCATTCTCACAATCTTTTGGCTTTCATGTCCCTGAATAATAATTTTTATTTTAATAAACTTTTTATTTTTTTTCATATACTGGGGAACACGCCATTGCATTATTGCATAACAATATTAACGAGATAAATAAGTTTTGGACGATGCTGGGGGTCCAAATACCAGGAAAACTCCTATACCGTCCCGTGTCCCTGATGCTGATTTTTAAGTTTGGAGCTGTCTGCATAAAACTGTTTCAATAAAAATAATTCGATGTAATTTTTTTCCGAAACTAGGGCAATTGTTTTACATAAATATGTAGCAAAAAATTAACCTGCACACATTTTTACGGTTGATATTATTTTTTGAACTCTGTCCCTGTGTTTTTCATCCTTACCGTCCCTCTTGCTAAATTTATACAGAAAATCCCTTCAGATGCAGCCACAGAATTTTTTTCAAGTTTTTTCTCATGCAGAAGTATGCTAGAGAAAGAATGTCTAAAATTCTTTGACAGGAAATTTACTGCAGAATTTAAATCAGCATTTAAATATCAATTTCAAGACCGTGGCTTTATTGGTAGTCTTACCGCCCCCAAAGTTTATTCCTGCACTTTTCGAGGTAAATTAAAAAAAAAAAAAAATAAAAAAATAAATAAATAATTTAATCCAATGTTAACAACTGTTTCTAAAAATCAATGAACATTGTGGCTATCACTTAGTCTTATAAATAGGTGGTAATTTTCCTTACCTTTCCATCATTACTGTCCCCTTTTTTACCATTTCGTCCATTTTTTCCTATACCGTCCCCCTATTTTACCTTACCGTCCCTTCTTTAACACCCCTTTAAGACAATGTTATAAAAAAATTCTGCATTAAAAGCACTACATTTTTATTATTTCTTATTTGAATGTTCTGTGGGTACTATGCAAATTCATTATAAGTAAAAATTTAGAAGAAAATAAAAAGTTATAGTGGTAAAATGGTAAGGAAAATTAAACTCGCAAGTTTAACTTAAACCTCGGTTAAATAAAATATTTTTCGTTGCTGACCATTTTTTCATTATTTTGAATCATTTAGGCCATCGTCTATCAGATTAAAATGTTATTTAAGCAAGTTTAATTTCACCAGACTTTTTTCCCCGAAAGTCAAAAGATTGTGAGAATGCCCCATATACACTATATGGCCAATACTAATATTTATAATAATATTTATAATTATATAAATACGCTATATGAACATTAATCACCGGACACCTTAAATTTTTTACATTTTGTCGAATATATAAAGATATACTAATCAGATTTTCCTACAACTTCAGGATTATGAAGAATATGTTTGAATTTATATTTATCAACGCTGATCTGATTAGCAAGACAATTTGAGAGGGGGGAGGGTAGCAAAAAATCACAGAAAAAATAATATTTAGGGTCATCCTGTAAAATAAAATGCACAAAATTATCTATCGCTATAGATTACGA
This sequence comes from Maratus speciosus, assembly GCA_963932465.1. Lineage (NCBI taxonomy): Eukaryota > Metazoa > Arthropoda > Arachnida > Araneae > Salticidae > Maratus > Maratus speciosus. The sequence continues at coordinate 288,835,704 of OZ010794.1, forward strand.
GTATGTGGATATTGTACAATATGTTTATTCACTTGAGTAAGAATGGCACGTATATTCATGGAGATATATCGATTTTTTTTTTCTAAGTTCAAAAAATTCTGTCATGTTTTTTGCTTATATTATGCAAAATTTTCTACCAAACATAACGCCAGTTTTTGAAAATTTCACAGAATGTTGTAGAAATAACATTGTGCAATTGGAATATATTAAATATTTGATGAAATATGAGCAGTTGTATGAAAGATTTTTTATCTGTGCATGCGCGCACGATAATCCCCCCCCCCCCCCCCCCACTGATTTAATAGTCAGTTCTATGGAGCAACTTATAAGAAAAATCCAGTCAAATATCGTGAAAATACAGAAAGGTATCGGCAATAGAGTGAGACGATTTTTAGTTGCTTTCTAAAAGCTGCTGAATGATAAGGGATTTTCCATAAATTGTCAATTTTTAGTAACTGGCTTTCAGAAAAGGTGTTTATACTTAATGAATGTCAACGAGTAGATTTTTAAAAAATGCGTAGATTTTGATACCTCTTTTTTTCTTGGATTAGGTACGTTCTGGTGTTTTTCCAAGAAGAACTAAGGCATTAATAAAAAATTAAAAAAATTAAAATTAAAATTAAAAATTACAATTTATGGAAAAACCCTTATCATTTAGCTGTTTTTAGAGAACAACTAAGAATCATCTCACCCAATTGGCGATAACTTTCTGAGTTTTCATGATACAGTAAAACCTCCCTAAAGCGACCACCTTCCGTTCCATTAAAAATTGGTCGCTCCGAGAGGTGGTTTCTTAATGGAGGTCATGTTTAAATCTAGAATTTAATTGTTGAAAAAAGGTAACAATTAATGTTACTAAAATTTATTTTTCACATTAGGGAAAAATATGAAAATTTAAGTGTCAAAACAAAATACATTGACGTTGCTTTGATTTTACGATTTTATCCTGTATAACTTCTATTTCCAAGTCCTTTCGAAGTTCAGTAAATAAATGCAATTTTTTTTTATCGTCGGGAACAAATTATGACGATTTATCTATTTCTTTGAGGCTTTCCTGACAGAATAGGGCAGGGGAGTTTATTGACAGTCTATCTTACTTTGTCATCAGAGTTAAATTCATTTCCTAAAAAGGCACAAAGGGGTTTAAACACTTAAAAGTTACCGGAATAAATAAAAATTCTAAACTTTGTTCAGAAGTTTGATTAATAATGCGCTCTCTGGAATTATTATTTTAATAAAACCCTTTTCAAGCGACCAGGAAAAAACGGAATTTGTTTCATTTTCGTTAAAGAAATTGGCCTCTCATGGAGGGAGTTCAACTGGGGTGGTCTCTGAATAGAGGTAAAATTAGTATTGAACCAGTGGGAATAAATTTCGTTCCATGAAAAAATGGTCATTCAGGGAGGTGGTCGATCAGGGAGGTTTCACTGTATTTTACTGGCATTTAGGTAGCTTTCAATACAAAAAGCTACCTATTGCAGCCGTTCGGAGGAAAGCGATTTCCAAAAATTTTGGTATATTTTCATCGATCATGACCCCCAGACCCCGAAACCACCCTCCGTTCAAAATTGATATATATGTATATATATATATATATCCATATATATAACCAATAATTAAACATAACCTACCACCATCAAAAACCGTAATATTATGAATTAAAGCTGTAAGTATATATATAAAAAAAAAAAGATTAAATTATTTATAAGAATTATTATGGAAGAAAAATAAGAAAGTGGACACCGACAAATAATGGAAATGCTTATATATTGAATTACGTTTTCAAGGGCACAGAATTCAATGATATAAGCAAAATGGTTGTTTTCTGTGGGAAAAATAAGCTAAAGCTAAAAGTTATTTTCTCCTGTGCCCTAACAACCATTAAAATCAAGTGAATTGATTAAAAATGAAAACAGAATAGAAACAAATAATATGAAATGGAAAAAACAATAAAACCTATTTAAATATTTATAGGATATAAAATGAAATAATAAACACCATACCGATTAATATTTTAGAATAAATCCACGCGCACATGGCACCCATATCGTAAAGATTAAGGTTAATAAAACAGTTAAGAAATCACAGTAATTGATACCATAGGATGCAGTTAATACATATTGAAATAAATGTTAAATAACTTTTAATATAATATAAAATAATATAAATAGATATATATATATATATATCTGACCTATGTCACACTGTAACTCTCGTATTTATGAACCGATTTGGATGTAATTCGGTGTGTACATAGTACATACCAATGTCTCGACCGAGTTCGTTGGCCAGCTTCATCCGCCATTTTGTTTCAAAATGGCGGCCATTTAAAATTTTTTTAAAATTTTAAAATTTGAAATGTGGTACCAAAAAATTAAAAATGGAAAAATATTTTTTTCTTATGTATTTGACCTTTATACAAAGACTCCAGAGCAGTTTTTGTTTCGTCTATATCTTAAAAAATGGCTGAGTTATAGCATTTTGAATTTCCAACGTGGATGACATTTTGAAACGTCCTAAATTTGTCACGCGATAAAAGGCGTATTTATGAACCGATTTGGATGTAACTTCGTTTATACATAGTACATACCAATGTCTCGACCGAGTTCGGTGGCCAGCTTCATCCGCCATCTTGTTTAAAAATGGCGGCCATTTAAATTTTTAAGAAAAATTTAAATTTGAAATGTGGTACCAAAAAATTGAAAATTGAAAAAATATTTTTTTATTATGTGTTTGACCTTGATAAAAAGATTCGGGAGCAGTTTTTGTTTCGTCTATATATTACAAAATGCCTGAGTTATAGCATTTTGAATTTCTAGCGTGTCTGACATTTTGAAACGTCCTGATATTTGTCACGTGATAACAGACGTATTTATGAACCGATTTGGATGTACCTTGGTGTGTACATAGTACATACAAATATCTCGACCGAGTTCGTTGTCCAGCTTCATCCGCCATCTTGTTTCAATACGGCGGCCATTAAAAATAATTTTAAAAATTTTAAATTTAAAATGAGATACCAAAAAATTGGAAAATGAAAAAGAATTTATTCGTATGTGTTTGACCTTAATACAAAGATTCCTGAACAGGCTTTGTTTCGTCTATATCTAAAACAATGGCTGAGTTATAGCATTTTGAATTTCTATTATGGCTGACATTTTAAAACGACCTGATTTTTGTCACGCGATAACAGGCGTATTTATGAACGGATTTGGATGTAACTTGGTCTGTACATAGTACATACCAATGTCTCGACTGAGTTCGTTGACCAGCTTCATTCGCCATCTTGTTTCAAAAGGGTTGCCATTAAAAAAATGTAATTTAAAATTTAAAATGAGGTAATAAAGAATTGGAAAACGAAAAAGATTTTTTTTTTTGTGTTTGGCCTTGATACAAAGATTCTTGAGCAATTTTTGTTTCTGAAAATTTGTTCTTTTGTTTATATCTTAGAAAATGGTTGAATTATAGCACTTTGAATTTCTAGCACGGCTATCACTTTGAAACGGTCTTGTATTTGTCACGCGATAACACACGTATTCGCCTATTTCGATGCAAGAAGGCAAGTGGATAGTATACATCAATATCTCGACCAAGTTCGCCGGCCAGCTTCATCAGCCATCTTGCTTCAAAATGGCGGCCAATTAAAAAAAATTATATTTAAAGTGAGGTGCAAGAAAATTAGAAAATGAAAAAGGTTTCTTTCTTAAATACTTGACCTTGATATAAAGATTCAGGAGCATTTTTTGTTTGTCTTTATCTTAAACAAGTTGGAAATTGCTCGTCAAACGTGGCAAATGAGGTGCGTTCGTACTATAACAAGTTTTATAATTATGTTTTGCACCCCATATTGTACTGAATGTATATTTTTTTGCGCTTCATAAGTGCATAGTCTGTAACATCATTCAAATGCACTTACAATAATTTTTTCCCCATTCCCCGTAATGTAACGGAAAACTTTTGACTGTTCCTGTAATTAAACTATACATTCGATTTTCATAAAATTTGAAATGGCTCGACAAAATTTTGCAGCAATTATATATTTAAAATTTCAGACCATTCGGAAGGCTGTAAAATCATTAAAATGCATTTGCAATACTTTTTTCCCATTGGCCATAATGTAACGGAACACTTTTGGGTGTCCCTGTAATTAAACTATACATCCGATTTTCATAAAATTGGAAATGGCTCAACAAAATTTTGCAGCAGTTATATATGTCACATTCGTGTGGCCCCCCGAACACTCTAAGAACCTCGCACCCCTAATGCATCTCTGGAATTTTGAAGTGGACTCTCCGTGGATGGGGGATGCTGGGTTGGAAAGAAAATAAACATTGGAGGGAGAGAGCAGAGAGGCCCTTGACCTGGAAGGATGAAGACATGTTTGGCCGCTGGTCGCAGAAACTGTGATTTTGTTTATTATTGAATGATCTGAAACCACGGGAGAGATGGGCGATGAGCCTAGCCCGTTGATGTATTAGAAATTGTAAATACTTTTTTTTCTTAATTATTAAATGTTCTTTGTTTTGTTTAGAGGCATGATTACTTATTGGTCTCATCAGTACTAATAACTATCGGGAACCATTACACGAGAAGACGCCTCGTGACATTGGCGCAGTCGACAGGATAGACGGATGAGATCCACATTGCGTGCCTCTATGGATGCTTATGCCCAGTTAGGGCAGCAAAACGAAAAAGAACGTCGTGATGTATTGATGGTGAAGCTGATGGACATAGATGGAAGACGCCATAGCTGGTGAGAGGCTGGAAGAGATAGAAGCAAGCCTTTTAGATCATCTGGACGGCATATTTATGGTGGAAGGAAGAAGCAAGCATACTGCGAATGACTGGTGAGTGGAGATTATTTTTTTTTCCGTTTGTACCAGAAACAGGTATGTTTTGTTATAAAAGGATAAGGTTATAATAATAGTGGGTTATTTAATTTAATTGGTAATGTTAAAAGAAAAAAAAGTGGTTGTGGTTGTCTGTTAGAAATGAGTGATGGTGGGATTAACCGGCATAATTGTATGTAAACGTATACAGATATTTTTTTTTTTAGTGTATTATTATTGTTATTATTATTGTATTATATGTTGTAAAAAATTTAATGCTCGGGATAAAATGGTTTTATGTCAGATTGAAATTTAGAATATATATATATATATACAACTATATATAAATTTTGGGGCTAATTAAGTACCATAGAATTCTTTTGTTTGTTTGTTCTGTTTGGTTACTGAAAAGGGCTGGAAAATGACCTTTCTAATGAAAGGTAGTAGGGCAGATTTAGCTCAAGTAGTTGAGGAATTGGGTGAACAAGTGCCTGAAAAGGGAACCAAAATCCAACTCAGTAAAATTCTTTTGGAACACGCGGATTATGAGGAAGCCATGATAAAAGAATTGCTAGAACAAATTATAAGTGAACGAAAAAAACTTGAGTGTGAGGAGAAAACGCGAAGCGCCCGCGAACATGAAATAAAACTTAAGGAACTCGAAATTCAACAACGACAGGGCTCGAGTGGGAATCAGAGGGAAATAATAAATAATTCTGAAGATGGACTAGCAAAATATTTACATATAGTAAGAGATCAAATGCCTCGCATTCCAGAAAAAACAGAAAATTGGGTTTTCTTTTTCCACCAGGCAGAAACCCTGTTTGAAATTTATTCAGTACCAGAGCAATATTGGGGTAAAATAATTCTGAACAGACTTGGAAACTTTATTAGAAGTCTAACGAATAGTTTGGGAACCGACCAATTATCTAATTATACCTCCATTAAGGAGTGTATCTTAGCGGAAAATGCGTTGACTCCATTACAACACAAAAAGAATTTTGAGGCATGTTATAAACAACATAACGAAAGTTACGTACAATGGGTAGCGAAGGCTGACCAATTTTGCCAAGCTAACCAATTTTGAATATTATTTAGAGAGCCGGGATGTGAAAGATTTCAAATCATTAAAAGATCTTATCATATCGGATAAAATTAAAGACTCGTTAACAGGCAGCATGAAATCACATATATTAGTGAAAGAGGGGTCCAATTGGATGACACCTGTGGATCTTGCTAAGACACTAGATATATATGTAGAGGCTGTCCCGCAACTGAATGAGGGTAATTGTTATTACGAAGGCGATAAGAGGCGAGATTTAAAGTCATTCAGGCAGAGTAGGCTACCTCGAACAGAGGAGCAGAGAAACGTAAGGGGAACTGCTTCCCCCCTTAGTAGCAATGAGGGAGGGAATGGTGAGAGAAATAGGTTTACAGAAGAGAAACGGAAATTGGTCACGTGCTTTATCTGCAAGGGGAATCATTACCGGTCAGAATGTACGCAGAAGAAAGAGACAATCCGTGATGAAGAGAGAAAAGTCAGTTGGGTCAGTGCTAGAATTGGATGGACAGCGGCGAATTGTAAAAACAGGAAGCAGAATAAAGAATTATTACCGATAGTAGAGCTTAATGTTGGGGGACGAAAAGTAGAGGGGATCTTGGACTCTGGGGCTGAGATTTGCGTATTTCGGAGAGACTTGATTCCAGATCAATGTATGACTGGAGGTCACATTTATTTAATCCCAGCGATAGGAAGAAAGCAGAAAGTTGATCTAAGTAATTTGCCACTAGCTCTATGGGAAGATAAAGGGAAAAAATCTTCGGAAATTGACATACAGGTGGCTGTCGCAGAAAATTTAAACTGTCTGGCACTGATAACGCCTGCGGTGTATAATGCTTTAGTAGCGCAAAGGAAGTCGAATAGGGTAGCTATCGGATTAGAGAGTCACGAAAAATGTGAAACTGGAAGGGAGGGAAACCTTATAAATACTGAAGCTGAAGGGGAAAAACAGACTCATTCAGATACAAGAAATGATAGTGGGATGGGGATTTTAGACAGTGAAGTATTACCAGTTCCAGAAGTAAAACAAAGGGTTAACTTAGTAAAAATTATGGGGAATCAGGACCAGGTAGCTCAGGTTGTAGCGGCTAGGGAGCAGAGAGCTCAGTCAGATCTACACAGTAAACAGTTAAGAGGTCACAAACAGGGAAATTTTAAGGACAAAGGCCAAAAACCATTTAAGTATGATGCGGTAAGAAAGAGAAACGTTCAAATGATAAATAAAGAAATATTAAATGGGGATCCTAAAATAGCGAATATGGGAAATGGTCAAAAACAAATTAATTCTATAAAATGTAAAATGAACTTTAAAAAGAGTAAAGTGTATAGTAAGGAGGATGAGTTTATTAATTTAATTAATGAGATGGCAGTTAAAAGGAATTTAGCACTCAATTTTGTGATTATTAGGGAAAACGAAACTTTTAATAAATGTGCTTCTGTCAACAATTGGCCTAATAAGAAAATTGCAATGTGTAATATTAGGAATATAACTTAATTGGAAATTGTTGAATATTTTAAGAATGGTAATTTAGCTTATTGTGTTTATTAATATTATTGTGTTTTTTTTTTGTGTGTGTGTGTTATTAATAATGGTATTTAATGTGTTTTAAGTTGTATATTCTATGAGGGTAAAATATTTAATAAGTGATGAGTTTGTGTGAATATGATAATTAAGTATAACATGTAGAAATGAAATTATACAGCCAAATTGTAATGAAAATGAGTAGATTGAGATTGATAATAGTGGAAATCTCATTTTCTTTAATGAATATTAAATTTAATTGTTGTATGATTTTTAAAATTGTAAGTCAACGATTAAATGTATAATATAATGTGGTGGATTATGCTAATTTGGCAGAATGAATGTAACAGATCACATAGTTGTGTGAGCTTATGGGAATTATACACTGATTCTAGGTATAAGCAGGGTTGTTGCATTGAATTTTAATGTGTTATCAAAGTGGATTTGATGTTTGTAAAAACAAAGTAAGAGTAATGAAATTGAAGATTTCTTTAATAGTAATTGTGTTTTTATTTGTATATCTGTTTTTTTAAATGAAAGTAAGAAAAAAAAACTGGAATGATATACTGAATGTTCACTGATAGATGTTGGGAAGTTATGCAAATTAGAGTTAATTAGAACAATGTGTTATAACTAAGAACGGGAATGCCTTAATTTATGTGTTATTGTCCGAGGGGGTATCATGTGATCTTTTAATTTAATGAGTGATTATTGGAAATTGCTAAATGAGGTGGTTTAAAAAATTTTTTGGAAATTAGAATGTTTCCACAGGTTTAACGTTAAAAATGATAACAGTACTTAGGAGTGTATGTAGCACAAGTAATATTTGATATATGTGTAAAGTTTTAAGTGTGTAATTACTTATAAAAAGTTTACCAAATATTTAGGGTTTGTGTGAGTCTAAGTGTTATCCATTGTTTTTAATGCAAAGGTGTTAAGAAGTTTATGCGGTTCGATCCTATTATCACTCATGGGGAAATGGATCTGGTACAAGGGAAATTAAACGATAACCTCCACTTGAGAACAATATTTACTTATTAAGGTGAAAAAAAAACTGGTGTTATGGACTGATATCATGATATGAACTGACACCATGACTTCAGATAGTGATTATTTAGTGACTTTCCGTTCATCGGTTGAAAACAGATGAAAGAAAGTGGAAGGGAGGTGTCACATTCGTGTGGCCCCCCGAACACTCTAAGAACCTCGCACCCCTAATGCATCTCTGGAATTTTGAAGTGGACTCTCCGTGGATGGGGGATGCTGGGTTGGAAAGAAAATAAACATTGGAGGGAGAGAGCAGAGAGGCCCTTGACCTGGAAGGATGAAGACATGTTTGGCCGCTGGTCGCAGAAACTGTGATTTTGTTTATTATTGAATGATCTGAAACCACGGGAGAGATGGGCGATGAGCCTAGCCCGTTGATGTATTAGAAATTGTAAATACTTTTTTTTTCTTAATTATTAAATGTTCTTTGTTTTGTTTAGAGGCATGATTACTTATTGGTCTCATCAGTACTAATAACTATCGGGAACCATTACACGAGAAGACGCCTCGTGACAGGTTCCCGATAGTTATTAGTACTGATGAGACCAATAAGTAATCATGCCTCTAAACAAAACAAAGAACATTTAATAATTAAGAAAAAAAAGTATTTACAATTTCTAATACATCAACGGGCTAGGCTCATCGCCCATCTCTCCCGTAGTTTCAGATCATTCAATAATAAACAAAATCACAGTTTCTGCGACCAGCGGCCAAACATGTCTTCATCCTTCCAGGTCAAGGGCCTCTCTGCTCTCTCCCTCCAATGTTTATTTTCTTTCCAACCCAGCATCCCCCATCCACGGAGAGTCCACTTCAAAATTCCAGAGATGCATTAGGGGTGCGAGGTTCTTAGAGTGTTCGGGGGGCCACACGAATGTGACAATATATTAAAAATTTCAGACCATTCGGAAGGCTGTAAAATCATTAAAATGCATTTGCTATAATTTTTTCCCATTGGCCGTAATGTAACGGAAAAATTTTGGGTGTCCTTGTAATTAAACTATACATCCGATTTTCATAAAATTGGAAATGGCTCGACAAAATTTTGCAGCAATTATATATTAAAAATTTCAGACCATTCGGAAGGCTGTAAAATCATTAAAATGCATTTGCTATAATTTTTTCCCATTGGCCGTAATGTAACGGAAAACTTTTGGGTGTCCTTGTAATTAAACTATACATCCGATTTTCATAAAATTGGAAATGGCTCGACAAAATTTTGCAGCAATTATATATTAAAAATTTCAGACCATTCGGAAGTCTGTAACATCATTAAAATTCACTTGCAATAATTTTCCCCATTGGCCGTAATGTAAAGAAAAACTTTTGACTGTCCCTGTATTTAAACTATACATCCGATTTTCATAAAAATTGAAATGACTCGACAAAATTATGGAAAAATTATATAGTTTAAATTTTAAACGATTCGGTTGGGTAGTTTTTGCTCTGTTATATGCGGACGGACAGACAGACGGACGGACAGACGGACGGACAGACAGACGGACTGAACGACAACTATAGGTGCTACGTATTTATACAAGTTGGAAATTGCTCGTCAAACGTGGCAAATGAGGTGCGTTCGTACTATAACTAGTTTTATAAATATTTTTTTCGCCGCATATTGCACAGAATGTATATTTTAGTGTACTTCGAAAGGCTATAACACCATTAATTTGCACTTGAAACAATTTTTTCCCATTGGCCGTAATGTAACGGAAAACTTATGACTGTCCCTGTAATTAAACTATACATCCGATTTTCATAAAATATGAAATGACTCGACAAAATCTTGCAACAATTATACATTTATAATTTCAGACCATTCGGAAGGCTGTAACATCATTAAAATGCACTTGCAATAATTTCTTCCCATTGGCCGTAATGTAACGGAAAACTTTTGATTGTCCCTGTAATTAAACTATACATCCGATTTTCATAAAAATTGAAATGACTCGACAAAATTATTGAAAAATTATATATTTATAATTTCAGACCATTCGGAAGGCTGTAACATCATTAAAATGCACTTGCAATAATTTCTTCCCATTGGCCGTAATGTAACGGAAAACTTTTGATTGTCCCTGTAATTAAACTATACATCCGATTTTCATAAAAATTGAAATGACTCGACAAAATTATGCAACAATTATATAGTTTAAATTTTAAACGATTCGGTTGGGTAGTTTTTGCTCTGTTATATGCGGACGGACAGACAGACGGACGGACAGACGGACGGACAGACAGACGGACTGAACGACAACTATAGGTGCTAAATATTTATATAATTACGAACACACCTAAAAATGGCTCAGATATAGCAGTTTCAATTTCTAATGTGGGTGACATTTTGAAAAATCTGATTTTTTGCCTGCGACAGCACTCGTATATATCAACCGATTCCGATGTGAGTGAGCATGTGCACAGCAATTACTAAGGTCTGGACCAAGTTCACTGGTTAGCCTCATCCACCATGTTGTCTTAAAATGGCAGGCACTTTAAGAAATCGCCGAATTTGGCAGCCAAATATAAGTTACTTTAAAGAAAAGCAGCTTGTATAAAGCTGACTAATTTCGCGAAATTCTCATTCATAATGATTTAGTATTGATAAAAATTAGTACTGAATCTCCTATATTCGGTTTCCACTAAATTGAGCTTCGTGTGTTTGAATAATGTAAGTTGGCTTTTTTAAAATAAGGAATATGAAAGCTACCTCTTCCTCCCGGCACTGGCCGGAAGGACTTTTTTACTTTCTTCTATCTTCAATAGAAGAAAGTATTGTAATCGAAATTTTTTTCGACTTCCGGTTTTCGACGGATTTGCATGTTTTAGGGGTCAGAGATTCCAAAAAACATGTTTATAGAAAATGTCTGTCTGTCTGTTTGTCCGTCTGTCCGTCTGTCGCCATTGTACCATCAAAAAGTGTATGAAGTTATGTATAGAATTAAATCAAAATTTTATTATAAGTTTTTGGCTATGGCAAGCAGGTCCTCCCGGAATTTGGAAAAAATTCGCCGGTAGGGGGCGCTGATATAACAATTTTTGTGAGATTTTGAATATTGTACCATCCAAAAGTGTATGGAGTTATGCATAGAATTGAACCAAATTTTTAGTTTAAGTTTTTGGATATGATAAGCAGGTCCTCCCTGAATTTGGAAAAAATTCGCCGCTAGGGGGCGCTGTAAATGCGTTTTTTGTGCGATTTTGAATATTGTACCATCGAAAAGTGTATGAAGTTAGGCATAGAATTGAACCAAATTTTTATTTTAAGTTTTTGGCTATGGCAAGCATGTTCTTCATGAATTTGGAAAAAATTCGCCGGTAAGGGGCGCTGTAATAGCGATTTTTGTACGATTTTGAATATTGTACCGTCCCAAAGTGTAAGAAGTTATGCATAGAATTAAACCAAATTTTTATTTTAAGTTTTTGGATATGGCAAGCAGGTCCTCCATGAATTTGCAAAAAATTCGCCGTTAGGGGGCGCTGTAATAGCGATTTTTGTGCGATTTTGAATATTGCACCATCGAAAAGTGTATGAAGTTATGCATAGAATTGAACCAAAAAAACTTTTAAGTTCTTGGCTATGGCAAGGAGGTCCTCCCTTAATTTGTAAAAAAATCGCTCGTAGAGGGCGCTGTAATAGCGATTTTTGTACAATTTTTGTGCCATTTTGAATATTGTACCGCCGAAAAGTGTATGAAGTTATGCATAGAATTGAACCAAATTTTATATGTTTATTTTTGGTCATGTCACGAAGGTCCTCCCTGAATTTGGAAAAATTCTGCCGGAAAGGGGCACTATAATTGCGATGTCTGTACCATTTTCATTATTGTACCATCGAAAAGTGTATGAAGTTATCCATATAATAGAACCAAATTTTTTGTGCATGTTTCTGGCTATGGCAAACAAGTCCTCCCTGAACTTGAAAAAATTCCGAAAGAAGGGGGCGCTATAATTCCGATCTCTGTGCAATTTTCATTATTGTACCATCGAATAGCGTATAAAATTATGCATACAATTGAACCAAAATGTTTGTGCTTGTTTTTGGCTTTGGCCAACAGGTTCTCCTTGAATTTGGAAATATTGCGCGGTAAAGGGGCTCCGTGCTAGCGATTTTTGTATACTTTTCTTGATTTTTCGTAGTTCTATTGTGCATCGGCGGCTCATGCAGTGGCGGGAACTCGCTTCCTGCTATGCCGGCTATTCGCAAACAGCTGATAACGACAGAATAAGGAAAAATTAATAATTTTAACAAATATCATGATATAGATTAACTCGTTTTTAGCCCGTTTAATTGACTTGAGCAGAAATTTAAGATGAAAATCAAAGTTGGTATAGTATTGAACTAATAATATTGAAGTATTAACATGTGTAACTAGGTTTTGAAATATTAAGATGTATAAGATAGAAGAAAGTTTTGGGACTGGCACATCCAACTAGTTTTTATTAGTTGCTCCATAGAGTTGACTATGAAATCATGAAAAAAAATTGTAATCGTAAGCACATGCGCAGATGAAAAATATTTCACGCAACTGCTCATATTTCATCAAATGTTTAATTGTCGGAGCACAGCTCCGGCTTCCCTTCAAAAATTAAACTTATTGTTAACACGATAGCGTTCAAAATATCTGACGCATCGACACAAAAAATGAGCTGGACGTTGGTAGGGCCAAAACTCGGCGCGAATTAGTAAAATTCTAAAGATGAACTAGATATGAACATAGGAAACCAGTATGTAAAATAAGAAACTATGAATAACCCACAGAATCTTCAGAGGAGCTTGTAGGTTGATTCATAGTGAAGATGCGCTATTTCATTTAATTTGGTCGGCATTAAGCCTAAAATGACAAAATTTAGCTTCTTATAACGCAACATAACAGAAAATAGATATTAAAAATCCAAGAGATCTAAAGTAAGACACACCTCACACAGGATATTAAAAATTATTAGAGCACAATACTTAAATTATATACTAGGAACCAAAGTTTCAGCATTTCAGACTGCAAAACAGAGTTAAGACTATTTTAACATGTGATCCACAGTTGAGTAACTGACTGAAACTCATAACTTTGCTGCCATCTGGTGTGAAAAAAGTATATTGGAACTGGATTATTAACAATAATGTTTAGTGCTGCCCTCTTTAGTCAGAAAAAAAAGAATTAAATTAATTGAAGAAATCAAGAAAGGACTTAGATTAACATTTAGTTAAAGTAGAATGAAAAAATAGGAACCCAACAAACACCTGACTTCGGGTCGCATGGCGTATTCGTTGCGGCCAAGGTGAGTTAAGGCCATTTGTAGCCAAACAATACTGTGCCGTAAGTGACGCACCGCTAATGACGGCAGTTTTCACCAAACAGATTAGGGATCGGAAGCGAGAAAACAGTTGCGTTTATTTTACCGGTCAGTCATTGAGGGCAATTTCCGGCAAGCATTTAATGTATCCTCATCGTTTAGAATGTAGAGGGCTAACATTACCTACCCGGCATATTTATTTAAAGAGAGGAAATGTATTTTTTCTTCATTTCTTTTAAATTAATCTTAATTACTTTAAATGTGGGTTTTTGTAAAAATATAAATACGTTATGAGATTTATATTTAAAGCAGCAAAATAGATTAGATTCTTTTTTTAGTTTTAATATATTTTTACAAAATATAAAATAATATTTCCAAACTAATCTTCGATATCTTTGCATGGATATTTTTTTATTGTCATACTGAAAACAATGAATGTAAAACAAAATAATATAAGATTTAAAGTTGTGAATTCAGTGTAAAGGTAAAAAAAAATAAAATTCCTTGCCTCTATTAAATTCCTAATGATTTATGCATATTTATTTGCTTTATTATCATTATTTCACTAATAAAAGTTATAGTTAAAGCCATATATATTTTTTCATAAGCATAAAAATAGTTAATTCAATGCCAGTTACATGAAAACCAATGTTAAGAAAAACGGAAGAATTACAGAACAAATTTAGATTTAAAAAAAATAATAACAATAAATAAATAAAATGTCAGTTACAAGTGCTATTTGTTTAATAATAATAATAATAATAAATAAATAAATAAGTTTGACTGTACATTTTTGCGAGAACGAAACACATATGTATATATGTATATATGAAGTACAAAGAAAGTCGCAAGCCAATGTTAAACCTATGGGTAGAGTTGAATTCAGGACGCTTTTCACCGGGAGGGATTTCTGCGGCTCTATGGGGGGGGGGGGGATTGTTCATACTGACCATTAAAAACACAAAATCTCAAATCTTCCGGGGGAGGGCATCTCATTGCTCTGGGGGGAATATCCCTCCCCCCCCCCCCCTTCGCCACCATCTGAATTCAACACTGTCTATGGTAGCGTTCTTTTCAAATTTGTAAAAATGAAAATAACTTTATAAAACAAAAATTCTGCAACCAAAGTCAGAAAAGTAAACACTAACCCGGTTAGAATTTAATCTCAGCTATTCAAAAATATATGACTTGAGAAATAAGTGAAATTTATTTATCATACTTTTAAGGACTTCTCATAAAAATATCCTCCATCCCTTCCCCCCAAAACAAATACCGCTTTCGTATCGCTAAGGCGGTAAAGCAAGGTCAAGGAGAATCTTTCCTAGAATTACTCTCCACACCACCCCACCCAGCTTTGGATTTTTTTTTGCCGCGTCATTCGTGCTATTTGTGTACGGTGATAACAACTACAAGCGGTCATTTCAATATATAGCATTGCATTGTACGTTTGCGTCCGTCCATAGGTATTGATTCGGTAAGTCTTTAAGTTATGTTTATTCATTGCAAATTTATTAATCGCAGAATCTATCTTTTGCATCATTTGATTTCAAAATTAATGTTTGATACTTATATTTTAGTTTTTCTGAATACGCAAGAATTTTTTACTCATACATTTTGTATCTTTCGGTTAAATTACATTAAATAGTTTATTTTATTTTATAGTCTTTATGAATGCACAAGAATTTTATAAACATACATTTTGTATCTTCGATAAAGTAGTGCAAAATTCTTATCAATAGTTATTTTTCTTTATTTTATTAATTTTTAAGCGATTGCCTAAATAATTTTTAAACGTTATAATTATCGGTATTACTTTCTTTAAAATAGTTTGTATTAGTGCAAATATAAAAATGTGACTATTTGTGTACGGTTTATAAAAGAAAGGGGTTTTATTTTCTTCTACCAGGAGAAAATATTTAAGAATTTATACACGAGAAAATTTGATTAACTAAAATTTTAATGAAATTTAGAAATATCAAGATTAATTTAATATATTTTTTAAATCAGTATTAAACTATTATTTACATTTCTAATAATTATAAATAATTTTCAAGGATTTTGAAAAAGTTGATAATATATTTTTTTCTAATGTTTGTCTATTAAACTGCAAGAGAAATTTCTAAATATTATCTCATAAAAGCAAAATTTAAAAATATATGAGGAATATTATACTGTCATTTGTTTACTACATAAACATTTAAACTTATTTTTATATAATATTTGGATGAAAAATTATCAGAAATGATGCAAAAATTTAGATTATAAGGATTTAATAAAACTTTGATGAATAAGCATAATCTAATAGATTTACCAACTAACCTGTGTGAAATATAGTGAAAGTCTAAGTAAAAATAATATCACAAACATGTTTCAATTTAATATAAAGTATATAATAAACTATGTTAAAATCATGTATATTATTTAAGCATAAATTCGAAATTTATTCTTTAAAATAAAATACTTTTAAAAAGGTTAATTGAATGATAAAATGTTTTGGCAGGTTAAAAAAAAAATCCTATAATTGTTTAGATATACTTATCAAGAAAATCAAGTTACTTTAACTTGAACTTTTTCAAAAATGTTCAAAATACAATATTTGATAATGAATTAATTGATTAGTTATTTCTTCATTTATATACTTTATAAATTTTTATGAAATGCAACAATTTAAATATGCATTGCATAGAAATTTTATAAATATGTAAGTGAAGAAATAAACAAATAAATGAATGCATTATGTGAAGTATTGTGTTTGGAATTTTTTTTTGAAAAAGTTCAAAGTGAAAGAATTTGATTTTCTTGAAAAGCGTACCTAAATAATTATAAGATTTCTTTAATCCTGCAAAAATATTTTATCATTTAATTAACCTGCTAAAAAGGTATTTTCTTTTATATAAAAAATTTTGATTTATACCTAAACAATCATTATGGCACAACCGTGGCTAGTGATTACATTTTAAATAACCATAATAGGCTTTTTTGTGGGCAGGTTTGGTCTAAATTTAATTTATTACAACCATAAATGGTAGGACAAAGGCTAGCTTCTGGTTAGCTTTTATTTTTAATGGCCATTAAAATAATAATTGTGGGCAGTTTAAGGCTATCTAACACTTTTACTGAAAAGTTAGTGGCACGATTGAGGGCAACTTCTTGTACTTACGGCCAATTTTCTTGCGGCCTTATTGTGTCCAGCGTGACACTTTTTTTACGGAGCCGTAACTTTCATTGATAACGGGCCTCCATCGAACACTTTCGGCCAAGGCTAACGAACCCATCAGTGGCCCGAAAGTTGTGTGTTTGTTGGGAATAAACTTAATAAGTACTTAGTAAATACAAAATAAAATAAAGAATAGGAATAATTTAATAAGTACTTAGTAAATACAAAATAAAATAAAGAATAGGAATAATTTAATAAGTACTGAATAAATACTAAATAAAATGAAGAATTAGACAAAAATAAATAAATAAAAGGGCATTGATTAAATTAACTATTTCAAAGACAAATATTATAATATAAAAAATGAGAATATAAATAACATTTAAAAACAATGAGGAATATTTTGAGATAGTAAAATATAGCCTTGTATTATATAACAATATGTGAAAATTTATGAGAAATTTATGATGTTAAATGAATGATACCCCGTATTATTATTTATTTATTCATTTTTTAAATAGATCCATACAATATATAAGCATATATACATACAAATATACAGGATCACAAACATATAAACATATAAGGTTTTAAACTTTTTTTAGCATTCCCAACCTCAACCCTCCGTAATGGTATTTTTATTTTTGTGTTTTTTTTTATAATACTTTGTAATGTATAGAAAAACATACACACACTTACTTCTTATTTATTTATTTACTTTTTATAATATATATATATATATATATATATATATATATATATATATATATATCACTTTTTTATGGACACGATAACTTCCGTAATTCTGCACAAATCTCTTCCAAAGTGATACATAAAATCAAGGGGCATAAAATCTCGGTCAAGTTCGTTAATGGGCAAAATCGGACCAAGGGGATGGAAATAGGGAGGAGTTTTGTGAAAATCGAAAAAAACCCCATAACTTCTTAATTTTTATACGCATCAAATCAGTTTAAAGTTTTTATTACTTCTAAAAGTAGGGCCAAAAATTTATGCATCGCATATTTTTGCTAAAATTAAAAATGGGCTCAAGAAGTGCAAAAAACAGGGTTTTAGGGAGAAAAAAAATTCATAATTTCGTCAATTCTCAAGATATCAAATCCAATTAAATTTATTATAAATCTTCTTAATATTATCTACAACTTTTATATTGACCAGTTTTTGATAGGACCAACTCGTACCGCAAAAAAAAACAAAAAAAACCCCACTAGAAACGAAAACAAAAAGGGGGTTGGTGGAAGAAGAAAAATCCCTGCCGGCCCTGCCTACAGGCGGAGGTAGATTTCGAAGTTAAGTATACTAATTTTACCAACAAAAACTAAATTATGGTTAGATATAAATCCACTTTAACAATTTTATCCGGGCGCTTTTGATGAGTTTTTATTTCATTTTTATATAATAACTGGTTTTATCAGTAGCATGTTAAGGCGGTATTAAAAAAAATACTTCTCCATTCTCAACAACTCGAAATTGTCTAGCACATTTTCAGATTCATTTTTAATAGAAAAAATATGAGTCTTGTTGACGTGATTTTTGAAAAGATTTATAAGCGACATGTGTTTTTATTATTCTTTTAATTAATTAAAACTTTATTAATAAACAATTATTTTCTCAGTAGGGCAATATTTTTCGTTTCTAACACAATCGCTTAGAGAAATTCTGTTCAAAATGCCCACTTTGACATCATTTTTTAAAATATATTCTGCCTCTATCAAAAAATCGGTCATTACGGTACATTATATAGTTTCTGAATAAGAAAATATACCAATTGGATGCTTTTGAGAGCAAAAATGATTTAAAAAATGAGTAAGAATGAATAAGATATGAGTAAGAATAAGCAGTTTGGATTTGAATACACCATTAATAAGATGAATTTTTCATCAACCGCTATGCATATTTAATTTGTTTTTACTGTAAAAATTGGTCCTATCAAAAACTTGTCTGTATAAATGTTGAAGACAATATTAAGAAGATATATGATAAATTCATGGGGATTTTATATCTTGTGAATTGACGGAGTTATGGAAAATTTTCTTCTTCAAACCCCCCTTTTTTTTGTTTTAGTTTTTAATTTTTTTTTGTGGTACGAATTGGGCCTATCAAAAACTTGTGAATATAAAAGTTGTAGATAATATTAAGGAGATGTATAATAAAATTAATTGGATTTGATATCTTGAGAGACGAAGTTAGGAATTTTTTTCTCCCCAAAACCCTATTTTTTGCGCCTCTTGAGCCCATTTTTAATTTTATCAAAAATCTGTGATACATAAATTTTTGGCCCTATATTTAGAAGTAATAAAAACTTTAAACTGATTTGATATGTACAAAAATTAAGAAGTTATGGGGTTTTTTTGGTTTTCACAAAACCCCTCCCTATTTCCTTGGTCCGATTTTGCCCATTAACGAACATGACCCAGATTTTATGCCCCTTGATTTTATGTATCAATTTGGAAGAGATTTGTGCAGAATTGTGGAAGTTATCGTGTCCAGAAGAAAGTGATATATATATATATATATATATATATATATAAAGTTTTTTATTGAGGGTGGTTTTGTGTTCTAGGTGTCATGATCGGTGTAGATCTGCAAAAATTTTTCAGAAATTCTAACATAGGAACGATCACTGTAGGTAGTATTTCATACGAAATCTACCTAAAAAATCCATAAGTTCGTCAATTAACAAGATATAAAATCCGCATGAATTTGTTATATATTTTCTTAATATTATCTACAACATTTATATTGACAAGTTTTTGATAGGACCAATTCTTACAGAAAAAAAAAAAAAAAAAAAAAAAAAAAAAAACATAGCGGTTGAAGAAAAAAAATCATCGTATTAAGGGTGTTTTCAAATCCAAACTGCTTATTTTCTGACTCATTTTTAAATTCATTTTTGATCTCAAACGCATCCAATCGGTAGATTCTCTTATTCAGAAACTATATAATGTACCGTAATGGTCAATTTTTTGAGAGAGGCAGAATATAATTAAAAAAAGCTGTCAAAGTAGGCATTTTGAACCAAATTTCCCGAAGCAATAGTGCTGGAAACGAAAACAAATGGTCCTACTGAGAGAATAATTGTAAATCAAGTTCTAATTAATTGAACGAAAAATAAAAACGCAGGACGCTTATAAATCTAGTCTAAAAAATCACGTCAGCAAGTTCCATGATTTTACTTTTAAAAACGAGTCAGAAAATGTGTCAGAAAATTTCGAGTTGTTGAGTGGGGAAAAATATTTTTTTTTAATACCGGCTTGATATGATTCTGATAAAACGAACTCTTACAAAAAAATTAAATTAAAAATTCGTCAAAAGCGGCGAGAAAAAAATTGTTAAACTGGGTTTATCTCTAATCTTGATTTAGTTTTTATTGGTGAAATTAGTACTTAACATCGAAATCTACCCCCGCCAATAGGCCGAGCCGGCAGGGATTTTAATATGGGGTGTTCTCTCTCTTCATTAAGTTTTTGCCGATTTTACATTACAAAATACTCATTTTCTTTTCTCTTGTTATGTATATGTATGGTGTCACATAGTATGAGGTTCTTAATTTCACGTTTTTATACGATGATTTACCGCAGAGTTTTTACGGAGTGTTCTCTCTCTATCTCTTTTTATTACTTTTTGGCCGATTTCACATTTCGAAATATTTATTTTCTTTTCATCTTGATATGTATATGTACGGTGTAAGATAGTATAAAGCTCTTAATTTCATGTTTTCATACGATGATTTAAGTAAGATTTAGTATGGGGGGGGGGGGTCTCTCTTTTTCTCTTCATTTTTTTTTTTTTGTTGATTTTACATTACGAAATTTTTCTTTTCTTTTCATATCGTTAATGTATCTGTATGGTATCAACATATTATAAGGCTCTTAATTTCATGTTTTTATACGATGATTTACGGCAGATTTAATATGAGGTATACTGTCTCTCCTGTCTTTATTAATTTTTTCCGATTTTACATTACGAAATATTTATTTTCTTTTCATCTTCATATGAAACTGTATGGCGTTACACAGTATAAGGACCTTCACTTCGTGTTTTTAAATGATGATTTACGGCAGAGTTAATATGGGCTGTTTGCTCTCTCTCTTTATTATTTCTTTTGACAATTTTACATTACGAAATATTAATTTTCTTTTCATATTACCTATCTGTATGGTGTCACACAGTATAAGGATTTAATTTAATGTTTTTATGCGATGATTTACCGCAGAGTTAATATGGAGTTTTCTCCCTCTCTCTCGCTGTTTTTCTCTTTTTTTTTCTTCCGATTTTACATTGCGAACTATTTATATTCTTTTCATATTTTTATGTACCTGTATGGTGTCACATAGTATGAGGCCCTTCATTTCATGTTTTTAAAGAATGATTTACGGTAGAGTTAATATGGGCTGTTTTCTCTCTCTATTTATTATTTGTTTTGACAATTTTGCATTACGAAATATTAATTTTCTTTTCATATTGTTATGTATTTGTATGTTGTCAAGTAGTTCAAGGATCTTAATTTAATGTTTTTATACGATGATTTACCACAGAGTTAATATGGAGTGTTCTCTCTCTCTCTCTCTCTCTCTCTCTTTTTTCTCTTTATTTATTTATTTATTTATTTTTTTGCCGATTCTTCATTACAAAATACTTATTTTCTTTTCATATTGTTATGTATCTTGTTGGTGTCACATAGTTTAAGTCTCTTAATTTCATGTTTTTATACGACGTTTCACGGCAGATTTAACCCTTAACCGGAAACGTACGTTTGTGAGATGTTTGCGAGTGCATATCTGACCTTAATATTTTCTCTTTCCGACATTCCAAACTTATTTTTATGCTGTTATATTAAAAAATTGGTCCTGTTAATACATTACCAGGGTTGCCACGCTACAGGGAATTTCCAGGCCAGGAAATTCTTCGATACCAGTATTTTCTTATAAAAAATCTTTCCTGAAATAAGGTGAAATTTCGTGCGTGTAACCTAGATTTATTTTTTTATAAACAAATACTGATATTTCACCTGGAAAATTCCCTGAAGCGTGGCAACTTTCATTACTATTAAAGATTAAATGTTTAAGTTCACTATATGGAAAATTATTAGGTGTTCTGTTTGTGCACGGGATTTTCACGTTTCCAGTTAAGTGTTAATATGGGGTGTTCTGTCTCTCCTCTCTTTATTATTTTTTTTGCCGATTTTACATTGCGAAATTCTTATTTTCTTTTCATCTTTATATGAATCTGTATGGCGTTACATAGTATGAGGCCATTCATTTCATGTTTTTAAACGATGATTTACGGCAGAGTTAGTATGGGCTGTTTTCTTCCTCTCTTTATTATTTCTTTTGACGATTTTACTTTACGAAATATTAATTTTCTTTTTATATTGTTATGCATCTGTATGGTGTCACATAATATAAGGATCTTAATATAATGTTTTTATGCGATGATTTACCACAGAGTTGATATGGAGTTTTCTCCTTCTCTCTCCCTTTTTTCTTTCTTTCTTTTTTTTTTTTTTTTTTTTTTTTTTTTTTTTTTTTTTTTTCTTTTGTCGATTTTACATTACGAAATACTCATATCGTCCCAAATTAGTTGCGACATTTAGGTTGAAAATTTTGTCCCAAATTAGTTGCTACATTTCAAGTGAGTGGAATCTTAAATAACGTCCGATGCAGTTTAGTAGATCAACACCATTTTGTAAGGACTCTATCACCAGTACACCATAAATCCTTTTCTTCCTGAAGAATTAACGATTCATTAGCTAGAAGGTAGTTTTATGCGATTTCTGGTAGAAGAATCCTTACAAAATGGGGCGTGGGTTAAGAAGGTGCGAACCCTGAATTTTATTAATTTAGTACTTATTTAATCAGAGACGGAGAGAATGCTTGGTAAGTAACTGTTGTTGATTGATAGCATAGCACCCTGGAATCTCTGAAAAATGTTCAAACAAAATCATAAAAACATCAGCATCAATAATCAGTACAAAAGTAATCAAATGTAGCAACTAATTTGGGACAGATGGTCCGTCCGTCTGTCCGCATATATCAACACAAAAACTACCCAACTAATGGTTTGAAATTTAATATATATAAACGTTTAAGAATTTTGTCGAGTCATTTCAAATTTTATGAAAATCGAATCAAAACTCAAAAAGATATTAATAAAAGTTTTCTTCATTCTGTTAAATCCTATCATGCGTAATTAATTCAATGACATCCCATGATAGGTAGGATCTAAATTGCCATGGTGAATACTTCCTATTTAAGATGGAGTCCTATTATTTCCGTATTACTGAATTTAATATTTATAATCGCAATAAATTTTGCATTTATGCATTTTTTCATAAGAGTGCAACAGCTATTGCACCAAGATCTGAATATTTATAAAACTAGTTATAGTACGAACGCAGCTTATTTGCCACGTTTGACGTATAATTTCTGACTTGTTTTTAAAATATTAGAAATCAATTAAATTTTAATGAAAATAAAAATATACGTCGATTTCTTGACAAATTTAAAGATCATTTAAATTTCCAACCTATCAAAACAATTATTTACAAAATATATTTGCAAAATATCTATATATTCTAAAAAATAACGATGTAAGTCAAAAATCTGAGTTAGTGAAAACTTAAAAAAAATTCTATTTACCACATTAGAACAAGCCGACAAATTTTAATATTTAAGAAGTATTATAAGTGCCTTAATCTTACACAGAATCTTATAATCCTTGCATTATTTAAACAATTTCTTTCGGTCAAGTATAAGATTAAACAAGTACTTCCATTAACTATTACAAAAAGAAATTTGAGAAAGATGTAAAAAAAACTGAAGCCTTTTAAAATCTTTTCAGCACTTTTTATTTTCTTATTCTTATAACATTTTCAAAGGAAGTAGTTTTTTTTTTTTTTTTTTTTTTTTTTTCGATCTGTTAAATTATGGATGAGAAGTAAAACCAAAGGAAATTCTTTTTCATGAAAGTATCCGCTGATTAAAATTATAGTCTGCTGTTTAAAAGTGTTTTGATTTGTTGCTGATATTTACGATCGATATATTATTAAATTATTGATTTTTGAAAATTAGTTTAGTTACTTGTATATTTAGCTACTTTTTTTAAGGATTTTTTTTCTTTTAAAGAACATATCTGCTTGTTGTTGAGACGTCTTAGGGAAGCATAGTTTAACCCTCACTGTACTAAGATAAAAAAAAAATTACTTAAACGGGTTGACCCCCCATAGGTAATGTAGTCCCCAATTGGTAATTATAATGTTTATACGACGCGGCGATTCATTTAGTTGAATGGCTAAATTTGCACACAATTGAACACAAGAACAAGAAATAACGAAACGAGGGAGGCGCCTATACTCGCTCGCATTTTAACATTGTACCCACAGAGCCATATAGTGAACTACGTTTGGCAGGATGCCAAAGATTCTCTTTCTTTCTCTTGAAACGTGATAAATTATAGACAGCTTTTATTTATTACCCGATTGCCTAAGATGTGGCTAATGAGACACCATTCGCAATTTCTACAAATAAGAAAAAAAAAAATACCTTGCGAAACTTAGTAAGTTGACAAAATTTTGAAAGAGACCTTTATAGGATAATTCCTAGAAAAATAATTTTCGCATACATATTCTAAATGAAAAAAAAAAAAAAAAAAAACTGCAAAATTTCCAAATAGTGTCAAATTGATCCCATGATAGTATTGCTAGTGTTAAATTCTTATTTTAAGACATTGTTTAAGCGCAGTTGGAAGTCCCTGTACCATGTTAAATGAGCGTACATTTTCTCAGAAACTACCAACGATTTTCACTTGAAATTTTTTATATACAAAATATGAATAATTCCCAATAAAGAGAAGCCAACTTTATAAACCTATATTCTTTACATATACAGTAGAGCGCCGATTATCCGAACAAGTCGGGACCGACCCTAGTTCGGATAAGCAAAAGTTCGGATAAATGGACAGACAATTTAAGGGATGTACCTGACACTACTAAAACCTTCACACGTTATCTAACGTTAGGATTGGCAACACCAGTTAATGCAGGCATTTTTAAAAATTGTTTTTTTTCTTTTTGTTTAGATTTTTATCATTAGATTTTTTTTCTCTTTTTATCATTTTCTGAATTCCATAGATCATAATTTAATCAAAAAATCTTTCGATTGTTGCTTGCTTCAACGAAGACGTTCTTTTCAATGCTGCCGTATCTCTAATTCTTCTTAAACACGTTAGTTGTATAGGATCAACTTTCTTCTGCCGTTCAAGCCATTTCATAGATGTTTTCAAACATTCAAAGGCTTCGTTATGTGATAGACCCGGGTAATTTTCAGAGCATTCGTTTTTATTTTCTTGAATTTCTTTACCATCATGAATCTCATCTACAATCTCATCATCGTTTATAATCTGATATCCAGGGCCATGTACTTCACTATTTAACCACTCGTTAATTTCGTTTACTTCATAGCTTAGGGTTCTTCCCATCTCTTTTATTGTTTTTCATTCCACATTTTCTGATCCACTGTCAGTTTTTTTCTTTATTTAAAATTTTATTCCAAGCCAATGGATAATTGGGATTCGGTTTAATTTCTTTTTTTAATTTCTTTTTTTGGGGGGGTGGGGGGGAGGGGCAGGAGGAGAAATAGGTTGTTCGGGTAACTGGAAGTTTGATTTAAAAAATTTTTTTTAGAGAAATAGGCTGTTCGGATAATTGGAAGTTCGGTTAATTGGAGCTCGGATAATCGGCGCTCTGCTGTAGTTTTGTTTTTAATCTGGAATGAAAACCACTTTTAAAATGACAAAAAACATGCATTTTTCCAAACGAAAACTCTTTTATATAAAGTTTGCACAAATGTTTGTAACAAAAGTGCACTCCAGATCGATCAGAGATATTTCTGAAACATTCTGGCAAGATTGCAAAAAATAATATGCAGTAGTAAAAAGGTACATCAAAGTTCAAAAAGCAACATTTTGAGAAAATTGAGCTTAAAGTTTACGTATGCAATGTTTATGCACGGTGTAAGACAATTGAATTGCTTTTTTTTTTTTTTTTTTACTGCTTGTTGTGATTGAAACGAAAGTAATATACCATTCGAAAAGGGAAAAATAAAGAATTAAAAATAATAAAAAAAAAGACTTTTTGAATTTGACTTCCAATTGTCTTAAAGAAAGGAAATATAAGACAGTAGCTAATCGGAAGACAAAGCTGAAAAAAAAAAAGAAAATTAGTATTTTAGAAGTAAGAAAAGAAAATTAGTAGTATAATATTTTGTAGAGATTTCTGCGACAGAGATAATAATATCAAAGCATAAAAGTAAAATAAATTCTAAAGAAATCAAAACATAAAAGTGTTACAAGACGTAAATTATTCTTCGTTAAAATATTATTCACCAGTTAATATTTAGCGATCCCGTCGATCCATGCATTTTTCTAACCGAATGACAAAGGCATTTTGGGAAACTTTTTGCAGTCAAATCAGGACAACAGAAATAATATCTATATCTATACTGAATTTTCTCCTACAGATAATTTCTTTCAGCTTGCTTTTCGATCAAATCGGGGTGTTATCTTAACACCGTCAATTCTTAGTAACATTTTTCTTTTTAACCCCTTGAAGGACAAGCAAAAATGTCTCTAAATATAGAATTCTCACTGGAATAATCGAAAAATTTTATTTTTAAATAAGGAAAAGCATTTTTTCAACGATTTTCCTCCAAAGTTAAAAATATAAAATTTAGTTAAAATTTTCTGGTGAGAATCTTGTTTAAATTAGGTGGGAAATATTTTGTTCCACCGCCCCTCAAAGGATTAACTGGTTTAAGTTTCAAAGCACCATCATAGTTGTACCCACGGCCTGGTTACTGGTGAAGCAAACTTCCACCAGTATTTTTTAAAGACATTTTAGACCTATTCACGAATAAATAATGCAAAATTTTCTAATTTTTTTTACTGGTAGACTTCCCATTGTTAGTAATCTGACCCTAACTCCACGTTGCTGTATCTTCGTAATTTTAATAACTTTCACACAAAATGAATCACAATCGAATAAAATGTTTATGCTATTAAAATATTCCTAGCCACATAATATTACTATTTCACAAAATATATTGTCTATTTATACGGTTAGCAATTCATATTCAAATGGGGAATTTTGAAAAGGGCTCACCTGTTTTCAATAAATTAAAAGTATGGAATGAGCTTTACTCTAATGAAATACGAAATTGCCGTTTCAAATGCGTTTAACCTTACAAACAATGATATATTGTCCCTTTAGAACTGAAAGCCTAAAATAAACGTATAATCAAAATTTAAGATGAACCCCTCTTGCAATTCACTATCCAAACATATATTAGGCTTTTTTCGTTAGCTATGTTGCACAGCGCAATCACAGATTTACTTGAATTACATTTCAAGAAAAGAAGTGCTGGAAACTACCATCAGTTATTTTAAATCATAAAACCTTTACTGCCAGGGGCGTATTTAAGCAGAATTCATTAGGGGGGCGTATATGGCTATTTTGCCGACTGACTTAAAATATATATATATATCTTTAAAAGTTCGTTTCTGTGTCTGTATATATGCATTTAACCGGTGTCCTAAAATGGATTAACTGATTTTAAAATTCAATAACTTGCAAATGGAGACAGTTATAAAATTAAATTCTTGCAGGAGGGGTATGCAAGATGTCAGACTGCGATTTTTTTACTGCGATTATCAATTTTAGTTAAAAATAGCGGCGATAGATGGCGCTGCTAGCAAGAAGCGCTAAATTGGGGCCTGACTTTTGGCCTCTCTCTTTCCTCAATATTGACGCGAAAGAAGGAGATTAAATATATGCAGTGAACACAGTGTGCTAAGAACACAATTTTATCGGCGACTGTGAACCACTCCATATATTTAATCTCCTTCTTTCGCATGAATACTGAGGGAGAAGAGAAACAAAAAATCAGGCCCCGATTCAGAACCTATTGCTAGCGGTGCCATGTATCACTGCTGCTTTAAACTAAAATCGAGAATCGCTGTAAAAAAAACTCCTGACATGTTACATAACCCTCCTACAAGAACTTTTTACAATAGCTGCCACCATTTGTAAGTTATTGAATTTTAAAATCAGTCAATTCATTTTAGTACACTCGGTATGTTCTATATAAAATTCAACATTATTAACCCATCGAGATCAAAATTTTCACTTTTGAACGTCGAATACTTTACGCTTTAGAACATTGAGGAGAATATAAGGTAGATTTAAAGATGGATATACCACCCCTTCACTTACGTTACATTCTTGTAAATATTCCCGTAAAGTATTTTGACATTTTTTGCTGAATGTGCAGATGGAAATCTGCAATTTGGATTAATTAAACAAGTTAACTCTGAAGTTACCGATTGTATACCTTCCTGCTTTTTGGTGGCTTTAATTTGTGTAATTTCCCATTTAAATTTGTCCGGTTTTAATTTTTAATTTTTTTCAACCTGGCTTCCGCTAGAGTCTCTTATATTCGTGACCTGGCTGGAGACGTATGAACCTGGCTTCCGCAAAAGAGTCGGAATAAGAGAAGAAAAGCTTAAAGGACAGCGAACGGAAAGAGGCCGCTCACTACGGCGGTTGATTACATTACATTAAAAAAGATTAAATCAAAACTTATTTTAATTACATCTTTGTTCATCCATTGCATAACATACATTTTAACCCACCATTTTTTTAGCCAAGCCCATCTATTCACGACAGTGCCCAAATCTAGGTATTTCAAAATGTCCTTCTCAAACGTAAGCATCCTGAGTGTATTCAAACGTGGATCGGCCATTGTTGTTCTTAGATATTTTTTTCACAATTTTTAATTTACATTGTTCTTTCATTCGAGGCAATTATGACTGGAGAAGTTAGAGCCAGACGAATGGTATGGTTCGCAAGTGGCAGAATGTATCTCAAAGGTTCTGTTCTCATGTAAATATCATACATTATTTCAGCCTCTGCGCAGAAATCTGACAAAAGTTTCATCTCTGCGTGTAATGCTTCCATATCAGGATGTTTCACGAAAACCATTTACCGCGTTCTTAACCAAATTTAGTTTTTATTTCTTGTAATGGGAGGATACATTATTTTATCCAGTGGTGTGATTATGCTGATGAAAGAATTAAGACTTTCAGATATCACCACTGTAAGGGTATACAGTACCTTCTGAAACTCCATGCGTTAGAACAGGGATTCCCAACTTTCAGATCACGTACCACTAAATAAAAGTTCATACTTACGAGTACCACCAGGTGACAAACTCAAAACTAATACAGAAAAACTTATGAAACAGGTTACTATTAAAAAACAGAACAAACGGATAAAAGGAATAATTTATTTCTTATAATAATTTATTGTGCATTTACGTATATAAAGTGTATCATTTTTGGGTGACAAATATAGATGTATAATAGAGAACATAAATACTACATAGCTTTGTTAAACATGGGAAAAAAATACACATTTGAAGTCGCCTTCTTCGAGATTTTTTTTGTTATATGAATACGATGTATATATAAATAGTAAACTACACTTAAGAAAATTTAATAAGTGAATAACTTACATAAACAATTCACATATCTTCTGAAAATAAACTACCTTTTAATGTGATAATGAAGGTTGTTGAAATAAGTAATATAGAAACACATACAATATAGTAAAAGAAGAAAACTTTTTCTTTTTTCAGGGGGATGAAAGGCCAACTCAATATCTACCAAAGCATTAGTTCCACTTATATAAAAATTCTAATCGAAATACATTATAAAAATAAGAGAAAGAAAAACGTTGTGAAAGCAGTATAACAGAGAGTAGAGCAGAAACCACATTACCGGCGAACTGTTAAATCAAGAAAGAGGAGGGGGCGGTGATTGAGCTGTTTTTTGATTTCACATGCTGTATTTTTTATTTCATTTCACGTGTCAGTTTCCGAGTTTCGCGTACTAGAGCTTCATGTACTAGTACTGGTACGTGTACTATAGTTTGAGAACACCTGCGTTAGAATATTAGAAGTTCGGGAGCGAAGAGATTGTTTCAATTACCGTCTAACTTCTTTGGTGCCAATCTTCGTCGATACTATATGGCAAATTCATTTAACGGATCAACACCTTACTTGGTTTAAAAGAGAACTGCACTCTTTATTTCCCTATTCATATTTTCATTGTCATTGTTGATTGTTCCTAATGATTTGATAGAAGTATTTTCGTTCAGTATTTTCGTAGCGTCTATTTTAAAAGTCTTCGACTTCATTTTTTCAGTAACTAACTTACTGAATATTCTTGCGAAACATCAGTGAAACAATGAAGTCGAGCGATAACATTTTCTTTCTTAAACCTCGTGGCTTGATCTTTGCTTTGCTAACAGAAGTAGAGGAATCAACTATTTCAAAATTTGTAGGATAGATTCATATGAGATCCAAACCGCTTTCAATGATTCCGCTCGAGCAGTCCATCTCGCTTTAGAAAGATTCCGCAGTAGAAGAGTATTTTCTATTTTTTTGAGCTTGTCTACTAATGGTTTCTTTCGTTTAGTACTTGCTGTGAAAAACACAAACATCTTCCAGCACGTCGAAAACATCACCTATAATATTGCTGGCATTGCAGATATGCGAAACGAAAGTATTGAGTCTGTGACATTGACAAGGAATATATTGCACAATTCGACCTACGATTTCTGAAAACGTCTCCTAGTCCTAAGTGCCGTTGAATTCCCCAGACATGCTGTTTGTAAAACCGTATGACTGGAAAACTACTTGCTCTATTTCGAGCTCATTCTTCATAAGGATGTGCGATTTCTAGCATGCAAGGTCGATATTGGTTTTATCGACTTCTTTTACAACTTCCAAAAGCCGATCGGTGTTTTTCCACCTCTGTCGACATATTTATCCCACGTGCAGATAATTGGCCGACATAAATACAACCAACCAACCTGTCGACATATTTTAACACAACAGCTGATCGATCATGGTGCGAAGCATCTGGTGTCGTATCTGTCATAATTGCATAAAATTATGCTTCTTGAATATCTCTGACTACCGTTTTGCGCACTGCTGAAGCAAGAAATTCAATCATCTCGTTTTGTCATGAAGCGGAAAGGTAAGTTATGTGGTGTGGCCTTAAACGTGTATCCACAAACATTTCCTCAGTTGTGGGTTATGTGTGGAAATTAGTTTCACAATTTGCCAAAAGTTTCCATTTTCGTCTTTGTCACTTTCACAAACCAGAGTTTGTCTACTCCGCATTCGCGTAATGTCCATCAAGATTGCTACAATTTCAGTGCTGAATGCAAGATGTTTCTGTTACTCTTCCAGATAATCTGTTTGCGCTTGCTCTCGTCTAGTAAGTGATTATGCGTCATTATGAACTGACAAAATAGGAAACAGCAAATTTGGTGGGAGTTCGAAACGAAATGTTGTGCGAACTTTCTGTTCTTTTCTTTTCGTCATAAATAACTTCCGATGCATTTTAGTAGATCTACACAATTCTGTAAGCGCTCTACCACCAGTATAGCGTAAATATAATTTTCTTCCTGTAGAATTAACAATTCATTAGCTAGAAGGAAGTTTTATGTGATTACTGGTGGAAGAATCTTTACAGAATGGGGCGCGGCTTAAGAGCGTGCGAACCCTGGAATTTTAAAATCAATTTCGTACTTGTTTAAGGAGAGGCGGTGGGAAAGCTTGGTAAGTAAATGTTATTCACTGATAGCATAGCACCCTGAAATCTCTGAAAAATGTTCAAACAAAATCATAAAATCATCAGTATCAATAATTAGCACAAAAGTAATCAAATGTAGCAACTAATTTGGGACAGAGGGAGTATTTATTTTCTTTTCATATTGTTTTGTATCTGTATGGTGTCACATAGAATAAGGCTCTTAATTTTATGTTTTTATGCTATGATTTACGGCAGATTTAATGTGGCCTGTTCTTTCCCTGTCTCGATATATATTTCTTTTACGAATTTTACATTACAAAATATTAATTTTCTTTTCACATTGTTATGTATCGGTATGTAGGACAGTAAAATTAGCTCAAAACAGGACCGTTTTATACAATAATTCGCGGTAAGCTGGAAATCGTTTTAATCATTTTTTTTACATCTAAATGAAGGGATTTGAAGTTTGTCCCACTTTTCCTATTGAAATTCAGACGTCGCACCACAAAAAACTCAAAAAGTTTCGTACTTTTTTCAGTATTTCGCAAATAACTCAAAAACTGTTCACTATACTGAAACAGTTCTAGTTTATAAATTGTAGAGCACAAAATTCTGCGTCGATTGAGTACTACAGACTAAATATTGCACTAATAAGAAGCGAGATATGATAAATCAAAAAAGTGTATTTTTCCTAATTTTTCTAACAAAACGTATAAAATTGGTTTTTTGAGTATCAATTATCGATTAAATGAATCATTTCTCTTACAAAACAGTAGAACTGCATAAATCGCCTAATTGTACTTTTTGGTTAACAACTTCAAAATTTAATTGCATCAATATTGGAATTTCACCAGCCTTTCCAACACATGATTACACTTGAAATGCAACCGATATCCCCAAATTAATTTTAATTCGGTCCTTTGTAAGCAAATTATTTTTTGAGGTGCATAAATGATTATATTTTGAAAATTCTATGAAATGATCAATATAAGGGATATGTAATTTAAAAAAG
Source organism: Maratus speciosus (assembly GCA_963932465.1). Lineage (NCBI taxonomy): Eukaryota > Metazoa > Arthropoda > Arachnida > Araneae > Salticidae > Maratus > Maratus speciosus. The sequence continues at coordinate 288,868,299 of OZ010794.1, forward strand.
AAAGAATTGCATGTATTTGAAAAAAATTATGCATTTTATAAAATGATAGAGATCAATATAATAAATATAGAAAATCAAGAAATGTAATTTATTTAAAAAAATTAGTATATGAGCAATGGTAATAAAATTAACTCGAGTTACTTGAGGGAAATTCAGGAAAATCGAGATTAGAGCGTTTTTTTGCTGGACGTTGATCTGCCCATTCTTCTTCCTCCTGTAGGTGGAAGGCCTCCTTGTCCATATCTACTTTTTCGTCGTACGTTTTCGTGAGTCTTTTTCTTCTACGGTCTTTGTGCACGACGCACCTTTACAATAGTAACATATAATTGAGCATTTAACTCCGTTCTTCCTACAAGAACACTGATAATTCATCGAGCTTAAACAACGTAAATTCAAGCCAGAGCAGAGTAAACGCAATGTAGACAGTCATTACCAGCTGATTATATACTGAAGACAAGTCGAACTTTTTATAATTTTATTTAAAATCACAAAAACAAACATCATTACTTCGATGTCGAAAAACTTAAGACATTAAATATTTAAAAAAACATGCTCTTAAACGGCTTAAACTTACATAATCCATTTTAAAAGGAAAAACAGAGCCACCTCATACAGCACGACCACACAATATATACATTCAGTTAAACCGTTACGTCATACCACACATTTGCCGAAAAATTTGCATAAAGCAAGATGCTGTAAATAAACAGTAACAGAAGAAAAACTCCCCGCATTCAGCCGTACACGAAGATTTCGCAGAATGCGAGGTGACTGACTAAAAGAGCTGGAAAAACCGGCAATGTGTGGATGCAAATGATTTTTGCTCGTAGCTCGGGGCAAGGTATCGGCAGGAGGATTAAAAATAAGTTAAACACACTTAACTTGCGAAAAACTCACATACCTGCCTGTCATTGCTCCCCCTCCCGTATTTACGAGCATACATAGTTTAGAATCACATTAAACTAACCTTTAAACTCCAAACCTTTAGATTTTCAAAGGAGATGTAACTTCATACTCCTGTATAAAATTCAAGTTTCATACATACAAAAGAGTTTAAAGAATCGGATGCATTATTATGTAATTGCAATTGCAACAATAAAAAGTATCTAACTTCAACATACACTTTCGTGAACAAGGTAACCTTTCACTTAATACATATTAGACAAAGCTGAAAATCTAATTTTTCAGTTTAAAACAAAAATATATTTCAGCATATAAACATTTTCATGTACACTAATAGAAGGAAAAGGTTTTAAAACATTGCGCTACCTGTACTTTTCAAAAACATTCAAATATAAACACAATTCCGAACATTAATATATGTACACATAACTTTAATACATTTCAAATATAAAAAAAATGATCAATTAACCATTTAAACCATCATCCTTTGGATGCATTACAATACAACATGTAAAATATTTGTTAACCAAAAAAATAAAGGAGGGGTGGGGGGGGGGAGGTTGATAAGTGCACTTATCGGAAAAATAAAAAATAAAAAAAATAAAAAAATTGTGATCACAACGAGAATACCTTTATACAACATATTAACTACATTTATACAATAACCAAGTTTAAAAATATTAGATTAAATTTGCTGTACAAAAAGTGCATTAAAAAACAGTTCACATTAGCAAATACATATATACCATGTATTCTAAACTTTTTATATATGAATATAAGAATTCATAATGTTTTTGTACTTATTTAAACTGAAAAACATTTCCTTACAAAAGTCTTTAACCCTTCTTTGGGGAGAGGTTTAGTTAGGATATCAGCAAAGTTTTCCTTTGATCTTACATATTTGAGGGTGAATATATTCTCATAAATTAAATTTCTTAGAAAATGATATCTAACACTAATGTGTTTTGTCCTGTTATTTTCGATGGGTGAATGTGAAAAATCTATAGCAGCTTGGTTATCGCACAAGAGCTGAGCTGAAAAATTGACTTCATTTGGAAATATGCTTAAATTTATACATTCTTGAATAATACGTATTACCCACTGTAAATCTTTAGCAGCTTCCGTTAAAGTTATGTATTCCGACTCCATTGTAGAAAGTGCTACGCATTTTTGTTTAAACGTGCGCCAGATAATAGGAGCCTCATCTAAAAATAGAATACCCCCCCCCCCCCCCATCGAAACACGGTCATCTCGATTTGATGCGAAATCTGCATCACTGTAACATGAAAGTTTTAAACTTTTTATACTTGAAAGGTTAAGTTTATAGTGTTGCGTAGATTTAACATAACTCAATAACTTTAATAAGTAATTCCAGTGAACCATGCCAGGGTTTTCCTGAAACTGAGAAAATATATTAACTGCAAAGTTAATATCAGGACGTGTGCGACTTGCTATGTACGCAAGACATCCGATTAAACTACTGTACGGGATTTTACTCATTTCTTGAATTTCGGTTTCGGTAGTTGGCGAATCCGTTTTAAATAAAACAATTCCTTTTGCGATTGGTAGTGATGTTATTGGAATATTAAACTTGCTAAACCTTTCATATACTTCTGAAATATAGTCAGATTTATGTATACATAAAGTTTTATTTTCCTCCTCAAATGTCACTCCTAAAAGTCTTTTAGTTTTCCCAAGGATTTTAAGATCAAATTTATTTCGTAGCTTGTCTATTGCCTGTTTTATATCTTGAGGGGTTTTTCCAAACAGAACAATATCATCTACATAAAGCAGAAGAACCAAAATTTCATTAAAGACATATACACAGTTACACCAGGTTAAGCGTTTAAATCTTAATTCTATCAAAACTGAATTTATTTCAAAGAACCATTCCCTTCCAGATTGCTTTAAACCATAGATAGCTTTACTCAATTTGCATACATGATTAGGATAGTCTTTATCAATAAATCCTTGAGGTTGATACATGTAAATTTCATTATTTAGTTTAGCATATAAATATGCTGCTTTAATGCCAAGCTGACAATGTGACCAGCCGCATAAACAAACTAAAACGGTAAAGAAAAGTCTAATGATTGAAAAATTTATAACTGGGCTAAACACTTCATCGTAATTTATCCCTTTTTTCTGACGAAAACCTTGAGCAACTAATCGTGCCTTGTATCTGACGATTTTATCATCCTCGTTACGTTTTACAGTATAAACCCATCGGTTATTAACAATTGTAGTTTTGTCAGGTTTAGGGACTAAAGTCCAGACTTTTCTTTCTTTCATTGTTTGTATCTCGTCGTCCATAGCTTTAAACCACTCTCTTTTCTGGGGGGAATTATAAGCTTCATTATAATTTGAAGGTATTTTAATATCTACAAAATTAGCTTCGATTGTTTCATTGTCAGACTCTTCGTCACTAGGTATTTTAACTCGACCTGAATAAGTATTAGAAATACGAAAATCAAAATCTGTTCTTTTAAAAGGTATATTGTGTTTTTCACAATAATCTTTGGCTTCTGACCATGATTTTATCCTAGTTTTAGTTCCAACTATACGATAGTAAATGTCATGTCTTGGTTCTTCTTTTCGTTTTACAGCTAGTCGTTCCCATTGGGGTTTAGAAGATCCAGGCGTAAAAAGAGCTTTTTTAGACGTATCAGGTATAGAACCGTTTTGGACATTTTCTTGATTAGGAAACGAGCTTTGAGCTGGAACGCTGCTCATATCTTCTGGCTCCGTTTCTTCCTTTGGATCTTTTTCGGGTTTACCCTCGTCATTCGTTTCTTCATCAGAGCCCGATTAGGATTCATCAGATGAGCTGTAGGTATTTCGCTTTGGACCCAGTATGATTCCTCTGCGCTCTTCTTTCGGAAAAGTAACGTTTATAGTTTCTATCGTTTTACGTTCCTGGGGTAACCATACGCGGTAACCTTTAGTGAAAAGTGCGTATCCGACCATTATACCTTTCTGGGCTCTCATTGAAAATTTATTTCTCAGCTGCTTAGGTTTTCCCACGTAAACAGTACTGTTGAAGGGTTTCAGGTGTTTTACCGAGGGTTTTCTCCCTCCATACAATTCGAATGGAGTTTTTGCCTGATTACCGTGGCAGACCCGGTTCCACGTATAAACGAAAGTTAGTAATGCTTCTGCCCAAAAACTTTCTCTTAACTTGCTCTCATGTAAGAGGGCTTTTATAGCGTTTAAGGCCACACAATTGAAATTTTCCGCAGTTCCATTTTGCTCGGGAGTGTACTCGTTACTGAATTCATGATGTATTCCTTGATCTTCAAGGTATTTTCTGAAAGCCGTATTTTTATATTCACCGCCATGGTCATACCTAAGATTTATGATCTTGCGATTTAGAAATCTTTCCGCCCTTTTTTGGAACCGTTTGAAGCATTCAAAAACTTCACCCTTTTGTTTAAGTGGGTAAACAACTACTTTTTTAGAATAGTCGTCAATAAAGCTCACAAAATATCTAGCTCCTCCGTTTGATTTGACCGGAAGGGGCCCACATACATCAGAATGAATCAATTCGAGGGGAGCTCTATAGCGTGTTTTGCCTATTGGCTTGAACGAGACCCTTCGGGACTTAGCGATCTTACAATCTTCACAAGTTGGCATGTCTTTTTCCTTGAAATTTGGCAAACCATGAACTGCATCATTCTTACTTGTGTTTAAAATATACTTTGTATTAATATGACAGTATATTCGATGCCATTTGCTTAGATCACCACCACACTTTTGAGTCTGTGCTGAATAAGCCCTCTTGTCTTTTACGTTGGGATATGTTAGTTTGCAAATGAAAAAACCGTTTGTTTTAATAGCCGTAAATATTTTTCTTCCGTTTTTCGATAATAAAGTCAAACGACCATTTTTACATGAAAAAGACATTCCCATGCTGTGAAGGGCTGAACCTGACATTAAATTACGTCTACGTTTAGGCGTGTACATGACAATTTTCAGTTCCAAATTTTGGCGCTTTCCCTTATCATAAAAACACATCTCTACTGTTCCGATGCCTAAAACTGGACATTTAATGTCCCCTATAGCAACAGACATGTCAGTCTCCCTAACTGTTTTGTATGTGGAGAAAAGCCCTCGATCTTTACAAAAATGTGTGGATGCAGCAGTATCAAAAAGCCACTCCTGTCCTTTGACAGAGCTTTGATTAGCTTCAAGCATATCTGTAGCAAAACTACTATTTGGGCAAATGCCCCCCCCCTTCTCTTTATCTCTTTACTGGGTACTTTACTGGGTATTTTTAAAGTACAATTTGGTGCAATGCGACCCCTCATTTTGCACTTGCTACATATAGCATCACGTTTCAAGAGAGTAGATCTATCCTTACTGCTACTTCTACTATACTGTTTTATATTTTTGCCTTTAGGTTTTTCTAATTTAGATTTAAATGCAACATTTGATTTATCTAGATTGCATTCTTGCAAGCGGCTTTCCTCTAAAAGTAGTTCTTTCAATATGGGATCAAATTTAAAATCAGTGTCAATATAACGATAAATATTAAGAAGTATACTAGAAAATTGGTCAGGTAAAAAACGAATAAGCTGGAAAGCCTGATAAAGATCCTCTAATGGATGACCTTGTTCCTGCAATTGTTTAATAATTGTACGCAATCTAGCTGCAAACAAACCAATCCCTTTCCCCTCTTCATACCTGGCAGCAAAAAATTTATCAAGGAGGGAGATTACTGCAGCTCTAGTTTTAGGACGATAGTTATCCTGGAGAATATCCCATGCGTTCTTAGCATCAGTCGTTTCTGCAAGTAGTGGTCTAAGATCAGGAGATACATTTAAATATATAGAACTAAATGCCCTATCACGGCGTAAATTATAGTCATGCTTTTCCTTATATTTTACACTATCATCAGGTGGTTTTTCTGTACCATCAATAAACCCCCAGCAACCACGGTCCATAAGGAGGACTTTCATGTCCGCGGACCATGTTGCGTAGTTGTCTGGAGTCAAAAATTCAATCTCATCCATTATAATATATATATATAAACAAGATTAATTACTGAGAGAAATATATATATATATACAATATATTAAGAAAACATTCAAGAAAGTAAAAAGTAACAAAAATTCTTACTTATTACGTTCACTCTCATATGGCAAGTCTTATTCACTTAAAGTTCAAAAATCCAGTGCTTAAAAGTCCTACATACAATCTGTAGAAGTGAAACTCTTGTTCTAATCCAGTTCATAAGTAGGTGAAAAATTCCTTTCTGTTACCGATTGGAAGCACACGGAGTTGTTATCTAGAAATAGTCCATAAAGGCGTTCACTATCATGAAGTCGTCAGCAGCAGGAACCACTCATATAAAACAGGAACAGGAGCCACAGCAATCAGCGGGAATATAAAACTTATTCCATATTACAGCTGGTATAATAACTGCTCTGGCCCATAACCAGTGAGAATTCATCGAGCTTAAACAACGTAAATTCAAGCCAGAGCAGAGTAAACGCGGTATAGACAGTCATTACCAGCTGATTATATACTGAAGACACGTCGAACTTTTTGTAATTTTATTTAAAATCACAAAAACAAACATCATTACTTCGATGTCGAAAAACTTAAGACGTTAAATATTTAAAAAAACATGCTCTTAAACGGCTTAAACTTACATAATCCATTTTAAAAGGAAAAACAGAGCCACCTCATACAGCACGACCACACAATATATACATTCAGTTAAACCGTTACGTCATACCACACATTTGCCGAAAAATTTGCATAAAGCAAGATGCTGTAAATAAACAGTAACAGAAGAAAATCTCCCCGCATTCAGCCGTACACGAAGACTTCGCAGAATGCGAGGTGACTGACTAAAAGAACTGGAAAAACCGGCAATGTGTGGATGCAAACGATTTTTGCTCGTAGCTCGGGACAAGGTATCGGCAGGAGGATTAAAAATAAGTTAAACCCACTTTACTTGGGAAAAACTCACATACCTGTCTGTCAAACACAAACCGCCTTTACACCCTTTGCACATTTGCATGATAGTGTGTTTAGGAGCACTGGTGGAGCAGCTACATCATTTGTGGTGAGTGGAAGTATACCATGCCTGAATGACTTCCAGCCCCAATCAGTGGGATTCATCACCCTTCCATTCCAGATATTGATCTGAAGAAAAGCTCCGAATGAATGTTGTTTGGCTGCATCTTCAGTTGGTGACAGAGCAGCGAGGTTAAATTGGGTCTTCATAAGGTGTTTTGCAAATATGTTGTATCGCAATCGTGTTGTGGATTCGTCGCACTGGTGATTGTATGAGGTGGCAATAAATTTCTTCCCCTCAACATTTACGTATTGTGGCATAGTATATTGGTTATTAAAGAAGTTAGAATATCCTGTAGGTGAGCATTATTTTCCAAAAGCTTGACAAATTTCAGTTTACCCTGCCTGAAGAAGGCTGATGTAGAATCACAGTCACTAAAAGCATGTAGGAATAGGATGCTATTCTTCACAATCGGCGAGTACTTGAAACTTAATGGTGAATAGAAACGTTGCCTGACTGTCCTTTTCCTGGTTTCAAGAAGTATATCGTGGATGAGTTGAGAGCAAATGCAGTCAAAAGCACAAGCAGATCAATATCTTCCCCAACTATGATGACACGTTCAGACTGCTGATCTAGCTGAATGGCTTCCATCACGATGCTAGTATCTACATCCTCAATATCTTGATTTACAGTAAAATTGTGTTGCTCCAGTTCTTGAATGAGCATTGTTATTAAACGGCGTTTATTGCCTTCATTTGCAAGGAAGTGCTCTTTTTGCAATGTGAGTGTCGTATTTTCGTCAAAGTCAACACTTGCTGCAATGTATTTATTTTTCCGACGGAAGCGCTCAGCAGACTTAGTGCCATGTTCTGACGATTCTTCTGGGTAACCGGCAAATACAATGGTTGCAGTTTTACTGTAGTTGTTTTTCAAATATCCAATGCACTTTAAAATAATTGACGAGAACTTTTCTCTTAGCTCCCAACTCACTCGATGAAGTAGGAAGCCATCATCAATCACATGGACAGATTGTAAGGTTTGTTCTAAATTATCAAGGGGGGTGAACAAATCGTAAAATACTGACTTTCGCGTTTACCTCATCCCAAAGTTATCAAACAGAGAAATATAATCATTTATGCACCTCAAAAAATAATTTGCTTACAAAGGACAGAATAAATATTAATCTGGGGACATAGGCTACACTTAAGTGTAATCATGCGTTGGAAAGTTTGGTGAAATTACCGTATTGATGTAATTAAATTTTGAAGTTGTTAATCAAAAAGTACAATTCGTCAATTTATGCATTTCTACAGTTTTTTAAGGAAAATGATTCATTTAACCGATAGTTGGTACGCAAAAAAACAATTTTATGCGTTTTTTTAGAAACATTAGGAAAAATGCACTTTTTTGATCTATCATATCTCGCTTATTATTGGTGTAATTTTTAGCCAGTGGTACTCAATCGACGCAGAAGTTTGTGCTCTACAATTTATAAATTAGAACTGTTTCAATATAGGGAACGGTTTTTGAGTTATTTGCGAAATAATGAAAAAAGGCAGAAAATTTTGAGGTTTTTGTGGTGACACGTTTAAAGCTCACCAGTAAAAATGGTACAAACTTCAAATCCCTTCAACTGGATGTAAAACAAAGTGATTAAAACAATTTCCAGCTTTCCGTGAATTTTCGGTTAGTAAAATCCTATTTTTACTGGCCTCATGGTGTCACATAGTATATCTCAATTTAATGTTTTTATACGGTGAATTATCGCAGAGTTAATATGAAGAGTTTTCTCTCTCTCTTTTTCTCTTTATTTATTTATTTTTTTTGTCGATTTTACATTACGAAATATTTATTTTATTTTCATATTGTTTTGTATCTGTATTGTGTCACATAGTATAAGGCTCTTAATTTCATGTTTTTATACGATGATATACCACGGATTTAATATGGGGTGTTCTGTCTCTCCTCTCTTTATTGTTTTTTGCGGATTTTACATTACGAAATATTTATTTTCATTTCAGCTTGTTATATATCTGTATGGTATCATATAGTATAAAGCCCTTCATTTCATGTTTTTAAACGATGATTTACTGCAGAGTTAATATGGACTGTTCTCTCTCTCTCTCTCTTTTATTTTTGGCCGATTTTACATTACGAAATACTTACTTTCTTTTCATGTTGATATGTATCTGTACGGTGTCACATAGTATAAGGTTCTTAAGTTCATATTTTTATATTAACCCATTTGTGACCACATGTTTTTGTCTTTTTAACAGTATACGTCTCCTCTGGAGGAATTAATCTCTCAATATGTTGCAAAAAGATTTTTACTAGTCGTTTTTATACTACAAATGCATTTACAAAAGTTTCGAATCGATATATTTATATGAGTTCATTGATTGCATAATTACGAATATTGTGTTTTTCTTGGAAAAATAATGTAACAAGTAAAATCTAATAGAATCTCCCATAGTCGGAGGCACAGATATAAAAATGACGTGAATTCACGGTATCGGTTGCGATTGCACCGATTCCAGAGTACTAAATATACGTGATAGCAGAAAAATGGAGGCTGTAGTCGGCGGATTTTCTTTTCAGCGTTTGTACGGTTCTTTGAATTTTAATACAAATATTTTCTTTAAATGTTCTTCGACTTTTATAATCTAATAAACGGTTAAATTTAAAAAATCAAAAAACCCGACTGCGTAAAAAGAGAACTAATTAATTATTTCTCATCAATGTGAAACTATTTTTTTTTTTCAATTCCTACTATAAACTCACACTGTCGCTATATATATCTTGTTCAAATTTCCTATCGTTAATAAAATACTTATTATTCATCCAATCAAGCTCAAATTTTTTTAAATTTGTAGTGAATGACACTTGATGTTAATCCAGTTTTTTCAAATATTAATTCATTAGTTTAATTAAATTAATTAATTTTCAATAATCGAGAGAGCCCTCTTCTTGATCAAGGTATTTTAAGTGCCACTCAACGGGAAAGAAGAATGGCGGAAAAAAAATTCTCTTATTGACCCAAGTAGGAATTGACTTAAAATATTTTTTTTATATTACTTTTTTATATGACTTACCTATTTTTTTTATTTACTTGTATAGATGACTTTTAAGTTGTGTTTAATTGTTAGTTCCTATCTATAAACACTGTTTTGATGAGGTCTATAGATGTCTATGACGGTTAGAGTTGCAGTAAAGCTAGAGATCCTACATACACAACTTCCAGGTTGTATAATATTTTAACGGAGCTTTTGACTGTAAAATAGTCAATGAAACATCGTCTTCATTTTGAAAGACCTATTCAATGGTATGCCACTCAATTAGGTGCGTAAATATTTTTTTTGTCTCCACCGCCATTTTGTATTTTACGGCCGCCATTTTGAAATTATAAAAAAAAAAACCTAGCCTATAACCACCGAGCCGTTAAGACGAATTTATAGGGACCTCATTCATTAAAATCCATCTAGCCGTTGGGATGTTTCGAGGGTATAAAGAAATCCACATACACAGATACGCGTGAAACACATAACCCTTCTTTTCAGTCGGGTAAAAAGGCGAAAAATGCTTTAAAATAATACTGGTCTTCAAATTTTAGGGACCGTACAATCGCTGGCGAAAAAGCCTTCTACGACAGTCACTATCTTTGTATCAGACCGTAGACCTAGTATTCAGGCGACGTTGACGAATATGTTAATCAATGTTTTAAGTTAGACAAAAAAAAAAAAAAAAGTAAAAATTAAATTTAAAAAATCAAAAAACCCAACTGCGTAAAAATCAAACTAATTATTTATTTCTCATCAATGTGAAACTATTTTTTTTATATTACTTACCTATTTTTTTATTTACTTGTATTGATGACTTTTAAGTTGTGTTTAATTGTTAGTTCCTATCTATAAGCACTGCTTTGATGAGGACTATAAATGCCTATGAATGTTAGAGTTGCAGTAAAGCTAGTGATCCTACCTACACAACTTCCAGGTTGTGTAATATTTAAACAGAGCTTCTGACTGTAAAAAAGTCAATGAAACATTGTCTTCATTTTGAAAGACCTATCCAATCATATGCCACACAATAGGGTGCGTAAAACGTTTTTCGTCTCTACCGACATTTTGTATTTTATGGCCGCCATTTTGAATTTATAAAAAACAAAACTGGCCTATAACCATCGGGCGGTTAAGGCGAATCGATAGAGACCTCATTCATTAAAATCCACCCAGCCGTTGAGATGTTTCGAGGTTATAAAGAAATCCACATACTCAGATACACGTGAAACACATAACCCTTCTTGCCAGTCGGGTACACTGTTTTTATCTTAGGGATGTTAGTGTAAAAAGAAAAAGATTTTATTATAAAAAAAATATCTTTTCTGTGTTATTTATGTTCCATTAATTATTTTTGAAATAATATTGAAGCAAATTTTATAAAATTAATACAGTAAGGGAAATGATTATTTTGTCTGACTTTACAATTTAGTCAAATACTAACAAGGTACTGATTAAAGTATTTAAATAATTGTAAAAGAGACATGGTTGGATATAAATGAACGTTTTCTTGGGAAATATCTAATTAGTGAAACTCTGCATTTTTACTGTTTCATGTGCTGCGATTCTGGTGTCAAGAAAAGTAATGAATTTGTCTTTAGAAAGAAAATACAATTTCTCTAGAATTACTATAAAGTAATTATTTTTAAGCAATCTCCGTTTCGTAATCAGATTTCCATTGAGTTTTTCAATGGGGGTACTTTGGTAAATGAAGAATTTTAATTAAAACTTTGATGATGAATTTAAAAATGGAATCTTTTAAAACTTATTCTTTGACTTCGTTAGCATAAAATAGTTTTCTTTTGCTAGCTCGACATGTATGCCTGAATAGTTTCCAGTATTGTGAATACCAATATTTCGGAACAGAAATAGTGTCTTTATTTTGTGACAGACATTTGATAATAAATAAATTTCTATTCGAGAGTAATGGTACTACGAAATTAGAGAAGAGTTTTCAGATATTTATGTCGAGGGAGTAGATTTTTGAGCCCTGATGAGATGAGAAAAGCTGGCTTTTAATTTTATATCTTGTGATATAGATATATTTTGTATTTCATTGTTTATCCTTTTTCAATAAATTTAAAAAGATTCTATAGTATACCTTTTTAAAATTACATAATAAAATTTAAAAAAAAAGAACGTTGGCGGGTATCAAACCAAATTTCTTATGTGAGAGAGTCAAACCTTGAAATTTTACGATACAGATGAAGAGGTGTACATAAGAGAAATTGGCATTATTAGAAAATTATTGAAACCAATAAAAAATAGTTCCGTTCGACATAAAAAATGATTACATCCTCCACAGATTTATTAGACATATCGAACTTTCATTGAGGTAAATAAAAATGAGATACTAAATATACTTCCGTACCCGTTTGTTCATAGATTTATATTCCCCCTCTCCCTAAAATACCCATGTAACTTTTATATTTATTACCTATTCTAAAGAACATAAGTGCTTAATTAATTCTTATATTTTTGTATAAATAAATCTAATAACTTTACATTTGGTTCTTTTTTTAGACACCTTGACACCAAAGGTTTCCTTTACAATAGCTCTTTAGTTGATATATAATTTACGTGATCTACTTGGTTTAAATTTTTAAAGTTTGTGTCACTGTCTAAAGTCGGTGTCACTACCACCTGGGGGTTGCAGGAGCAAAAAACGTTCTAAATTGTGATTTTTGTGATACTGCAGGGGCTAGTTTGAAATTTGGCATGGTAATTATAAGATGTAAATGTTCTCTATGAACAGTTTCTAAAAAATTAAAAATTTAAATGTGGTGAAAATGCACGAAAAGCGTTCTAAAAACGTTTTAAATTTTGATTTCTACGCAATTTCAGGAAATATCAAACCGATTTCAGAAGTATTGGTTTCAAATTGATGGTGACAGTCCCTGCTCCAACATTGGCTATATTTTGTGTTGCTGTCACTACCACCTGGGGGTTTCAGAAGTAAAATACTCTTTATTGTATTTTTTGTGATACTGAGGAGTCTAATATTTTGAAATTTGGCATGTAAATTACTTAAAAGATGCAAATGCTTTCTAAGAACCGCCGAAAGAAAATTCCAAACTTAAAAGGATGAAGTGAGCGAAAAGCTTTTCTAAAAACGTTCTAAATTACGATTTTTATGCAATCTTATGAAATACCGAACCGATTTAAAAAATAATTGTTGCAAATTTGTGGTGATAGAACCTGCTCAAACAATAAGCTATATTTTATGTCGGCGGCACTACCATTAGAGGGTTGTAGGAGCAAAAAAAAAACGTTCTAAATTGCGATATCTGTGATACTGAAAAGGCTAGAAACTTGAAATATGCCATGGTAGTTACTTAAAAATATAAATGCGGATTAACGAATTCGAAATTTAAAAGGGATGAAGCGAAGGGAAGTGAAGGAGTGAAATGCGTTCTAAAAATGTCCTCAATTACGATATCTATGTAATACAAAAAATAATGAACCGATTTTAAAAGTAATGGTTACGAATCAATGATGACAGTTTCTGATCCTACACAGGCTATATTTCGTGCCGGCACCACTAACACCTGGGGTTGGCAGGAACAACAAACGTACGTTCTAAAGAGGCCATTAAAAACTTTGTAAGTTAAGTTTTCTATGGAACATTAGGAAATATTAACCCATTTCAAAATTAATGTTGGCAAATTCATGGTGAGAGACACTATTTAAACATAGGCATTTTATGCTGGTGCCAATGCCACCAGATAGGTGGTAGACCGTTAGACAAGAAGCTTGGAATTTGACATGATGGTTAATTTTCAGATGTAAATGCGTACTAAGAAGATGGTTTCTAAAAAAATTCAAAACTTCAAAAGTATACTTAAATGAGCCTAGGAAATGAGCACAAAAGCTTCAAAATACTTTCTAAATTATCATTTATTTAGAATTACTTTTAGTTCATTTTATTGATTTAATTCTGATTTCTGCCTAATGCAGTGTATTAGTAGTGAAGTTTAGTCTAACTGTGGCTTAATTAGTAATTTTTGCATTATTCCTAAAAGTATAATTTCTTCTAATAAGAATTAGACATAACAAATATCACTTGGCATATTTCAAGTATTACGCGAACAAAACCGCGGGTTTGCTAGAATATTATTACTACGTGAAAATTGCGAGCAATTTAGCATAATTTCACGCAATTTAGTTCGACTTTTTGCCTACATTAAGTTGAGTAGTCACGCAACAAGCCAATTTGTTGACTAACATGCACATTTTCTATAGTAAATTGCTATATATTTTTGTTGCTATTTTCTCATATAACAACTGAAAAAAAATGTAATTAAAAAGCGTGCTATGCCAAGAATATCGCCTCCTATAAAAATGTGTTTTAAGGAATATTTGTGAGACTTACTTTCACAGCTTTTACTTAATTCCGGTCATAAAGCTAAAAGAATTGAATTAATCCGCGTGTAATAAGATTTTCCGAATTTTGAAAAAAATATAAGTTAAAGGATTTCTGATAAAACATGGACGTATTAAAAACTATATTTAATTTTCAGTATCCATATTAATTTTACAAACAAATGAAGGGATATGAATCGTTAGATACGCGATTTTTTTGTCAAGTTTCTTGAATGATGACGTCAATTTTTGCTGTGTTTGTGTATTATTTCGTGATAGTGATAGTCCAAGAGCTGTTAAACATTTTAGGGAAGGTATTTGAGGCATTGTGCAACACTTCTTTTGTAATGCCTGAATACAAAATCGAATGTCTGGCTGAAGGATCGTGGCCCAAAAACTGTGCCAGACACGTGTCAAGTGCCATTTTTTTTTACTACCCAAAAAAGGTATTTGAGGCACGCTGAGATTGAGACAGAATAATATTTATCCTTAGAAAAAAATATTTTGAAAACGACAGACACTTTAGTCGGCCCAAAAACTGTGCCAGACACGTGTCAAGTGCCATTTTTTGACTACCCAAAAAAGGTATTTGAGGCATGCTGAGATTGAGACAGAATAATATTTATGCTTAGAAAAAAATATTTTGAAAATGACAGACACTTTAGCCGGCACAAAAACTGTGCCAGACACGTGTCAAGTGCCAATTTTTGTCTGGCACAGTTTTTGGGCCACGATCCTTCAGCCAGACATTCGATTTTGAATTCAGGCATTACAAAAGAAGTGTTGCACAAATTTTCAGGGTGCCTCAAATACCTACTCAAAAATGTTCAACAGCTCTCCTACTATGACGTCCTATGCATACTTTTGTATAGATGTTGTTTAAGACTGGATCGTAAATGTGGAATTCTCCAGCGGATGCAAATGACGTTATTTTATGTAATATAAAAGCGTGTATTTTAAGTCTTAAAACTGAAGTATGTTTTGCACTATCTATATATTTACCGTATTCCCCCGCATTAGCCGCATGCCGCAAAATTCGAGGAATACCACATTTTCTTTTAACATTAGTCCCTGGTCTTTCCCGGCATGCCGGAAAAAGCGAGGATCTTCGAAAAAAGAAAGGAATGAGGTTCATTAGCTTATTCAGTAGCAACGATTGGTGATGGGGAGGAGGGGTGCAATATAGAGTTTGTCCCCACTTTTCTAATTATTTAGTTTACCTTTTTTACATATTCAAGATAATAAAAACTTGTTTCATGGGTCTCATACCATTTCATACAATGCTTTCTGCCCAACCCAACACCCGGCCAATATTTACAATGTAGAAATAGATTATCTCATAAATTATTACATGAACAGAAATATTCTTACTATGTATAAAATAAGAAAAATATAATAATCATCTAAATATGTAAAGACAGAAATATGTGCTTACCTTATATCAAAAAAGTAATTATATATGATAACTAGAGGGCTTAGCCCCCTGGAAACTACGCTCGCCAACCCCCATTCAGACACCACATAATCTAAAATCACGCTTAATTTGATCGGTTTTTAAAAGATTAGAGAAGATTGAATTATAATCAAAAAACCTATAGCGATCTCCCTGTAAACGGGTTTCCATTCAATTCCCTTTGATTGCGAAAATTTAAGGCCAAATCTGTTGCTGTTAAGACATCCAATGGTTGTTTTTGTGTTTGATTAAAGAAGATCAGTTAAACATATGAAAAGAAGCTAAAATAAAATGAATTATGTAAACAGAGTCTTTGCCGACCGGTATTTTTTAACAGCGTTACAAAACGATTGACATAATACAATTTACTACAATTATTACAATTTACTGCTTTAACCCCTTCAAAAACGGTGGTTCATTTTTGGACAATTTAATTTTATTTCTTAAATGCCACATTGCCACCAGAATATTGGAATGAAAATTTTCCTTTTATTAAGTAAGTGAACAAAAGCATTTTCGTATTTCGAAATTTGTTTGTAAATCCCAGTGCCATTCACTGATTTCAACATTTTACGAATAGAAGTACCTTGCCCATGAAAGGGTTAAACGCATATTAATGTATTTATTATTTTAAAGTTTCCTTTCTCTTTTAATATTCACGTGTAAATACAATTTTCACGACATAATTTTCAATATTTTTCTGCTTTTAACACGTACTCATTTAATAGTAATTTTAAAGTTTTTTTTTCTGTTTTTAATAGCCATGTGTAAATAAATTTGTAATAGTTAGGAAATATTATCTTTGCGCTGTTTTTAGAATTGAAAACAATCTCTATAATAATAGCCTAAGTCATGTGACTATCATCAACAGATCCTTCGCTTTTCATAAGAAAGGTTTCCATTTTGATTATAGAATCAAATTTATTTTTTCGAATAAAACTACATAAAAGTTGCCATGATCGCAAAGAATTATTGGTACGTTTATGTTAGCCGGGTTCATATCTCGCCAATAGCTTTTTTTAACTCGCCAGTTAGCATATTTTTATTTTTCGAGTGGTAAATTAAAACGGTACTACTTGGTTATTATCCCATTGACCAAAATATATCGCCAGACTATACGATTAAATGCCAGTAATGGTTGATCGTAAATGTCTCATTCACTTGACTGTAAGGAAGTTACACGTGTTTACGCCATCAAGTGATTTTTATTTCGACTCTTTATTTGTATTTGTATTTTTATACTAATTTATTTGTTCTTTCGTAATTTAAAATAAAAATTATGTCAGCTTGTATAATTTGGCGAGTGGTTTGGCGATTTATATAATTTGGCGATGTTGGTCATTTGCTTTGATTTCGAAATTAAATGCCATGATTTGTTGCATTATTTAATATTTAACACAGATGTCATATAAGCACCGGGTTTGGCGTGATTTTTTTTACGACAATTTGGCGAAAACCTCGTTTTCGAATACCAGTTACATATGTATTTTCAAATTATTTTCTATTATTTTTAAAATGAAATAACAATAAATACAAAAAATTAATTAATAACTATAGAACAAAGCAATTTATGACATTTTTTTTAAATAAAAAGAAAATAAATGTAAATAAACATTTATTAATGAATAAGCAACAATAGCCGGGTTACCATGTGAGGCAAAATAACACCATTTTGGCGCCAATTAGGTACCCCGGTGCGTATATGACATCTGAGCCTAATATTTTTCTTTTCGTTTCGCTCAAAAAAAAAACAAGAAAGAAGTGAAAGCCATTAATTTTAAATGTTTCAGTTTTAAAGGAATGTTTTGTATTAAATAAAATGATAGCGAAATAAAAAAAAAAGCATTTTTCTAAGGAGATTTAAGGGATGCCAAACTGGTCGCCAAATTAATTTAAAATTATAACATTTTCTGAAATTTGAAAAAAAAATATCTGTTAAGATTAAAATTTGAGTTGCCTTAATTAGAAAAAAGTATTTAAAATTAGAAAAAAAATTAATATTTCGAAAACTAATTCGAATTTAAAAATTCTAATACCAGTTTTGAGATGTGTGGATCGATACGGATTTTTGGTGTTAATTTCATTGCAAAGTATTCGAGAAATCGCCGTAAAACATAATCAGTTGTTTAATCAGTCGTTTCATAAAATCGTTACATAAATTCGTTTCAATTCAGTCGTTTCAAAATATCCGATTCAGAAATTCGTTTCATTAGGATTTTATATATATAGAGTAGATAAAAAAAACTGAAATTTAACTGAAATCCAGGGTTTTATTTAATAAGAAAGAATTAAGAATACAAAATTTGTTCTACATTTTATTATTCATTATCGCTATAGTCGTTTTCTTCAAATATTAGACCACAAGTCTCGTCTTTGGCATCAGAATCAGGAACAGCATTCTTTTGAATAAGTTCTTTCAAACGATTGTGTAAAGAATTTATGTTTTTTTTTCGTAGTTAAACCACATTCTACAAAAGACTGTTTAATTAAGTCTTCGGAAACTTTTTTTCCGAACTGTGTTTATCCAGAGAGCTATCGTAAGATACAAAGCAGATCGACGTTTACCGGACTTCGTGAATTCCTGTTCTCGATTTCTTAGCTAATCACTCCATAAACGCCTCATTACAGCTTTGAAAGTCTTATTCCAATCCACATTCGCGATCTCTAACAATGGAGTCAAACCTCCAGGAACTATGATCTATTTTATAATGTTGTTTAAAACTCGATTTAACAGTCGTTTTTAGGTTTTACATTGTCCATTACTAAGACGGATTTTAGTTTAAAAACCAATTAGAGCGAGTAACTCAAACTTTTTGCTTATATATATTCATCAAGTCACCATTCATAGATCCTTGCATGGACACTGTGACTACAACATCCTCTGGGAAATCTGACTTTGGAATATTTTTTAAGCCTTTAAAAATTATCATTGGTTTCAATTTTGTTCCATCGGCAATTGCGCTCGATACAACTGTGTATCGTAGTTTTTCCTTACCAATCGTTCTGCATAATACGGATTTTACGCCTTTAAAGTCATAAGTTTTCTGCTACGGCAGATCAAACCACAAAGGTGTTCCGTCCGTGTTGTCAATGCAACTTATATTCACATCATTAGCAGTATCTTCGAAAAAACTAAAAAAAAATTTCAAACAATTTCTGTGCATCGTTTGGAATTTTTTGGCCTATACATGTCACGGATCTGCTCAGAATGTTGAGCCTATTAAGGAACCTTTCGAGCCAGCCATTCGATGCTTGAAAATCAACGAGCTCATCATTTCCATCGTTTTTCAGTATTTTTCTGCCTGAGATTTTATTTGAAAAGATGTAACTGCTCGGCCTATTTATCTTTCTTTTTGAATCCAGATAATAAGTGTACTTTCCATGTCTGAGAATTTTGCCCTTTTCTTCAGTAGTTCCTTGATCATCAGTTTTTCCTTTGTTTATTCCAGTCTTGAACACAAGAGCCGGAAATACAAAAGAATTTAAATGTTGCACTAATATTGCAATTTAGTTTATCTAACTTTACTAAAGCTTCCAATTTAAATGCGATTCTATAACCTCTCGAACGTGTGTGCTTACTTCTCTCCATTTCGAACGTTCAGATAGAAATAATCTATTACTTGAAGAAACCACAACAGATTTTTATTACATAAAGACAGATTAGAGCCACTTGGCTTTTTCCAGTTAGTATCAATTGGACAAATTTATTTTATCCCTTTATTAGCCCACGGTATGCTATTTCTTTCTCCCACTTATTAATGTGTCGTCTCCAAAAAAAAAAAAAAAAAAAAAAACGTTACGTTGTATAAGCCAAATATTTAAATGCAATTTGTTTGAAAACTGCATCTCCATTTATTTTTGAGATGTTAATTTTTTTGTAGTTTTTAGCACCATTTGTTTAATTTTGGCAGCTCAAGTGCTCCATTTCTGTAGAAAGTAAAGCGAAAGTAGTTGAAAAATAACAATTACATCTTTTTGTTGCCATTTTCTCATAAAAACCGAAAAAAAATGTAATTAAAATACGTGCTATTTTGAAAAAATATAAATGAATGATTTCTGAGAAAACATGGAGCTATTATAAAATAAAATAAATAATGTATCGATATTAATATTACAAACAAATGAAGGCATATGAATTATGAAATAGCCGATTTTATTATTTTTTTTAATTTTTTTTTTTTTGTCCAGTTTCTTGAATGACGAAATCTCATTTTTTGGATTTGTGTATTATTCAGCGATAGTCACGTCCTATGCATATTTTACTGTAGATGTTGTTTAAGACTGTATCGTAAATGAGGAATTCTTTAGCGGGTGCGGATGACGCCATTTTATATAAAATAAAATCGCGTGTTTGCAGTCTTAAAACTGAACTATCTATATTTATATAAATATATATATATTTTTCATCGGGGACGACACTAAATTCTGAAAAAGCAGAATTCCTGTTCTCTAGTATTGTTTTTCCTTTTTCTACCCCATCCGAGCAGCTAAAAGGGGAGAAAAAAGCACAGCACACCGATTTCCTTGACATGTCATCCTGGAGTAGAAACTTCATACATGAAAATTTTGCATAATAATAAAATAAGTAAAATGGAGTAATCATTTAAATATAAATGAAGATATCGAGAGAGAGATACAGAGAGAAACAAAAGTATTGATGTTTTTTCCTTAATGAAAAATGTTGTTAGAAAGACATAAATAAATCAGCCGCCCGTCCTCCAGTAGTGAAACCTCATATTTTCCGGCATGCTGGTGTACCTCGATTTTTCCGGCATGCTGGTGTACCTCGATTTTTCCGGCATGCTGGTGTACCTCGATTTTTCCGGCATGCTGGTGTACCTCGATTTTTCTGGCATGCTGGTGTACCTCGATTTTTCTGGCAAGCTGGTGTACCTCGATTTTTCTGGCATGCTGGTGTACCTCGATTTTTCTGGCATGCTGGTGTACCTCGATTTTTCCGGCATGCTGGTGTACCTCGATTTTTCTGGCATGCTGGTGTACCTCGATTTTTCCGGCATGCTGGTGTACCTCGATTTTTCTGGCATGCTGGTGTACCTCGATTTTTCTGGCATGCTGGTGTACCTCAATTTTTCCGGCATGCTGGTGTACCTCGATTTTTCCGGCATGCTGGTGTACCTCGATTTTTCCGGCATGCTGGTGTACCTCGATTTTTCTGGCATGCTGGTGTACCTCGATTATTCTGGCATGCTGGTGTACCTCGATTTTTCTGGCATGCTGGTGTACCTCGATTTTTCCGGCATGCTGGTGTACCTCGATTTTTCTGGCATGCTGGTGTACCTCGATTTTTCCGGCATGCTGGTGTACCTCGATTTTTCCGGCATGCTGGTGTACCTCGATTTTTCTGGCATGCTGGTGTACCTCGATTTTTCTGGCATGCTGGTGTACCTCGATTTTTCTGGCATGCTGGTGTACCTCGATTTTTCCGGAATGCTGGTGTACCTCGATTTTTCCGGTATGCTGGTGTACCTCGATTTTTCTGGCATGCTGGTGTACCTCGATTTTTCCGGCATGCTGGTGTACCTCGATTTTTCTGGCGTGCTGGTGTACCTCGATTTTTCCGGAATGCTGGTGTACCTCGATTTTTCCGGCATGCTGGTGTACCTCGATTTTTCTGGCATGCTGGTGTACCTCGATTTTTCTGGCATGCTGGTGTACCT
This sequence comes from Maratus speciosus, assembly GCA_963932465.1. Classification (NCBI taxonomy): domain Eukaryota; kingdom Metazoa; phylum Arthropoda; class Arachnida; order Araneae; family Salticidae; genus Maratus; species Maratus speciosus. The sequence continues at coordinate 288,889,776 of OZ010794.1, forward strand.
CGATTTTTCCGGCATGCTGGTGTACCTCGATTTTTCTGGCATGCTGGTGTACCTCGATTTTTCTGGCATGCTGGTGTACCTCGATTTTTCTGGCATGCTGGTGTACCTCGATTTTTCCGGCATGCTGGTGTACCTCGATTTTTCCGGAATGCTGGTGTACCTCGATTTTTCCGGCATGCTGGTGTACCTCGATTTTTCTGGCATGCTGGTGTACCTCGATTTTTCTGGCATGCTGGTGTACCTCGATTTTTCTGGCATGCTGGTGTACCTCGATTTTTCCGGAATGCTGGTGTACCTCGATTTTTCTGGCATGCTGGTGTACCTCGATTTTTCTGGCATGCTGGTGTACCTCGATTTTTCCGGAATGCTGGTGTACCTCGATTTTTCCGGCATGCTGGTGTACCTCGATTTTTCTGGCATGCTGGTGTACCTCGATTTTTCTGGCATGCTGGTGTACCTCGATTTTTCTGGCATGCTGGTGTACCTCGATTTTTCTGGCATGCTGGTGTACCTCGATTTTTCTGGCATGCTGGCTAATGCGGTGGTATATATATATTTTTTGTCAATATTTTTATATTTTTTATATATCTGCTCTTTTTTACAAAATTCTGAAAAATTCCTGTTTCCCAGAATTCCTATTTTCTAGTTATCCGTTTATTTTTAGACATACCAAATTGATTTTTTTGTAAGACAGGATGGTGTGTTATTTCCATTAAATTACAAAGAATATTTTTCATTTCTACTGTTCTGTTGTATATTATCCTTTCGGACATTCAGTGTTAAGAGAGGCCTCATAATGTTTGTCCTTCTTATAAGCAGCGAATTACCTCTGAAATACCATTGGGAAATAAATTTTCTTACAAGAAGTTTGTGTGCAAAATATTCACGCACCATTTAAAACATAAAATGTACTATTACACATTATTCATTTTATTAACTAAAGTTACAATGATACTTTAAACGCAAAAATACAAACATGTAGCTGGAAAAATGCTTTTATTTCTATAAAGTCATCATTTGCGCTCGTTTCGAATGTAAACAACCCAACAATGCAACATAAACTTATATACAATTTAAAACTACAATAGCGTTAGAATTTTTTAATATACCAGGAGGTCCTGCCCCCTATGACCTACGGTCGCTAACCCGCATTCATACACTGCAGACTCTAAAAACACGCTATCTTATCGGCTTTAACACTAGAAAGACGGCGAGCGGTCATATTGACCGCTACCAAATGAATATATTTCAGTTCGAACCAGAATTTTTTTTTTTTTTATCAAACTAGTTGAATAGGTACAAAGAAAAAAATCTAGTTAAATAAATAAGCTAATGATTTAAAATCAAAATTCTGATGGGAAATATTTTTATAAAATTTGAGTAAAATTCCCCGTCTTTCTAGTGTTAAGAAGATTACGGAAGATTGAATGATAATTAAAAAAAAAAACAGTCACGATCTCCATGTAAACGGTTTTCCATTAATTTGTCTTTGATTGGGGAATTTTGAGGGCGAATCAGCTCCTCTTAAGACATCTAATTACTGTTTCCGTGTTTTATTAAATAAGATCAGTTAAACATTCGAAAATAAGCTAATATAAAATGACTAAGTAAACAGAGAATTTGCCTCCCAGTTTTTGTTAACAACCCTATAAGAAAATTGTTTTAAATAAGACATTTTAAATGTACCGTTTTAAATCTGACGTAATTTTCACCAATTTTAATTTTCTTTCTCTTTTAATATACACGTGTAAATACAATTTTTATGACGTAATTTTCAATATTTTCCTGCGTTTAACACGTAATCATTTAACTCTAATTTTAATTTATTTTCTGTTTTTAATAGTCACGTGTAAATAAATTTTTAATTGAAGTAAAATATTATTCTTTGCGCTGTTTTTATAAATATTTAAGTATAAAAAGTAAACTTAGAGATTTTTATCTTTTGATAGGTACAGCATCTCAAAATAAGTCAAAATTTTTGCATAAGCCATGAGAAAGACAAAATTTTTATTTCATAAATAGAAACCCCAATGAGTAAATTTTATTTAAAACAAAAAGAAATTGGAAATTTCATTTGCCTTTTTGGGGAGAGCCTTTTTTGTAAAATGACAAAAATTCACAAAAAGAACCGTAACTTTCAATTTTGGTTTAATTTTTTGACCTTAAAAATTACAAATTTTTTACATATTTTTTATTAGAATCTGAATCTTTTGATGTACTTACAGTGATATTTTTAAGCACATTTGGATTTTAGATCCAGAGAAACAATTTTTTGAAGATGGAACCACAGTCTACAAATACAGACTCGGAAATGTGCGATTAGAGAAAAATCCAATAATTGGACCCCCACCCCCCCACACCTCCATGTCTCACAAACTATGAGGTGTAGGAAGGAAATTTATTTTATTTGTTCATATCAGGGTAGGGCTAGTATGTACACAAAGTTTCACCCAAATCCCTGTCGGTTGGGTTAGAAAGCCTGGTTGAATTGACATGGAATGACTCGTAGATTAGTGTTGAGTACTCGAGTTTGAACCCCAACTTCAATTCGGGTATATTCAAATAAGTGTTTCATCAAAGAGAGTGGTGGATCTAACTTATTCATTATCTCTTCACAAGAATAATTACAGAAGTTTTTACTTTAAAAATTTGAAAAACTCCTTTAAACTATGTTTCAAGCAATTTTTGTTAAAGCAATGTTTGGTAATTTAAAGCTTTTTTGGCCTTAACTTACTTAATCTGAGTTTAAAAACAAACAAAAAAACAAACAGATACATTTTGGAGTATTTTATTACATCAGGATTAGATCTGTTACATCTGATTTTGGAGTATGTTTTACAGGTAAGACAATAAGAAATAGTAATGTAACGTTTTCCAGTTTTTTTCTTTTATTGCTTCATTTCTTTAGTTCTGCGGTGATACGGAGGATTTTGAGATTCTATATTATCATCGGGGGGTCACGTTGCTGCACACTATTCTATTAAATGTTGAATATAACATGAGAATAACTTTCATTATTTCAATAAACTTGATCATTATTATTATTGAAAAATAACTTGATTGCTATTATTGTTGAAAAGTAATTTGATAATTTTTTTATGAACTGAAATTATTGTTATTTTGATATGAGCCAATATAGCTATTGTATAATATAAAATAATCATTTACCATTTAAAACTATTTGACCAAACGACTTAATATTTAGTATTAAATAAACGCTTAATAATAATAATAATAAAAAAAACCTTACGCTAAAACTTAAAACTAAAACTTAAATAAAACTAAAAAAAAAAAAAAAAACTTATAAATATTAAATCGATTGAACAAATAGTGGGGGTTAAGTGACAAATGATAATTTTATATTATACAAGCTAATATGTGAACAAATTGTTTTTGTTTATGTTAAGAAACATGAATGTAATTTTTTTTGCATCATTGTTTTCCTATTGTGCTTCTGTATTGCACTTTTCTGTAAATATTATTAATGATGGAACTGCTGGACTCTTCAATTAAAATTCTGTATGGTATAAGCTGAAGTGTAAAAAATAACTTTAGGTTATTACTATTGCATTTAATGTACTACAATATATATTTGCGCTTTTTTTTCTGGTTTTCTATGGTGCGTTTTTATGTAAATACTATTTGCTTAATGTATGGTTATTTCTGAATTGCATTTACAGTTATTATTTAGCTGTGATAAACTTGCTTTGCTATTTTTTAATGAGTAAATATGCAACGTGACCCGCCCGATAAACTACAGCTTTTTAACCAACTTGAATAAATAGTTGTTAGGGTGCAGCATACTATGGGAGGAGTTGCTATCAATGAAAAAATTTAGGAAATGCACTCCAATTTCATGATTCCAATATGACCTGCTTTTTCCTACTTCTCTTTCTGTGTGCAAATCGATAATAGATGTGTTATTCTTTCTTATATCTTTTTTATAGTTGAGCTGCTGTGATTCTGTACTGCAAAATTTTATATATTCAGTTTTGAACTGCTGTTTTTGTGGTCTGTAAATTTTCCTTTCATCTTTAGTAGTGTCTTTCGGATAATCCTGAATGTCAGTGTTAGTTGAAAGAGTTGTAAAACTTTTTATGTCTTCTGTATAATCCGAAATCTCTGATCCAGTGGAATCAAGGTGGCACTTTGACATGGATATTAGTAAATCAGCGAGACAATCATCTTCGCCCTGAAAGACATCTTTTGTATTATTTAAATCTGTTCCAATATTTTCGTTATGATTTTCTAACAAAAGGTTATCGCCTGTTTGAGGAAATGTAGAAGTTTTCATGTCTTCTATATTCAAAATCTCTCTTTTTTCTTCTTGTTTCTTAGGTTGTTTTATATGGTTAGTTTCTTCTTTATAATCAATGTTAGTAGAATCGACACGGAACTCTGATATTGATAATAGCAAATTAGCGAGACGATCAGCTTCGCTGTTCGTATCTGTATATGCATCTTCATGGAATGCTTCAGTAATTTTTTCTGTTCCTGCTATGTCATCCTCTAAAATGAGGTTATTTTCCTCCGTATCACAATATAGACATTTAGGATTATTTTCATTTGTATCAATACGCTGAACTTGATAAATGTGTTCTTTTCTCATATCTGAAATTTCATCAATCTTATAATTTTGCTCTTCCGAATTTAGTATGACTTTAGTTAGGTTTTCCATGCTATTCTTGGCATTTTCTGAATATGGAGATGGTTGAACGTCGAACACAGCATCTAGATATTCATTGGATTGTCGGTAGCCTTTCAACAAACTAATCTCCTTTTCAATTTGCTTCCAGTGAACTGATGGTAAAAAAAGAAAAAAAACCTTTTATTACACAATAATAAAATTCGTTATTAGCTAAAAGTGTTCTAACCAACGTTATTAAATATTATTGTATATTAGAAATATTACAAAATACCTTCATAAACAAATAGGGAAATAAAGGTTATTTCACAATGAATAATTGCACAAATTATTTTCCCTAAACTTATACGTAAACATTTTTAAATTTAAATATAATGATTAACTAAAACAGTGTTGAATTCAAATATTTTTCCATAAGAATGATTAGTCTATCTCTGGATGAGACACGGGGAGTTCAGTTCTATGCCATTAATAATCAGAAAATTCGAAATCTTCCGAGAGATGTATGTTAGAACTTTCCCCCGGGCCACCCCTGAATTCATCACTCACTGAAAAGGGAGGGGAAGAAAAGAAATCTATTTATTGCTAGTATACTAGTACAATTTTAGGGAATTTCTTTCTTTGACTATATGATTTTATGGATGTTTTTGAAAGCAGACAATGTGGATTTAAATATATCCTTAACAGATAATAGTGCTAAAAGTCTCCTTAATTTGTCAGTTTTGCTTAAGCTTTGGAAATTTTCTTAACATTTTTACAGCCTAAAAATAATTTCCGTATTTTTGTGTAATTTTTCCTCAGATGAAATGATTTTGTGAAAGTTGCAAATGGTAGTGAATATGGTATCCTTAATATATAATAGTGCTAAAAGTCTGTTTAATCTGTTTTTTTAGCTAAAGTTTTTGTATTTTTATTCTCTAACAAGAATTTTTGTATTTTGCCCGTTACAATTTCCGTATTTTTACTATTTTTTCTTTTGCAGTGTAATTAATAACAATAAATCCTACAGTTTCAAAGAAAATCAAAAGTTAGTAATATCAGTCAAATATATTCTCAAATCCATACTTTGGAATTGTGATACATTCATGAAATCACTTCCATCGGAAAAAGGATATTGCTGTAAAAATACGGAAATTTTGCAGGCAACCAACGGATTTTTTTATATTTATTTATATTTATTTATTTATTTATTTTTACAGTGCTAGCATAAAATTGTTTCTGTGCTTCGGATTTAAACAAATGTTCGTTCATTACTAATTAAATTATAAACAATATACAAAACAACTGCTAGTATAAAAATACGAATACTGTAGAAAAGATAAATAGAACACAAACACTGCAACGTTAAAAATTTGCAACAAGCTGCCAGTCATTCGACCGTTTTTATAGAAAACTGTTACATTAGCATAATTTAACTCTATTCTGACCATATTGTTGCCCATACTATTTATAATATAAAAGACAAACCTGTCTGTACGTAACGTTGACGTCATTTTTGGAATGGCAACAGCAGACGATTAAATTTAACTTTTAGTATCTCTAATTGCATTTTTTTCTTCTAAATACCGCACATTTTAAATTTTTACACCGTCGAATAGAGAAAAAAAAATATACTTTCAAATGCAATTTGTCTAAAAAATATATCGCAGTTCCTTTGAAAACTATATAGCAGTTTACTGAATTTTTATTGTTTTAAAAATAATTTTCAAGCATGATTTTTGTAAATCTACATCGCTGTCACAGGCAGACAGACGATTACAAAAAATAAACCTGTTTGCAGGAAAATTAAAAAAAAAAAAAAAAAAAAAAAAAAAAACCCACAAAATAGTTCAGCATTTGTTTCCGGCTTATATTCCATAACGAAATTAAAACGTTTTCAATCCACCAATAAAATGATAAAATATAAATAAAACACAAATTTAAGACAGGTAATCGAACTGCGCTTATACCACCGAAACTATCATAATTATAAAAAAGCTAGCGATCTTTTGCGATTTCTTCGACAGTTAAATTCTGGCACAAGGCCAATACTTTATACTTTTTAAATACGAGTCCAATACGCTTTTAATAAATTTCAAAATTTTATTTTAATGCATAACTGCTATTTTTCATATAACAATGATTGTTGGTATTGTTTGGGAAAAAATCTAAAAAAATCTATATTAAATGTAAAATATCCATTAGAGTTTTCAACTGAAAAAGATAATAACAAAGATAATAAAAAGATTATAAAAACTATACCAATTAATCAGTTTTTGTAATGAATCGCACCTCAGTTTGGATACAGGCCCAATGACTAATAATCACGAGTATGGCAGGACAGCCAATTAGCCCATTTTATTGTTAAATTATGTTGCACACCGCATCTTTCAAATGGAAACCATACGCGGAGATGAGAAATTTCAGATATAGTAAAGCGAGGAGAGTTCGCGCGGTAGGAGAGATTGCGCACAAAGAGATTCGATGGGAAGGAGTAGAGAGCGCGCCCAGCTACTCCAGGTAGTTGTACAGCAGCATTAGTGCAGTGTCTATATGAATGTGCATATTTATTGTTCCAAGCGTCTTCGATAAAGCAGTGCTATTTTGGTATTTTTTCCAAAGTAAGTGCTTGAATTTTCATAACTGTTCGTCAGAATTTTTATAGAGCGTCAATAATACAAAATATTTTGAACTTAAACAATTTCTTATAAACTACTAACCTGGACTAAGTATGCGAACACCAGAAATTCATTTTAGAAGTGGCCGTATTTAAATAAAAGACCGCGCAATCTCTCCTACCAAAATAGGGGAGTTTGCGCATCTGCCACTTAGGAGAGATGGCGCATTTCCCCATAAGTTTAAGTGCTAGGAGAGATAACACAGCTTATTGATAAATTTGTATGAATTGCAAATTACGCGTAAAACATATGAATGAATCAATTTTGAAATAATTTCGGAAAAACACATAATTATCAAAACTAAATTTGGCAATAAATTAATTTGCAAAAAAAAAAAAAAAAAAAAAAAATACTTTTGCAGATAAAAATTTTATTAATAAATTAATAATACAGTTGTTATTAAATAAATTTTATGTAATTATTTATGTTAATAAATTAATAATATATTTGTTAATAATTTAATTAAATATATATATATATATATTTAATTTATGAGCAATTAATTTGCTAATAAATTAATTTTGTTAACTAAAATAAATTTTCTAATACAATGTTATGGAAAAGCTTTCACCCATTCCAAGTAGTGTAACGCCATCGAAATCAAAAGGAAACAGTGTGCAACTAATGTTACTGATCCACAAAATATATATGAAAAAAGATTTAAGAAGGATGCCGCTACAAAAAAAAAAGGATGAGTGCACTGAGTATCAGGAACTGTACCAGGAGACAATTTCGACAACTGACTGGATTCAATGTATTGCTTGTTGCAGGTGATTGCACGAAAGATGCACGTTTTACAATAATAAGCGCATCGATTGTGGACGACGACAACTTCGGTTAGCAAACAAAATACAATGAAACTGTGGAAATCGAAAGGAAGTAATTTTCAAGTTAAACATGTTATCTACTAGGTGAATTTTTTTTTTGTAATCTTAGTAAGGCTTGCTTTTTCTGATATTTTAATCTGTTTAAATTAAAAATTTTAACTGTTGTTAAAATTATTTCTTTTATTTATTATTTAAACATTTGGTTGAAATATTCACTCCTAATACAATAATATTTACTCACAAAATGTCAATTAAGAATAATTATTATTGTTAACAATTTAATTGTAGTTATTATTAATAACAATCTCTTCTGCCTATGTGCGCAATCTCTCCTACCCATGTGCGCGTTCTCTCCTACCCTGTAAGGAGAGATTGCGCAAAATAGTTTTCTTGGTTTTATTACTGCTGTTCTATTAATTTACAGTATAACAACAAAATAACAATGGAAATGCATAAAAAACAAATGAAGTCAAAATTATTCATGCATAGTTTAGCAAAATATTAATATTTAGATTTTTTATTATTATTCTTTTGAAAGGTGCCCAGACTCTCCTCACTTTACTATAGACTTCTACGTACGCCACTTGCTGTCTGAAGTCCATCCTGTAGGCAGCTATGGAATATAATTGCTACATCTTTGATTATTTAAATAAAACTTAGGAAATCCAATTGCAGTGAATCCTGCCGACTTTGAAAACTGTCACATTTTAATGAGACGACAAAATTCACTGCAATTGAATTTCCTAAGTTTTATTTAAATATTCAAAGATGTAGCAATCATATTCCATAGTTGCCTACAGGATGGACTTCACACAGCAAGTGCCGTAGAAGTATATGTGAAATTTCTCATCTCCGCGTATGGTTTCCAGTTGAAAAGGCCATGTGGTGTTATTAATTTAACAATAAAATGAGCTAATTGGCTATCCTTCCAAACTGGTGATTATTATTCATTGGGCTCGTATCCAAATTCAAAGGCGATTCATTACAAAAACTAATTAATAGGCCTAGTTTTTATAATTTTCCTACACACACATATATACCGGGTGTCCCAAAAAGGACTGACTGATTTTAAAATTCAATAACTTGCAAACGGTGACAGATATTAAAAAAATTCTTGCAGGAGGGTTATGCATAAGGTCAAAAGTTTTATTACAGTGATTTTCAATTTTAGTTCGATTTACAAACAATAGATGGCGCTGTAAGCAATAGTCGCTAAATTCAGGCTCGATTTTTGGTACTTCGTGGCCCGGATAATACATTTCCATCTCCTTTTTCTGCATGGAACAAGATAAAGGACCAAAAATCGAGCCTGTATTTAGCGACTATTGCTTACAGCGCCATCTATTATTTGTAAATCGAACTAAAATTGAAAATCACTGTAATAAAACTTTTGACCTTATGCATAACCCTCCTGCAAGAATTTTTTTAATATCTGTCACCGTTTGCAAGTTATTGAATTTTAAAATCAGTCAGTCCTTTTTGGGACACCCGGTATATATACACAGGGTGTCCAGCGAATAAGACCCTGATTTCAAAATTAAATATCTCAAAAACAAAGATCAATAGAATTATGCGGTAAACGGTTTGTTTATTAGCTAAGCTGTAAAAATGTTATGTAGAAGTTTCAAAATTTAGTTGCAAAAACCGTTAACAGATGGCGCTGTAATCGCAATACTTGTAAACTGCTTCGAAGTCCACAGCAATGGGGTCTCATTCCTAGATGGCTCTCTACGTAAAAACGAATATTGGGAAAGTCCATTTTTTCACTGGGGTGATGTGCAGAAGTGGAGACATCTGGTCACAGAATTATTGCATCAGCTTTAATTTTAGAAAATTTCAATTAATAGAATTTTCAATAAAAAGTTTGGAAATCATTATAAAAATTTTTTAAATATTTTATTAAATTCAATCTTTAATGCAATATAATTATTTAAATCAAAATGCATAGATTTAGAAAAGTAATTTTGTACTTTTTATTTTTTATATTTTTAAATCACGGCATAATATTTTGGTATTATTGTTTATACCTGAATTATAAATAAAAAAGTAATTTTTCACTTTTAATTTATTTTTAAATCACGGCATAATACTTTGGTTTTAGCACAACACATATATTTTTTTTCTTTGTAAACAGAGTTTTAGAGACAGAAATAATGCATTAAATTATTTCTTTTTTAAAAGGAATTTATCATAAGTCATATCATCAACGTCAAACCAAAAGTATTTTGGATCTGCATTCCTTTCGAACACTTCGGATGCTATCGCTAGAAGCTGCACCATATTTCTGTGCTCAATGATAAAAAAAATGAAAACGAGTTTTTAAAATTAAAATTATAAATGCTCAATATTATAAATGCTCAATGGTTTTTAAAAAAGGGGTTTCTTTTAACTTAATTAAATTTTAAAAGCAGAAACTTTAGAATTTTTTATTTAAATTTTTTCACAGTTTAAATAAATATTAAAAAGTAAAGATTTCCATTTTTTTCAAATCCTCCTCTATTTGGATTCGATTCCACGATCTACCAATTAGGAGAGAAAAGACATACCACAGAGATATTGGTAACCGGACCGAAGTATCTTATAACAAATTATTTTTTAAGTTCTTATATAATGATTGCTAAACTTTTTATTGAAAATTCTATTAATTGAAATTCTCTAAAATTGAAGCTGAGGCATTAATTCTGTGACCAGATGCCTCCACTTCTGCACATCACCCCAACGGAAAAGCGGTCTTTCCCAATTTTCGTACTTCCATAGGAAGCCATCTAGGATTGAGACGCTAGGGCTCTCGACTTCAAAACACAATTTATAGGCATTGCGATTACAGCGCCATCTGTTAGCGGTTTTTGCAACTAATTTTTGCAACTTCTGTACAACATTTTTACAGCTTAGCTAATAAACAAACCGTTTACCGCATAATTCTATTGATCTTTGTTTTTGAGATATTTAATTTTGAAATCAGGGTCTTATTCGCTGGACACCCTGTATATATATATATAGTTTTCATCTAATTCTGTAACACGGGAAGCCTGGGTTAGAACTCCTTGTGATCATAATAGAGTTAAATTACGGTCAACTAACTGTTTTCTGTAAAAAAATCTCGAATGAATGGACTGTTTGCTGCAAATTTTACACAGTGTAGCTTCAATTCTAACTGATGCAAGAACAAACCATAGTAAACGTGAGTAACATACTATATATATTGCATGACAATCCAAGCATATTTAAGGGAGTTAGAGGATGGGCAGACAGCAGACAAACGTAAGATATGAAGTAGACAGATTTCAGACACACGGCTGACACGGGTTAAACAGACAAACAGAATTCATAAACACTTTTCAACAATGTTCGAAAGTTTTATCTATGTTAGAAACTTTAATCTAAGTTAGAAAGTTACAACTACGTTGGAAAGTGTTAAAAAACAAATGTCTCAGCCGTCCTAGGGATATGCAAGAGGTGCGGTCGCATAGAGACTGGTACTTAGAAACAGCTTGCGATCGGGGAAAAAATGTTTTTCTGTTTAAAAAAAGTTAAAAATAAAATCTAAATATGTAGCATTTGCTTCGGTGTGATTTATTTATTTCACGAAAAAAATTATATAATTATTTTTTCAACAAAATGTAATATGTTTTCTTGAGAAACTGTAAGAAAATAAAATGCAAAATATTTTGTTAACCCTTAAATGCGTGATTTTTTATTTTGTTTCGAAAAAAAATATGTATGATTCTCTAAAAGGTTTATTACACAAGAAAAATAATGAAAAAAATCAGAGATACATTTTTCATATAATACGTCAATCTTTTCTTCTATTGCACATTTGCAATAATAGTAAAAACTACTGTCGTATGGCTGTTTTACGCTAAAATATTGCAAAATAGTAAATATTTTAAGAAGTGGGTCATTCCATGCAAAATGAGCAAATCAGCTGTGGCAGACATGTCACAGATTTTAATGAAAATCGGTCTATAAGTAGATCATGTCTATTTATGAGTAAATGTAAAATAATAGATTTCAGGATTGTTTATTTAAGTATCAAAATTGACATTAATAGTGAATGGAAAACCGAGGGCCTTAAAATTTCAATTTTGATTATTAGCCTTAAGAAAGGAAAGACTATATTAAAAATTATTTATAATTAGTAATTCATAATAATTACCAGACTGGCGTAAGTTAGTAATTGTATTTTTATTCCGTATCGAGAAAAAAATTATTTTTCAAAAATTTTAAGGTAAAGATGCAATATTTCTATTTCTTATTTAAGCATGAAGGACAGCTTTGACAATATTACATTTTTTTTGCCGTCATAGCTAAAAGTATATATTTTAAAAATCGAAAGTTTCATTCTTGCCTTTTTATTCCTTAATGAGAAAAAAAAATAAATATTAAAAAATGTTGAGTGTAAAATGCAATATTTCTATAACTTCTTTTTAAGTGAAGGAAGGATTTAGTAAACTTTTAAATTATTTGATATTCTATATAATAGTATATATTTCAAATATAGAAACTTTTATTCTTGCTTTCAGTTTATTTTTGCCTCAAGAGAATTTTAAATTAGAGTATAAAGAAATGACTGTGAACAAAAAAACTATACATTAATTCGAAATTCAAATAAAAAAAACTAGATGGCAGCACTAAATTTGTTTTTCCATGAAATCGTGCGATATTTTAACAAGCGCGCGCGAATTCAAAGAGGTATAGCAAATGGAATTTAGAAAACATTACTATTTTGAACCCATTTTTGTTATGTTAGGAATCAAAAGGCAATCTTGCATTTTTTGGAGCATATCATGGACTTATTAATCTTTATTTTTGTGCAATATTGTCAGTGTCGATCCTGTCCTTTATTTATTTTTTGCTCATACAGAAGAGGAAAAATCATGATTTTGTAATTTATTTTAAAGTTTCTAATTTTTTTTTTTAAATGAAGGAAATAAATGGCGACTTTCAAACTTTGGGAATTCGATCTCCATATGTCATACTACATCAGGCATTAATTTCACAGATGTTTTTTAATTCCTTTGATTTTTATAACGCTTCTAATTTTCTCAAAATTCACAAAAATTCAATTTTTACAACCAGTTTATAAATAATCATGGTGTTACTAGATTATTATTACTCAGTAAATGAGAAGATAATTTTTCAGAGTTTACAAACTTATAAAAAAAAAATCCTTTCTGTTAAATAGTTTTCAAGATACAGAACTTCAAACTGCGCACTTTGAACGATTGCGCTCATGCCATTCTATATCACAAGTTTTTTAAATGTCCAAAACTGCTAAAGAAATTTATTTTTTTTTCAAGATATTTTGCAGAGCATTACTTGAATATGAATTGAACCTGTGCATCGAATTTTATTAAAATTGGTTAGTATGTGGCCACGACTTTTTTAAAATTTTTGCTCATTTTACGTGGAATGACCCAAGTATGTCTACAAATACCTTATTTTATATAATTATTTATTTTATAAAACTTAACCTTTAGCCCTTAATTCCCATGATAGAAAACGTTCTAGAAATTACGTAATTCAGAGAATCCGACTTCACACCAGAAAGTTTCAATGGTTAATTTAGCTTTATTTAAATACGGAATGTCTGTTGGTAATTAAAGCAAATATTGCTATTTTAATTTTCTGGTGTTAATTAGGTATATAGGAATAAAAAAAACTATTAAATTCAAAACACTGTTGTTTGCATATATGCAAAGCTGCGCACTAAAGGGTTAATAAAATGTAAGGTTCGACCTCTCGAGATCATGCCATATTATTTACAGACTTTTCGCATTGTTATAGTATTTAGCGGTAAAATAGTTTCCATAGGTGCATGAATTGAATAGTGTTGTTAAAAATTCTGATAAAAGCACTGTTATTTTAATGATTATTTGTAATGTAATAACACGAAGCTACTTTTATGAAGAAGATATTTTACTACTTAGTTATACATTTTATTGTTTAATCAAGTTTGTATTACATGAATATCCGTGTTCTTTTGCAGAGGCATACATATGTCATACGATTTTTTTCGAAAACTGATTATTTTATAGAAAGAGGGCTGTTGTCACTAATTTGGAAAGAAAATGTTTAGCGGAAGTTTTTGCATTTGACCTCGCTTTCAGACGGATTTATAAAACTCGTGAAAGTCCTTATTTTATTACTTTATATACTATAATTTTATATACTATAATTATAAATTCTTACTTTTCATAAATGTGTTTGGCCTTTTTATGTCAGGAGACGATATCTACATACTAAAATTAGCTAGGTTTCCTTTAAATATGATGACAGTATCAGAAAAAATGTAGAAAAGTTTCACATGTACTGAAATTAGGACTATTAGAATTTGTCATATTTCAAGTAAAAACTTCCAGCTAACATTTATGTTTTATTCCATCTGGTGCCGAACTGTTTACTGCGAAATAAAGTATAATCGTACTTTGCAAATAAATAATTTATATTATTTTTTAGTATAGTAATTTTTCCTTAACATTAAATTTTTGTAAAAATCTTTTCACAGAAATGAAGACAGATAACGAGAACATAAGTAAAAATACGGAGAACAATGAGTTTTTGAAATTTAAAGTAAAAACTAAAGCATGTCAAATCGCATTATGTATTTTTTATTTGCCTGCGTGTATTTTCAAACCGAAATTCTATATTTTTGGTTATAGATAATAAAGAAAGTGTTCACACATTTTTGTAACGATTTTGGAAAAAGAAATATATAAACAAAAATAAAAATTTTAAATTCCTATTATGTTCATGCTGATAACCCTTTTGTTGAACTATAATGTTACACCTTGATTTCCAAGATGAAAAGGCTTTTCTTATAATGTAAAGTTTGATTTTGTTCCAATCCTCGATCATAATGTTGCAGGATCCACACAATGTTTTGAGATGCCTATTACAAAGATTTTGTTTTAAAAGTCCAAATGCACAGCAATTCATAGTAGAGGAGACACGTCGAAGGACTTGAGTGGGATGCGTTTAAATGGAATATCCTCAATTCCGATTTCATTTCTCATTTTTTTTTTTAAGTACAACAGAATGTTTAGAGGCATGGAATTATCCTGATGTAATTTAATACAATGAAGATTGTTTGAGTAAAGTGATGGAATGTCTTTTTTGAAAACAGATGATAAAACATATTTCCGATAGTAATCCGAGTTAATTTTGACATTTTCCTCTACTTTCTTTATTTGCTGTTATCTGTCACAATAGAATCCAGCATTAACTATAAAACCTTTAGCAAAACTTTCCCTGTTTTCTCGAAACCAACATTTTATGCGACTTTTGATAAAATAAGCAGTGATCGTACCTTTGTTGGTAATGCATTTTTTAACAGTGGCCGAGAGGTTCTGCTCTCGAAGCTGGTAGACGGGAGGTGCTGGGTTCGATCCCAATCGCGCCTGTCGGCCTAATCGTTCGGAGTTTTCGTAGTTTTCATCGAGCCGTGGATCTTCCATGCGTTAATACGGATTAGGTTCCCTTAGAAAGACCCCCACGGAGGGCACTCCCCCCGGGCCCATATCCCTCGTGTAGATAATTGGCCGTCAAAAATCAACCCAACTCAACTCATTTTTTACTTTTTCCACTCAAACATAAACTTACACGTTTGTTTCTTCTTTATAATTATGTCACTTATTTTATGTGTCGAAATGTTAAAACCATGCTTTTCACATCTTTTTCGCTTTTTTTTTTTTTTTTTTTTTTTTTTTTTTTTGTAGTCGAATAAGAGTATTTCTTTTCGTAAATTTCAGATACATAGCTTTTGATCCATTGTTTATTTCCTAGCCACATCAAGCAAAGAACATTTTTAATGATGCAGGCGGCAATAATGAAACCCTATTACGAATTGATGATTTATTCATTTCACTATTTTTTTTTCATTTAAGGGGGTCCGGGGCTAAAAATTCTCAGAAGAATGCATTTGTTTCAATTGGCTTTAAAAAAATACTGGGTTTTTAGCGTTGAATACCGCAAACCGCATGCTTTTATCTTCATTAGATTCAGAGATATAACACCTTTTGCCTTGAGAAGCGATGGATCAGCTGCCCGCTGACGCTCCATTTATCTCAGAATGAATTTTTTCACGATTTGTCAACTTTAGAAGAATATATCTAAAGTTCCTTGCAAGATATATGTATGAAATTTTTAACAGAGATTTTATGCTATATTTCCAACAACTTGTCTTCAGGATTTTTAATTTTGAGTGATAATTGTGAAAATATGCTAATGAATGCAAAACTCACTCTTTTTTTTTAAATAAAATTCTTAATCAATATTTTAAGAAATCCTGAAGACAAAATGACACATTCTCTGTACACAAAAGTGTACAAATTTTGTAAATCGAGTAAGTACTTCCAGAGTTATATAAAAAATTAAATATGTTTAAAATTTCACAATTTTAATTTAAGATAAAATTAAAATTTTTCAGATTTTTTTTTTTACGTGCAATATTTTTATTATTTTAAAAGATATTTCAGAAAATAAAATTTCATAACAAAATCTCTTTAAATAAAAAAAATATAATTTTGAACCCCGTACCACCTTAAATTTAAATCATTAAGAAAATCAAAATAGTTACAAAAATGCATGAATATCATCTATATTTTAACAGAATCTCCTATGAATTACTTACCCTTTTTATGCCACATTTTCTCTTTTTTTGGCAGGAAACCGGACTGATTCATCAAATCATGCCCCAGAAGATCTTTCACGGTAGGACGTCTTATTGGATCAAACTGTAAGCAAAAAGCTGCAAAACTCCTCGCTGATTTCAGAATATCATTCGTGGAAGCATACTTCAAATATTTGTGGAGCTTGTTAAAGTTTTTCTTCTGCAATAAAATCAATATATCACAATCATGTTGCAATGTTTTATTTTCCGTTTTATTTGTATTATTTTTTTTTTTTTGTATATGTAAAAAAAGAGTATAAAGAAACACTACCTACAAAATACGTATGATTTTGACGCTGAAAAATCATATTTATCCTTAGAATAAACTAATATTGGGATATTCCTTGGCTAAATACGACTCCTTCAATAAATACTCGCATGAAAAATTGTCTTAATATTGGCCTGTTTACATTTCAACAATTATTTCTAAAGCAAAGCTAATATTTGTGGGATTCTGTTGTTTCATTAGAAATATTTCCAATGTAAAGCCAATATGTGGTCAATACTATATGTATGTAGAAAATATTTCCACTCCAGAGCCAACATTTCGCCAATATTGGATATATTTTCTAATGATGCGCTAATATTGCCCTAATACTGACTTTAATAGGTTTTGCATTGCCAAAATATTTCTTGCTGATATTGGTAAAATGTAGACCCCTCGTTACATTATGTACAGGAATTCTTTTCTGCAACCCTGTATGTGATTGATAGATTTGTATATATTCTACCTAGATGCCAACATTTAGTTTCGTAAAAACACGCATAACTTAAACCTTTTCCAACTATGTTTAGAAATATTAAAAAGAATCTCTTATCAAATCCAAAGGCATTGTTAAATAAAACTCATCATTTATTTTCATAATTTTTCATTCCTGAATTTTTAAAGGGTAAAAATGTTACTGCAGTAAACTATTGAAATGCAGTAAACCAACGTTTAAAATGCACAAATAATGCGTGAAAAAGCAGCAAACAGCTGTTTCGAATCTACAGCGAGATTCTTCTTCAGTGCAAGAGAGGGAAAGAGGAACAGCGTGCTAGAAAAAGCAAGGCTGAGCCTTGCTTTTTCTTTGGCTTTGCTCAGCTTTGTTTTTTCTAGCACGCTGTTCCTCTTTCCCTCTCTTGCACTGAAGAAGAATCTCGCTGTAGGTTCGAAACAGCTGTTTGCTGCTTTTTCACGCATTATTTGTGCATTTTAAACGTTGGTTTACTGGATTTCAATATTCCTGCACAAAGGCTTTAATTGTTATTTTAATGCAGTAAACTAATTTTGATTTATTCTTTTATCACTTATCGTTCAATTTAAATAATTTTTCAAATAAGCTATTTTTCATTAAACTTTTTAATGTCACTCAAAAATTGTCTCTTTTTACTACAGTTCTTCTTGTACGTAAATACCATGGAAAACTTAAAAAAAATTTCAAACAGATGTGTTATCGGGAGCTTATGAAACCCTTTTAAAGTTGATGTGATTACGAAAAATTTGGAAAAAAATCGTATTTCTCAGTACATTTTCGAACAGCACATTTCTCTACATGAAAAAAAGTTAGAATTTTTGCTGGGATTAACAATAAAGAAATAATTTCTAGCTCATTTTAAAATTTTTATTTGAATTTAAATTTTTTTATTCAACTAAACAGTTTCAATAATTTCGTGCTGTTTTAACCGACGCATCTGTTACTGAAAAGTTACTAGTGGCGTAAGTTATAAGATGGCTCAGGATGCGTTCAGGCTCACTGTTCGGAACCCGAGCCCGACGATTTTAAATCCGAGCTCACACGAGCCTGAAACATTTTATCTCATCAGAGCCCGAGTCCGATAGCTAAAGAATGCCGAAAATAAAGTACAAAAAAAATTGCATAATATTTAAAAGTTGTTCTAAATGCTATATGGCATTTTTTAGCACCAACTTACATGAGAATAACTGTTAATCCCTAGCACATAACTAATTTTACCAAAAGAGAGGTTTAGCATCAAATAAAAATATACTTCCCTAAAAAGATTCTCATATTTTTCTTCCGCAACAAGCACATCTGATGGAAACATTAAATAAGTAAGTTTTGTGAATAAATGAATGAAATTTGCGGAAATTACTATTTATATGACGAAGAATCGAACAACGTTTTTCTATTTTCCATAAAAATGTACTTCTTTTGCAGTTCTCGTGTCCTTGAAAATCAGCTTAAATTAAAATTTTGACACCATTACTGTAAAGATCCGAAGCTTTTATGAGAAAAGAGGAAACACTGCTCGATTGTTTTCTATCGGGAATAACAATATATGTCAATTTTATCTACTTATGAATGAAAGTGACTTCGTGAATCTGAAAAGCAGTCACAGCATGAGAAGAGTTCAAGAAGAATAAGTTGGAAATTGCACGTCAAACATGGCAAATGAGGTGCGTTCGTACTCTAACTAGTTTTATAAATATTTTTTTGCACCGCATATTGCACAGAATGTATATTTTAGTACACTTAATAAGTGCATATCAATTCTATTCTGTTCAAAAGGCTGTAACATCATTAAAATGCACTCGAAATAGTTTTTTCCCATTGGCCGTAATGTAACAGGAAACTTTTGACTGTCCCTGTAGTTAAATTATACATCCGATTTTCATAAAAATTGAAATGACTCGACAAAAATTTGCAACAATTATATGTTTAATATTTCAGACAATTCGGTTGGGTAGTTTTTGTCCTGTTATATGTGGATAGATGGACAGATAGACGGACCGAAACACGACTATAGATGCTACGTATTTGTGTAATTACGAACGCATCTAAAAATGGATAGAATCCCTAACATTATTTTCATATAAAGAACACGTAGCACTCGCCAACAATAGAAGAAATGGTTATCGAACACAGTACGTTCAAACATACTTCTAAAATCAATCTTCTTTTTACAGGCAAATAATCTGAAAAATGTTTTCCTACAAAACAGTATTAATGCACTTATTTATATACAGTAGACTCCTTCAAAACCACACAGGTGCGACCAGAGGTTGCGCGGATGTTTGAATTTTGCAGATTTCTGGTCATTGCTTATTTTACATTTTTTAAATGGTAATTTGAATGTAATAATGCAATGAAAATTATAATGAAAGCTTGCATTACAGTAAAATATTAAAATAATTAAGTAAAGTAATAAACAATAATTATAAAATGTAAGATAATTTAAAAAATGATTAAATTATTAAAAGTAAAGGTCAAGTAAATAATTAATCTATACTCATATTACAAAGAGGAAAAAATTATTTATTTGTCGGAAATAAGCTCAGGAACTACCGAACCGATTTCAAAAGTAATGGTATCAAAATGATGGTGTTCGCCCAACTTAGAACATAGGCTATATCTTATGTCGGTGCCACTACCCCAAAGGGGGTGCAGGAGCAAAAAACGTTCTAAAAAGCGATTTTCGCGTTACTGAAGGGCCTAGAAATATGAAATTTGGAATATTAGTTACTTATAAGATATAAATGGCGTCTAAGAACAGTTCTTAAACAATTCGAAATTTAAAAGGGGTGAAAATGCACAAAAAGCGTTCTAAAAAACGTTCTAAATGGTAGTTTCTACATAATCTCAGGAAATACCAAACCGATTTAAAAAATATTGGTGTCAAAATAATAGTGACAGCGTTTGCTCCAAGATAGGCTATGTTTTATGTCGGTGCCACAACCCCAAAGGGGGTGTAGGAGCAAAAAACGTTCTAAAAAGCGATTTTTGCGTTACAGATGGGCCTAGAAATATGAAATTTGAAGTATCAGCTACTTATTAGATATAAAGGATTTCTAAGAACAGTTCTTAAACAATTCGAAATTTAAAAGGGGTGAAAATGCGCGAAAAGCGTTCTAAAAAACGTTCTAAATGGTAGTTTCTACACAATTTCAGGAAATACCAAACCGATTTAAAAAATAATGGCGTCAAAATGATGGTGAAAATCCTTGCTCCAACATAGGCTATGTTTTATGTCGGTGCCACTACCCCAAAGGGGCTGCAGGAGAAAAACGTTCTAAATTGCGGTTTTTGCGTGACGCAAGGGCCTTGAATCGTGAAATTTAGAATGGTAGTTGTTATAAGATATCAATGATCTCTAAGGATATTTCCTAAGAAAATCGAAATTTAAAAGGGGCGGGGGACAAAATGCGCAAAAAGCGTTGTAAAAAACGTTCTAAATTGCAATTTCTATGCAATCTCGGGAAATACTGAACCGATTTCAAATATAATGGTGCTAAAATGATGGTGACAGATCTTGCTCCACGATAGGCTATATTTTATATATGTTTCCACTAACCCAGAGGAGATGCAGGAGCAAAATTAGCGAAAAGCGTTCTAAAAACGTTCTAAATGCCGATTCGTCACCAATATCTCAGGAAGAATCAAACTGATTTCAAAAGTAATGTTAAAAAATTGATGCTGACAGCTTCTGCTCTAACATAGACGCTATTTTAAGTCGGTATCACTATCACCTAGATGTTGCAGGAGCAAAAAAGCGTTCCAAATTTCGATTTTTGTGATCGGTAGGGGCTAGCAACTTAAAATTAGGCAAGGTACATATGTATTACATATAAATGATCTTTAAGAACAGTTTAAAAAAAATTGGAAATTTATAAAGCGGTGAAAACGCGCGAAAAGCGTTCTAAAAACGTTCTAAATTGCGATTTCTACTAAATCTCAGGAAATTCCAAAGCTATTTCAAATATAATGGTTGCAAATCAATGGTGACAGTCCCTGCTATAACATAGGTTATATTTTATGTTGCTGTCACTACCATCTGAGGGTTGAAAAAGCAAAACATGTTCTAATTTGCGTTTTTTGCATAACTGAAGGGTCTAACACTTTGAAGTATGGCATGTTATTTACTTACAAGATGCAACTGCTTTCTATGAACTGTCGAAGGAAAATTTCAAATTTAAAAAGATGAAGTGAGCGAAAAGCGCTATAAATTACAATTTTTATGTAATCTTTTCAAATACCAAACCGATTAAAAAAATAATGATAACAAATTGTTGGTGATATAACCTGCTCAAACATAAGCTATATTTTATGTCTGTGCCACTACCACCAGAGGGTTGCAGTCGCTAAAAACTTTCTAAATTGCGATTTCTGTGATACTGAAAAGGCTAGAAACTTTAAATATGGCATGGTAGTTACTTATAAAATATAAATGCCCTGGTAGGACTGTCGAAAATAAATTCGAATTAAAAAGGGGTGAAGTGAATGGGAGGTGCGAAAAGCATTCTAAAAAAGTCCTAAATTACGATTTCTACGCTATTTCAGGAAATATAAATCAAATATAAAAGTAATAGTTGCGAATCAATGGTAACAGTCTCTGATCCTACACAGGCTATATTTTATGCCGATGATTCTACCACCTGAGATTCACAGGAACAACAAACGCTCTAAAAAAGGCCTTTAAAAGCTTTCTACATTACGTTTCTGTGGAATATTAGGAAATAACTAACCAATTTCAAAATTAATGTTGGCAAATTAATGGTGACAGTTCCTATTTCAACATAGCCCTTTATGTTGAGAGAGGTGGTAGGACTTGGAATTTGACATGATGGTTAATTTTAAGATGTAAGAAGATGGTTTCTAAAAAATTCAAAACTTCAAATGAATACTGAAATGAGCGTATTAATTGAGCATAAAAGTTTCAAAATATTTTCTAAATTATCATTTATTTAGTTTTATTTCGTTTTATTAATTTAAGTCTCATTTCTGCCTTATGCAGTGTAACAATGATATTTAATCAAACTGTGTTTTAAATAGTAATTTTTTTTAATTATTCCTAAAAGTAATAAGTACCTTTTAATAAAATAAAATATTACCTTTTAATGAAATAAAAATTTAGTTAGTACCTTTTAATAAAAATTAGACATATAAATATCACTTGGCATGTTTCAAATATTACGCGAGCAAAGCCGCGGTGTTTGCTAGTAATGTATATAATTAAATATACATAATAAAGATGAAATGCATTTTCCTTGAATTATTCAATAAAACTTTCCTCATAAATGTACCCCATTAATTCACATCGAAATCATAAGTAAGGAAGTTTTATTTTAGGTTTAGCCAGTCTTAATAACCAAAAAAACTTGATTAATACATAAATATATTTGGTAAAAAGATTATAATTACCAGTGATATCAGTAACATCTTGATCTTTTTCAAAAATAAATTTATACTTCCACCATCAAAAACCATGACTTCAGTCATATTATTCAGAATTACATAGTAAAATACATGCAGAATGATATAAAACTAAAAAATTCTGTAAATTTACCCCTACATCTGAACTGAAAGTTTCATTGTTTACATCTGTGATGATGCGTGGAATTTAGGTGTTTGCGGATTTGAGGGAGTCTACTGCACTGCATTACTATTAGCATGATTAACGCCAATTTTCAGTATTTCTGTTAAAGTATGTAGTACAGAAAGATGAATACAATTCCATTATGTTAAGATAAAAAGATGATGCAAAATCAAAAGCATAAATATCCCAAAACATGTTAGCACACAATGCTTTCAAGACTTATCAATACGAAGTTTTCAAACAGCGCACCTTCTTCCTGCAAAACGAATAATAATAAAAAAAAGCAAATTACCTGTGTTACAGCTTCAGTTTTTTTTCTTTTTTCTTTTTTTATTGTGCTGTGAAGACTGAAAAATGGCTTCTTTTTATAATACCTTGAAACGTCTGAATATTAAATTTATTTTGGCTACTCGTGATTTTATAATTATGTTTTTATAATATTATTAAAAACTACTTTATAAACATGTACAACATCGAAATTGTTCATTTTATGAGTGATTAATGATTCAAAACCTTCGCAAATATACTGGCTGCACCACTAAAAATTGAGTGCAGGAAGCCCTGAGAATTCAGTTTTTTATGCAGTCAAAGAAAGAGACAGGCCGCTGCACTCCACCAATCTACTTTAAACGTATGTAAATCAGTCTACTTTAACCCCCTCACTGACAAGCCCGTGTTAATACGTTCACTAAGCCCCAGGTTTCACTGCAATACAAGCAGTATTTAAAGTAATATAATTCAATTGATTTAATGAATTTTTAATACATTGAACAATGATTAATATTTCCAAGGATTGCATTTATATTCGTTATTAAGTATTTTTTTTTTTTATAAAATGTTCAAAGAATCATTTTTTTAAGCATTTAAAACAAAATTCAGAAAAAACATTACAATTTTGCCCTTTTCAAAGACAGTCGGAGGGTTAAACGCATGGCAGCTCGACAATAGATAGAAAATAGCCTATCTTCATCACGTGTCACTCAAGAGATGTGAAGAATCGTGGTCTATCTCTTTTGTTGATTGCGTATTTTTAACTCCCAAGCCCACCCATCGCGCACATTTACACCGCTGAAAGTTGATAAAGACAAAATATATATGTGAAGTTTTAACTTAAAAGTTACCTTTAACATCTTGAAGATTCGGGGATAGACGTCCTTACTCCAATAACTGACGTCATCTGGAAGTTTCTTTTCCAAAGCCATTCCCGAGAAAATGTTCACTGCAAGTATTCCTAGAGCCCAGACGTCCACCTTTGTGCAGTCAACGGAAGAACTACCATCACTATTTAGAAAGGATTCTGCGGGTCTATTGCTATATTTTAGGCCAATTCTGTAGAAGAAATTAAAAAAACGTGCGCAAAATTCATAATTAGCTTTATATTATTTTGAAAAAGAAAGAATATATGTATACATATATTACCTGCGTACTTTAACGGTACGCAGTTAATATTTTTATTGCAACTGAATGGACCTACCAGATTAGGTTATATACCTGAATTGATATTGATCCAAGTACAACTAGGAAAAATATATAAAAGAAAAACAAAACAAAACAAAAAAAAAAAACATGCTGTCGCCATTAGTAGGAAAATCCCTACTTAATCGTGAGAGAGAAAATTCTAAAAGAGATAATTTAGTCCATTTGAGATATAACTACTTTTAAAAGAATTTTATCGCTAAAAATTAATAAACTAAATAGGCAGTATGTAAAACATCAACATAACATAAAAAATTCATTTTTTTCGAAATTTCATTCATATTTGACTCCGATACCTTAGTATTTCCGATTAGCGTCCTGCACGGGTCGAGTTATAATCGATGTAAAAATTTTCGCTAACTCGAAACCCGACAACAATTTTTTCTTGAAGCCGAAACCCGTCCCGAACCCGAATTAATTCGACCCGATCCCGATTGGAAACCAGATATTAAAGAAATCATTTAATATAAATGATCCATGATTTAATACAATTATGGAAAAATATTCTAAAATCATATCTCTAATATATATTTCATCCGTTATGAAGAAAATGTCTACATAGCTATAATCTCTATAGCTCATTCATATTCAGATATATAGTTTTTCATCGGATAAAATATTCTACACATTTTGAAATGCATGGTCAACCCGAACCCGAACTGCAAAATTCAAATCCCAACCCGAAACCGACTCGCAACGAAAAAAATCAGTGTCAAACTGACACAACTCGAACTGCGGGTCGGGTCTGGTTTGGAAAAAATATGGTTACCCGATTCGACCCGAAGTAGGACTCTATTTCCGAGTATTTTAATTTTTCATACAAGGGTGTTTCATCTACATTTGTGTGAGATAACTTCTCACATTGATTATATTTCATTTATTGTCTTTCGGGTGTTAAGTATCGCTGCTATTTACTTTCATCATACTGCGTGTGTAATCAACCACCTTTACCCATCACACTTATTCTTTTAATCAGCGTTTCATCGTAGGCTTTCTATCGATCTCATCTCGATTTCCCGAGATCTTGAGAAGACCTACGATGAAGAGCTGATTAAAAGAATGTGTGCCAGGAAAAGTGATTACACACACAGCAAGATGAAAGTTAATTACACAGCAGTCCTTAACAGCCGAAAGACAATAAATGAAATATAATAAACGTGAGAAGTTATCTCACATAGTGATTCTGAAAAATGTGATTCAATATTTTAAAAAGTTCGTTTATTTAAAACTGTAGGTAGTTACCAAGAGTAACACAGAGTGATTCAGAATTCACCTTTTAAACTTTAAGGGGATGTACAGCACACTACAAAAACATTTATTGCATGGGGATCCAGGGTTGTAATTCATTTATTCAGTGAAAAATACAGTGTGTATTTTAAACCGAATTTTCGTTTATAACATTTTCTACAGATTCACCTTTGATTTTGTGAAATGTAACGATATCCAGAGAAGTGGTAGAAATGATCACCATCCACATCCAAATAAATAGCACTGAATCAGACACGACATTTCCCCAAAAGTGTCTCACAATCTGAAATACTTTACGTTTACTACATTTCTCGTTACATCGTTACGTTTTCTACAAAGAAAGGCAAGTCTGTTACAAATTCTACAAAAATATCTCTATTGTTTCTTTAGATATAAACAAAAATTCGGATTAAGATTGGAGTGAGATACCCGTATTTTTAACTGAATATAGGGGTTATGATTCCGGTTTTTTACACAAAAATTGTTTTTTTGCAAACCACACCTTAAAGTTAGAATGATCGGATCTAAATCACCCTATGTATTTGTATTATCTATTTTTTCATCTAAAAGAAAAATATCAAATAAGTATTAAAGCATACTTTCCAATCTTCAGCAATCTTTAAATAGAAAAAAAAATACTTTAAACTAAGAAAACATGTAAAATCTGCTTGATTCCATTCATTAAATAAAATTACTGATACAAAGTATGATTTTTTGTTAATCTAAAAGAAAAGCGTGAGTTTTCCAAATATGATTAACACTTCGACTGCCGCCCTATTTTTCAAAATCCGTCCCCAGGTGCCACCCATTTTTTCTCTTCCTTCTTAATTCTTACTTATAAAAAACGTTACCTTGATGCATATAAGTACAGTCGTGGAAAAAAAAAAAAAGCAAACACCCCTTACTAACTCAACAAATTATCGTAGAAGAAAGTTACTGGTACCGAACGATTGGAAATAAAGTCTACTTTTAAATTATGTATATAAAATTTGCTTAGGGGAGAATCTACATATCAAAATGAACCATAACTTTGTTTTTTTCAATAGCAGTATACACTTCTGAACGCATAAATGAACTCTACACCCTTCAATTAGTCTAAAAACAAATTTTTATGCAATTCGTACCATAAATTTCCGGAAAATTAATTATTTTAAAACGAGCGTATTTTAAGGGCTGTATCGAAATTGAAGTTCGGTACTCGATTGTTAACCGAGAGAACCCCCTTCTTGATCAAAGCACCTTAAGCAACACTCAAGCAGTCAATGAAGCCTGCTAGATTACATGATAGCATAAGAAATTTCAAAATATGTAGTCACTTCTATCATAGACGGCCCTTTATACCATCATTTTGCCTTTTTTTTCAGCATAATTTGAAAACTACTTGGGATAAAAATGTGAAATTTTGATTTCCATAAAGCAAGACTTAATAAATCAGAATCCATAAAAAAATTGTAGGTTGCAATTCATAATTTTTTCGAATATTAATTTCATAATACATAATTCATATCATAAAATTATAAAAATTGCAAATTCAACGTATTTATGTTTGTGTATATCAGTATTATTGCTACACAAAAAAATAGCACATTAGGAGCATAATTTCAGGAGTTATAAATAAAAATATGAAAATGTAATTTAACATTAGTAGCACTGAATTTTGAATGTTTATAATTCAAAAACTTATCATTCAAATGACTTGAAATTTGGTGTCTAGGGATAGTTTGAACCAAAGATTTGAAATATCCCGTTAAAATTGGGTATTGCCATTGAAAAAAAATGAAGTTTCGATTCGTTTTAATATGTAGATGCCCCTCTAAGCAAATTTTGTATACGTCATTTAAAAGTAGACTTTATTTCCAATCGTTTGGTACCAGTAACTTTCGCCTACGATAATTTGTTGAAGAGTTAGTAGGGGGTATTTACTTTTTTTTTCCACGACTGTACATATATATGTGTTCTAATTATTTTTTTATTTACATCGAATGGTGAGAAATGTTATAAAAATTAAAAAAATAAAAGTTTTGATAGAACTAACCTAACAGCAAAAAAAGATAAGCGATACTGAGTGTCATAGTAAAAGAAAAATCGCGTAAGCAGGTACCAGTGGTAAGGAGAGTACCTGGAAATATAAAGGCGCGAAAAGTTTTCAGATCGAGCCAAAGTGTGAACTTTTTGATTTTGATTAAAGGACAGGACCGGCGGCTAATCTTATACTGAAAATATCATATGATATTTCTCTACAAAATATCATAGTATAAGTGGATGGTAGAGATTATTTTTAAAAAGTGGCACGAATAAAATAAAAGTAGTCTTCTAAGATGTAAATGTTTCGACTCGTAGTCAAAAAGATAAAGGTGGACATTTTTAACATGTTGATTGCAAAGCATTATCTGTGGTCGCAGGCTATACGCTGTCTGGATCCAACACTGAGGAAAAAAAATTGTTCTGACATCTGGAACATAAATTGTGGCTTTAAAAAAATAGTCCTATGTCATTCCTATAAATTCTAGTTCCCTTTGCTAGAGAATTCTAGCGCCTCCTACTGGAATTCAAGAAAGTATTCCTATATTCTCGTGGTCAGACTTATTTAAAAATCTCAGAAAATAGATGCGAACGCAAAAGGTTAGTTTTAGTAACCATAATTTTAGTTTATGAAACCATTGCATTAATAAAACGATAATTTTTCGCTACTGAAACGATTAATTATCGTTTCGTCACCTACAAAACAAGAGACTAGAAATTCTAGATCATTTCGTGTATTCAGCTTACTTGTTTACCCTATTCGCATAGCTCAGATTCAGTTTAGGTATTTTTAGTTTAGGAATTCAGAAAATGACTAACTATTCATTCTAGGTGAAAGCGATATTTTTTTCTCCTCACTAAAGTCAGAAAATGTTCATTTTAAGGTATCTTACTACTTAAACGGAGATCCACATCGTTAGCACTATTGTTCAAATGTTCATTTTCAGTACTAACAAGCGCGGATCAGCGAACACTGGTGGCAGAAATAAACGATGCAGATTTGATTTGTTTTCATGATTTATTTTTTATTCAACAAACTTAAAAATGTTTCGAACATTAGATCATATTATATATATTACTTTGATCTATAAAAAAAATACTGATATATATAATGAAAGAAAGGGATGGGAAATAACACTTGACACATGATCGCATATTTTCGCATTGCAGAAACACACACGCACTCACGCACAAAACTAGGACAAACACGGAATATTTGATATATATGCTTCCAAAATTTTTAAAGCTGTGTGGTAATAATGTCGCTAAACTGACGCATAGTATGCAATTCTGGACAGCATGCGAATCTGCGCTCTCGGAAAACGCTAATGAATGACTAGAGGCGGATCCGCGTTCCACACAGCCAACGAGTTAAAAGTGAAAAAATTTGTACACCAACTTCATTTCGTTGAAAATATTCACTGAGTTGAGTAATTTTATAGTAATCGAAATATTTTTCAATTTTTTGATGCATTTCTGTAAAAAAGGTTTTGTGTGAAATGTACGACACTTAAATATAGAAGATACTTGTGTCTACAAATTAATATAGCTAAATAACTTGATAATTAGATTTTGTTATGCAAAAGTTAGGCACACACAGACTGGATATTATAAAAAATATTTACCATGATTAAAAGAAGTTAGAACTATGCAACGGAAATATTCGTTGCACTCAATTAGTTGAAGATAAATCATGAGTAAAATAGCAAAATGTATTTTTATACAACAAATTACATTAATACACAAATTTATACACATTTTGTTAACATTGTATATATTTATGCATATTCTTTAATTAATTTTCTTTTTCAATTTAATGTTTTTCAGCGGAATGAAAAAATAACATACCTGTTTGATGCTTGTTTAGTTGTATTCAAAAAGTGAAAATCTGTAATTTTTGCTACTACAGTATCTTCAATTAATATATTGTTGGCTGTTATATTTGTATGAGCAAACTCTTTACTATGAATGTACTCCAAACCTGAGGCGATGTCTTTTAGCCATTTCGGTAACAACACGGGGGCTTGTTTATTGTATTTGAACACTTCACTATTGATGACTTGCTTCAAAGAATACTGCAGATATGGTGAAAGGTAACAGACAGCTTCTTCTTCTTCATAGCTGTCTCTACTCAATATGGTTGCTATATTCTTATGTCTCATATTCTGCCACTCCGGTTCATAGAATCCTTCGTCTTTTTTCTTCATTATTCGGAGACTTAGTGTTTTACCTTCTTTTGACTGGTAGTTCATTACATTTGAATATCTACCATACACTGTTTCTAGTTTGCCATCTATATCGTAATATGGACTTACTTTATTCAAGAGCAAATTACGTTCAATAGCTTCCTCATACACGTATGGCATTTCTCTTTCATATTGATCTTTAGGTATGAGATTTTTCTTATAGAGTTT
This sequence comes from Maratus speciosus, assembly GCA_963932465.1. Taxonomy (NCBI): domain Eukaryota; kingdom Metazoa; phylum Arthropoda; class Arachnida; order Araneae; family Salticidae; genus Maratus; species Maratus speciosus. The sequence goes on from OZ010794.1 coordinate 288,920,051, forward strand.
GCTCAATTTGTTGAATCTCTCAGATGGTTTTGACATTGTGTGTGGGAATATGAGAAAATCCGATATCTATGAAAAAGCTGAGTATAAAACTTGAATTAGGAAGATTTTTAAAAAATATATTATTATGGAAAGTGCCACTTTAATTTTTGAAAATCACGACATATATATTTGAAGTTTAAAAAAGTTGCTATTGCAGGAATAATTAAACAATATCTAATGCTTTTTTATTGTTTAAAGCTGATGCATTGTTATTTGTAATATGTTACAATTCATTTACTTGAAATTGTTGAACAATACCAAATTATTAAAGATATTTCTTATAAAAAAACATTTTAATAATTAAAATCTATTGTTATGAATTCATAGCTAATTTATAATAAAGAAACGAATTATTCTTCGGAAACTCGTTTAAAGAAACCTGGGAACTAACAATCCCTGATAATACATTCGTAATTTTATAAAATTTCTCAAACTACAATATGAGAAAATTTCAACAATGAAAATTTAAATAATAGAGAGCAGTCAACAATGAATAGCAATGTCTTATATATTGTACCATTGAATGGTCAATTTCATGACTTTCTTGGCAGCTTGGTAAGCATTTTGATCCCCAAATACTACTACTAATGAAGAATAATTGCTGGCGGTGCTTTTCAGTTTTGGTACGCGTTTTAAAATTTAACCATTTTTTGCATATTACTTTGTGCGTATAAACTTTACAGATCATATCCAGGGATACACAAAGGATATAGAGTACATTTCCGTTTATTGATGGAAATTGCTAGATGGGAATTTTAAACCGCTGGCTCTGCATTTAATTGCTGCATTATTCATGGTTATCGAAATAGCTTTATCTCAGAAACTAATGCAGGAATTTTCACCAAACTTCAAATTCAATTAGAATTTCATATAAGTTGTTGCTGATTAGATTTTTTATAAATCATCTAATCGTTGGCGCTGCCGTGCTGCATTTATCAGGAAGTATTAACATGTATTAGATAGAAAAAGTTTTGGGACATCCAGCTAGTTTTACATCAATATAGTCTGTTATCCTTTTTTAAGTCATTTCATGAAAATAGGATGTTATTATTAAAACCATTAAATAATTATAAAATCCTTTCATTCCAAAATATGGAAGAACCCAACGTTCGCCATTACTATTCTTCTGCCATATGCACATATAATTCCTTGTTAGAGAGACCAGGTTCAAAAATATATTTGTTATATTTACTAGTAAAAAATGTGGAACAAAGTTGTACACCAGTTCTGTTTATAAGACGTTCTGCTTACCACCACGCAGGGAGTAAATGCAAGAAGACAATATTACTGTTGAATGTACTATACAATATATTCCCTCAAATCCGCACTACTTGGGACCAGAGGAAGTGCGGATTTTAGAATTATGTGGATTTCTGGTCATTTATGTGTTTACATTTTTAAAACATAATTTGACTGTTATATTGCATTGGAAATTATAATGAATACTTACAATATAATGGAACATTAAAATAATTAAGTAATCCTTCTCTCTATAAAAAAAAGTTTTGATTTGGAAATGGACCAATGAACATCTGCGTAGATATTCCGGGTAGATCCACATCATATTTGAATGTTTAAGCATGGCCTTCCATCGTTAATATTAAAAAAACTGTTGCATACAAAAATATGAAAATCGGTGGTATTATAGAGAAATGTTTGATAAACACGCTGATGCAGACAGTTTTCAAATCGAAGAATTATTTTAAGAGATATTTAATGCTAAAGTTGGACAAAGTCGTTCCATTAAAAAAGTTTTATTTGAGCAAAAACTATGCATGAGAATTTAATCATTTTATACGTTATAAGTTCCCAATGAGCAGATTGCATTTATTTTTCTTATTTGACGCATTTTTTGAGGTTTTATTTCTATTTTTAATTCAAATTTTCAGCATTTCGAGAGATGTTTTTTACAAATTTTAGAGAATGTCATTAATTTAAACTGTTGCCAATTGTATAAACAGCGAAACAAATTATCATATCAAATATTTCTTCAAATTAAAAATTTATTTACACGTGACTATTACAAACAGGAAAAAAACTTTAAAATTAGAATTAAATGATTACATGTTAAAAGCAGGAAAATTACGTCATAAGAACCATATTTACACTTGAATTTTACGTCATATTTAAAATGCCCAAAAAATATGGTAAAGGAATTTAAATTGAAAAATATATTTGCGCGAGATATTTTGAGATAATCTTTTCAACTATTATTGTGAATTCGAAGACAGCGCATATAATATTTCCTTCTAACAACAAAAGTATTTTTACGAGAATATTAATAAGAGAAATAAAAGTTTGGTGTAAATTACGTCAGATTTGAAAAGATACATTTAAAATGAATTATTTAACCTTCCGTCTACCAGACGGGTCCATTGGACCCGACATGTACATTCAAAATATTTATTCAAACCAGAAATTTCTTCAAAACAAACTAAATGTATAAATCAGACAATAATAAGTTAAATAAACAAATTAAATAGTTTTAAGTAAAAATTCTGGTGTAGAATGTTTTTATAAAACTTGAGTAAAATTTCCGGTAGTTCTAGGGTTAAAAGAACTATCTTATAGCGCTGCTAAAAAATACCGGGAGAGAATGACACTGTTTACTTAATTCATTTTACATTAGCTTATTTTCAAATAACTAATGTGTTTAATTAAATACGAAAACAGCCATTGTATCTCTTAACAGCAACAGATTTGGTCTTAAAAATCCCCAATCCAAGAAAAACGAATGGAAACCCGATTACAGAGAGATCGCTACTGTTTGTTTTTTTTAATTCAATATTTTTAAAGCCGATCAAATGCGTGCAATTAGCGTGCTTTTTGGATTTTGGTGTGCCTGAACGGGGGTTGGCGAGCGTAGCTCGTAGGGGGCAGAGCCCCCTAGTAAACTAAAATAATAAAAAATAAGATGATTTTAAAAATGCTTAAATTATAAATGTCAAGTAAATACTTAATAATGTACAATTAAATATCCACCATAAAGATACATTTTTCTTGAATTTTTCAATGCAACTTGCCTTATAAATGTGCTCTACTAATTCACATCAAAATCATAAAATAAGAAAGTTTTATTTTAGGGTTTAGCCAGACTTAATAATCAAAAAAGCTTGATTAATACATAATTATATTTGGTAAAAAGATTGTGATTATCAAAAATATCAGCAATATCTTGATTTTTTTTCAGAAATAGTTTTTTTCTTTCATGAAAAAACATGAGTTCAATTATATTAATGATAATTGCATTTAAAAGATGTACAGAATGGTATAAAAATAAAAATGTCTAATTTTGACCCTATATCTGAACTGAAAGTTTCATTGCTTAACCCCTTCTGGACAAGTGTCTTTTACAGAATTTTTAACCTTTAAGCACTGGTTTTATGAAACAGAAATTTTTCCTAATCGAGTCGGGAAAATGCTCGGATTAAATAAAGCAAAATTTACAGTAAAAATTTACTGGTGAGAATAATCACCGATTCTGAGCACCTTACGCGGCACGAGTACCGGTTGCTCGTCACCAAGGAGTTCAATCTATGATGATGTGCGGATTTTAGGCGTTTGTGGATTTTAGGTTTGCAGATTTGAGGGAGTCTACTGAATAACAAAAATCTATTATAAAATATTTTTAAATAGTAAATATTTCTTTAAAGTGCTGTTTGATATAATGTTATTTCATATATAATTTTTATATTTCATTAACTTCTGCTCTTTATTTAAATCCGTATACTATGCGAATAATAAATGCATAGCCATTCAAACGTAATCATTTCAAACGTATGAAAATAAAGCGAAAAAAAATTTTTTTTTAATAAAAATAATTTTTAGACACTGATAAGAATATCATTAGGGGAGGTGAGTTCAAGGAATAATAACAAATGATATTGCAAGGGACGTAGGGGTCCAAAATTGTTAAAAAGTTGATAGCGTTATATCGTTGGTACCATGTCAAACTATCCAATATGAAAACAGTGTTGCCAGTGAGCTCCTTTGTTACCCGACTGCCAAGAAGGGTTATGCGTTTCACGGGTATCTGGTATGTGGATTTCTTTATACCATCGAAACACTCCAACGACTGGATGGATTTTAATGAATGAGATCTCTTTCGATTCGTCTTAAGCGTCCGATGTTTATAGGCAAGGTTTTGTTGTCATAAATTCAAAATGGCGGTAGAGACGAAAAAAAAAATTTACGCACCATAATTTTACAGTCAAATGCTCCGTTTAAATATTACACAGCCTGGAAGTTGTGTAGGTAGGATCTCTAGTTTTACTGCAGTTCTAACTATCATAGACATCTATAGGCCTCATCAAAACAGTGTTTATAGATAGGAACTAACAATTAAACACAACTTAAAAGCTATCAATGCAAGTAAATAGAAAAAAAAATAAGTAATATAAAAAAATAGTTTCACATTGATGAGAATTTATTAATTAGTTCGCTTTTTACATTGTCGGGTTTTTTGATTTTTTAAATTTAATTTTTACTTGTTTAAACTCAGATTTTATGATTGGCACCACTTTTTTGAAATAGTAAAATTCGCCTTATTTAATTACATATTAATTAAGGCGAAAACAAGAGGAATTTTAACATTTCAGAAAAGTGGTGCCAATCAAGATATCTGAATTTAAAAAAACGTAGCCCACTAGCAACACTATTTTCATATTGGATAGTTTGACATGGTACCAACGATTTTTGTACAGCCCCTCTCAGCTGCGCGTTATACGACGGGATATTCGTTATTACTTTCTCTTTTATCTTCAATAGAAGAAAGTACTGTAATCGAAAATTTTTTCGACTTCCAGTTTTCGGCGGATTTGCATGTTTTAGGGCTCAGTGATCTCAAAAAACATGTTTATAAAAAATGTCTGTCTGACACAATGGTAAACCTACCTGTGAATTCCTAAATTCGGTTTTGCAGGCGTTTTCCACCAAGATATGACCAGCAGTTGAGTTTTCATATGCGAATCGAGTTTTAATTAATCCTGGAATTTCAGCCGCCACTCCATCTATTATTTTTTATGTTTTTAAACAAGTTTCAAACATGATGTTTTAAAAATACTATTTGTAACGCGTGCATCCTGATTACGAAAAATTAACACTTTTTTACTTACAACAATATAAATAGTTCAGCATTTGTTTATGGCTATTATTCCTTAACGAAATTAAAACTTCATGTAATCGAACCAGGATTCGCACAGTTATACCACTAAAATTTAACAGTATTTTCAAAGTATTTCAGTGCAGAAAAATATTATAAAATTTGTGAATAAAGGCGGTGGTTGTGATTTCTGAGTTTTAAAAATTAAATGTATATTGTCTTATAATTAATAGTGGTGCAAGAGTCCTTGGAAATTCCAAGGAGTGTGCGAACCTTGCGAACTGCGCGCTTAAACCAATCGAAAATATCAGAATAAAAAAAGCTGTAGTAGGGATCTTTCGCAATTTTTTCCGTTATTAATTAACTCCTGGTGTTCAGCTAAGCGACTAATACAGAAGTACCCCTTTTAATAAATCTCAAAATTTTAATTGATGCTTTATTGGTTACACAAGCCTGCCATGAAAAAATTGCCGGTATAGTAAGTGGTATTTTTTATAGTTTTTTGGATGCTGATTACTAGAAAAATAATGAAAAAATTCCATCACGTACAGTTTGATCACAAATTGCAATTTATTTTTTTATGAATTTATTACATTTTGGTCCAAAAATTATTATTTAAGGTCATTGTTCCTAAATGAGACGCGATTCCACCATAGTTTTGTCGCATTTAGGGTATATTTGGCATTTTATTATACAAATACTAGGGGGCTCTGCCCCCTGCAAGCTTCGCTCGCCAACCCACGTTCAGACTCCGCAGAATCTAAAAATAAAAAAACATGCTAATCTGATGGGTTTTAAAAATATTACAGATGATTAAATTATACTGAAAAAAAGCTGTACAGATCTCCCTGTAAACGAGTTCTCATTCAAATTCTCTTTGATTGCAAAAATTTAAGGGCGAATCAGTTGCTGTTAAGACATCCAATCGTTGTTTTCTTTTTTGATTAAAGAGGATCAGTTAAACATTTGAAAAGAAGCTAAAAAAATGAATTAAGTATTCAGAGTCTTTGTCTCCTGATATTTTAAAACAATCTCTATAACAATAGCCTAAATCATGTGATTTTCATCAACAGTTCCCGGCGGAACACAGGTGATAAATCGTCAAATATTATTCTATCCCCATCATTTCATCTATATTATAATAGTTCAAGTCATCAAATGCCATAAACAAATACGGTCTGATCCCTTCGCCTTTCATATGAAGGTTTGGCACAAATGTCATATACGCCTCATATTGGCGCGATTTTTTTTCCAACGCCAATTTGGGGAACGCATCAACAGCATAAACAACAACATCCGGCTTACCATATCAAGCAAAATAACAATACTTTGGCGCCAGTTAAGTACCCGTTGCGTATATGACATTGGTGTCAGAAAATAATCGCGCCAATATGGGGACGTATATGACATCTGTGCCGAAAGAAAAAAAGCCGGGTGCAAGTCTCGCCAATATCTTTTTTGCAACTCGCCAGTTAGAATTTTTTTATTCTTCGAGTGGTAAATTAAAACATTAATTTGAAGTTGAAATTAAATGTCATGGTTTGTTACATAATTTAATATTTCGCCAGATGTCATATACGTCCCACCGCATGTTTGCCATGATTTTTTTTTTTTTTTTTTTCGAAAATTTGGCGAAAACGTCGTTTTCGAATACCAGTTACATATGTATTTTTGGTAATACTTAGTTATCCCGTCGACCAAAAATCTATCGCGAACTATAAAATTAAATGCCAATAACGGTTGATCGAAAATGTCACATTCACTTGACTTTTAGCAAGTTACACATGTTTACGTCATCAAGTGATTTTTATTTCGACGTTTTATTTTTATATTTACTAGGGGGCTTTGCCCCCTACGAGCTACGCTCGCCAACCCCCGTTCAGGCACACCAAAATCCAAAAAGCACGCTAATTGCACGCATTTGATCGGCTTTAAAAATATTGAATTAAAATAAAATAAAACAGTAGCGATCTCTCTGTAAAAGGGTTTCCATTCGTTTTCCTTGGATTGGGGATTTTTAAGACCAAATCTGTTACTGTTAAGAGATACAATGGCTGTTTTCGTATTTAATTAAACACATTAGTTATTTGAAAATAAGCTAATGTAAAATGAATTAAGTAAACAGTGTCATTGTCTCCCGGTATTTTTTAGCAGCGCTATAAGATAGTTCTTTTAAATAATTCATTTTAAATGTATCGTTTCAAATCTGACGTAATTTACACCAAACTTTTATTTCTCTTATTAATATTCACGTAAAAATACTTTTGTTGTTAGAAGGAAATATTATTTGCGCTGTCTTCGAATTCACGATAATAGTTGAAAAGATTATCTCAAAATATCTCGCGCAAATATATTTTTCAATTTAAATTGTTTTACCACATTTTTTGGACATTTTAAATATGACGTAAAATTCAAGTGTAAATATGGTTCTTATGACGTAATTTTTCTGCTTTTAACATGTAATCATTTAATTCTAATTTTAAAGTTTTTTTTCTGTTTATAATAGTCACGAGTAAATAAATTTTTAATTTGAAGAAATATTTGATATGATAATTTGTTTCGCTGTTTATACAACAAAGTTTAAATTAATGACATTTTCTAAAATTTGTAAAAAACATCTCTCGAAATGCTGAAAATTTGAATTAAAAATAGAAATAAAACCTCAAAAAAGGCGTCAAATAAGAAAAATAAATGCAATCTGCGCATTGGGAACTTATAACGTATAAAATGATCTAAAAATGATTAAATTCTCATGCATAGTTTTTGCTCAAATAAAACTTTCTTAATGGAACGACTTTGTCCAACTTTAGCATTAAATATATCTTAAAATAATTCTTCGATTTGAAAACTGTCTGCATCAGCGTGTTTATCAAACATTTTTCTATAATACTACCGATTTTCATATTTTTGTATGCAGCAGTTTTCTTAATATTAACGATGAAAGGCGATGAAAGGCCATGCTTAAGCATTCAAATTGGATGCGGATCAACCCGGAATATCTACGCAGATGTTCATTGGTCCATTTCCAAATCAAAACTTTTTTTTATATATAGAAGGATTAATGTATACTAATTTATTTGTTCTTTCCTTATTTAAAATAAAAATTTTTTCAATCTGTACAATTTGGCGAGTGGTTTGGCGATTTATATAATTTGCGAAATTGGTTGACGGAATAACTACGTTGTAGCGTATTTTTTAATTATTTTCTATTTTTTTCAAAAGGAAATAGCAAAAACTAATTAATAGCTATAGAACAAAATAATTTATATAAATTAAAAAAAAAAGTAAATAAACGTTTATTATTAAATAAACGACAATTGCCATGTCAATCAAAATAATACCATTTTTGCGACAATTAGGTACCCCAGTGCGTATATGACATCTGTGACTAATACTTTTCTTTTCGTTTTGTTTTTTAAAAAAGGAAAGAAGTGAAAGCCATCAATTTAAATGTTTCATTTTTAAATGGAAGTTTTGTATTAAATAAAATGATAACGAAATACAAAAAAAGCATTGTTCTTAGCATAGATTTAAAGGAGGCCAAACTGGTCGTCAAATTAATTTAAAATAGTAAACTTTTCTGAATTATGACAAAAAAATATCTGTTATGATTAAAATTTGAGTTGCCATCATTAGAAAAATGTATTTAAAATTAGAAAAAAAAAATTAATATTTCGAAAACTAATTCGAATTTAAAAATTCTAATACCAGTTTTGAGATCTGTGGATAAATACGGATTTTTGGTGTTAATTTCATCGTAAAGTATTCCATATTTTAGGAGAAATCGCCGTGAAACATAACCAGTTGCTTAATCAGTCGATTCAAAGAATCGATACACATTTCAGCCGTTTCATATATTCGTTTCATTAGGATTTTATATATACGAGTTGGAACCCGTCGAAATTCGACGAATTAAAATGTTTAGAATGGAACTGTTAGATGGAATTTATAATAAACCTACAAAAATAATTACGATAAAAAGTCCATCTTGCATGGGTTGTCTAACTCTTAAAACAAATAATATTTTTAACCTAAAATTATCAAAACATTATTTCCACAAACTTCAACTGCTTAAACTATTGAAAAATTAAACCGTATTAGAATACGTAATCAAGATAATAATTATGTTGATGTTATCGATTGAGGCTCTTATGTTTGTTTTTACAGGATGAGAAATCAGTAAAAAGGATTTCGCTTTGTCACATAAAATTTTCCCCCATAAAATCTAAACTGAACTAAAATCTTATTTACACATTCTCAAAATTTATATACGCACCACTCAAATCCACAATTTAAAAGTATTTTAATACGCAATAGATTATTAATGAATTTATTTCCAAACTTAAAGTCACGTTTGTCCGATACAACTTTTCATGTGAACATTCGCACAAACTTTAAGTTCAAATCTCAGTCCCCGCGAAAATCTGCCATTCAGAAATTTGCCTTTAGTTGCCATAGTATTGGCCATTTAGTATTGGTCAAATATTTAATTTTATCAAAGAAAATGATCGTTTTGTTTTAAATATGACATCATTTTTACTCACTGAATCATTTTGCCTAGCGTCTCAAACTCAGTATCAGCGTAATATAAAAAGAAAAACCTTCTTCAATCTTTTGATTTATGGAGAAGAATGCGTGTTTTTTTAATGGCTGACGTCATTTTCTTTTCAAAAATTAGAAAAAAGTTACTTTTATTTGTAATGTGAAAATGGCATCAATAAGGATGTAATCAATAATAATAAATAAACCATGACTATTTTCCCGTTACTTTTAATAAAAATGGAGTACTTCAGTTGCCACAATTACAAAATTGGTACTAAAAACTGTAAAAAAATTAATATCTCAAAAATAAATAGAGATAGAGCTTTCAAACAAATTGCATTTAAAAGTACATTTTTTCCCCTTTACGTTGGTGTAAAAATTGAAACTGCGCGATGTTTAGAAGTTTAAAATTTTGCAATAGTGAAAATTGCAAAACCGAAATTTCATTTCAAATTTGAAAGTGTTGCCATTCGCAGAATGACGTATGCGTTACGCACAGATATGTTTGTCCTTTATAATATAGATAGGGTAGATATATTTTATTAAGCGGCAAATTACTGAATACTGTAGCTATAGTTCAAAACTAACTTGTTTTGTATAAATTTAATAATTATCTGTAGTATAAAACCACAATATACGATTGTCGCATTTACGGCAGTTAAAACCTAAACGAGACGTCCATAGTCCTAAATGTGATAATGCATTTTACGCATGAGAATTCATCTGAAAAAATTCATTTAACCCTTAACTGCTGTTACAGAAAATTGCCATATAAAAATTGTGAGCGGTCTGCGAAACCATTCCATTGAAAGATGAATAAAAGTCGCGATTAATCATAAAATACTGATTTTGCACTAAACTGTTTGTAGAGTACTATTTCTAATAAACTTTTTCAAACATTCCAAGCAATTGCACTTGGACTCCAAATGACGCAAAATTTCACTGTATCGATAGTTAAACTGGAAATTACAAGTTAAACTCTGAAAATTAAAAAAAGGACCACTAACAGCAGTTAAGGATTAATCGCAATTATTTTTTTAATTACTTAACTCCTCCCTAACTTACCCTTAACAGCTGTGACAGGAAACGTCGCATAACTACTTTGTGTGTTCTCCGAGACCGCTTGATTAAAAGATGAATGAAAGGCTGTTGTGTAATATATTTAGTTTTAATATGTATTTTATACATGGATAATATTTATGGCATCATGTATTTGCTGTAAGTTTTAAATCTGATTTTGGCAATAGTCTTATAAAATTATGAATAAATGTTGTTCGACGTATTCTTGCTGTCTATCTTTTGGATTCTGAAATAGCGTTATTAATTTGATTAATTAATGACTTCTGATAATGTTTAGATATATTACATTGGCGACGAGCGTAAATTGCGTTTCCAGCTATATCAAACTTCTACATCCGTGTTCTTAAAGCTTCGTTTCTTGACTTACGAAGATCTCATGTGTGTTTGATAATGCAAGAATCTGAAAGCGACAAGTATCATCCTCATACTGGTAGAATGCCAGCCTATAATGACAACGATTGTTTTGAAGAGTATCTGCTTCAAATTGAATTTTATTTTGAAGCGAACAGAATTAAAGATGATAGTGACAAACGGGCTACTTTGTTGACGTGTGTCGGGAAAAAAGTATTCTCCACATTACGAAACCTCGTTCAACCTAAAAGTTTAAAGGACATTCCTTATAGTGAAATCATCAAAGTTTTAGCCAGTCACTTCTCGCCACAGACATCGGTGATTATGCAAAGATTCCGATTTTATAACCTAAAGCAAAATGCTGAGGATGTTGCAACCTTTATTGTAAGAATTAAAGAGTCAGCAAGTATGTGTTCTTTTGGACATTTTCTAGATGATGCAATTCGCGATAAACTAGTTTGTGGTTTGGCAGATCAACAAATTCAGAATAGATTGTTAAGTGAAAGTAACTTTGACTTCAATAGAGCAAGTGAAATTGCGCTTGCAATGGAAACGGCTAGTAAAGAAGCCAAATTTTTTAAGGTTAGGGAAGATAATGTTCTAAAAATTTCAAGTGCTAATAAAGCATTCAATAAAAGAGCTCCTGTTCAGAATAACAATTTCCAAAGTAAGGATAAGAAAAGTGGATATGAAGGTAAGTTCGAAAATAGACACAAAATGAACAAGTCCTTTAACAATTGTAAACATTGTGGAAAGAAGCATAGAGGTGAATGTTCTTTTAAAAATGCGACTTGTTATAAGTGTCACTGCCGAGGGCACATAGCCAGTATTTGCAAAACTTCTACAACAAACTTTGTGGAAGAAGCATTTGATGAAATGTATATAAACACAGTTTCCGTGTGTGCAGCTGTTACAGATGAAGCTCCTAAGCCTTATCTAATTAATATTTTAGTAGGTAATACTCCAATTGACATGCAAGTAGATTCAGGTAGTGCACATTCAATTATGTCTAAAGACAAATTTGAAAGTTTAAAGTTAGGTACACTTGAAAAATTAGAAATTCCAACTTTGCGTTCTTATCTGGGTCAAATGTTAAAAATTATTGGAAGATTTAAAGTGCCTGTAACATTTCAAGAAAAAACTTTATGGCTACCATTAGTTGTTATTGAAGCCTCAAATAGACCTACACTCTTGGGTCGTTACTGGATTCAACAGCTTGGTATTGATCTAAATAAAGTGATGAATGACCATATTGCAAATGTTAATGATGAAACTAAAAATACACCAAAACAAAATTCAGAAGAGCCAAAGAATGCAGCTATTTTGTCTCAAGATGCTATTTTACAACATTACTATGCCAAATTCCCTAATTGTTTTAATTCGAGCGATTCAAGTGGAATAATGGGTCAAGCAATAAATATAGCTATGAGGCAAGATACTGTACCCATCTTCTGCAAATCAAGACCAGTTCCATATGCCATAAGACAACTGGTCGATCAAGAATTGGACTCCTTAGTTCAAAAAGGTGTATTAGTACCTGTAAGTCATTCGAAATGGGCAACCCCTATAGTTCCAGTACCCAAAATGAACAGCGAAGGGAAAAGATCTGTTAGGATTTGTGGAGACTTTTCAGTCACTGTAAACAAATTTTGCGAAACTCAGTTTTATCCACTTCCATCCCAGGAAGATATTCTAACAAATATAGGATCAGGAAAGTATTTTTCAAAGATTGACTTATCAATGGCTTTCCATCAATTACCTATAGCTCCTGAGTCTCAAGAGTTGCTGACGCTGAACACACCAAGGGATTTATTGCGTTATACAAAACTACCTTTTGGTATCAAATCAGCATCTTTCTTGTTCCAGCAAAAGATGGATAACATTCTAAAGGATTTTTCATTCATTGATTGCTATATTGATGATTTATTTATACGTGCAAATACTAAGGAAGAATGCAAATATAGAACAGACCTGGTGCTGCAGAAACTACATTCTTACAATGTGAAAGTAAATATTCAAAAGTGTGAATTTTTCAAGGATACAATTAAAGTTCTGGGTCATGTTAAAGATCCTGAAGGTATTCATCCGCTTAGGGATAAATGTAATGACATTTCAAATACACAATTACCTAGAAATGTCACTGAATTGAAAAGTTATCTAGGGCTTCTAGGCTATTATCAGCATTTTATACCCAATTTATCTTCAAAGCTGAAACCTTTATATAAATTATTAGAGAAAGATACAAAATGGCATTTCAACAAAGAATGTATTGATGCCTTTGAAAGAAGTAAGACGTTACTGGATAAACATAATGTTTTGGTACATTATGACATAACAAAGCCCATTGTTCTACAGTGTGATTCATCTGAGTATGGACTTGGAGCAGTTTTGTGCCATGAATTATCACCTGGTTTATTGAGACCGATATTTTTTGCATCAAAGACTCTTAATAAAGCAGAAAGAAACTATGCTCAGGTACATAAAGAAGCTTTAGCTATTATTTTTGGCATTAAACGTTTCAATAAATATTTACAAGGAACAAAATTTGTCATTGAAACAGATTCAAAGCCTTTGTTGACCCTACTGGGCCATGATAAACCTGTTCCGGAAATGGCTAATTCAAGGATGCAGAGATGGGCATTGATTTTATCCAGCTATGACTACATTATGAAGTACAAAAAGGACAAGGATCTTTTGCTAGCTGATGCTCTTTCTCGCCTCCCTTGTAAAGATAATGAACCAGTTGACAAACGTGCTCATGAATTTGTATGTTATTTCTCAGAATTTGAGGATCTGACTACCAAGGATATTGAAAAGGCTAGTGCAGTTGATTGTGATGTCAGTAAAGCAATAAACTACACCAAATTTGGTTGGCCATCAGTTGTTGCAGATTCCTTGCAGGAATACTACAAAGTCAGAGATGAACTGAGCATCGAAAATAATTGTCTACTAAGAGCAAATAGATTAGTAATCCCAAAATGCTTGAGAGGAAAAGTTCTTCAACTTCTACATACTGAACACCCTGGAATAGTGCGAATGAAACATCTTGCTCGAGGATACTTCTGGTTTCCAAAAATAGATGCAGAAATTGAATCATATGTAAACAGATGTGTCCCGTGTCAATTAACAAGGCCAAGTGCACCCAGAGTTCCATTAAATAACTGGCCTCTAACAGGTAAACCATTTGAAAGGATCCACATCGATTACGCTGAATATGAAAATCGCAATCTCTTAATTGTTAAAGATTCATATTCAAAGTGGATTGAAGTAGCACTTGTTTCTACCACAGATTCTAAGTCTACAATACATAAGCTTCGACAAATTTTTGCCACTTTCGGATTATCAAGTGAAGTTGTATCTGATAATGCTAAACAATTTAAATCCGAAGAATTTGTAAGATTTTTTAAGTCAAATGGTATTACCCTGAGAAATTCACCCACATATCATCCAAACTCCAACGGAGCTGCAGAGAAATCTGTTAATATCATTAAGAACATGTTGAAGAAACATAAGTTTTCTAATAGGGTATATGATAGTTTTCAACATAGATTAGACTGCATACTGTTTGCTTATCGAAATACGCTTTCATCAGTCACACTGAAAACACCTGCTGAGCTTATTTTCAAATTTACACCACAAATCAAGATTACGAAGCTCAGAAGTGATCACATTATGCAGGAAAAGAGCTATCAAGAGAATCAAAGGTCTCGTTCAACTGCCAGTGAAAGACATTTTGATGTTAGAGAAAATGTTCTTGTGAAATCCACCAGAAACAAGGAAATTAAATGGTTTCCTGGTATAATCACAAAGAAAATTAGTGAAAGTACCTACCTGGTACATGTAAATGGTCAAGTGCGCTTTGTACATGCAGATCATCTAAGAAAGTGCACTCTTCAAATTCCTGAAATCTCTGAGCATCGCAGTGTGCCATTGAATTATGCAAGTGGATCTTCAATGACAGTCACCGATTCTAATGCAAAGATTGTTTCTGATTCAATGAAGGATGAAACAGCATCTCAAACACCAATAGAGACAACTGAGGCAGCAGAGAAAGAGCAGTTTCAATCAAGAGCTGTTAAAACACCTAAAAGAACTCTGGACTGCCATAAAAACTCCAATTCCCAGCTACTTAAAACTCCACGACCAAAAAGGGTAATAAAACCTCCAAATCGATTAGATTTATAGTTCTGTAAAAGGTTATTTATCCCACTATTATTGCCTGCTTTATTTATTCATTTGTAAAACAAAATTTTTTTAAGGGGGAGAGTGTTGTGTAATATATTTAGTTTTAATATGTATTTTATACATGGATAATATTTATGGCATCATGTATTTGCTGTAAGTTTTAAATCTGATTTTGGCAATAGTCTTATAAAATTATGAATAAATGTTGTTCGACGTATTCTTGCTGTCTATCTTTTGGATTCTGAAATAGCGTTATTAATTTGATTAATTAATGACTTCTGATAATGTTTAGATATATTACACTCCTCCCTAACTTACCCTTAACAGCTGTGACAGGAAATGTCGCATAACTACTTTGTGTGTTCTCCGAGACCGCTTGATTAAAAGATGAATGAAAGGCTGTATTTACTGACAGGGTACTGTTTCTGTACTAAACTAGTACAAGACTATTATAATTAAAATTCACATATTCAGAATTTCTAGCAATAGTTCTAGAGCTCAAAATGAAAGAAAATTTCACTAGTATTCATAGCTTAACTGGAAATTACAAGTTTAACTGTGAAAATTGAAAAATGTAGTGATCTGCGAAACCTCTAACAGCAGTTAAGTGTTAATAAAGAGTTTAAATACATAAAATTGAGAGATAACTAGCTTATTATTGAACTACTGAATAAACTTTATTTAATAGTAATTTAAATAATAAAATATTAACTGATATGCATAATTTTAAATAAATTATAATTAAACATCGCACATTTCAATATTCATTCATACATTATATCAGATCCATCAAGTTTGAATTGTTTAATGCGGGCGGCGCAGCACCGTTCTGTTTGCCAATTTTACACTGCTAATATGCAAAAGCGACGTGTTGTTATTTGAACGTTACGTATAATGCTTTGTTCCTAATATAAATAACTCTAATCCCTCTTTCCCACAGAGCTATGGCCATAACTAAACTTAAATGATTGTCGCGAAAAACTTCGTTTAAAATTCGTGGAATTCGCACGTGAATATTAACCTTTTCTGGCGCGGTGTCCTTAAAAAAGGACAACTAATTTTAATTCCAAAACTGACAAACGGCACCAAGAATATTTAACTGAAATTTTCCTATTATAATGATCCTATTATAAAAATAAGCAAATTCATATTTTCTAATAAATTCGTTTATAAATTGCGGTCCATTGTCAGCCCATTATTTCATCAGTTTATAAACAGAATTACTCCGCGCCGGTAAGAGTTAACCTCTTCGGGATGGGAGCCTTTTACGAAATGTTTAATATTTTGTCACCGTTTTTTAAAAAACAGAAATTTGTGTCTTCTTAAATCGAGAAAATGCGCTGATTAAATAAGGCAAATTTTGCCGTAAAATTTTACTGGTGAGAAAAAACAAGGATTCTGAGCACTTCATACGGCATGTATACGTGTTGCTCGTTCCCAATGGGTTAAACCCATAATTTCTACACTAGTACGATTTGAGTTTCCGTAACTTCAACTCCGCATAATTTTATTTATAATATTGTTAACAAGAATATTTATTACATATAACTTTATTTATTATAAAATGTCACATGATAAATATATCAGCCTTATAAATAGATAAAATCGTACAATATTTCTAATAATTCTGATTAAGGCAAAGAGAAGCCTTGTGCGGCATTCTGTTACCCTCCCTCCCACTCCTTTTCATTTTTCTTGCACTTTAAAAAAATTGAACATTTTCTTTACCTAAAAATACGTATATGGAAAGAAATGCTCATTCAGATAACCATAGTTTTATTTATTTTTTATTGTTTTCGAATTTAAAAGTAGAAAATGCGGATTATAATAATTAAAAAGTAAAAACAGAATTAAGATATCAGATTTTAAAAAAATGCTGACCAAAATTATGGACTATTAAACCAGGGCATAACTCAATTGCATCCTGTTTTAATCAGAGGCAGCATTTAAGCTACCGAATATGTTGGTAAAATTAACCGCATTAGAATAAACATTATTTAAGAGTTTTCAATTTGCACAAGATTTGCCAGAATTTCCATCATATAAAATTATTGTAAATTCCGTAATCATGTGTTTATAGTATGTTACTGGAATATTACTTTTATTATTAAGCTAACAAACGAAAATTGCATTCATCAACTTTTAAGGAAAACTTTCGGTATTATTTGAAAAAGATTATCCTCCTGAATACGCACTCTTGTATAACCATTGAGGGCAAGAGTGTGCAACATAAAAATGGAAGCGTTTCACTTACAAACGTCACATTTGTAGGGACCACGACCAGTGTGGTCCGTGCGCTCTTCTTGCCACCAGTCTCTGCAAGAAATGCATTCGATCCAATCCTCTGTAATTGGTTCTCTATAGATTTCTGAGTATCCTGCACCTATCCAGAGTTTTTTCTTTGGTGCAGTTTTTGGCTTCATGGTGTTACTTTTACTCTTTTTTTTGTGGGGGGGTTTAAATTTTTGTTTTCTTGCAGCAAAAAATACTAACTCTGTCTAATATGGAGATCCTCAGAGAGCGACATTTGCCTAGCTGATCCAAGCCCTGACAGGCCTGCACATTTTACTCTAGTGGGGGCTTGACCAAACTCGTTTCTCCCCTCGACATTCCATGGCTTATCTCTTTGGGGGGAAATAAACCCTTTTGTTCTGTCTCAAAGCAGGCATTTCCTTATCTGTGAAATCCGTTTCTTATACGGGGCATTCTCACAATCTTTTGACTTTTAAGACCCTGAATAATAATTTTTATTTTAGTACATATTCTTGTGTTTATTTTTTATTTCATATACTGGGGGACATCCCATTGCATGACTACATAACAATATTAACGAGATAAAAAAGTTTTGGACGATGTTGGGGGTCCAAATACCAGTAAAACATCTATACCGTCCCGTGTGACTGATGCTGATTTTTAAGTTTGGAGCTGTCTGTATAACATTTTTTCAATAAAAGTAATTCGATGTCATTTGTTTTTTGAAACTGGGACAATTGTTTTATATAAACATGTAGCAAAAAATTAACCTGTACACATTTTTATGGTTGATATTAGTTTTTAAACTCTGTCCCTGGGTTTTAGATTCCTTTCCGTTTTAAATGCAGAAAAATGTTTTGGCTTTTGTTCATTAAGATGGGATGCCTCATTATACAGCATTTATTTATAATTCTTTCATTAAGATTTTAAGTAAAAGAACATTACCGCATTTAGGGGTCATCACATTTAGGCGCACTGACCTTATATGAGTTTGATAAATAAATTTATGGACTTAAAATAGTAAATTGGTGCATTAAATTAATAAAACAGAAAGAAGAAACTATTTCAATACAGAATATTTCTCTTAATCGGTAATCTGTCTATTAAATACAATTTTCAAGATAGAGGAAACCAGTTGAAATCAGATCTCTCCTGCTTGCAGGTGTCCGCTCGCCACCCCTTTTCACTGACCTCATCTCTACTCCTGAATCAGTGTCTTTCTTTACTCTGTGTTGTACACATGTGTTTTTATTCCGACCTGTGACTTATAAGTTATAGTAGTAATTTTTACTTCTAGTTTTTGCTGCATTAAAGAACATGGCTACCAGAGGATGTGCTAATTCAACGAATTGTTTCTGCTATATTTGTGGTAACTATACAGTGAAAAAACAACAAAGAAGCATTTCTGATTTTTTTAAAAGTGTGTTTCGCTTATTTTTTATGAAATTGGGCGACCAAGCAATGTTGCCAGTGGGCTAATTTTTTTTTTAATTCAGCTTTCTTGATTGGCACCACTTTTTAGAAACAGTAAAATTCACTTTGTTTTTACCTTAATTAGTACTCATTAAATAAGGCACATTTTACCATTTGAAGAAAGTGGTGCCAATCAAGAATCTATTTTTAAATAAAAGTAGCTCATCTGACAACACTGCGACCAAGACAAGCCTTAGTCTCCACACAAAGTTTGTCGTATTTGTGTAGAAGAATTAAGACAATGGTCAAGTAATCTTTTTGGTTTGGTACCATTAGTTTGGAGAGAATCTAAAAATCACAGTGATGATTGCTATTTTTGTATTTGTAACGTGAAAGATTTCAATTTAAAGAACAAAAAAGGAAATATTTTATACTGACATTCCGTCTACCATGCGTCCTGTCCTTCATGGACCTGGTAAAGGAAAAATCTTGTTGATCCAAAAAAAGTGTTACTTCCACCGCTTCATATAAAATTAGGTGTTATGAAACAATTTGTCAAGGCTTTATCAAAAGAAGGGGAATGTTTCAAATGCCTTTGCAAGCATTTTCCGGTTTATCCGAAGCAAAACGAAGGATGGTGTGTTTGTAGGACCAGACATCAGGAAAATTATGAAAATTTCGAGAATAAAATGAAAACAAACGAGAGAAAAGCCTGGAAATCTTTCAAACTAGTTATTACTAGCTTTCTTTGCAACAAAAGGACCCAAACTACAAATCTATTGTAGAAGAGATGGTAAAAAATTGCAAGATTTTAGGGTGTAATATGAGCTTAAAAGTTCATTTTCTCGATTCACACATAGACTATTTTCCTAAAAATTTAGGTGCAGTTAGTGAGGTACAAGGTGAAAGATTTCACCGGGATATAAAGTATATAGAGAGGCGATAACAAGGCAAATGGAATGTCAGCATGATAGTCGACTACTGCTGGATGCTACAAAGAGACAATCGCAGCAAAGTTTACAATAGAAAAAGGGACAAAAAAAACTTTTGATGTATAGAAAAAACATTACTCTAAGGGTCTAAGGACTTGGAACCTTATACATATAATTAACTATTACCTGAACTCAGATATAAATGTAATTTATATGGATTTATAAATGAATGAAATGTCAAAATTTCTTGATTTTAGCTTTTTCTTTAAATATGAAATCATTTTGTGAAAAATCCTTACGTGATAGAAAAAAATTGGATTTCATTTTCGGAATCAGCAATAAAAAAACCAATAAAAATTAGTTATCAAAATTAATGCAATTTTCAAAAAGTATTTCTTTGCAGATCTGTGTTATTTTCATATTAAAAAAATGGTTTTCATCTACATTCTGTAACCCGGGATGGATCCTCTGAATGAAATAAAAATCTTTCAGGATGTATTTGTCGATATCGCTCTTTCACTTTAAGACAACTTCAATTAATAAAAGAAAAGCAAAGCCAGTAGTTAAAATTAAAACTATTTTATGCTTTGTTTATGTCAGGTCTAATTATGAATTCAATCACAAACCGCATGCTTCAACGTCTTAGGTTTTGCTAAAAAGCTTACCTTTGCATCAGGATGACTTCTGTTTGTATTTTTCATTCCGCCTTCATAGGCAGCACGTTGCATGAACTGGACATATTTTAAAAATAGCTCAATGAATAATACATTCACAAAATATTTTATAAATGTTAATTTTGTGATTTTTCTGATGTAAATTAAAAAATTATTTTATAAAAATAAATTTTACACACGTTCAAGTTCATTATCATACAAATTGTAAATTAAAGTATAAAATGTGGGTAACTTTTGATGTTAATAATGAAAAAGTAACAAAATTCTGTAACATTTATTAGTAAATAGTTTTGTTTTTCTTTTAAGAGAAAGAATTTAATATTTTGTATCAGAGCTCGGCATGCGTAATATAAAAAATTGTTTCTTTTAAAGTGCTTATTAAAACACTAATAGGCAACGCAGAAAATTTATAATGCAATTTCTGCGTGTTATATTTTTAGTATCAGTACAATTTGCAGGGTTTCTAAACATAATTTTAGTTTTGTAATGTAAAAAGACTTCCAAATTCCTTCCTCGAGAAATGCGAGAACAAAATTCACATATAAAATATCTTTATTAACTCTTTCCAACAAAGTTATAAAGTGTCTATGACTTCGGTTTGTCTATCCGTTGTCTATCCGTCTAACACTCATAAATATACTCGGATTGTTCTGAAATTTTTGGATATATTGACTTCTGCCATAGCACGATCCCTATTTCAAATGAATTTTGTAGCATGTTTTGTTCATTTATAGGTGCAGTCAAAAGTATTCCGTCACATTACGGCGGATTTTTAATGGTGTTACACCCTTTCAAACATAATAAAATTGAATTGCATTTATGGAGTCCGCTAAAATATGCATTCTGCAGATATAGGGATGCACAACCTGTGGCCCGCGGGCCAAAAGTGGTCCGCGATAGGGTAACGTGTAGCCTGCGAATTCCGTCAGTTTATAACTGGAGAAATTGCAATTTTTATCCATATTGTCGCAGGAAAAAAGCGTGAATTTTGTCAATTTGCCACTGGAAAAATTGAAAATTTCGTCCCTCAGTTAAGAATCACAAACATCGCTGATCAGGTGCGGAAAAATAGCTAATTTTGACGATTAAGCTCGGAAAAATTGCGAATTTCGTTGATCGGAAACTTAAAAATCGCGAATTTTGTCTATGAGGCACAGAAAAAATTGCATATTTCGCCGATCACGGAAAAATCTTGAGTTTTGTCGATCGGGCTCCGAAAAATCGCGAATTTCATTTGCCGGGCACGAAAAAATTGCGAATTTTGTTGATCAGGCACGAAAAAATCACAAATTTTGTTGATCGGGCACGGAAAAATTGCGAATTTTGTCAATGATGCGCAGAAAAATTTTAAATATCGTTGATCGGCTGTGGAAAAATTGTGAGTTTCGACCGTTTATCGCGAGAAAAAATCGTGAATTTCGTCATTTTGCTGCGAGAAAGATTTACAAATTTTGTGGGAATCAGTTAAGAATCGAAATTTCATTGATCGGGTCCGGAAAACCGCAATTTTCATCGATGAGGGGCGGAAAAATCGCTAATTTTGTCAATCAGGCAAAAAAATCGCAAATTTCGTCGACTAGGCGCGTAAATAATCAAGAATTTTGTCGATCAGGCACAAAAAATCACAAATTTCGTCGATCGGGCTCGGGAAAATTGCAAATTTCGTCGATCAGGCGCGGAAAAATAGCGAATTTTATCGATCGGGTGCGGAAAAATTGCAAATTTCGTGATCAGGCGAGGAAAAATCGCGAAATTTGTCGATCGACTTCGAAAAAAAATTCGAATTTTGTCGATCAGGCGCTGCAAAATCTCAAATTTTGTTGATTAGGGCAGAAAAACGTCAAATTTCGTTGATCGGCTCGTCCCCCACCTTTCGTTCATAAAGTTCACATTTTTTTTTTTCAGCACTAGCCACTTTTATGCCTATGTTTGTTTTTTAGCAAACATTTTAATAAAACAAAATTTACTCCCCCGAATAAAGTCAAGGAATGTTATCATTCCTTGAAAATAATTGTTGCTATATCTGTCTTTTATATACTAATGTAAACAGTTGATATATTCTTGTCAACTGAATTGGATATATTGACTGGGTAAGGAAACCTAGAGGGGTAAACCCCACCTTCTGAAACCATATTTTTTATCTTATTATAGGCCACAGATCACCTCCCCAAAACAGAATTATCTCCGTGTTACTGATGTGGCCCTTGACAACTCAGACATTTTTGTAAGTGGTCCTTCTCTTAAAAAAGGTTGTGCACCGCTACTGTAGAATATGAGGTGCAAAAAATAGCTATCATTTATTTACAGTGTCAAACAAAGAATTCCGTTACATAATGGTATAAGGGGGGGGGATTGCCTGCGCTGTATTTCAATTATGTCAAACTATTTCATATATATAATGAAATACGTCGCTGACATAATGAAATTAATATACGCCACTGAGCTTTACTATAAGTTATTCCATTGTATAATACGAAGTATATAGCATTAACAGGGACACACGAAAGATTTCATATACTATATTGTATCCGAATTACTGATTAGCAATGATTGCTGGAAATGTATTTTTAATTAGTATATGCGCTTTTAAGTTTCACTATATTTATGCATGCTATACAGTGTGTATAAATGCTATAGTTCATATACAGGGCTATAGAAAAGAATTCGTAAGGGTTGCGGAGTATGAATGTAAATTGATTTAAAAGTGGGTTTTAAATGAGTTAATGCGTTATGCATTTTTACGCTGAACTGCATTTAGTTTACTAAGAAATGTTTGTAGGATATAGATAAAATGATATACTGGGCCACGCAAAGAATTGGATACATTGGGTACATGGATTGGATACATTGGATATATTCGATATAACGCATGATAATTTCTGGAAGTGTGATTTTAGTAGTTTTAAGAGTGTTTCAGCTTGAATTAAATTTTCGCTAAATACACTGCTCAAAACAATTAAAGGATATTTGAAGTTTTATATAAAATAAAGATATAAACGAAATTTTTTTTGCCGAAAATAGAGGAAGAGAATCACAAATGCAAATTTTTCTGGTTTTCAAACTGTGGAGTATGCAAATTTTGAGTTCGACGTCAAAAACGTCGCTTCAGCGGCACCGAATGAAATTTGACTTTCAACTGGATAAAAGAGAATGAAGACAAGGATGATCGGCATGCTTTGTTTCGATGAGTACGATGTCTCAGCGAAGTCATTTGACAGATTCAGAAGCTTTGAGAATTGTTGGTAGGTTAGAAGGGCGCCAAACTCAAGCCGAAGTAGCGCAAGCCATTGGAGTGTCACAAAGTGTCATTTCCAGGATCTGGAACCGTTTTTTGGAGAGTGGATGTGCAGGCCGAAGACCAGGGCAAGGTCGTAGATGGGCAACAACGCCCAATGAAGATCGGTATTTAGCGTTAACAGCTCGGAGACACCGAACCATGAACGCTACTCTTCTCCAACAACACCTTCGCTCGGCTACAGGCACCACGATTTCAACTCAGACTGTCCGAAACCGGCTCCATGCTGTAGGTCTGTATGCTCGCCGACCGATGGTATGTGTTAGATTAACATCAAGGCATCGTCGCGACCGCAGGGAGTGGGCAACCGAGCATGTCAACTGGAGGAGAAATGAATGGAGCAATATTCTGTTTTCTGAAGAGTCCCATTTTTCTGTGCACCCGGATAATAGGCGTATTTTCATCTGGAGGGACCGTGGCAGTAGGAATAATCCTGCGTTCGTGCATGAAAGTGACAGATTTGCCGTTGGAGGAGTGTTGGTGTATGGTGGCATCTCCATTGACGGGTGCACTGACCTCTACATCATTCGAGATGGAGCTCTGACTGGTCGCCGATATAGGGATGAGATCCTCAGAACTATTGTAGTCCTTTACGCTGCAGCAATCGGAGATAACTTCATTTTAATGGACGATAACTGCAGGCCACATCGTGCAAACCTGGTGGAGGATTTCCTTTTCGAAGAAGGAATCGTTCGAATGGAATGGCCAGCGTGTTCTCCAGACATGAATCCAATCGAGCACGTTTGGGACGCTCTAGGAAGACGAGTTTCTGGCCTCCAACAACCCCCACAAACTCTCCAAGAACTGGAAAGAGCTCTTCTGGAAGAGTGGGGCAGAATACCCCAACTCGTCATTAATAGCCTCATTGAGTCCATGCCTCAAAGGTGTTCAACGTTGCTGGCCGCCCGTGGAAACCATACCCCCTACTGAAAATGATTTTCTTTGAAGAAAACACCTTTTCTTATTCTTTTTTCTCATATGCACAAATTGTGTTTTTTCCCTTTAATACACAAATGCGCAATAAAATGCATTTTTTTCTGCCAAACATGTGTAATTTATTCTCATATAACCTACTATGTCTGTCGACCATGTATCAATCAGCTAAACAGTTTACCACATACAAAATCCACCTAAAACTGCAATATCCTTTAATTGTTTTGAGCAGTGTAGTTGCGTGTAATAAAGGTACTAGGTAAACTACAGGGCTGTACAAAAGTATTGAAGTATGTTTCCATCTATTAGTATAAATTATTGAAAGAGAAATTTCAACATGTTATGTGTTTTCTTGCTAAACTAAATTTTCCCATTATTCCGTATATATATCAACCTACAGAGCAAATACAGGGCTGTTCAAAAGAAATAGAATATATATTTGGCTATGGACGGTAACTGCTGAAATCAGTTTTTGAAATGTTTAATGCGTTTTCTAAAATGTTTACTTAGTTATCTTATTTACTTTATTTCCCTAAAAAATGAAGTTTTGTTAAAGCATTCAGGAAGTGTTGGAAAGTGTTTCATAAAATATGCCTAACGCATAATTTTCCTTGCTTGTTATATAATATTTTAGTATGACAACTGAATCCGATGCGGTATCTCATTAAAGTTTCTTTACACAGACGAGAGTACCCGTTATACGGCGATGTGCCTAAAATTTTAGGTGCGCCTAGAAAGCAGAAATATTCGGTATATAAATTCATATAATTATAGATATTTGCGGAAGATTAAAGGTATTAAAGACATATTATTATCTACTGCATAGCATAATTTATTGTTTCAAGTTTCTTTATTAATTTAAAAAAACTGCTTCGTAGATGAATAGACCAATTAGAGAAAAGTAATGTTACGTTGAATATTGTTTAACTACACAAACCTGCGATGGTTGTATTTTTCAAATTTTAGTAATTAATTTTTATGAATTTTTTAGTGCTGAATCCAAAAATTACTTGTAATCATCACGTCAGGATGTTTCGCAAATCGTAAATTTCGAAGGTAAAAAGTCCAAAAATAGCGAAAATCTCATACTAAAGCATAGAGGAGATGGTTGTGTTTTTTAACTTTTGATAATTTATTTTTATGTAACTTTTTGCACTGAATCTGAAAATTACCTTCATTTTTAACCATCACCTCAGAATTTTTCACAAATCGTATATTTAAAAGTTAAAAAGCCGCGAAAATCGGACACTATAAAATAGAGGAGATATTTGTGTTTTTTAACTTTTGATTCTTTATTCAATTTTATTTTATTTAATTCAATATTTTACTCAAATTTTTGGGTTATACTTGGGATTCTTGCAGCTAAACAGCTCAGGGTTCCGATGAGGTGGGGGCAGGGGGTTGAATTTTAACATTGAAATTTCCGATTTTCGAAAAATACTGACGTGATGGTTAAAAATGAAGGTCATTTTCGAATTCAGAGGTACAAAATACATAAAAATCAATTATCAAAAGTTAAAAAACATAACCATCACATCTATTTTATAGTATCAGATTTTCGATATATTTTTTTTTTACTTTTTAACTCTGAAATTTTTAAATTTCAAAAAATCCTTTCGTGATAGTAAAAAATGAAGGTAGGTTAAACTGCCCATATTTCGTTCACTTGAATAATTTCGTTTCCCTTAACTTCTCCGCTTCTGCGAAAGTGCGTCACTTATGACGAAAGGCACAGGGGAAAGAAGGTAAAAAGGATCAGTATTGAAAGTTTCGTTCGCCAAGATGCACACATATTGTAAAGACGTCGAATTTCCTATTTTTAGAAGACCTGAGTTCTTATTACGTTGTTTGTAGAACATTATTTACTGTACTGTAAGTATTTATTTTTTATTCATTGCATGAATTTTACGTAGGTAAGATGCTGGTAGTAGCATACAGTGAGTTTTAGAACGCTCAGTTCACCTTACGGGAACTGAAGCTTCGCCATATTGGGAAGCAGCGTGGTCCCAATTTCGTCCCCTTTGCAGTTCTTACTTTCGTCCCGGGGACGAAATTAGGAATTCTTTTTCATGCCATTTTTTTCAATTTTCTCTCATGTTTGGATCGCTAATGTTTCGTTATGTTATTTTTCCACTGATAATTAGTACATTTCTTAGTGCCTTACTTTAATGCAAACTAAATTACTTACTCATTTTGAAATAAATTTTGATTTAATTATAAGTTAAGCCTTGGCGTATTGGGTTTTTTTGAGGGACGAAATTGGGACCATTTTTTTGCTTTTGCATTTTTTAGATACTTTTGAAAAAACAATTTTTCGCATTGTTAATTTTTTTTTTTGTACGATATTTGCCTATGTTTCTATGTGCGTGGGTAGTTAGTCTATGTAAAATCCAAATTTGGTAGATTTTCACCGAAAATTTAACATTTATAAATAACATTTATAAATAACATTTATAAATATTACAAATAAAACATTTAAGGCGTAGGGACTGGGGGACGAAATATGGGCACTTTACCGTAATTTTCGGATTCAGCGCCTGCAAAATACATAAGAATCAATTATCAAAAGCTAAAAAACTTGACACAAGTAAAATTTTTCAGGCTAGTGCTATCATCGTTTTTTAATATAATAATTTCTGAAATAAAAAAAATAAAACAAGTAGAATCAAAGAGGGTTGACAGACATATAATATTTTACTAGAGTAAATCCAGGTTAGATGGCCCATCGGGTAAGTTGTATTTCAGTCATTCACTCATTGTATTTCAGCTACACTGTAAACAATTGCTGCAGTAATTTTACTGCAGCAGAGACTCCAGGCAAAGGCAAATAAAAAAACAGACTTTGCCTTTAGATAAACGTAAAACGTTTAGATGTCCGTAAAACATGAAATTTACGGAATTTGACCGTTTATTTGGAAAAAATGGCATTTTTCGTAAATTTACGTGAGCAATTTACGGTAAAATACACGTAAATTTTTTTGACAGTGGATTGGACATGTGACGGAGCTTGTGATGTTCTTCTACCCTCAATCGTTATAAAAAAGCATAGTCAGGGTGTCTACAGATCAGGGAAAAACACTGTCAAATAAGATTGGCAATACCGGTATTTAATTATAGAAAAATTCACCTTAGTTATTCGCGCGATTAACTCCTTAATTCTCGCTCCCGTCAATATCACGGGCTCAGGTGTCATTCGTTATTTCTCGTGCCCGTCATATTTCCGGGCTGGAGATTTAATGGAGGATATTCCAAATATGGGTTCGAGGCTGAAAAAAGTCACGTGATACCGGTAATTTACCCAAGGAACTTCTAACTGATAAGAAGGGAAGATACTACTGCTTTGCCTCATGAACTGTTTCATTGGCTAGCAGGGATTCACATTACACGTCTACGGAGCCTTCCCTTCTTTACGCTAGAAGTTTTTACCTTGACCACGTGATCAAAACGGAGATGGAATATCCTACATTGCTGGAAAAACTTCTGAAACCAGAAAAATTTAACTGGCATTTCCGTGTGAAGTGTTTGAATATGACCGCTAGGGTTTGGTTTTTGGCGCTGATGGATTGTATTGCATGTTTCAAAATATATCACACAGAAAAATTATTAATTATCAAAATTTAATGTATACATATTATTTCAAATATTATTTGTAAAAAAAATGTGTGATGATGATAAATAAAGATCTAAGATGTGAAAAATAAAGGTCTTATTCAAAGCGATATAAGTAAGCGTCGTATCTTAAATGGGAGAGATAACCACAAGATTAAAGGCGAGGTCACGTCAATCAAGGTCATACGCCACCCAGCGGACGGAGTGAACTACAAGAGGATTATTAACTTCTTTCCCCTTTGCGGATGATCTATAAGTTTGATATCTCTGAAATAACTATGCGCACGCGCAGCCGGGATTTTATTCGTTTGTCGTCTCCAGTACTTAATTGTTGGAAGTATAGATATAATTCGATTTATTTATTCGCCATTATTTAATTTATTAATTGAAGTTAGTTATTTAAACAAAATCAGTTCTTTTAAGAACTTATATTATTTGGGAAAATGCCACGTTGGCGTTCTAATTATTGCAGTTTTCAAAACTGCAAAAATAACTCTCTATCTGAGAGAACTCATTTTTTTCGCTTCCCAAAAGAGAAAAACAGGTTAGTTTTGTGTTTTATTATAATTTATAAAAATGTTAAAATATTATTTAATATATATTATTAAATGTCAGTGATTTTAATGATCGTATTAAAATTCGTTTGAATTGTGTAACATATTGAGTAACATTGTGAAACATATTTGAATTATGTTTTTGTAATGAAATGAACAAGGACACATAAAAATTAGTTAATGTATGTTAAGATAGAATTTTACAGCAGCGTTTTTAATTCAATTCCTGATAAGATAAAGTTATAAAAATTACATAAACATGTTTATTTCCAATGAGAATTAAACGTTTTATTACGCTTAGAGTTTAAGTATAAATTATTTTATTAATTTTAAGGCATATTTTTTATTTACCGGGCGCAGGCGATAAGTTGCCAAATATTCTCTTGATCGAATTGTATTTGTAATATTTAAAATAGAAGCATTTCATTCATTCCATTTAAAACTCATTTAATTTTACATTAGGATCCACTTTAATTTAAAATGCAAACAGTAATTCTTGTACTATTAAACCAGCAATAATTGATTATTTATAGTTTTAAATATTTCGAGAATTTTAGACAACAGCTTTAAAAAAATTCCTAAAATCGACAAAGTACTTTTTTATTTAAAATCTAGAATTATGTCGGTCATTGTGTCATATCCGGGAAAAATAGTTTTCATGGGATTCAACACTTCGCACAGGTTAATAACATTGCAGAAAGAAGACAAAGTATGGAAGAAACTTCAAAAATTGGAATAAAATATAAAATATTTACAAATAGTACGTGGTATGCTCAATTAAACATTTATTATCTTACACCGGTTCTTCGCAGGGGTAAAATGGATAACTTTCCGTAATCGGGCCGATAGCCATGATTGGCGTTAAATGAGAAAACAGTATACAATTGTAACTGTATAAAAGTTAAATAATGGTTAGAAAATGAAAGTAACTTTTATCGAAATAACCCAATTGCGGAACATTCTCCAAATTTGAAAAAGAGTTATGAAACACACAACAATTGCCAATAACTGAAAACTATAGACTAATAATAAGCTCGACGTAGCAGTTGTTGTTTGGTAGCCAATAATTTCAAATTTCCCTTTTAATTTTGTCCGGTTTCTTTTTTTCTTTTTTTTTTTTTTTTTTTTTTTCAATCTGGCTTTCGCAAAAGAGTCGGAATAAGTAGTAAAAAAAAGGGCTGCGGACGGAGATGGGCCAATTGAATGCATTAAAATCACTGACATTTAATAATATATATTAAATAATATTTTAACTTTTTTATTAAAAAATATAGGGATGAAAATCACGTTTAAGATGCTTAAAGGTTTTAAATATTTCTCTTTTGCAATTTCCCAACCAGCTGGTATATTTTAGCAATCGTAGTTTGTTACATAACTTACTCAATAGTTGTACTTGCATATACAGTTGTAACAACCATAAAAAATGTTTAAGGATTTATCAGCTACGTTTAGATAACGTAAAATTAATTTGCTAATTTATAATCAAGTTGTAAAAGTACTAAAATGTTGTATTGTTACTAGAAACACATCCATGTACATAATTTTTATTTTTCTAGCATATCTGGGAGGGAAAAAT
This sequence comes from Maratus speciosus, assembly GCA_963932465.1. Lineage (NCBI taxonomy): Eukaryota > Metazoa > Arthropoda > Arachnida > Araneae > Salticidae > Maratus > Maratus speciosus. Next base: position 288,950,588 of record OZ010794.1, read on the forward strand.
CGATTAATTTTTTTATCTTTTCATATATATGAACAGGGTTAGATTAAATAAACAGTGTAAAAAAGTACTTTTATGTTAGCCGGTCGCAGTTCATAAACCGTCAAATATTTTCCCCATCACCAGCGTTTATGTTGCATTCATTTCATTCAAAATATAAAATCATCATTTTAAAAATATACTCGTCATTTGAAAAACATAATTTTATTTAAAATACACACATACTGGTATATTACATTAATTTAAATACATGCTTTTCTTTCATTATATTTAAAATACATTTTTTCTAATAAATAATAACATAAATTCAAGGTGGGCAAGTTTCTTCCAATGTGGAAAAAAACCTGGAAAAAACCATGGAATTAAAAGATACGCCTTTAACTTTTATTAACAAAAATGGTTTTCTTTTAGCCTGAACTGCTTGCATAAAATTCAGGTGTATTTGAAGGTATTTACAATTTATGAGTTATAGGCGGAAAAGCAGATAAAGCCATTTTAGAGAATACCTGTTAAAATTTTAATCGTGAATTTCAAATATTTACTCACTTTTGGAAGATTAACCTTGTGTACCAGATTTATTGCAAAATATTTTTGTTACAGCTTGTTTTGATAAAAATATATGTATTTAAAAAATATTTGCAATGTCAGTTTAGTTTCGGGGCAAAAGGCAATACTGTTTACGTAGCATTAGTGCTTTTTCTCCCGAAATTAAAATGTCATTGCGATTTTTTTTAATACACATATTTTCATCAAAACAAACTGTAACAAAAATATTTTGCAATAAATCTGGTAAACAAGGTTCATTTTCCATGAGTGAGTAAATATTTGAAATTCATGATTAAAATTTTAACAGGTATTCTCTAAAATAGCTTTGTCTGCTTTTCCGCCAATAACTCTTAAATTGTAAATATCATACAGCACGATCGTGCTGTATAGTAGAGCTCAGCCGCATCTTTTACGTTTTGAAACATGATGAAAAGACAACAACTCAATTACAATCCAAACCAGAAAACATTCAGTGATGAATGATGGCTTGTTGGAAAGCTCTGAATTTAGCGATGTGCCTTTCGAAGGTCGGGTCAAAAAGTATACAATATTAAGGGAAAGGCACCCATTTAAACTTTACATAGCGTTCCATAATTTTACAGTATAAAAATATCTCCTTCAATCTTTCTTTCCGGTTGCCACATCCTAAAAAGCGGCACAATAATTTAAAAAAAGTGATAACACGCGTATTTTGTTTTAAATAAAAAACCGATTTTCTCGCTATATTTTTGCATTTTTCAAATTGACATCATTCTAATCAGAAAATGAAAATATTTCCTATATATATGTAAAAACTTTAACTAAACACGTGTTAAAATGACGCAGTATCTTCATTTGAATATTTTTAATGTTTAAAAATATATTTTAATACAGGAGTTTTAATTTAAAAAAAAAACAATTTAGGAAAAGATAATAATTAAAAAAATCGTTTGCTAGGTATGACGTCAATTTCTGTTTAACTGACATAACTTTGTAATGATGTTTTATTCTGAAAAGAGACTCCTGACACTCTGAAATTAATCGTTATTATTATCATCCATAAAACGAAAGATTTATTTTTAAGTTATACGAAAGAAATTTTCGGTAAATGCTAGTTCATTTGGTTGTATTTATTGCATTTTCCTGCGTATTGTCAAGGAAATCGTATACTCCTATTGCACGCGCCAAAGAAAACATGCAATTTAATTTTAAAAAATTAAACACTTTAGTATAATTACGTCATTATAACGCCAAATGAAATACAATTTCGCGAGTTAAAAAAAATAATAATATTGTTGGGCCGAAAGTAATAATCTAAGACAGGGACGGCGAACCTATGGCACGCGTGCCATAAGTGGCACGCTGCAGATTATTTTTGGCGCGGCATAGATTCAAGTTTTACATCAAAATATAGTAGAATTTCACAAAATGCATTAATTAATATAGATGTTGTCTGTGTCACTTGAAGCGGATTAGTTCAGTTGGTTGTGATTGTCACACAGATTGAAGAAATTGAAATCTAACTTAATTTATCCGAATCTAGCTCAATATTGGCTCAGAAAATTTTAAGAAGTAGAAGATTATCGCTAAACAAAAATTAAAAGTGTAATAAGCAAAAATGCTGATTTTAAATTATAACAACTTGGAACTCAATTCCAGACACTAAAAGCTATAGTTTCTGGCGCTTGCTATTTTGACAATTTTTTCTGCAAAACATTTTTTTCGTAAAAAAAAAAAAAATAAAATAAAAATCTATTAAAAACGTCTTGTCAAGTGAGTGCAATTAAACTTGCATTCTATCGAAAATAACTAAGTACAAAGCGAATATAAATTATGTGACATTTAAGATGAGACAACAGAAATAATATTTTTAAAATAAATTTTTACAGTATAACATCAAATATCACCTATATTTTTTTAATGCTAAGAACAAAATTTTAAGTAGTTTTGAATCATTATTATTTGATTCATTAAATTTTTTTATTGTTAGCACGTCATGATCACGTAAAGTATATTTTGGGAAATTTTGGCACGTGGACGTGAAAAGGTTCGCCATCCCTGGTCTAAGAGCTAGCAACGTTTTCGTCACTTGGTTTTAGCAAGGCTCATTTTTCTATATGCTCTTCCGTTTTATGGTGTAGTACATATGCGAACGGTCTGGCTGGCGGCAGACGTTACGTTTACCTGCGGGAGAAGGGTTTATGCAGATGAAAAAAAATTAAAATTACGTCATTTTAGCAAGGCTCGTGTTTCTATATGCTCTTCCGTTTTATGGTGTAGTACGTATGCGGATGTCTGGCTTTCGGGAGACGTTGCGTTTACTTGCGGGAGAAGGGGTTATGCAGGTGAAAAAACTTCAACAATTCGTCATTTTAGCAAAGCTCATTTTTCTATATGCTCTTCCATTTTATGGTGTAGTATGTATGCGAACGGTCTGGCTGGCGGGAAACATTGCGTTTACCTGCGGGAGAAGGGGTTATGCAGGTAAAAAAACTTCAAAATTACGTCATGAAACACTTCTGACCTTATTTGTACCTTTCAAGGCCAAGGTTGAGAAAGGTTGTATGAAGGAATGTCTTTAGTTTGTTGGCTAGAAAAGTAAAAATATGGCTTTTGGGATTAAATTATCCCGCGCGTGTACAAACGTTACATTTCGATATGTTCATTCGTTACGGGATAACACACACTAAAATAATTTTACTGAAAGAGTGAAATAAAAGCTGCCTTCATATGTTGATGAAACTGTATTAAATGTAATTACTGTAAATTTTATAAAATAATTCATGTTTTAAGAGGTAAAACAAATCGTTGCATATTTTCTAAGGAAAAAAAACCCGCCATTTTTACAGAAACTGTTATAAAATCAGAAAATAAATATGAAAGGCTTGATAAAAAGAAGTAGTACTGATGTATTTTACAATATAGAGTAGTAGATTTTTTTAAAGCGCATTTAGCCAAAAATATAATGGGAGACAAAATGAGGTGAGATTTACCCCACGCGTGTGTTAACGTTACAAAAATAGGTGCATGCGCTTACGGTTCAGTTAATTATGCCCTAAACGACGTCCGGTAACATGCGCCAGTTGTCTGTAGGCTCAATTATATAATTTATCCGTAACAAATACATCAATTGTCAATAGACTCGTTTACGTAATTTATCTCCTTAATTAATTCATACTTTACAAAGGACACCTACTTTCCTATTTTCCTGATTTTTTGATCAATGGTTACAGTTAGATGTCAATATGTTAATCATTATCGTGATAGTTTAGGTTGACTTCCGAAATATTATTATAAATATCCAATATTAGTAATATTTCTGATATTATTTACTGGTGTATTGTATAATATTTTCAATCACTTTTGATCATTTTTCTGCATTCAGTCGTTTTCAGACTTTTTTTAATTTTAAATTCTCATTAAGTTCCAAAGACAGAAATTTTCCCTTTTTATAGTTTTTTTGCAGTTTTAATTCATTTCTTATGACTGTTTCTTACCCTAGATTTTTGTGTGTTTGAGGGGTTGGCCTAGGATACTGCATAGTCCCTTAAGGGACTATGCAGTATCCTAGGCCAACTAGGCATCCTAGTACCTACGCTCCTCTGGTTTAAACCAGAGGAGAGTAGGTACATAGCAGAAAATTTCAAGAGATCACAATATGTATAAAACTTACTCAAAGGACTAGTCTGGTGGTCAGTCCAAAGTAAAGTATAGGTCAGTATCCCAATATGGGGTTTAGCAATAAGTATGGGGTCATCAGAGCTCTTGAAGTACACTGGTGAATCAATGTTTCTGTTAGTTTTTGATTGGGACAATTGGTTGGGCCGGTTAATTGGGATCATTGGCTGGTTAATTGGGGCGGTTGTTTGATTAATTGAAGTTGGTTGATTAAGTTCCTGAAAGGATCTGAAAAAGATGTGAAATGATATAAAAAACTGGTGGAGCCAGAGAGAAAAGTAGAGCTCGATCTAAAAAAGTTACGGTAAAAAATTGTCAAATAGTTTCAGTTTAAAAAAGTAAGTAGTGCGTAGTAAAGTAATGGAATCAGATTATCTGTAAAGCTCATGAAATTACCCAAATTTTTGTTGATAGCTGAAAATGTGGACTGGGCTTTACTGGTGCCTTATATTCAAAATCATATTACCCACTCAATATGAGTACTGGGTATAGTAAACAGAAGGTGTAGTTATGTGCAAAAAAAATTCTGTCAGGCCCAGAATTGTGGACGTGATTGCATCAAGTTAAGCTAAACTCCACAAAACTGAATGAATGTAAACCATGAAGTAATATTTTAAGTACATTAATATAGTCAAGTTGTTGAGGAATTGTTGTTAACATTTCTGACATAACACATGCAGGGTAATAATTTTTATTTCATGTAATTACTGTGAAAAGGGAGCCTTATGCCAATGGACTTAAGCCAGACAAGCAGTTAGAATATGGTTGAATCGTACATGCTTAGGGTTTTGGGCTTATTTTGGACTTTGATTGTCCAGGCTTATCAGTGACCCTTGGAATGGAATTTGGTCCACACTTCGTACTGAACGATCTCTAATGTTCTTGATAACTCTCATGTTCTCACTCATTTCCAAATCAACCTCTAACATATTCTTATGAGCCCAAATTTTTAACACTAGAACGGCGGGAAATTTTGCTCAAGTTTTATAAAAATATTTCACATCAGAATTTTTATTTAGAACTATTAAATTTATTTATTTAAGTTATTTTTGTGCAGCATATATTAATCGTATATTATAAAAAAAATTCTGGTTCGAATCGAAATGTATTCATTCGGCAAGGGTCAAAATGACCCCTCGCCGCCGTTCTAGTGTTAAACTGGTTATGAATGATTGTAATTCAGAATGGGTTAAAAATGCCTTTACTTCCCTGATTGATTTTAAGGCATCAGTAAAGCTCAGTCCACATTTTCAGCTATCAACAAAAATTTGGGTAATTTCATGAGCTTTACAGATAATCTGGTTCCATTACTTTTCTACGCACTACTTACTTTTTTATACTGAAACTATTTGACAATTTTTTACCGTAACTTTTTTAGATCGAGCTTTACTTTTCTCTCTGGTTCCACCAGTTTTTTATATCATCTTCAAATAGACCTGCGCACGAGATGCGCAGATGGTAGATATTCTGTCATATATGACGTCATCCAAAAACTCGCGTATTTGCGTTATTCACTCCATCCACAAGATGGCGCAGCTGTGTCAATTTACAGCAGATTCCAGCATTAACTTTGTACGCTTACTTATAGCGCTTTGGTCTTATTCGCGTTAATTTGTATGGTGTAAAACAAACATTAAGACACAAAATTCTCGCATGATGGCTTTTACTACAAATGTGAATTTGTTCTATAACATCTTTTTTTTTTTTTTTTCGCCGTAAAGAAAAAAAAAACTAATCGCATATTTTATTTAGAAGCCTTATAATTATTTAATTTCTGTAATAAAAAAATAGGTACTTTTTTTATGGTTTTTCCAAATATTAAGCCATCCTTAAGGAGTTAAACAAGATGAATTTCTCTATAAGAAAATATTGGGTTTTCACCCTTATTTTGAGTGTGATTTTCCCTGATTTGCAGACGACCTGATAGTAGACGAAGTTACAGAGAATTACAATAAGAAATTACTTGGCGCAGTACGATATAAGTAGATAAAAACAACGTTTATAGTACCGAAATATACTTATTTGTTGCAAACTAGTTTCGGTATCCTAGCGTACTGTCAACAATGCAAAATATGATGCACTGATTTTGTATATTTTTCTCTAATGACGGTACGCTATGGTTACCGATACTAGTTTGCAACAAATAAATGTGTTTTGGTGCTAGAAACATCGATTTTATCTACTTATATTACAGAGAATTATTTCTTCAAATAAAAGTTATATTCATCGAAAAAGGTAAGTTTCGCTTTTGTTGCACGTTTTTATAAGATTGAGATAGAGCATATAAAATATAATGTATTTATTAGAGATTTTTAATGAAATATTTAACGAATGTTGTTGAAACAGGCATCGAATAGTGTGTTAGTTTATAGGTTGCAGCCATATTTCTTCCAACATCCACAGCTACTGTCTAGAGCAGTGTTTCCCAACCTCTTATTGGCCACGCCCCACCGAAGCATCTGTAAAATCACGATGCCCCACCCCCTTCTCCTCCGAACTCTGTAATATTTATTAACTTAAAAGTGAATTATATGATTTTAAAATTTAAAATGTATATGTGATGATCTATATTTAATTACAGTGTAAGAGGCCTACACTAGAGCCATAGTTATTTACTATTTATCTATTTACTTTTCTATTGCTAAGATCTATAAATTTTATAAAGTTTGTAGTACCTGGTTTAGATAGTTCAAATATTTTTTAGGTTAAATATGTTCAAAGCAGTCAGATTAGATTTAGATATGCGTTTAACTAGTTTCTCGTGTAAAAGTTCCTGCATGTGACGTATCGCAGAGCGAACAAAAATAAGACTAATTTAATAAATAATTGAAGGTGTTGTGACAATTTAAAAACAACCTCAATAACCGGAAAAATTGTAGAAATTTTTAATAATGAAAAGAAAACTAGTCGGATGTATCAATCCCTAAATCCTCCTCTATCTCATACATGTCGATACTTCAAAATTCGTTATCACTTTGCTAAAATTAAATGGCAATCTGTCCTCACCATAAAGATTCTAAAAAGATGAAATTCCGCGCATTAGTTCTTGAGATATGACTATCGCTGAAATCGTGTAAATACAGCATAGCAGCGCCACTTATAGGGTGATTTACACCAGAACCTAATCATCATCAACATATGCCAACACATGTAACTGAATATGAAATTTGGGGGAAATTCGTGCATTCGTTCTTGAGATAGAGCTATTGCGCAAATCATGACAAATGCAGCATAGCAGAGCCACCTGTTGAGCGATTTGCACCAACACATAATGTGCAGCAATATTAATCAAGGTGTACTTGAATCTAAAGTTTGGTGAAAATTCGTACATTAGTTCTTGAGATAGAGCTATTGAGGAAATCGTTCTAAATACAGCACAGCAGCGCCACCTATTGGGCGATTTACACCAACACGTAGTCAGCATAATTTCATATCAAGGACTAACTAAATCCGAAGTTTGATGAAAATGTGTATATTAGTTCTTGAGATAGAGCTACTGCGAAAATAGTGTAAATCCTGCAAAATGCAGCATAGCAGCGCCACCTGTTGGGCGATTTACACCGAACAGCTCCAACTCATATCAAGGAGTAACTGAATCTGATGTTTTATAAAAAATTCGTGCAGTAGTTCTTGATTTATTGCTATTGCGGAAATCCTGCAAAATGTAGCATAGCAGCGCCACCTGCCGGGTGATTTACACCAAAAACTAATCAGCATTAATCTATATCAGGGATTACCTGAACATAAATTTTTATTAAATTCCGTGCATTAGTTCTTGAGATAGAGTGCCCACAAAATTTGTGTCACATGCAGAGAGACAGACAGACTCACAGACTCGAAGACAGACATTTTGCAAAAACATGTTTTTTGGAATCTCTGACCCTTAAATCGTGTAAATCCGTGAAAAACCGAAAATTTTCATGAATCCAATATACTTTCTTCTATCTTACAAGAAAAAAATATTAAATTCATGCAAAAAAAAAAAAAAAAAAATAGAGGTGAGGACACAATGAAGTTGTCAAAATTTAATTAATAATTTTTCATAAAATTATTCTGGTTTTGACCTATTTTGAAACCATTATTAATTTTAAAGAAAAATTATATTTTTTATTTTGTTTTTTTTTTTTTAATTTGCATGTAATTTTTTTATGTTTAGTTAACAGCATAGCTTTTCCAAAACAACCAGACAGCGAACGGACGAGCGGAAAATTTGGAATTGCCCCCTTAAAATGCCAAATTGCTCCCCGTTGGGGCGTACGCCCCACGTTGGGAACCACTGGTCTAGAGCATCTATTCCGATCAAGTGTGGCGTCTAACCAACACCCCTTATAGTCTAACCTTGAGGTCCGGGATAGATGGCCAAAATCATCGATTTTTTGATAAAAATCCAATTTTATCTGGTATTATACAGGGTGTTCGGTCTCAACTGTGTCCAATGGCTAATTCCTAAACCGTTAGTCATAGATATATAGTTCCAATTGCAAAAATGTTTTAAATGAGGTAAAGAAGTATTTTTAAAACGATTTGGGTCAAGAAAAAAATTTATTAAAAACTTAATAAATTTAAATTTTTATACGGTCCCTAGGTCCTATAAGTGATATTTAGTTAAAATATCCTATTGTACTGACAAGTAAGACAAAAAAAGTCCCATTCCTCTGCGATTAAAACTGACCGAGTTATAGATGTTTAAAGTTGGAGTATAACTTTTGCTGCAAAATAGGGGTCAGACACAAATTTACTAGAAATAAAAATAACCGTCAGATATAAAATTTAACATTAAACATTGAGAGTAAATTAACATTACAATTATATTTTGAGATTTTTGTTCATTCTGACATATTAAAACAAAATATACAATATAGGGGAAAAATACATAATTTTAGACAGTATGTATTGGCCGAGCAAAAGTTAGGAAGGGGGTTGGGGTATAAATTTTAGGGAGGATTGAGATGATTAGTGACTTACTGTAACTATAAAGTAACGGCTAACTACAAAGACAAATCAGAAAAATTTCCAAACATTTTAATAAAGTTATTAATTTTAATAATTTTAAATTTAATATACTTTTTTATATTTTTTAATTTAACAGCATATATATATTTTTTAAATTGAATCAGCAATTTATACTTAAATAAAATTATAATTGAAATCTATTATTGCTTATATAAATTATAAATTATAATTTTTTTTATGATTTTAAATTTAATAATTTTTAAAATTATTACCTATTTATGCTCTAATAATTAAGTGTTATAATGAAGACAATAGGAAAAAAAATTTTAACGGGCGTGGAGTTTTAGAAGATGCATTATTTAATTAGACAAATAGAGTAGAACAGTAAATAAATATATATATATATATATATATATATATATATATATATATATATATATATATATATATATATAAACCTCTATAGATTTTAAACTTTGCGTGCAGGTGAAGCAAAAAGTGGGGAAGTAGAAATTTAAGTGGCCGATGAATTTAGATGAAGTCTTCAGAAAAGGAGAAAATCTGTTGATGTGCAAAGGATTATCACGCTGTAAAACTTGGGGGGAAAAGGTCCGTTTTCTTTATTGCTGCAATAATTAATAAGTAACCCATAATCTAAATTCCACCTGAAGTTGCAATTTAAACTTTTCCCTCACTGTCTCTCATACACACAAAGTTTATAATCCTAAAACTGCATTTCTTTATGCAGCAATATTTGTTGTAGTTTCCTACACAGTCGTATTAATTCCCCCTGAAATCTCCGCTCCAAATTTTGTTACATCTCCCCCCCTCCCCTATCCTTTCCGTCCCAAGCACAGACACAAGAAAGCTCAATTTGTAAGTAGTTTGTTTGTAACATCTTAATATATATAAATATTTTTTATATGCTTATATTTTTATACATAACTTTTGAATGGCTGTTCTGAATATGTTAAGGAAATTAATATGTCCCTTTTTGAAAATGATCCTCGTATCACTTTTATTTTCTTTTACAATAAACATCAATTATTTGAATTATATGATTCTACCTGTGCGATTACTTCAATGATTTAAATAAACATTCCAAAATTGTTACAATATTTTAATATTTTGTTCTAATAGAGCACAGATTTATCCATTAAAGGTCGGCATCATATAACCACCCACATTCTCTCTTTTTAATTAATTATTCTTAAGATTTTGTTCCATTTGTCATTTTATTGTAATTATAAAAAAAAATAACTATAATTATTATTTTTACATTACCCCTTCTGAAAATTCCACTGTCTCTCCCCTCAGCAAATATTCATTAGAGCAGTTATTTTTTTTAATTATTTTTTATTTAAAAATTATGGAAAAAACATTGTTAAATCAAAACATATATTAAATTATTAAATTTTAATATTTAACATTTTTTTCCGTTCTTCTCGCTAAGCAAGTTTCAAAAGCATATAAATCACTTTTGCCATTAAACACTTGCCTCTGCACTTGTCAAGCACGAATACCGTCAAGATGAGTCACTTTGACGCCGAAATGTCTGGCCAATCAGACTACAAATTGGCAAAACATGGTTGGGAAAAATATGCATTTCAAAACCTTAGAAAGTATTTGTATGTGCATGATTTGAGGCCGCAAGTGTTTTAGCACATCTATTGTACAAATAAAGTTGTTTACCTCATTTTCCGTGTCCAACAGCAAAAAATTTCACACCGTTTAATATTTGTTTTTTGTTTACCATGTAGAAAATGCATTTGGATTTGGGTCTCTAAAACATTTTTGTCAAACAAGTTTTAAGAACTAAAAAATTGAATTTGAAAAAAGCATATCATCATTAAAATGTATAATAAGCAATCCCCGCTTGTACATCGTAATGTATCTGACTTCTTCTGTGCGGCACTGTATAAATAATATAAACGCAACGCACTTTCATTTGGAAAAATTACATTGTGAATCTCAATGCCTTACATAAATGTTACTGATTTTGATTTTAAAATTTCTGCTTGTTGGTAATGATGTATACGAAATTTTTGGAGTGGTCCTGTAAAATAAATATAAATGGTACGTACCTAAAATCATATTAATATTACATTGTCATTGGATTTACATAATTATGCAAAATTTAATCTTGATGGGATATTTCGAAGCGAGTTAAAATTGGAATACAAATTTTGAATTAGGAAGACATACATACGAACATCGTAAGTTAAAAGCTTATAAAAAGTAATAGAACTTTTTAAAATAAAATCATCAAAAGAAACACACTCATCCTTACAAAAAAAAAAAAAAAAGTCAAAATACAATTGAGGACGTCAGTTTCGAAACTCGCCTTAACCGAAATTTAAAAAATCGTGTTTCTCTATCAATCTATTCTGTTAGTATAACTGTACCAGTCAAACACTACAATCTCCAAATTTTCAATGAACACCAACGGGCGCATTTAAAAGTTTTACGCGATTTCCAAAATTTGATTTTCTCGATAAGGCGAGTTTTGAAACTCACGTCTTCAATTATTTTAACAAATCTGAAAGTTAATTACAAAAAACTAAAACTACCGTAATATTTATACGGGGGCAGCACCTTCAGTTAAATCGCTTTAAAAATATTTCTTTGCATTATTTAAAACATTTTTGTAATTGGAACTATATGTCTTTGACTAACGGTTTAGGAATTAGCCATTGAACATCGTTTGGAGTGGACGCCCTTTATAATACTTTAAGCACTTCGTGTACGACCCCTGAAAGCTTGGTCCAACTCATCTGTTTTCAGTTACAGAAAAGTGGTTTAAGTCATAAAATTGAAAATGTCATAACTCGGTCAATTTCAGTGTTAGACGAATGGAACTTTTTTTGCCGTACTTGTTAAAGAAATAGGAAAAGTTTACTAAATATCACTTATAGGATCGGGGGACCGTATAAAAATTTTAATTTCGGAATTTTTAAATAAATATTTTTCTCAGACCTAAATCGCTTTAAAAGTACTTCTTTACCTCATTTAAAACATTTTTGTAATTGGAACTATATGTCTATGACTAACGGTTTAAGAATTAGCCATTGAACACCGTTGAGACCGGACACCCTGTATAACAGAAATATTTTTTAATGAAAATCTATATAAAATTTGATGTAGATAGGTTAAATGTGCGCTACGGAAATCATTACTATAAAAAGATAAATTTGGTGTGAAAGGGGGTCTTAAGTGAAGCTATCCTTGACTTCACCTAATCTTTATAAATGTTGCAAAAAGATTTTATGTATTCGTGTTTATATTGCAAATGCATATATATAATAATAATATAGTTTCTAATCGATATATTTATATGAGTTCATTGATTGCGTAATTACGATTATTGTGTATGTTTATTAAAGGATGAAGAACAGCATAAAATCTAATAGAATCTCCCATAGGCGGAGTCACAAATATACAAATGACATAAATTCAAGTTAGCGGTTGCGATTGCACTGACCTCAGAATACTAAGCATGCTTATTGAGCTATGAAAGAAGAGGATGCTATATCAATCTTTTCCAATTCTTCTTATCAAAAAAAGTGGAGGTAGCAACAGCTTCAAGTGACGTCATTTATGTTTACTCCTTTCAATTCATAGCACCTTAGCCCTACCTGATAGCAGAAAAATGGCTGCTGTAGTAGTGTTTTTTTTCCAGAGTTTGTATTTTATATCTTGAATTTTAATAAAATAATTTTTTAAAGTATTCTTCAACTTTTATAATCTCAGAAAAAGAATGCAAAGAATACTTTTAGAAAATACTGGTCTTTAAATTTAAGGGACCATGCAAGCGCTGAAGAAAATCCGTCTACGACAGCCGCCATTTTTGTATCAGCGCGTAGGTCTAGTATTCTGGAGGCGGTGGCGAATATCTTCATAAGTTATACAAGAAAAGAAAAACAACAACGCTGTTTTTATCTTTACGAGGCCAGTGTAAAAAAGAAAGATATTTTATTAAAATAGGGAAAGTATTGTTTTAATCAAAAGATCTTGTCAGTGTTATTTATGTTCCACTAATTATTTTTGAAATAATATTGAAGTAAATTTAATAAAATTAAAAGAGTGAGGGAAATGATTATTTTGTCTGACATTACAATTTAGTCAAATAGTAACAGGGTACTGATTAAAATACTTCTTTGAAATATTTAAATAAGTGAAAAAGAGATACGGCTGGTTATAAATTAACGATTCCTTGGGAAACATCTAATTAGTGAAGTTCTGCATTTTTACTGTTTCATGTGCTGAGATTCTGGTGTCAAGAAAAGTAATGAATTTGTCCTTATAAAGAAAATGCAATTTCTCTAGAATTGCTATAGAGTAATTATTTTTAAGCGGTCTCAGTTTCGTAATCGGATTTCCATTGAGTTTTTCGATGGGGGTACTTTGGTAAATGGAGAATTTTAATTAAAACTTTGCTGATGAATTTACAAAAGGAATCTTTAAAAACTTTTTCTTTGACTTCGTTAGCATAAAATAATTTCCTTTTGTTAGTCCGACATGTATGCCTGAATAGTTTCCTGTATTGTGAATACCATTATTTCGGAATAGAAATATTTGCTTTATTTAGTGACAGGCATTTGTTAATAAATTAATTTCTATTGGAGACTTATGGTACTACTTAAATTAGGGAAAATCCGTCGGATATTTATGTCGAGGGAGTAGATTTTTGAATCCTGATGAGATAAGAAAAACTAACTTTTAATTTTACATCTTTTGCTACAGACATATTTTGTATTTCATTTTTTAACACTTTCCAATAAAGTTGAAAAGTGATTTTAATTTGGTTTTGCCCGTTTTTCTGTCACCGCATGCTGTCAGATTACTAATATGCACACCGGCATTCGAGGTTCTTTACTTGATTGAGAGTTCAATATAAGTGCGAAAATTATAACTATAAAATAGATGTCTCTATTCAAATTGAAAAAATATAACGTTACACGTTTCGTTAAAAAAAACTACTATTTACCTTATTCTATAGAGACCTATAGTTATAATATTCAAAATCTCTTGGCTTTATCTTTGAAATATATTTATTCACCAGCTACATCTTTGGAATACAAAACAATTCTATCAACATAAAACTCTTGTTGCCAACAACATCAAAATAGTATAAAGAAAAAAAAATAAATATGATAAAGTTGCTGAAAGCCATTGTGTTCGGCTGATTACGTGACATCCTCCCACCTTGAGTTGGTGAGAGGCAACTCAACTGGTCACAAAAAGTTCTTACATTACAAATCTAGCTTTTGAGGCACTTTGATTATCCGCCCATATCGTGTACGCTTTACAGGTTCATCTTTAGACACAGTCTGAATAGTCGGAAATGAATAAAGTTCCTTTCGTTCCTCAGACCATGTTGAAGATACTTCTAGGGGATAAATTCGCTGAATAGGCCGTAAAACTTCTGATGTTGATGTTTGTAGACGGACTAATCTGGTGACACCATCTTTTCCGGGAATAAGTTTTATGACGCGACCTAAAGGTCAATCAATACGTTTGGTATTATCTCTGCCAATTAACACGACTTCGCCAAGTTGAATTTGTTCTTTACATTTCTTATATTGAGGACGTTGGATTAATAATCCCAAATATTCAGAACAAAATCTGTTTCGCAGATCCGATATTAGCTTTTGTGGGTATTTGAATTTTCTTTTCAACTTGTTTTTATCCACAACATCAAAATCTGGTGTGCCCATTTGCTTTACATCTTGTATGAACAAAGCAGGATACAGCGGGATAAGTTCACCATTGCTTTCAGAAATATAAGTAAGAGGTCGAGAATTAATTATTGATTCTGTATCGTATAGAATGGTTGTCATTTCTTCATAAGAAACACTAGATTTACCCAAGACTCTTCTAAGAATAGATTTCATAACACCAACTAATCTTTCCCAAAATCCTCCCCACCATGAGGCTGTCGGCGGGTTGAAAAACCACTCTATTTTCCTGGTAGTACTATACTGAACGACTTTATTCCAGTTATCCTCTTTAAGTGCATTTGAAGCTCCAACAAAGTTAGAACCGTTATCACAATAAACAGTAGAGGGTCTTCCTCCTCTTGCTATATATCTCCGAAAACTCAGTAGAAATACTTCTGTCGACAAAGACGACAAAAGTTCAAGATGTACTGCTCGGTATATCGCACAGGTGTGCAAACAAATCAATGCTTTCGAACCTCTCTTAAGGTATAAAGGCCCAGCCAAGTCGAATCCTGTGATTTCAAAAACTGCTGCATCTTTAATTCGATTTTCTGGAAGTGCAGCAACAGGAGCGTTTAGAGAAATTTTTTTTTGTCGTATACAAATAATGCATTTCGATATCACGGATCTGATCGTTTTCCTCGCATTCAAGATCCAATACTGTTCTCTCAAAATATTTAGTAATATTTGTGATCCAGCATGGGAATTTTTTCGATGCTCTGTCATGATAAGTCTTCTGACAACAGGATGATCTGAAGGTAGAATCATTGGACGTCGAAAATCTTCAGCATCTTTTCTGCGCACAATTTTGGTCTTCAATCTGAGGAGACCGTGTTCGTCTTTATAAACATCTAAAGTGTCTAATTTACTTTCGTTTTCTGAAGTGAAAGATTCTTCCTGCACAAGTCTCACAATTACTTTTTCAGCTGCATTTATTTCTTGAAGGGATAATTGACCATTCAACCTCGAGATTTTGGTCATCTTACAATTATGAATGAACCTGTGAATCCAAGCCACCAGACGAACAATTTTTTCATAATTTGAAAAAAACTTAAAATACCACTCACATCCATGGTACTTACAAAGACAATTCTTCTCATCTTTAGGTGAATTGCACCACTCACAAAATGTTGTCTGGTTCGTTAAACATTTTACTGATTTTTCACCAACAGGCTTTTTTGACTTCCTCTTTTCTTGGGCAATGGCGTTTTCATCAGCGACTATATTAGACGAGGGCCATTTATCTTCAGTTTCCTTAAGCCAACTTGGGACCTCCCACCATTTTATTTTCATTAGACGTTTCGTAGAACATCCTCTGGATGGAAGATCAACTGGGTTTTTAGTTCCGGGTACGCGCTTCCATGAGTTTGGATCTGTTATTTTTCTAATCTCTTTTACTCGATTGCTTACGAAAACAGTCCAAGATTCTTCTCTTTGTATCCAATTCAATACCGTAGAGGAGTCTGTCCAAAAATACAATTTTACGTTTTCCCATAGAAGTCCTTTCATGACTGAAGCACATAGTCTAGCTCCCACCGTGGCAGCGATTAATTCAAGACGTGGAATGGTAATTATTTTGACCAGTGCAACTCTGGATTTAGCTGCTAATAGATGTACTTCGACTCCGTCAGCAGTACTTATTCTCACGAATGTAGCGGCGGCATAAGCGTGTTGACTTGCATCACAGAAGGTATGTATACTAGGAGTTTCATAGATTGCATCAACACAAAACCATCTTCTTACAAATATTTGTTTCAGGCAGCTAAGTTCGCTAAACCAGCTGAAGAATGCCTTTCTTATATTATCACCAACCTCTTCGTCCCACGAAATTCCATCTTTCCACATTCTCTGTAATAAAAGCTTCGGCAACAAGAAAACTGGACTTGCCAATCCAATTGGATTAAACAGCTTGTGTGCAATGGAGAGAATGGTTCGTTTTGTAATTTTTCCTAGCTCAAAATTCTCTAGCCAGCCCAAATTAAGAGCTAAAGAATCATTTTGTCGGTCCCAAAATAGACCAAGTACAGGTGAAATTGTAGGCTCGACATTATCTTCAGAATATTGCGAACCCTTCAAATTGAATTTACTTTCCTCCATTACATTTGTTTCTTCCTGTATAAATTGTACCAATCTGTCTTTATTAGAAAAACTCGTAACAAATTTGTCAACATAAAAACTATGAAGAAGTTTTGTTATCATCTCTTTGTCATAACAAGGATTATCAGCGTATTTCAGTAAATGAAATTCAATAATGACTGCCAAAATGAAAGGACTGCATTTTAAGCCAAAAACTAATCGTGCATGACGAAGTATTTTCAATTTTCTTTCGTCTTCATCACTCCACCAAAAAAATCTTAATAAATCCCTGCATTCTGGTCTAATGCTTATTTGTAAAAAAGCTTTTCCTATATCCGCTGTGACACCATATTTTTGTTCGCGGAATCTAAGGAGAATATCGAAAATAAGCTTCATTAAGTTCGGCCCACATTCCAAACATTGATTTAACGACGGGGATGACTTTTCTCTTGCAGATGCGTCAAAAACTGGACGAACTTTCGTCGAGCTGTTCTCTTTGAGCACTGGTCTATGAGGTAAGTAATGCACAGAGTCTACCTTTGAATTCATAGAAACTTCTTCAATTATGCCCAAAGTCGACCAGTCATTAAAAACTTCGTTATAGGATGTAAACAAATTATCGGAATCAAGTTTTTAGCCATGGTTTCTAATCTTTTTAACGCTATATTTTCATTACTAGAAATAGGAAGACGTTCTTCAGCCCATTGGAGAGAGACTTCATAACGTCCTTCGTTATTTACAGTAACTGAGTCCAAGAAACTGATTTTTGATTCACGTTCCTTCTCTTCTTGGGACTTCTGAATTACAGGATCAGTTATACCGATTGCATCAAGACTCCACAAGTCTGTTATAGAAAATTCTCCCGAAAATAAAGATCTTAAAACCATTGCATCAGACTTTTCATGGACGTCATTAATCGGAACTTTGACTATCAGTGTCCAAGTCCAACCTAGATATGTTTCAATTGCAACTAAATTGCAGGATAATTTCTTCTGCGCCCAGTTAATAGTCTTCCGACAACATCGGCACCGATTAAAACTTCGATTGGTCCTGGTTTTTTGTCTATATCACTTATGGAAATTTTCATATCTTTTAATTCATCAATCCAAGGACCTTCTGTACCAAACGAATATTTTCGCAAATAACAGGTTCATCCAGAACATCAAAATTACAAAGAAATTTTCCATCTAAACTTTCTAAATGTATTTTGTAACACATATGCTTAGTTTTACTAGTTTTCTTTCCCCCAAACAAAGAATGGGTAACTAGTTCTTCTTTCAATGGTTCGTAATCCATATTTTCAGCAGTGTGTTTTAAAATATAAGGCTTCTCTGAATCTGTATCGATCAACGCTTGAACATATGAACATGAATGAGGCCCTTTTAATTTCGCCCCACCCGTGGCTGAGAGGTTCTGCTCTCGAAGCTGGTAGACGGGAGGTGCTGGGTTCGAACCCAATCGCGCCCGTCGGCCTAATCGTTCGGAGTTTTCGTGGTTTTCTTCGAACCGTGGATTTCCATGCGTTAATACGGATTAGGTTCCTTTAGAAAGACCTCCACGGAAGGCACTCCCCCTAGGGCCTATATCCCTCGTGTAGATAATTGGCCGTCAAAAATCAACCCAACCCAACCCTTTTAATTTCTCTACCAAAGTTTGCAAAATTACTTTTGGATTGTGGGATAAACTCGATAAATTAACAGCGTTCTGTTCAGATGTGTTTTGTGTAGATGGTTCTGTTTTCTCTTCTTTTTTATCCCTTTTGTCAATATGACCTCTCGAAACATTTTTATTTAAGAATATTTCTGGACACATCAATGTGGCATGTTATTTATTACAAACTAGACACCTTATGAATGCATTACACTTATTTGAGCAGTGCCCTCGTTTAAAACATTTAAAGCAACAGCCCTTTTGTTTTAAAATCTTCGTTTTATTAACCAAATTTATTTTCTGCGCGTTAAAGCAGTTAAAACTTTCGTGCTGTCCGTTACAAAAAGCACAACTTTTAACGAACACCGGACTGGTGGATAACAAACCAGCAGCGGTAGATATTCGCTCTTCTACTGAAATACCCTGTTTTTTAATCTTAGGTTTTAGTTCAAATCCAGACAAGGCTAAATTAATTCTTTCTTCCGATTCTACTTCCGATTTTAAGAATTCCATCAAATTATCTAACCTATTTTTAGGTTCCGCGCCAACTGAGATTATAGTCTCCTGATTCGAACGTTTGTTCTATTTAGAAATAGGATCACTATCTTCCGCCTGCAAAATGTTAAAGGGAAAAGCATATAGGATGAAAACCCCAGTAACTGACTCCTTAAGGATTCTTTCTTGTTCAAATAACTATTACAAAGTGTTAAATCCATTTTATGCTTGTTTTTATTTTTGAAAGGATGGTAAAGAAACATTAAGAAATTACTGTCTATAAAATTCTCAACAGTTATACATTGTACCATTAAAAATTAATGTTTTTCATAAATATGGTCAAACACTCCTTTAACTGATATCAACCACATTTTGAAAAGCCAATAAATGACAGAAAGCGAATCAGTGTCTGACACTTTAATTGCAAAGATAAAACAAAAAAGTTATTTTATATTTTAAGGAATTCATGTTTTAAAAATTCTTTAATGTTTATTATAAAAACAAAATACTTAACCTTATTTATATATCGTATCATCATACAGATACAGCCGACCCTTTTTCAATGTTTTAAATTATTATTAGTGCAGATATCGAATAACTAACATAACCAGTAACTGACAAATGGTGTCAGTGCCTAGTAAGACAACTTAAACTTTGATTGTGTTTACTACAAGATAAATTTAATTTATTATTGGCTAGTTCCATGAATACTTGTAGTGTAAATCACATGCTATGATTTTTGCTACCGATATTTTAGAACGTAAAAATGTGACTGTTTTATCGCATATCATATATATTAAACGAGCAAGCGATTTTCCCGATTTCGGATGATATCGTAAACTACTGGATCGATTTTCATGAAACGTGCCTCCTATACTAAATCAAGCACGAGAAAAAGATCTAGCTAGGTCCCGGATTCAAGAAAATTCGTTTTTGCAGGGTAAAACAAGATCTTAGCTGAAACTTTTGCTTGCTATAAATCAAAAAATTCTCATGCAATTTACCAAAACGTGTTTTCTATACTAATTCCAGCACGAGAAACACATCTAGCTAGGTTTCGAATTCGAGAAAGTTCGCTTTGATCGATTAAAACAAACTCAGCACTGGAAATGTTGCTATATATCGAAAACGGCTCTAACGATTTTCACAAAACTCGATGCATATACTAAACCAAGCACGAGAAAAAGATCTAGCTAGGTCCCGAATTCAAGAAAATTCGTTTTTACAGGGTAAAACAAGATCTTAACCGAAATTTCTGCTAGCTATAAATCGAAACATTCTCATGCAATTTACATGAAACGTGTTTTCTCTACTAATTCGAGCACGAGAAATACATCTAGCTAGATTTCGGATTCGAGAAAATTTGTTTTTATCGATTAAAACAAACTCAGCACTGAAAATGTCGCTATATATCGAAAAAGGCTCTAACGATTTTCATAAAATTTGTCGCCTATTCTAATTCGAGCTCAAGAAATCGATTTAGCTAAGTCATTAATTAAAAAAATCGTTTTCTGTGGTTAAAATAAGCTCATTACTCAAAAAGTGGTATTAATCGAAAAAAATTCTGATGATTTTTTTATGAAATATACTTTATTCTAATATGAGAAAACATTCCAACTGTCTCGACTTAGGTACAAAAAAAAAAAAAAAAATGTAATTTTAAGCAATTTGTTTATATTCAATCATCCCTAATCGGAATCCTTGCCAACACAATGAAAATTAATCTCGAAAGTGGCACTAAAAGATTGCCTTCTACACTTAATCGAGCACTACATAACGGCTTATGTAGATCAAAAATACGGTAAAATTTCTTTTAACTGGCTAGAACAAAAAAAAAAAAATTATTGATTATAATTATTGATTATGAATATATTTCATGAATTTAAATATTTTCAAAAACATTAGTAATATTTCTTGATAAATAACTGTGCTTATACTTTTCCTAAGTTTAAAACAACTGCCATATTGTTACAAACATCTGTATAGTTTGTTGCCATGGCAATATACCCTGGCGCAAAATTAGCAACAATTTTAAAAGAAAGATCATTTTTCTGTGTCAATCTTTCCGCATAGCTCATTTTTGTCGCCAAACATTGACTTAGACAACGTATCTTGTGAATAATCATTTAATTTATAAAACATGGAGTATAGCACTCAGGATATGCTTCATAATCGCATGCATATAAAAATAGTTTATTTTCATATATGACAATCCAAATTTCCGGCTATAGGCAAAGTTTTCTTTTCTTTTCCCTTTTTTACTTTATAATATATTATTTACGTACTCGAATAAATGCTTCGGAATAAAATATTTAAATTTTATATTTCCTCCACCCACTGAATAAATGACACTATATTTAAAAGAAAACAAGTAATTTTTCTATCTCAACTTTTGCCCATCTATGACATCATTTTCTCTGACTTTTAGTTTCTGACCGGGCTAAGACTAG
Source organism: Maratus speciosus (assembly GCA_963932465.1). Lineage (NCBI taxonomy): Eukaryota > Metazoa > Arthropoda > Arachnida > Araneae > Salticidae > Maratus > Maratus speciosus. Next base: position 288,972,132 of record OZ010794.1, read on the forward strand.
GAGCCGTAAATACAAACGTTAACTCCATGACTTATTGATATTCTACTAATATTTAGTAACTATCACTTTTCTATGTTACTGAAAAAAGTAAATATTTCTAATACTGTGAAGTTAGAACTAAAGTATTCATTTTTCTTTAAATTTAGTTAGTATAATTGCAAATTCATTATGTCTGCAGGACGGCCTAAAAAAAAAAAAAAAAAAAAAAACGAGAATTCAACTTTAACGAAAGAATGCCGAGCCCGATTAGAAATACTGAAATTGAAAATGATATTTCAACGTCTAGACCAATGCGTGCTGCTAAAGAAAGAAGACGACAAAAGATCGCAGATATGATGTATTGTCTTAATGAATCTGGATCCGAAGAATTAGATGAATTGTGTCCATTAAAAAGACGGAAAAGTGTTGGCAAAATAAACGAAAGCCGCATTCAACCCATACGTGAAATGCAGCATTGTTCCATTCAGCACATAGCAAATGAAATAAATAAGTGACAAGATCAAGATTTAGAAGAACAAAGACGCCATAACATAAGACGCCTGCAAATTTTAGTAAAGAAACGAATGCGAACATGGAAGTGCACAGTTAACAAAGAAGCAACATACCAAAAATTGGGTTCTTTTAACATTGAATTTATTCATTGCAAAGCAATTCATTTTCCAGAAGAACGCGTGTCTAATCAAATTAACCAGGGCTCATTTGGCGACTGCTGCTTACATGGACGAATTAAGCTTGACTTCCCTATTTTTACAAATGAATTGGTGCGTCTCTTTTTAAAATGCCATCCATTTGCTGAAAATTTCCACAAAAAAATTCGGAATTTACATTCATGCTTTGCTTTGGCTTCATTTAAGGCACATGATGATCGAACAATTAACAGCCATGGTATTTACAGCTTTGTCGCCGGCGGACATGTTTATCATAAAATGAATATGGCAGCTCATCCAACACAAAACAGTGAAGGCGAATTCGAACGACCGCAATATGGTCAGATGTACTTTTTAAGTTCAGAAGATGCTGTTAACGAAAGACTCGAATATCCTCTCAACCATGGAATCAGACGAAATTTAATGGAACTTTTAGAGCATATTATTCGGTCTCAAAATATGTTTGCGCAATCATTTATGATGATGCGAGAAGTTGAAGAAGAAGTGAATCGACATGCTAAAGCAGAAGGAATAAAAGCTCCATATGTCAAACTTCTGTTTACAATGCAAGAAAATGCTGATTACAGAAGATTCAATGTCCCTATGACCAATGATGTATGCGCCGTGTTTACACTCAACACCGATCAAAGCTTTCCAGATAACGAAATGGTGGTACATCAACGTGGAAAAAAAATTGTCAATTTGCATAATATTGATAAACGGATTGAACTATTCACGTACCCACTATTTTACCCCAAAGGAACATTTGGCTATTCTGTGGATCTACAATTGCAAACACCTTATACAATTCGTCAGCATCTTACTCGACTAGAATTAGCACAATATAGAATTGTTTTCGACTTGAACTTACTAAATACCTTCCTCGAGAAACAGCTATTATAGGTGCAGATTTGCGCCGAATACACTTCAACGCTTTGCATTTTGATGGTCGGCTTTTCCAACAATATCTCGTTGATACATACATCAGAGTAGAGCGCGATCGCATCCAATGGATCAAGGCTAATCAAAAAAAATTCTTGCTGACAAATATTCTGGCATTACCCACATTATTAAGGCACTCGCTGAAAAGCAAAATGCCGTTGTTGGTGAAAAGATAATACTGCCATCTTCATTCATTGGATCGATGCGATACTATGTTAAACAGTTCGAAGATGCGATGGCCATTGTCTACAGATATGGATCACCAGATTTCTTTATCACTGTGGCATCAAATCCTGAATGGCCAGAAATTAAAGAGGCATCAAAAGTTGTCTTGGAAAATGGAATAATACATGAGCAACCTGCTCAAGGTAGACCTGATCTCGTCACTAGAGTTTGTAAAATTAAATTCGATGACATTATTGAAGAATTGGACAAAAAACAAGTATTTGGAAAGGTTGCCGCTTACGTTTATACAATAGGATTCCAGAAACGTGGCCTCCCACATATGCATCTGCTGCTGATTACGGCTCCTGAAGATAGAATACGTAACCCAGAGGAACTTGATGACCTGATTTAAGCGGAAATTCCCATTAATAATGATCCTGAATTTCGAAATCTGGTGCTAAAATGGATGATTCACAATCCGTGTGGGAAACTAAACCCAAATGCACCGTGTATGATTAATAAAAATGGGTGCATGAAATGTCGCTTCAACTATCCTAAAATGTTTAACGAAATCACTTCTTTAGCGGACGATGAAAAACCAAATTATCGACATAGATATAATCCACAGTTGGATCAACATAGTTTAGAATTTTCGCACGAGCATGCTGTTTATCGAAAGGATATAAATGGTTGCAAAATAGCAAGAGATAACCGTCACGTAGCTCCATACAATGCTTATCTGTTGAAGAGATACAAGTGTCATATAAACGTTGAATATGTAGGAAATATTCTTGCTGTAAAATATCTCTACAAATATATTTACAAAGGGCATGATTGTGCAACAATAAAGATCGTTGAAAACTAAAGAAAACTTATGTACAATGAAGTAGACACCTATATTGAAGGTCGATGTATCACTCCACCAGAAGCATGTTGGCGATTATTTGACAACGAGATTCAAAAGAAAAGCCATTCTGTTCAATGCTTAGATATCCATTTACCAGGTCAATTTCGAATTGCAAACATTGATCTAGCACAAGAAGATTTAGCAGATACGGGTCAGAAAGGTTCAACATTAGACGCATATTTCCAGCATAATCGAGGCCTAAAACAAATAGAAGAAAATAATCTTCTGAACGGAAATTCTCAAGAAGTTATATATCACTACTATTGGCAAATTCCTGAATACTTCAAATAAGATGGAAAATCCAGCGAATGGATTCAGAGAAGTCGCCGTTTACGCGTTATTGGTCGAATACATACTGTAAATTTCATCTCCCAGCCAGAACTCTACCGCTTACGAATGTTGCTGTACTATGTTAAGAATGCATCAAGCTTCGAAGATATGCTAACAGTCATTGCATATGCATCATATAAACAAGTTTGTTTAGTTCGTGCACTAACTTACGATGACCAACAATGGATTGAAAGTCTTCGAGAATCTGCTGTGTCCAAGATGCCAAAAGTCATGAGAACGCTGTTTACACAGATTCTCATTTTTGGATCTCCTGAAAATCCAAGATGCCTATGGGAAATGTTTAAGAAAGATTTGGTTGAAGACTTCATCCGAGAAACAGGACGGATGGTTAATTCTGTCGAAGAAGCGCTTAAGCGTGCTTATCGATTTATCGTATTCAAGTTAAATACAGAAGCTACGGAAGGTAGGAATTTCCTATACTGGGTTCATCAACTTGGTATGGACGATATTGATGGATACGAGAACGTGCTAAATGAAGAAGCTATGAACACCAATGAGTCTATTTCTATTGGAGAACATATGTATCAACTTCTTAAAGGGAGACAAATTGAAATTGTTGATACCATCTTACATTCAGTAAACGATTCAACCCCTCGATCAAAATGTTTCTTTATTGATGGACCTGGAGGCACTGGAAAGACTTTTATATACAAAACTCCTTATTACATCCTTTCAGGATAAAAGCATAAAGTAAAGTGCATGGCATTCACTGGAATTGCTTCTATTCTGCTACCTGATGGAAGTACTTCACACAAGACTTTTGGACTTAAAGTTCCATTGACATCGGATTCAATTTCCAACATCAAACCTAAATCCGCTAAAGCAGTTGAAATCAGCAAAGCTTATGTATTTTTGATGGATGAAGCTCTTATGCTGCCAAAATACGGACTTCACAACTTAGATCAATTGCTGCGCTCTATCGGAAATCCAATTTTGCCATTTGGTGGAAAGATTATGGTCCTAGGAGGGGACTTCCGTCAATGTCCATCCGTCCAACTATGAGCAAACAGAAGTGAAATTTTGCATTTATCAATCAAAATAAGTGAGCTGTGGCACCACTTCAATTCAATTTCATTAACAGATAACATGCGCGTTGATCCGGAATAAAGAGAATTTGCCAAATATCTTTTGAAACTTGGAAATGGGGAGCTACCTGAGAACGCGATGGGTGAAATCGAACTACCCGTAGATATACTTTCAAATGGTCATCTCATTGATGAAGTCTTTGGAAACTGCATAAAGAAAGGAAGTTATGAAGAAATGAAGGATCGAGCTCTTGTGCCATTAAATAAATATGTCAGCAAGATTAACGCCGAAATTATTGAAAAGCTTCCTGGAGAGTATAAAATCTACCACAGTTACGATTCCGTCAAACATCAACCTGAAGGAGCAGCCCAGTTTACGACGGAATTTCTCAGTTCCATCGAAATAGCTGATTTGCCACCTCATGAGTTAAAGCTTAAAAATAACGCAATAATCATACTATTGCACAATTTAGATGTTTCAGAAGGCCTTTGCAATGGAACAAGGCTAATTGTTAAAGATCTTTGCAATAACATAATCAAAGCAAAAATAATCACAGGAGAATATTCAGGTATCAAAGTACATATTCCGCGAATAACTCTCAATTCAAGCAGAGGTAAACTTGGATGCATTATGCAAAGGCAGCAATTTCCTGTCAGGCCAGCGTTTGCAATAACTATACATAAAGCTCAAAGTCAGACCTTCGAATTTGTTGCCGTCGACTTACGGACACCTGTTTTTATGAATGGAATGCTCTATGTTGCTTTTTCCAGGGTTAAGAGGCAAAACAACTTAAAGGTACTTCTACCTACAGAAAATCCTCATCACACTCATAATGTTGTATGGAAAGAAGTATTGAATGCACCAACAACCAATCAATTTAGTATTTAAAAGACTGCAGAAATATGTAACAAAATGGTTTACTAGAAAGTACTAAGAAAGGGATATAGATTTGTAAATAAATAAAAAGCTCAAAAAACGAATATTTAGTATGTGTTATTATTATTTTTAGAAAGTAGAAATGACATGTTCATGTAGAAATAAATACGCTTAAATAATAAATAAATAACATTTTTTCAGTGCAATATGATCGCAGAATAAAAAATCACCGAGTGATGCTCGGTGTACCAGGTACTATTTCATTAATTGAATAAGCCGAAGCAAACTTTTAGAAAATAACGGTGGCTAACAAGCATAGCAGTTATCAGCTGTGTGACTTACACTACAAAAACCCATGGATTCAACTTGTTATGTTTTTTTTTTTTTTTTTTTTTTAAACAGTTCAAATAATAGATTTTAACTTTGTTTAACCCATTAATTTTTGTTTTCTCAAATTTGTTGGTAAAATCTCTTTAAAATGTTGCAAAATGAGCAGGAAAAATACTAAAAAAAAAAAAATTACGCTAAAATATTTTTGTATTTATTTGATAAAATGTAAACGCACTAAATATGAGAATATCCATATGTGGAAAAATGCATAATTATATCTTTTGGCTAATTTTATATAACTTACGCTTTTAAATTGTATATAATATAATATAATTGGTATTTTTATGAACCATTTAAAAATATATTTATTTCTTTACATAGACTAATAGCATTATAATTAAGAATAAATTAAGAATAATCTTATTTGAAGTAAAAAACAATTCATTTCAAAATCATCTTGAAAAGGACTTTATGTAAATAACTGTACCCTAAATGGCTAATAGAAATAAGTACACATTTGCGTCTAGAACCCCATATTTTGAACGTTACAAAAATACATAAAAAATAGGCTTGAACCTATAATTTCGCAATTTAAAAAAATACTTATTTTAATGAAGCCTACAAGCTAAGATTATGACTTATTTATTTGGATCCTTGATACAAAAAATACAAATAAACTTACTTTTTACATTTCGCGATCTTCAAAAATGAAAAATCTATAAATACCGAAAAATGAGCTTTATTTAATTAAATAAATATCAATCTTATGCTGTCATCTCTCGGCGATAGATAAAGACATTTATGGGCAATAACTTCATACAATTTTCATGTTGTAAAGAAGAAAATTATAAAAATTTATTGAAATACGAAACGTCCCAAAAATGGGACGCTAGGCATACATGGGTTAATATTACCACTAACTTACATCTATGTCGGAGACTGGTGAAGTGAAATTACTGGAACCAATGACTGGCACCCCCCCCCCCCCCATTAAGCTAAATTAAATAACTGTAAACTAGAAAACATGGTCCTAATGTATCGTAGGCATTTTTTAACTATTTTATTCAAGTATAACTTTAAGAAAATGTTTAGGATGTTTGCATTTCAATTAGATTAAATAAAGCAATGCCTTTATTTTAGAAATAAGGTAAATGTCTCAAAATGGTATTTTTTGCATTATCAAAAGTTTCTTTTCCATTGAATATATTCTTGACCTTCTAGTGGTGAATAAATTGACTCAAAAAAAAAAAAAAAAAACACTCAGTTAACACTAAATGACATTAACATATGTTGGACAATTGCACCATAAAATATAATAAATTAGGAAAAACACATAAACTCGTTTAATGGCATATATAAACAAGAACTTCTACATAAGTTTGTACAAATAAAATTAATGATAAAGTATAATATCGACGTTTCAAACTGCTTCTGCAGTCGTCTTCATGATAGATATGATGTCGAAATGTTTAAAAATCTAGAGACGAAAGCTTTCTGTCGAGTCTTGATCAATTATAATTATAAATTTGTACAAGTTCACATAAAAGTTCTTGTTTGTGTGTACTGTTGAGCAAGTTTATGTGTTTTTAACATACACCTCTCATTTATTAGATGGCATTAATTTGCAGAAATTTACAAGAAAAAGCTTATTTGAGTTAGATTTCTCAATGTCAGTTCTTGTTAGTTAGCAATAACTGGGGGTTTCATACTACTTATTGGGTCGTTCGGAAAGTCGTGTCCGTTTGAGAAAATCAATTCGTACCGCAAAATACTACCATTTAATTATTAGACATTGATTCCGATATCTAATGTCTAATAATCACCGGGCAGAATTTTCCGGTACGAATTGATTTTCTCAAACGGACACGACTTTCAGATGGACCCAATACAAACGAATTGTACGTATCTTTATTGGGCCTCGGCGTCAGTTTAAAAATTAATAGTTTAAACCTTTCAAAGTCGGTGGTATGTTTATGAGACCACTTAATTTTAATTTCCAAATGTCGCAATGGCACTATAATTTTGGTAAAACTTTTTCCGTTTATTATGTATGTCAAATATAACGTTTGTCTTATTCCGAAATAAATTTGTTCGTAAATTCCGGTGTCAGTCACGCATTTCAACATTTTAGCAGTGGAAGTGCTTTGTCCCTGAAAGGGTTAAAAAGAGAAATGATTGTTGTATTTGACTTTAAATTTATTAAGATAGTGAATGAAACACTCCTTTGGAATATTTTTAATTAGTCAGAAAAATATAACGGCTGAGTATAAATTAAAGTTACCTAATTAGTGAAACGCTGCATTTATACTATTTCATGTGAAGAGATTTTAGAGTCAAGAAAAATGGCCGATTTGTCGTCATAAAAAGAATACAACTTATCTAGAATTTCTATAAAGTAATTACTTTTAAGTGGTTTTCCATTTCCTAATGAGATTTCCATGCAATTTTTCAATGGAAGTTCTTCAAGGAATGAACTTTAATTAAAACTTTAGTGATAAATTTACAAATGGAATCTTTTTCTGTTAAAATTTATTCTTTTGTATAAAATAAATTAGGAACAGTTTTTATTTTCACTAGAATATAAAGGCTGATAACTTAATGCACAAAATTCAAATGTCTGATATGGATGTAATAGGTAAAGCAATTTGTATGATCGAAATTTCAATACTCAGCTAAATAGCAAGGCTAAAATTTTAACGTCTTCCAAATATATTTCAAATTATTACAATGCTAGGGGACTTTGCCCTCTATGGGCTTCGATCGCCAACTACCGTTCACACTTTAAAAATCAGTTAATTTGATCTGCTTTAAAAAGATTACGGAAGATTGAATTATAATTTGAAAATTAGTGGCGATCTTCCTATAAACGGGATTCTATACATTTCCTTTTTACTGAGGGATTTTAATCTCGAATCAGCTGCTGTTAATTGCTGTTTTCGTTGTTGATTAAATAAGATTAGTTAAACGTTTGAAAATTAGCTAATATAAAATGAACTAAGTCGACAGAGTCTGTACTTACCGATATTTTTTAACAACGCTATAAGAATATGATTTTAAATAAGAGATTTTAAATGTAACGTTTTAAATCTTATGTAATTTTCAGCAAACTTTTCTTTCCCTTTGTAATATTAAACTGAAAATATTTTTATTGTTAGAAAGGTAATAACATTATTTGCGCTGTCTTAGAATGGGCAACAAAAGTTAAAAAGATTATTTCGAAATATGAAATAAATCTCTCATGTACGTGTAAATAATTTTTTAATTTAAACAGTTTGGCAATATTATTTGGACATTTGAAATAGGGCGTCAATTCCCCATTTATTAATTTTAATACATATTAAATAGTTGTGTAACGCTCGAACAATACGTACTCCATCATATTTTCTCTCCTTTTGTCTTTTTTCTTTCAAAAGAACTGGCATGCTGAGTAAATTAGACTTTATGAGATGAGAAGAATGTTTACAGAGTTGTTGCCGACAAGGCATCTGATCTAAGCCGTAATTTTAAATTAACTGAGTTATTTTGTAAATAGTAACATGTAAATACGTTGTAAATATTAAACTTATTAGTCGATGAAAAGTTATCGAGTTTTAATTTGTAACTAAGATAGTTTCCACCCCGGATTCTAAATAATATGTTACAGAAGTGGCTTCCCAACGTCGGGCTCGAACAGAAGCAAGATATGAACATATTATTTTTAAATTGTGTTAAATTGTTTTAATAAGAAAATTTAGATACTAAAGTACAAAAATTTATACAAAAGTACTTTTGATTCATCCGGAATCTGACGATTTTTGAAAATTGTATTTGATTCCTCCAGAATCGAAATATTTTGTAATTATTCTATTCAACCTGAAAGATATTTTCCTTGGAATTGAAATACGAAAAAATCGTCTGTAGCTTCAAGTATTTTAATATCTGAATTAAATGAAGATATTCATAAGAGAAATATATCTAATAATTATTATTGAAAAATAAAAATCGTTTGCTTTATTTTATACATTTATATAGTTGCACTGAGCTATATTATTATTGAAGGTATTATTATAAATGAGTGCTTGGCATTATTTTAATTATTATATGAAGAATTGATTTAAATTATGGTTATTAATTAGTTAAATATGGTTTTATTGAAAGATTTTAATTATTAAAAAACATATCCACGTACTTGAATGAATGAAGCTGAAATGTAAAATATATTTCATTATTTATTTTTTTTATTCTGGATACTTTTAATATTTTATTTCCTGAATGGTTTTATACGCATAAACTTCAAAATATCTATACTATACACACTATTAGAAAACATTGTTAAAGGGGGCTAGTTATTTATAATTATCATCTAATCCTGTAAATAAAATAATAATATTAATAATGATCCAACGTGTGTTTCTATTTTGTGCTTATGGTTTGAATTTTTATACTTTATTCACATAAAAATGGCTAACTATTTTATATTATTTTCATTATTTTTTATTTTACTGTGTCATATAAAAGTAAATAGGATTACCTGCATTTGTAACAGACTGTATATATAAAATTTTCACGACACGTTATTCTAAAACATTTATAGTAAATTAAAAACGTCATCAAAAAATGTACATAAATTAAACACGAATTTTATAAACATGTAATTGAACTCCTCGCTTAAACTACAAAAACTATTAGAATTTAAATAAAAACTGCTGTGAGTAGTAAAATCTTTGGCGATTTCTTCGACTATTAGATCTTGGAATGATGCTAATATGAAAGTATTGCTATTGAATTTCAAAACTTTATTTGAATACATATTGATATTTTTCGTATAAAAATGCTTTTTGGTGTTACAGTCGGACCTCTATTTAACGAAGTCGCTAAATCCCGAAAAAAAGTTCGTTATATGGAAAATTCGTTAAATAGACAGTCACACTTCAAAATAATTTAAACTACGTAAAACACATTTTAATCCATAAACACTAAATATAATTAAAAAAAGTAATTATTCACACTTTTTTTTGTAAATTATATCTATTTGTTTTACTTATTTTACCCATCAAAAAGAAATCTGCAAGAGAAATAAGAATGAAACAAAACATTGTCTTGAAATACATTGTATTTTCAGTTAAAAAAATAATTTTACATTAAAATCACGATTTTTTATTATGGTTGATAAGCTGTTTGGAGGAATACCAAATTTTAAAGCAGTATTCTTTTTCTTCATGCCTTTATTCCCCTCATCAAGAATAATTTTTTTTTCTTTGATGCTCAAGCACTTTCGCTTTGACATTTTCGAGCTACAAGAACCGAAATTACCAACACGATTGATCAAGATCAACAATCTAGAAAACGGGAAACTATAGTTTAAGGACACGGGGCATCTCCATTGAGGGTTAAAAGGGGATATGAAAGTTTGCTCTTCTTGGATGGAAAGCAAAGAATCACAACGATTTTACTGCTCTCGGTGAGTTAGATGCCTGGTAAGACCTGTTCATGGTCATTGATCATCATAAAATGTGTTAAAAGAAAGAATAAGTTTGAAATGTTCAGTAATATTTTAAGAAATAGGGAGAAAAAAAATTTAGATCCCAAGGAAAAGTTCGTCAAATAGAGAATACAATTCGCTATTTGGAGGTTATTTTACGAAGAAATTTGCAAAATGTTCTTAGTTCCAAGTAAAAGTTCGCAAAATAGAGAAATTCGCAAAATAGAGGTTCGTTAAATAGAGGTCCGACTGTATTAGTCAAGTGTGTTAATTGTAAATATATAATAGAGATTTCAATAATAAAATAAACGTTTTCTCCTGTATTCTATAATACGGGAAATTGTACTGTTCTTGATAATATCAGAGCTATGGCAACGGACATCTAGCCAGATAGATCCTAAACGAATTGTATAAAAAATTTCACATTAGACTCCGAATAGAGTAGCTGCGGTACATAAACATTTAATGATTGTTGTTTCCTAAAAATCTTAGACAGTAAGAGTTGTTATTATTGTTACTATATAATTTCATAAATAAAAATGTAATTTTGGAAATCAATTTTTAAAGTTATTTTTTAATAACCAAAAGATGTTTTTAAATATGTGTTTTACTGCAAGCAGACTTTGATATTTAAATGAATTAACCTTTTGTATCACCTCACCGTGCTGCATATTTGCAACATACCCTAAAGTCAAGGTGAATTATACATATAGTGAAAAAAAAAAATCATAATAAAAAAAAAAATGGATTTTTTAAATTTAAATCAGATTTAAATTTTTTAAAATTTAAATCGGATTTTTATGATTTTTTTTCCTGCATTAAAACACGGACTAGCTTTCAATACTTTGGAGTTTCTAAAACAATTAAACGTCTAATTGCTAAGATAATCTATGTTTTAAGCTTTAATTATAATTATTAGTTAGTGTAATTAGAGTGATTATAAAACACCATTAATTTTCATTAGTAGTATGCAATAATGTTACATACATTGATATATCGTAATAATTATCTAAAACTGTATTAAATACTATTCATATTTACAGTTATTTAAACTATTAATCTCTGCACTTAATATCAAATTGTTGACAATGTTTGAAATTAATCATTTTTTCAACAATTAACTTTCTAATTAGGAAAAAAAAATTATTTTTATGCTTTAATTCCTAAAATGATAATTTAATACTCATTATAGAAAAAAAGGGGTGCTAGTTCAGTTAAAACAGAGCATTACATCACGAGTAAATGTATTAGTAATGTGTTTAGTAATAATATAAGAAAAAAGTATATAATTTGTTAATATGATGAATAAAGTGACATTAATTTTTAAGGATTTTATAAATTACAAATTGAAAAATACAATTAAATAGCGACATGATTTAACAATAGCTTGTATTTTCTAAAGAATTAAAGTTCTATAATTTTTGCAAGGTCTTGGGCACACCGGTTTAAAAATACTGTGATATGGGGAAGTTTTTTACAAGAAATCTCTGATTGCAACTAAAGGTGAATTTCACTATTTTTTTTTCCTTAAAAAGGGTGTATTACGCCTATGTTAAAAAGAGCAGGGGGCTGCAACTTTAAAAAATGGCCTAGAGGGAGCAGTAAGTAATTGCAGAATTAATAAAAACTGCAAATAAGCATCATTTAGTTAGTGGCACAAATAAGCATGTGTGTATATCCCTGTATGTGGCATAATAAAACGTGTGTATATGATATATATTGTGCGTCAACTGTTCAGGGCTCGCATTTCCCCTAAAATTCCTAAATTTCCTAACTGTTATTTTACTCCATAAAATTCCCAAAAATCTCCTAAAATTTTCTTTTTGTTCCTAAAAATATGCATTAGATCGTTAACTCCGTAAATCGCAAAGTATTTCGAGATCGCCAAAATTTGACCGAAAAACATCGTGAATTTTGGCAAGTAGTAACCGAAAAAGACGCGTATTTCGTCAAAAGGTCGCTAAAAAAACACGAATTTCGTCAAACGATCGTGATATAAACACGAATTTAGTCAAAAGATCGCGGAATAAAGCGAATTTCCACAAAGAATTGGAGAAAAAACTCAAATTTCGTCTAAGGGGAAAAAGCGAATTTCGACAAAGAATCTAAAAAAACACTCGGATTTCGTCTAAGGATCACGGGTGGGGGGGGGGGACTAATTTCTTCAAGGGATCGCGAATTTTGCCAGAAGATCTAAAAAAAACGCGAATTTCTTCAAAAAATCCCGGAATAAACGTGAATTTCGATAAAGAATCGCGAAAAAAAAAACCCTTAAATTTCGTCAAAAAATCACGGAAAAAAAAAGAATTTCATCTAATAATCGCGGGAAAAAAGTGAATTTCGTCAAGAGATTATGAGAAAAACGCGAATTTCATTTAAGAATCGCAAATTTTTTCAAAAGATTGCAGAAAAAACGCGAAATTTGTCAAAAGGTCGTGAATAACACACGAATTTTGTCAAAGGATAGCGAAAGAAACGTGAAATTGTGTCAGTAAAATCGTGAAATACGATGAATTTCGATTAAAGAATCGCAGAAAAAACGAGAATTTCGTCAAAGGACCGAGACAAACGCAAAACTTAATAAATCTCGCATTTAAGGTGAATTTCGTCAAACGATCGCGAAAAAATGCAAATTTCGTCAAAAGATCGTGGGAAAAAAAGCGAATTTCATCTAAATATAGCAAATTTTATCAAAAGATTGTTGAAAAAATGCGAATTTCGTCAATGGACCGCAACAAAGGCGAAATTTTGCAAATAAATCGCGAATAAGGCAAATTTTGTCAAAAGATCGCGAAAACAATTTTCATTTCTTCAAAAGGTCGTGAAAAAAACGTGACTTTCATCTAAGAATCGCAATTTCATCAAAAGATTGAAGAAAAGACGTGAATTTCGTCGGAGGATCGCGAAAAAAGCGAATTTCGTCAAAGCATAGCGAAAAAAGCGAATTTCATCAAAACATAGCGAAAAAAGCGAGTTTCGTCAAAGGATAGCGAAAATACGTGAAATTTTGTCAATAAATCGAGCAAATAAGACGAATTTCGCCGAAGGATCACGAAAAAAACGCAAATTTCGACAAAGGATCGTGAAAAAAACATTCTGAAATTTTTCTGTGAACTTCAGAATTTTCTTTTACTCATAATTACTCCTGCCTCCATTTTCGAGGTTCATTGATTAGACTCGAATAGCGATTTCATTTTTCAATAAATGTCTTGCATCTTAACGCTGTCACAACATTGTCATTGTAGTCACATATTCGTCACACAGTTAATGACAAAATCGTCACAAATCACACAATTTTCACAAAATTGTCACAATGTGACTTCACAACATTGTCACTGTCGTCACAGAATCATCACAGTGTTAATGATAATTTCGTCACAAATGACACATATTTCACAAATTGGTCTCACCGTGACTTCACAAATTGGTCACAATGTGACGTCACAAATGAGCTCTAAAACGGCCATAACGACTTCACATTCTAGTCACTATGACTTCACATCGACGTCACATCAACGGTCACACAGTCACAGCGTGAATTCACATCGACGTCGCCGTGACGTCACCATGCCTTACGGGTCATGACTTACGCCCTGTAATTGCGAATGATAATTTCATACCCGAAATAACTCCTTATTTAAAAAACTTTGCTGAAAAATTACTATGCAGATAAGAGATCGCATAGAACAAAGCCAAGATAAGCAAAAATATTATGTCGACAAACATTTAAAAGCTTCTGAACAATATAAACCAGGCGACCACGTCTGGGTTACTTTGCATCCCATTAGTCAAAAGAAAAGTAACAGAACAACTAAATTCATGCCCCGTCGCGACGGCCCCTATGTTATTTTAAAACAAAGATCTCCTACTTCTTACACCATTGCCACTAAAGAAAACACCCTTTCTTCCTTAGGAAATTATCATATATTAGCTTTGTGTCCTTACACGCAAGATGATGGTGGATGTTCTAAAGGCTTTATTCGTCCTAGAGGCAGACCCGGGAAACGTCAGACGCCCAGCCAGCAAATATTTACGAAAGGATAAAAAAAAAACACGAAACCAATAGAGTATTTTAGGCACCAGAAAGCATCCCGAAGGAATCCACCGAGGAAATTCACACTGCATCTGAGGGACCAGTAATGCAGTGTGAGGGGAAGAGTGGAACGCTCGAACAATACTCTCCATCATATTTTCTCTCCTTTTGTTTTTTTTTTCTTTCAAAAGAACTGACAAGCTGAGTAAATTAGACTTTATGAGATGAGAAGAATGTTTACAGAGTTGTTGCCGACAAGACATCTGAGCTAAGCCGTAATTTTAAATTAACTGAGTTATTTTGTAAATAGTAACATGTAAATACGTTGTAAATATTAAACTTATTAGTCGATGAAAAGTTATTGAGTTTTAATTTGTAACTAAGATAGTTTCCACCCCGGATTCTAAATAATATGTTACAGTTGATTATTTTATAGTTTCTTACATTTTTAATATGCTTGTGTAAAAACATTTTTTATGATGTAATTTTCAATATTTTCTTGCTTTTAACACGTAACCATTTAATTCTAATTTGAAAGGTTTTTTTTCTGTTTATAATAGTCACATGTGAATAAATTTGTTATTTAAAGGAAATATTATTCTTTGTTTTAACAATTGGCAACAATTTAATATATACCTTTTCTAAAATATGTAAAAATTATCTCTGGAAATGTTGAAAATTTGAATTTTAAATTGAAATAAACCCTCAAAAAATGAGTCAAATTAAAAAAATAAATGCATCTGCACACCGCGAGTTTCTAATGAATATCCTTAGAAAAATTGATTATATTCCTCTGTATAGTTTTTGCACTTATAAAACTTTGTTAATGGAACGATTTTGACCAACTTTAAATTAAATATCTCTTAAAATAATTCTTCGATTTAAAAAATGTCTGCTTCAACGTGTTTATCAAGCATGTCTCTATAATGTTACCCATTTACATATTACTTACCCATCAGAGTCTTAAATCTTAAGGCTGCAGTAGTCGGTCTTTTTGCTGCCCATATAAGTTATTTTCTCCTAACTCTCAGCCAGGGCTGCGCGAAGCGGGCACTCGTCCGGGCGTGGAACAAATTTATACTACAAACATAGTTTTTTTTTCTTCCTTTTTTGATAAAACCATTATATATTTACAGATTGGGAACTTTTTCCCAACAAAAGCACGTTCATTTTTGTGTCAGAGTTGTTTCAGTGTCTCTTACCCTACACTCAAATACAAATTTGTGAATACAGACTTCTTTCTCTACAAAATTTCTTTTTAGGTCTTTGTCTTACAAGGAGAGGGCCAACCTTGTTAATCACAAATTTTGATTATTTTAATATATGTTGTAGGGTAGAGACAGAGACCCCTTAGTCTCAGGTTCAACGGATTTTATCCAACGCTCCTTAGTTCTTGAGAAACCGGGGGGGGGGGGGTCTAATAGTAGTACACAACTTAAATTCTTACTTTGTAACAAAAAGGATAAGTTGGTCGTAGCTCAGTTGGTACGGTGATTGTTGGCTGATCTGCGGGCCCGGGTTCAAGACCCAAACGCGCTACACTTGTTTTTCTCTTTTTTTCTTTTATAAATATACTTGTAATTATAATTTAAAAATTTTAATTAAAATTTTTAATATCATACATTAATTATAATATTAACAAACTTAAATTTACCATTTTTTATTTTTAAACTATTATTTCTCATCCTTTAAAGAGTAAAAAGAAATTGGCTCTATTATTGAATGATGAAAATTCCAATTTCGTGACAAAACTTGTTGTGGTGCCATCTAGTTATGATAAAATAAAAGAATATTCAAATAAAATAAAAATAAAAGCCGAAAAAAGATAAAGGGGAAAGCAAAATAATTGAAAGTGCAAGCATACGTATTACAAATTAAAAAAACCTTTAATATGCAAAAACTCGGTTGTAATTTAATTCTGATGCTAATTTTTAATATAATTATGCTTGATACTTTAAAAACAGAATAATAGTATTATCTCATTGACTTCCTTTGTTAAAGCAATGCGTAAAGGATATTTCTTTAAAATCACGAATTGACACAATTGCTCAATGTCATTGCATCGATAAAGAATATATGAAATACATTTTAAAAGTGATTTAAAAAAAATTAACAGTTTTTTTATGTTTTATACAACTATTTAGTTAAAAGTAAAAAATTAAATAGGTTAAAATAATAATTGATATACAATATTATAAATTTTAATTTACAATGAGATTGTTAAGTTATACTTACAAATATATTTATAAAACAAAAAATGAGAAAAACGAATGTAGCGCCTCCCGTCATCGAGCCCGGGGATTAGCCGGTACACGCCATACCAACTCAGCTGCGACCAGCATATCCTTTTAGTTACAAAATAAGTATTTAAGTTGTGTACTACTATTAGACACCCCGGTTTCTCAAGAACTAAGGAGCGTTGGATAAAATCCGTTGAACCTGAGACTAATGGGTCTCTACCCTACAACCTATATTAAAATAATCAAAATCTGTGATTAACAAGGTTGGCCCTCTCCTTGTTAGTCTCTTTCGTTAACATTCTAAGGTCGTTAATCTTCGTTAAGGTAAGTCTTGTAATCGTTTTGAAAATCGAAAAATTGTTTTTGAGGGATTTACACGTTTCAGACACTGGAGATTCCGAAAAACATATTTTTGGGAGAAAAAAAATGAACCGTCCGTTTGTGTGTGTGTCTGTGAACACACTATCTCCCGAACAAATTGAGATACAGACTTGAAATTTGATGTGTACTTAGTATGTAATAATGGAAAGAAGCTTATTGAATATCAGTAACCTCGATTATCCGGAACTATTTTTTTTTTCGGACTCTCGAAATATTCGCTCTGATAAAAGTTATACAAAAAATTTTCGAAATTGTTTATTTGAAGGATTGAATATAAAAGACAATAAAAAATCATAAATTTTGCATAAAAAAGGAAGTCGGTCGCATAATTAGTTGCCGAGATATTTGTAATCATATTTTTCACACTCTTCGATTTTTCATGACCCTGTATTTCATTCAAATTTCAATTCAAAGATATATTTTAATTGGAAATGAGACGCTTAATCCGACGCAGTAAACAGTTAGTTAATATGATTATCATTTTTAGAGTTATAAGGATGCTTCTTTTACGCTATTCAGTACTACTCGATTATCCCTTAGACCAAAAAACTATCGCCAAACTATATGATTAAATGCCAACAATGGCTTATCGTAATTGTCACATTCACTTGACATTAAACATGTTACATGTGTTTGTTGCGTCATCAAGTGATTTTTAATACGACGTTTTATTTATATTTTTATAATCTTATACTAATTTATTTGTTCTTTCGTTATTTAAAATGCCAATCTAAAACGCCAATTTAAAATGCCAATCTAAATTGCCGCCAAGTTTGTCGCCAACTTGGCGATATATCGCCAAATTTGGCAACCAAAACTAGTCGTCAAAAGTGACACGTCTTTGCGATATATCGCCAAATTTACCAACCAAAATTAGTGGCCAAGAGTGACGCCAACTTGGCGATATCTTTAAAAATTCGCCAAATTTCCATAGACTTCCATTGTAAACAATAGGGTTTACTTGCTTATAGAAAATCAACAAATTGAGACATTTTAAGACAACAAAAACTAATATTAGCTTAAGGGATTATATTAATTATATTTAAGGGAGTCCAAGTAAATTAAATTATGAATAAAAGTAACATGATACAATGCTTAGCATGTTTTTCCAAACATAAGTTTTAATGGAGACCAAACTGGTCACCAAGAGCGGCTAGTTTGTATAATTTTGCGAGTAGTTTGGCGATTTATATTATTTATCCAAAATTAGTCAACGGAATAGTCAAGTAGTACCAGCAATTTTGCAATGCATTTTATAAATAGTTTACACATGTTTTATTTTCATATTTTACATTATGCATATCCATGATGGGTAAGTATTACGGTGGCCCCCCCAACGACTAGTTTTTGTATGTAGTAGTTTTCTTAATATTAGCGAAGCCTCCGGTCACAAAAAATTCATTGACAACGGCGTTGACAGCGTTAGTTACTTTTTTTTAGAAAAGAGATCCAGCCTAAAAATTAATTTTCATGAAAAATACTATTGATTATAAGATTATTGAAAAGAATGTCTATTGCACTGTATTATTTTAGGATTGTTTTTATTTCTTCTTTTTGTTGCATATAATGATTACAGAGAGATAGTTAACTTACTTTTGTGAAGTAAATGTGTTTTAAATTCGATAAACAAATCATAATCGTGAAAAAAGTAATTCATCACAAAATAATTAATCGCGCTATTTCATCACCAAATTATCGCAAAGAGATGAGGGAAGTTCAGTCATGGAAAAAAAAGTAAACACCCCTCACTAACTCTGCAAAAATTTGTCGTAGAATAAAGTTACTAGTACCACACGATTGATAATAAAGTCTACTTTTAAATTATGTATATGAAATTTGCTTAGGGGGCCATCGACACATTAAAACGAACCATAACTTTGTTTTTCTTTAGTAGCAGTGCACAATTCTGACAGCATAAATGAACTCTACAATCTTCAATTAGCCTAAAACAAATTTTCATGCAATTCGTACAATAAGTTTCTGATAAATTAATTATTTTAAAACGAGCGCATTTTAGGGTATGTACCCAGATTGGAGTTCGGTACTCGATTGTTGACCGAGAGACCGAGTTAGCCGAGTCGATTGTTGACCGAGTTAATCTTCTTGATCAAGGCAATTTAAGCGCCACTCAAGCAGTCATTGAAGACTGCTAGGTTACAGGATAGCATAAGAAATTTCAAAATATCTAGTCACTTTTATTACAGATAGAAGTTAATCTCCAAAGACTTAAACCATCATTTTGCCGTTTTTTAAGCATAATTTGAAAACTACTTGGAAGAAAAATGTGAAATTTTGGAATTCCATAAAGCAGGACTTCCCAGGTAGCACAAATATATCGGGCAATATCAAAATGAGATATTGGCCGATATCAAAATGTAAGATTGGCCAAAATTAAATGACCCCCTAAAAAGATATATCACGAATATTATTTTTTGATATTTTACAATGTTGGCCAATATTTCCAAACATCTCTGAATATCAGTTTGTGACATTAAGCGATATCTTTTTATGTCATTTCTGAATATCATTATTTGATATTGAGTGATATATTTTTCCAATATTCCAGATTAGCACTTTTAAATATTAAATTATAACTTTTACACATTAACTTCTTTTTTAAACCCCAACAACTGCGATTTGCAAATGTGGTGAACATATACTTCTGACTGAGCTAGAAATTGGTGCTTTATGCCTTCATGGTCGCTTAATATTTGGAAAAACCATCAAAAAGTACCTATTTATTTTATTACAGAAATTGAATATTTATAAGATTTCTAAATAAAATATGCAACTAGTTTTTTTTAAAGCGAAAAATAAAGATTTTATAGAACAAATGCAAATTTGTAGAAAGCCATCATGCGAGAATTCTGTGTCTTAATGTTTGTTTTACACCATACAAATTAATGCGAATAAGACCTTTATTTTTCACATCTTAGATCTTTATTTATCATCATCACACAAATTTTTACAAATAACAATTGAAGTAATATATATACAGTAGAACCTCTTTTATCTGAAACTCTTTTAACCGAAACTCTCGATTAACCGAAATCGATTTATAAAGCTTTTTTTTTTTACTATCACATTCCTTGTGTGCAAATGTTCCTTTCCGAACCAGGAGTACAGATAAATATTTTGGATCCCTTTTCTTAGAATTTCTTTCAGTTTAACTTGAGATTTTTACTAGAGTAAAAATTTTCATTTTTATCATGCGTACACAAAAAAAAAACCGCATTGCTTTCTTAAGTATAGAAGATTTATTTACTTTCTTAAGTGTAGAAGAAAAAAATTCTAATCATAAATCGAGTAAAATCGGGTGTGAGTATTACAAAAAAGCTCAAGAATACGGCACTGGTAATGTTATGAAGAGAGATGTCGCAAAAATAAAAAGTTTTATGCCTAAAACTGTTATACTGGTGAAGCAATAGTATTAAAAAATCTCGTGATAGAGCTGCAAAGCAAAAGCAATCGATACTGTAACAAACAAAACTTTGTTTTAAACTCTTTTTAAATATGTAAAAGGTACTTAATATCAAAATGAAAATTCAGTCTTGTTTTATTTTGTTATTGATTTATTTCTATTAAGTACTTGTTACCATAATAAGAAATAACACATATATTTTCCGTTAGTTTTAAAATTGAACCATTCTCGATTATCCGAAAATTTCGATTTTCCGAAAGAGGGTCGGTCCCAATTACTTCGGAAAATCGAGGTTCTACTGTACATTAAATTTTAATTATTAATAAATTTTTTGAGTGTCACATATTTCGAAACATGCAATAGAAATCCCAGCATTACAATCAGCGTCAAACACGAAGCGGTACTATTCAAAGACTGCACACGGAAATGCCAGTTAAATTTTTCTGGTTTCAGAAGTCTTTTACAGCAATTAAAACTCCATATCGGAAACATGACGGGCATGGGAACTAACGAAAGACACCACAGCCCACAGATTATTATCTTATTCTTCTAATTGAGTTTCCAATTGTCTGTGCCAGAGCCCGTGATATTAACGGGAGGGAGGATTAAGCAAAGATAGTATCTTTGGATTAAGGGGTTAAAAAATGAATAGACAAACCTATTAAAATTCTAATAATAAGAAACTTTCAATGGAAAGTGGTAGGAATACATTTTTCTGTTAATGACGAAAAAAATGTCTGACAAAATTATAATTTAATTATCTCATACTTTTTCAATCACAACCGACTTTTTTTTTTACATTCTTTTAACATATATTTATTTAAATATCACTTTTTATTATTAAGTTTGTTAGAAATTTAAAAAGAAATTATGCTGAAAACTAATGACCTACATTTGAAACTAAACTTGTTTTCTTTCTATAATAAAAATTTAAATTATTTTAACAGTCTAAAATTCGAGAGCTTTTTAAAAAGATAAACATGGTATCCGTTAAAAAATACATAAATTGATCTCTTTTTTATGGAAAAACAGTATGCAATTAAAAAAAAAAGCATCTTTCGATTTTTATAAAACTAACAATTGTTATATTTTAACATCGTTATAGGCACTACATTATTACTTTAAATACAAATAATTCTAGAGCAATAATTACAGATTTCCTTGTTATGTTTTTATTAGCACTATCAATAGATTTTAATATGAAATGCTTTTCTTGAGAATTTTTTTTTATTTTGCAATCTCTATAAATTTCTATATAAATTGTACCATAGAAAATTTTCCATACTAATCTCAATAAATTTCTATGTTTTATTTTTTTTTTTCAAATATATATATACATATAAATAACTATAGATTTTTAAAGAAAATTTTTATATAATGCAAATTTCATGTCCAACAAAAACTATAAAAATGGGCGGTCCTTCAGAACTTTCTATTCACTTTGGTCAAGATTACAAACTTTGTCAGATATGGTAAATGTCGACAGATATCTTGAAATGTCTGAAAAATGATATTGTTTTTACGAATGTCGACAGATATCTCTGAATGTTGGAATACTAATATCATTCTTACGACATTGGCCAATGTAAATAAAATACCAAAAATAAGGCATTAAAAATACAAGTTTTCTAAAAATAGTAAAATTGTTAAATTTTATTGTTTAGAATACTATTTACGTATTATAATGTTATAAATAATGCAAAAAATTCGTTTGGATGCTTTCTTTTAAAAACTAATTTTAAGTTACATCTGTGAATATCGGCAGATATTGTAAATTTGACGTCTGACATTCAGTGACTTTCGAGATATTGATTGGGACATTGGCCGATATTTGTGTGCTACCTGGGTTAATAAATCTAAATCCATCAAAAAAAAAAAAATTGTAGGTTGCAATACATAATTTTTCCGAATATTACTTTCATAATTCATATCATAAAATTATAAAAATTGCAAATTCAACGTATTTTAGTATTATTGCTTCACAAAAAAAAAAAATAGCACATTAGGAGTATAATTTCAGGAGATATTAATGAAAATATGAAAATGTAATTTAATATTAGAAGCACTAACTTTGGGTATTCCCATTGAAAAAAAAATTAAGTTTGGGTTCGTTTTAATATGTAGATGGCGCCCTAAGCAAATTTTATATACATCATTTAAAGTAGACTTTATTTCCAATCGTTCGGTATCAGTAACTTTCTTCTACGATAATTTGTTGAGGAGTTAGTAAGGGGTGTTTACTTTTTATTTTCCAAAACTGTACTATTCGACTAAGAATTGCGTAACATATCGAATATTAATGCTATTTTTGAAATAGAAACTGTTTTATTTACGTATTAATTTCAAATTATAAGCCAAACCTCTGACACATTATTTGAGTGCCTTGTATAAAAGCATTGTAGAATATTGTATAATTTATGCACTGTTTCTTAAACTTTTATAGAGTTATAAAAGCAAATACGTTATTCTATCTATAAATTTCAAAAATAAAATTAAATCGCACAAGGAAAATATCTGATAAAACTTATACAGAAGTACCCTTTTAGTTAATCTGAAAATTTGAATTGCATGCATTATTGATCATTTTAATATAAAAATGCTTTTTGATGTTATTAGCGGGCAACCAAACAATATATATTACATATTAAAAATCTACTAGAATTTTAAAAAAAGAAAAGTTTTTCATGCACTTTCAGTAACCCAGGATGGATAAAATTAAAATTAAAATTATTTCGAAATATATTTGTCGATATCGCTCTTACAGTTGAAAATAATTTCAATTAATTTAGTAACAAACACGACTAGCGTCTCGGTGTAGCTCTGCTTCCTATGGAGTTCGTAGTGTCTGGATTCAACTAAGTCCAATCAAAGCCTCCTCAAGACTACAAGCCAAACACAAGGTTTCGTGACGTCACGACGCGCCGCGGGGCTTAGATCAGCCGTGGAGAGCACATGCGTTATTTAAAACATTAATTCTTTCCTCCATATTTCAACTTATTATCACAGCATATGTGAAAAAAAATAAGAACTTATAGTTTAAAGACGCTAATTAAGTGCTTTTTAATCAATTTCGATCACTCGAAACAATAATAACGATAACACAAAAACAATATTTATGAAATAATATCACTGTGTCAATGAAAATGTGCATCAGAATTAAAGATACATTAAAGAAAATTCGTTCGTTAATGAAAAAAAAATCCCAAGTATTAAATTTATTTTAGTAGACAGTTTTTATTATTTATTCTACTTTGAAATTTAGAAACAATATCAATTATCTATTTGATATATATTCAAAAACAAGACATTATACAAAGAAAATAAGTTAAAACTGGTGTGAATGACTAAGAACAAAAAATCTTCTTAAAACACCATAAAAAATTTGTAAATGCGCTAGGCCTTTCGAAAGATCTGAGTCTTTCTTCGTCAGGCGCAAAAAAGACGTCCTTCTACTATGAAAGCAGAGGCAAGACTCTTATTATATATATATATAAATTTGCAGTTTAAACACATAAATTGAATTATTTTGCTTTCAATTATTTCAAAACAAATAAATAACAATAAGTGTGCCAATCAAAACCCACATTTAAAAAATTAAATTAAAGTGGAAGAAAAGTGAATGTTAAATGAAAACAAATTCAAGTTGTGTTCTATTTTTATTTTTAATTGGGCTTGAAATTATACAGTAAATATCCTATTAAATATTAAGTGATTTGAAACCTGCATATAATAAATAGTAAAATTAAAGTATATATGAAATTGAGTATTCTTATAAATAAATTTTCGTACTGTAAACTTTACTTATCAGAAATGGGTAATTTTCACATAAAATCCATTAAATTAAAAAACATAAAACTGTCATAATACTAAAACAACACAAGTTCATGAAACAGAAAATTATTATTTAGTTTTGTATTAGTTTGATATATTATGCAAGGTACAAGCAATAGATTTTTTAAAACATGTATTGACATATGAAGAGAAAAATAAAAGAAAGAAAGAAAAGACTTTCATCAATTGGAATTAAAATATTCCTAATTTATGTTCATTTTCCTCGAATGTTTAGGTAATAGCTGATAAAAAAAAAAAACATCGAAAAACACAAAAACCTTCCACGAAAATATTTCATTTCCAAAATAATGTTGTGTGGGTTCTTAAATGTTTGTTCACATCTTTTAAGCTTAAAATAATCAATTTTTATGAGATGAAAAGTATTTCCTGACTAGATCTAAAAGTAAATTTATAATTATAGAATAATAATTTTATTTATTGTTATTTTTCATTATACATTAAAATGTATATAAAAACACATAGGATTTTTGCGAAGAAGGTGTGTGTGGGAGTGTGTGTGGGGGGAGGGGGGGAACTACTGTTTTGCATAAGGGTACTAACAACCCTTCCTCTAGTCTTGTAAATAAATTGTTTACAGTTGTGGCAAAAATAGAGAGATTCAAAAACATTATCCCCATAGCTCTATTTACACAGTACATAAGCATTTATAATTTAACAAAAAATTATAAAAAGAATTTTTATTAAGATAGCAAACGTTTAAGATTTAAAAAGAACAATAAATTGATACAAGTATATCGATCGGGGTTTGCTTTAAAACAAGTAAGCAAGATAAAAATGCTATGTATTCACAGCGACTTTTATGAAAATTTCTAGAATATTTAAATTTTTAAGTATGAATATATATATATATAAATTTGTTGTCAAATTAAAGTCCAACTAATTCTGCATACAAAATAACCCGAGTTACTATTCACACAAGTGTCTTTTAATAAATGGGCGTTAACTAAAGGTCACTCAAATGAATTAGAGTAAACAGAACAAATTATAAAGAACGGATGGTGTGACAAGATACAAATTAAATGATATAAGTCTTGACACGATTTAGGGATGTTTGCCATTTTAAATTATTGCTCTATGTGGAAAGAAACAGAACTACAATAATATAGTTTCGTTTTGAGATACGGTATTATTGATAGAATCGTACTAGGATTTGCTAGTTAATTTATTTCAAAGAAATTAAAAATAAAAGATTTTGAACACAAGAAATAAAACTTGCGCTGATGGCATATAAATATAATTTGAAAATAAAACTTACCTTGAAAAATATGTTATTAGGCTAAATAAAACGCACGTGCACGTAAAATAGCAAGATACAGAAATTCAAATGTTCGGGGCTGGCGCGTTGGCAGTTAGCCAGCCCCGGGCTGTGACGTCACATGTGGGGGGGGGGGTGAAGGGCGTGTCTGGCTTGTAGTCTTGAGGCGGCTTTGCCTTGCCCGTGTTTGTACTAGCATCTCGGTGTAGCTCCGCTCCCTATGGAGATTTTTCTCCTACCTCTTGGCTGTGGAATTGGCGCTAGTTATTTGAGGTTGCTGCATTTAAGATGTGTTTAAGTGGTTTAAGACGAAGCGCTCGGGCTGGTGATGGAAAAGGATCTTTAGATTGTATGTTTTGATCGACGATAGCACCTTTTACGCTTTTCAAATGGCTATGATGGCAATTTTTACATGGTCACATTTTAAATGATTTATTATGCTTAAATGATAAATCATAATTATTAATTCATATTTAATATATTGCATAAAACTATTATTAACATTATATTAATTAATATATATTAATAATATTATCATACTAATAATAATACTATTAATATTAATAATATATTAATAGCATATATATTATTATTATTATTATACATTTATTATATAATAAATTTAATATAATAATATATTATTTTATTTTATTTTATATATATATAATATAATATATATACAATAATACATATATAATTAAGGATCGACCGAAACAGGTTCTTCAGACTGAAACCGAAACCGAAGTTCAGTAATCCTCCTATTTTCTTCCGAAAACGAAAACGAAACCGAAAATGTAAAAAAATAAGAAATTAATATTAATAATTATTTAATTAATTAAATAATTATTAATTAATTACACGTCTAATAACACGCATGGCCCAAGTTAGCTCTCTGAGCCTCTAACCAAAACTTTTTATTTTCATATAAAATTGTAATTAAGTCATCAACGACACAGAAGGATTTTCTAATTACAGTAGAACCTCGATTATCCGAAATAATTGGGACCGACCCTCTTTAGGAAAATCGAAATTTTTGGATAATCGAGAATGCTTCCATTTTAAGACTAAGGAGAAATATATGCGCTATTTCTTATCATGGTAACAAGTGCTTAATAAAAATAAAAAAAATAGAAACAAGAATAAATTACTTGAATTTTAATTTTGAAATAAAGTATCTTTTACATATTTCACAAGGGTTTGAAACAATGTTTTGTTTGTCGCAGTTTCGAATGTCTTTGCCTTGAAGCTCTATAACAAAGTTTTTTAATATTATCAGTTTACCAGTATTACAGTCTTTCTGCTGCTCCACCCATGCCAAACCTTTTGTAAAACATTGAAAAGCTTCAGAAGTGCTAATTTGTTAGTTCTATTACGCAGCTTACACGAACTCAAGTTAAATTCAAAGGAATTCTAAGACAGGGGATCAAAAATATTTATATGCACTCGTAGTTCGGAAAGGTCCGCTTGCACACAAGGAATATAATAGTTAAAAGAAAAAAAAAAAGCTTTCAAAATGGATTTTGCACACAAGAAATGTGTTAGTTAAAAAAAAAAAAAAAAAAAAAAAAGCTTTAACATTGGATTTCGGTTAACAGAGAGTTTCGGTTAAAAGAGTGGCTTTGGTCCAATCGAAGCTAGATTTGGCGAAATATTACTAGTTTGGCGAAGTATAAAAACAAATTATTGAACTATAGTTGTATTTTAATAAATAATGTCAGCTTCATTACTTATTTATTTTTCTGGGGTGCATTAAACAATTTTTTTAATTTATTTAAAAAGTGTAAAAATCGCCATCGCCTTCATAGCCATTTGAAAAGAGTAAAAATTGATAATAAATCCTTTAAGCATAATTATTAATCCTGTGTATAAATAATAACTATTAATAATTATGCATAATTAAATATACATTAATTATACATATTAATTAATGCAATAATAGTAATATTAATAAATTATAATGATATTATATTAATTACTTATGTTACTATTATCTATTAATAATAATAATATTATTATTATACTATACTATACTATACTATACTATAATATTATATTATTAATATTATAATAATATGGAACTACATTATTAGTAATAAATATATTAATAATATATTTATTAATATATTATTATTATTATATTATTAATTTTATAATTATTTTATATTTATTATTGGATATTATATTTTTATTATATATTGTTATATATTATTATTATATAATGTATGTATGTATAATATAATATAATAAATATTATAATATAAAATGTATATTTTATATAATAAAAAATATATATTATATATAGAAATCGACCGAAAATTCGGTTTCGTTTCCGGGTCAAAATCTGAGTGCCGAAAATTCGTTTTCGGCAAAAATGTTGTTGAAAAATCGGCCGGACGAAAACCATCTGTAATCCAAAAATCACATTTCTTCCTTCGGGAATTTCGCAGCATTACTCATTGATTTGAGATGTATCAGCTCAAATGAGACACTATTTATTCATTGCAATGAACTTCACTGTTTATAATTAGCAGTCATGACTGACTCGAAAAGTGAGTGCAAATTATAAAGCAAGAAACGCATATATGACTAAACCTTGAAGACGCTTTTCACGTGCTCATTAAAAGCTGCAGACTTAATAGTAATAGCAAATTCTTAGTTTGAAACTGCAGAAATGTTTCGAATACACTTTCAGAAAGCTCTAGTATAACAGATTATCATTTACAAAAATCGTTATAAAAGATAAATCGAGATATGTATACCTAAAATATTTTTAATTTGATGAAATTCATATACAGTAGAACCTCTTTTATCCGAAACTCTTTTAACCGAAACTCTCTGTTAACCGAAATCCAATGTTAAAGCTTTTTTTTTTTTTTTTTTTTTTTTAAACTAACACATTTCTTGTGTGCAAAATCCATTTTGAAAGCTTTTTTTTTTCTTTTAACTATTATATTCCTTGTGTGCAAGCGGACCTTTCCGAACTACGAGTGCATATAAATATTTTTGATCCCCTGTCTTAGAATTCCTTTAAATTTAACTTGAGTTCCTGTAAGCTGCGTAATAGAACTAACAAATTAGCACTTCTGAAGCTTTTCAATGTTTTACAAAAGGTTTGGCATGGGTGGAGCAGCAGAAAGACTGTAATACTGGTAAACTGATAATATTAAAAAACTTTGTTATAGAGCTTCAAAGCAAAGACATTCGAAACTGCGACAAACAAAACATTGTTTCAAACCCTTGTGAAATATGTAAAAGATACTTTATTTCAAAATTAAAATTCAAGTAATTTATTCTTGTTTCTATTTTTTTTATTTTTATTAAGCACTTGTTACCATGATAAGAAATAGCGCATATATTTCTCCTTAGTCTTAAAATGGAAGCATTCTCGATTATCCGAAAATTTCGATTTTCCTAAAGAGGGTCGGTCCCAATTATTTCGGATAATCGAGGTTCTACTGTAATTAGAAAATCCTTCTGTGTCGTTGATGACTTAATTACAATTTTATATGAAAATAAAAAGTTTTGGTTAGAGGCTCAGAGAGCTAACTTGGGCCATGCGTGTTATTAGACGTGTAATTAATTAATAATTATGTATATTTATGTATATATTAATTTCTTATTTTTTTACATTTTCGGTTTCGTTTTCGTTTTCGGAAGAAAATAGGAGGATTACTGAACTTCGGTTTCGGTTTCAGTCTGAAGAACCTGTTTCGGTCGATCCTTAATTATATATGTATTATTGTATATATATTATATTATATATATATAAAATAAAATAAAATAATATATTATTATATTAAATTTATTATATAATAAATGTATAATAATAATAATAATATATATGCTATTAATATATTATTAATATTAATAGTATTATTATTAGTATGATAATATTATTAATATATATTAATTAATATAATGTTAATAATAGTTTTATGCAATATGTTAAATATGAATTAATAATTATGATTTATCATTTAAGCATAATAAATCATTTAAAATGTGACCATGTAAAAATTGCCATCATAGCCATTTGAAAAGCGTAAAAGGTGCTATCGTCGATCAAAACATACAATCTAAAGATCCTTTTCCCTTGCCTTTTCCATCACCAGCCCGAGCGCTTCGTCTTAAACCACTTAAACACATCTTAAATGCAGCAACCTCAAATAACTAGCGCCAATTCCACAGCCAAGAGGTAGGAGAAAAATCTCCATAGGGAGCGGAGCTACACCCAGACGCTAGTACAAACACGGGCAAGGCAAAGCCGCCTCAAGACTACAAGCCAGACACGCCCTTCATCCCCCCACATGTGACGTCACAGCCCGGGGCTGGCTAACTGCCAACGCGCCAGCCCCGAACATTTGAATTTCTGAATCTTGCTATTTTACGTGCACGTGCGTTTTATTTAGCCTAATAACATATTTTTTCAAGGTAAGTTTTATTTTCAAATTATATTTATATGCCATCAGCGCAAGTTTTATTTCTTGTGTTCAAAATCTTTTATTTTTAATTTCTTTGAAATAAATTAACTAGCAAATCCTAGTACGATTCTATCAATAATACCGTATCTCAAAACGAAACTATATTATTGTAGTTCTGTTTCTTTCCACATAGAGCAATAATTTAAAATGGCAAACATCCCTAAATCGTGTCAAGACTTATATCATTTAATTTGTATCTTGTCACACCATCCGTTCTTTATAATTTGTTCTGTTTTCTCTAATTCATTTGAGTGACCTTTAATTAACGCCCATTTATTAAAAGACACTTGTGTGAATAGTAACTCGGGTTATTTTGTATGCAGAATTAGTTGGACTTTAATTTGATAACAAATTTATATATATATATATTCATACTTAAAAATTTAAATATTCTAGAAATTTTCATAAAAGTCGCTGTGAATACATAGCAATTTTATCTTGTTTACTTGTTTTAAAGCAAACCCCGATCGATATACTTGTATCAATTTATTGTTCTTTTTAAATCTTAAACGTTTGCTATCTTAATAAAAATTCTTTTTATAATTTTTTGTTAAATTATAAATGCTTATGTACTGTGTAAATAGAGCTATGGGGATAATGTTTTTGAATCTCTCTATTTTTGCCACAACTGTAAACAATTTATTTACAAGACTAGAGGAAGGGTTGTTAGTACCCTTATGCAAAACAGTAGTTCCCCCCCTCCCCCCACACACACCTTCTTCGAAAAAATCCTATGTGTTTTTATATACATTTTAATGTATAATGAAAAATAACAATAAATAAAATTATTATTCCATAATTATAAATTTACTTTTAGATCTAGTCAGGAAATACTTTTCATCTCATAAAAATTGATTATTTTAAGCTTAAAAGATGTGAACAAACATTTAAGAACCCACACAACATTATTTTGGAAATGAAATATTTTCGTGGAAGGTTTTTGTGTTTTTCGATGTTTTTTTTTTTTTTTTTTTTTTTTTTTTTTTATCAGCTATTACCTAAACATTCGAGGAAAATGAACATAAATTAGGAATATTTTAATTCCAATTGATGAAAGTCTTTTCTTTCTTTCTTTTATTTTTCTCTTCATATGTCAATACATGTTTTAAAAAATCTATTGCTTGTACCTTGCATAATATATCAAACTAATACAAAACTAAATAATAATTTTCTGTTTCATGAACTTGTGTTGTTTTAGTATTATGACAGTTTTATGTTTTTTAATTTAATGGATTTTATGTGAAAATTACCCATTTCTGATAAGTAAAGTTTACAGTACGAAAATTTATTTATAAGAATACTCAATTTCATATATACTTTAATTTTACTATTTATTATATGCAGGTTTCAAATCACTTAATATTTAATAGGATATTTACTGTATAATTTCAAGCCCAATTAAAAATAAAAATAGAACACAACTTGAATTTGTTTTCATTTAACATTCACTTTTCTTCCACTTTAATTTAATTTTTAAATGTGGGTTTTGATTGGCACACTTATTGTTATTTATTTATTTTGAAATAATTGAAAGCAAAATAATTCAATTTATGTGTTTAAACTGCAAATTTATATATATATATAATAAGAGTCTTGCCTCTGCTTTCATAGTAGAAGGACGTCTTTTTTGCGCCTGACGAAGAAAGACTCAGATCTTTCGAAAGGCCTAGCGCATTTACAAATTTTTTATGGTGTTTTAAGAAGATTTTTTGTTCTTAGTCATTCACACCAGTTTTAACTTATTTTCTTTGTATAATGTCTTGTTTTTGAATATATATCAAATAGATAATTGATATTGTTTCTAAATTTCAAAGTAGAATAAATAATAAAAACTGTCTACTAAAATAAATTTAATACTTGGGATTTTTTTTTCATTAACGAACGAATTTTCTTTAATATATCTTTAATTCTGATGCACATTTTCATTGACACAGTGATATTATTTCATAAATATTGTTTTTGTGTTATCGTTATTATTGTTTCGAGTGATCGAAATTGATTAAAAAGCACTTAATTAGCGTCTTTGAACTATAAGTTTTTATTTTTTTTTCACATATGCTGTGATAATAAGTTGAAATATGGAGGAAAGAATTAATGTTTTAAATAACGCATGTGCTCTCCACGGCTGATCTAAGCCCCGCGTCGTGACGTCACGAAACCTTGCGTTTGGCTTGTAGTCTTGAGGCGGCTTTGGGCAAGGTCAATAGTTAAAATTAAAACTATTTCATGCATAGACAAGTCTACTTTTAGATTCAGTTCAGTCACAAAACTTGGACTTTAGCCTCTTACGCTCGTATTCATGAATAACTTCAACCGATTGTTAAACCGCGTGTTCAGTAACCCCATGTTGGTATTTTCAACCGGGAGTTGAAAACTCGTATTCACCGTTTACATCGGATGGAAAGTTACCCAACTCGGGGTTTCTCGACCTAGGTTGAAAGAAATGTGTTTATTGGTTAAAAAAATCACATGCCTTGTTCGGTTTCGCGTCGAGACTTCGTTTGTTTATGTTTTGAAAGAAAAACGCTGATTAAAAAAAAAAAAAAAGAAAGAAAGAAAGAAAGAAATGAACGATTCAATGTAGTTTTTTTTTTTTTTTTTTTTTTTTCCCACAAAATGTATGGACAAAATAAAAACCTGTAATCACTAAATATGGATCAACTTAATTTAATTTCTTGAAAGTTTTAATATTTTTTAAACAATTATTTTTTTTAAATTTATTAATGAGTTAGGTTAATGATATGAAACGTGTCAACTGCTAAAATAAATGTTAAAAGGTTCTTTTTCAAAATAAATTTTCGCATAGTTGCTAAAAAATGGAACTTGATTTGGGCCAAAACTAATGAAACTTGATTTGAATAAAAACTAAAATTTTATTTCAACAGCAATTATGATGATTTCTATTATTAATAGCTCTAGTTAGCAATTAAACAATTTCTGATAATGAAAATATTAAAATGGAGAAAAAGGGAAAAAAATTAAGAAAGTAGTCTGTTGTACTTTATATATACTATTTCTTTTATTAGTATAGATGGTATCCCAGATGTATTAATTTTATTGTTTGAATTTTCAGCAAGCTAATTAAAATGTTTAATTCTAAATAAATTAGATAGTAATTAATATTCCAGGTTGACAGGAAAAAGTAGTGAAATAATATTAACAGAACTGCAGAAAAAGCGGAACAGGTAATCCTAGCGGTGCCCTGGCACCAGGTACCGAGCCGCAGAAGCGCTCCATAGGCGCATATATTTATCACTTCCGAGCGATTGATAAACATTTTTCATTTAACTAGTCGCTAAATAAAACTCTATACTTCATTTAAGTTTAAAGTGTATGCAGTGGAGATATTTCATAAGATATTATTTTAAGGAACACAAATATTTTAAACTTTTTAAGACTACTAGTGTATAGTGTATGAATTTCCATTCAACACATATAATCGAATAAGGCCTTTCCTAAATTATGATAAATGTATTCTGAATACTATCTGGACAAATAAATGTGAAATATTACAGAAAGTTGAATTTTTATCGACCAGCTTTTAGGACCCATCCCCACCTCTTCCCCTCCAGCCATTTGTATGAGAATTTTTCTATTATCACATTTACAAGATCAAAGCTATTCACTTGATTATCTTTGACTATTTTTTGATAAATTAGCCTAATAATTACGAAATATTATTACATGCACGAAGACACTTGTTTTTGGTTGCAGTGTTGCATTTGAAAAAATGTATTTATTTAGAAAATGTTATTTTATTTTCTATATTTTTTCCAGCTTCTTAATTTCATATTTTTAACTCATTTAGATATCACATCATTATATGTAATAAGAATCTCATTTAGAATAGAAATTAAAAGTGGGATTTTTTTTTATGACTGATTAATGATAGATTTCTAGACTAAATAGGCAGAATACTGATAGTTTGTAATCTAACAAAACAACTCAAATTAATTATTAATAATTTCATATAATTTTACATTATCTAATAAATAAAATAGCTGTCTGTTGTTTGTGAATCAGTGGAGAAAAACAAGTTCCCATTTGTACCACCCTACCCATTCCCTCTATTTTTTTCTCTTTTTTGGTGTCATTCTTTAATTTAAGTAAATTAAACGTTTCTCAAGATGCTGTGTAAGATATAGAAATAAAAAGAAAGTTTAAAGTACATATTACCAAAAATAGAAGAATATATGTAATCTCATACATACACATATATATATATATTATCTATACATTTTTTGACTGGTTTGTTTATATTTATACATTATATCTCCTTCATTACATCTTGAATTGTTTGCTTTAATAAATACTTATGATCACGAAGAATTTACTTACCTTAAAAATAGTCATCATAATAGTCATAATGAAAGGGCTGATAAAAATATTTTTGGTGTGGGGTTATTTTAAAAAAAGTTTTTTTTTTTTTTTTTTTTTTTTTTTTTTTTTTACCAGCGTATTTCAACCCTTTAGTAATTTATTTTAATTTAGCTGTCAATTAAGAAGCAAAAATTATAAGTGATCTCTAAAAAAAGTCACAATTTCAGGAGGTAACATTGAGAAGTTATTCATTTTAGGATGTATTATTACTATTATTATTTTCGTATAAAATAGTACTAATGCAATATTTTATATTATGTATAATTTTGAAATTAAAATACAGTTGAAAAATAAATGCAATAAAAATAAATATTTGAAAATCAAAAAAAATTGGGAAACATACGTAGAAGCTTACAAACAATCGTAAAAAAAAAAAAAAAAAAAATCAATAAAGAAATAAAACTCAAATTGTTTAAATTTTGAGTTAAAATATCTAATTTATAGATCTGATTTATATTTATCTCAGTTTGTACATAAACAATAATATATCTTTTACACAATAGACCCAAAATTTAATTTTAAAACATTCTATAAGTACTGATCAAAAATCTACAGAGAATCTATGGATATTCTAAGATAATCTGTGTATTTCTTTACTTAAACAAAAATGCAAATTAGCCTGAGTCTCACATTTTAATTAGAACTTATGCAAGTATGGCGTTTATTTCGGTCCTGTTAAAATACATTTGTGAATTTTTTAACATCAAAATTGCAAAAAATAAATAACCTTAAATGCGACAGTTGTTACTTTAGAAGCAATTATTCGGCTGTTTAAGTAATATTGGCTATTTTTAAGGCAAACAAATTTTTCGCGACCAGGCGTATTTTTGTAAACAAACAATTCAACATGTATTCAATATATAAGAGGCTATATACATAAATATAAACAAATCAGATAAAAATATTGAAGATAATTACATATATATGAGATTACATACCTTTGCATAATGTTATTCCGTTTTATTTAATAGTAGAACTTCTATATTTTACACAGCACATTCTATCAGCCATTGTAAAATGGCGGTCCTCTCCCTCTCCTTCCTGACTCTCGTCGCTTGTTTTTCGTTAAATACGCATGCTCGGTTGAAAAATCCTGGGTTGAATCACCTGTAGACCAAGGTTGGGTTACTGAACCCGGCGTTAGATTT
The DNA here is from genome assembly GCA_963932465.1 of Maratus speciosus. Taxonomy (NCBI): domain Eukaryota; kingdom Metazoa; phylum Arthropoda; class Arachnida; order Araneae; family Salticidae; genus Maratus; species Maratus speciosus. The sequence goes on from OZ010794.1 coordinate 289,008,028, forward strand.
CAATCTCGAACCGGTTCAGTGGGGTTGACGGTGTATGCCATTTGAGTTTTCAACCCGGGTTTTCTGCATAACTCCGGGTCGAGGTTATTCGCGAATACGAGCGTTAGTTTCTGTTAAACTAGTACCAATACCGAGACCAAGATTACTTCTTTTTGTAGTTTTCATGCCTCCTTTTCATACAGCATGTTACATGAATTTAATATTAATGTATTATTTCAGCTCGATAAGTAGAATCACGTAATAAATTTTTTAGAAGTAGTTTTATAATTTTTCTGGTGTGAGTTAAAATATTATTTTATAAAAGTATTTTCTACACACGCTCATCATCATACAAATTGTAAATTAAAGTATAAATCGTTGGTAACTTTTAACTAAAATAATGAACAACTTTTACACACTAAAAACGAAAAACTTAAGAAAAATCTGTAACATTTATCAGTAAACAGTTTTTTATAAAAAAAAAAATAAATAAAAAGACTTGAATATTTTATAATAAAACTCGGCGTCCGTAGCCACAAAAATTGTTTCTTTTAAAGTCCTTATTAAAACACTAATAGGCAATACAAAAAAAAAAAAAAATATTATGCAATGCGCTGTGTGTATTTTTTTAGTATCAGTACAATTTGTAGTGTTTCAAAACATAATTTTAGTTTTGTAACGTAAAACGATTTCCACATTCCTTCCTTGTGCCAGAAAATTATAGTAATATAAAAAAAACTTTTTTTATATTATGTTTAAATATGAAAATTTAATCCGATGCGGTATATCATGAAGATTTCTTTACAAAGAAGCGAATGCGCGTAATATGGCGATGCACAGTCGTGATAAAAAAAAAAAAAAAAAAAAAAAAAAAAAAAAAAAAAAAAGTAAATACCCCCTTTAACTTTGCAACTAATTATATTAGATAGAAAAGTTACTGGTATCAAACGATGGGAAATAAAGTCTACTTGTGAAAGATGTATATAAAATTTGCTTAGGGAGCCATCTACAAATCAAAACCAGACCAAACTTTTTTTTTTTTCAAGGGTAACACCCACATTTGACAATATATTTTAAATCTTCGGCTCAGCTACTCTTAGAAACGAAATTTCAAGTCATTTGGAAGGAAATTTTTGAATTATAAACATTCCAAATTTCGAGCTTCTAACGTTAAATTACATTTTCATATTATAAAACTAAAAGACCCAACCATAAGTACACTAAATTTGTAATTAGAAAAATTATAATATGAATTATGAAATTAATATTTGAAAAAGGAAATATGAATTGCAACCTACATTTTTTTTTTTTTTTTTTTTGATAGATTTAGACTTATTATGTGCTGCTTTATGCGAATTCACAATTTCAAATTGTCTTTCAAGTAGTTTCCGAATTATGATTAAATACCGTCAAAATGATAGTTTAAGGGGTCGTCTATGATGCGTAGAAAGGCATAATTTGAATATATATATATATATATATATTACTCATTTTATCGAAACATTTGGGCTGGTTATAGTCGAAGCATATTAAGCGAGTGAAATGGTCGTATTGGCAAGAAAAAATACATTAACAGTGTTCACACGCTATTAAGCCACGCCCCATTTTGTAAGGACTCTACCACCAATATTATTATATAGATCATTTTCTTCAGAATTCATTTGCTAGAAGATAGTTTTATGCCATTATTGGTGGTAGAGTACTTACAAAATGGGCGTGGCTTAATAGTGTGCGAACCCTGATTAATAGAAATGACATAATCATCCTCTAGCATTTCAACAATGAAGTACAGAACTTCAATTTCGATACAGCTCTAAAATAGGCTCATTTTAAAATAATTAATTTCTCTGAAACTAATCGTACGAATTTCATGAAAACTTGTTTTTTGGCTAAGTGAAGGCTGTAGAATTTATTTACCGTGTTAAACTTGCGTATTGCTATTGAAAAAAAAAAGCATAAAGTTTATTTCGTTTTGATATGTAGATCATCCCCTAAGCAAATTTTATATGCATCATTTAAAACATCTTGTCACATGAAAAGATTAATTATTTATAGCAATAATTAAAGAATTAAGATAATATATAAGAAATAAATATCGCAATCATAAAAAATTTTAAACTCAAATTGAAACAACATACCAAATGACTGAAATAATTATGGTAGTACATGGCGTTGATTTTGGCATTTTAAGGATGGTAGTAGATTTATATCAGAGGTAATTTTATTTTAAAATAGGCAAAGAGAAAATAAATATTTAAAAAATATATTATTTACCACTCACATTTGCAAAATATCTGTTTTACACCTGCTGTTAAATGGAAAATTAATATTTAATAAACATATTACGATGCATAAGAAGAAAATAGCAAATATAAAAATCATTACCTAAAAATTATCCTTTCTCTTTGCTCTTTGGTTTTCGCTGATAAAAAAAAAGTATTTCTAATTAATTCATACCAGTAATTTTCTTCTACAATAATTTGTTGCTGAGTTAGTAGAGGGTGTTTTCTTTTTTTCCCCACAACTGTACCTAAAATTTTAGGTGCGCATAATATGCAGAAATATACGGTATATATGGGCATTCTCACAATCTTTTGGCTTTCATGTCCCTGAATAATAATTTTTATTTTAATAAACTTTTTTTTTTCATATACTGGGGAACACGCTATTGCATCATTGCATAACAATATTAACGAGATAAATAAGTTTTGGACGATGTTGGGGGTCCAAATACCAGGAAAACTCCTATACCGTCCCGTGTCCCTGATGCTGATTTTTAAGTTTGGAGCTGTCTGCATAAAACTGTTTCAATAAAAATAATTCGATGCAATTTTTTTCCGAAACTGGGACAATTGTTTTACATAAATATGTAGTAAAAAATTAACCTGCACACATTTTTACGGTTGATATTATTTTTTGAACTCTGTCCCTGTGTTTTTCATCCTTACCGTCCCTCTTGCTAAACTTATACAGAAAATCCCTTCAGATGCAGCCACAGAATTTTTTTTAAGTTTTTTCTCATGCAGAAGTATGCTAGAGAAAGAATGTCTAAAATTCTTTGACAGGAAATTTACTGCAGAATTTAAATCAGCATTTAAATATTAATTTCAAGATCGTGGCTTTATTGGTAGTCTTACCGTCCCCAAAGTTTATTCCTGCACTTTAAGAGGTAAATTAAAAAATATAATAATAATTTAATCCAATGTTAACAACTGTTTCTAAAAATCAATGAACATTGTGGCTATCACTTATTCTTATAAATAGGTGGTAATTTGCCTTACCTTTCCATCTTTACCGTCCCCTTTTTTACCATTTCGTCCATTTTTTCCTATACCGTCCCCCTATTTTACCTTAACGTCTCTTCTTTAACACCCCTTTAAGACAATGTTATAAAAAAATTCTGCATTAAAAGTACTACATTTTCATTATTTCTTATTTGAATGTTCTGTGGGTACTATGCAAATTCATTATAAGTAAAAATTTAGAAGAAAATAAAAAGTTATAGTGGTAAAATGGTAAGGGAAATTAAACTCGCAAGTTTAACTTAATCCTCAGTTAAATAAAAAAGTTTTCGCTGCTGACCATTTTTTCTTTATTTTGAATCATTTAGGCCTTCGTCTATCAGATTAAAATGTTATTTTAACAAGTTTAATTTCACCAGATTTTTTTCCCCGAAAGTCAAAAGATTGTGAGAATGCCCCATATACACTATATGGCCAATACTAATATTTATAATAATATTTATAGTTATATAAATACGCTATATGAACATTAATCACCGGTCACTTTAAATTTTTTACATTTTGTCGAATATATAAAGATATACTAATCGGATTTTCCTACAACTTCAGGAATATGAAGAATATGTTTGACTTTATATTTATCAACGCTGATCTGATTAGCAAGACAGTTTTTTTTGGGGCGGGGGGGGTAGCAAAAAATCACAGAAAAAATAATATTTAGGGTCATCCTGTAAAATAAAATGTACAAAATGATCTATCGCTATAGATTACGAATATGTGGATATTGTACAATATGTTTATTCACTTGAGCAAGAATGGCACGTATATTAGGGTGGAACTAAAAAACGAAGTTTCGAATTTTATATTCTAATAGTGATTATTTTTTTCCTTTTTAACTCCATAAAAAGAAAATATTTTTCTTTTAATTTTAAAATGATATTTTCCGGTTCCTCAAAGCGCCTGATTTTCCCTAAAATCCGAAAAAAAGCCAATAATTGCAGGAAAAATTTTTTAAGCTTATTGTTAAATTTATATTTTGCAAAATTAAATTAAGTGTTAATGTCCTGTAATAAAGAGAATAATTTAGTTTGAGTGCCTTAGAAAAGTTAGCCCCACTTTATTTGTCTTTTGTAGAAGCCAGCGTCGTGGGCATCGGCTTTCATTGTCTCTGATTTATTTGGCAGCGACACATAACAAGTTAGTCCGATTTAACGTGTGTTAACCCCTTGGGGACGAGCGACACGTATACGTGCCGCATGAAGCGCTCAGAATCCTTGTTTTTCCTCACCAGTAAAATTTTACTGTAAAATTTGCCTTATTAAATCAGCGCATTTCTTCGATTCAAGAAGACACAATTTTCTGTTTTTAAAAAACGGTGACAAAAGATTAAAATTTTCGTAAAAGGCTCCCGTCCCGAAGGGGTTAACGGTTTCTTTAATTATTTTTCAATAAACATTCAGTGTCAAAAGTGACAAATTCTGTTAACGTACCTAAATCTAGATAATTGTTGAAGTGTCATGTATTTCGTGAACCAAAACTGTTAACATTAGACTGTCATATTTGACGAACATATGAAGATGTTATGAAACATTATTTTGGGGTTCAATTTCACTTAAAATCTGACAGCTGGAATCTGGTACACACTATTTCTAAAATATCTAAAGCTGTTGATGATACAATTAAAAATGTATTGCTGAGACCTTCAATTCCAACGTTTTCTGATGCACAAATAAAAAAAAATGATTAGAGACTAGCGCGAGAAATGTCAAAATTTGAAGAAAAATATTAAGATTAGAAAGAATAGTCCCACATCCAATATAAAATTGCAAAATGTTAGGTAATCCTGCAAAAAACATTTCTTTGTGTAAAAGCACTAAATATTATCGTGTATCAGAACAAGAACGTCACTTTCTCAAAGAACAAAGAGAGATAGGGTGATGCCAATAGGATCAATAGATATAAAAACTACAAAAAAAAGTGTAGCAAGACTAGAAAAGGAAATATCAAGGAAAAAAAGTTATTTTAAAACAAAAAAATGATCTTTTGATTGAATGATCGTCAAGTGTAAAAAATAGTTCGAATTAAATAGTTCAATCAGTTATTTTTCTAAACCGGAATTTGATAATCAACAAGGTGAAAGAACCGGAGTATTAGACAGAACTGCAAATATTATTGCAAATGGCACCTTAGAAGATATGGGTATTTCTGATGATAATAAAGAAAAGGTAACTGAAAGAAGGACTTGAAGACGACAAAGAGAAAAGAAAAGGAAGAATTTGAAAGAACAGGAAAGACAAAATGAGTTAATTTTAGAAGGTTAGTACTTTGATGGCAGAAAGGATAACACTATGATAACTCAAGCAGAGGGAAAAAGTTTAACTAAGAATCCTTAAGACGAACGTCTGGTCTTAGTTCAAAAACCCGGATAAAAATATATTGGTCATACTTTATTGACATCTTCTTCTTATATTAATATAGCCACTGCAATTTTGGTGTATTTTCAAAATAAAAATACAGACATTTCAAGTTTGAAAGTTATTGGGGGAAACAGAAACGCCTTTAATGCAGGATGCAAATCTGGAGTTGTTAAAACATCGGAAGCAATACTCTAAAAACTTTATAATGGATAATTTGATTATTACATGTAAATGAACTTTTTTCTTCAATACTTATTTCAACATCTTCCTGGAAAAACTACGGGTACAAAAGGATTTTCTGGACCAGTAGGAAAGCGACTTGAAAAAATGCGAACATATTGAAATTATAAACAATAAAACCATTGATCCTAACTTGACGGATTATCGGATGAAGAACTTAAAAAAAGTACAAACAGGGGAACACACCTGGATTTTAGATTTTCCTTGTCATACTCAAACAGTGGAAACGTGTGTCAAAATTGTCCCTCGAGCTGCGTCAACCGTCTTTAAATATTAAACTAAAGATGGCTTAATCTTGGGAAAGTTGAATTCCCACAATGTAATGACAAAGTTTGCCTAAAAAGACAGTAGGTTGAATATCCAATTGAATTAATCCATAACAAAGGGAGGTAAGGAGGGTGGAAGTCGATATTTAACCACCTCATCGTGGTGACTTCTGGATAGTATTTGCTAAATAAAAGTAGATATGAGCTAACAGCTACGTTGTTTACTTTAAGTTACTTTATACTGAAATTTCAAAACTTTGACCTCCTTGAGGAACCGGAAAACAACTTAAATTAAAAAAAACCTTTTCAGCCAAAAGTTTAGACATCCAAAAAGGAAAAAAGTTTTCACTATTACACATTAAAACAAAAAAGTTTTTTTTTTTACCCTACACTTAAGTTCCACCCTAACGTATATTCATGGAGATATATCGATTTTTTTTCTAAGTTCAAAAAATTCTGGCATATTTTTTGCTTATATCATGCAAAGTTTTCTACCAAACTTAACGCCAGTTTTTGAAAATTTCACAGAATGTTGTAGAAATAACATTGTGCAATTGGAATACATTAAATATTTGATGAAATATGAACAGTTGTATGAAAGATTTTTTATCTGTGCATGCGCGCAAGATAATCCCCCCCCCCCCCCCCTGATTTAATAGTCAGTTCTATGGAGCAACTCATAAGAAAAATCCAGTCAAATATCGTGAAAATACAGAAATGTATCGGCAATAGAGTGAGACGATTTTTAGTTGCTTTCTAAAAGCTGCTGAATGATAAGGGACTTTCCATAAATAGTCAATTTTTAGTAACTGGCTTACAGAAAAGGTGTTTATATTTAATGAAAGTCAACGAGTAGATTTTAAAAAAATGCGTAGATTTTGATACCTCTTTTATCTTGGATTAAGTACGTTCTGGTGTTTCTCCAAGAAGAACTAAGGCATTAATAAAAAATTTAAAAAATTAAAATTAAAATTAAAAATTACAATTTATGGAAAAACCCTTATCATTTAGCTGTTTTTAGAGAACAACTAAGAATCATCTCACCCAACCGGCGATAACTTTCTGAATTTTCATGATACAGTAAAACCTCAATAAAGCGACCACGTTCCGTTCCATTAAAAATTGGTCGCTCCGAGAGGTGGTCTCTTAATGGAGGTCATGTTTAAATCTAGAATTTAATTGTTGAAAAAAGGTAACAATTAATGTTACTAAAATTTATTTTTCACATTAGAGAAAAATATGAAAATTTAAGTGTCAAAACAAAATACATTGACGTTGCTTTGATTTTACGATTTTATCCTCTATAACTTTTATTTCCAAGTCCTTTCGAAGTTCAATAAATAAACGCAATTTTTTTTATCGTCGGGAACAAATTATGACGATTTATCTATCTCTTTGAGGCTTTCCTGACAGAATAGGGCAGGGGAGTTTATTGACCGTCATCAGAGTTAAATTCATTGCCTAAAAACGCACAAAGGGGTTTAAACACTTAAAAGTTACCAGAATAAATAAAAATTCTAAACTTTGTTTAGAAGTTTGATTAATAATGCGCTCTCTGGAATTATTATTTTAATAAAACCTTTTTCAAGCGACCAGGAAAAAACGGAATTTGATTCATATTCTTTAAAGAAATTGGCCGCTCATAGAGGGAGTTCAACTGGGGTGGTCTCTGAATAGAGGTAAAATTAGTATTGAACCAATGGGAATAAATTTCGTTCCATGAAAAAATGGTCGTTCAGGGAGGTGGTCGCTCAGGGAGGTTTCACTGTATTTTAATGGCTTTTTTTTTATTAGTTGCTCCATAGAGTTGACTATGAAATCATGAAAAAAAAATTGTAATACTAAAGCACATGCGCAGATAAAAAATATTTCACACAACTGCTCATATTTCATCAAATGTTTAATATATTTAGATTCCAATTGCACTATATTATTTCTACTACGTTTTGTCAAATTTTCAGAAAACGGCCATAAATTTGGTAGAAAACGCTGAATGATACAAACAAAAAACATGCAAGAATTTTTTGAACTTAAAAAAAAAATCGATATATCTCCATGAACATACGTACTATTCTTGCACAAATGAATACGCAAATTGTACAATATCCACATATTCGTAAGCTATAGCGTTAGATTATTTCGTGCATTTTATTTTAGAAGGTGACCCTAAATAATATTATTTTTCTGTGATTTTTTGCTGGTCCCCAAATTGTCGCGCTGATCAAATCGCCGTTGATAAATGTGAAGTCAAACATATTCTTCATAATCCTGAAGTTGTAGGAAAATCCAACAAGTTTATTTTTAAATATTCGACAAAATGTCTAAAATTGAAAGTGTCCGGTGATTAATGGACATATAGTGTATTCGTATAATTATAAATATTTGCGGAAGATTAAACATATTAAAGAAATATTATTAAGTACCGCATAGAATAATTTATGGTTTCAAGTTTCTTCACTAATTTAAAAACTAGACAACAGGAATTCTACTTTTTCAGAATTTAGGGTCGGCCACGTCATTTCCATTTCTTCATTTTCTTCTGATGGACTGGTGGTTTCTATTACTATTCAACAGCCATTATAAATGAAGCGTTTAGGTGAAGATAAAAGAGCAGACGTAAAGAGTTAGAACTCTGATTTTCTAGAGTTCTAACTCTTTACGGCTGCTCTTTCATCTTCACCTAACGCTTCATTTATAATGGCTGTTTCATAATAATAGAAGCCACCAGTCCATCAGAAGAAAATAACTCGGTTAAGCAGGACTCTACTTCAGTACAAAACATATTTCAATTTTAAGACTTAAAGCACACGTTTTATTTTATGTAAAATGACGCCATTCGCATCCGCTTAAGAATTCCACATTTACGATCTACGCTTAAACATCTACAGTAAAGCATGCATAGCACATCACTATCGCAAAATAATGCACAAATGCAGCAAAAAGATGCCGTCATTCAAGAAAAGCGGCAAAAAATGGCTATCTAATGATTCATAGATACTTACAATTAAATATAGTTCATAAAAGCTCCATTGTTTTAACAGAAATCATTCGTTTATATTTTTTTCAAAATAGCACATATTTTAATTACATTTTCGTTCGGTTTTTATGAGAAAATGGCAACAAAAATATTTAATTAATATTTTAGAACTATTTCTCCTTTACTTTCTACAGAAATGGAGTACTTCCGTTGCCAATATTAAGCAAATGGCTCTAAAAACTTCAAAAAAAAAAAATCTTTCAAAAATAAATGGCGATACAGTTTTCAAACAAAATGCACTTAAAAGAACTTTTTTTTCCCAATACGATGGTATAAAATTGAAAATGTGCGATACTTAGAAGTTTTAAAAATTGCTAAAGAGTATGTAATCGTAATGCTTTGTTTTACGGCCAGCTTCTGTAAGGTAACGTTATTTTTTGGACACAAAATAAGCTGGGAGAAAGAAATAGCATACCGTACCGGAGGCTAAAAAATTGCTTCGTAGATGAATAGACCAATTAGGAAAAAATACTGTTACGTTGCTTATTGCATAACTATCTTCGTTTCTAAATGTAATAATTTCTGTAATAAAATAAAATAAAACAAATAGAATCAAAGAGAGTTGACACCCATACAATATTTTAATAAAGAAAATAAAAGCGAATTCGTCTGTTGTGCAACCGAACAATTGTATCTTTGAAGAGGTTTGCATTGTTTAAAGCAGTAAAAGGAGTCTCGCACCACTATTTCTGATTAGAAAACATATACTTAATATTTTAAACGTAACATTATAAGCATCAAGTTGTTTACAATATTAAGCAAATGGCTCTAAAAACTTAAAAAAAAAAAATCTTTCAAAAATAAATGGCGATACAGTTTTCAAACATAATGCATTTAAAAGAACTTTTTTTTCCCAATAGGATGATATAAAATTGAAAATGTGCGATACTTAGAAGTTTTAAAAATTGCTAAAGAGTATTTAATCGTAATGCTTTGTTTTACGGCCAGCTTCTGTAAGGTAACGTTATTTTTTGGACACAAAATAAGCTGGGAGAAAGAAATAGCATACCGTACCGGAGGCTAAAAAATTGCTTCGTAGATGAATAGACCAATTAGGAAAAAATACTGTTACGTTGCTTATTGCATAACTAACTTCGTTTCTAAATGTAATAATTTCTGTAATAAAATAAAATAAAACAAATAGAATCAAAGAGAGTTGACACCCGTACAATATTTTAATAAAGAAAATAAAAGCGAATTCGTCTGTTGTGCAACCGAACAATTGTATCTTTGAAGAGGTTTGCATTGCTTAAAGCAGTAAAAGGAGTCTCGCACCACTATTTCTGATTAGAAAACATATACTTAATATTTTAAACGTAACATTATAAACATGTTTAAACACAGAAATACTAATCGGTAAGTGAGAGTCACATTTTTATACGATGATTTAACGGTACTGTTAGATAGATTTCGTATGAAATACTACCTATTACAGTCCTCCCCTATGTTGGAGTTTCTGAAAAGTTTTGCAGATCTACACCGATCATGACCCCTAGAACCCAAAACCACCCTCAGTAAAAAACTTTATATATATATATATACATATATATATATTGTATATAATAAATTTGAAATCACAAATATATGAACAAATTAGTAAAATTCTAAAGATGAACTAGATATGAACATAGGAAACCAGTATGTAAAATAAGAAACTATGAATAACCCACAGAATCTTCGGAGGAGCTTGTAGGTTGATTCAGAGTGAAGATGCGCTATTTCATTTAATTTTGTCGGCATTAAGCCTAAAATGACAAAAATCAGCTTCTTATAACGCAACATAACAGAAAATAGATATTAAAAATCCAAGAGATCTAAAGAAAGATACACCTCACACAGGATATTAAAAATTATTAGAGCACAATAACTAAATTATATACTAGGAACCAAAGTTTCAGCATTTCAGAATGCAAAACAGAGTTAAGACTATTTTAACATGTGAACCACAGTTGAGTAACTGATTGAAACCCATAACTTTGCTGCCATCTGGTGTGAAGAAAGTATATTGGAACTGGATTATTAACAATAATGTTTAGTGCTGCCATCTTTACTCAGAAAAAAAAGAATTAAATTGATTGAAGAAATCAAGAAAGGACTTAGATTAACATTTAGCTAAAGTACAATGAAAAAATAGGAATAAACTTAATAAGTACTTAGTAAATACAAAATAAAATAAAGAATAGGAATAAATTAATAAGTACTGAATAAATACTAAGTAAAATAAAGAATTAGACAAAAATAAATAAATAAAACGGCATTGATTAAATTAACTATTTTAAAGAAAAAATTATAATATAAAAAATGAGAATATAAATAACATTTAAAAACAATGAGAAATATTTTGAGATAGTAAAATATAGCCTTGTATTATAGAACAATATGTGAAAATTTATGAGAAATTTATGATGTTAAATGAATGATACCCCGTATTTTTATTTATTTATTCATTTTTTAAATAGATCCATACAATATATAAGCATATATACATACAAATATACATGATCACAAACATATAAACATATAAGTTGTTAAACTTTTTTTAGCATTCCCAGCCTCAACCCTCCGTAATGGTATTTTTATTTTTGTGTTTTTTTATAATACTGTGTAATGTATGGAAAAACATACACATACACACACATACTTTTTATAATATATATATATATATATATATATATATCACTTTTTTATGGACACGATAACTTCCGTAATTCTGCACAAATCTCTTCCAAACTGATACATAAAATTAAGGGGCATAAAATCTGGGTCAAGTTCGTTAATGGGCAAAATCGGACCAAGGGGATGGAAATAGGGAGGGGTTTGTGAAAACTGAAAAAATCCCATAACTTCTTAATTTTTATAACCAGTTTAAAGTTTTTATTACTTCTAAAAGTAGGGCCAAATTTATGTATCGCATATTTTTGCTAAAATTAAAAATGGGCTCAAGGGGGGCAAAAAACAGGGTTTTAGGGAGAAAAAAATTCATAACTTCGTCAATTCTCAAGATATTATGATGACCCGGTTCGGTATTCCACGATATTGGTGAAGAAAGAACACATTGAAGAGATTAAATGCTCCAATTAAATACATTTAATATTTACATTAGACGAACACAATTACAGCACACACACACAATATATATATTATTAGATAATACGCTTCCCGATTACATATCTCACGAGCGTCTTTTCGAACACCTTCAAAGAACTACATCGTCTCTCTCTGTCTCTGGCTGTTGCCATTCCGAGTTTCCTAAAGTCTTTCGACCATGGAGTATAGGCAACCTTCACGCCTTCCCTCCAGTTTCTACATGTTGGACTGTGTCCCACACTGTGAAACTACATTTAAAAGTTCTAACAAAATTCTTACTTAAAAGTTCTATCAAAAGTCCTAATTAAAAAGTCCTATTTAAAAAAAAGTTCTATTTAAAAAGTCCTTTACCTGTCCCATCGAGAGCATTTACTTAAACTACTTAAGATATATAAATTCTTATACACTATATACTAAAAATACACATTTTACAAATACACATTATACAATATATAATAATGAAATAATACAAAAAATATATATACAGATTTTTTTTCTACTTATAAATGCGAGATAAAGCATCTGCCACTACATTAGAACTTCCTGGTTTATGAGCAATAGAAACCTGATAGCGAGATAGTGCCAACGACCATCTCTGTAATCGAGCGTTCTTAGGAGTTCCCTCTGTTAAGTATTTTAGAGGATTATGATCAGTATGCAATATTATGGTGGTTCCATAAGTCCACATTTCGAATCTCCCAAGTGCCCAGATTACAGCATATGCCTCTCTTTCAATTGTGCTCCACTTTGATTGAGTTGGAGTGAGCTTTTGACTGGCAAAGGTTATGGACTTTAACATGCCGTCTTTATCCCTTTGCATTAAACAGGCACCAATACCCGATATGGAAGCATCGGTTTTTATTTCGAACGGTTTGGACATGTCTGTGGTATAAAGGTTTGTAACTTCACATAAGCTTTCCTTTAACTTATTGAACGACTTTCCAGCATCTTCTGACCATGGAATATCATTTGGAACAGTTTTTCTGGTCAGATCTGTCAAAGGCTTTGCAAGGTTAGCATAATGCGGGACATATTCTCTGTAATAGTTAAATAGACCTAATATGGATCTCAGTCCTTTCTTCGTTTTGGGAGTTTTGAGATGTTTTATTACTTCTAGCTTCTCGGGAATAGGTCCATGTTTGCCTGAACCCACGATATGTCCTAAATATCTGACTTCAGATGCTGCAAAGGAGCATTTTGTCAAGTTAGCTGAAAAATTCAGAGATTTTAAAGTTTCCAAAATTTCTCTTATATGTTGCAAATGTTCTTTCCAGTTAGAAGAGAAAATTATAATATTATCAAGAAAACTTTCTGCATAATCACTATGCGGTCTCAAGGTCTGATTCATTGTTCTTTGAAAAGTAGCCGGAGCTCCAGACAATCCGAAAGGCATTACTTTCCATTGGTACTGGCCTTTTGGTGACACAAAACTGGTCAATTCTCCACTACTCTCTTCGAGTGGGATTTCCCAATATCCCTTTAAAATATCTAGCGAGGTCAAATATTTCGCTGAACCAGCTTTAAATTTTAGGTTGTCGGAATTCTGCATAGGAAAAGGGGAGATCTTGGTGGCGGCGTTTAACTCTCTATAATCTACACGCAGTCTGATTGTTCCGTCCTTTTTAGCTACGCACACCAGTGGATACACTATTTCCGCCGCAGAAGAAGGTTCTATAAGATCTTTCCTTAGTAATTCCCGTATTTGGTTTTCTACATTATCTTTCAAAGTTTCTGGTACTTTATAAAGATGTGGTTGTTTTCTTGCAACACCAGGTTTTAAATTTATGCTATGTGAACCAACTTTGGGTCTCTTCAGTTCTCCATCAAAAACCACTTTATATTCTTGGATAAGTGCTACTAGTTCCTTTTGTTGTTCTGGCGATAAATTGCTTGAATTAATATTTTTCTGCAATTCTTCGTCAACGACACTCTGTTGTTCTATCGGAGCATGTTGTACTTCACCGAACTCTTCATCCACTTCGTAAATAACACCAATAGCTCTAATTGGTTGAATATACTTTCTTAATTTGTTCTGATGTAGATGTCGAATACTTCCGTCAGGCAGTTTGACTGCATAGGAATGCACCGATTTTTGTTGAACTATCTCTCCTGGTTCTTTCCATTTTGAACACAGTTTATCAGTGGAATCAGGGATTAGTACTACTACTTCATCTCCGACGGAGAATGTTGTATCTTTCGACCTTAAATTGTGATGATGAACGTATCGCTGTTATTGGGTTTCAGCCACGGTCTTTGAATATTCTTCCGCGTCTTTTAAACGTTTCCGGAGTTTCTGCATATAATCTGCTACATACTCTCCAATTCCTTGGGGAAGTACCACTTCATCTTCCCAACTTGATTTCAATATAGCTAATGGTCCTACAGGTGGCCGACCGTACACCAACAAATATGGTGCAACACCAGTTGTGGCATTGGGGACTTCTCGGTATGCCCATAACAGAAATGGTAGTTGTTTGTCCCACCCATGAGAGTTTATGGCATGATGTAGAATTGATTTCATTTTTCTTGATTTTACATTTTCTTCTACATTTTGCATTTTTATTTCATTCTCAAGTTTAAGTTTTTCCATGTTAAAGGCTGAAATCATTCTAGGAATTCCAGTTCTAACAAAAATTTCAATAAACTCTTCACAATCTGCTTTTGCTGTCAACCATTTAATTTTTATTGCTTCAGGCCAACGACTATGTTGATCCATAATAGCCAGAACATACCGATGACCTCGAGAAGACTTCGGCTCGATTGGTCCTAAAATATCTGCATTTACAACTTGAAATGAGAGTTCTGGTCTTCCGACCGCTTCAATAGGTGTTCTGTCCGTTACTTTTGTTTTTCTGCGCATTTGACAATCATGACAAGCTGCGCATAGTTGTTTTACTTCTTTTGACATTCCTTCCCACCAAAACGACATAGCAATTCTATCTCTTGTTTTCTTAGCAGCTAAGTGTCCACCAGTTGGTGTTTCATGTGCTAATTTCAAAATTTCTTGTCTTCTACAGGCAGGTACAGCAAGTTGAACATAATTTTGTCCCCCAACCTTGCCTCTATGATACAACAAACCGGATTCTACCCAATAATTATTTTTCTGTCACTTTGCATCTTCAAAGCATTTTTCTAATGTAGAACAAGCCAATTGCTCCTTTTTCAACAATTGCGCTTGTGAAACGGAACAACTTTCCTTTTGGTCCTCGTTACCAACATTTTCGGGCAAAACAGTTGCCTCGACCGGAGTAGGAATCAGTTCCAAATCGGAAGCTTCTTTGTCTTCATCTTCATTATTTAGATTTGTTTCTAGTTTTCCTTCTGGACACCTTCCCTCCACATTGAATACAGATTTTTCTTCTTTTTCTTCAACCGGGATGATATCTACCTCATCCCCTAAATACAACTTCTGTTGTTCTTTTAACAGAGCGAAAACCTTGGGAGTGATCAAAGCTTCTTCGTGTAATCCTTCCACTACCGCAACCTGTACTCGTACATACGGAATAACCTCATCTTCTGTCCGAAGAGTGAGCGGAACGGAAACAAGCTTTGCTTCTACAGGATTCCCTATTGCGGGTCTCAAGAATACTTTTCCACATGACTGTAAATACTCTTCCGGCACCACCGACTTCCGCAGCACTGTAATCTCCGCCCCACTATCGATGATTCCCTGAAACTTCTGGTTACCGATTCCTAGATCTACCTTAAGGAGTCTCCCATCTGTTTCTTCCAGCGGAATATTCACATTCAAACAAATTGCATTTAGACCCTTTTTCTCAATATCGCTTTTCGAAGTTTTCCTCCATCTTGTTTTACTGTATTCAATTTGGAACAATACTTCTTCACATGCCCTTCCTTACCACATGCGAAACAGGTATATTTTGTGCGAAATTCTCTCTTTTCTCGTTGCACTCCAAAAGATGCTTCAGTCTTGGGTTCAAATTTCGGTTTACCATCTCTCATATCTTTTTTTGATTCCGAACTGTAATTATTCCAACTTTGATTCCGGGAGTTAGATAAATTTTTCTTTGGAAATTCTTTTCTTTTAAAACTGTCGGTAATGCTCTCGTAATCATCAAGTTTTTCTGCCAATTCTAACGGCGTGGTAAATGTGAGCCAATTTTCTAAGAAATGTTCTCTTATTTCTACAGGCACACGAAATTTTAATTGTTCGGTTACTATTAAGTCTTTTAATTGCTGGAAAGTGTTAATATTTAATTCTGTGATCCATTCGGTAAAATAACTCAAAAGCTCTTGTGTATAATTTCTCCATGATTTTTCATGTGTTTTGTGATGTTTGTAAAAACATTGTTTTAATTTTTCACTGTTTAACTTGTATCGCTTTAAGATAAGAGTTTTTACAAAATCGTAATTAATTGTATCTTCCGGGGGTTCTCTAGCTAGCATATTTGCAATTTCCACCGGTAAAACTGCCAATAGGTAAGCTACCCAGTCTTTTTTCGGTACTTGTGCCATTTCCGCTCTTCTTTCAAAACTTATCAAAAATAATCCCATCTCATCACGTTTTTCATCAAACTTCGGGACAATCTGTGATAATTGAATTTTTGGCGCTATCTCAATTTTCGATTCATTTCTTTGTTCCGGAAATTTCTGCAATTGTTCCAGTTTTTTCATTTCCAATTCATGTTCTTTTGCTTCCCTGGCTATTCGTTCCTCCCTCTCTTCTTGCCGTATTTTTTCTTCCCTTTCTTCTTGACGTCTCGCTTCTTGACGTATTCTTTCTTCCCTCTCCATTTCTTCTTTCTTTTTCCTTTCTTCAATTACAGAACTCAAAAATCCCTTAACAAATTCTTCTTCGTAGTCTTCCACTTCTAGTATAGCTTTTTTTAGATCTATAATTTTTAAATTTTCGACATCCTGAACTCCAAGTTCAATCGCTACTTTCTGTAAATCTTCTATTCTACTACCTTTGCTTAAAAACGCCATATTTGAGAAAAAAAAATCGAAGCAATCAGAAATATTCAAACAGTGTTTCTACCCTAATTGGAACTTTCCCTAAGAACGCCTTAAACCAAATTTAATTTAAACCTGAACATTCTTTTGTAAATAACCCCTCAAATTGAAAGAAATTTATTTTATTTAAATACTTATATTAGTATTACTGACTAAATAAAAACACATTTGCACAATAATAACAAAAAATATATTTAAAAAACAATTCTTGCAATAATTTAAATATATATAGTTAGTTATTCTATTCTCTGTTAGTTTTCAGTTATTCTATTCTCTTTACAATATATTTTACCAATTTATACATTATCAGTTTCACTGAACTGAACAAGGATTACTCAACTTTTATTTCAAATTTAATCTGAATGAGTCATTTCAAAGAATTCCAGAATAATACGTAACAAAACAAACAAACAAAAAAAACACTCCTCTGCATACTTTGAAATAGCACCTTTTTATCTTAATCACAAAGATAAAAAATAAATAAAAAACATTTGAAATAAATCTGTTTTCCCTTTTTTTTTTTTTTTTTTTTTTTTTTTTTTTTTCAAACGATAATTTACTTAGGTAACACTTTTCAGTTATTCTAGTGCAAAGTTTATTCTTAGAGAATAAATAGCTTCATAGACAGACGTGTTATGAACTTTTAAAATGACAATTTTAACTAATTTTTATGTTTCTTTTTCTTTTCTTTTTTTTTTTTACACAATAACTAGAGAATATTTATTTAAATGACAGATTTTAAACTTTCTTGCTAAACATAGTTATTTTTAAACAATTCTATTTGAATATTCGATCAATTTAACAGCCGTATTAAATAATTCTGCATTCATATTATGAAATATACCATAAAAATATAATTCTTAAGTCTTACAAACAGCGCAACATCAATAATTATTCATTTTTCAAACGTGATTACTGAATAAGATACTATATTTATTCTATTAATTGAATAAACATTAACCCGTTGTTTCAAAGCCTAACATAAAACATTTACACTTTAAATAACAATTTTAATAACATACATTTGAAATATGCTCTCGATGGAATAAAAAAAATATATATACCTTTGTGATAGCCAGGCCTGCCATTGAACTCTCCTTGCTGTCAAATCAAATACTATCGAAATAACTTTATTGCTGTTCACAACACCATTCCGCGATACCATTTAATATGGCAGTAACACTGCTTATAATTTAAAAGCTGAAAATCATCATCCTAGTCGTGCTGCGCCATTATGATGACCCGGTTCGGTATTCCACGATATTGGTGAAGAAAGAACACATTGAAGAGATTAAATGCTCCAATTAAATACATTTAATATTTACATTAGACGAACACAATTACAGCACACTCACACAATATATATATTATTAGATAATACGCTTCCCGATTACATATCTCACGAGCGTCTTTTCGAACACCTCCAAAGAACTACATCGTCTCTCTCTGTCTCTGGCTGTTGCCATTCCGAGTTTCCTAAAGTCTTTCGACCATGGAGTATAGGCAACCTTCACAGATATAAAATCCAATTAAATGTATTATAAATCTTCTTAATACTAACTACAACTTTTATATTGACCAGCTTTTGATAGGACCAACTCGTACCGAAAAAAAAAAAAAAAAAAAAAAAAAAAAAAATAGAAACGAAAACAAAAAAAGGGGGGGGGGGCGGTGGAAGAAGAAAAATCCCTGCCGGCCCGGCCTACAGGCGGAGGTAGATTTCGAAGTTAAGTATACTAATTTTACCAACAAAAACTAAATCATGGTTAGATATAAATCCACTTTAACAATTTTATCCGGTAGCTTTTGATGAGTTTTTATTTCATTTTTATATAATAACTGGTTTTATCAGTAGCATGTTAAGGTGGTATTAAAAAAAATACTTCTCCATGCTCAACAACTCGAAATTGTCTGGCACATTTTCAGATTCATTTTTAATAGAAAAAATATGAATCTTGCTGACGTGATTTTTGAAAAGATTTATAAGCGACATGTGTTTTTATTATTCTTTCAATTAATTAAAACTTTATTAATAAACAATTATTTTCTCAGTAGGGCAATATTTTTCGTTTCTAACACAATCGATTAGGGAAATTCTGTTCAAAATACCCATTTTGACATCATTTTTTAAAATATATTCTGCCTCTATCAAAAAATCGATCATTACGGTACATTATATAGTTTCTGAATAAGAAAATATACCAATTGGATGCGTTTGAGAGCAAAAATGAATTTAAAAATGAGTAAGAATGAATAATATATGAGCAAGAATAAGCAGTTTGGATTTGAATACACCATTAATAAGATGATTTTTTTCCTCAACCACTATGTATTTTTAATTTGTTTTTACTGTAAGAATTGGTCCTATCAAAAACTTGTCTGTATAAATGTTGAAGACAATATTAAGAAGATATATGATAAATTCATGGGGATTTTATATCTTGTGAATTGACGGAGTTATGGAAATTTTTCTTCTTCACCACCCCCACCCCCTTTTTTTTTCGTTTTTAATTTTTTTGTGGTACGAATTGGGCCTATCAAAAACTTGTGAATATAAAAGTTGTAGATAATATTAAGGAGATGCATAATAAAATTAATTGGATTTGATATCTTGAGAATTGACGAAGTTAGGAATTTTTTTCTCCCAAAAACCCTATTTTTTGCGCCCCTTGAGCCCATTTTTAATTTTATCAAAAATCTGTGATACATAAATTTTTGGCCCTATCTTTAGAAGTAATAAAAACTTTAAACTGATTTGATATGTACAAAAATTAAGAAGTTATGGGTTTTTTTTTTGGTTTTCACAAAACCCCTCCCTATTTCCATCCCCTTGGTCCGATTTTGCCCATTAATGAACATGACCCAGATTTTATGCTACTTGATTTTATGTATCAATTTGGAAGAGATTTGTGCAGAATTGTGGAAGTTATCGTGTCCAGAAGAAAGTGGTATATATATATATATATATAAAGTTTTTTACTGAGGGTGGTTTTGTGTTCTAGGTGTCATGATCGGTGTAGATCTGCAAAACTTTTTAAGAAATTCCAACATAGGAACTATCCCAGTAGGTAGTATTTCATACGAAATCTACCTGAAAAATCCATAAGTTCGTCAATTAACAAGATATAAAATCCGCATGAATTTATTATATATCTTCTTAATATTATCTACAACATTTATATTGACAAGTTTTTGATAGTACCAATTCTTACTGCATAAAAAAAAAGAAAAAAAATTAAAATACATAGCGATTGAATAAAAGAACCATCGTATCAAGGGTGTTTTCAAATCCAAACTGCTTATTTTCTGACTCATTTTTAAATTCATTTTTGCTCTCAAACGCATCCAATTGGTAGATTCTCTTATTGAGAAACAATATAATGTACCGTAATGGTCAGTATTTTGATAGAGGCAGAATATAATTAAAAAAAGCTGTCAAAGTGAGCATTTTGAACCAAATTTCCCGAAGCAATAGTGCTGGAAACGAAAACAAATGGTCCTACCGAGAAAATAATTGTAAATCAAGTTTTAATTGATTGAACGATAAATAAAAACGCAGGTCGCTTATAAATCTTTTCTAAAAAGTCACGTCAGCAAGTTTCATGATTTTACTTTTGAAAATGAGTCAGAAAATGTGTCAGAAAATTTCGAGTTGTTGAGTGGGGAAAAATATATTTTTTTAATACCGACTTGATATGATTCTGATAAAACGAACTCTTACAAAAAAATTAAATTAAAAATTCGTCAAAAACGGCGAGAAAAAATTGTTAAACTGGGTTTAACTCTAATCTTGATTTAGTTTTTATTGGTGAAATTAGTACTCAACATCGAAATCTACCCCCGGCAATAGGCCGAGCCGGCAGTGATTTTAATATGGGGGTGTTCTCTCTCTTCATTAAGTTTTTGCCAATTTTACATTACAAAATACTTATTTTCTTTTCTCATGTTATGTATATGTATGGTGTCACATAGTATGAGGTTCTTAATTTCACGTTTTTATACGATGATTTACCGCAGATTTTTTACGGAGTGTTCTCTCTCTATCTCTTTTTATTACTTTTTGGCCGATTTTACATTTCGAAATATTTATTTTCTTTTCATCTTGATATGTATATGTACGGTGTAAGATAGTATAAGGCTCTTAATTTCATGTTTTTATACGATGATTTAAGTAAGATTTAGTATGGGAGGTTCTCTCTCTGTCTTTTTCTCTTCATTTTTTTTTTTTTTTTGTCGATTTTACATTACGAAATATTTCTTTTCTTTTCATATCGTTAATGTATCTGTATGGTATCAACATATTATAAGGCTCTTAATTTCATGTTTTTATACGATGATTTACGGCAGATTTAACATGAGGTATACAGTCTCTCCTCTCTTTATTAGTTTTTTGCCGATTTTACATTACAAAATTCTTATTTTGTTTTCATATTTATGTATGTCTGTATGATGTCACATAGTATGAGGTCCTTCATATCATGTTTTTAAACGATGATTTACCGAAGAGTTAATATTTGCTGTTCTCTCTCTCTCTTTATTATTTCTTTTGACAATTTTACATATTATACAATTTGACAATTTTACAAATAGTAATTTTCTTTCCATATTATCTATCTGTATGGTGTCACATAGTATAAGGATTTAATTTAATGTTTTTATGCGATGATTTACTGCAGAGTTAATATGGAGTTTTCTCCCTCTCTCTCGCTGTATTTCTCTTTTTTTTCTTCCGATTTTACATTGCGAACTATTTATATTCTTTTCATATTTTCATGTATCTGTATGGTGTCACATAGTATGAGGCCCTTCATTTCATGTTTTTAAAGAATGATTTACGGCAGAGTTAATATGGGCTGGTTTTTCTCTCTCTTTATTATTTGTTTTGACAGTTTTGTATTACGAAATATTAATTTTCTTTTCATATTGTTATGTATCTGTATGTTGTCACGTAGTACAAGGATCTTAATTTAATGTTTTTATACAATGATTTATCACGGAGTTAATATGGAGTGTTCTCTCTCTCTCTCTCTCTTTTTTTCTCTTTATTTATTTATTTATTTTTTTTTTTTTTTGCCGATTCTACATTACAAAATACTTATTTTCTTTTCATATTGTTATGTATCTGTATGGTGTCACATAGTTTAAGTCTCTTAATTTTATGTTTTTATACGACGATTTACGGCAGATTTAACCCTTAACCGGAAACGTACGTTTGTGAGATGTTTGCGAATGCATATCTGACCTTAATATTTTATCTTTCCGACATTCCAAACTTATTTTTATGCTGTTATATTAAAAAATTGGTCCTGTTAATACATTACCAGGGTTGCCACGCTACAGGGAGTTTCCAGGCCAGGAAATTCTTCGATACCAGTATTTTCTTATAGAATGTCTTTCCTGAAATAAGGTGAAATTTCGTACGTTTAACCTAGATTTATTTTTTATAAACAAATACTGATATTTCACCTGGAAAATTCCCTGAAGCGTGGCAACTTTTATTACTATTAAAGATTAAATGTTTAAGGAAAATATAATCTATATATTATCTAATAAATATAATCTATATCTATATATAATCTGTTTAAGGAAATAAATCTATATGGAAAATTATTAGTTGTTCTGTTTTTGCACGGGATTTTCACGTTTCCAGTTAAGTGTTAATATGGGGTGTTCTGTATCTCCCCCCTTTATTATATTTTTTGTCGATTTTACATTACGAAATTCTTATTTTCTTTTCATCTTCATATGAATCTGTATGGCGTTACATAGTATGAGGCCATTCATTTCATGTTTTTAAACGATGATTTACGGCCGAGTTAATATGGGCTGTTTTCTCCCTCTCTTTATTATTTCTTTTGACGATTTTACTTTACGAAATATTAATTTTCTTTTTATATTGTTATGTATCTGTATTGTGTCACATAGTATAAGGATCTTAATTTAATGTTTTTATGCGATGATATACTGCGATGATGAGAGTTAATATGGAGTTTTCTCCTTCTCTCTCTCTTTTTTCTTTTTTCTTCTTTCTTTCTTTTTTTTTTTTTGCCGATTTTACGTTACGAAATACTCACATCGTCCCAAATTAGTTGCGACATTTAGGTCGAAAATTTTGTCCCAAATTAGTTGCTACATTTCAAGTGAGTGGAATCTTAAATAACTTCCAATGCAGTTTAGTAGATCTACACCATTCTGTAAGCGCTCTACCACCAGTATACTGTAAATATCATTTTCTTCCTCTAGAATTAACAATTCATTAACTAGAAGAAAGTTTTATGTGATTACTGGTGGAAGAATCTTTACAGAATGGGGCGCGGCTTTACAGAATGAGTAGCGTGCGAATCCTGGAATTTTAAAATCAATTTGGTACTTGTTTAAGGAGAGACGGAGGGAATGCTTGGTAAGTAAATGTTATTCACTGATAGCATAGCACCCTGAAATCTCTGAAAAATGTTCAAACAAAATCATAAAATCATCAGTATCAATAATTAGTACAAAAGTAATGAAATGTAGCAACTAATTTGGGACAGAGGGAGTATTTATTTTCTTTTCATATTGTTATGTATCTGTATGGTGTCACATAGAATAAGGCTCTTAATTTTATGTTTTTATACTATGATTTACGGCAGATTTAATGTGGCCTGTTCTTTCCCCCTCTCTCTATATATTTCTTTTACGAATTTTACATTACAAAATATTAATTTTCTTTTCACATTGTTATGTATTGGTATGTAGGGCAGTAAAATTAGCTCAAAACAGGGCCGTTTTATACAATAATTCGCGGTAAGCTGGAAATCGTTTTAATAATTTTTTTACATCTAAATGAAGGAATTTGAAGTTTGTCCCATTTTTCCTATTGAGATTCAGACGTCGCACCACAAAAACCTCAAAAAGTTTCGGACTTTTTTCAGTATTTCGCAAAGAATTCAAAAACCGTTCACTATACTGAAACAGTTCTAATTTATAAATTGTAGAGCACAAAATTCTGCGTCGATTGAGTACTACAGACTAAATATTACACCAATAACAAGCGAGATATGATAGATCAAAAAATTGTATTTTTCGTAATTTTTCTAAAAAAACGTATAAAATTGGTTTTTTGCGTATCAATTATCGGTTAAATGAATCATTTCTCTTACAAAACAATAGAACTGCATAATTCGCCTAATTGTACTTTTTGGTTAACAACTTCAAAATTTAATTACATCAATATGGGAATTTCACCGGCCTTTCCAACAGATGATTACAATGCAACCGATATACCCAAATTAATTTTAATTTGGTCCTTTGTAAGCAAATTATTTTTTGAGGTGCATAAATGATTATATTTTGAAAATTCTATGAAATGATCAATATAAGGGATATGTAATTAAAAAAAGAAAGAATTGCATGTATATTCGAAAAAAATTATGCATTTTATAAAATGTTAGAGAACAATATAATAATTATAGAAAATCAAGAAATTTAATTTATTTAAAAAAATTAGTATACGAGCAATGGTAATAAAATTAACTCGAGTTATTTGAGGGAAATTCAGGAAAATCGAGCTTAGAGCGTTTTTTTGCTGGAACTTGATCTACCCATTCTTCTTCCTCCTGTACGTGGAAGGCCTCCTTGTCCATATCTACTTTTTCGTCGTACGTTTTCGTGAGTCTTCTTCTTCTGCGGTCTTTGTGCACGACGCACCTTTACAATGGTAACATATAATTGAGCATTTAACTCCGTTCTTCCTACAAGAACACAAACCGCCCTTACACCCTTTGCACATTTGCATGACAGTGTGTTTAGGAGCATTGGTGGAGCAGCTACATCATTTGTGGTGAGTGGAAGTATACCATGCCTGAATGACTTCCTGCCCCAATCAGTGGGATTCATCACCCTTCCATTCCAGATGTTGATCTGAAGAAAAGATCTGAATGAATGTGGTTTGGTTGCATCTTCAGTTGTTGACAGAGAAGCGAGGATAAATTGGGTCTTCATAAGGTGTTTTGCAAATATGTTGTATCGCAATCTGTGCAGTGTTGTGGATTCGTAGCACTGGGGATTGTATGAGGTGGCAATAAATTTCTTCCCCGCAACATTTACGTATTGTGGCATAGCATATTGGTTATTAAAGAAGTTAGAATATCCTGTAGGTGAGCATGATTTTCCAAAAGCTTGACAAATTTCAGTTTGCCCTGCCTGAAGAAGGCTGATGTAGAATCACAGTCACTAAAAGCATGTAGGAATAGGATGTTATTCTTCACAATCGGCGAGTACTTGAAACTTAATGGTGAATAGAAACGTTGCCTGACTGTCCTTTTCCAGGTTTCAAGAAGTATATCGTGGATGAGTTGAGAGCAAATGCAGTCGAAAGCACAAGCAGATCGATATCTTACCCAACTATGATGACACGTTCAGACTGCTGATCTAGCAGAATGCCTTCCATCACGATGCTAGTATCTGCATCCTCAGTATCTTGATTTACAGTAAAATTGTGTTGCTTCAGTTTTTGAATGAGCATTGTTATTAAACGGCGTTTATTGCCTTCATTTGCAAGGAAGTGCTCTTTTTGCAATGTGAGTGTCGTATTTTCGTCAAAGTCAACACTTGCTGCAATGTATTTATTTGTTCGACGGAAGCGCTCAGCAGACTTAGTGCCATGTTCTGACGGTTCTTCTGGGTAACCGGCAAATACAATGATTGCAGTTTTACTGTAGTTGTTTTTCAAATATCCAATGCACTTTAAAATAATTGACGGGAACTTTTCTCTTAGCTCCCAACTCACTCGATGAAGTAGGAAGCCATCATCAATCACATGGACAGATTGTAAGGTTTGTTCTAAATTATCAAGGGGAGTGAACAAATAGTAAAATACTGACTTTCGCGTTTACCTCATCCCAAAGTTTTCAAACAGAGAAATATAATCATTTATGCACCTCAAAAAATAATTTGCTTACAAAGGACAGAATAAATATTAATCTGGGGACATAGGCTAGACTTCAAATGTAATCATGCGTTGGAAAGTTTGGTGAAATTCCCGTATTGATGTAATTAAATTTTGAAGTTGTTAATCAAAAAGTACAATTCGTCAATTTATGCATTTCTACAGCTTTTTAAGGAAAATGATTCATTTAACCGATAGTTGGTACGCAAAAAAACAATTTTATGAGTTTTTTTTAGAAACATTAGGAAAAATGCACTTTTTTATCGATCATATCTCGCTTATTATTGGTGTAATTTTTTGCCTGTGTTACTCAATCGACGCAGAAGTTTGTGCTCTACAATTTATAAGTTAGAACTGTTTCAGTATAGTGAACGGTTTTTGAGTTATTTGCGGAATAATGAAAAAAGGCAGAAAATTTTGAGGTTTTTAGGTGCCACGTTTAAAGCTCACCAGGAAAAATGGTACAAGCTTCAAATCCCTTCAACTGGATGTAAAACAAAGTGATTAAAACAATTTCCAGCTTTCCCCGAATTTTCGGTTAGTAAAATCCTATTTTTACTGGCCTTATGGTCTCACATAGTATATCTCAATTTAATGTTTTTATACGGTGAATTATCGCAGAGTTAATATGGAGAGTTTTCTCTCTCTCTTTTTCTCTTTATTTATTTATTTTTTTGTCGATTTTACATTACGAAATATTTATTTTATTTTCATATTGTTATGTATCTGTATTGTGTCACATAGTATAAGGCTCTTAATTTCATGTTTTTATACGATGATATACCACGGATTTAATATGGAGTGTTCTATCTCTCCTCTCTTTATTGTTTTTTTTTGCGGATTTTACATTACGAAATATTTATTTTCATTTCAGCTTGTTATATATCTGTATGGTATCATAAAGTATAACGCCCTTCGTTTCAAGTTTTTAAACGATGATTTACTGCAGAGTTAATATGGGCTGTTCTCTCTCTCTCTCTTTTATTTTTGGCCGATTTTACATTACGAAATACTTACTTTCTTTTCATGTTGATATGTATCTGTACGGTGTCACATAGTATAAGGTTCTTAAGTTCATATTTTTATATTAACCCATTTGCGACCACATGTTTTTGTCTTTTTAACAGTATACGTCTCCTCTAATGGAATTAATCTCTCAATATGTTGCAAAAAGATTTTTACTAGTCGTTTTTATACTACAAATGCATTTACAAAAGTTTCTAATCGATATATTTATATGAGTTCATTGATTGCATAGTTACGAATATTGTGTTTTTCTTGGAAAAATAATGTAACACGTAAAATCTAATAGAATCTCCCATAGTCGGAGGCACAGATATAAAAATGACGTGAATTCACGGTATCGGTTGCGATTGCACCGATTCCAGAATACTAAATATACGTGATAGCAGAAAAATGGAGGCTGTAGTCGGCGGATTTTTTTTTCAGCGTTTGTACGGTTCTTTGAATTTTAATACAAATATTTTCTTTAAATGTTCTTCGACTTTTATAATCTAATAAACGGTTAAATTTAAAAAATCAAAAAACCCGACTGCGTAAAAAGAGAAATAATTAATGATTTCTCATCAATGTGAAACTATTTTTTTTTCAATCCCTACTATAAACTCACACTGTTGCTATATATATCTTGTTCAAATTTTCTATCGTTAATAAAATACTTATTATTCATCCAATCAAGCTCAATTTTTTTTTTAAATTTGTAGTGGATGACATTTGATGTTAATCCATTTTTTTCAAATATTAATTCATTAGTTAAATTAAATTAATTAATTTTCAATAATCGAGAGAGCCCTCTTCTTGATCAAGGTATTTTAAGCGCCACTCAACGGGAAAGAAGAATGGGAGAAAAAAAATTCTCTTATTGACCTAAGTAGGAATTGACTTAAAATATTTTTTTTATATTACTTTTTGATATTACTTACCGATTTTTTTAATTTACTTGTATAGATGACTTTTAAGTTGTGTTTAATTGTTAGTTCCTATCTATAAACACTGTTTTGATGAGGTCTATAGATGTCTATGACGGTTAGAGTTGCAGTAAAGCTAGAGATCCTACATACACAACTTCCAGGTTGTATAATATTTTAACGGAGCTTTTGACTGTAAAATAGTCAATGAAACATCGTCTTCATTTTGAAAGACCTATTCAATGGTACGCCACTCAATTGGGTGCGTAAATATTTTTTTCGTCTCTACCGCCATTTTGTATTTTACGGCTGCCATTTTGAATTTATAAAAAAAAAAAAAAACTAGCCTATAACCACCGAGCCATTAAGACGAATTGATAGAGACCTCATTCATTAAAATCCATCTAGCCGTTGGGATCTTTCGAGGGTATAAAGAAATCCACATACACAGATACGCGTGAAACACATAACCCTTCATTTCAGTCGGGTAAAAAGGCGAAAAATGCTTTAAAATAATACTGGTCTTCAAATTTAAGGGACCGTACAATCGCTGGCGAAAAAGCCTTCTACGACAGTCACTATCTTTGCATCAGACCGTAGACCTAGTATTCAGGAGACGTTGACGAATATGTTAATCAATGTTTTAAGTTAGACAAAAAAAAAAGTAAAAATTAAATTTAAAAAATCAAAAACCCAACTGCGTAAAAATCAAACTAATTAATTATTTCTCATCAATGTGAAACTATTTTTTTTTTATATTACTTACCTATTTTTTTATTTACTTGTATTGATGACTTTTAAGTTGTGTTTAATTGTTAGTTCCTATCTATAAGCACTACTTTCATGAGGACTATAAATGCCTATGAATGTTAGAGTTGCAGTAAAGCTAGTGATCCTACCTACACAACTTCCAGGTTGTGTAATATTTAAACAGAGCTTCTGACTGTAAAAAAGTCAATGAAACATTGTCTTCATTTTGAAAGACCTATCCAATCATATGCCACTCAATAGGGTGCGTAAAACTTTTTTCATCTCAACCAACATTTTGTATTTTACGGCCGTCATATTGAATTTATAAAAAACAAAACTGGCCTATAACCATCGGGCGGTTAAGACGAATCGATAGAGACTTCATTCATTAAAATTCACCCAGCCGTTGAGATGTTTCGAGGTTATAAAGAAATCCACATACCCAGATACACGTGAAACACATAACCCTTCTTGCCAGTCGGATAAAAAGTACACTGTTTTTATCTTAGGGATGTTAGTGTAAAAAGAAAAAGATTTTATTATAAAAAAAAATATATCTTTTCTGTGTTATTTATATTCCATTAATTATTTTTGAAATAATATTGAAGCAAATTTAATAAAATTAATACAGTAAGGGAAATGATTATTTTGTCTGACTTTACAATTTAGTCAAATACTAACAAGGTACTGATTAAAACATTTCTTTAAAATATTTAAATTATTGTAAAAGAGACATGGTTGGATATAAATGAACGTTTTCTTAGGAAAAGTCTAATTAGTGAAACTCTGCATTTTTACTGTTTCATGTGCTGCGATTCTGGTGTCAAGAAAAGTAACGAATTTGTCTTTAGAAAGAAAATACAATTTCTCTAGAATTACTATAAAGTAATTATTTTTAAGCAATCTCCGTTTCATAATCAGATTTCCATTGAGTTTTTCAATGGGGGTACTTTGGTAAATGAAGAATTTTAATTAAAACTTTGATGATGAATTTAAAAATGGAATCTTTTAAAACTTATTCTTTGACTTCGTTAGCATAAAATAGTTTTCTTTTGCTAGCTCGACATGTATGCCTGAATAGTTTCCAGTATTGTGAATACCACTATTTCGGAATAGAAATAGGGTCTTTATTTTGTGACAGACATTTGATAATAAATAAATTTCTATTCGAGACTAATGGTACTACGAAAGTAGAGAAGAGTTTTCAGATATTTATGTCGAGGGAGTAGATTTTTGAGCCCTGATGAGATGAGAAAAGCTGTCTTTTAATTTTATATCTTGTGATATAGATATATTTTGTATTTCATTGTTTATCATTTTTCAATAAATTTAAAAAGATTCTATAGTATACCTTTTTAAAATTACATAATAAAATTTAAAAAAATGAACGTTGGCGGTTATCAAACCAAACTTCTTATGTGAGAGAGTCAAACCTTGAAATTTTACGATACAGATGAATAGGTGTACATAAGAGAAATTGGCATTATTAGAAAATTATTGAAACCAATAAAAAATAGTTCCGTTCGACATAAAAAATGATTACATTCTCCACAGATTTATTAGACATATCGAACTTTCATTAAGGTACATAAAAATGAGATACTAAATATACTTCCGTACCCGTTTGTTCATAGATTTATATTCCCCCTCTCCCTAAAGTACCCATGTAACTTTTATATTTATTACCTATTCTAAAGAACTTAATTAATTCTTATATTTTGTATAAATAAATCTAATAACTTTAAATTTGGTGCTCTTTTTAGACACCTTGACACCAAAGGTTTCCTTTACAAAGGCTCTTTAGTTGATATATAATTTACGTGATCTACTTGGTTTAAATTTTTAAAGTTTGTGTCACTGTCTAAAGTCGGTGTCACTACCACCTGGGGGTTGCAGGAGCAAAAAACGTTCTAAATTGAGATTTTTGTGATACTGCAGGGGCTAGTTTGAAATTTGGCATGGTAATTATAAGATGTAAATGTTCTCTATGAACAGTTTCTAAAAAATTAAAAATTTAAATGTGGCGAAAATGCACGAAAAGCGTTCTAAAAACGTTTTAAATTTTGATTTCTACACAATTTCAGGAAATATCAAACCGATTTCAAAAGTATTGGTTTCAAATTGATGCTGACAGTCCCTGCTCCAACATAGGCTATATTTTGTGTTGCTGTCTCTACCACCTGGGGGTTTCAGAAGTAAAATACTTTTAATTGTATTTTTTGTGATACTGAGGAGTCTAATATTTTGAAATTTGGCATGTAAATTACTTAAAAGATGCAAATGCTTTCTAAGAACCGTCGAAAGAAAATTCCAAACTTAAAAGGATGAAGTGAGCGAAAAGCTTTTCTAAAAAGTTCTAAATTACGACTTTTATGCAATCTTATGAAATACCGAACCGATTTAAAAAATAATTGTTGCAAATTTGGGGTGATAGAACCTGCTCAAACAATAAGCTATATTTTATGTCGGTTGCACTACCATTAGAGGGTTGTAGGAGCAAAAAAACGTTCTAAATTGCGATAGCTGTGATACTGAAAAGGCTAGAAACTTGAAATATGCCATGGAAGCTACTTAAAAATATAAATGCCGATTAACAAATTCGAAATTTAAAAGGGATGAAGCGAAGGGAAGGGAAGGAGTGAAAAGCGTTCTAAAAATGTCCTAAATTACGATATCTATGTAATACAAAAAAGTCCTTCCGGCCAGTGCCGGGAGGAAGAGGTAGCTTTCATTATTCCTTATTTTTAAAAAGCTAGATCATATTCTTCAAACACATGAAGCTGAATTTAGTGGACACCGATTATAGAAGATTCAATACTAATTTTTATCAAGACTAAATCATTATGAATGAGAATTTCGCGAAATTAGTCTGCTTTATCCAAGCTGATTTTATTTAAAGTAACTTATATTTAGTTTCCAAATTCGGCGATATCTTGAAGTGCCTGCCCTTTTAAGACAACGTGGTGGATGAGGCTAAACAGTGAACTTGGTCGAAACCTTGGTAATACCTGTGCGCATGCTCACTCACATAGGAATCGTTGATATATACGAGTGCTGTCGCAGGCAAAAATCAGCTTTTTCAAAATGTCACCCACATAAACAAATTCAAACTGCTATACCTGAGCCATTTTTAAAGATAAAGACAAAACAAAAAATGCTCCGGAATCCTTATATCAAGGTTAAATACTTAAGAAAGAAATCTTTTTCAATTTCTAATTTTTTTGCATCTCACTTTAAATATAATTTTTTTTAATTTAATGGTCGCCATTTTGAAACAATATGGCGGATGAAGCTGGCCAGTGAACTTGGTCGAGACATTGCTATATATTAGGGATGCACAACCTGTGGCCCGCAGGCCAAAAGTGGCCCGCGAGGGGTTAACGTGTGGCCCGCGAACTTCGTCAATTTTTAACTGGAATAAATTGCAGTTTTTGTCCATATGGTCGCAGGAAAAAAATCATGAATTTCATCAATTTTTCGCGGGAAAATTTGAACATTTCGTCAGTCAGTTAAGAATCGCGAATTTTGTCCATCGGGTGAGAAAAAAATCACAAATTTCGTTGATCGAACACGGTAAATTCGCGAATTTTGTCGATAAGGCGCGGAACACATCGCAAATTTCGCTGATCGGACACGGGAAAAATCGCGAGTTCTGTCGATCAGGTTCGGGAAAATTGCGAGTTTTGTCGATCAGGCTCGGAAAAATCGCGAGTTTCGTTGATCGGACACGGAAAAATCGCAAGTTTTCGCGATTGGGCTTGGAAAAATCGCGAATTTCGTTGGTCGGGCACGGAAAAATCGCGAATTTCGTTGGTCGGGCACGGAAAAATCATGAATTTTGTCGATCAGGTGCGAAAAAAATTGCAAATTTCGTTGATCGGACACGGAAAAATCGTCAATTTTGTTGAAGATGCGCAGAAGAATTCCAAATTTTGTTGATCGGTTGCGAGAAAATCGTGATATTCGTCAGTCGTGAGAAAAATATCTCGAATTTCGTCAATTTGCCGAGGGAAAATTCACAAATTTTCGACAGTTAGTTAAGATTCGCGAATTTCGTCTATCGGACGAGAAAAATTGCGAATTTTGTCAATTAGGAGCGGGAAAATCTCAAATTTTGTTGATCCGCTTCGAGACAATCACGTGTTTTATCTGTTTATCATGTGAAAAAATCACGAATTTCGTTGATGGGGGGACAGAAAAATTGCAAATTTCGTCGATGAGGCTCGGAAAATTTTGGGAATTTCGTTGATCTGGCAGGGAAAATTTGCGAGTTTTGTCAAGCGAGCTCCGAAAAATCGCGAATTTCGTCGGTCAGGCGCGAAAAAATTGCAAATTTTGACGATCATGAGCGAAAAAGTTGCAATTTTTTTAAATCGGGTGCGGAAAATAGAAAATTTCGTCGGTCGGGTGTGGAAAAATTGCGAATTTTGTCGATCAGGCGCGGAAAAATCTCAAATTTCGTTGATAGGCTCCTCCCCACCCCCCTTCGTTCATAAAGTTCACATTTTTTTTCGGCCCTAGCCTTTATCTGATTTTAGGCCATAGATCCCCACCCCCCACCCCGTAATAGAATCCTCTCTGTGTTACTGGTGTGGCCCTCGACAACCCAGACATTTTTGTAAGTGGCCCTTCTCTTATAAAGGTTGTGCACCCCTACATATATTATCCACATGCCTTCTTACAACCAAATAGGTTAATAAATACATGTGTTATCGCGTGACAAATATCAGATCGTTTCAAAATGTCAGCCATGCTAGAAATTCAAAGTGCTATAACTCAACCATTTTTAGGTGCGTTCGTAATTATATAAATACGTAGCACCTATAGTTGTCGTTCAGTCCGTCTGTCTGTCCGTTCGTCCGCATATAACAGAGCAAAAACTACCCAGCCGAATCGTTTAAAATTTAAACTATATAATTGTTGCATAATTTTGTCGAGTCATTTCAATTTTTATTAAAATCGGATGTATAGTTTAATTACAGGGACAATCAAAAGTTTTCCGTTACATTACGGCCAATGGGAAGAAATTATTGCAAGTGCATTTTAATGATGTTACAGCCTTCCGAATGGTCTGAAATTATAAATATATAATTGTTGCAAGATTTTGTCGAGTCATTTCATATTTTATGAAAATCGGATGTATAGTTTAATTACAGGGACAGTCATAAGTTTTCCGTTACATTACGGCCAATGGGAAAAAATTACTTCAAGTGCAAATTAATGATGTTATAGCCTTTCGAAGTACACAAAAATATACATTCTGTACAATATGCGGCGAAAAAAATATTTATAAAACTAGTTATAGTACGAACGCACCTCATTTGCCACGTTTGACGAGCAATTTCCAACTTGTTTAATATATAGACGAAACAAAAACTGCCCCGGAATCTTTGTATCAAGGTCAAACACATAAAAAACCCTTTTTCATTTTCCAATTGCTTGATACCTCACTTTAAATTTTAAATTAAAAATGTTTTTTAAATGTTCCCTTTTGAAACAAGATGGCGAATGAAGCTGGCCAATGAACTCGGTCGAAACATTGGTATGTACTTTGTACACACCAAGGTACATCCATATCGATTCATGAATACGCCAGTTATCGCGTGACAAAAATTAGGACGTTTCAAAATGTCAGCCACGCTAGAAATTCAAAGTGCTATAACTCAGCCATTTTTTAAGATATACACGAAACAAAAACTGCTCCGGAATCTTTGTATCAAGGTCAAACACATAAGTAAAAAATATTTTTCAATTTTAAATTTTTTGGTACCACATTTCAAATTTTAAATTTTTTAAAGATATTTAAATGGCCGCCATTTTGAAACAAGATGGCGGATGAAGCTGGCCGACGAACTCGGTCGAGACATTGCTATGTACTATGTACACACCGAGTTTCATCCAAATCGGTTCATGGATACGCCTGTTATCGCGTGACAAAAATCAGGACGTTTCAAAATGTCAGCCACGTTAGAAATTCAAGGTCAAACACATAAGTAAAAAATATTTTTCAATTTTCAATTTTTTGGTACCAAATTTCAAATTTTAAGTTTTAAAAAAAATTTTAAATGGCCACCACTTTGAAACAAGATGGCGGATGAAGCTGGCCAACGAACTCGGTCGAGACAATGGTATGTACTATTAACACACAGAGTTTCATCCAAATCGGTTCATTAATACGAGAGTTACAGTGTGACAAAGATCAGATATATATATATATATATATATATGGATATATATATATATATATATATCAACTTTTGAACGGAGGGTGGTTTCGGGGTCTAGGGGTCATGATCGGTGAAAATATACCAAAATTTTTTGAAATCGCTTTCCTCCGAACGGCTGCAATAGGTAGCTTTCTATAATGAAAGCTACCTAAAATAATGAACCGATTCTAAAAGTAATGGTTACGAATCAATGATGATAGTTTCTGATCCCTAGACAGGCTATATTTCATGCCGGCAGCACTATCACCTGGGTTTGGCAGGAACAACAAACGTACGTTCTAAAAAGGCCATTAAAAACTTTGTAAATTAAGTTTTCTATGGTATATTAGGAAATATTTAACCCATTTCAAAATTAATGTTGGCAAATTCATGGTGAGAGACACTATTTAAACATAGGCATTTTATGCTGGTGCCAATGCCACCAGATAGATGGTAGACCGTTAGACAAGAAGCTTGGAATTTGACATGATGGTTAATTTTCAGATGTAAATACGTACTAAGAAGATGGTTTCTAAAAAAAATTCAAAACTTCAAAAGTATACTTAAATGAGCCTAGGAAATGAGCATAAAAGCTTCAAAATACTTTCTAAATTATCATTTATTTAGAATTAGTTTTAGTTCATTTTATTAATTTAATTCTAATTTCTGCCTAATGCAGTGTATTAGTAGTCAAGTTTAGTCTATCTGCGGCTTAATTAGTAAATTTTGCATTATTCCTAAAAGTATAATTTCTTCTAATAAGAATTAGACATAACAAATATCACTTGGCATATTTCAAGTATTACGCGAACAAAACCGCGGGTTTGCTAGAATATTATTACTACGCGAAAATTACGAGCAATTTAGCATAATTTCACGCAATTTAGTTCGACTTTTTGCCAACATTAAGTTGAGTAGTCACGCAACAAGCCAATTTGTTGACTAACATGCACATTTTCTATAGTAAATTGCTATATATTTTTGTTGCTATTTTCTCATATAACAACTGAAAAAAAAAAGTAATTAAAAAGCGTGCTATGCCAAGAATATCGCCTCCTATAAAAATGTGTTTTAAGGAATATTTGTGTGACTTACTTTCACAGCTTTTACTTAATTCCTGTCATAAAGCTAAAAGAATTGAATTAATCCGCATGTAATAAGATTTTCCGAATTTTGAAAAAAATATAAATTAAAGGATTTCTGATAAAACATGGACGTATTAAAAACTATATTTAATTTTCAGTATCCATATTAATTTTACAAACAAATGAAGGGATATGAATCGTTAGATACGCGATTTTTTTGTCAAGTTTCTTGAATGATGACGTCAATTTTTGCTGTGTTTGTGTATTATTTCGTGATAGTGACGTCCTATGCATATTTTTGTATAGATGTTTTTTAAGACTGGATCGTAAATGTGGAATTCTCCAGCGGATGCAAATGACGTTATTTTATGTAACATAAAAGCGTGTATTTTAAGTCTTAAAACTGAAGTATGTTTTGCACTATCTATATATTTAAAGTATTCCCCCGCATTAGCCGCATGCCGCAAAATTCGAGGAATACCACATTTTTTTTTTTTAACATTAGTCCCTGGTCTTTCCCGGGATGCCGGAAAAAGCGAGGATCTTCTAAAAAAGAAAGGAATGAGGTTCATTAGCTTATTCAGTAGCAACGATTGGTGATAGAGACGAGGGGTGCAATATACAGTTTGTCCCCACTTTTCTAATTATTTAGTTTACCTTTTTTACATATTCAAGAAAATAAAAACTTGTTTCATGGGTCTCATACCATTTCATACAATGCTCTCTGCCCAACCCAACACCCGGCCAATATTTACGATGTAGAAATAGATTATCTCATAAATTATTACATGAACAGAAATATTCTTACTATGTATAAAATAAGAAAAATATAATAATCATCTAAATATGTAAAGACAGAAATATGTGCTTACCTTATATCAAAAAAGTAATTATATATGTAACTAGGGGGCTCAGCCCCCTGGAAACTACGCTCGCCAACCCCCATTCAGGCACCACATAATCTAAATTCACGCTAATTTGATCGGTTTTTAAAAGATTAGAGAAGATTGAATTATAATCAAAAAACCTATAGCGATCTCCCTGTAAACGGGTTTCCATTCAATTCCCTTTGCTTGTGAAAATTTAAGGCCGAATCTGTTGCTGTTAAGACATCCAATGGTTGTTTTTGTGTTTGATTAAAGAAGATCAGTTAAACATATGAAAAGAAGCTAAAATAAAATGAATTAGGTAAACAGAGTCTTTGCCGACCGGTATTTTTTAACAGCGTTACAAAACGATTGACATAATACAATTTACTACAATTATTACAATTTACTGCTTTAACCCCTTCAAAAGCGGTGGTTCATTTTTGGACAATTTAATTTTCTTTCTTAAATGCCACATTGCCACCAGAATATTGGAATGAAAATTTTCCTTTTATTAAGTAATTGAACAAAAGCATTTTCGTATTTCGAAATTTGTTTGTAAATCCCAGTGCCATTCACTGATTTCAACATTTTACGAATAAAAGTACCTTGCCCATGAAAGGGTTAAACGCATATTAATGTATTTATTATTTTAAAGTTTCCTTTTTCTTTTAATATTCACGTGTAAATACAATTTTCAAGACATAATTTTCAATATTTTTCTGCTTTTAACACGTACTCATTTAATAGTAATTTTAAAGTTTTTTTTTCTGTTTTTAATAGCCATGTGTATTTACACATGGCTATTAAAAACAGAAACTTGTAATAGTTAGGAAATATTATCGTTGCGCTGTTTTTAGAATTGAAAACAATCTCTATAATAATAGCCTAAGTCATGTGACTATCATCAACAGTTCCTTCGCTTTTCATAAGAAAGGTTTCCATTTTGATTAAAGTATCAAAGTTATTTT
This sequence comes from Maratus speciosus, assembly GCA_963932465.1. Lineage (NCBI taxonomy): Eukaryota > Metazoa > Arthropoda > Arachnida > Araneae > Salticidae > Maratus > Maratus speciosus. The sequence continues at coordinate 289,046,002 of OZ010794.1, forward strand.
TTCGAATAAAACTACATAAAAGTTGCCATCATCGCAAAGAATTATTGGTACGTTTATGTTAGCCGGGTTCATATCTCGCCAATAGCTTTTTTTAACTCGCCAGTTAGCATATTTTTATTTTTCGAGTGGTAAATTAAAACGGTACTACTTGGTTATTATCCCATTGACCAAAATATATCGCCAGACTATAAGATTAAATGCCAATAATGGTTGATCGTAAATGTCACATTCACTCGACTGTAAGGAAGTTACATGTGTTTACGCCATCAAGTGATATTTATTTCGACTCTTTATTTGTATTTGTATTTTTATACTAATTTATTTGTTCTTTCGTTATTTAAAATAAAAATTACGTCAACTTGTATAATTTAGCGAGTGGTTTGGTGATTTATATAATTTGGCGATATTGGTCATTTGCTTTGATTTCGAAATTAAATGTCATGATTTGTTGCATTATTTAATATTTAACACAGATGTCATATAAGCACCGGGTTTGGCGTGATTTTTTTTTACGACAATTTGGCGAAAACCTCGTTTTCGAATACCAGTTACATATGTATTTTCAAATTATTTTCTATTATTTTTAAAATGAAATAACAATAAATACAAAAAATTAATTAATAACTATAGAACAAAGCAATTTATAACATTTTTTATAAATAAAAAGAAAATAAATGTAAATAAACATTTATTAATGAATAAGCAACAATAGCCGGGTTGCCATGTCAGACAAAATAACACCATTTTGGCGCCAATTAGGTACCCCGGTGCGTATATGACATCTGAGCCTAATATTTTTCTTTTCGTTTCGCTCAAAAAAAAAAAAAAAAAAAAAAAAGAAAGAATTGAAAGCCATTAATTTTAAATGTTTCAGTTTTAAAGGAATGTTTTGTATTAAATAAAATGATAGCGAAATAAAAAAAAGCATTTTTCTAAGGAGATTTAAGGGATGCCAAACTGGATTTAAGGGAGGCCAAACTGGTCGCCAAATTAATTTAAAATTATAACCTTTTCTGAAATTTGAAAAAAAAAATATGTATTAAGATTAAAATTTGAGTTGCCTTAATTAGAAAAAAGTATTTAAAATTAGAAAAAAAATTAATATTTCGAAAACTAATTCGAATTTAAAAATTTTAATACCAGTTTTGAGATGTGTGGATCGATACGGATTTTTGGTGTTAATTTCATCGCAAAGTATTCCATATCCCTCATAGCATGCATGGTCACGGTGATGTCGTTGTGACGTCACTGTAAGTCACTGTGGTCACGTCACATCTGTGACCAAAATGCCACCACTCAGTGATGCCATATTGTGACTGAGATGTGAACTTCTTAGAAAACTTTAAAAAAATACGAAAATTCTTCAAAACATGTTATTTAATGTAAAGTTATATTTTTCTGGCAATAAAAAAAAATTGTGACGTCACTGTTATGTCGCTGCTATGTAACGTGCGTCACGTCACATATGTGACAAAAAAACCAAAATATTGTAAGTCACAGTGTGACAAAAATATGAACTTCAAAAATCTTTGAAAATGAAGAGAAATATTTTAAACAGTCACGAGTTACAGCGGCATAAGGAATGAAAATATATTAGTGGATAACAAATGGTAAATTCTGTCACTAAAGGGGAGGGGGCATAATAGATAATGTGCACGATACAAGCATTAATAAACTAAATTTTCAGGCTATATCTTATCAATCTGATATCTAAGACAGTGAATGTATACTTTTTCATGATTTCAGTTTTATCTAGCATTTGGATAATATATTTAGAATTAGGAATATTAAATTTACTTTACATATTTAGTTTGCTGGGAGGAAATTTATTTATTTATTTCTTTTTTTACCGACCAGAATTATTCGAAACACTTCTGTGGTTTCAAACTAAAAATTTTCTATTACAGTTAAATCTGCACCTTTTAATGAGCACGTAGAAAGAGTCTTCAGAGTTTAGTCATCTATGCATTTCTTGCTTTAGAATATTTTTATAATTTGTATTCAAGTGATAAATTCTACTTCTTTCAGACTTTTAAAATAAAATTAGCATTTTCCGACAATAAAAGAAATATACAAAATTTGTGCAAAACAAACTTTACTTAAAATAAAAAAGAAAAAAAAGGGGGGGGGGTCGTTATTACCATTAAATTTATTTTTACACCTTTTAAAAATTTAAACAATGTTTTATCTAATAAACTCTAATTATGATTATTATTATTATAATTATTTAGAAAAAAGGAACTTTACAATACATTTTAACTTGAATTATTTGGTACGGATGAAAAGAAAAGGTTAAATACATTGGACGTTTCTTCAAATACAAGATTTTAATTAACGATACTTTCAGAAAATTACTGCGCATTCAAGTTCCATATCTCTTGCATAGAAGAACAAATAATCTGTAACAGACCATCTGCTTGAAAATCGTCTGCCCACAGAAAAATAAATATGAGAAGACGCGGGAAATAGTTCACTGTTTTTAGAACATCACCACGTTTACAACACTTCAAGATAAGGAAATGACCATTTTAGGATACACGGATATTAATGGAACTTATATGTAAGTCTTATTTAATTTAAATATTTTATTCCTGATTTGTATATTATGAGTTAAATAGTTTTATGTTATATTTGTAAGAGACTGATCTTTAACTGTCAGAAGCGATATTTTCCAATTCGATAACTGTAAAGAAAAATATCTTAATCTGAAATCGCTTGGAAAAAAAAAATGCGCAGAGATAGATTCATACCTACATTCATACTGGAATTAATATAAACATTAATTTTCTCTTACTTGAGATTGAAAATGCATGGAACGACAATGATTTGGAATTATTTTATCGGCTTCTTACTATTTTTTGATTACTAACACTTATAGTTATTATTATTTTGGGGTTAAATATGATGTTCGATTATCATGAGATTACGAAACTGTTTCAGATTAGAAATTAACATTATACTGGGAAAATGTATTTTTACATATTATAGTTGTGAAACATTTGAAAGAATTTTCTTTTAGTGCTAATAATATTTTAAATTATCTTTTAAAATCCTAAATCTCCAAACTAATGTTTTCAGATTTAACATTTGCAAAAATTATAAGATAATAGGAATTCCTTATAACATATGGAAATATTTTTGAGATATTGTTAAATCTAATAATGCATTTAATTTATTTATTGTAGTTTGCTGTTGTTTAATAGTACATTTATAAATACTAATTATTATTTTTAGTGTTTTTCAAATTGGTATATTTATTTTTTTAAAAATTGTATGTAAGCATTTTTTCTGGTTGTGATTTTAATCAGACATTTAATTATAGACATTCTGAATCGGTTATTAAATTTTCTTCTATTGTAAATTCATTTTCTACGTTTATGATACGCGTAATTATTGGCACTAAAAAGTAAAATATGATATTTAAGCATTGAAATAAAGTGTTTTTCATGCCTGATAGGAAGTTATAGATTAAACTGCTTTAGTATATATTTTTTAAAAGTTCATACAATACAGGATACATAATATAGGACACAAGTTGAAAAGTGCTTATGAATTCGGTTTGTCTCTCCGTCTGTCCATCTAGCAGTCTGTCCGCACTCTAACTCTCGAAAATATACTCGGATTGCCCTGAAATTTTTGGATGTTATTGACATTTACCATAGCACGGTACCTAATTGTAATGAAGTTTGTAGCATGCTTTGTTCATTTACAGGGACAGCCAAAAGTTTTCCGTTACATTACGGCCTATGGGAAAAAATCGTTTCAAATGATTTTTAAGGATTTTACGCACGCTTTCAAACAGAATAAAATTTATATGCATTCATGAAGTGCACTAAAATATGCATTCTGTTGACTATGCGATGCAAAGAATAGTTATTGTTCATTTACAGGGCTAAAAAAGGAATTCAAATACATAATGATATAGGGGTGGAGGGAATTATTTGGGGCATACTTTAAATATGTTAATCTATTTCATATATAATGAAATTGATATATGTCACTGAGGTTTACATACTATAAATTATTTCATGTATAATACGAATAATACGTATATAGTATTTACAGGGACACACAAAATATTTCAGATACTATATTGTATCCGAAGTACTGTTCATTAGCGATGATTGCTGGGAATGTATTTTTAATTATGATATGATCTTTTATGATTCACTATATTTATGCGTAGTATATGGTGTATATAAATGCTATAATTCCTACACAAGGCTACACAAAAGTATTCGTAAGGATTACTGGGTATGGGCGCAAATTGCTTAAAGGTGGTTTTTAAATGAGTTATGCTTTTTTTCGCTGAACTGCATTTAATTTACCAAGAAATGTTTGTAGAATATAGATAAAATGATATACAGGGTCACGTAAAGAATTAAATACATGGCCGTCTATATATTATAATTTCTGGAAATGTGATTTCAGCAGTTTCAAGAGTGTCTTAGTTTGAATTAAATTTTAACTAAATAGTGGCGTGTAATAAAGATTCTAGGTAAACTACAGGGTTGTACAAAAGTATTCAAGTATGTTTCCATACATTAGTATAAATTGCTGAAAAAGAATTTCAACCTGTTAGGCGTTTTCTAAACTAAATTTTCCCATTATATAGTATATATACACTTAAAAAAAATGGGTACTCAAAATTGAGTAAAAAGTACTCAATTTTAAATGCGTCACATACTCAAAATAGCTCCGATCCAAATGTACTCAAAGTTGAGAAACACATGTACTCATTTTTTATCCCATGGTTGTGATCAAATATGAATCGTTATGTACTGCCCCCCCCCCCCCAAAAAAAAAACAAAAAAAAAAAAAAAAAACAAACCTAAAATTTAAAGTAAAAATGTACTGACATTTATTTCCCGTTCAAAGTTCTTAACAAGAAATGTTTAATTGATTATATATTAAGAAAAATAGCAAAATTCCTAACAAGATACTCAAATCGAATATAATTTATGACAAGAGCATTATTTCCAAGCACCCTTATATTATTTTTAAAATGCTGTGCATAATTTAATATTTACATTAATAAACATCATTTATGCCGCCATAAATGAAATGAACCATTACAGGGTACAAAACTATTCGTTTGTTTGGGTTTGATAACATGTGATGTTTCAAAATAGAGAAAGCATGGGTTCATTTTTGATCTAAAAATATTCCATTCGATATGAGTACGTCGGTTTACTCATTTTTGAGTACTTCATTTTTTTTCAGTTTATCAACCTACAGATCAAATACAGGGCTGTTTAAAAGAATTGGGAAACATATTTGGCTATGGACGGTAACTGCTGAAATCAGTTTTTCAAATGTTTTATACGTTTTCTAAAATGTTTACTTAGTTATCTTATTTACGTCATTTACTTAAATTACGATGTCTTGTTAAAGCATTCAGAAAGTGTTGGAAAGTATTTTATAATCTATGCTTAACGCATGATTTTTCTTACTCGTTTTTTTCTATTTCCTAGATTAGTCTTTTCCTATAAAACATACCAAATCTATTTAGCTCATACTCATAAAATACAATATACACGGGAATAAAAAATTTAAATAAATATCGCTTATCATGCCGCTCTATAAATAATAGTTGCATTAATATCCGTTAGTCTCCATGTTCGTCTTTAATAAAGCAATAACAAATCACAACAAATTAAAAAACTTACACATTCTAAATATCAAGCTTGAACTCAAAATCAAGCATAGAACTTAATAAAAAAATATTTCAGTTGATAAGCCTTGTTTTTTAAGTGGAAAAATTTTAAATGTTTTAGAAGAATAGGACTCCAAAATAGCGATATTTCTAAAAAGTACGATAAAACGATGAGATTTTATATTTACAGTAAAAGTTTATTTTAAAATTCATCGCTGTATTAATACTTAGAAATTTTTCCAGAGAGAATCATTCGCCTTATATACAATATTTAAAATGAAAATCAAATATCAAATTAATTGCTTAAAAGGCGCAAAGGCCAACATAGTGAAAAAGATTCCATACCGGGACTCGAACCCGGGCCATCAGTATAGCACACTGACATTCTACCGACTAAACCACATGGAACGACGCCCAGCCTGTAAAATTTCTCACTATTACATGTTGGCAAGGCTACAAACGCAGCACAAGATGGAATATTTATCTTGAGCCACCGACATGGGGTAAACACGAAACTTAATTAAATCTAACATCGATTGAAACTATGTTAATAATTGGAAATTTTTCCAGGGAGACACATTCGCCTTGCATACAACATTTCAAATTAAAATTGCCTTTTAAGCAATTAATTTGAAATTTGATTTTCATATGAAATATTGTATGCAAGGCGAATGGTTCTCTCTGGAAAAATTTCCAAGTATTAATATAATTTCAATCGATGCTGGATTTAATTAAGTTTCGTGTTTGCATCATGTTGGTGGCTCACGCTAAATATTCCATCTTGTGCTGCGTTTTTGTAGCCTTGCCAACATGTAATAGTGAGAAATTTTCCAGCCTGGGTATTGTTCCATGTGATTTAGTCGGTAGAATGTAAGTGCGCTGTACTGATGGCCCGGGTTCGAGTCCCAGCATGGAATCCTTTTCACTATTTGCGTCTTTTAAGCAATTAATTTGAAATTTGATTTTCATTTGAAATCACAGTGTTTATGACAAGTTCGTCACAAATGACACGTATTTCACAAATTGGTCACAGTGTGACTTCAAAGCATTGTCGCTTTCGTCACAGGTTCGTCGCAAAGTTAATGCCAAAATAGTCACAAATGACACACTTTTCACAAATTTGTCACACCAGGACTTCACAGAGTGGTCACAATGTGACGTCACAAACGACCTCTAAAACGGCCATAACGACCTCGCATTCTAGTCACTATGACGTCACATCGACGGTCACAAAATCACAGTGTGACTTCACAACGACGTCGCCGTGACGTCACCATGCCTTACGGAATTTTAGGAGAAATCGCCGTAAAACATAATCAGTTGTTTAATCAGTCGTTTCATAAAATCGTTACATAAATTCGTTTCAATTCATTCGTTTCAGAATATCCGTTTGAGAAATTCGTTTCATTAGGATTTTTTATATATAAGGTAGATAAAAAAAACTGAAATTTATCTGAAATCCAGGGTTTTATTTAATAAGAAAGAATTAAAAATACAAAATTTGTTCTATATTTTATCATTCATTATCGCTATAGTCGTTTTCTTCAAATATTAGACCACAAGTCTCGTCTTTGGCATCAGAATCAGGAATAGCATTCTTTTGAATAAGTTCTTTCAAACGATTGAGTAAAAAATTTATGTTTTTTTTTTCGTAGTTAAACCACCTTCTACAAAAGACTGTTTAATTAAGTCTTCGGAAACTTTTTTCCAACCTGTCTTTATCCAGAGAGCTATCGTAAGATACGAAGCAGATCGACGTTTACCGGACTTCGTGAATTCCTGTTCTCGATTTCTAAGCTAATCACTGCATAAACGCCTCATTACACCTTTGAAAGTCTTATTCCAATCCACATCCGCGATCTCTAACAATGGAGTCAAACCTCCAGGAACTATTACAAGATCTATTTTATAATGTTGTTTAAAACTCGATTTAACAGTCGTTTTTAGGTTTTGCATTTTCCATTACTAAGAAGGATTTTAGTTTAAAAACCAATTAGAGCGAGTACCTCAAACTTTTTGCTTATATATATTCATCAACTCACCATTCATAGATCCTTGCATGGACACTGTGACTACAACATCCTCTGGGAAATCTGACTTTGGAATATTTTTTAAGCCTTTAAAAATTATCATTGGTTTCAATTTTGTTCCATCGGCCATTGCGCTCGATACAACTGTGTATCGTAATTTTTTCTTACCAATCGTTCTGCATAATACGGATTTTACGCCTTTAAAGTCATAAGTTTTCTGCTGCGGAAGATCAAACCACAAAGGTGTTTCGTCCATGTTGTCAATGCAACTTATATTCACATCATTAGCAGTATCGTCGAAAAAACTAAAAAAAAAATTTCAAACAATTTCTGTGCATCGTTTGGAATTTTTTGGCCTATACATGTTACGGATCTGCTCAGAATGTTGAGCCTATTAAGGAACCTTTCGAGTCAGCCATTCGATGCTTGAAAATCAACGGGCTCATCATTTCCATCGTTTTTCAGTATTTTTCTGCCTGAGATTTTATTTGGAAAGATGTAACTGCTCGACCCATTTTTCTTTCTTTTTGAATCCAGATAATAAGTGTACTTTCCATGTCTGAGAATTTTGCCCTTTTCTTCAGTAGTTCCTTGATCATCAGTTTTTTCTTTGTTTATTCCAGTCTTGAATACAAGAGCCGGAAATACAAAAGAATTTAAAAGTTGCACTAATATTGCAATTTAGTTCATCTAACTTTACTAAAGCTTCCAATTTAAAAGCGATTCTATAACCTCTCGAACGTGTGTGCTTACTTCTCTCCATTTCGAACGTTCGGATAGAAATAATCTATTACTTGAGGAAACCACGACAGATTTTTATTACATAAAGACAGATTAGAGCCACTTGGCTTTTTCCAGTTAGTATCAATTGGACAAATTTATTTTATCCCTTTATTAGCCCACGGTATGCTATTTCTTTCTCCAACTTATTAATGTGTCGTCTCCAAAAAAAAAAGTTACGTTGTATAAGCCAGCCGTAAAATAAAGCAGATTGTACGCAATTTCATTGTACGGAATAATCTCTACTGCACTTTTTAAAACGTCTAAGCATCGCACATTTTCAAATTTTTTACCGTCGTATTGAAAAAATAAAGTACTTTTAAATGCAATTTGTTTGAAAACTGCATCTCCATTTATTTTTGATTTATTAATTTTTTTGTAGTTTTTAGCACCATTTGTTTAATCTTGGCAACTCAAGTGCTCCATTTCATGGGATAGCCGATTTTTTTTTTTTTTTTTTTTTTTTTTTTTTTCTCCAGTTTCTTGAATGACGAAATCTCATTTTTTTGGATTTGTGTATTATTCAGCGATAGTGACGTCAAGTGTTGCCAGATGGGCTACTTTTTTAAAATTCAGATTCTTGATTGGCATCACTTTTTTGAAATTGTAAAATGTGCCTTATTTAATGACATATTAATTAAGGCGAAAACAAAGGGAATTTTACTTTTCCAAATAAGTGGTGACTATCAAGAAATCTGAATTAAAAAAAAATAGCCCATTGGCAACACTGGTCACGTCCTATGCATTTTTTACAGTAGATGTTGTTTAAGACTGGATCGTAAATGAGGAATACTTTAGCGGATGCGGAGACGTCATTTTATATAAAATAAAAGCGCGTGTTTGGAATCTTAAAACTGAACTATCTATATTTATATGAATATATATTTTTTTTTCATCGGGGGGGACACTAAATTCTGAAAAAGCAGAATTCCTGTTCTCTAGTATTTTTTTTCCTTTCTCTACCCCACCCGAGCAGCTAAAAGAGGAGAAAAAAGCACAGCACACCGATTTCCTTGACATGTCATCCTGGAGTAGAAAATTCATACATGAAAATTTTGCATAATAATAAGATAAGTAAAATGGAGTAATCATTTAAATATAAATGAAGTTATGGAGAGAGAGATACAGAGAGAAACAAAAGTATTGATGTTTTTTCCTTAATGAAAAATGTTGTTAGAAAAACATAAATAAATCAGCCGCCCGTCCTCCAGTAGCGAAACCTCATATTTTCCGGCATGCTGTTGTGCCTCGATTTTTCCGGCATGCTGGTGTACCTCGATTTTTCCGGCATGCTGGTGTACCTCGATTTTTCTGGCATGCTGGTGTACCTCGATTTTTCTGGCATGCTGGTGTACCTCGATTTTTCTGGCATGCTGGTGTAACTCGATTTTTCTGGCATGGTAGCGTACCTCGATTTTCCTGGAGTGCTGGTGTACCTCGATTTTTCTGGCATGCTGGTGTACCTCGATTTTTCTGGCATGCTGGTGTACATCGATTTTTCTGGCATGCTGGTGTACCTCGATTTTTCCGGCATGCTGTTGTACCTCGATTTTTCCGGCATGCTGGTGTACCTCGATTTTTCCGGCATGCTGGTTTACCTCGATTTTTCCGGCATGCTGGTGTACCTCGATTTTTCTGGCATGCTGGTGTACCTCGATTTTTCCGGCATGCTGTTGTACCTCGATTTTTCCGGCATGCTGGTGTACCTCGATTTTTCCGGCATGCTGTTGTACCTCGATTTTTCTGGCATGATGGTGTACCTCGATTTTTCCGGCATGCTGGTGTACCTCGATTTTTCCGGCATGCTGGTGTACCTCGATTTTTCTGGCATGCTGGTGTACCTCGATTTTTCCGGCATGCTGTTGTACCTCGATTTTTCTGGCATGCTGGTGTACCTCGATTTTTCCGGCATGCTGGTGTACCTCGATTTTTCCGACATGCTGGTGTACCTCTATTTTTCCGGCATGCTGGTGTACCTCGATTTTTCCGGCATGCTGTTGTACCTCGATTTTTCCGGCATGCTGGTGTACCTCGATTTTTCTGGCATGCTGGTGTACCTCGATTTTTCCGGCATGCTGTTGTACCTCGATTTTTCCGGCATGCTGGTGTACCTCGATTTTTCCGGCATTCTGGTGTACCTCGATTTTTCCGGCATGCTGTTGTGCCTCGATTTTTGCGGCATGCTGGTGTACCTCGATTTTTCCGGCATGCTGGTGTACCTCGATTTTTCCGGCATGCTGGTGTACCTCGATTTTTCCGGCATGCTGGTGTACCTCGATTTTTCCGGCATGCTGGTTTACCTCGATTTTTCCGGTAGCTGGTGTACCTCGATTTTTCTGGCAAGCTGGTGTACCTCGATTTTTCCGGCGTGCTGGTGTACCTCGATTTTTCCGGCATGCTGGTCTACCTCGATTTTTCCGGATGACGTCATTTTATATAAAATAAAAGCGCGTGTTTGGAATCTTAAAACTGAACTATCTATATTTATATGAATATATATTTTTTTTTCATCGGGGAGGACACTAAATTCTGAAAAAGCAGAATTCCTGTTCTCTAGTATTTTTTTTCCTTTCTCTACTCCACCCGAGCAGCTAAAAGGAGAAAAAAAAGCACAGCACACCGATTTCCTTGACATGTCATCCTGGAGTAGAAAATTCATACATGAAAATTTTGCATAATAATAAGATAAGTAAAATGGAGTTATCATTTAAATATAAATGAAGTTATGGAGAGAGAGATACAGAGAGAAACAAAAGTATTGATGTTTTTTCCTTAATGAAAAATGTTGTTAGAAAAACATAAATAAATCAGCCGCCCGTCCTCCAGTAGCGAAACCTCATATTTTCCGGCATGCTGTTGTGCCTCGATTTTTCCGGCATGCTGGTGTACCTCGATTTTTCCGGCATGCTGGTGTACCTCGATTTTTCTGGCATGCTGGTGTACCTCGATTTTTCTGGCATGCTGGTGTACCTCGATTTTTCTGGCATGCTGGTGTAACTCGATATTTCTGGCATGGTAGCGTACCTCGATTTTCCTGGAGTGCTGGTGTACCTCGATTTTTCTGGCATGCTGGTGTACCTCGATTTTTCTGGCATGCTGGTGTACATCGATTTTTCTGGCATCCTGGTGTACCTCGATTTTTCCGGCATGCTGTTGTACCTCGATTTTTCCGGCATGCTGGTGTACCTCGATTTTTCCGGCATGCTGGTTTACCTCGATTTTTCCGGCATGCTGGTGTACCTCGATTTTTCTGGCATGCTGGTGTACCTCGATTTTTGCGGCATGCTGTTGTACCTCGATTTTTCCGGCATGCTGGTGTACCTCGATTTTTCCGGCATGCTGTTGTACCTCGATTTTTCTGGCATGATGGTGTAACTCGATTTTTCCGGCATGCTGGTGTACCTCGATTTTTCCGGCATGCTGGTGTACCTCGATTTTTCTGGCATGCTGGTGTACCTCGATTTTTCCGGCATGCTGTTGTACCTCGATTTTTCTGGCATGCTGGTGTACCTCGATTTTTCCGGCATGCTGGTGTACCTCGATTTTTCCGACATGCTGGTGTACCTCTATTTTTCCGGCATGCTGGTGTACCTCGATTTTTCCGGCATGCTGTTGTACCTCGATTTTTCCGGCATGCTGGTGTACCTCGATTTTTCTGGCATGCTGGTGTACCTCGATTTTTCCGGCATGCTGTTGTACCTCGATTTTTCCGGCATGCTGGTGTACCTCGATTTTTCCGGCATTCTGGTGTACCTCGATTTTTCCGGCATGCTGTTGTGCCTCGATTTTTGCGGCATGCTGGTGTACCTCGATTTTTCCGGCATGCTGGTGTACCTCGATTTTTCCGGCATGCTGGTGTACCTCGATTTTTCCGGCATGCTGTTGTACCTCGATTTTTCCGGCATGCTGGTGTACCTCGATTTTTCCGGCATGCTGGTTTACCTCGATTTTTCCGGTAGCTGGTGTACCTCGATTTTTCTGGCAAGCTGTTGTACCTCGATTTTTCCGGCGTGCTGGTGTACCTCGATTTTTCCGGCATGCTGGTCTACCTCGATTTTTCCGGATGACGTCATTTTATATAAAATAAAAGCGCGTGTTTGGAATCTTAAAACTGAACTATCTATATTTATATGAATATATATTTTTTTTTCATCGGGGAGGACACTAAATTCTGAAAAAGCAGAATTCCTGTTCTCTAGTATTTTTTTTCCTTTCTCTACCCCACCCGAGCAGCTAAAAGGGGAGAAAAAAGCACAGCACACCGATTTCCTTGACATGTCATCCTGGAGTAGAAAATTCATACATGAAAATTTTGCATAATAATAAGATAAGTAAAATGGAGTAATCATTTAAATATAAATGAAGTTATGGAGAGAGAGATACAGAGAGAAACATAAGTATTGATGTTTTTGCCTTAATGAAAAATGTTGTTAGAAAAACATAAATAAATCAGCCGCCCGTCCTCCAGTAGCGAAACCTCATATTTTCCGGCATGCTGCTGTGCCTCGATTTTTCCGGCATGCTGGTGTACCTCGATTTTTCCGGCATGCTGGTGTACCTCGATTTTTCTGGCATGCTGGTGTACCTCGATTTTTCTGGCATGCTGGTGTAACTCGATTTTTCTGGCATGGTAGCGTACCTCGATTTTCCTGGAGTGCTGGTGTACCTCGATTTTTCGGGCATGCTGGTGTACCTCGATTTTTCTGGCATGCTGGTGTACATCGATTTTTCTGGCATGCTGGTGTACCTCGATTTTTCCGGCATGCTGTTGTACCTCGATTTTTCCGGCATGCTGGTGTACCTCGATTTTTCCGGCATGCTGGTTTACCTCGATTTTTCCGGCATGCTGGTGTACCTCGATTTTTCTGGCATGCTGGTGTACCTCGATTTTTCCGGCATGCTGTTGTACCTCGATTTTTCCGGCATGCTGGTGTACCTCGATTTTTCTGGCATGCTGTTGTACCTCGATTTTTCTGGCATGATGGTGTACCTCGATTTTTCCGGCATGCTGGTGTACCTCGATTTTTCCGGCATGCTGGTGTACCTCGATTTTTCTGGCATGCTGGTGTACCTCGATTTTTCCGGCATGCTGTTGTACCTCGATTTTTCTGGCATGCTGGTGTACCTCGATTTTTCCGGCATGCTGGTGTACCTCGATTTTTCCGACATGCTGGTGTACCTCTATTTTTCCGGCATGCTGGTGTACCTCGATTTTTCCGGCATGCTGTTGTACCTCGATTTTTCCGGCATGCTGGTGTACCTCGATTTTTCTGGCATGCTGGTGTACCTCGATTTTTCCGGCATGCTGTTGTACCTCGATTTTTCCGGCATGCTGGTGTACCTCGATTTTTCCGGCATTCTGGTGTACCTCGATTTTTCCGGCATGCTGTTGTGCCTCGATTTTTGCGGCATGCTGGTGTACCTCGATTTTTCCGGCATGCTGGTGTACCTCGATTTTTCCGGCATGCTGGTGTACCTCGATTTTTCCGGCATGTTGTTGTACCTCGATTTTTCCGGCATGCTGGTGTACCTCGATTTTTCCGGCATGCTGTTGTACCTCGATTTTTCTGGCATGATGGTGTAACTCGATTTTTCCGGCATGCTGGTGTACCTCGATTTTTCCGGCATGCTGGTGTACCTCGATTTTTCTGGCATGCTGGTGTACCTCGATTTTTCCGGCATGCTGTTGTACCTCGATTTTTCTGGCATGCTGGTGTACCTCGATTTTTCCGGCATGCTGGTGTACCTCGATTTTTCCGACATGCTGGTGTACCTCTATTTTTCCGGCATGCTGGTGTACCTCGATTTTTCCGGCATGCTGTTGTACCTCGATTTTTCCGGCATGCTGGTGTACCTCGATTTTTCTGGCATGCTGGTGTACCTCGATTTTTCCGGCATGCTGTTGTACCTCGATTTTTCCGGCATGCTGGTGTACCTCGATTTTTCCGGCATTCTGGTGTACCTCGATTTTTCCGGCATGCTGTTGTGCCTCGATTTTTGCGGCATGCTGGTGTACCTCGATTTTTCCGGCATGCTGGTGTACCTCGATTTTTCCGGCATGCTGGTGTACCTCGATTTTTCCGGCATGCTGTTGTACCTCGATTTTTCCGGCATGCTGGTGTACCTCGATTTTTCCGGCATGCTGGTTTACCTCGATTTTTCCGGTAGCTGGTGTACCTCGATTTTTCTGGCAAGCTGTTGTACCTCGATTTTTCCGGCGTGCTGGTGTACCTCGATTTTTCCGGCATGCTGGTCTACCTCGATTTTTCCGGATGACGTCATTTTATATAAAATAAAAGCGCGTGTTTGGAATCTTAAAACTGAACTATCTATATTTATATGAATATATATTTTTTTTTCATCGGGGAGGACACTAAATTCTGAAAAAGCAGAATTCCTGTTCTCTAGTATTTTTTTTCCTTTCTCTACCCCACCCGAGCAGCTAAAAGGGGAGAAAAAAGCACAGCACACCGATTTCCTTGACATGTCATCCTGGAGTAGAAAATTCATACATGAAAATTTTGCATAATAATAAGATAAGTAAAATGGAGTAATCATTTAAATATAAATGAAGTTATGGAGAGAGAGATACAGAGAGAAACATAAGTATTGATGTTTTTGCCTTAATGAAAAATGTTGTTAGAAAAACATAAATAAATCAGCCGCCCGTCCTCCAGTAGCGAAACCTCATATTTTCCGGCATGCTGCTGTGCCTCGATTTTTCCGGCATGCTGGTGTACCTCGATTTTTCCGGCATGCTGGTGTACCTCGATTTTTCTGGCATGCTGGTGTACCTCGATTTTTCTGGCATGCTGGTGTAACTCGATTTTTCTGGCATGGTAGCGTACCTCGATTTTCCTGGAGTGCTGGTGTACCTCGATTTTTCGGGCATGCTGGTGTACCTCGATTTTTCTGGCATGCTGGTGTACATCGATTTTTCTGGCATGCTGGTGTACCTCGATTTTTCCGGCATGCTGTTGTACCTCGATTTTTCCGGCATGCTGGTGTACCTCGATTTTTCCGGCATGCTGGTTTACCTCGATTTTTCCGGCATGCTGGTGTACCTCGATTTTTCTGGCATGCTGGTGTACCTCGATTTTTCCGGCATGCTGTTGTACCTCGATTTTTCCGGCATGCTGGTGTACCTCGATTTTTCTGGCATGCTGTTGTACCTCGATTTTTCTGGCATGATGGTGTACCTCGATTTTTCCGGCATGCTGGTGTACCTCGATTTTTCCGGCATGCTGGTGTACCTCGATTTTTCTGGCATGCTGGTGTACCTCGATTTTTCCGGCATGCTGTTGTACCTCGATTTTTCTGGCATGCTGGTGTACCTCGATTTTTCCGGCATGCTGGTGTACCTCGATTTTTCCGACATGCTGGTGTACCTCTATTTTTCCGGCATGCTGGTGTACCTCGATTTTTCCGGCATGCTGTTGTACCTCGATTTTTCCGGCATGCTGGTGTACCTCGATTTTTCTGGCATGCTGGTGTACCTCGATTTTTCCGGCATGCTGTTGTACCTCGATTTTTCCGGCATGCTGGTGTACCTCGATTTTTCCGGCATTCTGGTGTACCTCGATTTTTCCGGCATGCTGTTGTGCCTCGATTTTTGCGGCATGCTGGTGTACCTCGATTTTTCCGGCATGCTGGTGTACCTCGATTTTTCCGGCATGCTGGTGTACCTCGATTTTTCCGGCATGTTGTTGTACCTCGATTTTTCCGGCATGCTGGTGTACCTCGATTTTTCTGGCATGCTGTTGTACCTCGATTTTTCTGGCATGATGGTGTACCTCGATTTTTCCGGCATGCTGGTGTACCTCGATTTTTCCGGCATGCTGGTGTACCTCGATTTTTCTGGCATGCTGGTGTACCTCGATTTTTCCGGCATGCTGTTGTACCTCGATTTTTCTGGCATGCTGGTGTACCTCGATTTTTCCGGCATGCTGGTGTACCTCGATTTTTCCGACATGCTGGTGTACCTCTATTTTTCCGGCATGCTGTTGTACCTCGATTTTTCCGGCATGCTGTTGTACCTCGATTTTTCCGGCATGCTGGTGTACCTCGATTTTTCCGGCATGCTGTTGTACCTCGATTTTTCCGGCATGCTGGTGTACCTCGATTTTTCCGGCATGCTGGTGTACCTCGATTTTTCTGGCATGCTGGTGTACCTCGATTTTTCCGGCATGCTGTTGTACCTCGATTTTTCCGGCATGCTGGTGTACCTCGATTTTTCCGGCATTCTGGTGTACCTCGATTTTTCCGGCATGCTGTTGTGCCTCGATTTTTGCGGCATGCTGGTGTACCTCGATTTTTCCGGCATGCTGGTGTACCTCGATTTTTCTGGCATGCTGGTGTACCTCGATTTTTCTGGCATGCTGGTGTACCTCGATTTTTCTGGCATGCTGGTGTAACTCGATTTTTCTGGCATGGTAGCGTACCTCGATTTTCCTGGAGTGCTGGTGTACCTCGATTTTTCTGGCATGCTGGTGTACCTCGATTTTTCTGGCATGCTGGTGTACATCGATTTTTCTGGCATGCTGGTGTACCTCGATTTTTCCGGCATGCTGTTGTACCTCGATTTTTCCGGCATGCTGGTGTACCTCGATTTTTCCGGCATGCTGGTTTACCTCGATTTTTCCGGCATGCTGGTGTAACTCGATTTTTCTGGCATGCTGGTGTACCTCGATTTTTCCGGCATGCTGTTGTACCTCGATTTTTCCGGCATGCTGGTGTACCTCGATTTTTCCGGCATGCTGTTGTACCTCGATTTTTCTGGCATGAT
This sequence comes from Maratus speciosus, assembly GCA_963932465.1. Classification (NCBI taxonomy): domain Eukaryota; kingdom Metazoa; phylum Arthropoda; class Arachnida; order Araneae; family Salticidae; genus Maratus; species Maratus speciosus. The sequence continues at coordinate 289,063,253 of OZ010794.1, forward strand.
GGTGTACCTCGATTTTTCCGGCATGCTGGTGTACCTCGATTTTTCCGGCATGCTGGTGTACCTCGATTTTTCTGGCATGCTGGTGTACCTCGATTTTTCCGGCATGCTGTTGTACCTCGATTTTTCTGGCATGCTGGTGTACCTCGATTTTTCCGGCATGCTGGTGTACCTCGATTTTTCCGACATGCTGGTGTACCTCTATTTTTCCGGCATGCTGGTGTACCTCGATTTTTCCGGCATGCTGTTGTACCTCGATTTTTCCGGCATGCTGGTGTACCTCGATTTTTCTGGCATGCTGGTGTACCTCGATTTTTCCGGCATGCTGTTGTACCTCGATTTTTCCGGCATGCTGGTGTACCTCGATTTTTCCGGCATTCTGGTGTACCTCGATTTTTCCGGCATGCTGTTGTGCCTCGATTTTTGCGGCATGCTGGTGTACCTCGATTTTTCCGGCATGCTGGTGTACCTCGATTTTTCCGGCATGCTGGTGTACCTCGATTTTTCCGGCATGCTGGTGTACCTCGATTTTTCCGGCATGCTGGTTTACCTCGATTTTTCCGGTAGCTGGTGTACCTCGATTTTTCTGGCAAGCTGGTGTACCTCGATTTTTCCGGCGTGCTGGTGTACCTCGATTTTTCCGGCATGCTGGTCTACCTCGATTTTTCCGGATGACGTCATTTTATATAAAATAAAAGCGCGTGTTTGGAATCTTAAAACTGAACTATCTATATTTATATGAATATATATTTTTTTTTCATCGGGGAGGACACTAAATTCTGAAAAAGCAGAATTCCTGTTCTCTAGTATTTTTTTTCCTTTCTCTACTCCACCCGAGCAGCTAAAAGGAGAAAAAAAAGCACAGCACACCGATTTCCTTGACATGTCATCCTGGAGTAGAAAATTCATACATGAAAATTTTGCATAATAATAAGATAAGTAAAATGGAGTTATCATTTAAATATAAATGAAGTTATGGAGAGAGAGATACAGAGAGAAACAAAAGTATTGATGTTTTTTCCTTAATGAAAAATGTTGTTAGAAAAACATAAATAAATCAGCCGCCCGTCCTCCAGTAGCGAAACCTCATATTTTCCGGCATGCTGTTGTGCCTCGATTTTTCCGGCATGCTGGTGTACCTCGATTTTTCCGGCATGCTGGTGTACCTCGATTTTTCTGGCATGCTGGTGTACCTCGATTTTTCTGGCATGCTGGTGTACCTCGATTTTTCTGGCATGCTGGTGTAACTCGATATTTCTGGCATGGTAGCGTACCTCGATTTTCCTGGAGTGCTGGTGTACCTCGATTTTTCTGGCATGCTGGTGTACCTCGATTTTTCTGGCATGCTGGTGTACATCGATTTTTCTGGCATCCTGGTGTACCTCGATTTTTCCGGCATGCTGTTGTACCTCGATTTTTCCGGCATGCTGGTGTACCTCGATTTTTCCGGCATGCTGGTTTACCTCGATTTTTCCGGCATGCTGGTGTACCTCGATTTTTCTGGCATGCTGGTGTACCTCGATTTTTGCGGCATGCTGTTGTACCTCGATTTTTCCGGCATGCTGGTGTACCTCGATTTTTCCGGCATGCTGTTGTACCACGATTTTTCTGGCATGATGGTGTAACTCGATTTTTCCGGCATGCTGGTGTACCTCGATTTTTCCGGCATGCTGGTGTACCTCGATTTTTCTGGCATGCTGGTGTACCTCGATTTTTCCGGCATGCTGTTGTACCTCGATTTTTCTGGCATGCTGGTGTACCTCGATTTTTCCGGCATGCTGGTGTACCTCGATTTTTCCGACATGCTGGTGTACCTCTATTTTTCCGGCATGCTGGTGTACCTCGATTTTTCCGGCATGCTGTTGTACCTCGATTTTTCCGGCATGCTGGTGTACCTCGATTTTTCTGGCATGCTGGTGTACCTCGATTTTTCCGGCATGCTGTTGTACCTCGATTTTTCCGGCATGCTGGTGTACCTCGATTTTTCCGGCATTCTGGTGTACCTCGATTTTTCCGGCATGCTGTTGTGCCTCGATTTTTGCGGCATGCTGGTGTACCTCGATTTTTCCGGCATGCTGGTGTACCTCGATTTTTCCGGCATGCTGGTGTACCTCGATTTTTCCGGCATGCTGTTGTACCTCGATTTTTCCGGCATGCTGGTGTACCTCGATTTTTCCGGCATGCTGGTTTACCTCGATTTTTCCGGTAGCTGGTGTACCTCGATTTTTCTGGCAAGCTGGTGTACCTCGATTTTTCCGGCGTGCTGGTGTACCTCGATTTTTCCGGCATGCTGGTCTACCTCGATTTTTCCGGATGACGTCATTTTATATAAAATAAAAGCGCGTGTTTGGAATCTTAAAACTGAACTATCTATATTTATATGAATATATATTTTTTTTTCATCGGGGAGGACACTAAATTCTGAAAAAGCAGAATTCCTGTTCTCTAGTATTTTTTTTCCTTTCTCTACCCCACCCGAGCAGCTAAAAGGGGAGAAAAAAGCACAGCACACCGATTTCCTTGACATGTCATCCTGGAGTAGAAAATTCATACATGAAAATTTTGCATAATAATAAGATAAGTAAAATGGAGTAATCATTTAAATATAAATGAAGTTATGGAGAGAGAGATACAGAGAGAAACTTAAGTATTGATGTTTTTGCCTTAATGAAAAATGTTGTTAGAAAAACATAAATAAATCAGCCGCCCGTCCTCCAGTAGCGAAACCTCATATTTTCCGGCATGCTGCTGTGCCTCGATTTTTCCGGCATGCTGGTGTACCTCGATTTTTCCGGCATGCTGGTGTACCTCGATTTTTCTGGCATGCTGGTGTACCTCGATTTTTCTGGCATGCTGGTGTACCTCGATTTTTCTGGCATGCTGGTGTAACTCGATTTTTCTGGCATGGTAGCGTACCTCGATTTTCCTGGAGTGCTGGTGTACCTCGATTTTTCGGGCATGCTGGTGTACCTCGATTTTTCTGGCATGCTGGTGTACATCGATTTTTCTGGCATGCTGGTGTACCTCGATTTTTCCGGCATGCTGTTGTACCTCGATTTTTCCGGCATGCTGGTGTACCTCGATTTTTCCGGCATGCTGGTTTACCTCGATTTTTCCGGCATGCTGGTGTACCTCGATTTTTCTGGCATGCTGGTGTACCTCGATTTTTCCGGCATGCTGTTGTACCTCGATTTTTCCGGCATGCTGGTGTACCTCGATTTTTCTGGCATGCTGTTGTACCTCGATTTTTCTGGCATGATGGTGTACCTCGATTTTTCCGGCATGCTGGTGTACCTCGATTTTTCCGGCATGCTGGTGTACCTCGATTTTTCTGGCATGCTGGTGTACCTCGATTTTTCCGGCATGCTGTTGTACCTCGAATTTTCTGGCATGCTGGTGTACCTCGATTTTTCCGGCATGCTGGTGTACCTCGATTTTTCCGACATGCTGGTGTACCTCTATTTTTCCGGCATGCTGGTGTACCTCGATTTTTCCGGCATGCTGTTGTACCTCGATTTTTCCGGCATGCTGGTGTACCTCGATTTTTCTGGCATGCTGGTGTACCTCGATTTTTCCGGCATGCTGTTGTACCTCGATTTTTCCGGCATGCTGGTGTACCTCGATTTTTCCGGCATTCTGGTGTACCTCGATTTTTCCGGCATGCTGTTGTGCCTCGATTTTTGCGGCATGCTGGTGTACCTCGATTTTTCCGGCATGCTGGTGTACCTCGATTTTTCCGGCATGCTGGTGTACCTCGATTTTTCCGGCATGTTGTTGTACCTCGATTTTTCCGGCATGCTGGTGTACCTCGATTTTTCTGGCATGCTGTTGTACCTCGATTTTTCTGGCATGATGGTGTACCTCGATTTTTCCGGCATGCTGGTGTACCTCGATTTTTCCGGCATGCTGGTGTACCTCGATTTTTCTGGCATGCTGGTGTACCTCGATTTTTCCGGCATGCTGTTGTACCTCGATTTTTCTGGCATGCTGGTGTACCTCGATTTTTCCGGCATGCTGGTGTACCTCGATTTTTCCGACATGCTGGTGTACCTCTATTTTTCCGGCATGCTGTTGTACCTCGATTTTTCCGGCATGCTGTTGTACCTCGATTTTTCCGGCATGCTGGTGTACCTCGATTTTTCCGGCATGCTGTTGTACCTCGATTTTTCCGGCATGCTGGTGTACCTCGATTTTTCTGGCATGCTGGTGTACCTCGATTTTTCCGGCATGCTGTTGTACCTCGATTTTTCCGGCATGCTGGTGTACCTCGATTTTTCCGGCATTCTGGTGTACCTCGATTTTTCCGGCATGCTGTTGTGCCTCGATTTTTGCGGCATGCTGGTGTACCTCGATTTTTCCGGCATGCTGGTGTACCTCGATTTTTCCGGCATGCTGGTGTACCTCGATTTTTCCGGCATGCTGTTGTACCTCGAGTTTTCCGGCATGCTGGTGTACCTCGATTTTTCCGGCATGCTGGTTTACCTCGATTTTTCCGGTAGCTGGTGTACCTCGATTTTTCCGGCATGCTGGTGTTTCTCGATTTTTCCGGCATGCTGGTTTACCTCGATTTTTCCGGCATGCTGGTGTACCTCGATTTTTCCGCCATGCTGGTGTACCTCGATTTTTCTGGCATGCTGATGTACCTCGATTTTTCCGGCATGCTGGTGTACCTCGATTTTTCCGGCATGCTGGTTTACCTCGATTTTTCCGGCATGCTGGTGTACCTCGATTTTTCCGGCATGCTGGTATTCCTCGATTTTTCCGGCATGCTGGTTTACCTCGATTTTTCCGGCATGCTGGTGTACCTCGATTTTTCGGGCATGCTGGTTTACCTCGATTTTTCCGGCATGCTGGTGTACCTCGATTTTTCGGGAATGCTGGTTTACCTCGAATTTTCCGGCATGCTGGTGTACATCGATTTTTCCGGCATGCTGGTGTACCTCGATTTTTCCGGCATGCTGGTGTACCTCGATTTTTCTGGCATGCTGGTGTACCTCGATTTTTCCGGCATGCTGGTGTACCTCGATTTTTCCGGCATGCTGGTTTACCTCGATTTTTCTGGCATGCTGGCTAATGCGGTGGTATATATATATTTTTTGTCAGTATTTTTATATTTTTTATATATCTGCTTTTTTACAAAATTCTGAAAAATTCCTGTTTCCCAGAATTCCTATTTTCTAGTTATCCGTTTATTTTTAGACATACCAAATTGATTTTTTTGTAAGACAGGATTGTGTGTTATTTCCATTAAATTACAAAGAATATTTTTCATTTCTACTGTTCTGTTGTATTTTATCCTTTCTGACATTCAGTGTTAAGAGAGGCCTCATAATGTTTATCCTTCTTATGAGCAGCAAATTACCTCTGAATTAGCATTGGGAAATAAATTTTCCTGCAAGAAGTTTGTGTGTAAAATATTCACGCACCATTTAAAACATAAAATGTACTATTACACATTATTCATTTTATTAACTAAAATTACAATGATACTTTAAACGCAAAAATACAAACATGTAGCTGGAAAAATGCTTTTATTTCTATAAAGTCATCATTTGCGCTCGTTTCGAATGTAAACGACCCAACAATGCAACATAAACTTATATACAATTTAAAACTACAATAGCGTTAGAATTTTTTAATATACCAGGAGGTCCTGCCCCCTATGACCTACGGTCGCTAACCCGCATTCATACACTGCAGACTCTAAAAACACGCTATATTATCGGTAACTTATCTTTAACACTAGAAAGACGGCGAGCGGTCATATTGACCGCTACCAAATGAATATATCTCAGTTCGAACGAGAATTTTTTTTTTATGAAACTAATTGAAAAGGTACAAAGAAAAAAATCTAGTTAAATAAATAAGTTAATGATTTAAAATCAAAATTCTGATGGGAAATATTTTTATAAAATTTGAGTAAAATTCCCTGTCTTTCTAGTGTTAAGAAGATTACGGAAGATTGAATGATAATTAAAAAAAAAAAAAACAGTCACGATCTCCATGTAAACGGGTTTCCAATAATTTGTCTTTGATTGGGGAATTTTGAGGGCGAATCAGCTCCTCTTAAGACATCTAATTACTGTTTCCGTGTTTTATTAAATAAGATCAGTTAAACATTCGAAAATAAGCTAATATAAAATGACTAAGTAAACAGAGAATTTGCCTCCCAGTTTTTGTTAACAACGCTATAAGGAAATTGTTTTAAATAAGACATTTTAAATGTACCGTTTTAAATCTGACGTAATTTTCACCAATTTTAATTTTCTTTCTCTTTTAATATACACGTGTAAATACAATTTTTATGACGTAATTTTCAATACTTTCCTGCGTTTAACACGTAATCATTTAACTCTAATTTTAATTTATTTTCTGTTTTTAATAGTCACGTGTAAATAAATTTTTAATTGAAGTAAAATATTATTCTTTGCGATATTTTTATAAATATTTAAGTATCAAAAGTAAACTTAGAGATTTTTATCTTTTGATAGGTACAGCATCTCAAAATAAGTCAAAATTTTTGCATAAGCCATGAGAAAGACATAATTTTTATTTCATAAATAGAAACCCCAATGAGTAAATTTTATTTAAAACAAAAAGAAATTGGAAATTTCATTTGCCTTTTTGGGGAGAGCCTTTTTTTCTAAAATGACAAAAATTCACAAAAAGAACCGTAACTTTCAATTTTGGTTTAATTTTTTGACCTTAAAAATTACAAATTTTTTACATATTTTTTATTAGAATCTGAATCTTTTGATGTACTTACAGTGATATTTTTAAGCACATTTGGATTTTAGATCCAGAGAAACAATTTTTTGAAGATGGAACCACAGTCTACAAATACAGACTCGGAAATGTGCGATTAGAGAAAAATCCAATAATTGGACTCCCACCCCCCCACACCTCCATGTCTCACAAACTATGAGGTGTAGGAAGGAAATTTATTTTATTTGTTCATATCAGGGTAGGGCTAGTATGTACACAAAGTTTCACCCAAATCCCTGTCGGTTGGGTTAGAAAGCCTGGTTGAATTGACATGAAATGACTCGTAGATTAGTGTTGAGTACTCGAGTTTGAACCCAAACTTCAATTCGAGTATATTCAAATAAGTGTTTCATCAAAGAGAGTGGTGGATCTAACTTATTCACTATCACTTCACAAGAATAATTACAGAAGTTTTTACTTTAAAAATTTGAAAAACTCCTTTAAACTATGTTTCAAGCAATTTTTGTTAAAGCAATGTTTGGTAATTTAAAGCTTTTTTGGACTTAACTTACTTAATCTGAGTTTAAAAACAAACAAAAAAACAAACAGATACATTTTGGAGTATTTTATTACATCAGGATTAGATCTGTTGCATCTGATTTTGGAGTATGTTTTACAGGTAAGACAATAAGAAATAGTAATGTAACGTTTTCCAGTTTTTTTCTTTTCTTGCTTCATTTCTTTAGTTCTGCGGTGATACGGAGGATTTTGAGATTCTATATTATCGGGGGGTCACGTTGCTGCACACTATTCTATTAAATGTTGAATATAACATGAGAATAACTTTCATTATTTCAATAAACTTGATTATTATTATTATTGAAAAATAACTTGATTGCTATTATTGTTGAAAAGTAATTTGATAATTTTTTTATGAACTGAAATTATTGTTATTTTGATATGAGCCAATATAGCTATTGTATAATATAAAATAATCATTTACCATTTAAAACTATTTGACCAAACGACTTAATATTTAGTATTAAATAAACGCTTAATAATAATAATAATAAAAAAACCTTACGCTAAAACTTAAAACTAAAACTTAAATAAAACTAAAAAAAAAAAAAAAAAAAAACTTATAAATATTAAATCGATTGAACAAATAGTGGGGGTTAAGTGGCAAATGATAATTTTATATTATACAAGCTAATATGTGAACAAATTGTTTTTGTTTATGTTAAGAAACATGAATGTAATTTTTTTTTGCATCATTGTTTTCCTATTGTGCTTCTGTATTGCACTTTTCTGTAAATATTATTAATGATGAAACTGCTGGACTCTTCAATTAAAATTCTGTATGGTATAAGCTGAAGTGTAAAAAATAACTTTAGATTATTACAATTGCATTTAATGTACTACAATATATATTTGCGCTTTTCTTTCTGGTTTTTTATGGTGCGTTTTTATGTAAATACTATTTGCTTAATGTATGGTTATTTCTGAATTGCATTTGCAGTTATTATTTAGCTGTGATAAACTTGCTTTGCTATTTTTTAATGAGTAAACATGCAACGTGACCCGCCCGATAAACTACAGCTTTTTAACCAACTTGAATAAATAGTTGTTAGGATGCAGCATACTATGGGAGGAGTTGCTATCAATGAAAAAATTTAGGAAATGCACTCCAATTTCATGATTCCAATATGACCTGCTTTTTCCTACTTTTCTTTCTGTGTGCAAATCGATAATAGATGTGTTATTCTTTCTTATTTCTTTTTCATAGTTGAGCTGCTGTGATTCTGTACTGCAAAATTTTATATATTCAGTTTTGAACTGCTGTTTTTGTGGGCTGTAAATTTTCCTTTCATCTTTAGTAGTGTCTTTCGGATATTCCTGAATGTCAGTGTTAGTTGAAAGAGTTGTAAAACTTTTTATGTCTTCTGTATGTTCTGAAATCTCTGATCCAGTGGAATCAAGGTGGCACTTTGACATGGATATTAGTAAATCAGCGAGACAATCATCTTCGCCCTGAAAGACATCTTTTGTATTATTTAAATCTGCTCCAATATTTTCGTTATGATTTTCTAACAAAAGGTTATCGCCTGTTTGAGGAAATGTAGAAGTTTTCATGTCTTCTATATTCAAAATCTCTCTTTTTTCTTCTTGTTTCTTAGGTTGTTTTATATGGTTAGTTTCTTCTTTATAATCAATGTTAGTAGAATCGACACGGAACTCTGATATTGATAATAGCAAATTAGCGAGACGATCTGCTTCGCTGTTCGTATCTGTATATGCATCTTCATGGAATTCTTCAGTAATTTTTTCTGTTCCTGCTATGTCATCCTCTAAAATGAGGTTATTTTCCTCCGTATCACAATATAGACATTTACGATTATTTTCATTTGTATCAATACGCTGAACTTGATAAATGTGTTCTTTTCTCATATCTGAAATTTCATCAATCTTATAATTTTGCTCTTCCGAATTTAGTATGACTTTAGTTGGGTTTTCCATGCTATTCTTGACATTTTCTGAATATGGAGATGGTTGAACGTCGAACACAGCATCTAGATATTCATTGGATTGTCGGTAGCCTTTCAACAAACTAATCTCCTTTTCAATTTGCTTCCAGTGAACTGATGGTAAAAAAAGAAAAAAAAAACCTTTTATTACACAATAATAAAATTCGTTATTAGCTAAAAGTGTTCTAACGAACGTTATTAAATGTTATTGTATATTAGAAATATTACAAAATACCTTCATAAACAAATAGTGAAATATAGGTTATTTCACAAAGAATAATTGCACAAATTATTTTCCCTAAACTTATACGTAGACATTTTTAAATTTAAATATAATGATTAACTAAAACAGTGTTGAATTCAAATATTTTTCCATAAGAATGATTAGTCTATCTCTGGATGAGACACGTTGGAGTTCAGTTCTATGCCATTAATAATCAGAAAATTCGAAATCTTCCGAGAGATGTGTGTTAGAACTTTCCCCCGGGCCACCCCTGAATTCATCACTCACTGAAAAGGGAGGGGAAGAAAAGAAATCTATTTATTGCTAGTATACTAGTACAATTTTAGGGAATTTCTTTCTTTGACTATATGATTTTATGGATGTTTTTGAAAGCAGACAATGTGGATTTAAATATATCCTTAACAGATAATAGTGCTAAAAGTCTCCTTAATTTGTCATTTTTGCTTAAGCTTTGGAAATTTTCTTAACATTTTTACAGTCTAAAAATAATTTCCTTATTTTCCCAGTACAATTTCCGTATTTTTGTGTAATTTTTTCTCAGATGAAATGATTTTGTGAAAGTTGCAAATGGTAGTGAATATGGTATCCTTAATATATAATAGTGCTAAAAGTCTGTTTAATCTGTTTTTTTAGCTAAAGTTTTTGTATTTTTATTCTCTAACAAGAATTTTTGTATTTTGCCCGTTACAATTTCCGTATTTTTACTATTTTTTCTTTTGCAGTGTAATTAATAACAATAAATCCTACAGTTTCAAATAAAATCAAAAGTTAGTAATATCAGTCAAAAATATTCTCAAATCCATACTTTGGAATTGTGATACATTCACGAAATCACTTCCATCGGAAAAAGGATATTGCTGTAAAAATACGGAAAGTTTGCAGGCAACCAACGGATTTTTTTATATTTATTTATATTTATTTATTTATTTATTTTTACAGTGCTAGCTTAAAATTGTTTCTGTGCTTCGGATTTAAACAAATGTTCGTTCATTACTAATTAAATTATAAACAATATACAAAACAACTGCTAGTATAAAAATACGAATACTGTAGAAAAGATAAATAGAACACAAACACTGCAACGTTAAAAATTTGCAACAAGCTGCCAGTCATTCGACCGTTTTTATAGAAAACTGTTACATTAGCATAATTTAACTCTATTCTGACCATATTGTTGCGCATACTATTTATAATATAAAAGACAAACCTGTCTGTACGTAACGTTGACGTCATTTTTGGAATGGCAACAGCAGACGATTAAATTTAACTTTTAGTATCTCTAATTGCATTTTTTTCTTCTAAATACCGCACATTTTTAATTTTTACACCGTCGAATAGAGAAAAAAAATATACTTTCAAATGCAATTTGTCTAAAAAATATATCGCAGTTCCTTTGAAAACTATATAGCAGTTTACTGAATTTTTATTGTTTTAAAAATAATTTTCAAGCATGATTTTTGTAAATCTACATCGCTGTCACAGGCAGACAGACGATTACAAAAGATAAACCTGTTTGCAGGAAAATTAAAAAAAAAAAAAACCCCACAAAATAGTTCAGCATTTGTTTCCGGCTTATATTCCATAACGAAATTAAAACGTTTTCAATCCACCAATAAAATGATAAAATATAAATAAAACACAAATTTAAGACAGGTAATCGGACTGCGCTTATACCACTGAAACTATCATAATTATAACAAAGCTAGCGATCTTTTGCGATTTCTTCGACAGTTAAATTCTGGCACAAGGCCAATACTTTATACTTTTTAAATACGAGTCCAATACGCTTTTAATAAATTTCAAAATTTTATTTTAATGCATAACTGCTATTTTTCATATAACAATGATTGTTGGTATTGTTTGGGAAAAAATCTAAAAAAATCTATATTAAATGTAAAATATCCATTAGAGTTTTCAACTGAAAAAGATATCTATATATGTAGGAAAATTATAAAAAATATACCAATTAATCAGTTTTTGTAATGATTCGCACCTCAGTTTGGATACAGGCCCAATGACTAATAATCACGAGTATGGCAGGACAGCCAATTAGCCCATTTTATTGTTAAATTATGTTGCACACCGCATCTTTCAAATGGAAACCATACGCGGAGATGAGAAATTTTAGATATAGAAAAGCGAGGAGAGTTCGCGCGGTAGGAGAGATTGCGCGCAAAGAGATTCGATGGGAAGGAGTAGAGTGCGCGCCCAGCGACTCCAGGTAGTTGTACAGCAGCATTAGTGCAGTGTCTATATGAATGTGCATATTTATTGTTCCAAGCGTCTTCGATAAAGCAGTGCTATTTTGGTATTTTTTCCAAAGTAAGTGCTTGAATTTTCATAACTGTTCGTCAGAATTTTTATGGAGCGTCAATAATACAAAATATTTTGAACTTAAACAATTTCTTATAAAATACTAACCTGGACTAAGTATGCGAACACCAGAAATTCATTTTAGAAGTGGCCGTATTTAAATAAAAGACCGCGCAATCTCTCCTACCAAAATAGGTTTACCAATATAGTTTACGCATCTGCCACTTAGGAGAGATGGCGCATTTCCCCATAAGTTTAAGTGCTAGGAGAGATAACACAGCTTATTGATAAATTTGTATGAATTGCAAATTACGCGTAAAACATATGAATGAATCAATTTTGAAATAATTTCGGAAAAACACATAATTATGAAAACTAAATTTGGCAATAAATTAATTTGCAAAAAAAAAAAAAAAAAAAAAAAAAAAAAACTTTTGCAGATAAAAATTTTATTAATAAATTAATAATACAGTTGTTATTAAATAAATTTTATGTAATTATTTATGTTAATAAATTAATAATATATTTGTTAATAATTTAATTAAATATATATATATATATATATATATTTAATTTATGAGCAATTAATTTGCTAATAAATTAATTTTGTTAACTAAAATAAATTTTCTAATACAATGTTATGGAAAAGCTTTCACCCATTCCAAGTAGTGTAATGCCATCGAAATCAAAAGGAAACAGTGTGCAACTAATGTTACTGATCCACAAAATATATATGAAAAAAGATTTATGAAGGATGCCGCTACAAAAAAAAAAAAAAAAAAGGATGAGTGCACTGAGTATCAGGAACTGTACCAGGAGACAATTTCGACAACTGACTGGATTCAATGTATTGCTTGTTGCAGGTGATTGCACGAAAGATGCACGTTTTACAATAATAAGCGCATCGATTGTGGACGACGACAACTTCGGTTAGCAAACAAAATACAGTGAAACTGTGGAAATCGAAAGGAAGTAATTTTCAAGTTAAACATGTTATCTACTAGGTGAATGTTTTTTTTGTAATCTTAGTAAGGCTTGCTTTTTCTGATATTTTAATCTGTTTAAATTAAAAATTTTAACTGTTGTTAACATTATTTCTTTATTTATTATTTAAACATTTGGTTGAAATATTCACTCCTAATACAATAATAGTTACTCACAAAATGTCAATTAAGAATAATTATTATTGTTAACAATTTAATTGTAGTTATTATTAATAACAATCTCTTCTGCCTATGTGCGCAATCTCTCCTACCCATGTGCGCGTTCTCTCCTACCCTGTAAGGAGAGATTGCGCAAAATAGTTTTCTTGGTTTTATTACTGCTGTTCTATTAATTTACAGTATAACAACAAAATAACAATGGAAATGCATAAAAAACAAATGAAGTCAAAATTATTCATGCATAGTTTAGCAAAATATTAATATTTAGATTTTTTATTATTATTCTTTTGAAAGGTGCGCAGACTCTCCTCACTTTACTATAGACTTCTACGTACGCCACTTGCTGTGTGAAGTCCATCCTGTAGGCAGCTATGGAATATGATTGCTACATCTTTGATTATTTAAATAAAACTTAGGAAATCCAATTGCAGTGAATCCTGCCGACTTTGAAAACTGTCACATTTTAATGAGACGACAAAATTCACTGCAATTGAATTTCCTAAGTTTTATTTAAATATTCAAAGATGTAGCAATCATATTCCATAGTTGCCTACAGGATGGACTTCACACAGCAAGTGACGTAGAAGTATATCTAAAATTTCTCATCTCCGCGTATGGTTTCCAGTTGAAAAGGCCATGTGGTGTTATTAATTTAACGATAAAATGAGCTAATTGGCTATCCTTCCAAACTGGTGATTATTATTCATTGGGCTCGTATCCAAATTCAAGGGCGATTCATTACAAAAACTAATTAATAGGCCTAGTTTTTATAATTTTCCTACACACACACATATATATATATACAGGGTGTCCAGCGAATAAGAACCTGATTTCAAAATTAAATATCTCAAAAACAAAGATCAATAGAATTATGCGGTAAACGGTTTGTTTATTAGCTAAGCTGTAAAAATGTTATGTAGAAGTTGCAAAATTTAGTTGCAAAAACCGTTAACAGATGGCGCTGTAATCGCAATACTTGTAAACTGCTTCAAAGTCCAGAGCAATGGGGTCTCATTCCTAGATGGCTCCCTACGTAAAAACGAATATTGGGAAAGTCCATTTTTTCACTGGGGTGATGTGCAGAAGTGGAGACATCTGGTCACAGAATTATTGCATCAGCTTTAATTTTAGAAAATTTCAATTAATAGAATTTTCAATAAAAAGTTTGGAAATCATTATAAGAATTTTTTAAATATTTTATTAAATTCAATCTTTAATGCCATATAATTATTTAAATCAAAATGCCTATATTTAGAAAAGTAATTTTGTACTTTTTATTTTTTATATTTTTAAATCACGGCATAATATTTTGGTATTATTGTTTATACCTGAATTATAAATAAAAAAGTAATTTTTCACTTTTAATTTATTTTTAAATCACGGCATAATACTTTGGTTTTAGCACAACACATATATTTTTTTCTTTGTAATCAAAGTTTTAGAGACAGAAATTATGCATTAAATTATTTCTTTTTTTAAAAGGAATTTATGATAAGTCATATCATCAACGTCAAAGCAAAAGTATTTTGGATGCTGCATTCCTTTCGAACACTTCGGATCCTATCGCTAGAAGCTGCACCATATTTCTGTGCTCAATGATAAAAAAAATGAAAACGAGTTTTTAAAATTAAAATTATTTTTTAACTTCATTCATTTTTTAAAAAATAGAAACTTTGTATTTTTTCATTCAAACTATTCTCTACAATAAAAAAAACTGATTTATGAATCATTATTGTAAATGCTCAATGGTTTTCAAAAAAGGGGTTTCTTTTAACTTAATTAAATTTTAAAACCAGAAACTTTAGAATTTTTTATTTAAATTTTTTCACAGTTTAAATAAATATTAAAAAGTAAAGATTTCCATTTTTTTCAAATCCTCCTCTATTTGGATTCGATTCCACGATCTACCAATTAGGAGAGAAAAGACATACCACAGAGATATTGGTAACCGGACCGAAGTATCTTATAACAAATTATTTTTTAAGTTCTTATATAATGATTGCTAAACTTTTTATTGAAAATTCTATTAATTGAAATTCTCTAAAATTGAAGCTGAGGCAATAATTCTGTGACCAGATGCCTCCACTTCTGCACATCACCCCAACGGAAAAGCGGTCTTTCCCAATTTTCGTACTTCCATAGGAAGCCATCTAGGATTGAGACGCTAGGGCTCTCGACTTCAAAACACAATTTATAGGCATTGCGATTACAGCGCCATCTGTTAGCGGTTTTTGCAACTAATTTTTGAAACTTCTGTACAACATTTTTACAGCTTAGCTAATAAACAAACCGTTTACCGCATAATTCTATTGATCTTTGTTTTTGAGATATTTAATTTTGAAATCAGGGTCTTATTCGCTGGACACCCTGTATATATATATATTTTTCATCTAATTCTGTAACACGGGAAGCCTGGGTTAGAACTCCTTGTGATCATAATAGAGTTAAATTACGGTCAACTAACTGTTTTCTGTAAAAAAATCTCGAATGAATGGACTGTTTGCTGCAAATTTTACACAGTGTAGCTTCAATTCTAACTGATGCAAGAACAAACCATAGTAAACGTGAGTAACATACTATATATATTGCATGACAATCCAAGCATATTTAAGGGAGTTAGAGGATGGGCAGACAGCAGACAAACGTAAGATATGAAGTAGACAGACTTCAGAAACACGGCTGACACGCGTTAAACAGACAAACCGAATTCATAAACACTTTTCAACTATGTTCGAAAGTTTTATCTATGTTAGAAACTTTAATCTAAGTTAGAAAGTTACAACTACGTTGAAAAGTGTTAAAAAACAAATGTCTTAGCCGTCCTAGGGATATGCAAGAGGTGCGGTCGCATAGAGACTGGTACTTAGAAACAGCTTGCGATCGGGGAAAAAATGTATTTCTGTTTAAAAAAAGTTAAAAATAAAATCTAAATATGTAGCATTTGCTTCGGTGTGATTTATTTATTTCACGAAAAAAATTATATAATTATTTTTTCAACAAAATGTAATATGTTTTCTTGAGAAACTGTAAGAAAATAAAATGCAAAATATTTTGTTAACCTTTAAATGCGTGATTTTTTATTTTGTTTCGAAAAAAATATGTACGATTCTCTGAAAGGTTTATTACACAAGAAAAATAATGAAAAAAATCAGAGATACATTTTTCATATAATACGTCAATCTTTTCTTCTATTGCACATTTGCAATAATAGTAAAAACTACTGTCGTTTGGCTGTTTTACGCTAAAATATTGCAAATTAGTAAATATTTTAAGAAGTGGGTCATTCCATGCAAAATGAGCAAATCAGCTGTGGCAGACATTTCACAGATTTTAATGAAAATCGGTCTATAAGTAGATCATGTCTATTTATGAGTAAATATAAAATAATAGATTTCAGGATTGTTTATTTAAGTATCAAAATTGACATTAATAGTGAATGGAAAACCGAGGGCCTTAAAATTTCAATTTTGATTATTAGCCTTAAGAAAGGAAAGACTATATTAAAAATTATTTATAATTAGTAATTCATAATAATTACCAGACTGGCGTAAGTTAGTAATTGTATTTTTATTCCGTATCGAGAAAAAAATTATTTTTCAAAAATTTTAAGGTAAAGATGCAATATTTCTATTTCTCATTTAAGCATGAAGGACAGCTTTGACAAATTTACATTTTTTTTGCCGTCATAGCTAAAAGTATATATTTTAAAAATCGAAAGTTTCATTCTTGCCTTTTTATTCCTTAATGAGAAAAAAAAATAAATATTAAAAAATGTTGAGGGTAAAATGCAATATTTCTATAACTTCTTTTTAAGTGAAGGAAGGCTTTAGTAAACTTTTAAATTATTTGATATTCTAGATAATAGTGTATATTTCAAATATAGAAACTTTTATTCTTGCTTTCAGTTTATTTTTGCCTCAAGAGAATTTTAAATTAGCGTATAAAGAAATGACTGTGAACAAAAAAACTATACATTAATTCGAAATTCAAATAAAAAAAAAACTAGATGGCAGCACTAAATTTGTTTTTCCATGAAATCGTGCGATATTTTAACAAGCGCGCGCGAATTCAAAGAGGTATAGCAAATGGAATTTAGAAAACATTACTACTTGAACCCATTTTTGTTATGTTAGGAATCAAAAGGCAATCTTGCATTTTTTGGAGCATATCATGGACTTATTAATCTTTATTTTTTGAGCAATATTGTCAGTGTCGATCCTGTCCTTTATTTATTTTTTGCTCATACAGAAGAGGAAAAATCATGTAATTTATTTTAAAGTTTCTAATTTTTTTTTAAGATGAAGGAAATAAATGGCGACTTTCAAACTTTGGGAATTCGATCTCCATATGTCATACTACATCAGGCATTAATTTCACAGATGTTTTTTTAATTCCTTTGATTTTTATAACGCTTCTAATTTTCTCAAAATTCACAAAAATTTAATTTTTACAACCAGTTTATAAATAATCATGGTGATACTAGATTATTATTACTCAGTAAATAAGAAGATAATTTTTCAGAGTTTACAAACTTATAAAAAAAAATTCCTTTCTATTAAATAGTTTTCAAGATACAGAACTTCAAACTGCGCACTTTGAACGATTGCGCTCATGCCATTCTATATCACAAGTTTTTTAAATGTCCAAAACTGCTAAAGAAATTTATTTTTTTTCAAGATATTTTGCAGAGCAATACTTGAATATGAATTGAACTTGTGCATCGAATTTTATTAAAATTGGTTAGTATGTGACCACGACTTTTTTTTAAATTTTTGCTCATTTTACGTGGAATGACCCAAGTATGTCTCCAAATACCTTATTTTATATAAATTTTTATTTTATAAAACTTAACCTTTAGCCCCTTAATTCCCATGATAGAATACGTTCTAGAAATTACGTAATTCAGAGAATCCGACTTTACACCAGAAAGTTTCAATGGTTAATTTAGCTTTATTTAATTACGGAATGTCTGTTGTTAATTAAAGCAAATATTGCTATTTTAATTTTCTGGTGTTAATTAGGTATATAGGAATTAAAAAAAACCTATTAAATTCAAAACACTGTTGTTTGCATATATGCAAAGCTGCGCACTAAAGGGTTAATAAAATGTAAGGTTCGACCTCTCGAGATCATAC
Organism: Maratus speciosus; assembly: GCA_963932465.1. NCBI lineage: Eukaryota > Metazoa > Arthropoda > Arachnida > Araneae > Salticidae > Maratus > Maratus speciosus. Next base: position 289,081,335 of record OZ010794.1, read on the forward strand.
CATATTATTTACAGACTTTTCGCATTGTTATAGTATTTAGCGGTAAAATAGTCTCCATAGTCTCATGAATTGAATAGTGTTGTTAAAAATTCTGATAAAAGCACTGTTATTTTAATGATTATTTGTAATGTAATAACACGAAGCTACTTTTATGAAGAAGATATTTTACTACTTAGTTATACATTTTGTTGTTTAATCAAGTTTGTATTACATGAATATCCGTGTTCTTTTGCAGAGGCATACATATGTCATACGATTTTTTTCGAAAACTGATTATTTTATAGAAAGAGGGGTGTTGTCACTAATTTGGAAAGAAAATGTTTACCGGAAGTTTTTGCATTTGACCTCGCTTTCAGACGGATTTATAAAACTCGTGAAAGTCCTTTTTTTCGTTACTTTATATACTATAATTTTATATACTATAATTAGAAATTCTTACTTTTCATAAATGTGTTTGGCCTTTTTATGTCAGGAGACGATATCTACATACTAAAATTAGCTAGGTTTCCTTTAAATATGATGACAGTATCAGAAAAATTGTAGAAAAGTTTCGCATGTACTGAAATTAGGACTGTTAGAATTTGTCATATTTCAAGTAAAAACTTCCAGCTAACATTTATGTTTTATTCCATCTGGTGCCGAACTGTTTACTGCGATATAAAGTATAATCGTACTTTGCAAATAAATAATTTATATTATTTTTTAGTATAGCAATTTTTCCTTAACATTAAATTTTTGGAAAAATCTTTTCACAGAAATTAAGACAGATAACGAGAACGTAAGTAAAAATACGGAAAACAATGAGTTTTTCAAATTTAAAGTAAAAACTAAAGCATGTCAAATCGCATTATGTATTTTTTATTTGCCTGAGTGTATTTTCAAACCGAAATTCTATATTTTTGGTTATAGATAATAAAGAAAGTGTTCACACATTTTTGTAACGATTTTCGAAAAAGAAATATATAAACAAAAATAAAAATTTTAAATTCCTATTATGTTCATGCTGATAACCCTTTTGTTGAACTATAATGTTACACCTTGATTTCCAAGATGAAAAGGCTTTTCTTAAAATGTAAAGTTTGATTTTGTTCCAATCCTCGATCATAATGTTGCAGGATCCACACAATGTTTTGAGATGCCTATTACAAAGATTTTGTTTTAAAAGTCCAAATGCACAGCAATTCATAGCAGAGAAGACACGTCGAAGGACTTGAGTGGGATGCGTTTAAATGGAATATCCTCAATTCCGATTTCATTTCTCATTTTTTTTCTAAAACTACAACAGAATGTTTAGAGGCATGGAATTAGCCTGATGTAATTTAATACAATGAAGATTGTTTGAGTAAAGTGATGGAATGTCTTTTTTGAAAACAGATGATAAAACATATTTCCGATAGTAATCCGAGTTAATTTTGACATTTTCCTCTACTTTCTTTATTTGCTGTTATCCGTCACAATAGAATCCAGCATTAACTATAAAACCTTTAGCAAAACTTTCCCTGTTTTCTCGAAACCAACATTTTATGCGACTTTTGATAAAATAAGCAGTGATCGTACCTTTGTTGGTAATGCATTTTTTAACTTTTTCCACTCAAACATAAACTTAGACGTTTGTTTCTTCTTAATAAATGTGTCACTTATTTTATGTGTCGAAATGTTAAAACCATGCTTTTCACATCTTTTTCTTTTTTTTTTTTTTTTTTTTTTTTTTTTTTTTTGTAGTCGAATAAGAGTATTTCTTTTCGTAAATTTCAGATACATAGCTTTTGATCCATTGTTTATTTCCCAGCCACATCTTAAAGCAAAGAACATTTTTAATGATGCAGGCGGCAATAATGAAACCCTATTACGAATTTATGATATATTCATTTCACTATTTTTTTTTTTCATTTAAGGGGCTCCGGGGGTAAAAATTCTCAAAAAAATGCATTTTTTTAAATTGGCTTAAAAATAATACTGAGTTTTTAGTGTTAAATACCGCAAACCGCATGCTTTTATCTTCATTAGATCTAGAGATATAGCACCTTTTGCCTTGAGAAGCGATGTATCAGCTGCCCGCTGATGCTCCATTTATCTCAGAATGAATTTTTTCACGATTTGTCAACTTTAGAAGAATATATCTAAAGTTCTTTGCCAGATATATGTATGAAATTTTTAACAGAGATTTTATGCTATATTTCCAACAACTTGTCTTCAGGATTTTTAATTTTAAGTGATAATTGTGAAAATATGCTAATTAATGCAAAACTCACTCATAATTTTATCTATTTTTTATTTATTATTATTATTATTTTTTTTTTTATAAAATTCCTAATCAATATTTTAAGAAATTCTGAAGACAAAATGACACATTCTCTGTACACAAAATTGTAAAAATTTTGTAAATCGAGTAAGTACTTCCAGAGTTATATAAAAAATTACATATGTTTAAAATTTCACAATTTAAATTTAAAATAAAATTAAAATTTTTCCGATTTTTTTTTTACGTGCAATATTTTTATTATATTAAAAGATATTTTAGAAAAAAAAAATTCATAACAAAATCTCTTTAAATAAAAAAGAATATAATTTTGAACCCCGTACCACCTTAAATTTAAATCATTAAGAAAATCAAAATAGTTACAAAAATGTATGAATATCCTCTATATTTTAACAGAATCTCCTATGAATTACTTACCCTTTTTATGCCACATTTTCTCTTTTTTTGGCAGGAAACCGGACTGATTCATCAAATCATGCCCCAGAAGATCTTTCACGGTAGGACGTCTTATTGGATCAAACTGTAAGCAAAAAGCTGCAAAACTCCTCGCTGATTTCAGAATATCATTCGTGGAAGCATACTTCAAATATTTGTGCAGCTTGTTAAAGTTTTTCTTCTGCAATAAAATCAATATATCACAATCATGTTGCAATGTTTTATTTTCCGTTTTTTTTTTTTTTTTTTTTTTTTTTTGTATATGTAAAAAAGAGTATAAAGAAACACTAGCTATAAAATACGTATGATTTTGAGGCTGAAAAATCATATTTATCCTTAGAAACAAACCAATATTGGGATATTCCTTTGCTAAATACGACTCCTTCAATAAATACTCGCATGAAAAATTGTCTTAATATTGGCCTGTTTACATTTCAACAATTATTTCTAAAGCAAAGCTAATATTTGTGGGATTCTGTTGTTTCATTAGAAATATTTCCAATGTAAAGCTAATATGTGGTCAATACTATATTTAAGTAGAAAATATTTCCACTCCAGAGCCAACATTTCGCCAATATTGGATATATTTTCTAATGATGCGCTAATATTGCCCTAATACTGACTTTAATAGGTTTTGCATTGCCAAAATATTTCTTTCTGATATTGGTAAAATGTAGACCCCTCGTTACATTATGTACAGGAATTCTTTTCTGCAACCCTGTATGTGATTGATAGATTTGTATATGTTCTACCTAGATGCCAACATTTAGTTTCGTAAAAACACGCATAACATAAACCTTTTCATAAACCTTTTTCAACTATGTTTAGAAATATTAAAAAGAATCTCTTATCAAATCCAAAGGCATTGTTAAATAAAACTCATCATTTATTTTCATAATTTTTCATTCCTGAGTTTTTAAAGGGTAAAAATGTTACTGCAGTAAACTAATTTTGATTTATTCTTTTATCACTTATCGTTCAATTTAAATAATTTTTCAAATAAGCTATTTTTCATTAAACTTTTTAATGTCACTCAAAAATTGTCTCTATTTACTACAGTTCTTCTTGTACGTAAATACGATGGAAAACTTTAAAAAAATTTGAAACAGATGTGTTATAGGGAGCTTGTGAAACCCTTTTAAAGTTGATGTGATTACGAAAAATTTGGAAAAAAATCTTATTTCACAGTACATTGTCGAACAGCACATTTCTCTACATGAAAAGAAGTTAGAATTTTTGCTGGGATTAACAATAAAGATATAATTTCTAGCTCATTTTAAATTTTTTATTTGAATTTAAATTTTTTTATTTAACTAAACAGTTTCAATAATTTCGTGCTGTTTTAACCGACGCATCTGTTACTGAAAAGTTACTAGTGGCGTAAGTTATAAGATGGCTGAGGTACAGATGCGTTCAGGCTCACTGTTCGGAACCCGAGCCCGACGATTTTAAATCCGAGCTCACCCGAGCCTGAAACATTTTATGTCATCAGAGCCCGAGTCCGATAGCGAAAGCATGTCGAAAATAAAGTACAAAAAATTGCACAATATTTAAAAGTTGTTCTAAATGTAATATGGCATTTTTTAGCACCAACTTACATGAGAATAACTGTTAATACCTAGCACATAACTAATTTTACCAAAAGAGAGGTTTAGCATCAAATAAAAATATACTTCCCTAAAAAGATTCTCATATTTTTCTTCTGCAACAAGCACATCTGATGGAAACATTAATTAAGTAAGTTTTGTGAATAAATGAATGAAATTTGCGGAAATTACTATTTATATGACGAAGAATCGAACAACGTTTTTCTATTTTCCATAAAAATGTACTTCTTTTGCAATTCTCGTTTCCTTGAAAATCAGATTAAATTAAAATTTTGACACCATTACTTGAAAGATCCGAAGCTTTTATAAGAAAAGAGGAAACACTGCTGGATTGTTTCCTATCGGGAATAACAATATATGTCAATTTTATCTACTTATGAATGAAAGTGACTTCGTGAATCAGAAAAGCAGTCACAGCATGAGAAGAGTTCAAGAAGAATAAGTTGGAAATTGCACGCCAAACATGGCAAATGAGGTGCGTTCGTACTCTAACTTGTTTTATAAATATTTTTTTGCACCGAATATTGCACAGAATGTATATTTTAGTACACTTAATAAGTGCATATCAATTCTATTCTGTTCGAAAGGCTGTAACATAATTAAAATGCACTCGAAATAGTTTTTTCCCATTGGCCGTAATGTAACAGAAAACTTTTGACTTTCCCTGTAGTTAAATTATACATCCGATTTTCATAAAAATTGAAATGACTCGACAAAAATTTGCAACAATTATATGTTTAATATTTCAGACAATTCGGTTGGGTAGTTTTTTCCCTGTTATACGCGGATAGATGGACAGATAGACGGACCGAAAGACGACTATAGATGCTACGTATTTGTGTAATTACGAACGCATCTAAAAACGGATAGAGTCCCTAACATTATTTTCATGTAAAGAACACGTAGCACTCGCCAACAATAGAAGACTAAAAATTTGCAAACCTTAAGCTAATGCTAAAGAAAATATTCTTTTCACGATAGATTTGTAAAAAAAGGAATAATAAATAAACATTCCAAATAAAAAACATCTTAATGCGCCATATGAACTGGCCGTCGCTCGCTATCAATCCAGACATAAATCTGCAAATACCACAATTTTTCTTTTAAAATAAAGCTCTATTACTACTTACTACTAAAGGGAAAAAAATCTGGTTCTCTTTCATTCTGATCAAAATAGCATTAAAATGGCTTGAAATCAAAATAGTAATTTTTAAAGGCGGAAAAGTTATTTTTTGTTTTTATACGAGAATAAATAAATTTCTAAATGAGAAATAGTTAATTTAAAAAAGAATGAGCCCGAGCCCGAAAGCTGTTATAAAAAACGAGCCTGAGCCCGTGTCGGGCCGAACTTTCGGGATCAGGCTGAGCCCGAACGGCGGGCGCCTAGAGTACGAAGAGCGATCGAAAGCGATGTATAAATTATGAATTTTTTATATTCTGAAGTTAAAATGTTCAGAAACTACGAGAACAGTTATTGTAGCAAAATAGTTATAGAAGAAAAATGTTACATAATTTTGGACTGGAAACACATCGGTCGCCTTCAAGAAATGGTTATCGAACACAGTACGTTCAAACATACTTCTAAAATCAATCTTCTTTTTACAGGCAAATAATCTGAAAAATGTTTTCCTACAAAACAGTATTAATGTACTTATTTATATACAGTAGACTCCTTCAAAACCACGCAGGTGCCACCAGAGGTTGCGCGGATGTTTGAATTTTGCAGATTTCTGGTCATTGCTTATTTTACATTTTCAAAATGGTAATTTGAAAGTAATAATGCAATGAAAATTATAATGAAAGCTTGCATTACAGTAAAATATTAAAATAATTAAGTAAAGTAATAAACAATAATTATAAAATGTAAGATAATTTAAAAAATGATTAAATTATTAAAAGTAAAGGTCAAGTAAATAATTAATCTATCTATACTCATATTATAAAGATAAAAAAAATGTTTATTTGTCGGAAGTAAGCTCAGGAACTACCGAACCGATTTCAAAAGTAATGGTATCAAAATGATGCTGTTCGCCCAACTTAGAACATAGGCTATATCTTATGTCGGTGCCACTACCCCAAAGGGGGTGCAGGAGCAAAAAACGTTCTAAAAATGCGATTTTTGCGTTACTGAAGGGCTTAGAAATATGAAATTTGGAATATTAGTTACTTATAAGATATAAATGGTGTCTAAGAACAGTTCTTAAACAATTCGAAATTTAAAAGGGGTGAAAATGCGCGAAAAGCGTTCTAAAAAACGTTCTAAATGGTAGTTTCTACACAATCTCAGGATATACCAAACCGATTTAAAAAATAATGGCGTCAAAATGATGGTGAAAATCCTTTCTCCAACATAGTCTATGTTTTATTTCGGTGCCACTACCCCAAAGGGGCTGCAGGAGAAAAACGTTCTAAATTGCGGTTTTTGCGTGACGGAAGGGTCTTGAATCGTGAAATTTAGAATGGTAGTTAGTTATAAGATATCAATGATCTCTAAGGACATTTCCTAAGAAAATCGAAATTTAAAAGGGGGGGGGGTCAAAATGCGCAAAAAGCGTTGTAAAAAACGTTCTAAATTGCAATTTCTATGCAATCTCAGGAAATACTGATCTGATTTCAAATATAATGGTGTTAAAATGATGGTGACAGATCTTGCTCCAAGATAGGCTATATTTTATATATGTTTCCACTAACCCAGAGGAGATGCAGGAGCAAAATGAGCGAAAAGCGTTCTAAAAACGTTCTAAATGCCGATTCGTCACCAATATCTCAGGAAGAATCAAACTGATTTCAAAAGTAATGTTAAGAAATTGATGCTGACAGCCTCTGCTCTAACATAGACGCTATTTTAAGTCGGTATCACTATCACCTAGACGTTGCAGGAGCAAAAAAGCGTTCCAAATTTCGATTTTTGTGATCGGTAGGGGCTAGCAACTTAAAATTAGGCAAGGTACATATGTATTACATATAAATGATCTTTAAGAACAGTTTCGAAAAAATTGGAAATTTAAAAAGGGGTGAAAACGCGCGAAAAGCGTTCTAAAAACGTTGTAAATTGCGATTTCTACTAAATCTCAGGAAATTCCAAAGCTATTTTAAAGGTAATGGTTGCAAATCAATGGTGACAGTCCCTGCTATAACATAGGTTATATTTTATGTTGCTGTCACTACCATCTGAGGGTTGAAAAAGCAAAAAAAGTTCTAATTTGCGTTTTTGCATAACTGAAGGGTCTAACACTTTGAAGTATGGCATGTTATTTACTTACAAGATGCAACTGCTTTCTATGAACTGTCGAAAGAAAATTTCAAATTTAAAAAGATGAAGTGAGCGAAAAGCGTTATAAATTACAATTTTTATGTAATCTCTTCAAATACCAAACCGATTAAAAAAATAATGATAACAAATTGTTGGTGATAGAACCTACTCAAACATAAGCTATATTTTATGTCTGTGCCACTACCACCAGAGGGTTGCAGTCGCTAAAAACTTTCTAAATTGCGATTTCTGTGATACTGAAAAGGCTAGAAACTTTAAATAGGGCATGGTAGTTACTTATAAAATATAAATGCCCTCGAAGGACTGTCGAAAATAAATTCGAATTAAAAGGGGTGAAGTGAAGGGGAGGTGCGAAAAGCATTCTAAAAAAGTCCTAAATTACGATTTCTACGCTATTTCAGGAAATATAAAAGTAATAGTTGAGAATCAATGGTAACAGTCTCTCATCCTACACAGGCTATATTTTATGCCGATGATTCTACCACCTGGGATTCACAGGAGCAACAAACGCTCTAAAAAAGGCCTTTAAAATCTTTCTAAATTACGTTTCTGTGGAATATTAGGAAATAACAAAGCAATTTCAAAATTAATGTTGGCAAATTAATGGTGACAGTTCCTATTTCAACATAGCCCTTTATGTTGAGAGAGGTGGTAGGAGTTGGAATTTGACATGATGGTTAATTTTAAGATGTAAGAAGATGGTTTCTAAAAAATTCAAAACTTCAAATGAATACTGAAATGAGCGTATTAATTGAGCATAAAAGTTTCAAAATATTTTCTAAATTATCATTTATTTAGTTTTATTTCGTTTTATTAATTTAAGTCTCATATCTGCCTTATGCAGTGTAACAATGATATTTAATCAAACTGTGTTTTAAATAGTAATTTTTTTAAATTATTCCTAAAAGTAATAAGTACCTTTTAATAAAATAAAATATTACCTTTTAATAAAATAAAAATTTAGTTAGTACCTTTTAATAAAAATTAGACATATAAATATCACTTGGCATGTTTCAAATATTACGCGAGCAAAGCCGCGGTGTTTGCTAGTAATGTATATAATTAAATATACATAATAAAGATGAAATGCATTTTCCTTGAATTATTCAATAAAACTTTCCTCATAAATGTACCCTATTAATTCACTTCAAAATCATAAGTAAGGAAGTTTTATTTTAGGTTTAGCCAGTCTTAATAACCAAAAAAACTTGATTAATACATAAATATATTTGGTAAAAAGATTATAATTACCAGTGATATCAGTAACATCTTGATCTTTTTCAAAAATAAATTTATACTTCCACCAGGAAAAACCATGACTTCAGTCATATTATTCAGAATTACATAGTAAAATACATGCAGAATGATATAAAACTAAAAAATTCTGTAAATTTACCCCTACATCAGAACTGAAAGTTTCGTTGTTTACATCTGTGATGATGCGTGGAATTTAGGTGTTTGCGAATTTGAGGGAGTCTACTGCACTGCATTACTATTAGCATGATTAACGCCAATTTTCGGTATTTTTGTTAAAGTATGTAGTACAGAAAGATGAATACAATTCCATTATGTTGAGATGAAAAGATGATGCAAAATCAAAAGCATAAATATCCCAAAACATGTTAGCACACAATGCTTTCGAGACTTATCAATACGAAGCTTTCAAACAGGGCACCTTCTTCGTGCAAAACGAATTTAAAAAAAAAAAGCAAATTACCTGTGTTACAGCTTCAGTTTTTTTTCTTTTTTTCTTTTTTTATTGTGCTGTGAAGACTGAAAAATGGCTTCTTTTTATAATACCTTGAAACGTCTGAATATTAAATTTATTTTGGCTACTCGTGGTTTTATAATTATGTTTTTATAATATTATTAAAAACTACTTTATAAACATGTACAACATCGAAATTGTTCATTTTATGAGTGATTAATGATTCAAAACCTTCGCAAATATACTGGCTGCACCACTAAAAATTGAGTGCAGGAAGCCCTGAGAATTCAGTTTTTTATGCAGTCAAAGAAAGAGACAGGACGCTGCACTCCACCGATCTACTTTAAACGTATGTAAATCAGTCTACTTTAAACGCATGGCAGCTCGACAATAGATAGAAAATAGTCTATCTTCATCACGTGTCACTCAAGAGATGTGAAAAAATCGTGGTCTATCTCTTTTGTTGACTGCGTATTTTTAACTCCCACGCCCACCCATCGCGCACATTTACACCGCTGAAAGTTAATCAAGACAAAATATATATGTGAAGTTTTAACTTAAAAGTTACCTTTAACATCTTGAAGATTTGGGGATAGACGTCCTTACTCCAATAACTGACGTCATCTGGAAGTTTCTTTTCCAAAGCCATTCCCGAGAAAATGTTCACTGCAAGTATTCCTAGAGCCCAGACGTCTAGCTTTGTGCAGTCAACGGAAGAACTACCATCACTATTTAGAAAGGATTCTGCAGGTCTATTGCTATATTTTAGGCCAATTCTGTAGAAGAAATTAAAAAAACGTGCGTAAAATTCATAATTAGCTTTATCTTATTTTGAAAAAGAAAGAATATATGTATACATATATTACCTGCGTACTTTAACGGTACGCAGTTAATATTTTTATTGCAACTGAATGGACCTACCAGATTAGGTTATATACCTGAATTGATATTGATCCAAGTACAACTAGGAGAAATATATAAAAGAAAAAAAAAAAAAAAAAAAAAAAAAAAAAAAAAAAAAAACATGCTGTCGCCATTAGTAGGAAAATCCCTACTTAATCGTGAGAGAGAAATTTCTAAAAGAGATAATTTAGTCCATTTGAGATATAATTACTTTTAAAAGAATTTTATCGCTAAAAATTAATAAACTAAATAGGCAGTATGTAAAACATCAACATAACATAAAAAATTCCTTTTTTTCGAAGTTTCATTCATATTTGACTCCGATACCTTAGTATTTCCGATTAGCTTCCTGCACGGGTCGAGTTATAATCGATGTAAAAATTTTCGCTAACTCGAAACTCGACAACAATTTTTTCTTGAAGCCGAAACCCGTCCCGAACCCGAATTAATTCGACCCGATCCCGATTGGAAACCAGATATTAAAGAAATCATTTAATATAAATGATCCATGATTTAATACAATTATGGAAAAAATATTCTAAAATCATATCTCTAATATATATTTCATCCGTTATGAAGAAAATGTCTATATAGCTATAATCTATATAGCTCATTCATATTCAGATATATAGTTTTTCATCGGATAAAATATTCTAGACATTTTGAAATGCATGGTCAACCCGAACCCGAACTGCAAAATTCAAATCCCAACCCGAAACCGACTCGCAACGAAAAAAATCAATGTCAAACTGACACAACTCGAACTGCGGGTCGGGTCTGGTTTGGAAAAAATATGGTTACCCGATTCGACCCGAAGTAGGACTCTATTTCCGAGTATTTTAATTTTTCATACAAGGGTGTTTCATCTACATTTGTGTGAGATAACTTCTCACATTGATTATATTTCATTTATTGTCTTTCGGGTGTTAAGTATCGCTGCTATTTACTTTCATCATACTGCGTGTGTAATCAACCTCCTTTACCCATCACACTTATTCTTTTAATCAGCGTTTCATCGTAGGCTTTCTATCGATCTCATCTCGATTTCCCGAGATCTTGAGAAGACGTACGATGAAGAGCTGATTAAAAGAATGTGTGCCAGGAAAAGTGATTACACACACAGCAAGATGAAAGTTAATTACACAGCAATCCTTAACAGCCGAAAGACAATAAATGAAATATAATAAACGTGAGAAGTAATCTCACATAGTGATTCTGAAAAATGTGATTCAATATTTTAAAAAGTCCGTTTATTTAAAACTGTAGGTAGTTACCAAGAGTAACACAGAGTGATTCAGAATTCACCTTTTAAACTTTAAGGGGATGTACAGCACACTACAAAAACATTTATTGCATGGGGATCCAGGGTTGTAATTCATTTATTCAGTGAAAAATACAGTGTGTATTTTAAACCGAATTTTCGTTTATAACATTTTCTACAGATTCACCTTTGATTTTGTGAAATGTAACGATATCCAGAGAAGTGGTAGAAATGATCACCATCCACATCCAAATAGCACAGAATCAGACACGACATTTCCCCAAGAGTGTCTCACAATCTGAAATACTTTACGTTTACTACATTTCTCGTTACATCGTTACGTTTTCTACAAAGAAAGGCAAGTCTGTTACAAATTCTACAAAAATATCGCTATTGTTTCTTTAGATATAAACAAAAATTCGGATTAAGATTGGAGTGACTTATCCGTATTTTTAACTGAATATAGGGGTTATGATTCCGGTTTTTTACACAAAAATTGTTTTTTTTTGCAAACCACACCTTAAAGTTAGAATGATCGGATCTAAATCACCCTATGTATTTGTATTGTCTATTTTTTCATCTAAAAGAAAAATATCAAATAAGAATTAAAGCATACTTTCCAATCTTCAGCAATCTTTAAATAGAAAAAAAAATACTTTAAACTAAGAAAACATGTAAAATCTGCTTGATTCCATTCATTAAATAAAATTACTGATACAAAGTGTGATTTTTTGTTAATCTAAAAGAAAAGCGTGAGTTTTCCAAATATGATTAACACTTCGGCTGCCGCCCTATTTTTCAAAATCCGTCCCCAGGTGCCACCTACTTTTTCTCTTTCTTCTTAATTCTTACTTATAAAAAACGTTACCTTGATGCATTTAAGTACAGTCGTGGAAAAAAAAGCAAACACCCCTTACTAACTCCTCAACAAATTATCGTAGAAGAAAGTGACTGGTACCGAACGATTGGAAATAAAGTCTACTTTTAAATGATGTATATAAAATTTGCTTAGGGAAGAATCTACATATTAACCCTCCGAGCGTCTTTCAAAAGGGTAAAATTGTAATGTTGTTTTCCTTGCATTTTGTTTTAAATGCTAAGAAAATATGATTCTTTCAACATTATATAAAAAAAAAAACTCAATTACAAATATGAATGTAATCCTTTAGAGTATTAATCATTCTTCAATATATTTAAAATTCATTAAATCTATAGAATTATATTATCTTAAATATTGCTTGTATTGCTGTGAAACCTGGAGCTTAGTGAACGGAATATTACGCCTCAAACACTTAGATGGTTAAAATGAACAATAACTTTGTTTTTTTCAATAGCAGTATACAATTCTGAACGCATAAATGAACTCTACACCCTTCAATTAGTCTAAAAACAAAATTTTATGCAATTAGTACCATAAATTTCCGGAAAATTAATTATTTTAAAACGAGCGTATTTTAAGGGCTGTATCGAAATTGAAGTTCGGTACTCGATTGTTAACCGAGAGAACCCCCTTCTTGATCAAACCACATTAAGCAACACTCAAGCAGTCAATGAAGCCTGCTAGATTACAGGATAGCATAAGAAATTTCAAAATATGTAGTCACTTCTATCATAGACGGCCCCTTATACCATCATTTTGCCTTTTTTTCAGAATAATTTGAAAAGTACTTGGGATAAAAATGTGAAATTTTGGATTTCCATAAAGCAAGACTTAATAAATCAGAATCCATAAAAAAATTGTAGGTTGCAATTCATAAATTTTTCGAATATTAATTTCATAATACATAATTCATATCATAAATTATAAAAATTGCAAATTCCACGTATTTATGTTTGAGTATATCAGTATTATTGCTACACAAAAAATTAGCACATTAGGAGCATAATTTCAGGAGTTATAAATAAAAATATGAAAATGTAATTTAACATAAGAAGCACTGAATTTTGAATGTTTATAGTTCAAAAACTTATCATTCAAATGACTTGAAATTTGGTGTCTAGGCATAGTTGGAACCAAAGATTTGAAATATCTCGTTAAAATTGGGTATTGCCATTGAAAAAAATGAAGTTTGGATTCGTTTTAATATGTAGATGCTCCTCTAAGCAAATTTTGTATACGTCATTTAAAAGTAGACTTTATTTCCAATCGTTCGGTACCAGTAACTTTCGTCTACGATAATTTGTTGAAGAGTTAGTAGGGGGTGTTTACTTTATTTTTTCTACGACTGTACATATATATGTGTTCTAATTATTTTTTTATTTACATCGAATGGTGAAAAACGTTATAAAAATTAAAAAATAAAAGTTTTGATAGAACCAACCTAACAGCAAAAAAAGATAAGCGATACTGAGTGTCACAGTAAAAGAAAAAGCGCGTAAGCAGGTGCCAGTGGTAAGGAGAGTCCCTGGAAATATAAAGGCGCGAAAAGTTTTCAGATCCGCAGCCAAAGTGTGAACTCTTTGATTACAGGACAGGACCGGTGGCTAATCTTATACTGAAAATATCATATGATATTTCTCTACAAAATATCATAGTATAAGTGGATGGTAGATATTATTTTTTAAAAAGTGGCACGGCTAAAATAAAAGTAGTCTTCTAAGACGTAAATGTTTCGACTCATAGTAAAAAAAGATCAAGGATGACATTTTTAACATGTAGATTGCAAAGCATTATCTGTGGTTGCAGGCTATACGCTGTCTAGTTCCAACACTGAGGAAAAAAATGGTTCTGGCATCTAGAACCTAAATTGTGTTTCTAAAAAAATAGTCCCATGTCATCCCTATAAATTCTAGTTCACTTTGCTAGAAAGTTCTAGAGTCTCCTACGAGAATTCAAGAAAGTATTCCTATATTCTCGTGGTCAAACTTATTTGAAAATCTCTGCAAATAGATGCGAACGCAAGAGGTTAGTTTTAGTAACTATAATTTTAGTTTATGAAACCATTGCATTAATCAAACGATAATTTTTCGCTACTGAAACGATTAATTATCGTTTCGTCACCTACAAAACAAGAGACTAGAAATTCTAGATCATTTCGTCTATTCAGCTTACTTGTTTACGCTATTCGCATAGCTCGGATTCAGTTTAGGTATTTCTAGTTTACGAATTCAGAAAATGACTGCCTATTCATTCTAGGTGAAGGCGGCAATTTGTTTTCTCAGTGAAGTCAGAAAATGTTTATTTTAAGCTATCTTACCACTTAAACGGAGATCCACATCGTTAGCACTATTGTTGATATTGTTGAAATGTTCATTTTCAGTACTAACAGGCGCGGATCAGCGAACACTGGTGGCAGAAATAAACGATGATTATTTTATTTGTTTTCATGATTCATTTTTTATTCAACAAACCTCAAAATGTTTCGAACATTCGATCACATTATATATCCATACCTTGGAACAAAAAGGGCCAATGTTCATTTTTTTTCAAATGGAAGGAAACCCAATTTAAGTTTGAGAAATTTTAAGAATCTTGCTACGATTTCTGTACTATTATTTTTCAAAGTTGTACCTTTCAATTTAGTAATGTTTCTCTCACTACAGTCTAATGTTACATTGATTTAGTTTTTTTTTAACATTTTAAATTGGCCATTTTTACGTTAACAGTAAGTAAAATTGGCCTCGACAAAATATATTATTTCCAATGATCTAATATTGGGAGGACTTTGGCTCTTTTAACAATTACCTTATATCGTATCCTGAATTCATTCGTGAATTTAACTCAAATTTCTCAATTTTGGACATTGGTCCTTTTTGTTCCAAGGTACAGATATATCACTTTGATCTATAAAAAAAAATACTGATATATATAATAAAACAAAAGGACGGGAAATACCATTTGACCCATGATCGCATATTTTCGCATTTCAGAAACACACACGCACGCCCATATACATACACACACGCACGCATGCACAAAACTAGGACAAACACGGAATGTTTTATATATATGCTTCCAAAATTTTTAAAGCTGTGTGGTAATAATTTCGCTAAACAAACGCAGAGCATGCAATTCTGGATAGCATGCGAATCTGCGTTCTCGGAAAACGCCAATGAATGACTAGAGGTAGATCCGCGTTCCACACAGCCAACGTCTTAAAAGTGAAAATATCTGTACACCAACTTCATTTCGTTGAAAATTTTCACTGAGTTGAGTAATTTTGTAGTAATCGAAATATTTTTCAAATTTTTGGATGTATTTCTGTAAAAAAAGGTTTTGTGTTAAATGTACGACATTTAAATATAGAAGATACTTGTGTTTGCCAAATTAACATAGCTAAAGGTCTTGATAATTAGATTTTTTTATGCAAAATTTAGGCACATACAGGCTGGATATTATTAATAATATTCACAATGATTAAAGCAGGTTAGAACCATACAACGGAAGTATTCGTTGCACTCAATAAGTTGAAGATAAATCATGAGTAAAATAGCAAAATGTATTTTTATACAGCAAATTACATTAATACACAAATTTATATACATTTTTTTAACATTGTATATATTTATGCATAATCTTTAATTGGTTTTCTTTTTCAATTTAATATTATGTTTTTCAGCGAAATGAAAAAATAACATACCTGTTTGATGCTTGCTTAGTTGTATTCAAAAAGTGAAAATCTGTTATTTTTGCTACCTGAGTATCTTCAATTAATATATTGTTGGCTGTTATATTTGTGTGAGCAAACTCTTTATTATGAATGTACTCCAAACCTAAGGCGATGTCTTTTAGCCATTTCGGTAAGAACACGGGGGCTTGTTTACTGTACTTGAACACTTCACTATTGATAACTTGCTTCAAAGAATACTGCAGATATGGTGAAAGGTAACAAACAGCATCTTCTTCTTCAAAGCTGTTTCTACTCAATATGGTCACTATGTTGTTATGTCTCATATTCTGCCACTCCGGCTCATAGAAACCTTCGTCTTTTTTCTTCATTATTCGGAGACTTAGTATTTCACCTTCTTTAGACTGGTAGTTCATTACATTTGAATATTTGCCATACACTGTTTCTAGTTTGCCATCTATGTCGTAATATGGACTTATTTTATTCAAGAGCAAATTGCGTTCAATAGCTTCCTCATACACGTATGACATTTCTCTTTCATATTGATCTTTAGGTATAAGATTTTTCTTGTAGAGTTTGCTCAATTTGTTGAACCTCTCAGATGGTTTCGACATTGTGTGTGGGAATATGAGAAAAACCGATATCTATGAAAAAGCTGCGTGTAACACTTGAATTAGGGAGGTATTTTTTAAAATATTACTATGCAAAGTGCCACTTTAAATTTTGAAAATCACGGTATATATTATTTGAAGTTTAAAAAAGTTGCTATTGCAGAAAGAATTAAACAACTTCTAATGCTTTTGTATTGTTTAATGCTGTTGCATTGTTATTGAAATATGTAACAATTCATTTACTTAAAATTGTTGAACAATACCAAATTATTAAAGATATTTTGATAAAATAAAGCATTGTAATAATTAAAACCTATTGTTATGAATTCATAGCTAATTTATTATAAAGAAACGAATAATTTTCCGAGAACTCGTATAAAGAAACCTGAGAACTAACAATCTCTGATACCAAACTTATATCCGTAATGTTATAAAATTTCTCAAACAACAATATGAGAAAAATTCAACAATGAAAATTTAAATAATAGAGAGCAGTGAACAATGAATAGCAAGGTCTTATATATTGCACCATTGAATGGTCGAATTTCATGACTTTCTTGGCAACTTTGTAACCATTTTGATCCCCAAATACTACTACTTATGAAGAATAATTGCTGGCGGTTCTTTTCAGTTTTGGTACGCGTTTTAAAATTTAACCATTTTTTTTGTATATTACTTTGTGTGTATAAATTTTACAGATCATACACAGGGATACACAAAGGATATAGAGTACGTTTCCGTTTATTGATGGAAATTGCTAGATGGGAATTTTAAACCGCGTGCTATACATTTAATTGCTGCATTATTCACGATTATCGCAATAGCTTTATCTCAGAAACTAATGCAGGAATTTTCATCAAACTTCAAATTCATTTAGAATTTCACGTAAGTTGTTGCTGATTAGATTTTTTGTAAATCACCTAACCGTTGGCGCTGCCGTGCTGCATTTATCAGGAAGTATTAACATGTATGAGATAGAAAAAAGCTTTGGGACTGCCACATCCAACTAGTTTTACATCAATATAGTCTGTTGTCCTTTTTTTAGTCATTTCATGAAAATAGGATGTTATTATTAAAACCATTAAATAATTATAAAATACTTTCACTCCAAAATATGGAAGGACCCAACGTTCGACATTACTATTCTTCTGCCATATGCACATATAATTCCTTGTTAGAGAAATCTGGTTCAAAATTGTATTTGTTATATTTACTAGTAAAAAATGTGGAAGAAAGTTGTACACAAGTTTTGTTTGTAAGAAGTTCTGCTTGTCCCCACGCATCGAACAAATGCAAGAAGACAATATTACTGTTGATTGTATTACATAACAAAAAATTATTATAAATTTTTTTTAAATAGTAAATATTTCTTTAAAGTGTTATTTGATATATAATTGTTATATTTTATTAACTTCTGCTCTTAATTGAAATCCGTAAATAATGCGAATAATAAATATATAACTCTATATCTATATCATTGCAAACGTATGAAAATAAAACGAAAGAAAAAAATGTAAAAACTAGAAAACAGGAATTCTGCCTTTTCAGAATTTAGTGTCGCCCCCAATGAAAAAAAAAATATATTTATATAAATATAGATAGCACAAAACATATTTCAGTTTTAAGACTTAAAACGCACGCTTTTATTTCATATAAAATGACGTCATCCGCATTCGCTGAGGAATTCTTCATTTACGATCCAGTCTTAAACAACATCTACGGTATGTACAGGACGTCACTATCGCTGAATAATACACATTTCCAAAAAAAGAGACGTCGTCATTCAAGAAACTCGACAAAAAAAATTGGCTATCTCATGATTCATATGCCTTCATTTGTTTATAATATTAATATAGATACTTAAAATTAAGTTTGGTTTATAATAGCTCCATGTTTTATCAGAAATCACTCATTTATATTTTTTCAAAATAGCGCTTATTTTAATTACAATTTTTTTAAGTTGTTATTGGAAACTGGCAACAAAAAGATATAATTACTATTTTCTAACTATTTTTCCTTTACTTTCTACATGAATGAAGTACTTGAGTTGCCAAAAGTAAAAAAATGGCGCTAAAAAATACAAAAAAAAAAATTAATATCTCAAAAATAAATTGAGATGCAGTTTTCAAACAAATTGCATTTAAAGTACTTTTTATGCCTAATACGACGGTCTAAAAATGGAAAATGTACAATGCTTAGAAGTTAAAAAAATTGTAATAGAGTATTTAACCGTACAATGATACATCTGCTTTCTTTTACGGCTGGCTTATACAACGGAACGTTATTTTTTAGAGACGACACTTTAATATCTGGGAGAAAGAAATAGCATACCGGGAGCTAATTAAAAGAACTTTTAGACACTGATAAGGATATCATTAGGTGAAGGGTAGTTCAAGGAATGGTAACGAATGGTATTGTAAGGAGGGGAGAGGGTCTAAAATTGCTAGAAAGTTGATAACGTTATATATGTACATTTTCTTAGAGCTGCTCGTTATACGGAGGGATATTCGCTATTTTTAATGTGTTTTAAAAAGCTATAAAAATATTTAAGACCAATAAATTATAAAAGAAGTTTTAATAAAATTCTGGAATCGTTTAGAATATTTTCTGTATATAGAAAACACCTTTAAGATAAAAGTTAAGTGAAAGGCAATTTTATAATGCCGCCATGGCGAAACTTCTTGACAAAATGCGTTTTTTACTTTCTTTTATCTTTACAAGAAGAAAGTATTGGATTCGTGAATAAATTTGATTCCTGGTTTTCGTTGGATTTTCGATGGTGTCTTGAACGCAGTTTGATGGTGTTTAGAAAATGTCTGTCTGTCACTCTGTGAGTCTGTGAGCACTGTAAAAATTTTTCCGGAAGGTTCTGGAAAAAAGTGGTGGCATTTAGATGCCACGGCTTTTTGCTGTTACGTTTCACAACAAGGTGGTTCACAACCTTTCATAACAAAGTAGTGAAACATTCCAGTTTTTCAGAAACATTCAGTTATATATACTCCGAAACCTTTCATAACAGTTATGAAAGTTTTCGGGGTATATATTACGGAATGTTTCTGAAAAAGTGGAATGTTTCACTACTTTGTTGTGAAACGTAACAGCAAAAAGCCGTGGCATCTTAACGCCACCACTTTTGTCCGGAACCCGCCAGAAATTTTTTTACAGCCAAGTTTAACAAACAATATAAGAGTATTATATTTGTTCATAAATGGAAGCTCGATAGAAAAAAAAGGATGTTTTTCAATATAAAAGAATCGCGTTATGAAACGTTAAAATGTTACATAAAAAATATGAAAAAATAAAAGGACACAATATTTTCAGATCTACTTGCCTTTTACAACATTAAATATGGCAAATAAATTTCAAATACCTTTTTAGGTGCGTTCGTATTTATATAAATATGTAGCACCTATAATCGTCTTTCGGTCTGTCTATCTGCCGGGCCGTCCGTCCGCATATAACACAGCAAAAACTACCCAACCGAATGGTCTGAAATTTTAAATATATAATTGTTGCAAAATTTTGTCAAACCATTTCAAATTTTATGAAAATCGGATGTATAGTTTAATTACAGGGGCAGTCAAATTTTTTCTGTTACATGACGGCCAATGGGAAAAATTATTTCAAGTGCTTTTTAATGATGTTACAGCTTTCCGAACAGAATGAAATAGATATACAGTTATGAAGTGCACTAAAATATACGTCCAGTACAATATGCGGTGCAAAAATATTTATAAAACTAGTTGCAGTACGATCAGGTTTCATCCTTTGCCAAGTTTGACTTACAATTTCAAACTTGTTTATTTTAATTTCATATTGATAAACCAATATTTTTTTAAGAATTCAACCTCTGAGAAACATCTAAAAAAAATTATAAGAATTTTACTTTACTGCCTTGGATTTGCAGGTTTGCTACGGGCAGCAACTACAGGTGAGCGCCGGGTAAAATTCCTTGTCGTCGGCGGCGCGAAACAGCGTGATTTTAAAATTTCTAAAACTGCTTATCACTATAGCTAATTAATATTAATGATTCAGTTTTTATATGCCATTAGCTTTCTTTGTTGCCTTTCTGGAGTAACAGTTTTCACTTCATATAGTTTTAACATATTTTGTTTGATGTAATTATCATACATGGTACAAAATTAAACTTTAGTGTTAGTTTTTAAATGTAACAATAGAATGAAGCTGAAAGTGCATTAATTCTGAAAATATTATATTTTATTTATCAGGTAACAAAATCGAAGCTGTACGACAAAAATATATTAATCGGAACTCATGACTAAACATATAATAAAAAAAAGTGCCAATTAAACTGATGACATTGAGCTCGCAGTCTGTTCACACTAATTGTATATTATACTCTTATTTCAAAGAATAATGCCCCTCGAAAATTAAATCAAGGTGGGTATTATCCCCCCTCCCCTGCTTCACATCTTTATACTTAACCAATGAGCCTCCAAATATCATCAGGAAAGCGCCTTATCAGAATAAACCGGTATACCAAATTTGAAGAAAATCGGATAGAAAAACACATTTATCTAAAATAAGGAGGGATCAGCCTCCCATTCCCTTCTTTATACTTAAACAATGAACCTCCAAATCTAAGCAGGGAAGCACCTTATCAGAATGAGCCTAGAAAAAAAATGAAGCAAATCGGATATTTTTATCAAGAGCTATCGCGTTACGTACATACATACATACATACGTACATACGTACATACATACGTACGTACATACAGAACCTGCGGGCACATTAGCTCTACGGATTTGATAGCCTGTGTAAAAGTATTTGCTAAAAATGAGTTCCGAGCTCGGACTTGCGAGAGTAAATAAAGTGTAAAACTGTTAATTATATTTTTGAAAAATGTAAACATATTTTTATTCCTTTATTAAAATCATAAGTTTTTAGAAAATATTAAATTTCCGTTTAATCATTTTTTTTCTGGTTTAATATTATACATCGTTGCTAGAAGATTCGATAAGCAATACAAAAGATAAGTATAAAACGTGCAAAAACTACTTTTATGTGTTAATTTTTTTCCCAAATTTTACATAATAAAATGAAAGAAATAGTACATTACACTTATTTTACCTATATCATATTTTATAAATAGGAAAGGCGGTACTATAAAAATTCTAAAATTATTTCAACTGCCCCTACGGCACAAATTTATTAAAATAATTTTGTTTATAATTAATTAAACGGAAAAAAAGCCAATATATGGTTATTTCAACGGATAAGATTTTTGAAAACAATTTACATATAACATAGGCTTAATGAGGTATTTAAAGGGTATTTATTTAATTTATAAATTAAAGAAAGTAAAAAAGCTGATTAATAAAATATATAAATTTTTGAAAGATAACAAAAGATGAATATGGACTTGATTTTATTACTCATTTAAAAAATACATAAATAAATAAAAATACTTGTTGCATCTACTCTATGATTCCGTATGCATTAATCCTTTGAAGGGCACTGATACATGTCAAAATTACGATGTTTTACAACAAGTATTTTACTATGATAATTTTTGCGTGTAAAATATCCAAAATATAAAGGCAAAATTTTCTATTTGAAAATACTTGTGGCAGATTTGTGAATTTTTGGTGTTTGTACCGTGCAAACGTCACCCGTCAAAGAGTTAAAAAAAACTTAATTTCATGAAGCAATAGAAACATTATAAAAACCGTTTGTGGAATATTTAAACATGCTTATTTCATAAATTATTAAAAATATTAATTTTTAACAGCATAATTATATTTGATTATACTGCAATTCTGTGAAAGTTTTAAAATAAAATATGGTGTTTATCTTAAAAAATGAATTTCATAATGTTTTAAACTTATTAATGCATTACTCGTATTAAATATTAGGAAGCTTATTTCAAAAGAAAATTGAAAAATATGACTTATCTATACATTTAATAAAAAACACTTTCTCAACATTGGAGATACATTCAGTTTTTATAACAAAGAATAATTATTTCATAATCAGACAGTATAAAAAATAATCAGTATACTTCAAAAAGGTTTAAACTAGCTACTTACCTTATTGGTTGATATTCAAACAAAGAATGGTATTTGTTCAGAATACACGTGTCTCTAAGTACCTAGGCAGCTGTTTTTTATTCTTCTTTATTTATCAAAATGGCTAATGGAAGACAAAACATGAAGTACACATGCGCAGAAAGTAGTTTACGGAAAAGTTGAAACCTCTCAAAAATATTACACGAATTATTGCCGTAATTGACGTGGGACATAAAGAAATTCGAAATTGCGGTAAAATAGCGAAATGTTTCAGAATAATTTCCTGAAACGTTCTGAAAATTTTTTACAGTGAGTCTATATGTGAAAAATGTTTTGTGGGTACTCTATCTCAAGAACTAATGCACGGAATTTCATAAAACTTTACATTCAGTTAGACCTTGATATAAACTGATGCAGATTAGTTTTTGGTGTAAATCGCCCAACATGTGGCGCTACTAAGCTGTATTTTTTACGATTTCCGCAATAGCTCTATCTCATGAACTAATGCACGGATTTTCATAAAACTTCAGATTCAGTTAGTCCTTGATATGGATTGATGCTGATTGCGTTTTGGTGTAAATCGCTCAACGGGTGGCGCTTCTATGTTGCCTTTTAAAAGTTTTTCGCAATAGCTGTATCTCAAGAACTAATGCACGAATTTTCGTGAAACTTTAGATTCAGGTATATCTTGACAAATATTGACGCTGATTTGATTATGGTTTAGTGTAACTCGCCTAGCAGGTGGCGCTGCTATGCTGCATTTTGCCTGATTTACACGATTTTAGCGATAGTCATATCTCAAGATCTAATGCACGGAATTTCATATCTTTAGAATCCTTATGATGGGCATAGATTGCCATTTAATTTTGGCACTGTGCTAACAAATTTTGAAGTAATAACATGTATGTATAAGATAAAAGAATGTTTTGGGGTAGGTACATCCGGCAAGTTTTATTAGAAAACCTGTTAATAATATACTGCAAACTTTGAAGTACTCATTTTCTGTAACTATGAAATTGTAAAGAAAACAACATTGAAACACTTATTAAGACCAAATAACATCATTGGTCAAAGCCGCCTATAAAGTAAGGAGGCTTTGACTAAACTTCTTTAAAAATGTCACCAGAAATTAGCATTTTGTAGAAAGGGATAAACTTATTAAGCTAAATAATGCTATAAAAAATGATAAAATACCTTTATTTAGATTGACGAAAATTTCATCGTACAAATGGCGACATTTTCAAAATCATTCGTGATAGAAATATTTTCACAAAATTTAAAAAGAATAACGTGGTAAGCAATGTCACGAGACATCATGCATAATGAAAATCATTGCAAACATAAAATAAAATAAAATAAAATTGGATATTTGTGAGCTTGGATTAATTTTTACTATTGTTACTAAAATTGCATAGCACCTCTTTCCAAATTTTTGGTAAATCAAACCTTAGAATAGTAATCATTGTTTTGCCAATGATTTATCCGTCGTTGCCTGGGAAATGTCGTTTCTGTAAATCAGAAATTGCATTAATGAGACTTGAAAACACAAAGAATACCCATGCAGTGAACGTTACAATAACATTTTCAATATATTTAATTATTTTCGAATATGCAATTTTTCTACGAGATTATAATTTTCATGCAGCGTGTATTACTATCGAGGGCAAGGCGTTTTCTTTCATCTTTTGTTTCGGAAGCTTATTTGTTATCGGAGGACGGAAATACGTGTACTTCGCTTTTTCAAAATTTTAATCAATCAAGATAAAAAATCTATATGGTAGTATAATAATACTAATGGTCTTACTTCATGTTAAACAGCTCATTCGATAAAACCATTAAAATATGCATTTTTATTAGATGATTATCTTTTTAAAGCTTGTTATTGATTCTGTTTAATTGTCTGTAAAATTACTTATCTCTCGTGTATTCCGGCGTACAGCGTACAGCTCAAACATAGTTAGGCTCAAAAATATTTTCATAAATAAAGTTAAATTATTACGACGAAACCATACGTAACATTTCGTTAAATACAACTTCCGGGTTGAAATATAATTGTTTGAACTACGCGTTATACGCTGAGATATTCATTAATTTTATTGTTTTTTAAAAGGTATCGTTAAAATTATTTCAAACCAACAAATTATAAAAGAATTTTTATAAATATTTGTAATCTTTGAGTAAACCACATTCCACGTTCTTTACATACATATCTTGCATTATATGCGGACGACATCACTATTTATACCTCTGCTCATCACCCATACACACTATACCGGTACCTGCAGACACACATCAATGCTTTCATGGACTGGTGTTCCTTATGGCGAGTCAATATCAAAGAAAATAAAACTAAAGCTGTATACTTCTCCAGAAAATTTTCCAATCCTAACAGAATTGTACTTAATAACACTCCTATTGAATGGTCTAACGAAGCCAAATACCTAGGCGTCATTATTGACAAAAGACTCACATGGAATAAACATATTACCTCCATCAGGGGCAAAGTTGCTGGGACTTACAACGCAATTAAACCACTTCTCACCAGTAAAACACTATCAATACACAACAAGCTATTACTTTATAACACTTGCATCTTACCAATCATCACATATGCCTGCCCAATTTGGGGCTTTACCTGTAAAACATCAATGAACAACCTTAGCCGCTTACATAACAAAAATCTCAGAACTGTTCGAAATGGTTCCCGTTATCTTCGTAACTCAACAATTCGCAAAGATCTCAAAACCATCACCTTACGTAAGCGCATTGTCAATCTTTCCAAAAACTTTTTCAAAAATATTTATAATCTTCCAAATGAAATTGTCGCAGAGCTTCCGGACTACGACGCCTCCGAGCCGCATCACCGGAAACGGCCAAAGTATTCCAGTCTAATGGACCCCCAGTGAACTTGTGTTCGCTCCTAGCAAAATTTACTATTATAGCATTAATTGTTTCTTTGTAAAAAAAAAAAAAAAAAAAAAAAAAAAAAGACTAAAAGACAAAAAAAAATATATTGTATGTACCTGAAAAGTTGCCTTTTTTTGGTTTCTGCCCTTGCCTCGTGCTGATAGCTTAGGATCTAGTTAGAAAATCATGTCTTTCTCCCTTGAAATACTGCTTATCTCTTAAAAATAGTAGTTGAATAACTACAGTTACATCATCTCTTAAATTCTTAATTTATTAATTATTTTTTCTTAAACTTCCCCTTTAAGCATTTATGCATTTTAGTCAATTTTATTATTCTCTCATTTTTTTATTTTGTTCTCTCTTTTAATATTAACTTTACTCTTTCATTTTTTATCCTTCCCCCCCCCCCTTTTTTTTATCCCCGGAGTACGTACCTTGACTGTGTATGTACTTCATTAGATGCGAACCTTACAGCATGCAAAGGGCCCTTTTCAGGTCCATTATCTGCGCAGCTGGGGGAAACATCAGTCCACCCTACCCAGTAGCGCTGTATATTATACAGAAGTTACATTCTTTTTATACTTTATTAATCTTTTCCCCAATGGCTCATGTAATTGCAAGACAATTCACTTCTTCAGACTGGGCGTTAAGATGGCCGCATCTAGGAAGCCCATCAAAGAGACTCAACTGTTCCAACTGATTTCTACTTCTAGAAAACGCTCAAAGCGTTATAAGTAAGCGTCCTATCTTAAATGGGAGAGGTCACGTCAATCAAGGTCATACGCCACCTAGCGGACGGAGTGAACTACAAGAGGGTTATTAACTTCTTTCTCCTTTGTCGGTGATCTATGAGTTCGATATCTATGAAATAACTATGCGCACGCGCAGCCGTGATTTTATTTGTTTGTCGTCTGCGGTACTTAATTGTTGGAAGAATAGCTAATTCCATTTATTTATTCGCCCTTATTTAATTTATTAATTGAAGTTAGTTATTTAAACAAAAACAGTTCTTTTATAAACTAATAGTATTTGAAAAATGCCTCCTTGGCGTTTTAATTATTGCAGTTTTCAAAATTGCAAAAATAGCTGTCTGAGAGATTTCATTTGTTTATCTTTCCAAAAGAAAGAAACAGGTTAGTTTTGTGTTTTATTATCATTTATACAAAATATAAAATATTATTTAATATATATTATTAAATGTCACTAATTTTAATACGTTCTATTTTAATTATGTTTTTGTAATACAATGAACAAGTTCACATAAAATTTAGTTACTATATGTAAAGATAGAATTTTGTAGCAGCGTTTTTAACTCAATTCCTGATACGATAAAGTTATAATAAATATATAGACATGTGTATTTCCGATGAGAATTAAACGTTTTATTATGCTTAGAGTTTAAGTATAAATTATTTAATTAATTTTAAGGCATATTTTTTATTTACCAGGCCCAGGCGATAAATTTTCAAATATTCTCTTGATCGAATTTTATTTATAATATTTAAAATACAAACATTTCATTAATTCCATTTAAAACTCGTTTAATTTTACATTAGGATATACTTTAATTTAAAATGCAAGCAATAATTCTTGTACTATTAAACCAGAAATAATTGATTATTTATATTTTTAAATATTTTGAGAATTTTTGCCAATAGCTTTAAAAAATTTCCTAAAATCAACAAATTACTAAAAAAAAAAAAAAAATCTAGAAATATGTCGGTCATTGTGTCCAGGAAAAATAGTTTTCATGGGATACCTGCATAGGTAAATAACATTACAGAAAGCATACAAAGTATACAAGAAACTTCAAAAATTGGAATGAAATATAAAATATTTACAAATAGTACTTGGTATGCTCAATTAAACATTTATTATCTTACACCCGTTCTTCGCAGGAGTAAAATGGATAACTTTCCGTAATCGGGTTGATAACCATGATTGGCATCAAATGAGAAAAAAGTATACATTTGTAACTGTATAAAAATTAAATAATGGTTAGAAATTGAAAGTAACTTTTATCGAAATAACCCGATTGCGGAACATTCTCCAAACAAAGATTTAAAAAAGGCTTATGAAACACACAACAATTGCCAATAACTGAAATCATATATATTATTAAACGAACAATTCCTTTAAACACACACATATATATACAGATTTTTTTTTCTGAGATATTTTAAAACGGCTGTATTATTTTGATAAACACAGTGGATTACACGTATTTTAGATGTGGAAATCAATTTCAGTGCATCAGACGGGGGTTACTGAAAAAAAAAATATGCTAGCAATAATATTGTTTCAACTGTATAAGAATTAAATTTGGTATTAAATGTGCCAAATGGGCTTGAAGTCTTTAGTAAATGCGTCTCGGTACCTTTAATGACAACTCTTTTGCAAAGTTGCCTATAGAATTATAGGCGCTGCTTTTCTTCTTTTTTCAACAATACAGTTAACTGGTAGCATCATTCATCTCTTACGCCAGTATTTTTCATGCAACACGATTGCGTAAAAATATGTATAAGTGCCTTACACTTTTTATGATTTTTGTTTTGACTACCAAATTTTTGATTAAAAATTGTTAGCTAATAAATTGTGGCACTATTAAAAACGTGTTTAATTATTTTTTCAAACAATTATATAATAAATTACAAAATAAAATATCTATTATTTTAAGTTCGCAACGTATTTTAATGGGCTTTTGTGAAAATATATTCATCTTATAACATTTTATTTGACAGTTTACTGTGGGATAAAAATAATAATAAAAAAAATAGAGAGAGTTGTTAAAATAGGTAATTATCGCTGTTTTCTGTTTGTTTGCTTCATATATTTTTTATATAATTTATTTTGTAAAATTAATTCAATTGGTAAGAATTCGGTGAATCACTTTTTTAACTCCCATAAACATTACTTTACATGTTTTTAAGGTTCATTAAAATAGTGTTGGTAATTCTTTGTAACAGCGACGTCCACGTTTACGATTATGCCAAGGTTACAATTACGATTTCCCGAAGGTCATCGTCAAACTTATGTATATATATATATATATATATATACTCACACGTTCATACATTTTTTATATACTTCAATTTATACGTAATATTTCCATTTTATATGTCATATGCACATTATAATACGAATTATACCTATGTCACATATGTGCGTCATGTATGACTATAATATATATCATGAAATACCGTATATATCATATAATATGATTATAATGTCATATACATCTTATAAATTGGCAATAAATCTTGGTGACTTGGCGAGTCATACTTGGGACCCGGTAAAACAAAGAAGCACCTATCTTATATTTTTAATTCAGATTTGGAATAGAGAAAAATTTCCTTTTTAATTAACACTTCCAACTAATTAACATTTTCCAACATATTTGAAAAATGGGTACTTTTCCAGAATAGGGCATTGCCGAGATAGAGAAAATGGCCTTGGTTAGGGAAGGAAATTTGGCACATATTGCATTGCAAACTATTCAATGTGTCATATACACAATAATTTTTTTTTTCAATATTTATACGATTTATTTAATACAAAGATTCTTTTTTTATACAAACTGAAATGAATGGTATATAAAGAAAAACAATAATAATAAACATAAATAAATACAATGTTTATATATACTATATATATGTATAAAGTTCATTAGGTTTGTTTTCATGCTGTTTATTTCATTTGACAACCAATTTCACTTTCTGAAGTCCGAATTGCACCAATCTTCTTAAATAATCACTTAGGCCCCTATAGTGGTAAACCACCGAAAAATATTTATGACTTTGGTTTGCTTGTATGTCTGTCCAACCTTCCTAAATCTATTTGAATTTTCACATACTGTACGGTACATGTTATTGAGGCTTATTATTATAGGACATTATTGAATATGGGGAGTGTAACATTTATAGTACGTTTAGAGGGATACATACTATATTACACGATAATGTATTGCGGAAAATTGTAATTTCTAAAATTGATTTTTAACTATGTTATGCTGTTTTTTTTTTCTCAACCTATCAAAAAATGAAATTGCATTAAAAAATTCTAGTAGCAGTGGAAAGTGTTTCATAATCTATGCATGACGTATAATTTTTTTCTTATTTTATTTTAGAAAGTTAAATATATAAAAAAAAATCTTGATTCATCTTTGTCTTTACAGGTGCCATTCCTGTGTAGATTCTGGTCAAAATCCAAAGAAGTCCCTGCATTGAAACTTAATAGAATTTTTCGAATATGCTGCGATCATTAAAATGACTGGTGCTTCATGAATACCAACTTCAAAAATAGACAAAACTTAAGAAGGTACCACTGAGTGAATGGTGCACTGAAGACGGTACGAAAATAGTCTGTTCATAATTTACATATTCTGGCGTTTTTAACTTTGTTTCTAAATTTATATTATCTGTAAATAGTTTTAAAAACATCTCAATGCTCTGGAAATATAGTTGGCTCTAAGTACTGTTTCCAGTTTTACTTTTGAAAAAGTATTCTCGTTCACATTATAATATTAATATTAAATTTTTGCTGTTCTGTTTTACTAGTTGTGGAAATTTGAAGAAAAAAAAAGTATCAGCTATAAGCTATAAATGTATCAGCTGTTATCCATTATTTAATAAATGTATTTTTTTTTTCATTTTTTCTGAGAACTTATTTATGTGCCACTTTTATTATATCTATTGCTTTCGATATGAAATAAATTTAGGAAGCAAAGTAAAATAAAGAACTGTGCTTTGTATCAATAGAATTTTAATGGGGATATTATATTTTATTTTCTACTTTTTAGTGTTTATAACTCTTTAAGCACCTGGCAAAATTTTTTATGTATGTTTAAGGATTCGCAAAATAATAACTATGAAACTAATTGTTATGCGAATTTGTATTTGATTACCTTATATATTTATCTTTTCCAGCGGAAAAAAATAAACATTATTATAAAAAAATGCTTAAAGCAGCGTTTGAATTAAAAATTATGTGGCTGAAAATCACGTTTTTAAGATGCTTAAAGGGTTAAAGTATTTCTCTTTTGCAATTTCACAACCAGCTGGTATATTTTAGAGAGCGTGGTTTGTTACATAATTCAATTGTTGTATCTTGTATACAGTTGTAACTAACAACCATAAAGAATGTTTAAGGAGTCGTGTCAGCTGTGTTTAGATAACGTAAAAATGCCCTAAAATTAATTTGGTAAATTATAATCAAGTTATAAAAATACTAAAATGTTGTATTGCTACCAGAAACACATCTACGTACATAATTTTTATGTTTCTAGCATATCTGGGAGTGAAAAAGCGATTAAATTTGTTTAAATCTTTTTATATATATATGAACAGGGTTAGATTAAATAAAGAGTGTAAAAAAGGTACTATTATGTTAGCTGGCCGCAGTTCATAAACCGTCAAATATTTTCCCCATCACCAGCGTTTATGTTGCATTCATTTCATTTAAAATATAAAATCATAATTTTAAAAACATACTCGTCATTTGAAAAATGTAACTTTATTTAAAATACATACATACTCGTATATTACACCAATTTAAACACATGCATTTCACTCATTAGATTTAAAATAAATTTTTTTTCTAATAAATAATAACATAAACCCAAGGTGGGCAAGTTTCTTCCAATGTGGAAAAAAAAGCTGGAAAAAAAACCACTGAAAGAAAAGTTACGCCTGTAATTTTTATTAACAAAAATGGTTTTCTTTTAGCCTGAATAGCTTGTATAAAATTCAGGTCTATTTGGAAAAAGCAGACAAAGCCATTTTAGAGAATACCTGTTATAATTTTAATCATGAATTTCAAATATTTACTCACTCGTGGAAGATGAATCCTGTTTACCATATTTATTGCAAAATATTTTTGTTACAGCTTGTTTCGATAAAAATATGTGTATTTAAAAAAATAGTTGCAATGTCATTTTAGTTTCGGGGCAAAAGGCAATAATGTTTACGTAGCATTAGTGATTTTTCTCCTGAAATTAAAATGACATTGCGACTATTTTTTAAATACACATATTTTCATAAAAAGAAACTGTAACAAAAATATTTTGCAATAAATTTGGTAAACAATCTTCCATGAGTGAGTAAATATGCAGAAAATATGCGCACGAGATGCGCAGATGGTAGTTATTCTGTCATATGTGACGTCATACTAAAAACCCGCGTATTTGCATTATGCACTCCATCCACAAGATGGCACAGCTGTATCAATTTACGGCAGATTCCAGCATTAACTTTGTACGCTTACTTATAACGCTTTGGAAAACGTTCCTTGGATAAAAGTACAGTGAAAGGACGCGCCATAAGGCCGTCTTAATTTTGAATATAAAACGCAGTGCTGTGCTACCCAAATGAGGTGAAATTTCTCGATTCTGGAATTTTTTCAAAAGAATTGAAACACTTATTAAGAATAAACAACGTCATTGATCAAAGGCGTCTATAAAGTAGGGAGGCTTTTTCTAAGCTCATTAAAAATTGTTTCCTGTAAAATTAACATTTTTTGTAGGAAAGGACCGTTTTATTTGTTTCGCCAACGATTTATCCGCCGTTGCCTGGGAAATGCCGTTCCTATAAATAGAGAACTGGATTAATGAGACTTGAAAACACAAACAAATATCCATGCAGTGAGGGTTACGCTCAGGATGTAGTGGAGGGTATACGCCAGATACCCTCTCGATTTTTTAAGGAACACCGTATACTCTCTGTTGCTCAAGAAAGCTATAGTATGTATACACTTGGGTATACCCTCTGCCTTGAGCGTACACCCTCTGCTTAGAACGTATACCCTCTGGTTTTTTTTACGACTGCAACACTGGTTACGATGACCTGTTAAATACAGGGTGTCCACTCTCAACGATGTCCAATGGCTAATTCCTAAACCGTTAGCCATAGACATATAGTTCTAATTGCAAAACTGTTTTAAATGAGGTAAAGAAACATTTTAAAAGCGATTTGGATCAATAAAAATATTTTTTTAAAAATAACGAAATTTAACTTTTTATACGGTCCCCTGGTCCTATAAGTTATATTTAGCAAAAATTGTCTATTACACTGACAAGTAAGACAAAAAAAATCACGTTCATATAATACTAAAATTGACCGAGTGATGAAACTTTAAAAATGCATGACTTATACCACTTTCCCGCATCTGAACACAAATCAGCTAGGCCATGGTTGAGGGGTCCTATACCAAGTGCTTAAAGTATTCGAAGAACTTATTTCATGTTTATCTTTGAAAAAAAAAATCCGACAAGTATTACGATTGAGTTAACTTTAATTAAGTTTCAGATTGGCTAAAGTAGTTGTATTTTAACATATGTTTTATTTTCAAAGGATTTGAGACAGTTTCTTTTCAAGTTTTGTTTTAATAAAAAAAAATATGATATTTTTACAAGTTTTTATTTAACTTCAACGATCGTATGTATGTTTTTCCAGTTCAAGTTTGTACTCGAATTTTAACTCACTTTCAAATATCCGACAGAGATCAAATTTTACATACTGACATAAATCCGATGACAATCTAATATTATTATGAATTTCGGGTGGTTACCACTTATGCTTTACAGGATTTTACAGGATAACACAAAAAGTTTTGGATAGATTACCACCAAGAAGTTTAAGAAAAAGTTTTAGATTAGATAACACAAGGCTACGATGGTTGTGATTTTTAACTTTTATGTATTTTTTAACAATGAATTAAAAAATTACCTTAATTTTTAACCATCATATCAGGATTTTTCGCAAATCGTAAATTGTCAAATTAAAAATAAATTCAAAAATCGGATACTTTGAAATAGAGGAGATGGCTGTGAGTTTTAACTTTTGTTGATTGATTTCTATGTAGTTTTTATCGCTGAATCTGAAAATGACCTTCAATTTAACCATCACGTTAGAATTTATTTGCAAATCGTAAATATCAAAGTTAAAATATAGCGAAAATCTGATACTGTAAACCAGATGTAAAACTTTTTTTATTTTTATTTTTGTATTTTATTGAATTTTTTAGCTTATACTGGGATTCTTACAGCTAAACAGCTGAGGGGTTCGGTGAGGTGGGGGAGAAGATTCAATTTTAACTTTTAACTTTTTAACTTTGAAATTTACAATTTGCGTAAAATCCTGACGTGATGGTTAAAAATGAAGATCATTTTCGGATTCAGCGGTAAAAAATACATAAAAACCAATTATCAAAAGTTAAAAACACAACAATCGCATCTATTTTTTTTTTAACTTTAAAATTTACGATTATTAAAAAATCTTTACGTGATGGTAAAAAATGAAGGTCACTTTCGAATTCAGTGGTACAGAATACATAAGAATCAATCATCAAAACTTAAAAAACATGACATAACACGACTTTTGCAAGCTAGTGTAATCTAATAACATTTTAAAATATGTATCATTTTGTAAAGAATTGAGGCTGTTAATTTTCATCATTTTATTAAACAAAAATTCTTTTTTTTCTTCTAATATGTTTATTGCAAATTGTATATTTTGCATTAATATGTCAAAAAGATTAAAGATTTCAAATTTATATTGCAGTGTTAGTTTTACTCTTAACCATTTTTTTTATATATCTGACGAAATTATATTTCTACTAAATTTGTGAATGACCCCTAATTTGCAGCAAAAAATATACTCCAGTTTTAAACAGCTATTACTCGGTCAATTTTAATCGTAGAATAACAGGAATTTTTTTTGGTCTTACTTGTCAGTGTAACAGGAAAATTTTTACTCAATATAACTTATAGGACCCGAGGACCATATAAAATTTAAATTTAGTAATTTTTTTAAGAAATTTTTTATCGACCCAAATAGCTTTTAAAATATTTCTTTACCTCATTTAAAACATTTTTGTAATTGGAACTATATGTCTATGACTAACGGTTTAGGAATTAGTCATTGGACACCGTTGAGAGTGGACACCCTGTATATTTAATTATTTTGTAACATAAATTTTTTTCTACGAGATTATAATTTTCATGCAACTTATATTACTATCATGTGCAAGGCGTTTTCCTTCATCTTTTGTTTTGGACGCTTATTTGTTATCGGAGGACGGAAACAGATGTACTTTTTTCGCTTTTTCAAATTTTCAATCGATCATAAAAAATCTACTATAGTTTGCATAATCGAATACAAAAAATTAACATTAGTTGCGATAAGAGGAACAGTATGTAAAATGAAATGATAAACCTTCTTATCTAAAAAATAAAAGTATTTTGTATGTAAAGAAAAGTATAATTACTTGTATTCACTTCAAATGCTATGTTAAAGCTATATAAATCTAATATTTAAGCTGTATGCTCAGAATAAAATATATAAATGCCAACTGATATTTTTATTAGTTTAATGGTGTATTTAATATTTCCATACATACTGGCACATGTAGGTACAATCCTGAAAATAAACGCTCAACCCTCCTAACTCTCATGCAAATCATTGTATAAAAATGTGACTGGTACCAATGGATTGGTAATATCACTTACTACATAATGTCATACATAAATTTTGCTTAGGGGTTTGTTTAAATATAGAAATTGCAATAAACTTTAAAATTTTTAATGCCAACACTTATTTTTGATATTATACTTGAATAAAAAAATGGGAAATGTTTCCCTCAAGTAGTTTTGGGATTATACAGGTTTAAAATTTGGAATTCTTAGCCTTAAAATCATTTCTAGTCTTTGGAAAACAGATTGCAATGCGGGTAATTTTTAAGCATAACTGAAAAACAATATTTTACAGAATGAGCTGTACATTTGGATTCACATATTTGAAGCTCGATTTCTGTTTAACCCCGTGAGGGTTGGCGGTATATATTATATACCAGCTACGATTAATGAAGTTTTACACCAGAAAAAAATTATCAAATTTTACTTTTCTAACTTTGGTGGAAAAATTACGTAAAATTGCTTTTACTTATTTTGAAATAGAATTTTTCAAAGATTCTGGTGTGAGTTCAGCATTACAGGAATACAATCACATGCCCCTCAAGAGGATAAAACAATTACCAGTTACACTTCATAATTTTTTTCGAAAATTAATTTCGGAAAACTATTTGAAATGAATTTAACATTAGATATTCTCTACTGGTATAAATAAATACCACTTTCAATTATCCATGATCATTAAATTTTTACATTTCTTTCACTAAAAATTTTCAGTTTAAAATAAAACTATTTATATTCACTTGTTTTTCGATTACAGAATCGAATTTATGTCCGTGGACGTGCTGATTAACACATTCTGCAATTATAGTATGCTTTGCTTCAGTTTTTCGATAGTTTTATGAACTATCTATTACTCTACTCCTTGTATATTTTCTTGGTCTTTAGAACCATGATGTATTGATCTTGCTTCAATGGATTTTTTCAATATATAGGGGAGCAACCAATGTCTTGACGGCTGATGACTGTCTTTGATTTGATGGTAAAATGATACTTTACCCTTCTGAAGTTTTCCGTTCTGGTTTAAATTTCGAATATGTTCGCCTTCTCACAAATCCTAATTAATCAGATCAAATCTGACGTAAATTCAAGCAGAAGAAAAACTTAACTGAAATAGTTACGACTTGATAATGTGTCGTTCAACACGTGCACGTATATTTGCTCACCTGATGAAGACCTGGATTATTTTCCACGTTGAAATGATCGTTTAAGATTTAATTATTTACTAATATATGTCTATCTTTAATTTATAGCATTCTATCAGAGGGATTATTGCTTACTGTAATGATGAGAGTTTTCTGGATGTTTATTTTTATTGTATAGTGATTGACATAATTGAGAACCCAATTGTTGTCAATTAAAAAACAAGTGTGTCAAAACTTTATTAATCTATTTTCAACAAAGGACATTATTATACAGTTTGTGTGTATATATATTTTAACATATTCCCAGGCGTAACTTTAGGACGAATACTCCAATTTTCATAATTATTATTATGTCGGAAAGAGCGCCTGATTCCATATCGATTACACAAAGATAAAAAATTAATATGTATATCTGTTTCAGTTTTTGTCTTTATTCTAACCTTCTAAGCTCTATTTTTTATAAAAATTGGCCATTTTACACTGAATTTGAATATGTTTTTAAGGTACACAGAGCTATAATACAATTTTAAAGCAATCGTCGTATGGTGAATAATTTTGTTTTTTCACAGACAAGAAAAATAAATATAGAATCGCGTATTTCACATCAAAATGATCGATATTGGCAGCACTGAGATAAAAAAAATATGAATGAAAAAAAAAGACTACTAAAAAACTGTTCTGTTGTAAAAAGCCACTACATTGCACCAACAGGCGTGAAATAAGTGTATCTACTATATACGAATGCGGCAAAAAATCAAGATTTTTTGCAATAAAAACATTATTTTGCAATAAAATCAAATTTTATTAAAGAAAAATAATAAAGAACAACCACACATATAAAATATTAATTTGGTTTCAAAATGGCCAAAATGGCGCGTTTGCAGAGCTGCAAACGCTTCCGAAAATTTTTGGTAGCGGCATGCACCTCCTCCGGCGACAATCGGTCCCATTCCCGGCGCAGCGATTTCTTCAGGGACTCCAAACTTTTTTGGGGTGGTGGTGGTGGTGGGGGGGGGAGCGGTTCCTGGTCTGCAAAATGAACCATATGCTGTAATCCATCGGATTCAAATTTGGTGAGTAAGGCGGCCATTCTGCAGACAAGATGAGATCCGGAAAATGGCTTCTGCACCAGTCTTGAGTAGCCTTCGCCCTGTGAGCCGGGGCTGAGTCCTGTTGGAGCGCCCAATTCACATGTTTTAAGTACTGCTGGGCTCACGGAAGTACCGCGGTTTCCAAAATGTCGCGTCGGTACACGTCTTGATTGACTTTGACCCCTTGGTCCACGAAAACGAGTGAAGTCTTGCCACTGGAGCAAATTTCGCCCCAAACCATCGCGGACTGAGGATTTTGCCAACGTTCAACAACAGCCGAGCTGCCGGAGGCCTCGGCGGACCTGCTTCTGTCAGTTGGGTGATTGTGGGCTTGTCCGACGGTGAACAACTTCTCATCCGTGAAGAGGATGCGGTCCCAGTAGAGAGGTGCGTATCGACGAAGAAGCCTGTTGCATCTTTCGAGTCGTACGCGCTTGTTATCGCCGGTGAGGAGTTGAACATTTTGCAGCTTGTATGGCGTTAAATGGAGATCCTCTTTGACGAATCACCGAACTGA
This sequence comes from Maratus speciosus, assembly GCA_963932465.1. Taxonomy (NCBI): domain Eukaryota; kingdom Metazoa; phylum Arthropoda; class Arachnida; order Araneae; family Salticidae; genus Maratus; species Maratus speciosus. Next base: position 289,119,115 of record OZ010794.1, read on the forward strand.
TTTGTCGCTGATTCCCATATCACGGACGAATTTTCGCATCGAGGCCCTCGAATTTCACTTAAGCCGCTCTGGAACCAGTTTTCGGTTCTTGTTGGTTCTGAAGGTGCGTTTTTTGCCACTTCCTGGACGGCGGCCACCATGACACAGCTCCTTGTATCGATTAATTGTCCGGGAGACAGTGACCGGGTCGATGCCAAAAGTTCGAGTGATCTCACAGTTGCGATTTTTCAGGCTATGTAACTCCAAAATTTGTATACGTTGGTTGGACATCTGAAAATAACATATAAAAAAAAAAAAAAAAAAATTATGCAGTTAGACATACTAGTATAGAAAAACATGGGCTATAAAAAAAATGCAATTTAACAAATTACAACGACCATTTAGAAAATGATTTTTTCAAAGACTAAAATTTAAGACATAAAAAATCGCACGGAGTTGATCATACATTATATATGCCATGGATTACATTTTTCGGTACTGTAAATTTTTAAACTACTACGGAGCTGGTCATACATTACGTACGCCATGGATTAAACATTAATATTCCTGGACCAATTTTAAGTGAAATTTCATTTTAAAACTTCTAAACATTCCACAATATTACTTTTTATACCGCCGTCTAGAGAAAAAACGCACTTTTAATTGCAATTTGTTTGAAAGCTGTATCTCAGCTTGTTTCTGAGTTATTAATTCTTTTTGTAGTTTTTATTACTTTTTTGTCATATTGGCAACAGAAGTATCCATCTCTGTTGAAAGTAAAGGGAAAATACAGATTACTGTATAGACCAATCAGAAAACGAATAAAATGCGGATTCAACTAATAAAACGCTTCAGATATGTTTTTGATTTCCTACCTTGACCGAGGACAATAACCATTTTTCCAACTGGTTAAAAAAACTAAAGTCAAACAAGTTCAAACAATCGTGTTAGAACAACAGGAACATTGATGATAGTTTTTTTTTTTGCCGCACATAAAATGTAAATTATATAAAATACAAATTGGAATTCACGTTTTGCCTGCTTATAACGTGAGTTCTGCTGAATGGATTTTGTTAGAACATGCAATGTTAAATGGTTTTTCAGGGAAGGTTTTAGTATAAAATATACCCTCCTACGTTTCTTAGTTATAGAATTACGGCGGAAAGTCCTATAAAAAATGAAAACGATTATGAAAGTTTAGCTTTATAAAAAAATTCTGTTGAACGGATTTCGATGGAAGTTGCAGCGTTAGTTAGGTATTTTTTCAGGGAACGTTTTAGCATTTAGCATATCATTCTACGTGCCTTAGTTAAAGACTTATGAGGATAAGTTCTATAATAAGTTGAACTCGATTATGACAAATTAGGCTTTTTAAAAAGTTTTCCTGTACAGATTTTGATGAAAGTTACATGCTTGTTAGATAAATTTTCATGGATGATTTTAGTATATTGCATATCATTCTTAACTAAATCCTATTGTAAGTGATCTAATAAAAGATTAGATTCTTAACAGCCCAAATATTGTTTGATACATTACAAAATTTCATAGTGCATTGGTGTTCACATCGTTTTCAGCAATGCGGAATGATATCCAGCTAAAAGTCCTTATTGCTTTAAAACACATGGTCAAGTTCACCGATATATTTCGTTTGATTCACGTCCGTTTAGAGAAACCGATCAGCGTCACGGGTGAAGCCTGCTAATATAACTGTAATAAAAGTTAAGGAATAATTACTTGAAATTGGTTTTATTATTTTTATAATAATTTTTTTTTTCAGTTGTTTATTTCTGGTATAAGCACATTTATTTTAGTTTAAGAAAAATACGACTATATTCATTTACTTTTCTTCAATTTATTGCGTAATTTCAGAAATATGCTGATCCCCAAATGCACAGTATAAAAACATAATATAATAATGAATCTTTTTTTAACAATCTTTTATAAGTACCCAGTGTTTCTTTTAAAAAACTATGACGAATTTCTCGAATGCAATTCAGGTTGTTCCAAAAATTTCCGTTGCAATGCATTGATTTGGCGTGGAACAGGATTATTGAAAAATCCCCGCTTTAATTTACGCTTGATAGAAAGCGCGAATTTATTTTAAAATTATAATTATTTCCTGTTTCATTTTTAAGAAAGGACACGAAGAAGGAAAAAAAACATTATTTAATTTGTTCACGCCGGCGTGCATCAGCGGTGGGTCACGCTCGACTGTGCCGTCAGGGATCGTGCATTAGCGGTAAGTCACATTCGACTGTTCCATAGAAGGCGCATACTACAGGTGGGTCACACTCAACTATGCTGTTGACGGCGTGCACTATAGGTGGGTCATACTTGAATATTCGAAAATTCAGTAGTAAAATCAATTCATTATCATAAACTTAATACATTCACAACGGGAAACGAGAATTCTCGTTTTCATTCAAAAAATATCATTGACTAAGGGCGTGACTTCTACCTTACAGAAATGCATTTGTATCATGTTGTCCGTATTTCTTTAAGACATTTTATATTAAATTCGTACATATGTAGTCAATAAATTCATGTCTAATTTCTTACTCTTTGCAAACTTTCAGACATTCACAATCAACTCTGCTTGTTATATTCGAGTTCAGTTCAATAAATATGAGAGGGACGGGTCATTACATACAGTGTCTGAATAAGCGACAGTACCGCGCCGGCAGGTGAAGCGAAATAGGAATTCGAGCGCCATCTCACAGCGAAAACCATGAATATACGCGCCGGCGTGAACGTGTTAAACTATCCTCTCAGGTATTCTAAATTGTTCTTTAAAACTCATAATCATTTTTTACTTAACATTAAACACTTAAATAAAATACATATTTTTAAAATACTACACTCTTTATTTTGTATTTATATTCTGTAACTTTTAATGTTTACAATATTTCGCTATTGAACCTTTACAGACATTTGACCTCTTTTGACGAGAGTGGTTTGGCCCATAATAATCTCCATTGCTTTTGCTAACGTGTAAACCGGTGTAACCATGTAGGTTATTTGCCATTTTACGGCGAACGGCTAACGAAAAAATATCAAAGTTAATTTCCTAATTTAAATTAAGTTTTTTTTTTTAAAATATTAAAATGCTGTATTGTCATCGGAAACACATCTGTTCATATGTGCAGTCGTGAAAAAATAAAATTAAGCACCCTCTACTAACTCCTTAACAAATTATCCTAGACGAAAGTTACTGGTACCGAAAGATTGGAAATAAAGTCTACTTTTAAATGATGTATATAAAATTTTCTTAAGGGGACATCTACATATTAAAACGAATCCAAACTTCTTTTTTTTCAATGGCAATACCCAATTTCAACGAGATAAATCAAATCTTCGGTTCAAACTACGCCGAGACACCAAATTTCAAGTCATTTGAATGATAAGTTTTTGAATTATAAACATTCAAAATTTAGTACTTCTAATGTAAGATTACATTTTCATATTTTTATCTATATCTTCTGAAATGATGCTCCTAATGTGCTAATTTTTTTTGTAGCAATAATACTAATATACCCAAACATATATACGCTGAATTTGAAATTTTTATAATTTTATGATATGAATTATGAAGCTAATATTAAAACAAATATATATGAATTGACACCTGCAATTTTTTTAATGGATTTAGATTTATTAAGTCTTACTATGAGGAAATCCAAAATTTCACATTTTTCTTCCAAGTAGTTTTCAAATTATGCTTAAAAAACGGCAAAATGATAGTTTAAGGGGCCGTCTATGATAGAAATGAGTAGATATTTTGAAATTTATTCTGCTGTCCTGTAATCTCACAGGCTTCATTGACTCCTTGTGTGGCGCTTCAGGTGCCTTGATCAAGAGGGGGCTCTTTCGGTTAACAATCGAGTACGGATCTCCAGTTTGGATACAGCCCTTAAAGTACGCTCGTTTTAAAATAATTAATTTCTCGGAAACTTATGGTACGAATTGCGTAGAAATTTGTTTATAGGCTAATTGAAGGGTGTAGAGTTCATTTATGCTGTCAGAATTGTGTACTGCTATTGAAAAAAACAAAGTTATGGTTAGTTTTAATATGTAGATGCCCCCTAAGCAAATTTTATATACATCATTTAAAAGTAGACTTTATTTCCAATCGTTCGGTACCAGTAACTTTCTTCTACGATAATTTGTTGAGGAGTTAGTAGGGGGTGTTTACTTTTTTTTTTTTGCACGACTGTACTTTTTAAATAATTCTAGCACATCAGGACGTGAGAAAAAATCAGGTACAAAATCCCATGTTTACATCCGAAAAATTATATACGTTATATAAAAGAGTATAATACAGTCAAACCTCTATTTAACGAAGTCGCTAAATCCCGAAAAAAAGTTCGTTATATGGAAAATTCGTTAAATAGAGAATCACCTTTTAAAATACTTTAAACTACATAAAATATATTTTAAGTCCATAAGCACTAAATATAATTTTAAAAAGTAATTGATCACACTTTTTTTTATAATATATATCTATTTGTTTTATTTATTTTACCCATCAAAAAGAAATCTGGAAGGGAAATAAGAATGAAACAAAACATTGTCTGGAAATAAATTGTATTTTCAGTTAAAAAAATAATTTTATATAAAAATCAAAGTTTTTTAATATGGTTGATACGCTGTTTGGAAGAACACCAAATTTTAAAGCAATATTCTTTTTCTTCACGCCTTTATCCACCCCATCAAGAATCTTTTTTTCTTTGATGCTCAGGCACTTTCGCTCTGACATTTTCGAGCTACAAGAACAGAAATTACCAGCACGACTGATCAACAATCTAGAAAACAGGAGACTCTAGTTTAGGAACACGGTGCCATTCAGGATTAAAGGGGGATATTGAAAGTTTGCACTTCTTGGATGAAAAGCAAAGAATCACAGTGGTGAGTTAGGTGTTATTGTTCATACTGTTCTTGGTGAGTTAGGTGTCTGGTAAGATCGGTTCCTGGTCATTGATCATCATAAAATGTGTTAAAAAAAGAATAAGTTTAAAATGCCCAGTAATATTTTGAGAAATAGGGAGAAAAAAAATTTAGGTCCCACGAAAAAGTTCGTTAAATAGAGAGTGCACTTCGCTATTTGGAGGTTATTTTACGAAGAAATTCGCAAAATGTTCTTGGTTCCAGGGAAAAGTTCGCAAAATAGAGAAATTCGCAAAATAGAGGTTCGTTAAATAGAGGTCCAACTGTATAAACGTTTTTATATACTTATTATAGTTTATACACGTTATATGTACCCTAGTACATTATATGTGAAAGATAGCAAAGTAATATTAAAGAAAATTTTATCTAAAGTGATTTTTCGAGCCGTAACTCTAAAAAGATTTTTCTTACACGTCTTTCGCCTGATAGCGCGTGCATTTTCAAAAGAGTTATAAAACGATTTCTTTAAGGTGATTTGCGCTAGAATACTTTTGCATTTCATTGATTCGCTGAATTTGATTAATTCATGAAAAAAGACTTTTAGAAAATCTCTCGAATGACACGTTTTTACATTTCTATCAATGGATTTTATTTAAATCATGTATTTTACTGGTAGAACTGATATAGTTTTCAAATCTTAATATAATTATGTATACGGTATTATTGTTAAAACCATTACAGGTGAAGAAAAGTACACATCGTATTTTGCCGTGTTAAATATGTTATTTTGAAGATGACCCGAGTCAATAATGGTAAAAAGACGATGAGTACTAAAATAAATTAATAAATGCAGTTTAATTCAGAAGTACAGGGCTGTTCAAAGTTATAAAGGTAAAGGAGTAGCTGATACGAATTGAATATTTCCAACTGAGTGAAAAAATACCCAGGAAGGGAATCGAACCCAGATCCTTGGCTTACAAGGCCATTCGCTTTTTTTCGCTCAGTCGGAAATATTCAATTCGTATGATAACTTTACCAATCAGTGTGATTGTGTTTCAATAATAATTTATATACGTACCCATCGTTTATGTGGAGTTTCTTTACCTGCGGTTTATTCTGTTGAGCTGTCTGCATGACAGACCAGATGTTATTACCAATTAGGTTATCTGAGCGAAATATGCTCACCGGTTGTCGGCCCAGTTAGCTTAAACGGTAGAGTATTGGCCCTGTAAGCCAAAGATCTGGGTTCGATTCCCGGCCTGGGCATTTTTTCGCTCAGTCGGAAATATTCAATTCGTATGATAACTTTATCATTCAGTGAGGTTGTGTTTCAATAATAGTTTATCTACGTACCCATCGTTTATGTGGAGTTCGTTTACCTGCGGTTTATTCTGTTGAGCTGTCAGCATGACAGACCAGATGTTATTACCAATTAGGTTATCTGAGCGAAATATGCTCACCGGTTGTCGGCCCAGTTACCTTAAACGGTAGAGTATTGGCCCTATAAGCCAAGGATCTGGGTTCGATTCCCTGCTTGGAGATTTTTTCGCTCAGTCGGAAATATTCAATTCGTATGATAACTTTACCAATCAGTGTGATTGTGTTTCAATAACAGAGTAGCTGATAGTTACAGCCAGTGTTGAATTCGTGCGATAATCCGCGAGGCATTTCTCCCTGGAACATGCAAAAATTCTCCACCAGGAAGACTTGATATTTTTTGCTTATTAGTGCTTCAGAATTGCAATTCTCCCCGGAATACTAAGGTGCCCCGCCCGGAGCTGCTGAAATTCCGAAGAAATAATGTCTGAATTCAACACTCGTTACAACTAACTAGTAAATCACTAAATAAGTTCCAGAAATTCTCCCAAAAGGGGATTCATGATTCACCTTGATAATTAATTTTTGCATGCTGCAATAGTCTTCTTTAATCAGAGAAATTGGAAATTAGCGATTGAAAAAGTCAAAGAATTCTTTTAAATTTTAGTGGTAATATAAGAGCGTAACAGTTAGCATCTATGAAATTAATATACTATCCACCCTATTCTCATGATCTTGAAATGAGGAACTTTTGGTATTTTTGTAATATATATATATATATATATATATATTAAAGAATCATTCGGTATCATTTTCACACCGAATATAAGAATGATGAGATTATAGAAATATATCCTTTCTTTCGTTTATTTTAAGAAATTGATGAATTAAAGCATTTAATCTTTTAAAGTACACTGATGTGAAAGGTAACTACTCTGAACATTTCTAAGATTTGCTGTGTAACTTGTGTCATTTAGTCGGATTTAAAAAAATTACAATATGAGCCTCATAGTATTATAGTTTACGCAGATTACGAGAACATTGTCTACCTTAAAAATTCATTGTAGATATATATGTGAAAGACAGCGAAACATTCTGAAAGAAACTTCATTTAAAGTGCCTTTAACAAACTTAACTTTTAAAAATACAATGGAACCTCCCTGTGCGACCACCTCCATTAAGTGACTACCTCACTGAAAGACCATTTTTTCATGGAACGAAATTTATTCCCATAGGCTCAATACTAATTTTACCTCCATTCAGAGACCATCCCAATTGAACTCCCTCCATGAGCGATCCATTTCTTTGAAGAAAATGAAACAAATTCCGTTTTTTTCCTGGTCACTTGAAGAAGGTTTTATTAGAAAAATAATTCCGGAGAGCGCATTATTCATCAAATGTCTAAACTAAGTTTAGAACCTCTTGTGCCTATTTAGGCAATGAATTTAACTCTAATGACAAATTAAGAATGACAGTCAATAAACTCCCCTGCCATAAACTCGCAAAGAAATAGATAAATTAATGAAATCGTCATTATTTGTTGCTGTCCAAAAAAATATTTCATTTATTTACTGAACTTCGAAAGGACTTGGAAATAAAAGTTTTAAAAGATAAAACTGTAAAATCACAACAAACGTCAATGTATTTATTTTTTAAACTCTGCAGTAATTGACATATGTAATTAATTTTTATTTTGATACTTAAATTTTCATATTTTTTCCAATGTGAAAAATAAATTTTAGTAACATTAATTATCACCTTTTTCAACAATTAAAATCTATATTAAAACATGACCTCCATTAAGAGACCGCCTCTCGGAGCGACCAATTTTATTGGAACGGAACGTGGTCGCTTTAGGGGAGGTTTTAATGTGTTCCTTACAAGTGGTTTTGCTTGAAAGCGCATACATTTCCAAAGACGTTTAAAAACCGTTTCGTTAACCCTTTTAAAGGCAAGGTAATTAATTCCGTTGATAAATTGTTGAAATGACAATTAAATTTACGAACAAATGAATTTAAAAATAAATAAATGACTTTCTTCAAGTAAATTATAAAAGCAAAATTTTATTAATATTTTTTTCCAAATATTCTATTTGGGAATTAAAATTAAGTGGTATAAATATCATATCACCGCTATTTAAGTGGTTAAGATGATTTACGAGGGAATACTTTTGTATTTAATTAATTAGCTGAACTGAAATAATTCGCACAAAATCTTCTACGAAAGGTCTCATATGATACACTTTTTCATTTCTATAAATTAGATTTTTATACAGTGTGAGACAAAAGTTATTCACATTATTTAAAGTTCAATAAAGAATCAACTAATGGGCGTACAAGCGTGCGGTGTGCAGAAAAGTGTTTCTCATGATCAAAAGTTTTGTTTAGACAAATAAAAATATTAGTTTTAAAAACTGTTCACAGATGGCGTTGCACTCTCGAAGCTGCAAAAAAGTCCCAAATTATCAAGATAAACTAGTTAAAGTCCTCTTTTTTTTTTTTTTTTTTTTTTTTTTTTTAGAATCTACTACTATATTTGTACATGTGAAATGAAATTGAGTGTTGCTTGGATTTGGCTCAAGCTACAAAATGCGCACACAATGATATATGACAATAGGTTGTGCAAAATGAATGATCTGTTAGAACACTAAAACCTCTGAATAACGGACACCTCAGGAGCACGGAACTTGTCCGCTTTTCAGAGGTAAAAAATAGGGATTGAAAACTGTCCGCTGAATAGAGGTGTCCGCTTTTCAGAGGTAAAAATGAGGATTGAAAAACTCTCCGCTGAATAGAAGTGTCCACTATTGGAGGTTTTCTGTAATTTATATTGAACGTTTTGTGCTTTTTACAACAGCAAAATCGCTGAATAACAGATACCTCAGGAGTACGGAACTTGTCTGCTATTCGGAAGTTTCCATTTTTCAGAGGTAAAAAATGGGGATTGAAAAACTGTCCGCTGAATAGAGGTGTCTGCTATTGGAGGTTTAATGTAATTTATATCGAACGTTTTATGCTTTTTTACACCTTTGAAGGCGTAATGGACATTTTAAAAATTAACCATTTAATTTGTTTTAACAAAACTTTAGATTACTTGAAGCCATTTTCGTATAAACCACACTCTCGTTCGACATTTACTTTTTATTTATTTATTGAATTAAAAAAGAAATTAAGGACTTTTGGCCCAGCGAACCCTACATTATAGTAGCTTTCACAGTTTACTAAAACATTAAATCTCCTTAAAATTCATGAATGGTACCTATATGCGAAAAATAGCGAAACTTTATGAAAAAGAAAATGTCTTTAGAAATGATTTTTCGAACTGTAACTTTTAAAAAGACTTTTCAAACACCTCTTTCGCCTGATAGAGCATACATTTTCAAAATACACTTAAAAGGATTTTTTAAGGTGACTTTCGCGTGAATATATTTGCATTTCATTGGTTAGCTGAACTTGAATAACACATGAAAAAAAGTTATAGAAAATATCTCGTACGATAGCTACATTTTCAAATTTCTGCAAATAGATTTTTATATAATCTTGTATTTATGGGAATAACTTAAATATTTTTGAAATGTTAATATAGTTATGGAAACAGCGTTATAGTTAAAACCGTTACTGGGGATGAAACGCACATACTTTTTTGACGTTCCAACACGTCATTTAAGTGCGGATTTTTGAAAGAGAACACTACTCAACAATGGTAAAAGACAGTGAGCAATAAAATAACGTAATGTGTTCCGTTTCCTTTAGAAGTACAGGGCCGGTAAAAGCCCTAAAAGGTAAATGAACAAAAGATAGTTATGGCTAATTGATACACCACTAAATTCGTTCCAGACTTCCTCCAATAAGTATTGGGTCGATCGGAAAGTTGTGTCGTGTTGGGAAAATTGATTCGCACCGGAAGTTTTATCATTTAATTATTAGACACTTATTCCGATATGTAATCTTTAATAATTGCCGGGCAGAATTTTCCGGTACGAATTGATTTTCCCAACGCGACACGACCTTGGGATCGACCCAATAAATGCAAAGAGACTCTTGCTGCACCACATTGATAATGCATCTTAAAATGCATTATCAACATTTCTTGAACTAAAACGCATCAAAATGATAAAATACTTACCTTATTCCCAAGATCTTGATATGGTTGACTTTTGGCAATTTTGTAATCTGAAATAATAATAATTAAGTACATGGGCGTCTATTTTAATACAGAAGATGGAAATGAGGAGGTTAAGAATAAGGAAGCGTATTTTTTAGTTTGATTTTAAGAAACGGACGGCTTGAATTACTGAAAAATAATTCATGAGTGTTTTTTTTTTAAATTCTGAACCTTGCTATTGCGTGAAGGTGATTCATCATAGTTTTTTTTATCATATTGCATCAGCTCTGCCAGATTGTTTGACCTAGACTTTCTTGAAGAAGGTAATTTAATTGCTCTTCGTCGAACTTAAATGGATTTGTCTTTCAAGTCAATAATCTCATATTTTAAGGGATCTCAGGAGTCTTAAAGCTTCAAAATTTTAATTTTTTGGATGTTAAACTTCTATCTTTTCTGTACATTTTGATATGATTGTGTCCTTGAAATTCCCATTAGAACAGAAGTTATGGCCATTAGAATTATACTAGCACAGTAGCTAAAGCAGTGTTACCAGATTGGGACTTTTTTAATTCAGATTATTTGACTGGAACCACTTCTTTAAAATAGCATAATTCGCCTTATTTTTCAGAATTTTTATTATATTCCCAAATAGGCCGAATATTACTATTTAAAATAAATGGTGACAATCAACAATCTGTTGACAAAAAGTCCCCAATCTGGCAACACTGAGCGGCGTTTCTGAAACTTTGAAGTCATTTTCCACCAAGTGACGTTTTTTGGTATAATGCGCAGGATATTTCATAAACTTCTGAATATTTTCTCATGAAATTTTCAAAACATATGTTTTATGTTAACTCTGTATAAATACAACCTAAAACTTCATTTTTATTGTTCAAAAAATATTTTTTTCGGTGATTATATTGTTGAAATTTTCAAAAATTTGTATTAGCTAAATACAACTTCGCATTTTAAGTATCAAAAGGCTTTAAATATAAATTTGTTTAGGTTCAGGGTAATTCGTATAATCTGATGTATAACGAGGCATAAAAAATTTCATTCTTGTTGCAAAATATATTTTGTAATCCAGCGAATAAGCTGTCATACCAATTTTATGTTCAATAAATGTCTGACAGTTTGGAGCACCCTATAATTACTAATTCTATATCTTCCAATACTTTAAATTTAAATACATGAAATGAAAGAACATACTTATACCTTTTAATACCAATAAAAATTGTTTTTTTAAATCATATACATTTTAAGATATTAAATGGTGGGAATTGTCTTTTTTTTCCTTTTTTCCAATTTTAAAAGTCCTGAACGGCACTTTGGAACATTGCTTTTCTTTTTCATCTGCAACATAAATATCATGAGCAGTTTCGGTGGCCTTAACCCTCTAATTACCAGGGTAGAAGGCGTTCCAGAAATAGCGTAATTCAGAAAATCGGAATTCATACCAGAAAATCTAATAGTATCTTTCGTTTTTTTAATAACGAAATGTCTACTACAACAGTAAACTCTCGACTATCCGACTATCGACTATCCGGCACTCCGTACTATCCGGCCTATTAAAAAATGAGGAATTTTGCAAGCGGCCAAAGCATGCCGATTCCCGTCCAAGTGGATGCCAAAAGCATGGGAAGAAATTCCAAACGTAGTAATTGCAAGGTCTTGGAACATCCTTTTTGACCAAAAAGGTAAACATAGACCCGTGTGGGAAACTGCAATGGTAGATGATAACAATCAGCTTCTTCCGTTGATGAAAAATACACCTGGCTCTGACGATGTCAATGCAGAAGATATTACAAAATGGATGGCAAACGACGAAATTAATGAATTAATTGAAAACGATATTGTAGAAGTGTTGGCAGAGGTAGAAATATCAGAAGAAAAAGATGAAAATGGTTGCAGGAAAAACCTCATCCCACATTCGCAAGGGTTCAAGACGATTGAGACAGCACACTGAAGTACATTAGTCAGTAGGAATCGACGCCACTTGATATCATCTACTTGCGTAAGTGGAGGGACATTGCGTCGTGGAAGAGGACTAACAGGGAGGTGCACTCCTCTATTAAGGACTTTTTCAAAAACTAAAAACAGTAAGTTTTGACTCTTATCTTATGCATAACTTTTCATATTTGTGCAATCATTTATTAATATCAGTAAAATAAGATTTACTCATTTTTTTACGAATTAGCATTACGTTTTATGCTAATGTTTTGCTTATTTTGAAACTGTATGTAGTGTATATATAAAATTTATCTTAATATACGTAACATATGTTTTTAATATTATGGCGGGAGGAGGGCTCGAAGGTAGTAAATATTTCTAGTACTCCGGCCTATCCGGCTTTTTCATTATCCGGCCTACCTTTCCGCAACATTAGGCGGATAGTCGGGAGTTTACTGTAATTAAATTAAAAGTTTGTATTTTGAAATTTCTGATGTGAATATGATATATCTGAATAAAAAAATCCACTAAATCTTGAACGCTAATGGTAGCAAATGTGCTATCATGGGCAGTAGAGGGGTAACACTTCCATTAAATAAAAAAAAAAAATGGTGTCCGAAATATCTAGTTTTGTCCACTTGACATTCCATTTTAATAATCTGAAAATACACAGAAGTTAATACAATTAAGAAAATCAAATCACATAATCCTGCAGAGCAAAACATTCTTTTTTAAATAACATAAAATGCTATGGAAGCGATTTTTTTACTACGTGGATTTTTAAATTAAAAGAAAACAGCTCTTGAATTATTCTACAACTTAATATTTTATCTTTAGAAAATTTGCCTACAAATATACAGGTTGTCCACGTATAACCTGACCAACCTTTATTTTCTCAACCGTTGGTCCTAGATGCATACTTCCAATTACAAAAGTGGACAAAATTAGGCGCAGAGTTAAGATAAAAATGTTTGAAGCGAAAAAACAATTTAGTAAAGAATTACAGAATCTAAATTTTTATACAGCCCCCAGATCCCTATTATTACATTTAGGAATGTTTTGTCTATTCAAAAGTATTGCAAATACAAAAAGTACCGAATCTGTACGACCAATATTCACTGATAAATTTGAGTTCAAAGTTATCATGCATAGTATGGGGACCGTTTACAAATGGAGATGCGAATATATCTCCTATCAGAAAGACAAGGAGGTTTTAGAGTTAGATATGATAATGACATAAGAGTTGTTGTTAAAGTCAAAAAACAGTATAATATTTGTCTACTCCCAGGTACTGAAAATAAAAAATTATATTTTGTATAATACATAAAATCATAGTGCACAAACTCATACAAATTTAATAAAGTAATTGGAAATAATAACATAGTAAGTAGTGCTTTCTCGCAGATGAACTCAAATAAAAACGAAATAAATAAACAATGTGGATAAATATCGTCTTTCATACTTTCTCACTACGTGTGTTCCAAGTGTAAGATGCTGTTAGATTACACTATCTTTCAAATTTTGTGTTGTGCCATGTTTTTTAGCTTTTGAAAATTGATTCTTATGTATCTTTAGCGCTGAAATAGAAAACGACCATCATTTTAAACCATCACGCCAGGACTTTTCTCAAATCGGAAATTTCAAAGTTAAAATTCATCCCCCCTCCCCTCCCAACCTCATCGGACCGCTGAGCTGTTTAGCTGTAAGAAACCCAATATAAGCCAAAAAATTGAATAAATCATTGAATTAAATAAAATTAAACTGAATTAAAAAGTCTCACATCTATTTTATAGTATCAGAGTTTTCGCTATTTTTTAACCTTGAAATTTACGATTTGCGAAACACCCTGACATGATTCTTAAAAGTGAAGGTAATTTTTTTTATTCGGCGTTAAAAAAATACATAAAACGTAATTGTAAATGTTAAAAAACACAACCATTGCAGGTCTATCTTATCTAATCTAAAACTCTTTCTTAAACTTATTGACTGTAATCTATCCGAATTTTTGTGTGATATCTTCTAAGTATGTATCAGATGGTAAGCGTTGAAAATCATAATAATATTACGTTGTCATCGGATTTAAGTCAGTATGTAAAATTTAACTTCGATCGGACATTTGAAAGTGAGTTAAAGTTCGAGTACAAATTTTAAACTGGAAAGACGATTGTTGCAAGTTAAATAAAACCTCATGAAAATAACATAATTTTTGTTAAAAGAAATGATAGCCTCAAATACTTACAAAATAAAACACATGTTAAAATACAATTAAATACAGCCAATCAGGGTAACTTTGAACCACGGGGTGTAACTTTGCACCACCTCCTATTTTTCAATATTTTTGACTCTAAAAGACTAAATAAACTCCAGAACTGTGCTATGTTGGCAAGGTTCTAAACTGTTCTACTCTTTATTTTAGAAAATAAATTAGCAACATTATGTGAAATTAATTGCATCATCTAACTATTTTTGTGAAGTACTGTTTTCAAGTTAATTTTGAATGCTGTTTTGAAGTTGTTGTAATCTAATTAAATTGTCATAGTAAGTAACAATATACTCATTTATCAGACATATTACTATTTAAATGTTGTAAATGTGTTAATATTTTGTGATTATTTATTTATCAATCTATCTATACTAATATTATAAAGAGGTAAAAATTGTTTATTTGTACGAGATAAGCTCTGGAACTACCGAACCGATTCCAAAAGTAATGGTATCAAAATGATGGTGATAGACCAACTTAGAACATATTCTATATCTTTGGTCCGTGCCACTAGCCAAAAGGGGGTGAAGGAGCAAAAAACGTCCTAAAAATCCGATTTTTGTGTTACTGAAGGGCCTAGAAGCATGAAATTTGGAATGGTAGTTACTTATAAGATACTAATGATATCTAAGGACATTTCTTAAAAAGATCGAAATTAAAAAGGGATGAAAATGCGCGAAAAGCGTTCTAAAAAACGTTCTAAATGGCGATTTTTAAGCAATTTCAGGAAGTACCAAATTGATTTAAAAAACAATGTTGTCAAAATGATAGTGATAACCCTTGCTCTAACAGACGCTACATTTTATGTCGGTGCCACTACCCCTAAATGGGATGCAGGAGCAAAAAAACGTTCGAAATTGTGGTTTTTGGTGTTACTGAAGAGCCCAGACACATGGAATTTCGCATGGTAGTTACTTATTAAATATAAAGGATCTCTAAGAACATTTCTTTAAAAAATCAAAATTTAAAAGGGGTGAAAATACGCAAAAAAGTGTTTTAAAAACGTTCTAAATGGCGATTTTTACTCAATTTCAGGAAGTACCAAACCGATTTAAAAAATAATGGTGTCAAAATGATGGTGACAACATAGGGTACATTTTATGTCGGTGCCACTACACCTAAGGGGGTGCAGGAGCAAAAAAGTTCGAAATTGCGATTTATCTGTTACTGAAGGGCCCAGTTACATGGAATTGGGCATGGTAGTTACTTATTAGATTAAATGATATCTAAGAACATTTCTTAAAAAATTATAAATTTAAAAGGGGTGAAAATGGACGAAAAACGTTCTAAAAATGTTCTAAAATGCGATTTCTACGCAATCTCAGAAAGTACCCAACCGATTTCAAAAGTAATGTTTGAAAATTGATGATGACAGCCCTTGCTCCAATATAGGATCTACTTCATGTCGGCGTCACTACCACCTTGCTGTTGCATTTTAAAAAACGTTCTAAATTGTGATTTTTGTGACACTGAAGGGGATAGCAACTTGAAATTTGGCATGGTAATTACTTATGAGATGTAAATGCTCTCTTAGAAGAATTCCTTAAAAATTTGAAATTTAAATATGGTGAAAATAAACGAAAAGCGTTCTAAAAACGTTTTAAATAGCGATTTCTACACAACCTCAGGAAATATAAACCGATTTAGAAGTAATAGTTTCAAATTGATGGTGACAGTCCCTGCTTCAAAATATCCTATATTTTACGTTGTTGTCACTACCACCTGGGGTTTACGGAGCAAAAAATGTTACAAATTGCGTTTTTTGTGTTAAAGAGGGGGTGTCTAACCTTTTAAATTTGGAATGGTAATTACTTCAAAGATGTAAATGCTTTCTAAGAATTGTCGAAAGAAAATTTCAAATTTAAAAGGATGAAGTGAGCGAAAAGCGTTCTATAAGCGTTCTAAATTACGATTTTTATGCAATCGTATGAAATACGAAACCGATTTCAAACATAATGGTTGCAAATTGATGGTGATAGAACCTGCTCAAACATAAGCTATATTTTATGTCGGCTCCACAACCCCTAGAGGTTTGCAGGAGCAAAAAACTTTATAAATTGCGATTTGTACGGTACTGAAAAGGCTAGAAACTTTAAATAAAGCACGGTAGTTACTTATAAAATGTAGATGTCCTCTAAGAACAGCCGAAAATACATTCAAAATTAAAAAGAGGTGAAGCGAAGGGAAGGAGCAAAATGCAATATAAAAGTGTCATAAATTACGATTTCTATGGAATATCAGGAAATAATAAACCGATTACAGTAGTTATCGGTTGCGAGTCATGAGTGATACTCCTTGATCCTATACGCCTTTAAAAACATCTAAATTCCGTTTTCTATAGAATATTAGGAAATACCAACCGCTTTCAAGGTTAATGTTGTTGGTAATAAATGGTGATAGTCTCTGTTTCAACATTTTTCGAGACATTCTATTTGAACTCTGTTTCGGCATTTTATGTTGGTGCCACTAAGACGAGAAAGGTGGTAGACTGTTAGACAAGAAGCTTGGAATTTGACATGATGGTTAATTTTAAGATGTAAATGTGTTAAGATGGTTTCTATAAATTCAAAACTTCAAATGACTGTGGCTTAATTTGTAATTTTTGAATTATTCCAAAAAGCGTTCTTCTAACAAAAAATAGTCATGAATATATCACTTGGCATATTTCAACTATTAAGCGAGCAAAGTCCCGGGGTTTGCTAATAGTTAATAAAATGTAAAATAAGAAGGCACTAGCATTTTACGCCATTTTCAGGGTAACTTTGAGCCGGCTTATAATTTACTGATTATAAATGCTACTGTCGAAAATTTCCCATATTTGCACGTATATTTTATATAAATGCCGAAAGTGTGCACTAGATATAACATGTAAATATTTTTACAAATATGTGTAAAATACATAAAATTCATTTAGAGGCGTGATTAGGGGCGGAGCTACTCAAATTTGACGTTTCTTACGTTCGACGTTTTTTATTCTTGTTTGAATATTACTAGTACTTGTGTGTATTACTGTAACTATGGATATATTATAGAGTTAAAACATTGAAAATTGTTTTTCACTGCATTTTTATGTTTTATATGAACTATAAACTGGTTTTTTTTTATTTCTAAATGTTCATGGTTCTCATCTTCCACTTTTCTTATGCCTGATATTTGTTGTAATATCATAAATTATACAAATCTTGTGATGTTGGGAAATGTAAATTCGCAGTCTTTACAAATCTGAAAACATTCTTTGGTGTTTAAAGTTGTCTTGACTACAATACTTTTTTTATAATTAATTATATCATATAAAAATTTATCATATGGTGCAAAGTTACCCTAAACGGCTGGGTAACTTTGAATCAGGCTAAAAATCCATTTTTTATTGCTTTTATCATTATTATTCCTTAATTTTTGATAATCAAACAATAATTTAGGATCATTTTTCTTTTATGCCCCTAGTTGCGACAATATTCTTCAAATAAGAGTGTGGCATATGAAAATAGAGAAAATGCTGATCAAAGTTACCCTGATTGACATTACTTACGAAGTTACGAAGTTAACTCAGTCGTAATAGTTGTACAATTTCTTTCAAAACGCAGATACATATGAAATAAGTTCTTCGAATACTTTAAGCACTTGGTATAAAACCCCTGAGAGCATGGCCGCAATCATCTGTTTTGAGACGCTTAAAAGTGGCATACGTCATGCATTTCAAAGTTTCATAACTCGGTCAATTTTAATGTTAGATGAATGGGACTTTTTTTGTCTTACTTGTTAGTGTCACAGAAATTTTTTACTAAATATCATTTATAGGACCGGGAGACCGTATAAAATTTAAATTTCGTAATTTTTTAATAAATGTTTTTCCTGGCCCAAATCACTTTAAAAATAATTCTTAACCTTAATTAAACCATTTTTTGTAATTGGAAGTACGCATCTAGGACCAATGGTTACGAAAATAAAGGTCGGGCAGGTTATACGTGGACACACTGTATATTAGTTGGGATATATATACAAATATATATTGTATAGATATACAAATATATATTGAGATTTACCTTACTACTTTGAACAAAGCTAAGATTTTCTTTTTCGCTTGTACCATTTAGCCGATTTCCCTGTGACATTTGCAGTATTATAGATTAAACAGGTTATAAATGCATTTTATTTCCGTAAAAAAGTCATGCACTCTTGTATATATATATATATAAATATATAACTATATATTATATATGAATGATAACGAAACATTATAAAAAGAAAATCACATTTGAAATGCTTTTTCGAACTGCAGCTCTTAAGAAGATACCACTTGCACGCCTTTCGCCTGATAGCGCATTGAATTTCAAAAGAGCTTGAAAAAAATATGTGTAAGGTGACTTGCGCAGGAATACTTTTGCATTTTTTCATTCATTCGCTGCACTCGAATAAATCATAAAAAAGTCTTTTAGGAAATGTCTGGTATGATATATACACTTTTATATTTCTATATAACAGATTTTTATATAATCTTGCATTTTACGGATAAAATTAAAATACTTTTTTATGTTAATATAATTTGCAGCTTTAAGGCGACGGTGATCTTGCAGTTACATCTTTATATCATACAAACAAAATATTTATTATCGAAATATGCTGTACCGTAAATTCAATAAATAGGGGGGATGAGGGCACATGTGAACATGGGTCCAGCTGTGAACATCGCAATTTTTCAATAGTCATTAAAGGGTTTTTTATTTGAAAAACAAATACTAAAGATGATAGCACTTGTAGACATATGGAAAATTATTTTTGAAGCTCTTTGACATTTTGTTTGTCCTCTGTAGCCAAAACACTATTTTTAGATCTCAAAAGTAAAATCTTTGCTCCAAGTTGATAAGCAAATAACTTTATTTATTTATTCATTTATTTCAATTTGAGTATTTCAACATATACTCTGAATACTAATAAATATTTTTTATACTATATAGTTCTTTTCCTTCTAAAATTGAGTAATGTTAAGAGAACCTGATTAGCAACGCGGCACATTTACACCAATAAATTTTAAAAGAAACGTTCGCCTTATCTCAACGCCGTATTCATGTAAAATTACTGCCTTGAATGAGGCAAAATTTGCTGTTTCATTTTACTGGTGGGAATGTGCACCGTTGGTAATCAGGCTCTGAATGTTAAGGATTTATCAATTTAGCAGAAGGAGCAATGTGGGGCACTTGTGTACAGACTAGTTGGGGCAGATATAAACAATTCAAAAGTGCCCCAATAATCATTCTGTGATTCTGTTCCTTTCAGTTAACTTAATGAGAAGTAATAGTCAGTTCCATTATCTATAATTTTCCTGAAATAGAAGATATTTTCCTCACACGAAGTTGATTTTGTTTTGAAAGTTCCACAAACACATCTTTCAGCAAATACATAAAGAGCAACAAGCTCGCTTACGTTTAATTCTACTTTAAATAAATTTAATATTTTCTAAAATTCAATAAGTGTTTTGTATTATTTTACTAAATGGTTTACAACAATATTTTTTATGCATTGTTAATACAAAAGTTTTACCTTGAACAACTATGCAAATTTTTCTAGTGCATTTGTTCTAAACTTGCAATGATGGCTTACTTCCATCTCTAAAACAGTTATGTATATGATGCTTTCAATGGAGATAAATATCACTAATATTTTAAGAAAGTAAAATTTTTAAACTGATAACTACGGAAAAATTTTATATTAACCCCCTTCCGCGCTCTTTCAAAAGCAAAAGGAGTTAGGAGAGGGGGTTATAGTCGAGATTTTTTTAAAATCATTAAAAAACCTTTCTTTATCTGTAATTTACAAGTAAATAAGGCAAATACAGGAGTGAGAAACTTTCGTATTTCCGCAGATTTCCGATAAATAGTATCTAAATGCCCCCTCCCTAAAATTACCCCAAACAAAAACTCTTAAGCAAAATGTAAATGTTTTAATTTCTTTTTTAAAATTGCTTCTTTATTTTTTTTACATTGCAACAAAACTTAATGAACCATCTAAGCCTCCCGCCCCCAAATCTACTGATTTTTATTTTATAATCTTTTGCTTAAACATATTACCCAGAAACTAGAGAAAAATATATATATATATATATTCCTTATGGTGAATTTAAGGGGACAAGGGACCTTAAAATAAATTTTTTTTTTATTTTTTGTAAATTTCACCTTAAATATTATTCAAGGGTACATTATATGCATTATAGCATGCATTAATCACAAAAACAAATTTAAAAAAAATTTTATTTTTGAGAAAAAAATGGAATTTTACGTGTCGTCTTAGAAATCTTCGAAATGTCGCTTGCGCATTCCATATCAATGAAAATCCCCAATATTTTTTATAAAAGTCTGTTTTATATATATAAATAAAATAGAGCATCGAATTTTATATATTTGAATTTAAAGGTAAAAAAAAAAAAAAAAAAAAAAAAATGAAAATTTTTTTTAATTTTTCGAAAAAATTTCCAAATTTCCAAAGTTTTCAATTTTTTTTTTATTTTTTGTAAATTTCATCTTAAATATTATTCAAGGAGACATTATATGTATTATGGCATGCATTTATCACAAAAAAAATTAAAAAAAAAAATTATTTTTGTGAAAAAAATGGAATTTTACGCGTCGTCTTAGAAATCTTCGAAATGCCCCTTATGCATTCCATATCAATGAAAATCCCCAATATATTTTTTTTTGATTTGATTTATATATATAAATAAAATAGAGCATCGAATTTTATATATTTGAATTTAATGGTTAAAAAAAAAATTACAAATTTTGAAATTTTTTCGAAAAAATTTCAAAAAATTTCAATTTTTTTTTTATTTTTTTGTAAATTTTATCTTAAATATTACTCAAAGGTACATTATATGCATTATGGCATGCATTTATCACAAAAAAAATTTAAAAAAAATTTATTTTTATGAAAAAAATGGAATTTTACGCGTCGTCTTAGAAATCTTCGAAATGCCCCCTGCGTGTTCTATATCAATGAAAATCCCCAATATTTTTAATAAAAGTTTGGTTTATATATATAAATAAAATAGAGCATCGAATTTTATATATTTGAATTTAAAGGTTAAAAAAAAAGAAAAAAATGAAAAATTTTGAAAATTTTTCGAAAAAATTTCAAAATTTTTAATTTTTTTTTTTTACCTTTAAATTCAAATATATAAAATTCGATGCTCTATTTTATTTATATATATAAAACAGACTTTTATAAAAAATATTGGGGATTTTCATTGATATGGAATGCGCAAGCTAAATTTCGAAGATTTCTAAGACGAAGTGTAAAATTGCATTTTTTTCATAAAAATAAATTTTTTTTTAAATTTTTTTTGTGATAAATGCATGCTATAATGCATATAAAGTATCCTTGAATAATAATTAGGTGAAATTTACAAAAAATAAAAAAAAATATTTTTAAGGATTTTAAGGTCCCTTGTCCCCTTAACAGGTAAAATAACTAATGATTACGATGACAAATGAATAACAGAATAAAAAGCATGCCAAAGCATATTTTTTCCATGTGTTCACATGTGCTCTACGTGTGTTCACAACTACCCCGCTGATGGAGCATATGTGAACAATTTTTTGAATTTATAAAGATATTTAAAAATGTAAGAAGAGCTATAAATGTGATTAAAAAAAAAATACCATGTGTAAAAAAAGTTCTGTTGCCTATAATGAGTAGCTTTTGTTTATAGAAATTAATCCGGTTATGAGAAAAAACTATATTTATGCGAACTATTCACATGTGCCCCATCTCTCCTAAATATTTTGATAGTCAGAAAACATGTTTAACAGACAAACATACTAAATTAACAGCATTAACATTAATATGAACTTTAGCATTATTTTGTTACAATTGTATGCACAAGTTCAGTTGTGCATCTGAAAATGTTGAATTGATAGAAACCGAAAAACCGATTTTCCGGGTACAGAGAACTGATTAATACATTGTAAAATCTACTAGGAAATATTTCTGAAAATCACGGGCAGCTAATAAAATATTATTTTTATAAACTCTTGTTTAAATTTCCAAAATAAATTGCAGAAACATGTCCGATATATTTTTTAAATTTTAATTATTTTAAAATAAATAAATGTCAACCGGCTTACAATTTTAAAATTTTTAACCCTTTCAGGGGCGCTTTTTGCAGTCTGCAAACGGTTAATTTTAATACCTAAACTGCCGATTGGCACCAGTATTATTTTAGTACAATTTCGATCTCATAATATACGTGAAGAAAAGCTTTTGATTACTATCAAATAATTTTTTTCGTAAATTGGGGTATGAATTAATTATTTGAATATTTTTGGAGCAGAAATGTCTTGACTCTGAAAAGGTTAAGAAGTATAGTCATCCCCCAAAAATGTTTAAAATATCTATTCTTTGTGTGTAGCACCGTTTTTATTGATTACTAAAAATTTTTGATTCTGTGATTTATGTAGTTTACTTACAATATTATGCAGTAATCCCTTAACATTCGCAAGGGTTAGGTTCGCAGAGAATGCCAAAATCGCGAATGTTGAGACTATCTTCCCGTGCATAAAAATATTTGTTTTAATGGAAAAAAGCAGTTGAAATATAATAAACGGTCAAGTGCGAGTATTACTCGCACTCAGAGGGTTCCGTACAATAAATATAGGAATTATTCAATGTATTATTAAAAAAAAATCGTTGCGAAAAGAATAATCAGACTTTGTAAAAAACTACACAACGTAGGGATATAGCTGCATATACTAGAAAAATATGAATGGTGTTACCATAAAAATTCAAAGAGATATGAAGCCTAAATAATATTAAATATTGCTATTCTGTATAACACTTTTTAAAATCTTATCCTAATCTGCTTAAGATGAAATTAATTCGGTACAGGCAATAAAAGTAGTGCATATTTAAACTTCATTTGGCATTTCATAAAACTAAATTCAGCTTAGTAATAATCTTTTTTTTTTTACAATGTGCTAAAACAAAACCCTTGTTCAAAGTTTAAACTTGGCATTGTTATAAGCGCTCTTCAAAAGGAGGTCGCAAAGTTGTAACGCCGCCTTGGTCAATGCTGCGTTTTTCAGTTAGGATTTTAATTAGCGTTTAAAGACACGGGAGGCTTATTGAGAGATCCACTCAATCTAAACTAGTTGCGAATCCCATAGTAGTTATGTGATTAATTTCAATTAAATTATAGTCCAGGCAATAGGGAATTTTAACTTGCAAAATTAATGGTAGTTAAATTAATGGCAAAATTTCTCCCGTCAACCCTCCCAAATTTTGGTAAAAAGCCCCCCAAAAAAGGTTTTTATTAAAAAAAAAGTATCTAGAAATTCAGAAAGTAGACAAAATTTGCAACAAATTAGATATATGACATTATGACTTAGGATGAAGGGGAAGGGGGATCTGCCTCGGAACATACGCCGCGGTGCTGCGTGGACTAAGTTGCGCAATTCCACTTAACCACTCACACGTTTACATTCGGCCTCCCATCTCCCCTCCGAACTTTCTCTATGAGGTTTACTTTAAGTTTTTTGGGTCGCTGAATGCGAATTTTTAATTTACCCCCAAAATTTTCCTCCCCGTAACCCCCACCCCCAAATTGTTGTTTTTAACTTAAATTTCTCTTTGTTTTAGGGGAAAAGAATTACGGAATTCAGAAACTAGACAAAATTTGCAACAAATAGGATGTATAACATTATGACGTAGGATAAACGGGGAGAGAGAGGGCCACCTCGGAACATTCCCCGCGCGCATTTCTCAAAAACCAAATTTTTTCGAAAAATCAATTTTTTGGGGGGTTGTCGGGTGAAATTTTGGTGGGAAGTTACAAATTCGGATTCAGCGACCCCAAAAACATAAAGTGAGTCGAAATCCGGAACTAGTATTAATTTTGCCTGTAAAATCCCCTATTGCCTGGACTTCATAACTTAGTGCACGGAGCGCCGCAGTGCCTGTTCAGAGGCAGCCCTCCCCTCCCCGTTCATCCTACGTCATAATGTCATATATCCTATTTGTTGCATATTTTTTCTAGTTTCTGAATTTCGTAATGCTTTTCCCCTAAAACAATAAAAAATTTAAGTTAAAAACAACTATTTGGGGGGGGGGTTACGGGGGGGATTTTGGCGGGAAATTAAAAATTCGGATTCAGCGACCCAAAAAACTTAAAGTAAACCTTATAGAGAAAGTTCGGAGGGGAGATGGGAGGACAAATGTAAACGTGTGAGTGGTTAAGTGGAATTGCACAACTTAGTTCACGCAGCACCGCGCGCACGTTCTGAGTCAGATTCCCCCTTCCCCTTCATCCTAAGTCATAATGTCATGTATCTAATTTGTTGCAAATTTTGCCTACTTTCTGAATTTCTAGATACTTTTCCCCTAAAACAATAAAAAATTGATTTTTTTAATAAAAACCTTTTTGGGGGGGATTTTACCAAAATTTGGTTGGGGGGATTGCCGGGGGAAATTTTGGTGGGAAGTTAAAAATTCGGATTCAGCGACCAAAAAAACATATAGTAAGCCTTTTTTCAGAACTACCATGAATTGTGCTAGGTAGAGCCCCTGTACGGTCTCTATTGCCTGGACTATTAGTCTGTTTTTAACAATTTGACATTTATTGCTTTTATATACTGCTACTGGGCATTCATTGTATTACACAAAAATATCATAAAAAATTGTTATCTGGGTCTTAAAAGCCGATGGTACATAGCGAACGCTCTTTCTGTCATTATGTATGTCTAAACAGTCTATGTAATTAAGGTTAATATCTTGGCTAATTAGCGACGATTTTTTTTTTGAAAATCATTTTCACCAATGCTTTTATAAGTCTGCTACGATAGATACTTCCAGCGCTCCTCAAACCCTTTGCTGAATGCCCGCAAATCGAAATTTGTGTGTAACGGAAAAATGCGCTTTTCTCAAAAACTATGTGACCTAGGGTAATCTCTATAATTTTCCTGCAAGGTTTAAATTAACCTCTACTCCCTCTAATTTTTTCATAATTTTAGTTTCAGTAGATTCGGAAATAGATGGGGGGAGGGACATGTTTTTGCACTACATTTTCGACGATATCTCTGAAAATATAATACCTAAAATTAAATGAAATGATTTTTTGACTTTTGCCTTACGAAAGCGTTTCCACGATGCTCCACATGATATACAAAGAAAATATTTTTTTCAAGTAACTTAATTAGCCCACCTACATTTTTTCCGAAAATTATTTGTAAATGTATACTAATCTGCAAAATATGTGGGTCAATGGTCTTTATTACGTCCCCCAATTTGAACTATCCACGTTTCATAGTTTACGAGTAAAATGGCTGTGTCAGACGGACAGACAGACACAGGAGTGATCTTATAATGGTTCCGTTTTTACTTTTTAAGTACCGAATCTCAAAAATTTATTCATTAAGCATTAAGTACATGGTGTAAATAAATTTGAATAATTATAAACATATCGTACAAAGTTTAGTTGCTAGTTGATGGCTGAAAACATTTAGTGATATACGATTGTTTGGAAGAACAGATCTTTTGTTTATGAATTTCCTTTAACCCTTTGAGGAGCAAGCAGTTGCGTTTGTGTAATGCTGAATTCCCACCGGAAAATTGGAAACATTATATTTCAAAATAAGGCAAAACGATGTTCATCGATTCTGCCCCAAAGTTATAAAAGTAAAATTTTATTAAAAGTTTCTGGTGCGAATCTTAATTACACTTAGGTGGGATATAATATATCCCACCGCCCCTCAAGGTGTTAAGGAATTGCGGTCTCGATTACTCGATTTCTCTTTTAAATTTAAGACTCCTCACCATTTAAGGAACGCATTCTATTGCTTTCTCAACAAGTTGTTGTTGAAGCTTTAAATTTCCCATACAATGTTTGCAGAAAAATTTTGAATTTTAGAAAATTTAAGATTTTTTTATTTTTAGCACCAAGTCACGTTTCGGGCTTCTCGGAATTACTGATCTATGTTTTGCCTCAATATACGTGTTGAAGTTCCCGGAACTTCGGCTATACAGTACAATGTAGCTGTCCAGTGTCAGTTTATGGAATTCTTAAAACAAAGCGAGTTTACTTTGTAAAAAAATATTCTTTATAAGACAAAATTCGCGAATAACCAAGTTGAGTATTCGCGAATGTTGAAATTTTCTTCATTTCGTTATTTCGCGATTAATCAAAATTCGGGAATGTTAAGGGATTACTGTACTTAAATTTGAAAATGAAATAAAAAGTTAAATGCATTTTCTTTTTAAAAATTTACAGTTTCAACTGATTTTGCAATAACCTATGCACTATGTCTCCTGAAAATACCTTATCCAAGTTTTAAAATCTTCCGAATGTTATATATCCATGAACTGTTCCGAAAATTCGATGGGAAGCTATCTTAGAATAGATATTCCTCAGAAGATATGTAAAATAATTTCCCTCGACACTTTGAGTCTATGTATTTTTATCGTATTTCTTATATAAAATGCTGTTTCGTGAAATAGAACTGTCGAACATGCTATCTATCTATGGACGTACTTTATGACTCATTCTAAATACATTCCCTTCAGCTTATCGAAGTATGTGGCGATTATATCTCAAACTTAGCAGAAAATTGTTTTTAAAAATGTTCAGTTAAAACACGTTTCATAAAAATATTTTTTACATAAAAAATATCCCCTGTTGGGGGTAATTTGGATAGAGTGGAAGTAATTTGAGTACAGAGTTAGCCTAAATAATTCATCGGGTTTCAAAACACCGTGTATTGAGAGGTATATGGCCTACAAAGACGGGTGATACATGACAAGATATACACACTCACCAAGTTTAAAAGACCGCCTCTTGGCTCGCGTGCAGCACCGCATGACTGCTGTTGTGACGATCATTGACAGAAACATGCTATTGAACGTATGGGCGGTACTGGTTTACCGTTGGAATGTGCTCATGGTGACTAAGGGAGAACACGTTGAACCTTTGTAGAATGTACCAGAAATTTGGTGAGTGTACAGTCGTGGAAAGAAAGAGTAAACACCCCCTACTAACTCCTCAACAAATCATCATAGAAGAAATTTACTGGTACCGAATGATTGGAAATAAAGTCTACTTTTAAATGATGTATGTAAATTTGTTTAAGGGGCCATCTACATATTAAAACGAACCCAAACTTTATTTTATTCAATGGCAATACCCAATTTTAACGATATATTTCAAATCTTCGGTTCAAACTATGCCTAGACACGAAATTTCAGGTCATATGAATAATAAGTTTTTGAATTATAAACATTCAAAATTTAGTGCTTCTAATGTTAAATTACATTTTCATATTTTCATTAACATCTCCTGAAATTATACTCCTAATGTGCTAATTTTTTGTGCAGCAATAATACTAAAATACCCAAACATAAATACGTTGAATTTGCAATTTTTATAATTTTATGATATGAATTATGAATCCTGAAATTAATATTCGAAAAAATTATGAATTACAACGTACAATTTTTTTGATGGATTTAGATTTATTATGCCCTGCTTTATGGAAATCCAAAATTCCACATTTTTCTTCCAAGTAGTTTTCAAATCATGCTTAAAAAACGGCGAAATGATGGTTTATGGGGCCGTGATGATAGAAGTGACTAGATATGTTGAAATTTCTTATGCTATCCTGTAATCTAGCAGTCTTCAATGACTGTTTGAGTGGCTCTTAAGATGCTTTGATCAAGAAGGGGGCTCTCTCGGTCAACAATCGAGTATGGAATTTCAATTTGGGTACCTTAAATACGCTCTTTTTAAAATAATTAATTTCTCGGAAACTTATCGCACGGATTGCATGAAAATTATTTTTTTAGGCTAATTGAAGGGTGTAGAGTTTATTTATGCTGTCAGAATTTTGTACTGCTATTGAGAAAAACAAAGTTAATGTTCCTTTTAATATGTAGATGTCCACTTAAGATATTTTTTATACATAATTTAAAAATAGGCTTTATTACCAATCGCGTGGTACCAGTAATTTTCTTCCACGATAGTTTTTTGCACAGTTAGTTAGGGGTGTTTACTTTTTTTTCCTCGACTATACGTATCTTTTCATGCACCACCCGACTTTGTAAGGCATACACTCTTAATTCAAAAGAATGAATTATTAACTCAATTAAAGAACACATTTCTTTGGGAGCGTGTTCGTCCTTTATGAGTATGGGTTTTATCAAAAAGAGACATTTTGTGCAAAAAACTGTTTTTATAAATTATAGCGAACTGGGGTAACTTTGCAGTGTTGAATTCAGGGCGTGGCCCGGGGGGGGGCATTGAGATGCCCCCCCCCGGAAGATTTGCGATTTTGTGTTTTCAATGGTCAAAAAATACAATTTTCCTCCAGAACTCTATAATCCCCCCGCCCCCGGAGCTACAGAAATCCCTCCCGGAGAAATGTGTCTGAATTCAATACTGTAACTTTGGCCCACATTTAGGAACATTTGGTACATGCTGCCATGGTGGAACCTTGGTGAATTACTTACTATGAGCTTCGAACCTCGCGCTCATACTGCTTACTACCTATATTTTGAGACCAAAACTTTGCCGATAACTCAAGTGATGCAGTAGATTGAATCTTTTTTTCTCTTTTGGGTCAAAGTTACCCTAAAGGGTGAAATTTACCCCAGTTGGCTCTACTTCTTTTGGGAGCAGAACACGAAACACACCGTTTTCAGATCATAATAGAAATATATCTTTAAAAGAGGTGATTTAAGAGACTTCAGATTAGCTGTAATGCCGTCAAGTGACATTTAGTTTGGCGCAGCGGTATCTGATTTGAAAAGGGAGCGGCTTGTTTCTTGTTTTGTTTCAGGCTTGTCACTGAAAGCTTAGCGTTAATCGATTAAAACACATTTTGGTTTTAAAATGTAATTTATTTAAAAATAAAAATATAGATTTTATGTCCACGAAAGCAGGAGGGGGGGAGGGGGGGGGGAGGATAATCATGATAAAAAATAGAAAAAATTCTGTTTTTTGTTTCCCTGCGAAAAACAGGATGGCTACCGACGATTCCAGGATATTTCTACTACTGATAATTCTCTGGTAATAATAAGAAATTGTATGTATAACTTTGGCGTTATTTAATGTTATTACTTTTAAACCGGACACATAAATTTCTTAAATTGACTCTTGTATAAATAAAATATATTCAGAAATGTTGTGGAAACACAACTGTTCCTTAAAATATACACAGTGATTTTTATAATCCCTTAAATACGCTTGTACCTACAGTATTCTAGAATTCAAACTGTGTAAAATTACCCTAATTGATATTTACTTTGTTAAACAAATATCATTTGGTGCTTTTATTATTGATTATTAATATATTTTGCTCATAACACTCGGAAATATTAGTAGGACACAGAACCCATAATAATACAAGCATTATTATTTTTAAATTATAATATGCTCTACTTATTATTTTTTAATATTTTAGTACTTACAAGTATTTAATTATGTTCACTTAGATGATTGTACACATCTACACTTTATTTATAATTTTTTTTATTTTAGCACTATTATGTAAATAGTATCAAATGCAAAAGATAATTACAAAAATATCAGAAAATAATAGATTAGTAAAAAATATTATTAATATATTTTATCACTTAACTAGCTTTGAATTATCTTTAAAAATATGATTTTGTGAATTTTTTTTTGCGTTACACTTCGCTCTGTGCATATTTAAAAGTTTAGCTAAAAAAAGTCCCCAGTTATGTAACACATGGATTCTTTGTTCTACGTTCTACAATTATTT
The DNA here is from genome assembly GCA_963932465.1 of Maratus speciosus. Lineage (NCBI taxonomy): Eukaryota > Metazoa > Arthropoda > Arachnida > Araneae > Salticidae > Maratus > Maratus speciosus. The sequence goes on from OZ010794.1 coordinate 289,149,370, forward strand.
TTGCCTGTCATAAGCTAAACATATTACCTCATCAGCAAGAGACATCGGCTAAAATTCGGCCTGTTATAAGAATTGTAGGCAAATAAACGGTAGTCAAATAGAGAGATTAACGCGATGTTTTCTCGGCATTACAGACGATTCCTCTAGTTATAGGTCAAATGCTAACGTCGGCAGAATATCGAATTGATGTATGAAAGAAATTGATTGGCACATACTGCAAATATAAAATCGGCCGATCTTGTCAGCCGACCAAAATTGAATCATTTTACTAAGAGCGTCGGCGGTAACTCTACCCCCCCGTAGTGAAATGTTTCACGTGACATAAACACACCAATACCTTTCGAGATCTTTATCTCGTATCCCCTCAAATCCTCTATTCACGTTTCAAGGACAGACCAGACCCCACTTTTAAGCGAACAAACGAAGGGAATAGAAGTCAAAAATACTTCCGAAGAATTGTTTTTTGGTGAGAATAAATTCCTTATGCACAAATCAATAAACCTTAATCTGTTTAAAGTTTGCAGGTTCTCCACGATATTTGGATATAAGACTGTAATCGAAATCTAACAACTTTTTTAAAAATTCTAATTTTCTCTTCTTCTTCTTTTTTATAGTTACGTATAGTCATTCGTACATAAAAATATACTTTGATAAGTTTTATAACTTAAACTGATTAATAAATTAAATGAATTAAACTCATATATTTGTTAAATGTTGATAATAAGACTTGCCTTTTTTTTATTATTATTTAGATAAATACGAGAAAATATCTTAAATTAAAAACTACGAACTATTTGCTCTAAATGTATTTTTTAAATTATGAGTTTAAAAATTCTGAGTAAATAAAGGTACTTTTTTAGAAGTTAATTATTTGGAAGTTTATATTTGGAATTAAGAAAATACAACTCTAGTACTGTAATAAAATGAAAGATGATTGTAATGATACATAAAAATTTGAGAAAGTTTTTCAGATTTTTTTCTAAATGTTATTATTTAAATTGTCTTACAAAGAGGTAAAACATCTTTTGTGTTCCACATAATGAAAAATCTAATTTTATAATATTTTAAAAGTAAAAAAAAAAAATAAATAAATAAATAAAAGGCTGAATAAAGTATTTATTAAAATAATTATTTAGATTTTGAAAAAAAAAATATTTTTATACATAACTATAATAAAATTAGAAGTGTTAAAGAATGTGATTTATGTAGTTGGGGAACAATGTTAAGTGGGAATAATTTTCATTGTAAGATGCATATATTGTATAATTAATTTAAATGACTGAAAGTTCGTTTTAATTCAAATAATATATTTTGCTAAATGGCAATATTTTCCATTATAAAATGCAAAAATATTTACCTAGCGTAACTAATTAAAATGTAAGATATTTACTATTTTTTAAAGTCTAAACATTGCTGTTAGAAGATATTACAATAAAAATTACAAATAATGACAATTACAATTTAAATTACAATTAATTTTTCTTTCTAAGATTCAAAAATATTTATACATCAATAGTATTAATAATTGGTAAAAACGTAATTTTTACCTTAAAAAATAATTTGTTTGCTTTTTACGCTAGAAAATTATTGCAATTTAAAATTTAATTGTAATTAAGTACAATTTTTATATCGAATGCCTTTAACAGCAATTTTTAAGCTTTAAACAAAAACATTTTTTTAAAAACGTTTTAATTGGTTATGTAATCGACGTGTAAATATTTTTGCATATTATTTGTAAGAATAATGCCGATTAGCAATACTTATCCTTTGAATTTAAACGAGCTTTCTTACTTTTAAATACTATTTAAAAATACATACATAACTACGTCTGGATTACTTAATAATTAACACAATTTGCATAACTACAGACATGCACACATTAAAATTTTAAAAGCAGTTAAAATATAATTAAAAAAGTATATTAACGTTTCGGCTATTTTCATTGCCCTCATCAGTAAACGAGCAGAGTCACAAAACAGCAAGAGCCACAGCAAACGAAGAAACAGTTAAAACAGTTAAGACCGTGATTTTGACTGTTTTTTCGTTTGCTGTGGCTCTTGCTGTTTTGTGACTCTGCTCGTTTACTGATGAGGGCTATGAAAATATCCGAAACGTTTATATATATTTTTAATTATATTTTAATTGTTTAAAAAAATTTAATGTGTGTATGTCTGTAGTTATGCAAATTGTGTTAATTTAAATACTTATTTTGCACCTTACAAATTTTACTTTATGATATCACTAACTAATCGGCAAAATATCATATGATATTGGAATGTTGTCGGTAAAAGATTACCTAGTGACCAAATGATCGAAAACAAATAGGCAAAAGCGTCAAAACTGATTCAATAATAATCGGGATGCGATGCTCCTTATCTGCTTTGCCGGGCGGACAAAAAGCCTTTCCCGCCATCCTCAGAGGGTGACATCATTCGGGCGAAACATAGTCAAATTAGGACATTCGGCGGAAGCTTGGCCAGGGATTATTTGCTGCTTGGGAAGTATGATCATATAAGAAATAATTAAAGAAATCCACATTTCCGGATTAAAACTAATAACGCTAAAATTATAATACAAACAATGTGAAATTACCTTAAATAAATAAATATATATATATATATGTATATGAGAAGTGTCGTCATCTTAATTACATCAGAATCCTGCGGAAACGATCACAGCACATTCTCATAACGCGCAGATCATCATTCTACTCCGTCGTTTAACTGTAGTCATCAGTTTTTTTAGTTTCAGTTAGTGTAGTAGTTTAGCATCCTCAGTTCAGTTCGTCCTTTTTCCCCGCTCCCAAAGAGCGTCTGCCTTTCCGAAGTCTGTCCCTCGAACGCATGCGCGCTGTAAGCTCATCGGAAAAGGAAACAGAGTGAAAGCGCTTTGATCGGCAGTTACGTAAGACGTTGATGGCGCTGTAAGCAGTAGACACTTACTACACCAGGAGGCACGCAGATGGCGCTCTGGAAACTATTAAAGGCACTTGGGATACTAAAAAGGCTTTCCCACAAATCGGCCAGACTGACCGGTCGACTGCCCTCAGTGGCACTGTAGATCTGCTGGTAGGAGCAACAGGAGCAGCTGAAAAGACAAAAAGAAAACGAACAACAGCATCCAAAGTTCTTAAAAGAAAACATCATCAGTTCATTGTGAAGCGTCAAAAAGTTAAGCATATCAGCTTCTAAAAAGCAAAGTTTGACAGAGTAAAATTCTTTGAACATCTAAGGGTTAAAAATTTTAAAAGTTCATCTTGAAGAAGAATATTCGTCATAAGGGCTTCTCCCATCATAAAAATTTTTTCTTCTTCTTCATTATCATTTTTTTTTTCTCTATACGTCTTTTTCGCCTTCTGTCATCATATTTCATAGTTACTATCATATAAGGATTTCTTGCTTCTTCGGAATTCAGCATAATCTTCAGAATCAAGGAATTTATCAGGAACGATACCGTATTCGTCAACATCGGTCAAAGTGTCATCTTCGGAATTTAAGTCAAATTTACTTGTATTTTCTTCTAAAAAGGATCTTCTATAATCAGGTTTCTTTTTAGTAAACTTCTGCTTAGGTTTCTGCATATTCATTTATTTCAATTTTATCTGACGACTTAGGGATATTCTTAATTTTCTTAAAAATATTTCTCTTTAATTTCTCGTTAGACATTTTCTTAAGATTTCCTTTTCTAAAATTTTCTTCATTTATTACATCAAATTTCTGGTTATTTTCCTTTCTGGAAGAATACATCATATTTTCTTTATCTTTGAGATTAGGGAAATCTGAATCAGTTTTAAGGTTCTGAGCACTGTTATTCATCTTAATTTGCTTCTTTAACTTGGTCATTTCTTGTCGTAAATTTTCGAAATCTTCATGGGAATTATTCAATTTTATCTGGATTCTTCTTTTGCACATTTTTATTCTAGAACACTGTACTTCTGATTCTTCTAACTGTTTTTCAGGATGTTTTGAATAGTTATTTATTTTTATTAATCGTAATCGGTATTGTTCTGGACGTTTACTTTCTTCATCTAATTGGGATTTTATACCTTGAAAACATGTCTCTAATTTTCTATACAATTTACTAACGGTTTGTCTTTCTGCTACTTCCTGTTCTAATTTATCTTCTAACGATGTTATTGCAATTTTCGGCTTCGTTTTTTCTGACAAAAATGCTTCTTTCAATTCGATTACATCTAATTGTAACATTTCATATTTTCTTTCAACTTCTTTAACTTGGACAGTTAAATATTTTCATTTTCTAGACGTAATTCTTTAATTTCTGAGCTAGAATAGAACAATTGATGAGAAGGCAAATATTTGTTTTGGTTTGGAATTTGCGGCTTGCTACTGTGCAAGGTGGATGAACAAGGGTTAAATTTAGGATTTACAGTTACTTCACTTGAGTTAATAACATTGACTAAGGAATTAATCTGACTCTTATTAAACTTAACATCAGTACCAGAAACAATTAAGGAGCCTTGTTGTATTACATCAGTACCAATAATTAAATCAAATTCAATAGATTTGTCTTCAATCACAAAAATAGATGTTTGAAATTTAGAATCATCAATTTCGATTTCGACCTCAAAGTAACCGATTGGTCTGAATGATTTTTTACCTAATCCACTTAACAGCATATCTGTTGAGTCCAAGTTTACATAATTGTTAATTTTATCAAAATTACTTTTCTTTAGGATAGTTCTTTCACTTCCTGTATCAATTAATGAAATTAAATTTAATGAATGCAACTTTACATCTTTAAAAACCAAATTCTGAGAACAGGTTAGAACATTTACTTGATGATATTGCCATTAGGCAATATTGAATCTTTAGTCTTACCACATTCGAATGATTTGTGGCCATACAAATTACAAGAAAAGCAGAGGGGGATTTTATCTTTATTTCTACACTGATTACTTTTGTGGAATCTAATGCCACAATTAAAGCAACGTAGATCAGGTTTAATGGGTCGAGATTCGTTTTTAAATTCAACTTATGGTTTCGTCTTAGGCCTAACATGGACATCAGGTTTAATATCATAATCGACACGCAATTTATCATAAATTTTAAGTTTCTCTTTAAATTCACCAATATTTGGGCAACCATACAAAAAGGATTTTTAAAAACAGGATCGTTTATTCCATTGGTCACATACTGAATAAGTGCAGAATCTTCTATGTTGCCTTTTGAACATAAGTGTTTCATACTAAAAAAAATATTCGTCTAAAGATTCATTTGGTTTAATTTTCCTTTAGATAACAGTTCAATTCAGCTGAATTGTATGTTTGACCAAATTCAGAATTAAGTAATGCTTTCATTTTATACCACGAATTTATTTTTGTTTCACTTTCAATAAACAATTTAGCATTACCTGTCATACGGCGTTTAGCCAAAATCAATTTGTGCAAATCACTAACATTAAATAAAAAAAACAGTATCTTCAAAATCGGCAAGCCATTTTTCAACATTTTGAAACTGACTACCATCAAATTCCGTAAGCATATTCTCAATATCATTAATAGAAATAGCAAGTTTAAGAACATAATCGGGAATTAGAATTTACTGATTTTCATTATATTTACAACTACCAGAATCATTTCTCAAATTATTTTCACAAAGATTTGAGATATCATTAATTTTATTCGAATCATCATCGCTCTCATCCTCGCTAAGAGCGCCTTCGTCAGGAATTAAATTAGATTTCAATACATTAAAGTCACATAAACTAAAAATTATTCTGGCAAAGATTTCATCGAAATTTCCCGAATTATTTATGCACAAAATATTGCAAATAGTTATCAAATCGTTTACAGAAAAATTATCTTTAATATCTTGCAATTTTGATTTATATTCATCAGAATGAATTTCAAAAACAAAGCCAGTAAAATTTCGAATTCTACGTCTATTATTTCTGTCACCGACATCTCCAAAAATTAATGTATGCAAGGTCTTAATACTCGAAGGCTTTTCCACTTTCAATGAATATTCTAATTCCTTAAAATCAACCAACTTTGACATTATTCAATAAGTAAAAATAAACAACTCACTTCATAAATAGGTAATCCAGGTTGACTACATACAAACACTTCTTCTCTTGCACTATTTCGCATGAATAATTTTGTGGACGGCGTCTACCAACAGGGCATCTTATAAACACTTGCATTATTAAAATCAAAACTGTCTGGGAGTAAAGTTCGCATCGCGATTCTGACACCATTTGTGGAAATTGAAGCTTGACAACATTTAATTTTTAACTAAGTTATATTTAAAGTTAAGGTATTTACAAAGAAAAGTGTCGTCATATTAATTACATTACAATTCTGCGGAAACGATCACAGCACATTCTCATAACGCACAGATCATTATTCTACTCCGTCGTTTATTCGTCCTTTTTCCCCGCTCCCAAAGAGCGTCTGCCGTTCCGAAGTCTGTACCTCGAACGCATGCGCACTGTAAGTTCATCGGGAAAGGAAACAGAGTGAAGGCGCTTTGATCGGCATTTACATAAGAAGTTGATGGCGCTGTAAGCAATAGACACTTACTACACCAAGAGGCACGCAGGTGGCACTCTGGAAGCTGTTAAAGGAACTTGGGATGCTAAAAAGGTTTCCCCCCCCCCCCACACACATATATATATAATAGAAAGATAAAGTAAAACCAACGTACATCACATGTAACATTTTTACGATTTAGTTCGTAAGTCAAGCCCATTGTGAAGGCGTCTACCTTCACATATTAATGTTAATAGTTTCCCCTCCCCCCCCTTTAAAATTATGCCTTTAAATTAAAAACTGTAATTATCTGTCTGCATTTGGATTCAATTTATTTTGTAACACTCTTTTCCTCTCATGAAAATAAGCAGTCATTTCTAATTCTCATTAATCTTCCAACCTCAGGGCACTGCGTTTAAATGAAAAGAAATAATATCCTTTTCCGCCTAGCAACCGCTTTCTGTTTTCATCCTTGGGCCTTACTTTTGATGATATGCAGAAATTAGTCAGACATATTACTTCTACATATTGTAACCGTTAGTTCAGATGCAATATATTAATCATTTCATTATTGGAGCTCTGTCTTAAATTTGTTTTATTTTATTAACGTTTGCTTGCTGGTCTTTCAGTCCCGTGAGATTTTTGGCAACCCCTATAGAATGTTCCTTCGTAGTTTCTGCACCATAATTCCTACGCAATCAGTTGGCGGTAAATAATTCCTATTACCCTTTTACGCCCCCCCCCCATTCAAATACAATTAACGATATCTGACCGCATGTCTCCACCCATGGTATTCTCGCCATATAGCATGCGTAATTGGCGAGAATGTATATGTACTCTTGCTAATACTCGATCATTTGGAGAAAATGTCATTGTGAACACTTCCTTCTTGACTCTGATTCTGTCAACATAAAAAATTCAAGACTTTGCCCCTTCTCCAGCCTTGGCGTTGGCCGTGTAATCTCGGTTGTGTTAGAAACGATCCCGGTGGACAATAAAGACATGCAGATAATTCTATCTTTGTTTGCTCTTAATTCAACAGCTTCCTGTCTTTTCTTAAAATAATTAACAGTTGATTTTACAGCCTTATACTACTTATGGAATTTCATCGAAATGGAACCACCTGTGGAAGACATCTTCGTCATACCCATGACAACCATTATGCCTACATGTTTCTCCCATGGATCAACACTTTTTCTTCCGGCATACACTTGTGATTTATATACATAAGATGTAGCAGCATTGGAAAGTGTCATTATTTTGATTCCGAATCGAGCTTGCTTGCTTGATATAATTGCTTGGATAGACAACGTTTTCTGCACGTTGAACACGTAATTTGCCCATAATTACGCATCCAACGTTTACATGGAGTTCAGTTACCTGCGATTTACTCTGTTGAGCTGTTTCAGATTAGAGATCAGAAGTCATTACCAGAATGTTACCTGATTGAATTGTGTCCGCCAGATCTCTTTTACAATGTTCTGGCTTTCACTTCCGTTTTTCACTATAGAGTTGACACAACGTAATATCTAATCTTGTCATTGGCTAATAAGTTTGCAAGGCAAAAATATTTCTTCCCCTGAGAGGTAATGTGACCTTGGAAGTGAGTCAGGGAAATCGACTTGCTGAATATCAGGGAAAGTAGATATTATTTTAATAATTTGGTCATCCAAGGTATCCAAGGATTACAAGTGTAAGCTTTTTGATTTTAGAACGCAAATTACAATATTATTTCATTTTGAAGTTATAAGAGTATGTTATAATATACCTAACAATAAAATCGTGAAAATTTGAGCAAAAACAATTATTAAGACTAGAAAACAGGAATTCTGCTTTTTCAGAATTTAGTGTCGCCCCCGATGAAAAAAATACATGTATATATAAATAGTACAAAACATATTTCAATTTTAAGACTTAAAGCACACGCTTTTATTTTATGTAAAATGATGTTATTCGCATCCGCTTAAGAATTCCACATACGATCCACTCTTAAACATCTACAGTAAAGTATGCATAGGACGTCACTATCGCGAAATAATACCAAATGCAGCAAAAAGATGCCGTCATTAAAAAAACTCGACAAAAAGCAAAAAAGAAAAAAAGGCTGTTTAATGATTCATAGGCTTTCATCTGTTTGTAACATTAATATAGACACTTAAAATTAAACATAGTTTATAATAGCTCCATGTTTTAACAGAAATCATTCCTTTATATATAATATATTTTATATTTTAATAAAAAATTTTAATTTATATTTTAAATAAAAAATATTATATTTTTTCGAAATAACACGTATGTTAATTAAATTTTCTTTCGGCTGTTATGAAAAAATGCAACAAAATTATATAATTAATATTTTACAACTATTTTTCATTTACTTTCTACGGGAAGGAAGTACTTCCGTTGCCAATATTAAGCAAATGGCTCCAAAAACTACAAAAAAATTAATATTTCAAAAATAAATGGAGATTGCATTTCAAACAAATTGCATTTAAACGTACTTTTTATCCCCAATACGATGGTATTAAAAGTGAAAATGTGTGATACTTAGAAGTTTAAAAAATTGCTATTGAATATTTAATCGTACTGCTTTGTTTTACGGCTGGCTTCTGTAAGGTAAAGTTATTTTTTGGAGATGTCACAAAATAAGCTGGTAGAAAGAAATAGCATGCCGTACCGGGGGCTAAAAATCGTTAGTAGCAATTTTCGGGTCATATAGACGCAAGGAGAACAACCGGGTTAAAATGCCCTTCTTAAACGGGAAACAATATTTTTCAAAATATAAATTATACGATACGGGGGCTACATAAAATATTAAATTTCGTATTATTATGCGTATGAATACCTTTGTAAAACTATACTTTATTTAACAGCTGTATTTCCTTTCTCTACTTTTTGTTGTACGGAAATGTGTTTCGATTATTATCAACGGTTTAGGGCTAATCGAGGTGTGACATCTATTTTGAATCATCTGGTAAAATAAAATTTTAAAAGCATATTAAATTTTACCAATTAATGCATGTATACCAGTAATTTTATAAAAGCAATTTATATTAATTATTCAATGCAATTTGTGTTTTAGACTTTCATTTTCAGGCGACAACCGTATCTAGAAACTGTTGCTATTAATGGACAGTTGAAATGGAAAAAAAGCTACAAAAATTGATATATATTGTTTAACATACATTCGCAGCAGTTTCCAGCTTATTACTCGTCTCGGTGGCGGTCGGGGATGGATGAGCTGATAGGCCGGTGCGCCCGTTTGGGGTCCTTATCTAGTTTTAAAGTTTACAACAATAATGAAAGTTATACAACTATATTCAAAATCATTTAAATACATCAAACTAAATTAATATTTGCTTAAAGTGATAAAATACTTTTAACAAGGCAAAAAATACCTTTATTTATTCACATTAGACATGTTTCATTGCTCCGACGACAAGATTCTCAATAATAAATATGATACAAATATTTTCACAAAATTTTAAATTGAAAACTGGTAAGCAAAAATCACTAAGTTCACGATCTAGACGTAGTCTTTCATATTTAAAACGCGAAAATATTCTCTTATCAGACTCATCATACATATTCAATCCAGCTCTTTGTATGATGAGTTTGATAAGAGAATATTTTCGCGTATTTAAACATGAAAGACTACGTCTAGATCATGAACTTCGTCATTTTTATTTACCAGTTTTCAATTTAAAATTTTGTAAAAGTATTTGTATCATATTTAATATTGAGAATGTTGCCGTCGCACAATGATGATCTAACAATTTTGACGTAATCGCACAATTTTGACAATCTAGGTGGACAATATTATTTCGTTGAGTTTAAATTAGTTTTTGCTTTTTATTTTTAAAGCATCACTAATAAAATACTCAAACTGCTAGATATAGGGTTATTTAACCATAATGTCTTAAAATAAAAATACAGGGTGCCCACTAAAGTCCGTTCCCACCCTCTTAACTGCCGAACAACTGCATCTGTATTCATAAAAGTGGTGTCTAGGTATAGTAAAGAGGCTATGCGCTACTAGATGAGACTGCTTACAGCGCCACCTGGTAAAAAATGACGGTATTAGCGTTCCTATCGCGAAAACGGTTCGAAATATGAAATAAAAGTGAATGACGACACCTCGTGAACATGAATGCTAAATGAATCTCGTTCTGAATATGAATCTCGTTTTCGAGATAGGAATACTAACTCATCTGTTTTGCACTAAGTAGCGCTGGAAGCGGTCTCATCTGGTAGCACATAGCCACTTTACTATACCTGGACATAGGGCGTATCGAAAAAATCGATATTTCTCAAATCTTTTAGCGGTAGTCACTTTTGCTCTGACCCTCGCTTCTCGATGTGGTGCTAAAAAGAGGCTTGTGCTTTGGTCCCCTGTTTGTACTTCTCCCCTAATATTTTGATGTTGGAATAAAATCACCTGTGCATTGTATATATTGGAGTTTTTTCACATCAGTACCTGTGTTTATTTGCACTATTATTTTTACGATCACGCATTCTTCTAGAGGGAATCTCCTTTACAATAGGGAGAACCTGGGTTTGTCCAACTTTAAAATTTTCAATACTAACACCTAATTTTGACTATATAGTTATTTTACTATATGACTTTACTATATAACTATATGACTTTACTATATAACTATATGACTATATAGTTATATATAAAATTTTACTTTATCGCAGCAAAGGGGAAGTCATTCTGTGATATATTTTAGGAATTATACAGTTTTAAATTTCGAACTTTTAATGTTAAATTCCTTTCTAACCGTTCCGAAACATTTTGCAATGCGAGTAGGTTTCTAAGTACTCTCAAAACGTATTTGGCGGAATGAGCTATAATTTTGTATTCGCATACTTGAAATTCTAGAAATCCAATTGTGTTAAAAAATTCTTAGGTTAGAATTCATATTTTTTTCGAAAATTAATTTCGAAACTATCTATTTATATTGAATTGCTGTCGTTGCTTGGCATAAACACACTCCTAGTAACAATCCCCGGTTCAAATACACATCCTGTGTTTTTTTTCATGTCCATTCGTACAACTGTCTTTTGAAAATAATCTAACTAAAAAGAAATAGGATAAACTAAGATAATTTCCATAATTTCAACTTTTCTAACTGCTGCAAAGGCAAAGTTAGACAGCTGGATTAAAATTGCATTAGGGAATGCTGCGCAGAGAATGCTTTTTCTTTTATTATTTTAATGCATGTTCACTATATTTTTTCCGGTACATATTTTTAGCATGCTTTTGAATACAAAAGAAATAATGAAAGTACATTCATTTATTATTGTTTACATTGTTATCAATAGATTGTATGTATGAGCACGTCACACGTATCTAACAATTAACCTTTAACTGATGTCACAGAAATTGTCACAAAACTAGTCTGAAGCGGTCTATGAGACCGCTGCAACAAAAGATGAATAAAAGGCACGATTAACTCATAGGATGGTGTTTTTGTACTAAACTTTTTGCACAAGTCTGTTATAATTAAAATTCACCTATTCAAAATTCTCTGGTGATAGTACTAAAGTTCCAAACGGAACAAAATTTCGGTAGTGTTTGTAGTTAAAATGAAAACTGCAAGTTAAACTATAAAAATGGAAAAAAGCCGCGGTCTGAGAGACCGGTAACATCAGTTAAAAGTTAACAATTTAAATTTTTTTAATAAGATGCTTCAACTATATGCGATCTTCTGAATCTCACTCAACGTTACTACTATCCCCTCTGAACTCCTCTATATGAGCCTGGAATAACAAACCGCCGACAAAAGGAACATGTACAAAGGCTGCAGATACAGAATTGTTTTATATAGACTGCTACTTACACTGGGTTTCATAATGATATGAACACCCAGTAATTTTGTGATATCCTGCCAAAAATTCATAAATAATCATCAGAAAATTTAATTTTCGAGAGAAATACAGTACTTGTACAGTCGTGGAAAAAAAGTAAACACCCCCTACTACTCCTCAACAAATCATCGTAGACAAAAGTTACTAGTACCGGACGATTGGAAATAAAGTCTACTTTTAAATGATGTACATGAAATTTGCTTAGAGGGCCATCTACATACTAAAACGAACCCAAACTTGATTTTTTTCAATGGCAATACCCAATTTTAACAAGATATTTCAAATCTTCGGTTCGAAATTTCAAGTCATTTGAATGATACGTTTTTGAATTATAGACATTCAAAATTTCGTGCTTCTAATGTTAAAATACATTTTCATATTTTTATTTATATCTCCTAAAATTATGCTCCTAATGTGCTAATGTTTTGTGTAGCAATAATACTTATATACCCAAACATAAATACATTGAATTTGCAATTTTTATAATTTTATGATATGAATTATGAATTATGAAATTAATATTCGAAAAAATTGAATTGCAACCTACAATGTTTTTGATGGATTTATATTTATTAAGTCTTACTTTATGGAAATCCAAAATTTCACATTTTTCTTCCAAGTAGTTTTCAAATTATCCTTAAAAAATGGCAAAATGATGGTTTAAGGGGCCGTCTATGATAGAGGTAACTAGATATTTTGAAATTTCTTATGCTGTCCTGTAATCTAGCTTCAATGACTGCTTGAGTGTTGCTTAAGGTGCCTTGATCAAGAAGGGGACTCTCTCGGTTAACAATCGAGTACCAAACTTCAGTTTCCGAACAATTTGGATACAGCCCTTAAAATACGCTCGTTTTAAGATAATTAATTTCTCGGAAAGTTATCGTACGAATTGCATAAAAATTTGTTTTTCGGCTAATTGAAGGGTGTTGAGTACATTTATGCTCTCAGGATTGTGTACTGCTATTGAAAAAAACAAAGTTATGGTTAGTTTTAATATGTAGATGGTCCCCTAAGCAAATTTTATATGCATCATTTAAAAGTAGACTTAATTTCCAATCGTTCGGTACCAGTAACGTTCTTCTACGATAATTTGTTGAGGAGTTAGTAGGGGGTACTTACTTTTTTTTCCCACGACTGTACATAATACATTGCTGTCAAAGAAGTATCAAACTATAAATTCATTGAAAATATGACTTATCTAAAAACATGGTTTGCAAAATGATATGAACCTTGATCGAAATTATCACTAAACAAGCGTGGAAACTGTACAGGAATATTGAATGCCACTCCGAGAAGAAGAAACCGAAACATGCAAATTAGTCTAGCATATAAAGATACTTCGCAGACCAGAAAATTTCCAAACCTGGTCGCAAAGGGAGTTCTAGAAGTATGGATCGTAAAAGCGCTTTAAGTGTTTTTGAGAAAAGGAAAATTATGGCTTTTAAGGATCAAGTACTTTCGGCCAGAGATATTGCAAAAAAATTGAAAAGATCTCCAGGCATAATATTAAATTTTCTTCAATTAAAAGAGGATTATGGGGCTAAGAAGTCTCCGGGACGTCCGCGAAAACTGTCCAATAGGGGGGAAAAGAGCCATTATAAAAAGGAAGAGCAATGGGAAAACAATTTTAGGCGAACTTTCAAGAGATCCACTGATAGCATTGTCAAAAAGTACCTTGTCCAGAATAGTCAAGAGCTCTAAGATGATGAGGTACAAGAAAAGAATGTCCCAACCACATATGACTAATATGCATCAGCAGAATCGCCTGGATTGGGCAAAAGATCACATGTCCTTGAAGTTAGAATATGAAAGAGTAATATTTTCCGATAAAAGAAAATTCAATTTGGATGGTTCGGACGGTTTTTCTTATTATTGGCACGAACTGCGCAAGAAACCAGAAACGTTTTCAAAACGGCATCAGGGTGGAGGTTCACTCATGGTTTGGGCTGCGTTTGGATTTCATGGTAAGATAAATGTTGCGTTTCCCTCTAGCAGAATGAGTGCATTAACCTACCAAATCTACTTAAAGGAAACTTGCTGCCATTTGCTGAAGAAATTGCCGGACATTTCTGGATGTAGCAATAAGACAATGCATCCATCCATACGGCAAATAGTACTTGGGAATGGTTTTTAACACTTTCCAACAGAGTTGAAAAGTGTTTATGCATTAGGTTTGTCTGTCCGTCTGTCTACGCTCTAACTCCCGTAAATATTCTCGGAATTTCATGAAATTGATAAGGGTTTTTTAGGGTCACCAAAGCATGTTTGGTATTGTATATGAAGTATGTAGGATTAATCGTTCGTTTACAGGGGCACTCAAAAGTATTCCATTACATTATGGTGTATGGGGGAAAAATCGTTTGCAGAGTATTTTAATGACATTATGCTATTTAAAATGTATTGAAACTGATATAAATCACTGAATTTCACTACGATCATGTTAGAACAGGACATTCGCAGCATTTTTTATTCATTTACAGGGACACACAAAAGAAATCGGTTACAGTACTGTACTGTCTTTGAGTAATAATTGCTGGAGTGCACGGTTTAAAATTCGGTATGTTCTTTTAAATGTAATTAATTGTTTGAATCTTACTCGTTATGTATAAATTCCATACCTAAAATACAGGGCTGCACAAAAGTATTCACGTACCGTTCTTCTTAATAGAGGGAATTGCTGAAAGTAAATTTTCAACTGAAGTATATGTATCTCTTAAGTGAACTATATTTTGGCTTGCATGTAGCTAATAGATTCAAATCTATAAATCACATACAAGGCTGCTGAAAAAATTCGTATAATTTTCCGATTGTGGAGGGGAACAGCTGAAATTAAGTTTTGAAATGTATTATGCGTTATCATATGGTTCAATTAGACGTAATATTTTAATTTTTTAAACAGTGCAGTTTTGTTACATTATTCTGAATATGTTGGAAAGTGTTTCATAATCTATGCTTGAAGCTTGATTTTTTCTTACTTGTTTAATAATGGTGTACATGTAATTCCATGGTCATCTGTTTCTTCGGATTTAAATCCAATGGAAAATGTATGGAGCTTAGTGGTTAGAGCTGTTTACGCAAATGAAAAACAATATGCCACAATTTCGAAATTAAAAGCTGCTATCATCTTCCACTGAAATGAAATCGATCAAAATATATTAAAAATCTTGTTTCACTCCATGCCTGATCGCGGTTTTGCATTAATTAAAAGATCTGGTACATACACTGACTATTGATCTATATTTTCGGCCAATGTTCATATCATTATGAAACACCTCAAAATGGAAAAATGTAGTTTATTTTATATATAAATCGTTGTTTCAATTATATTTTGTTATAAAATAAAACGATTTGTTCAATTTCTAGCACTGATTAGGCTTCGGTTTGTTTTGTAACATTTTGTTCTTTTTTATGCTTGAAAAACAGGGTGTTCATATAATTTTGAAACCCAGTGTATTAGTAAAACTGCTAAGCGGAAACGGAAGCGTTATGGACATTTCCTGTGGTGTCATGATGTTTTGCAGTGTATGCTCTTTCGATTTATAGGACAAACTTTGAATTCAATGAAACATTCTATTTTTATATATGGTTTATGAAAAGTAATACATATAGACATGCAAGTACGCATAGACACATATATCCGTGAGCGGGCCAAATTTTGCACTGAAATAAGTCACCAAAAGCAATGCTAACTTGTCGCGAATTCTAGAATTTGATGAAACTTCAATCGATAGTCGATTTTATCGTATTAAGCATCTTTTGTTTAAAGTGCCCAAGTTGTCTTTTATAGAGAACCAGGTCATAAAAGCACAGGACAAAAGGCGGCAGCTTCCATTTCACGAAGCATTAGGGAGACGGAAACTTTACTTTTGTTTTCATGGTTTCCCAAAATTGTAGTCTTTACTGGAAGAGCTGAAAACATCTCGACTCGGTATCTCTTTAACTAGGACACTATACATCATTAATTTTATTGTGATGGTCTGTGGCATACACAGCAGGTTTCCCAAATGGTGCACATTTTGAACACCAGTATTTTCTAAGAAAAATTATCGTGGTAGTTTTCCGCAACATTTGCAATAGGGGTAGGTTTCTAGAAGAATATGCAAGAAAAATCTAAAAAGAATTTTTATTTTTAAAATACTGGTATTCAAAAAGCGGAAAATTTGGCAGCCCTGACACAGAATGTTCAGGAATCAAATTTCGAAGTATTAACAGCGCCGGAAGCGGCATGACTTTAGTGTTCGAATGGAAATCAGTGAATTATAGTGTTAAACGCCACTGATTCCGATTAATAAATAATTATTTTAAGCTTTTATGCAGTTATACTATTTTGTCCAAATTTTGCTGCCCCCCCCCCCAAAAAAAAAAAAAAAACTCCTCCGTGGTCGTTGGAAGTTATTATGCATTTCAACAGCCCGTCGCGGACTTTCGAATCGCTGGTCATGTCTTAAATTTTTTAAATTTAGCTCTTAAATTTTTCAGGTGGAAATTCCGTGATCGAACGTACTCTACCGTATATAAATGCAATTGCATATAATCTTTAATTATGACAAATATACAGATTGATTGTTTAACGCCATATTAATATTAATTATATTTCAGTGCAAAATAATCGAGGAGATATTGTATTTTGTAGTGCAAAACGAAAGACATGCATTACCTATTTGAAATAGGAAAATATAACTTTAATATTAATAACTAATAGCATTTATTAAAAAATTCTATTTATATTAATTGAATTTCAGTAAGAAATGCAATTCTTTTTGAAATATTGAAGAAATGTACTTCGTCGTAGGTACGAGAATGATATTTTACTGTTCATCTATGATCGTCATTCTATGATCATCATACATTTCACTGTGCATTCCAAAAACAAACACTCAAATGAAGAATCCTCACGAATTTCCTTCACCGTAAAACATATTTATATACAATGTCATTCTCTATCAATACAGCGTCGAATAGACATGATAAACATCGAAGACAGTAAATAATAACAGAAAGTAAAGTAGGTTTCTTTTTCCCCGGTGGTTCTTTTTATGTACGGTTTTCTTCAATAAACATAAAACAGAGCGTCTAGAAATAAAAAGACATATCTTGAAATATAAACAGTAGAATAAATCTTAATATCTTGTTTTGGAAGAAATATTTGAATAAAATCTAGTTTGCGAAAAAATGCATTATTATTCGTTCTGCCCAAGTCTTAAGTCGCACAAAATAATAAAAACAAAGTCAACAGAATATTTTTCGGAAATAATTGAAAAAAGTCTAACCATGTGTTTCCACTTTGTTTTACGTACAATCGGGATAAAAAAAAAAAAAAAAAAAAAAAAAAAAAAATGTATACGCTCCTGATATAAATCGCCCTATAACAAGTCGGAAATTGTACGTGAAACGTGGAAAATGAGGTGCGTTCGTTCTATAACTAATTTTTTAAGTATTCAGATCTTGGTGAATTAGCTGTTACACTCTTATGCAAAAATGTACGAATACAAAAATTATTAATGTCATATTTATTAAATTCAGTACTACGGAAATAATAGGACTCTATATTAAATAGGATGTAATCACCATGGCAACCTAGCATACCTATCATGGCGTTTCATTGAATTAATTACGTGTGTATAAAAACATGTATAATGATCACTTATAAACAGAAAGTGATAAAATATCATTTATTAAGATTGACGATCGTTTCGTCGCCCCAACGGCGACATTTTCAAAATCATACACGATAGAAAATATTTTCAGATAATTTAAAAATAATAAACATAGTAAATAATGTCACGAGACATGATGCATAATGAAATATTGCAAACATAAAATAAATTAAAATTAAATTTGTTATTTGTGAACGTGGATTAGTTTTCATATAATTTAACAAAACAATAACATGGTAAATAATGTCACCAGACAACATGTATAATAAAAAAATTGCAAAACATAAGAAAATATAAAATTATCTTGGCTATTTGCGAGCGTGGATTAATTTTTACTATTGGTACTAAAATTATATAGCATCTCTTTCCAAATTTTAGGTAAATCTAGGGACGTTGAATCATTTCAAATATTCTTGTTGCGTAAAAATATCTCTATTGATTCTCGGATTATGGATGGTAAATAAAATCTTGATGTGTAAATTAACTTGCTATTTTTAAAATCGACCCGTAACGGTTCTTCGTTGCATAATCTGGCCAAAGCTGTGGTTCTTCTGTTGTATTTGATGTCTGCTATATGTTCGTTGATTCTAGTTTTAAATTTTCTGCTTGTCATACCTATATAAAACTGCTTTCTTCCATCTTCTTTGGTGAAAGGTATTTTGTATACTCCTGATAACTGGTTTGACTCTATTGGATCTATTTTCTTGCATATTATATTTTTTAATTTCATAGAAGGTTTTGCGACTAGGGTGATATTGAATTTATTGAGTTTATGTTTCAAACGTTCGAAGAAACCAGGAAAATATTGTAAAGTGGATAACATGGAATTTTGTGGATTGAAATTTCTTTTCTTTTATTCTTCAAGCTCTTAATTAATTTTTCTATGGTGCTTTCTTTGTATCTATTGTTTCTTGCAATGTCATATATTTAATTTGTTACATTATCCAACATTATCAATCTTAATAAATGATATTTTATCACTTTATAGCATTATTTTACTTAATCTAATTACGTGTGATAAGATTTAATAGAATGAAGAAATTTTTTATTAATATCTGTTTAACCCATTTATGCCTAGCGTCCCATTTTGGGACGTTTCAAATTTTAACAAATTTTCATAATTTTCTTCTTCTTTACAACATGAAAATTGTATGAAGTAATTGTCTATAAATGTCTTTATCTATTACCGAGAAATGACAGCATAAGATTGATATTTATTTGCTCAAATTAAAGCCTTTTATTTCGGTGTTTATAGGTGATTCATTTTTCAAGATAGCGAAATATAAAAGTAAGTCTATTTGCATTTCTTGTATCAAGGATCCAAAGAAATAAGTCATAATGTTAGCTTGTAGACTTCTTTGAAGTACGTATTTTTTTAAATTGTGAAATTCTATGTTCAAGCCTTTTTTGTGCATGTTTGTAACGTACAAAATATAAGGCGCTAGGCGCAAATGGGTACATATTCCTTTATCCAGTTAGAGGACAGATATTTATGTAAAGTCCTTTACAAGTTAATTTTGAAATAAATTGTTTTCTAGCCTCAAATACGATTATTTTTTATTTATTATTAATAATACTTATAATGTTATTAGTCTCTGTTAGTGATGGGCGATTCTCGAGAATTCGACAATCGAGAAAAATCGTCATCGTAATAAATCACAATCGATACAGCCATCGATTAATTCCTAGAATCTACAATCGAGATGCTTTACAATCGATTATAACGAGAAAAGCTAAAAACAGTTTTTGGAAAACTTAGCTATTATTCTGGCCGACAATTTAATAGTAGTGAAAGGGCTTAGTGATGGGCGATTCTCGAAAATTTACCAATCGAAAAAAATCGTTATCATAAAATACACAATCGATACAGTCATCGATTACTTTCGAGAATCTACAAAGGAGATGTTCTAGAATCGATTATTGAAATCATTGTTTTTACATATATATAAGGCAGATTTTATTAAATATAGGGTAACTGAAAACAGATGGAATAAAAAAACAACAAACCAAAGGGAGGCTATAAAGGAGCCATAAGACTGGAAAAGTCTTGTAAGTGTGCCCCCTGGTTGAAAAAAGCTGAAAAAACGCGAGTAGCTATGAAGCGGTAAGGGGAGTTTGAGAATCAAAAATTAGAATTTTTCGGCAATTAGCACCAAAATGGCCAAATAAATAATAATTAAAAGCATCCCCTAGTGGCAAAAACATGAACTAAAGGATGATAAAAGGGATCAAATTTTTGTATTGATTTTTCTACGTCATTTGAGATTGAATCTTTAATTTCCCCATTTTTAGAAAGTCTTCGACTGGAATACATTAAACGCGACCCCGCGGGGAGCAAAGTAGGGGGAAGGGGCAAGGAAAGTGCATAATATGAATAAGTGGTCGCATGACTTTCCAACGATATGTCACATGAGGGGTGTCGGCTAAATTTAGAAAAGTGCCCCCGCGCGGGGCAAATTAAGGGCAGGGGCGCGGGCGATATATAAAATGAAATAGTAGTCACAGAGCTTTCCAATGATATATCACATGAGGGGTGTCAGCAAAAGATAGAGAATAGTCCCAACTCCCAGGATTCCAATTATCGTGCCCCCCGAAATATACCCTGCCCATCCTTCTCTTTGAAATTTTCATATATTAAAAATTATTTATCGGAGGGCTCCGTAAAAAAATCCGATCTAAAATGTTTAAAAACGCTACGATTTCAAAAAAGTTCGAAAAGTGCCTCTCTCGGGGCGCCAAACTAGGGAGGGAAGAAGAAAGGTTCATAATATGAAAGAGTAACTTTCCGATGATATATAAAAAGACTGGTTCAAAAAAAGTCTGAAATCTACCCCTCCCACGTGGGTTCCCTCTTTTATCCCAGAATATACCAGGAAATCACGCAGCCCCACTTTTAAAATTTTATATTTAATAAATAATATTTATTGGAGAGCTCCATTAAAAAATCTCATTTAATGATATTTATTGTAGAAATCTCTACAATTAAAAAAAAAAAATCACTCCCGCACCGCTCCCCCCCCCCCCCCGCCCCCTTCCGGAATTCAACTCTGGGAGGAGAAAGGTTCATAATATGAAAGAGTGGTGAAAGGACTTTCCGATGATATGTCAAGGAGAGGTTTGGTAAAAGTTTGAAAATTACCCGCCCCTTTGAAAATTACTTTTGTCCACTCTCGAGCCCCCCAGAATTCACTCACCTTCCTGTTTGAACTTTTTATATTTAATAAATAGTATTTATCTGAGTCTCCAGGTATGGGGCAGAGCTAAAATAAGAGAAACATTGAAAATTCGGGGCAAAATGACACTAAATTTAAGAGTAAAGTTTGAAACTAGGACGATACAGAACTGAATACATAAACCACTATGCTTCATAACCCACATCGGTTAACAGCAATAAAAAGATAAGTTCCAGTTAAACTGATGGCATTGAGCTCACAGGTTATTCACACTAATTGTATATTATACTCTTATTTCAAAGAATAATGTCCCTCAAAAAATAAATGAAGGGAAATATCCCCCGTTTGCCCCTTTTATACTTAACCAATGAACCTCCAAATCTAATCAGGGAAACGCCTTAACTATAATAAATCAGAATATCAAACTTGAAGCAAATCAAATAATTCTGCATGAAAAAAAGAAACATATCGCTAAATTAAGGGTGGTCTAACCCCTTTAACCCTTTTATACTTAACTAATGAACCTCCAAATCTAATCAAGAAAGCTCCTAATCAGAACGAACATAGAAAAAAAAATTAAAGTAAATTGAATAATTCCCCATGAAAATCCATTTATCTAAATTAAGGGGAGGGGACTTGCCCACTTTTCGCCCTTGTATACTTAACCAATGAACCTCCAAATCTAATGAAGGAAGCGCCATATCGGAATAAATCGGTATATTAAATTTGAAGCAAATCGAATAATTCTGCATGAAAAACCCTTTTATCTAAATTAAGGGGGAGACTAGCCCCTCCCCTTTATACTTAACCCATAAACCTCCAAATCTAATCAAGGGGGCTTCTTAACATAATAAACCGGTATCCCAAATTTGGAACAAATCGAGTAATTCTGCATGAAAAACCCATTTATCTAAATTAAGTGGGGGACCAGCCTTCCTTCTCCCCCTTTATCCTTAACCAATGAACTTCCAAGTTTAATCAGGGAAGCTCCTTAACATAATAAACCGGTATACCAAATTTGGAGCAAATCGAATAATTCTGCATGAAAATCCCATTTATCTAAATTAAGAGGGGACCAGCCCCCTTTCTCCCTCTTTATACTTAACCCGTAAACCTCCAAATCTAATCAAGGCAACTTCTTAACATAATAAACCGGTATACCAAATTTGGAGCAAATCGAATAATCCTGCATGAAAAACCCATTTATCTAAATTAAGTGGGGGACCAGGTCCCCTTCTCCCCCTTTATCCTTAACCAATGAACTTCCAAGTTTAATCAGGGAAGCTCCTTAACATAATAAACCGGTACACCAAATTTGGAGCAAATCGAATAATTCTGCATGAAAAACCCATTTATATAAATTAAGGAGGGTGTCTACCCCCCCCCCCCCCTTTCCCCGCTTTATACTTAACTAATGAACTTCCAAGTTTAATCAGGGAAGCTCCTTAACATAATAAACCGGTATACCAAATTTGGAACAAATCGAATAATTCTGCATGAAAAACACATTTATCTAAATTAAGGGTGGGGGGGCGGACCAGCCCCCCTTTTCCCCCTTTATCCTTAACCAATGAACTTCCATGTTTAATCAGGGAAGCTCCTTAACATAATAAACCGGTATACCAAATTTGGAGCAAATCGAATAATTCTGCATGAAAAGCCCATTTATCTAAATTAAGGGAGGGGGGGGGTCCAGCCCCCTTCTCCCCCTTTGTACTTAACCCGTAAACCTCCAAATCTAATCAAGGCAACTTCTTAACATAATGTACCGGTATACCAAATTTGGAGCAAATCAAATAATTCTGCATGAAAAACCCATTTATCTAAATTAAGGAGGTGGTCTACCCCCCTTTCCCCCCTTCATACTTAACTAATGAACCTCTAAGTTTAATCAGGGAAGCTCCTTAACATAATAAACCGGTATACGAAATTTGGAGCAAATCGAATAATTCTGCATGAAAAACCTATTTATCTAAATTAAGGAGGGGGGGCAGCCCCCTTCTCTCCCTTTATCCTTAACCATTGAACCATCAAAACTAATCAGCGGAACGCCTTATCAGAATGAACATAAAAAAAATTGAAGCAAATCGTACATTTTAATCAAGAGTTATCGCGTTACGTACATACATACGTACGTACGTACGTACGTATATGCATACACACAGAACCGATGGGTACATTAGCTCTCAGGCTTAGATAGCCTGTGAGCTAAAGAGAGATTGGATAAGCAGATGGACTCCTTTGAGAAATTATGACTTAAACCAGAAATGCGGTAAGTTTGACTCTGAAAGCTTCATTTCCATCTCGCATTTCGGCAAATCTCATCTCGATTTTCCCAGCATTTCGACGCTTCCAGATGGGAAGCTGCTCGATGGTTGGTTCTCTGGCGGTTTTAAACCTTTCGGGATCGGGAGTCTCTCGAGAGTTTCTCTCGCCCTTTTCAACCTTTCCCGATGGGAAGCCTCTCGCTGGTTTCTCTCGTCCTTTTCGAGATCTCCCAATGAAAAGCCTTTCGAGGATTTCTCTCGTGCTTTTCAACATTTCGCTATGAGAAGCTTTTCGAGGATTTCTCTCGTCCTCGGCAGAGAAGAAAAGTAAGAAAATTTATCGAGAGTACCAAGGGACGAGATAGAGAAAGAGGCATGACAATGAGCTGTGAAATGAAGCCCTAATTTTCAAAGTTTCTCTTATTTTAGCCCTACCAAGATGTCACATACCTGGAGCCCTCCGATAAAAATTATTTATTAAATATAAAAATTTCAAAGAGAAGGTGGGTCGGGTGATTTCGAGGGAGGAGGACGTGAGAGTGGACTCATGCGGGGTGCACTTTTAAAAGTTTTACTGAACCCTTCCTGTCGCATATAATCGAAAACCCCTTTAATCACTCTTTCATACTATGAACCTTTCTTCGCCCAAAGGGGGATGGGGAAGGGGCGAACAAATTTTTAAAACCGCAGCCGATTTCTATAATAAATATCACTTTAGATGTGGGTTTTTTATGCAGTCTTCCGGTAAATATTATTTATTGAACATAAAAATTTTAAAGTGGTGGCTGTGTGAATTCCGGGGCGAAAGATTGGGCCCACGGGGGGAGGGAGGGGGAGCAATTTTCAAAATTTTTTTGGACCAGTCATGTGATATGTCATCGGTAAGCTCTCGGATGACTGTTTCATATTATGAGACTTTCTTCCTCCCCTCCCCAATTTGGCCCCCACTGCGAGGGTAGTTTTTCCCGTTTTTATCATTTTAGATCGGATTTTTTTCTGGAGCCCTCCGCTAACTATTATTTATAATATATGAAATTTCAGGACACTTTTCCAAATTTAGCCAAGACCCCTCATGTGACATATCGTTGGAAAGGTTTGTGACTACTTATTGATGCTATGCACTTCCGGTGGCAGCTCCCCAACTTTGCCCCCCCGGAGGACACTTTTCCAAATTTAGTCAATACCCCTCTTGTGAGATATCGTTGAAAAGGTCTGTGACTACTTATTGATGTTATGCACTTCCGGTGACAGTTCCCCCCCCACTCTTTGCCCCCCCCCCGGGGGACACTTTTTCAAATTTATTCAAGACCCCTCTTGTGAGATATCGTTGGAAATGTCTGTGACTACTTATTGATGTTATGCTCCTCCGGTGTCCATTCCCCCATTTTGCACCCCCACTCGGGACACTTTTCCAAATTTAGCCAAGACCCCACATGTGAGATATCGTTGGAAAGGTCTGTGACTATATATTGATGTAATGCACCTCCGGTGATCGCCCCCCCCCCCATTTTTCCCCCACGGGTGTGTTTTTCTAAATTTAGCAGAGACACCTCATGTGATATATTGTTGTAAAGGCTTATGACCACTTACTCATGTTATCCACCTCCCGCACCCCTCCCCCCTTTGCCCCCACGGGGAGGGCATTTTTATAAATTCAAATCCAGACTTCTCATGTGACATATGGTTGGAAAGGCCTAAAGACGTGTGACGACTTAATCATATTATGCTGCTGCTGTGCCCCTCCGCTCGCTTTGACCCCTCCTCCAAGAGATCTGGTCCGAGGTTCATTCGTTTCGATATTATATTTTTTACAAGATTTTGTAGTGCGTGCACACCACACCCGCCTGCTATCATATATCAGTGTCGTATATAGCGGGTAACCTGTTTGGGATTTCATATTACAAGATTACGTATAAATTAGGGGCCCCGATTAAAGGAGGGGCCCGCTAGCGGTCGAAGTCACCTAGTCTTTATTAACATAGACTCATTCCAGTTCACCCGCAGACGATTCTTGATAAATGTATGACATATAATACATAATATATGATTTATAAAAGAAATTTGCAAACTGCAGTCATCGAGAAACAATTTACACAATCGAAAAATATCGAGATGTCCATACAATCGAGAAAATCGAGAAAAACATCTCGTTATCGCCCATCACTAGTCTGTAAAGAAATAAATATATTTTTAATAGTTCATAACAATACTAATTATAGTATATAATATACAATTAAAAAGCTTAATTTATATAAATTTAGACAAAATATATAATTATGCATTTTTCCACATACGGATATTCATATATTTAGTACGTTTACATTTTATCAAACATTTGTTTTAGTATTTTTCAGTTCATTTTGCAACATTTTTAAGAGATTTTACCAAGAAATTTGAGAAAACAAAAATTCAGGCATAAATTTGTTAAGTTTTCATAAAATCTGAAATGACTGGACAAAATTCTGCAACGATTATATATATTAAATTTCAAACCATTTGGTTGTGTAGTTTTTGCGCTGTTATATGCGGAAAGACGGACAGACAGACAGATGGACGGACGGACCAGACGGCGACTATAGGTACTACGTATTTATATAATTAAGAACGCACCTAAAAATGGTACAAGTATGATAATAACCGAATGACAATAGTGTCTACCGTTAAATTTTATACATTGAATATAGTTTAGAGGACATCTACATATCACAAATTACACTTTTGTTTTGATATGGTAACTTGTCATGTTTTTGATACCATATATGAGTTCACAGGATCAAATAACCCCGCAAATATACATAGTTTATGCATTTTTTCTTAGATCTTTATAGAGAATAAATATGTGTTAGAAATTAATTTATAAATTTAGAAAACAAATAAGTATAAAACATATTGAAGGGAACGATTATTTTTTCCAACTGGATTAAATCATATTCGAGGATGGAGTAGCACAGTTGACGTTTATTGCAACAGAGCGAAAAACTGTCCAGACCAGGAATCGAACCTGGATACTTGGCGTGCCGTGCCAATGCCTTACCTGTTAGGCTATCCGGACGATACCGGGCTGATATAATTCATTCTTATTTGTTAGACTTGGCTGCAAACTGCAGCGGTAGTTTCATTCATCTGAGCTATAACTATAGCATTTACATGATGAAAGCGCGTTTTTTTTAACACGGAAACTCCTGTATACCAAGTATTAGGTCATAATGAAGGGAACGAATATTTTTTCCAACTGGATTAAATCATATTCGAGGATGGAGTAGCATAGTTGACGTTTACTCCAACAGAGCGAAAAATGTCCGGCCAGGTATCATCCGGATAGCCTAACAGATATGGCATTGGCACTGCACGCCAAGTATCCAGGTTCGATTCCTGGTCTGGACATTTTTCGCTCTGATGGAATAAACGTCAACTGTGCTACTCCATCCTCGAATAAGTATAAAACATATTTACAGAGAGTGAGATTCAGTATCCTTCAAATATCTTACGGCCGTGATAAACATCTGAGATAGTAAACGATAACACAAAGAAAAGCATATTTTCTATTCTCGAGTGATTCTTTTAAAAGTACTACTTTTTTCAGTAAACACAAGATGAAGATACGATAAAATGAAACGAAAGGATATATCAAGAAATGTAAACAGCAGAATAAATCTGAATATCTTGTTTTGAAAGGCATCTTTGAATAAAATCTAGTTTGCGTAAAAAGTTGTGTTGTTATTTTATGGTCGCAAGGCCCGAGCCAATAAAAGAATAAAAACGTAAACACAATATTTCTTGGAAGTAATTTTAAAAATCTGAACATTTTTTTTCGATTTCTGCGCATATCAATGTAACATGATACTTTTATTGTAACAACTGATGGTAATAATGTGTACTATTAAATATAATACATGGATTAAGGTTTGGGACTGTTTACATATTACAAAATGCACAAAATGTCTTTTTTAATACTTTCCAACAACGTTAAAAAATGTTTATGACTTCGGTTTGTCAATCCGCGCTCTAACTCTCGTAAATATACTCGGATTGCCCTGAAATATTTGGATGTTATTGACACGTTTATCATAGCACGTTCCCTATTTCAAATGAAGTTTGTAGCATGTTTAGTTCATTTATAGGAACTGTCAAAAGTATTCCGTTATATTACCGCCAATGGGAAAAAATCGTTTCAAATGATTTTTAATGATGTTACACGCTTTCAAACTTAATAAAATTGATATGCATTTATGAAGTGCACTAAAATATGCATTCTGTAGGATATGCGGTGCAAATAATAGTTATTATTAATTGAAGGGGCACACAAAAGAATTCCGTTACATAATGATATAGGGGTGGAGGGAATAGTTTGCGGCGCATTTTAATTATGTTAAACTATTTCATATATAATGAAATTGATATACGTCGCTGAGGTTTACTATAAATTATTTCATGTACAATACGAAGTGCGTAGCATTTACAGGGACACACAAAAGGATACTATATTGTATCCGAAGTACTGTGCATTCATTAGCGATGATTGCTGGAAATGCATTTTTAATTATGATATGCACTTTTATTTTTCATTATATTTATGCATACTGTATTGTGTGTATAAATGCTAAAAATCATTTACAGGGCTGCACAAAAGAATTCGTTAGGGTTACTGTATATCCGCGCAAATTGCTTAAAGGTGGTTTTTAAATGAGTTATGCATTTTTACGCTAAACTGCATTTAGTTTACTAAGAAATGTTTGTAGAATATAGATAAAATGATATACAGGCTCACGCAAGTAATTCGATACATGGCCGTCTATAAATGATAATTTCTGGAAATGTGATTTCAGTAGTTTTAAGGGTATTTTATTTTGAATTAAATTTTAGTTAAATAGTGGCGTGTAATAAAGGTACTATGTAAACTACAGAGTCGTTCAAAAATATTCAAGTATGTTTCCATCTACTAGTATAAATTGATGAAAGAGAAATTTCAACCTGTTATGTGTTTTCTAGCTAAACTAATTTTCCCATTATATAGTATATATATCAACATACAGATCAAATACAGGGCTGTTCAGAAGAATCGGAATACATATTTGGCTACGGGCGGTAACTGCTGAAATCAGTTTTTCAAACGTTCTATGCGCTTTCTAAAATGTTTACTTAGTTATCCTATTTACCTTATTTCCCTAAATAATGAAGTTTTATTAAAGCATTCAGGAAGTATTGGAAAGTGTTTAATAATCTATGCTTAACGCATGATTTTTCATTCTGTTTTTTTTATAATGGTAATACCCACTTATGATACCACATGTGAATTTCTTCAATGAAATTAACTTGAATAAATGCATAATACATTTTTCTTTAAATTTTTAATAGAGTTATAAAAGAAATCTTGTTTAAAGTTCATACACAAATTTAGAAAATAAAATTAAAATAATAAAATATATTTAAAAAACAGTGACTTTCCATACACTGTAAAAACAAATATTTCTTAAACTAGAAAAATATAATATTAGATCATTAAATCCGGTTACAAAACGTGCGATTATAAAACGGCCACATTACCAACGGGTCAATTTTCCACCTGTAAAATATAATAGAAATTTTGTCTTCATGACAGTAATTTTTCAGTACTTTGTTTATATAAGACGATAATGATTCTATTATTGGGAGTACAAATTAGTTTGGTCCATTTTTTGTGTTCAAATATGCATTTATTTAGAAAACAAAATGAATGAAAAGCTTAATCAAAGTATTGTCCATTCTTTATACATTGTAGCCATTTCTCAGGCAATTTTCGAATTCCACCTCGCAAAAAATAACTCGTCTATTGAGACGATCTAAGTAAGCTTGGAGCGAATTTTCGATTTCTGAGAAAATTCACTATTAAGGTGTCTCAGGACTCCTAAAGTTGAAAAAAAAGAGTATTTTCAACATTTTATATCTTAAAATGTATTTGATTTTAAGACACAATTTTTATTGCGATAAAAGATTTAAGTATGTTCTTTCATTTCACGTGTTTAAAAAATTGCAAGATGCAAAATTAGCATTTACAGGGGACTCCAAACTGCCAGACATTCGAAGAGCAGAAAATTGACATGACAGATTACGCGCAGGATTACAAAATACATTTTGCAACAAGAATAAAAATTTTGGTGCCTTCTTATACTTCATATTGTAATAATTACCCTGAACCTAAATAAATTTGTATTTAAAGCATTTTTATATTTTTAATGTAAAGTTGTATTTAACCAATGCAAAATTTAGAAAATTTCAACAGTATAATTACCTAAAAAAATATTTTTTTGAACAATAAAAAGAAAAGTTTAGGTTCAGTTTATACAGACTAACAGGAAACATACGTTTTCAAAATTTCATGAAAAAATATTCAGAAGTTTTTGAGATATCATGCGTGTTATGCCCAAAAACGTCCTTTGGAGAAAAATGACTTCGAAATTTCGGAAACGCTGCTTCTGCTATTGAGCGTGTATAATTATAAATGCCATAACTTCTGTTTTAGAGGGAATTTCAATGAAACAATTATATCAAAATGTCCAGAAAAGATAGGAGTTTAACATCTAAAAAAATTTAAATTTAAAATATTTTGAAGCCTCAAGAGTCCTTAGACCCATTAAAATATTTGTAAATAGAAAGATATTTAAATTTTATAGATAAATAAATGTTGTGAACAATGTAGCTAAAGAAGATAAATTAAACGTTCTATTCTAGCTAAATCCCTGAATGCAGTTTTATTTTTAAAGAATGTCTCAATCTTTAAAATTGTGGCGTCTGCTGAAATATCTTAGACGTGGGTTTCACAATAATAATTTTAAGTACACTTGTACAATACTGTACAGTGATGGGGAAAAAAATTAAACACCCCTTATTAACTCTGCAAAAAAATATCGTAGAAGAAAGTTACTGGTATCACACGATTGATAATAAAGTCTTCTTTTAAATGATGTATATAAAATTTGCTTAGGGAGCCGTCTACACATTAAAACAAACCATAAATTTGTTTTTTTTTTCAATAACAATTAGGACAGAATAAATGAATTCTACGCCATTCAATTAGCCTAAAAACAAATTTTTATGCAATTCGTACGATAAGTTTCCGATAAATTAATTATTTTAAAACGAGCGTCTTTTAGGGGCTGTATCCAAATTGAAGTTCCGTACTCAATTGTTGACCGAGAGAGATCCATTCTTGATCAAGGTAGCTCAAGCAGTCATCGAAGACTACTAGATTACAAGATAGCATAAGTAATTTAAAAATATCTAGTCACTTCTATCATAGACGGCCGTCATAGACCTATCATAGACGGCAATGGTTTAAGCCATTGCCGTTTTTTAAATAGAATTTGAAAACTACTTGGAAGAAAAATGTGAAATTTTGGATTTCCATAAAGCAGAACTTAATAAATCTAAATCCATCAAAATAATGGTAGGTTGCAATTCATATTTTTTTCGATTATTAATTTCATAATTCATAATTTACATCATAAAATTATAAAAATTGCAAATTGAATGTATTTATGTTTGGGTATTTTAGTATTATAGCTACACAAAAAATTCGCACATTATGAGTATAATTTCAGAAGATATTAATAAAAATATGAAAATTCAATTTAACATTAGAAGCACTAAATTTTGAATGTTTATAATTCAAAAACTTTCATTCAAATGACTTAAAATTTGGTGTCTAGGCATATTTTGAAGCGAAAATTTGAAATATCTTGTTAAAATTGGGTATTGCTATTGAAAAAAATGAAGTTTGTGCTTCATTTTGATATGTAGATGCCCCCTAAGCAAATTTTATATACATCATTTAAAAGCAGACTTTATTTTCAATCGTTCGGTGTCAGTTATTTTCTTCTACGATAATTTGTTGAGGAGTTAGTAGGGGGTGTTTACTTTGTTTTCCACGACTGTACCTACACTTTCTATTGGATGACCGAAAATGTTCGGGTCCTATTTCAAAAATAACAGTATCTTGAAATTTTGACTGTGCTGATGTTCCTTTTACTACCATATTATTAATTAACAGTTATCAAAATGTGTCGTGAGGAAACATAACGTTAAATAAAAGTTTTTCAAATTAATTTGTATGCTCGGTTAATATTCAAAATGGAAAAGGAAAAGTTTCATTTTCGTCATGTTATGTTATATGAGGTTAAAAATGAGTGAGTGTTGAGCATGCTACAAAAAATATTCAAGACGTTTATTTGGATCGGGCTCCCGCTCTTAGGGCAGTTAAAAAAGTGTTTTGTCGATTTCCAAAGGGGATTTGGAAAATAATTATAAAATTTACTCTGGGCAACATCTGACATTGATAATGACTTAATCCGTGATTAATGACCGATGCGCCCCTTAGCCTCAGAGGAGATAGAAGCGCAAGGTCGCGCGGGCAAACACACAGACAAACAAACGTTTACAGGATTTAAATAGAATGGACAACACAGTTAGTTTAATAAATTCCGAAACACGGGGGTCGTCATCTTGCCACGGACTGCCTGTTTAAAAATATTCGGTTTCATTGGCATGAAAGAAGGCGATTAATTGATATTTATTCATGATAATATGAAGTATTTAAACTAAGGTACTCATAAATATTAAAGAGATACTATATATCTTACCTGTATCTGTAGCAGAGCTTATTTACACATGCATAAAAGTTATAACGTGGCAGCGGTAAACAATCAAAGCTTCGCAACTAACACAAAAATGGTGATTTAAACGTCTCAATACTATTGTTTAACGAACGGCCGATAGGAGAGCCAGTAGTGTCCTGTTGATGCTACCACCTAGTGGAAAATGGAAAAATTAAGACATTCGTCATCTTGCCCCGGTCTCCCCTACATTTCGAAACTCGATGCATCGGAAATCGGGCACGGGCTCTCGATTATTAACTCGATATTAAGCATTGTCTTTTATTTTCCCAGTTCACAATCTTAAATAAAAACATTTACAAACCTTGACATATTGTACTATCAATGCAACACCATGATGATATTATAGATATACTATAAAGTAAACAAATAACAGAAACTAAAGCATATTTCCTCTTCCCCTGGGAATCTTTTTATAAAACTATTTTTATTTCAGTAAACAGAAGACGCAAGGTTGTCGAAATGCAATAATAGAACATATCTAGAAATGTAAATAGTAGAATAAATCTTAAAATTGTGTTTTTGAATACAGTTTTGAATAAAATCTAGTTTGTGTAAAATCTGTACTATTATTTCTTCTGCCTGGCTCGAATATTGTAAACAAATATAAACAGTATTTCTTGAAATAAATAAATAAAAAATATTAACATGGTTTCAAGTTTCTTTTATGTTTAGGAGTGGAAATAAAAAGGATTCCTATCCCCATATATATTTGTACTGAACCATTATATAAGTTCGTTTCCAGTATTATTATTTTTCTATAGAAAAAAGTTATATTAATTTATATATTATTATTACGAGTTGGAACCCGTCGAAATTCGACGAATTAAAATTTTTAGAATGGAACTGTTACATCGAATTTATAACAAACCTACAAAAATAATTACAATAAAAAATTCATCTTGTATTGGTTATCTAACTCATAAAATAACAGTTTTTAACCTAAAATTACCAAAATATTATTTCCAAAACTTCAACTGCTTAAATTATTGAAAAATTAAACTGTATTAGAATACGTAATCAAGATGAGTAATTATGTTGAAGTTATCGAATGAGGCTCTTGCGTTTGTTTTACGGTGAAAAATCAGTAAAAAGGATTTCGCATTGTCACATCATAAAATTTCCCTCCATAAAATCTAAACTGTACGTTATTTTCACATTCTCAAAATTTACATAGGCACCTCTCAAATTCACAATTTAAAAGTATTTTAACGCGCAATACATTATTAATGAATGTATCATATTTCCAAACTTAAAGTCACGTTTGTACGATACAACTTTTCATGAGAACATTCGCATAAAATTTAAGTTCTAATCTCAGTACCCGCGAAAATTTACCATTCAGAAATTTGCCTTTAGTTGCCATAGTATTAGCCATTTATTATTGGTCAAGTATTTAGTTTTATCAAAGAAAATGATCGTTTTGTTTTAAATATGACATCATTTTTACTCACTGAATAATTTTGCCTAGCGTCTCAAACTCAGTATCAGCGTAATGAAAAAAAAATAATGAAATATCTTCTTCAATCTTTGGATTTATGAAGAAGAATGCTTGTTTTTTTTAATGGCTGACGTCATTTTCTGTTCAAAAATTAGAAAAAAAGTTACTTTTATTTGTAATGTGAAAATGGCATCAATAAGGATATAATCAATAAAAATAAATAAACCATGACTATTTCCTCTTTACTTTTCATAGAAATGGAGTACTTCATTTGCCACAATTACAAAATTGGTACTAAAAACTATAAAAAAATTAATAACTCAAAAATAAATTGAGATACAGCTTTCAAACAAATTGCATTTAAAAGTACATTTTTTTCCCAATACGACGGTGTAAAAATTGAAACTGTGCGATGTTTAGAAGTTTAAAAATTTGCAGTAGCAAAAATTGCAAAACCGAAATTTCATTTGAAATTTCAAAGTGTTGCCATTCGCAGAATGACGTATGCGTTACGCACAGATATGTTTGTCCTTATAATATAGATATATTATTTTATATATTATTATTATATATTATTTTATATATATTATATATATATATATATAACGTTAATCTGGTACGAATAATAATAACGTCTACTTTTAGTATAGTAAACTCTGTCTAAGGTGGAATCAATTGGGACAGAGACAATTTTCCGTAGTAGACAGCATTCCGCCTTAGACAAATTTTACTCTATGTATATGGAT
The DNA here is from genome assembly GCA_963932465.1 of Maratus speciosus. NCBI lineage: Eukaryota > Metazoa > Arthropoda > Arachnida > Araneae > Salticidae > Maratus > Maratus speciosus. The sequence continues at coordinate 289,183,666 of OZ010794.1, forward strand.
TCGCATGGACTAGAAAATCTTTCCGAGTTAGACAGATATCCGTCTTACACAGAGTCCGCCTTACAGAGAGTTTACTGTATTTATACATGAATTAGGTTTCGGGAGCATCCAAACATTAACAAGTCGGAAATTGTACATCAAACGTAGCAAATGAGGTGCGTTCGTACTATAACTAGTTTTATAAATATTCAGATCTCGGAGCAATAGCTATTGCACTCTTATGCAAAAATGCATGAATACAGAATTCATTACGATTCTATGTATTAAATTCAGTAATGTATAAATAATAGGACTCCCTCTTAAATAGGACGTAATCACCATGACAACCTAGAATCATTACCTAGCATGGGATAACATTGGTAGGTATCATAGTATTTAATAGAATGAAAAAAACTTTTATTGATGTCTTTTGAAGTTTTGATTCGATTTTCATAATATTTGAAATGATTCGATAAAATTCTGCAGTGATTATATATATTAAATTTCAACTCATCGGTTGAGTAGTTTTTGCGATGTTACATGCGGACAGACGGACAGCAGGATTTTCAAGATGACTATGGAATGCTTATAAAAGAGCGTTTTTAAAAAAATACTTTTAGTATCATACTTATTATAACATTTTCTTTAATAAACATAATATGAAGTGTCTAGCTAGAATATCAAATAAAATTATGTATTTAAAAATGTAAACAGTAGAATAAATCTTAATATCTTGTTTCGGAACAAAACATTTAATAAAATCTTCGGCACAAAAATTTGGTTCTCCTGCATCTTAAGAATTAAAAATAATAAATTTAAAGAACTGTTTCTCTTTAAATTTGTCAGTGCTGTAGATAAATTTCTGGTGTTCTTTTTTATATGTGTAATTGACTCACATAAAACAGGAAAACATTTGAAGATCTAAAAAAAAAGAAATAAAAAAGAATGAATATTCACACCTGAATAAGTATATATATTTTTTAATTTCAATGACTACATTTTTTAATAAAACTTTCCCCAAATTTTATTGCAAGTTATTTTTCAACCCCAATTCTTAAAGTCAGAATAATGGCGAGTGGGCGAACGATAGGGGTAAAGAAGACAGCCATAGGGCTTTAAAGTCCATCTTAAGTATTTAAAAAACAAAAACTTTGTTAAAATATAATTTTTATATTTATTCATCATATTACTTATACAATAAAAAAATATTTTTTGTCTCTCTCTCTCTTTCTCTTTCTGTATATATATATATATATATATATGCGTGTGTGTGCGCGTGTGTATATGTTTAGCAATGATTTTGTTTTTACAGTTAGCTTTTGTCTCTACACATTATAGTGCCGACATAATAAATGTACAACACAATAACCAATTACATAAAGTATAGCATATTCTTCTTCCCCTGCGATTCTTTTTATAATAATGTGCTTTTCTGTAAACACAACAGGAAGCGCTTTGCAAATGTAATAAAATTACATATGTAGGAAACAGTAGAAAAATTCATAACATCTTCTTTCGTAACAATTCTGTTTTGAATAAAATCTAGTATGCGAAAAATCTGTGCTGTTATTTTTCTTGTTTTAACCTTAGATTCCACACAAAAGAATAAAAAAACATAAAGTTTCCTGGAAATAATTTAAAAAGTTTTAACACGTTTTCAAATTTATTTTATGTACACGAATGGTACATAAGATTTGATAAGGAATAAGTTAGTACGAGTCTTAAGCCTTAATTACGTACACTAATAACCATATCCAGCATAAATGAATGATACAAATGTAAGTAAGTACTAGTAATAAGCCTTAATTACGTCCACTAAAAACTATAAAATTTTAATACTTTTTAACGAGAGTAGATAAATCTACAGGTCTAATTTTTTGAGTTCATTGAGTCCAAAATAGTGTCCATTGAAATTTATTTAAGAGGTTCAGGGCTTTGTAACGATACGTTATCTTTTCGCATTCCGAATATATGGATTGAATGATTGGACAACTTGCGGAGTCGCGACATACAGAGAACACGTGCGATAGCGAAAATATAGGGGGCGTTATATGTTTACTTGCTTGTATTCGGTGATTTTTTTCTCCATTTTTCATATGTATTGTATTTGTAATTTCTGTTACACATTCTGAGGACGATTCAGTGAAGGAGTTGAAACATGTCAGTCTAAGTTTTTAATTTATGTTTGACGACGTGAGTTTCAAAACTCGCTTTATCCAGAAAATGAAATTTTGGGAATTCATGAAAAACCTTTGACTGCGTCCATTGGTTTTCATTGTAAACCAAGATTTTACAATGCCAGAAATACACGATTAAAATAGTTTTTTTGCACACTGTTGTGTTTTTTCAATGCAGGTTCATCAATAGAAGAGATTGATAGAGAAAACTCGAATTTTTAAATTTTGGATAAGGCAAGTTTTGAAACTCACGTCCTCATTTAATGTGTTTTTAGTAACCTCTTTTAAGCAAATAAATATTTTAATAATGTTTTGACTTTTCCGTTTAGGATATATAATGTGATAAGAAATAAGTTATTATTCATTATTTTATAAACATGTATTTTTTCCACTTCCGAAATGTTATCATTATGTAAAATAATGTAATTTTAAAAGCAATAAGTATTTTTTAAATACAGTTGTACGCAATTACGCCCAATAGACCGAGAGACAGCTGCAAATATGATCACCTCATCGAGTTGCCGGTTGAAATTCTAGGATTAGTTAAAATTCGATTCGGATATTAAAATGCAACTGCCAAGCCGTATCTTGGTGGAAAATACCTGCAAACCCGATTTTAGTGGTTGAGTGGCCGGTTTACCATTGTACCTTGTCCTCCATCTTTTTATATTTTTGTGTGCCGGAAAACACAATGCTAAATCTACCGATCAATCACTAAAACCGTACTTGCAATCGGTTTCCACCAAGATATGACTTGGCAGACCAGTTGCTTTAATATGCTCATCCTGTTCTGTCTAATCCTGGAATTTCAGCCGTCAAATCGATAAGGTGATGGTCTATAACATTCTTAAGGATTACATTTCCTTATCTTATTTAAAGGACTGTTATAAACAGTGGTAATTCAATATCCATACAACATCATGCTGACATGTTAAACGTTCTACATTGGAACAATGGAACAATGTGAACAGCTGATTGGATTGCCTAGTTGCGTTGCAACTTTACATCCAGTGGATAGGTGATCGTGTTCAAGGGCATTAGGGAGTCCTTTAAAAAAAATAATGTTTAGGCGTGGCTGGTAGCCACAAAATTAAATTTACTTAAAAAAAAAGAAAAGACTAACAAAAAAAGACAAAGTACATAAGTACTAGTATAACATGTTGAAAAGTAAAAAAACAATAACTAAAAAAGAAAGAAAAATTCCATTAGTTCCAAAAAATAAAGCAGGAAAAGACGAAAAAGCTACCGGGGAGTGCCCCATAAAAAAAGACTCTTTTCAGAGACCATACATTAGTTTAAATATGAAATGCTAAAAAATTAGCAGAAAAACTTTTTTTTTTTTTTTTTTTTTTTTTTAACTATATACAGGACAGAACAAACAGAAAGTTTAAGTAAAGCAGAAGGGGAGAGAAACTCAGTCTTCATCGTTAAGCAAAAGCGAGTATTTAGGACGTTTTTTGTTAGTGGGGTCGGATACCTCGTAGTCGGGAAGTTCCGCTACAATTTGGTTAGGGAGGTTGTAAACAGATTTATAAAAATTTTTAGCAAGTTTATTAATGCGCTGTTTTAAGGAAGGGGTTTTCAAATCCCTGCGGATAGTGGTATTACGAAGAAAACGGTGACCATTACGTATATAGCGTAAGTTTTTGTTATGAGCACCGTAAAGATACTCCATACTGGTTTTGCAAGCGAATCCCCAGATCGGACAAGCATAGGTTAAGATTGATCTAATACATGCATTATACAGGATTAGTTTATTATGAACGAAAGAGTATTGCTTTTGAGAAGAGGAGAGAGGGCCTGGGAGATACTAGCAACTTTGCCACGGATATTAATAAAATGTTTTTTCCAGGTAAGTCTTCTATCAAGGGTAACCCCCAGATACTTGGTGTCATTAGTCCAAGGAATAGTAGTGTTATCGATACTAATGCGATTAGGAAAAGTTAATTTTTTAGAGAAATAGACAGCAGCTGTTTTCTGCTCGTTGAGCTTAACACGCCACAGGGTACACCAGTTAAGGAATTTATCTATGTGTTTCTGGAGAATTTTGTATAACGTGAATGGGTGTTGTGCAGAGGCGTACATTGCCGTGTCGTCCGCGTACAGAGCAAGACGAGTCCTCAGTGTTCTTGGGATATCGCTGAAGAAAATGTTAAATAACGTAGGGCCGAGGGCCGACCCTTGTAAAATACCAGTGAGAATAAGGTATAAAGTGGAAAGTATATTGTTAAGGCGGACGCGAAAGGTGCGGTCGCTAAGGTAAGAATGTATGAGAAAGATAAGTCTAGCATTAATACCAAGCTTAATTAATTTGTATATAAGGCCAATATGCCAAACCTTATCAAAAGCCTTAGCGACATCGAGAAAAACAGCCGCAGCTGGTGTGTTCGTGTTTAGTTTCTCACTCAACAACTCAACAACACGAAGGAGTTGATGTAATGTGGAATGTTTAGCTCTGAAGCCAAATTGCTCAGGAATGAGTATGTTTTGTGCGTCTAAAATGTCATGTAACTGGGACCTGATGACTCGCTCAACAACTTTGCTGATAGAGGGTAATAGAGAAATGGGACGGTAGTTAGTCGGATCTTGCAGATTACACTGAGGTTTAGGAATAGGTGCAATAATAGAAGTCTTCAATGCTTTAGGGAAGTAGTAGAACTGAAGAATAGCATTAGTTAGTTTAGTAAGATAAATAATACAGTTGCAAGGAAGATTTTTAAGAGCATAATTAGTTATGTTATCGTATCCAGGTGCTTTTCTGTTTTTAAGATTTTTGATAATATTAGAAATAACAATTGGTTGAATTTCCGGAAGTGGGTCCGTGGGAGGGGTAGCTAAAAAATTTTGAACAGTTTCATTTACTTCAAAATAATGATTAGGGCTGGCAAGATAAGGGTTGGTGGAAAACTGCTCGGCATAGGACTTAGCGAGGATTTCCGCTTTGTCCCTGTCCGTATATGCTGTGGTATTAAAGGCAGTTAAGGGGGGGATTGTGGAGTAATTATTATTAAGTTTTTTCTTTATTTTCCAAAGAGAGTTGTCTTGAGGAGAGAGGGAGTTAAGAAAATTGCTCCAGCTTTTTTGTTTTTCCTTAGAAATGAGATTTTTAATTTTATTGTTAAGCCGATTAATCATAGGATTTAAAGTAGGATCTCTAGTATTTTGAAACAGCCGTCGGATGTCATTACGTTGCTTACAAACATTATGAATGTAGTTAGGCATTGTAAAAGAGTTATTATTTTTAGTATATTGGTAAGTAGCTTGTTTTTGAGCATTAATAATAATATTTTGAAAGTTATCAACAGCTTTGTCAATATCATCAGTGTTAGTAATATTAGAGAAAGTTAGGTCAGAATTTGAAAGAATAGTTTTAAATTTACTCCAGTCCACAGCCACAGAGGGGGGGGGAGAGAGGGAGGATCAACACAGTCAATTTTGAAAACAACAGGAAGATGATCTGAACTTAAGTCATTAATAACTGTAGAACTAATAGGAAAAACCAAGTTTTTTGAAATTGCAAAGTCAATAATGGAGGGGCGACCTCTACCAAGCCCAATATGTGTAGGGGTGCTGGGTGCATGTAAACTACGTCCTAGGTGAGTAATTAAGTTGTGTAGTGCACTGCCACGACGGGTGGTTGAATGACAGTTCCATCGCCGGTTGTGCGCATTATAATCACCTGCGATGAAACAGTGCGTATTTTGTGAAAAAAGCTGTGTTAGATCATTGACTGGGAATAAAGGTGAGTGTCTAGCATATAAAGAAACAAAATTAATATTAACTCGTGGCAATTGTACAACAATTCCCGTGTAGTCAAGACCTGTGTATGTAGATTGTTGGGTAGGATAGTGTGGTATGTGGTGTTTGATGTATATGGCAGTTCCACCCTGAACGGATCCAGGACGGGGGGTATGGTAGAGCTTATAACCAGAAATTTTGATACTTTTATTAGGTTTATGCACTTCTTGAAGAAGAATTATATCAATATTAGGATGGTTAGAGACAAAATAACGAAGCTCGTCAATTCTGTTATTTAAAGTAGAACAGTTCCAGGATAACACAATAAGAGATTTAAGATGAAGATTAGACATGGTTGGGGGAGGAGAAATCATTAGCTAATTTGTCGAACTCTTGGATAAAAACAATAATTTTTTCCATGGGATTGTTATATTTTTTTGCTTGAGTAGAAATATTTTTTATGCATTTAATGAATTTGGATATTTGCAAAATCTCTTTTATGTCTTGGAAAGTACTAAATATTTCCTGTATATCATTACTGTAGCTGGGAGGAATTTTGGTCGACTGGGATGGAGTATTATTAGTTTTTTCAGAATTAGCAGAGTTAGTATTTTCAGGAGATTGTGAAGAGGAAGCAACCTCAACTGGGGATTCAGCATTATTTGAAGCAGAGTTATTTGATTCCGAGTTAGTTTTTCCCTGCGGTTTAGTTTTAGTATAATTGAAATCTTTGCAGACTTCTGCCAGTTGTTGGGCCTGCTGAGAAACCTTACTGCTAGTATATCTAGCTGAGTTGCCTTTATTTTTACTGTTCAGGTTGTTATTTTCCCGTCTATAAGGGTTTTTGATGCAACCGCGATAAGTGGCTGGATGTGCCAGCCCGCAGTTCGCACACTTAGGCGTAATGCGTCCTTTATGAGTACAGTTGGGGGTAAGATGTTGTTCGCCACACTTGCAACATTTCTCAGTAAATCCACAGACCTCGCTGGCGTGACCAAAGCCCTGACAGCGGTAACATTGTTTTACCTGATTATGGCTCCTAAAGGCTTTAATAGTAACTGATATATACGAGATTTCCTTAATCTTATAGATTTCTTCAAAGTTTTTAGTTGGGAGTACATTAACCATATATAATGGCATTGGATTGCCCGTTTTTCTGTTCTTAAGCATTGCAGCCCTAGTTACAGTATACCCGTATTCTTTAAGACTATCAACTATAACACTATTTTCAGTATAACATGGTAATCCTCTAATACAAATTTTCTTAGGACGCTGGTCCTTTGGGTGCAGTGTAGTATATTTTTTGGCATGTTGGTCGAGAAAACTTCGGGTTTTCCGGAAATCACTATCTTTCTTACAAAGCACCACCAGGCGCTCACCTTTAAGCGCAATGTTAGGATTTTCATCATTTATATCAGCTATTTCTTTAGCCAAAATAGTCCAATTACCTTCCAATTCTATATAGAACGGGTTTATCCTACTTTTAGAACTTCCCGACGCGTTATCGGCAACGTCAGTGGACACCGGATCATTTTCATTCATTAGGGTATCCTTAGCTAGGTTAGAATATTTGTTTTGTAAGGGGAGTTGTGAGTTTCCCTCGTCTAATACAGTACCTTTTTTAGGTATCGTAAAGTCGTTAAGACCAAATCCTGATAAAATTTTATTTGCCGAATATCTATACTTTGAAAAGCAAAAAATACCAAAATAAGTTGAATTAAGTAAGTTATTGTATGAGATAGGCTCCCTAATTAAAGAAAAAGCCTCTTGTCAAACAACACTCACCTCCTGATGATCAGAGGAAGATGTTCCATAATCCATCCTACTTCTAGTTGAGTGGATGTAGTCATCCAGATAGGCGAAGAATTCATGCATACACTGACTAACTTTCTCTTCATACTGAGAACTAAGATCATGAAATTCTTTAGCAAAGTTCGATCTGCAGTATTGTCCACTATACTTTGTATAACATCACTTATTGTCTGGGTACTTTCCACAGACGCCATTTTAAATCAAAACTAAAATCACCACCACACTATATGTTGGACGACAGTACCACGAAAAAGTCTATTCTAACAAGAACTTTACTCCTTCGCCGCACCGCATTCCGTAAAAAATCATAAAGGTCGAGCGTGATCAACACATCTGAACAACTCAGAAGCAAGAGTACCAAATGTTGTGTCTGAAATGTCTGGGACAATGAAGTGATATAGGAAAATGGTTCTACATTTTAAACATTTACAATAACAAATAGTAGATCACATTTCTTTTTTTCCGGTGATTGTTTATGTAATATTGTTTTCGTCAGTAAATATAAGATAAAGCATCGAAAAGATGGCAATAAAATGACATATTTAGAAGCATAAACAGCAGTACAAATATTAATAGTTTGTTTCGGGATAAAATTTCGAATAAAGGCTAGTTTGCAAAAACACTACGCAATTCTTCTGTCTAGACCTTATATTGTACACAAAAGAATAAAAAAGAAAACAATATTTCTTTGAAAATAATTTAAAAAGTCTAAATATGTTAATTCGTTTTGTATTCAGTCATAAAAAAAAAAAAAAACTTGTCCCCCCATCCCCGCTGATTCCTCCGGAACGGTTATACATTTCTACGTTTAACACGCAAGTTATCTTTTAATTCACTAAAAGATTTTATATTTATAAATTATGCTTATATTACATCAGCATTTCCGTTATTATTTTTTACACTTATATTTGCTAGCTAACTAGATAGATTATGAGTTTTATTAATTTAATACAATTACTTTAATTGCTAAATGAATCATACGAATTTTAATTTATCCAACTAAGTGAAAAATTGTCCAGGCAGGTTTTAAACACGGGGCCTTTGGCTTAAACTAGATACGCTTTACCAACTGAGATATCATAGTAAAATATGGCTGACACAATTCACTCAGACAAATAAATAAAATTGTTTAAATTCACTCAGTCAACCTTTTCAGACCTGTCTCAGTGAATTGTGCCCACCATATTTGTCCAAGACGGCTCAGCATTGATTGGCTGATTGAGAGCTTAAGCTAAAAGTTCCTGGTTCAATTCTCTGCCTGCATGCATTTTCACTCAGTTGGATAAATTAAAACTCGTATAATAAAACTCGTTCATTCATGCTATTCGCTATTAACCCCTTAATTCTCACTCCCGTGATATTCACGGGCTGTGTTTTTTATTCAGATCGTTTGATTCCAACCAGTTTTATAAAATAGTGTAATTGACTTTATTATGGTATCATTTTACCTGTCAAAAAATAAGGTGAATATTTCCTTTTCAAAAAAGTGGTGGAAATCAGCAATTTGAATTTTTAAACCGTAATTTAATGTGACCGTTAAGGGGTTAAAATAATTAATCAGTAACATAATCTGATCCTATTTTTTACGAAACCTAAAATTAAACATTAAAGAACAAATACTTTCATGTATATCTCCGTTTAATACTTTTTAATTCATTACAATATTGTTGCAGTTATTTGTTCTTTAGTTCTTTGTATGTTTCTTAAAATAGTTTCTCATCACTTCTGTGTTTCTTTCAACTGGGTAATGATGTGACAAATACCTGTTGATGAAATAGAGAAAAATAAAGTAGAAGGCTTTAGAATATGACGTTTAACAAGAAAAAAATGCTGGGAGAACAAAATGGCAAACGAGTCTAATAAAAAAGTTAGTAAATCTATGAAATTATTAAGTAATAACATAAAATTTCGTATTTTGGGTTATGTACTCCCTTAATAATACGTTCACAGAATTGCTGTTCCATTGTCGTGATCGTCGAATAAAAGATGCAAGAAATAAAATCAATAACTGATTTAATAATGGGGGTCATTACAGTGTGGTTATTTCATGTGACCCGTAGTAATGACGGTTAAAGAAAAGATTGGAAGAAATAAAATGAATAACTGATTTAATAATGGTGTTCATTACAATGTGGTTATTACATAAGTGGCCCCCCATGACCTTCAAATAAAAAACTGTAAGAGATAAAATCAGTAACAATTTCAATAATGGAGATCATATAATTATTTTATTCATCGAGCCGTTAGTTGTGTAGAAGTCGATTTAGTATTGATCGTTCAAATTTTAAAGGGTGGTAGAGCACCACACACGCACACACAAAAATGCACGAATACAAAATTTATTACGATTATACATGTTAAATTCAGTAATACGGAAATAATATGACTCCATCTTAAATAGGACGTAACCACCATTGGAAACTAGAATCATAACCAACCATGGGATATCATTGAATTAACTAATTATGGTATGATTTAATATAATGAAGAACATTTTATTAATATCTTTATAAGTTTTTGATTCCATTTTCATGAAATTTAAAATGACTCGACAAAATTCTACCGCGATTATATATATTAATTTCAAACCATTCAGTTATGTACTTTTTATGCTGTTATTTGCGGACAGACAAACGGGCGGGCCAGGCGACGACTATAGGTGCTACGTTATGATGTAATCATATATTTGGCCTAATTTGTTAATTTAAATGTTTTAAAAGGTAATTAATTCCCCTCTCTTTTAATGTTTATTCCTTCAGTATTTTTATTTTAGCGAATGCACTCTTTTGCTCTGTTAAAATTCAATATCTTTTACTCTATTTTTATCCCAGTTTAAAAGGTCATTCTTTCAGGCAGATGTGGTAATTTAACACATTTTAGAAAATCAATCTGATAGATTTATGGGTTTTGCAGTCATAAAAGGAAATTACTTTTTATATTGTCTTCAGTTTCACTTATAATGCCTGCGTAACGTACTGCGGTTTTCATAACAACAAAAGCAATAAATAAAGTTATTATGACATATCTGCGATGTTTTCAACTGCTTTAATTTAGGGCTGCCTGTCACTGCGCAATATGTTGGTTAATGATGACGTCGCCAATTCTGGTTGACCCTTGACAGTTTTTGTTTCAAAATTTTAGAATACATTTCTTCGTAACGTAAATTTTAGTTGGCGCACCATGACTCGATTTGGAAAATGTTTTCTGGCTTTGTAAGCGTCACTATTCCTCTAGTCTTGCATCTGAGAAGTTATAGGTAGAAATGCTGGCAGGGGGCCACCTCATCTTACTCATCAAAATAAAGTTTTCCATGGAAATGAATTCTAATTATTTGAGTGGTTTGATTTTCAACATTCTCTCATTTTCAGGATTGGAGCCTTGCGGTAATTAACGCAAAATGTAAGTATTTATGATTTCACGGCTTGATATAAACTCTCTCCATTTCAAATTGACAATTTACCTCACCATACACTGGTGCCGTTAAAAAAAAAGAGAGAATGCTTCAAAGAGGTGGTCCCCCTAAATTTATTTCACCTGAAAATTTTAAATATTTTTAATCATCAACAACATTTTTTCATGGAAAGGAGATAAGAGGAAAGTATCAGCCTCCCTGATTGATGCCTCTGAGTTATGGAATCGGCGCATTTTTTCTGATATGGACTGTGGATACCGAAATCTTTCTTATGATGATGATTCTTCAGGTCGATTTTCCGACGTGATTTTCTATGACTACCGCCTGATTTATTTTTCCGAAATTTTTCCGTATGGACATACTGCTTCGGTCAACTTATGGACCCTTATATACAGTTTTGGATGTATTTTTAAAAGAACGTTTCCGTGCTTTTCCAGAATTACCGCATTGGATAAGGGAAAATTGTATATGTGTGCACAACATTTCCATGCGAACTCGCGTGAAAAAGGAGTTTTGACCATTGCATGTTAAAGTGTGGCGAGTCCGGTACCTTAATGGTGAATATATGCCTTCTTTTTCGATGGAAATTGGATCTCTAAGTTACTGCCTCGATTATCGGATGTCGTAACATGAGGAATCGTGAGAGGAGCTCCCGCCGAAACTGTTTCTTACGTTTTCATCGCTCATTTCGTTACAGTAAATAGGTGATTTACTGCTGTTTCTCCTTGTGCGCGTTAATCGTTCTTGGATATTTAAAGTGGATAAACAGAGATATCTTTTTCTCTCTAGTTTGTTGTGATAATAAATAATCCAAATATGTTGAAGTACCCTGTGTCATAGTAATGTGTAAGCTTCTTCGTGTATGATATACTGAAGTAAGGATTTGTTTATTTTTTTTTAATATTCGTATGTAGGCATGATATCTCTTTATAGTTTGCTTAGACTTTCTTTTAATGCCTTAAATGTACTATACAACATTTTGTTTTAATAATAATAATAATAAGATCTGTGTGTTAGTGAGATAAGGTAACAGTTAAATGTGAAAAATTTTGAGTGCCATCTTATATTTTGTGATATTTTTCATAAGGGTAAAATTTTATATTATTGGCTATTTCCATGCGAACTTGTTAGTCTGTTACACAGCTGAAAATCGCTATGCTTGTTGACCACCGTTATTTTCGAAAAGTTTGCTTCGCCTTATTCAATTGATGAGATATCTCCGACAAAAGAAGTCACATTTTTCCGTTCTAAAATACTGGTAGACAAAAATCGTAGTATGTAACAGACATAACAAGTTCGCATGGAAATAGCCTATTGTGTATTTTGATATAGTATATCTTTTTTTAATGTATGCAAAGCGGCGTATTTCAGCTCATATGGTAACTTTAGAAAAAGTGCCAGGTAAATTAGAATTTTTCTGAGATTAATATGTTATTTTTTAAAAAATAATTTAATCTGTCAGGTCCATTATATAGGGGAGACTAGAGAGAGTTGACCCACTTTTTACAAAATGATTTTTTATTTTTTAAATATTGAACTTAGAATAAAGTTTTATATATACTTTTATTCGTTATACAATCAGTTATCAAAATAAAATTGCTACATAAGTGTAATATATAAGAAATTTGAAAAATGATTGATTTTAATCATGTGAAAATAATGGGTCAAAGCTCCCCACGTACGGGAGGCTTAACCCACTATAAGGGTGGCTTGATTCACTTTGTTTTATATTGAAATATTTGTGAAAAGAAATAAAATCAGATTAAAAAAAGGTAAAACAACTTTACGCTACATGATTTAATTATTATAAAAATAAATATTTTTGAAAATATGAGGCTTCAACAAATCTATTCAGGCGCAATCGCGTGTCAGAGGGGGGAAATTTTGTTTTATGCAGGTATTTGTCTGACCAGGTATAGTTCTACAACAGGGAAAATGAAATTTTAACCTTTAAGACATTATTCCGTTAGAGACCGGTTCAGTTTTCATATGGTTTCATATATTATTAAGTCCGGTAGAAGCAACTGTCGCGCTTTTCATTTGTCTCCTTGCCCTACTTTCTGTGACATGCGATCTGACAACTCTAGTTGTCACATAGTCTGGCCTCATCTCACTCTGTACATTGTGTTGAAATTTGTCTACATACCTTCCAATAGTTTTTCAATTCTTGCTACGTTCTTTTGCAGCCGCATTGAATACTTAACTTATCATTATCATATTTTAACCCTTTCAGAGGCAAAATACTTTCAGTACTAAAATATTTAAAAATGACTCGCACCGGAATATACGAACAAGTTTATTTGGAAATATGAAACAGGCTATTTTTCACATACTTATTAAATTGAAAAGATTTTAGCAAAATTCTGACGCCATTGTGGAATTTGGGAATTAAAATAAAATGGTTTCATAAACATACCACTGCCCCTGAAACGGTTACTAGCCCTTCAATGACAAACTCCCTCCCTATGAGACAGGATCATTCCATCTCTTTGGCAGGTTGGGGAAAGGTGGAGCAGTCAATTGAAATGGTGGCTCCATCTATCAATTTCAAATTAAAATACAATAGCGGAACATTGAAGATATCATTTTTGTTTTGTTTTATTTATTATTTGATTATTAAATAAAATAAGAGAATTTTTTTTTTTTTTTTTTTTTTTTGAAATCGGATTTTTTAAAATTCAAATCTCACTATTGTTATCTAGTTTAGCTGCAGTGATAGCGTCTCCTTGCTAAAATTGTGTAACTACAGATATGCAATTGGAGCAAGATTTAGCTAAATTTTGCTTTTTTGGCGAAAAATAAAAATAAGTAAAGTATCTAAAGCAGATTATTAAAATTTTTTCGTATTCGATTTCATAATTCTTTAACTTTAAACTATCTTAAAATTGGTAAAAAATAAAAGTAAGTAACGTATCTAAAGCCATATTACTGAATTTTTTTTTGTATTAGATTTCACAATTCTTTAACTTTAAACTATCTTAAAATTGTATCATTTGTGCCTTCCCTCCCCCCTAAAAAAAGTAGATAAATTAATAATCGGACAACTTTATTTACGAGCTTTCGAATTGCTTTGGTTTTATTTTGTAAGGAGATATATCCTAAGTAATAATCATGTTGAAGTACTCCTTTATGAAAAAATTCAAAAGAAAAAAAACCTATGCTCTCTACAACCTTCAGCATTAATCAAGAGGCTTAATCAAAATATCAAAACGAGGCAAATACGGATCCTATCGGTTCCTACTACATTCATTCCCTTCGTATTACGCGCCGCGATCACTCCCTACCTTTCCCCACCTGCTAAAAAAATGGAATGACCCTGCCTCATAGGGAAGGAGTTTGTCATTGAAGGGCTAGTGAAACGGTTAAGACTGCTGCTTTCGTACTTTCTAGTATTTTCCACTGTTTCTATTTACCTATTGTAAGTAATAATTAAATGGAAAAAATGTTCCTATCAACTTTCCCATTTATATTTCATTAATTTTTTTGCGGTACGAATAGCAATTTTTTAGATCTTTCTTTAATCAGTTTTAAACGTTTTCTTTTCCATCACCCCGTTTTACTGTACCTTTTCAGAATAAATTTACATTCATTTTCATATATAACCATTAATCGTTCATTATGCACAGTATATAATAAAAAGATTTCCAAAACCCCTTAATTAACACATACCCGATGGGCAATATTTATCAAATCTGAATTTAAAAAAAGTAGAAGCTCCTCCCTGCTCTGAAAATCTTTTGTACATTGGTGTTCTAGATAGGTTTCCTAAGTTTATACATCGGTAAATATCTTTCAATGAACGATCTTAATAAAAAATCTCTTGCAATCTAAAAAAATATAGACAACATGATATAAATTCATTTTCTGTAAGATAGAAGCCCCGCCCTTAGTCAATGATGTTTTTTGAATGAAAACGAGAATTCTCGTTTCCCGCCGTTTGAATATGTTAAAGAAGTCTTGAACATGTGGTCAAGCCTTCCCAAATAGCCTTTTTCTAAAGAATAGCACATTGTTATGTTAAGCCTAACTTACTGTATAATCTTTATGCCTGGAATGAAAGCTCGATATTTCTCCATTACTTAAAACCTACTTACTTAAATTCCTGTGATATATTTTATTTGAAAAAAGCTTACAAAATATTTCTAAAAAACACAATTTTTAGGTTGAAAACGCCTCACAATTGATTTTTCCACACTTATTTCGATTATCTCTATGAAACAGAGACTGTTGTTTGAGCATTCCGGTAGCTTTGGTTGACACCTATTGATAAAACTCTGAAATTCTTTTAAATGTGAAAACTGATGGGTGGGTCAAGCCTCCCGTATGGTCAACCCTCCCTAGTCTCCCCTATATCTACAGGTAATGAACATGTAATTTTTTTTCTCTATATGTGCATACATTTAAGTTGTATATTTTGTCGGAGAGGCAAATATTTCATTTATTTAAAGGTCATCTATTTTAATGCGTTTGACAAACATGGACTTTCTTGATCCGGACAAGTTTTCGTCCATGTCATTTTGTTGCAGGTTTTTCTGCACATTTTTCTTTCGGCTGACCAATCATTATCTTCATGTGCAGAATTGCCTCATACTTAATGGTATGTCAAATGCATTTATGTGCTCAGTTAATTTTATTTTTGGTAGTAATGTTATTATTTTGATCATATACTTAAAGGTTGGTATTAGATATATTTAAAGGTATATATATATGGTGCTTTCAGAATATAAAATTAAATGTATTTTACGTGGAATTATTTTCCTATGATTATCATTTTCCAAGAAATTTGATTTCTGGTATTTTAATTTCTCTTGATGCTAATATTAGTGTCAGGAAATTTGCAGGTTAGATGCAATAAAATAAAATAAATAAAGTACAGGTCATATTTTAGCTTAAAAAAGAATGCCAAGATCAAAGATTTCAATTTTCAGTTTCCAAAAACTTTCAATAATATTTTATGTTTGCATTTTCTTCGCATTATTCTATGATATCCACTCTTTTTTTTTTTTTGTGCCTATGAAAATATGGGCAGAAGAGTTATTTTGCGATTTCAATTTATAACAATTTTTATGCCATTTATAGTTGTTATTTGTATTGTATGATATACATATTTAGTATAGTTATTTTATGTTGTTTTATTTGCATTTCCTTGATTAAATAACAGTTGAGAAATTCCAGTCAAAGTTAAACATAAGGTAGGCGTATTGCTTGTCATTGATGTACGACCACAAACGTAACACTGCCAGTGTTTTCCACTGTTTGTAAATGTAATATTTTAACTTTTCAAATGTTTTAATTCTATTTAGGTAACTTTTTTTAAATAAAAATTTCAACGTTTTGAAATCATAAAATTTTACAATTTCGAGGAACAATTTTCACAACTTGTACCTATTTTAGTTAGTCAATGGTGTCTTGTTGCCTTTATCATTTCCAGTATCAACATTTTATTAGATAACAAACATGTATTTTAATTTTCAATTAGATATTTCAGCTACATACATCTCGCATGTTGTTGGGATTTTTGCGAAGTTTAATTTCATTAGATTTTTATTGGACATTTTTATTTTTTTTTATTCACATTTGTCAAATTTCTGTATCACAGCCAGTTTAGGATGTTAGGGTGTCGTTTCTTTACTTTTACGTTATTCTAGTTAATTTTCAGCTTCTTTACATTTCATATTATATATTTGTTTATTTGCATAATTTTCGGACACTTTGCATTTTCGTTGAATTTCAGTTTGTTTAAAAATAAAAATTGAAATTTTCCTGGATTATAATTATAATTGGATGAAATTGCGGGTAATTTTAACGTTATGTGAATTGGTATTTGCATATTGTATATGGCTGGTCCACATATCGGTGGGGTATGCCGATATAGTTCACATAAGGTATTATTTCTTGTGCATGTGCATTTTACTCCTGTTTTTCCAATTTTATCGGTGTCATTCATTCAACATGGCTTTTACCGGCTACACAAACACAATTATTACAAGAGAGGCTTTCAATGATTTTCCACGATTTACACACGCAATGTTTGAATATGTCTTGATGATTGATATTTTGGGACTACTCGGTTTTATGCTTTCTAAATTTTACAATTTATTTTTCTAGGCTTGTCATTTAAAATTAAATTTAATTTTTCCATTTGTACCTTTGTTGCATCGCTGGGTATTTTGCTGGTGCTTAATTTACAATGGTGTTAAACTTAAAAGTTTTTCTAGTTGAGCATTAGTGAATATTTTATTCATTTTTTTTTCTTTTTGTGCGGTTTTGCAAGCAGTTACTTATAACAAAGGTTTATACAAAGGTTTATTCTTACAGTGGTTATTCATAGGTACTGCTTGTGAAATTGTTCATTTAGATAGCAGTATTCTTTTTATTAAATAGTAATTGCACTTTAGATTTGACACTAATTTTTTTTTTGATTCTATATCATATTTGGCGTTTCTTAATGAAAGATTCAACAGTATTTTTTTATACTTTCTCACGTAGTTCATGGTAATTCTGACATTCTTGTAGTCAGAGGATTTTCTTTATACTTTCTCACATTGTGCATGGTAATTCTGACTTTCATATAGTCAGAGGATTTTATTTTCACTTTCACCCGTAGTTCATGCGAATTCTGACGCTCTTGTAGTCAGAGGTTTTTGCACAGCTTTTGTACACACACACTGTTGAGTTTTTCATTTTCAAATTTATACTACTGGCATATTGGATTTTGAATTTTTACATGGTGCGATATTGTTTCAAGATAGTTTTTTTTGTACTGTGTTAATACTTATTTTGTTCAATAAATTTTTGGGAGATAGGTAACAAGATTCATTTGATGGTTTTAGGTATTTGAGTCGCAATTTACATTTTTCCTTTTTGTTCTTATAAAGTCACACTTTATTTACGCATTTTTGTATTTATGCATTTATGATACATTATTCTTAAGCATACAATTTTAAATCCATGTCATGGAAATTATTGTACACTTAGCAATACTACACGTTTGTTTCGGATGGGCTGGTGATTCCATTTCAGTGTTTATAAAAAATAAAAATAAAAATAAAAGAAAGAGAGAGAGAATTTGAAGGGTTATAACAATTAAAAGTTAGATTATTTTAACGGTATTTTTTAGATTTGTTTGTATGATTTTGCTTTTGAAGTTTACACAGGTACATTGTGGTTTATATATTTTTTTCTCACACAAACATGATTTTTCACTAGTGGCAGGGATATGTACAAGGAAACAGTGGAAGTTTTTACATATCGCAATGCATTCTTCACACCTTTTTAAAGGAATTTAATTTTTTATACTTAAGTAGTGGCATTGGGATACTGATGGCTTATAGAGGCACTATTTTTTTTTCTACACAATTACATGCAACAAGTGTCAACGGTCAACGATTTTTTGTTACACACGTGCTTTCTGTACTGTCATAGTACCTAGTGTACTTAGTTCTTCATTTCTAAAGCATTCATTTGGTAATTCTTTCATCAACAAGGTTCACATGCCTTCTAAATTTTACTTTTTGCACGTTTATTATGTTTCACGTCATTAGTGTCACATTTGTGTACAATTTGGCAAAAAAACAAACAAAAAAACAGAGTATTATATGTTAGTTTACTTTTATTTTCATCCACTCTCGCTTCTAGACACCAGCCGTTATTATTTGTCGAGTTTGCTAGGTAACATATTCTAAATTTTATTATAATATTCATGGTAGACACAACATTTTTCTCATATTGTAATGATATTTCTTACAATATATATACATATAGTTACACATAGATAGGTATTGTTGTAAAAGAAATATACACATATATATATATATATATATATATAACAAAGATTTTTTTTTTTTTTTGACATTTAAAGTTAAGAAAATGTTACATAAGGATACAGGTAACAGTTCAGTTACATTGCAACAACACAAATGCTGATTGCAATTTAGCATTAATTATTTTTGGCTGTCAGTGTTTACGTAACCTCCCATACCCTACATGTTTGACTTTGTAAAGTTAAGGAATGTTATATATGTTTCAAAAATAAAACAGAACGTTTCAAGCTTAAGTGTTACGTTATGAAAATGTTAAGATTTTTCATTCTGTTCCAGTATTTTTGTGTACTTTCATATCGAATTCCTATTTGATATATTTAGTTTACTTGAATTTTATATTAACAATGTTTCTTTTTCCTGATGCTTTAATTGGATTTTTGCCGAATATTTGGGCAATTTAGAACTGAATGCCAGTTGGCATAATTTGACCTGAAAATGAGGCCTCGTCATTCAAATAAATATCTGTATATAATCAATACAGGTCTGCGCCTATGAACGACGTTAAGTGACATAAATGTTCACTAAAAATTTTATTTTTCTGCAGCCTTTTCTATAAATGAAACATAATACATTGTCATCTATATATGACAAAATTGAATGGTATACCAATTTGATTATTATATTAAAAAAATGATATCATGATATTCCTGTATGTGTATGGTGGTCTACCAAGTCAGAGTTGTAAGTACTGTTTGTATATGTAAGTTCCTTGTGTTACTTTACATATGTATGGATATCGAGCCATGGTTAGCCTTTTTTATTTTTCATTTCCTGTCTCGGGGGAGATATATATGATGTAATCATATATTTAGCCTAATTTATTAATTTAAATGTTTTAAAAGGTAAATATTTCCCCTCTCTTTTAACGGTTATTCCTTCAGTCTTTTTATTTTAGCGAATACACTATTTTGCTCTGTCAAAATTTAATATCTTTTACTCTATTTTTATCCCAGTTTAAAAGGTCATTCTTTCAGGCAGATGTGTTAATTTAACTCATTTTAGAAAATCAATTTGATAGATTTATGGGTTTTGCAATCATAAAAGGAAATTACTTTTTATATTATCTTCAGTTTCACTTATAATGCTTGCGTAACGTACTGCGGTTTTCATAACAACAAAAGCAATAAATAAAGTTATTATGACATATCTGCAATGTTTTCAACTGCTTTAATTTAGAACTGCCTGTCACTGCGCAATATGTTGGTTAATGATGATGTCGCCAATTCTGGTTGACCCTTGACAGTTTTTGTTTCAAAATTTTAGAATGCATTTCTTCGTAACGTAAATTTTAGTTGGCGCACCATGACTCGATTTGGAAAATGTTTTCTGGCTTTGTAAGCGTCACTATTCCTCCAGTCTTGCATCTGAGAGGTTATAGGTAGCAATGCTGGTGGGGGGACCACCTCATCTTACTCATCAAAATAAAGTTTTCCATCGAAATGAATTCTAATTATTTGAGCGATTTGATTTTCAGCATTCTCTCATTTTCAGGATTGGAGCCTTGCGGTAATTAACGCAAAATGTAAGAATTTACGATTTCACGGCTTGATATAAACTCTCTCCATTTCAAATTGACAATTTACCTCACCATATACGTATTTATATAATTACGAACGCACCTAAAATTCAATAACTGATTTAATATTGGAGTTCATTACAGTGTGGTTATTACATAAGTGACCCATTGTAATGACCGTCAAATAAAAGACTGTTTCAATAATGGAAGTCATATAGTTTGTTATTCTTCGATTCATTAGCTGAGTAGAAGTTGATTCAGAATTGATCGTTCAAATTTTAATGTGTGGTAGAGCATACACACACGCACACACACAAAATATACAAGAAACCAGCATCGTAATCCAATTATTCACTTTAACCCTTTCCGGCGCAGAGCATTTCCATTGCATAAGTGCTGAAATTAATGACTGACACCGGAATTTGAAAACCAACTTTTTTGTAAATATCAAAAAGCTATATTTCACGCAACTAACAAACCGAAAATTTTTTTACCAAAATTCTGGTGCCAGTGAGGGGTTTGGGAGTTAAAATCAAGTACTTTCATAGACATACCAGCGTGCCGCAAGGGGTTAAAATACAAGGCGTTCGTTGTTTGTCTCTCTGATTCTGTAGGTATAATTAAGCTGGATGCTGTTATTTAAATGGTTGTTGAATACCGTATCGTCGTATAGTGCCAGTTTTCCGAATTTAGATGTATCGAATAATGTGCTCGGCATTTGTCCGATTACCGGGTATTCGGCTACTTCCTTTGAAGAACAGCTGAATATCCGGAAATTTTTTGCCACAATTGGGAAAATATTATTTGCATTACGATCTAACTTTCTCTATGAGAAAAATCTACATTATGGAAGAGTTTTTTTCCTTTATGAAAATGACATTTTAGATACAGAACAAGGTAGCGGGCAAATGAATTATTCTAGAATTTCTCATATTGTACTTTTGGTATGTGAAATTTTTTATATTCTACATTAAGTCGAAAAGAAACTGTAGAATAAAGCTTAGTGAAAATAAATATCTTGAATACGTCAACACAGGAGGCGTACATATATAGATGCAACTATGCCGGTATCGTATGGTCCTTGAATTTCAATATCACCCTTTTTTAATACTAATGTTTGGCCTTTTTAATGATAGAAATTCTGCGATTAAATAAGGAGAATATAATTATTCGGAAATAGTGGTACTCAAAAGTAAAAACAGGCGAAATCTTTACACGATACCTGCATTGATACCTTGCTAAGTGGGTTTCAACGTTACTACATATTCAATGATTTAATACTTTCAAACATCAAAAAGCATCATTTTTATGTGCTAAAAATATTTTAATTTGATTATATGAAATTTTAAAAGTATTTTTTTACTTTAAATATTTTTGGCATGATTTATGAAATTTTAACGGCAACAGCATCAGTAGCTCGTTTATTAAATTAGTATTAATAAAAGAGTCAAGTTTAACACTACCAAAGCGCAGTTCTTAAATTAAGAAATTAGTACTTTCTGTTAATTAAGAAACATTGATAAAAATAAATGAAATGCTAACAAAAACTAAATGTTATTTATTAGTGAAAAAGAAGCTATATGTTATTTATTAGTGAAAATATGCAGGTTATGAAGCTTGATAAAATTCCGTGCATTAAGTTGTTGAGATAGAGAACCCACAAAATTTGTGTCACATATACACATACAGACATTTTCTAAAATACTCGTATGATTTGACAGGTAATAGAATTTATATAATTGCCAGCAGTTTTTGCAAGATTAGTGATAAATATAAAGACCGTATTTAAAGTTTGTTGGGAAAAAAATTAAATATACATACATAAAAAAAAACTCGCAGTCAAATGGTGTTTAAGACGTCCCAAAACATGTAAATTTATTTCTAAAAAAAAATCTCAAATCCACACTCTTTTATGTAAATAAAAATAAGAAAAAAATGAAACCAAAGATTTTTGAAATCACCAAAAATATTTTTCATACAGATTTTTGTAATGACTGATACAATGATTTTTAATGTAAGGAATCTGTTTCTTATATTTATGTATTAAACCTTAACGGACCAATGATTCCATATAAGCTAGATTACCACCTTTAACCAAACTTATTTGCATGGCACCACTTTTTTTTTAAGAAACACTTTTACTAGTAATTTGACGAGAGCATATGTGCAAGAGAAATTCACTAATTTTTTTTCCTTTTAAAATACAGTGGTGCAAATAGAATATAAAACTAGAAACATGTATTTAAAGCTACCGTACGTTAAGGGTTAATTCAATGGAAAACTAAAAATCTATTAACCCGTTCGGGCTCATGGGTGCATATATGCACCCTCAAAAAGTCCTTACAGCGCTTGAGTTTGATACCAGTAAAAAAGTAAAGTAAAATTGATTTTTTTTTAATTACGACATTTTCGTGATTTATAAAGTTAAGTTAAATAATTAATAAAAAGTGGTGCCAAACGAATAAAATTCGTGTAAAAGATGCTGGTCCTGAACGGGTTAATAGGTAAAGTGTTCCTATCCTCAGACATTTTTAAAATTCAGCCACGGTTAGTTAAAATATTTTATAAGAAATTGCTTATTTTTGGCACAAGCTGAAATATTGTGAATTCCCGATGTGCATCCGCTATTCATAAGTCGTCAGCTATCGACAAAGGATCATAGATATTTTTATATAGCTAGTTACCAGACAATCATTTTGGATATTTACAAAGCTGTCTATTAGTTGATTTAACTACCAGACTAATGCAATTTCTAATCTATACAGCACATTTAAAAAACTTTGCAACACAGTTGAAATGTGTTTAGGAACTTGGTTTGCCTAGCCGACTAAATATAGTCGGATTGCCATGTAATAGGTATATGTTATTGAGGTGTAAAATGGAATGTTCGGTATTTATAATGAAATGTGTAGCATTTATAGTTTGCATTTCTACAGGGACACTAAAAAGAATGCCGTTACATTGTGGTCTATGGTGAAAAATCGTTTGAGTCTATTTTAATGATGTTACACTCTTTCAAACATATCGAAATTGATATAGATAACGGAAATGTGCTACAAGATACTTACTATAAAATTGCTTGTAAGTATTATTTACCGTTCAGTTACAGGGACGCACAAAAGAATTCGGTTACAATATATGATTATGAGCAATAATTTCTGAAAGTGCGTTTGCAGCTGCGATATGCATTTTTATTTTGAGTACATTTTTTGGGGTATAACTTGTTGTGTGAAAATTCTATAGATCATATACAGGGTTGCACCAAATAATTTAAGTACATTTCCACTTATTGGCGAAAATATCTGAACGGTTATTTTGAAAGTGCTATGCGTTTCCTAACTGAGCTAAATTTTTGCACACTGTGTAGTATATATACTTGTGTTTTCAAAAGGGTTATGCGTTTCCTAACTGAGCTAAATTTTTGCATACTATGTAGTATATATACTTGTGTTTTAAAGTGTGTTATATATTTCCTAACTGAGCTAAATTTTTGCATATTATGTAGTATATATACTTGTGTTTTCAAAAGGGTTATGCGTTTCCTAACTGAGCTAAATTTTTGCATACTATGTAGTATATATATTTGTGTTTTCAATAGTGTCATGCTTTTCCAAACTGAGCTAAATTTTTGCGAACTATGCTGTATATATACTTGTATTTTCAAGTGTATTATACATTTCCTAACTGAGCTGAATTTTTGCATACTATCTAGTATATATACTTGTGTTTTCAACAGTGTTATGCGTTTCTTAACTGAGCAAAACTTTGGCATACTATGTAGTATATATACTTGTGTTTTCAAGTGTGTTATACGTTTCCTAACTGAGATAAACTTTGGTATACCATGTAGTATATATACTTGTGTTTTCAAGTGTGTTATACGTTTCATAACTGAGCTAAATGTTGGCATACTATGTAGTATATATACTGGTGTTTTCAATAGAGTTATTTGTTTCCTAACTGAGCTAAATTTTCGCATATTAATTTTGGCATACTATGTAGTATATATACTTGTGTTTTCAAGTGTGTTATACGTTTCCTAACTGAGCTAAATTTTGGCATACTATGTAATATATATATTTATGTTTTCAATAGTGTTATTCGTTTCCTAACTGAGCTAAATTTTGGCATATTATGCAGTATAAATAATTTTTTTTTCAAGTAGGTTATAAATTTTCCTAATTTTTTTTGGCTAGTGATAATTTTTCACCTTATTAAACTGTGACGTTTAGTTACAGTTCTGAATGTGTGTCTCATAATCTATGCTTGAAACATGATTTTTCTTTCTTGTTTTGTTTATAAAAATTTTTATCTCTCAGAAAAAAAAGGTCTATCCTTTCTTTTTTGTTTGTAAAATATAGAAATTCGAAAATATTTAAAACTAAATTGTATATGCGTAGTAGAAGGATTCATATTCGTGAACTCTGAGAAAATAACAGACATTACATAATAGAATAATCAGGTTTATCTTTTTTTTAGATTATAATCAACAGCAACAAAAAAATATTTTTATAATTATTCCAATGTAATGAACGTAATCATGAAAACTTCGCAATCTATTAGAATTAAAATGTTGTCTAATGACTGAGAATATACCTCATTCAGCATGCTTCATCTATTATAAAAGAAAATGGTACATCATTTTAATAATATTATGCAATGCATTTCTCTGATAAACAAACTAGCATTACCTGTAATTACAAAAAGTTTTGGTAAAAAAAGAAGATTAATACGAAAGTAAGTTTTATACATTAGCACAAATAACTAATTTCGAATATATATTGCATAGGGGAAAATATTATCTGTATAATTAGTTTGTAAAACTTGAGCAAACATAACAGAGAAAAACGAGTAATTTTAAAACAAACAATCGGTTAAGTGCGATGGGCGTACATAAGTCTCCGTATAAGAAATATTACTAATTCCACTATTACAAAAAATCGTTGCTAAACGAATATTAAGATTTTGTTAAAGCTTGGAATTATTATATAAATTATTTTTTAATAACTATCTTCAATAATTGAATTCAACTGAAACGAGAAACGTTGACTATTTATCTCTATTATTCACCATACCTAAAACAAACACCTTGTATAAAGCTTTTCTTGACATTGTGCCAAACGTGCTTCAAAATGAGGTCGCAAATTTCAACACCACTTTTTCTGCCTGTGACGTATTTTTCTAGATAGCTTTTTAATTAATCTACTGGCTAATTACCTACAATGGTTTTCGGAAATCATATCAACAATCCTTCAATGATTCCACGTTGATGGCCACTTGGTCGATATAACTCTCCTGAGTATCAGCAAAGTAATGTTTGTGTGTAACAAAAAATTCCAAATTTCTCAAAAACAATGCGGCCTAAGATAATCGCTATATTTTACCTACAAGGTTTAAATAAACCCTTACTAATTTTTTCACAATTATAGTTTCAATGCATTCGGAAATTTGGGTTTGGGCCAATTTTCACACTACTTTCTCGACGGTATCTCTGAAAATATAACACATAATATTTAAATAAATATACTTTTTTGTAAAAAACACCGTGGATTCGTATAGCATTTAGATAAAGTTACCCAGTTTATAAATATAATATAAAATCATACATTCATTTGTAATCATCAAGTAAAGAAAGTGAATTTTCCTTACCTCTTATTATTTCCACTAAATGTAGCACTCATTACTTCATTAACTTTGGCACGATGATATGCTGTTAATTATTTAATAATATTTATTTTATTTGAAAACAGGAAAGTAAAATCATGAGTCAAGCATAGATTATGAAACACTTCGCAACACATTCAGAATAATGTAATAAAACTCCATCGTTTAATGAGTAAAAAATTATTATGTCTAATTCAACCCAATGGAAACACATAACACATTTGAAAACCCAATGTCAGCTGTTCCCATCTACAATCGGAAAATTATCCGAATTCTTTGAGCAGCACTGTATATGATTAAAACAGTTAAATTTAAAAGTGCAAGCCGAAAGTGAAAATGCACTTCGGCAATTATTACTCAAAGACAGGGGTTGGGAAGTTTGAAGGGAAGTATGCTATTAAAATGGAAAAAAAATCAGTACCTATTGCTCGTCCTCCTAGACGAATCCCAGTTAGCTTACGTCCTAAATTACAAGAAAAACTAAAAAAGCTAGAAGATCAGGGAATTATTGTCAAAGTTGATAGTCCACAGTGTTGGGTGAGTAATTTAGTTCTGGTAGAAAAAGCTGATGGTCAATCAGATTCTGTTTAGACCCCCAAGATCTAAATAAAGCAATAATTAGAGATCATGTTCTAATACCTAAGGTTGAGGAGCTTGTTTCCAATTTATGTAACAAAACATTATTTACAGTACTTGATAATATTTCAGAAAAGAAATGAAGCAAATTTTGGGGATATTGAAGGGGTTTTAATTTATTTTGTTGATCTCCTTATTGCAGCAGATACTCCAGAACAACATGATGAAATTCTGGCTAAAGTTATTAAAAGAGCTAAAGAATTCAATGTAAATTTCAATAAAGGTAAAATACAACTTAAGGCACCTGAAGTTAAATATTTAGGGTATGTGTTTAATTCTAATGGTATGACACCTGATCCAGACTATGTGCAAGTAATAATTGATATGCCTGAACCTACAAATAAAACTGAGCTTCAAAGGATATTGGGTATGATCATTTATCTCAAGCAGTTTATACCCCAGGCATCCACAACATCTGCTTCTTTAAGAGAGCTTCTAAAAAAATGTAAATTGGCACTGGATGCCTGTCCACACAAATGCTCTTAAAGCATTAAAGAGTAAAATTTCAAATGTATTAGGGGTATTCAACAGTTCTAAACCTGTAGTGATACAAGCAGATAGTTCAAAAGATGGGTTGGGTTGTTGCATGTTGCAGGGTGGGAAGCCAGTTGCAGTTGCTTCTCGCAGTTTGACAGATACAGAAAAAGGATTTGCCCAAATTGAAAAGGAATTTTTAAGTATTGTCTTTGCTGCAACCAAATTTCATTATTTTATTTTTGGTAGACAAGTTGAAGTGTTAACTGATCACAAGCCATTAGTTTCTGTTATGAATAAAAGTGTAGGTAGTGTAGTGTCCCCTAGGTTGCAACGAATGAAAATAAAACTTTTAAAATATCAATTAAATCTTAAATATTTACCTGGTAAGTACGTGTATGTAGCTGACTTATTGTCAAGATCATTTATTGTAAAACCCATGAAAGATGATGTGGAAATGACGGAAATGGTTCATAGTTTAACTAAACATTTGCAAATTAGCGAGTTTAGAAAAAATGAGTTTAGGGAGGCAACACTTTCTGATGTTGGTCTTGCACATGTTTTGAAATTTTTTGATGAGGGTTGGCCCACCAATAGTAAAAATATCTCAACTGAAGCTCAGGAATATTTTAAATATAGGGATAATATATATATAGAAGAGGGACTGGTATTTTTTAATGACAGAGTCATAGTACCAATAAGCTTAAGAGCTGAAATGTTAAAATTACTTCATGGGACTCATTGTGAAATGGAAAAGGCTAAAGCTAGGGCCAGACAGGTTTCATTTTGGCCGAGGATAACAAAAGATATTGAAGATGTGGTATCCAGATGTAAAATATGTGAGAGATACAGGTCCAGAAACATAAAGGAGCCTTTGATACATCATGAAATCCCAAACTTACCTTATGAAAAAATCGGGATAGATATTTGTGAGTTTGGGGGCTACAGTTTTCTCGTTATCGGTTGCTATTTATCCAAATGGTTAGACATAATAAAGTTATCCAACAAAACATCAGATGAAATAATACGGAAACTAAAGGCAGTTTTTTCCAATCATGGCATACCTAAAGAAATTGTTTCTGATAACATGCCGTTTGACAGTAGTAAATTCAATGAATTTTCTCGAAAATGGGGAATTGAACTCACACACAGTAGTCCCAGATATCCAAAATCAAATGGATTTGCTGAAAAAATGGTGGGCATTGCCAAGGGTATTCTCCGTAAATCTGGCACTGAAACGGATAAAATCAATGAAGCATAGCTTGAACATAGAAATACACCTATCAGTGGAATGAATGTTTCTCCTGCTCAGATACTTATGAGCAGATGTCTTCGAACTAAATTACCTGCAACAGTTTCTATTTTGAAACCAAAAATAATACAATTTCAGGACACATTACAAATAAAAATGGATAAGAGTAAATTTTATTATGACAAACAGACCAGAGAACGGCCAGTTTTTAGTGAAGGGGAAAGTGTTCTTTTGAGGGTCAATAATATTTGGGAACCAGCTAAAATTGCAAAAAAATATAAGAATTCTATATCATATTTAGTAAAAACAGTAAGAGGTAATATATTAAGACGAAATTCTTTTCATTAAAGAAAGCAAAAAAATTCATTTCAAGATTTTTATGATAATATTGATACTCCAGAGATAACTGGCATTCAAAGGGAAAGGGGGAATATTGTACATCCAAATGATTTGCAGAATCAGAGTACAGAAAATAGTAACAGTGGATATGTAACAAGAAGAGGTCAGGCAACTTTATCGTTTCAGAGATTATGTTGTGTAATGTTACAGGGGAGGTGTTATATATTATGTTATTTTATTTATATTGTTATTTGTGGTGGAGGTGTTATATATTGTTATTATTAATATTGCGTAGCAACATATTATTATGATCGAAGGAATGGCAACACTGGGTGTTGTTGAGTTTGTATGATCCTATGGTTTGCTAGCTGAAGCTAAGCAGCATGTTGAAGTTTATCTTATTCAATAATTAATGTTATACTTAATAAAGTAACTATTAATTTAAAAAAACAGAATAAATTACGTCTGGTGAAGCGCAGTCTTAATTTTTCTGGTGCTGACATCTTCTAGGGATATTTAAAACTAATTGGTTTCTCAGTCTAGTGGCGTCACCTATTGTCTGTTCATATAACACGAAAGTTTTTCTTGATTAGGATATGCTCACAGTAATATTATTTTGAGTTACACACTAAAGCACATTATAAGCATTTCGCATATCTCTCAAACAGAATTTTACAACGAAACGTGTTGAATTGAAGATTGGAGATTGCCGACATTTTTTAAATAAATATATTTTTTAAGTGGGGCATATTTTTGCAGAACTCTCTCACGGTATCTCTGAAAATATAATGCATAATAATTAAACAAATATACTCTTAACAAATACACTCTTTAAACAAATTTACTTTTTAAGTGGGGCATATTTTTGCAGTAATTTCTCGGCAGCATCTCTGGAAATATAACACATAAAATTTAAACAAATATACTTTTATCAAATATACTTTTTAAACAAATATACTTTAAACAAATATACTTTAAACAAATATACTTTAAACAAATATAATTTAAACAAATATACTTTTAACAAATATACTTTTATAACAAATATACCTTATAAAAAATATATTTTTAAGTGGCGTCAGAACTTTCTCGATGGTATCTCTGAAAATTTAATACATAAATGTAAACAAATATACTTTTTAAAACAAATATACATTTTAAGTGGGGGCATATTTTTGCTGAACTTTCTCGACGGTATCTCTGAAAATATAATACATAATATTTAAAAATATATACTTTAAACAAATATACTTTTTTAAACAAATATACTTTTTAAGTAAAGGCATATTTTTGCAAAACTTTCTCGACGGTATCTCTGAAAATATAAAACATAATATTTAAAAAATATACTTTTAACAAATACACTTTTTAAAGAACTTTACTTTTTAAGTGGGGGCATATTTTCGCAGTACTTTTTCCACAGCATCTCTGAAAATATAATACATAAAATTTAAACAAATATATTTTTGCATTCAGTGTTACGAGATCTTCCGAACGATTTCCCATACTATATACATAAAAAGTTCCTTAAATGTTTTCTAGAAATATTTGTGAATGGCTAATAATCAAGTCAATATAAATATGTGGGTCAATAGCTTTTAATACTCTGGTAACTTTGAGCTTAGCTTTCTGTGTTCCATTGTTTTCAAGAGAAAAACAGTTGGGACAGACGGATCCACATGTGATCTTATAATTGTTTATTTTCTATTTTTTAAGTACGGAACCCTAAATATAATATGTATTTATTAAAATCGAATTCCTTTAGACAGTAATAGAAAAAATAAAATTAGTGAACTAAGAGACCATAATATATGTACTATTTTAGAAAAAAAAATATGTTTTTTTTAGACTCTAATGAACAACAACCACAACAAAGACTTTACATAATTATTCCAATTTAATGAATATAAGCGTGGAAATCTAAACAGTTTATTAAAATTAAAAATGTTGCTTAATGACTGTGAATATACTGCATTCGTTAAGTTTCATTGTTTGAAAAGAAAACATATCATTTATATAATAATATGTAAAGCATTTTTTGATAAAGAAACCAAAATTACTTGTAATTACAAAAGTTTTTTTATATAAAAAAGAGAGATTAACATGGTAATGAGTTTTATAAACTAGCAAAAATAATTAATTTCGAACATAAATTGCATGAAATAATAATCTACATTTAATTAGTTTCTAAAATTCTTAGGCTGCATCAAAACAATGGAGGAAAAAAACTAATAAAGAAAAGATCATGCGTGATACATATATTATGCCTCAATATCTATTACTATGAACATTTCTATAGGTGCTTTAAATATAAAAAAAATCAAAACTTATTAATGATATATAAGGGTGTATCAAGTTTCCGTAACTTCATTATAATTATTAACATAGTTTATCTATTTAAGACATATCTCCAAACTTTTATGCTTTTTGTTTACCACTAAAATAAAAAAAAATAATCTCTGGCTAATTTAAGTACATAGCAGAGAATCATTTCTAAAGATTGGTACAAATAGAATAGAATGTAGTTCACTGCGATGTCTATATTCTAACCCAAAATCAAAGGGGTCTGCCAACTATTACACCTTTTTTTACTACTTAAGTTTTAAGGGGCTACAGGACTCTTGAAATTAGAAAAAAATGAAAAAGGAAGACCATTTTCAACATTTAATATCTTAAAATTTATATGATTTTAAATTTACAATTTTTAGACGGAAAAAAGACATAAATGTGTTCTTTCATTTCATGTATTTAAAAAATATAAGAGGCAGAATTGACATTTGCAGGGGCTTCAAACTGCCAGACATTTATCGAGCAGAAAATTGATATGACAGCTTACGCGAATGACCGCAAAATAAATTTTGTAAATAGAGTGAAAATTTTGGTGGCTAATTATACTTCAGATTGTAATAATTGCCCTGAACCTAAATAAAAATATATTTAAAGCCTTTTTATATTTTTAATTCAAAGTTGTATTTAGCTAATACAAAATTTCGAAAATTTGAACAGTATAATTACCTAAACCAATTTCTTTAGTAATAAAAAGGAAATTTTATGTTTAGTTTATACAGACAAAAATGAAATATATATTTTGAAAATTTCATGAAAAAATATGAAGAAGTGTTTGAGATATCCTGCGCGTTATACCCAAAATGATTTCAAAGTTTCGGAAGCGCCGTTTCAGTTATTGAGCGGGTATAATTCTAAAAGCCGTAACTTCAGTTGTAATGAGAATTTCAAAGAAACAATTATATAAAAATGTTCAGAAAATATAGGAATTTAGCGCATAAAAAAGTAAAAATTTCGAAGCTTTATAAGAGTACTGAAACTCCTTAACAGAAAATTCAGCAAAAATTAGACAAAATGTTAAGCAGTAACAATAATGTATAATAGTTGGCAGAGATGCATTAACCCTTTAGTTATGGGTTACGAAATATACATCCCAGTGTACTTATAATTCTGTTCATAATTCTATTCGTAATACTTTCTAAAAAGTAGCCGCAGTTTTTAGTTATTGATTTTTATTATTTTGTTTGTTACAGTATTTTATGAAACTTGAACTGTACTTTTAAAGAACAGGCATTGGGTTATAAATACTCGGAGTTTTGAGTTTGTAGCTTTTGTAGTTTATGTTTAGCGGAAGCGTAAATTAAAAGGAAAATTGTGCACCAATCTACTCCGTCACAAGGCAAGTTGCCTATACCTATGGGATAAGTTGACACACGCTTTATAAAAACTTAAATAAAACTCAAATAAGACACGCAGTTAAGAGAAATCAATTTCATTATTACCAGTAAGTTTAAACAAAGGCGTTATCGCCGTACAATGTAAATTCTAAATTATACAGACATAAAAATAATGAATAAAACATTAACATTGAGTTCCTTCTATCCTACTCGATATCATCATCAGAGTTGCAGTTGTCACAAATAAAAAATCGAGTGCCTCCGTTTGGGCAAGCCTCGTGTGCCCAAAATCTTGCATTGCAACCACTTTTCTCGGTGTTTACTGTTTTTCAAGCTACCAGCACACACCAGACACCGAGCCAACATATCCCGTGTTCAATACGCTTATTAGCCCCATAATAAATTTCTTCACAAAAGGGACACGTAACCATCTAAGCACAAATAATCCAAGTAAATCACATATGGGGTAGGTACAGTTAATTATACACTAAGAAAAACTGCACAAGTTAAATCGCAATTATTAAGATAAGTATTAGAAATTAGACAAAGAATGAAGCAACAAAAAATTACTTATGAGTGTAAAAAACAGAAAAATCGTAATAAATGTCCACTGCACGTACGTAACGCTACAAAACTACAATGAGGATTATAAAAAGAAAGAAGAAAGGTACTCTGTGACTGGTTGCGCAATCTATCCACAAACTGGCGATTTATGAGGACTGCTCCTACTTGCCCCTGTATTCAACTAGCCCCGGTCTCCCCTACACTTATATTATCACTTGGATATTTTCAAGATAAAGTAATTTTTTTCGTAAATTGCAGTATAATTGAGTATAAAAATAGTTGCCATTCTTTAGCCATAATCAAAGGGATAAGCAAAAACAATTAAATTTAAACATTATAACTACGCGAAAAGAATATTAGCCGTGAAATCGCTTTCTAAAATTTTTACACTGCAATAGAAGTGAGGAAAAAAGTTATGCGCTACATTATGTTGCCTTTTCTTATATTGCAAGCATAAAATGGGACACATATATTGATACATCCAGTTAAGAATATTAAATTCTTATAAGACTTACAAGTCTCAGTTTGTCGTAATTTGATTAATTTTATGTAATTCGACTTTCAATTTTAGATAAATATTCAGTCAGACAAACATATTGATAAATCCTATTTGCCAAGACTATCAAGTAGAATACTGAATTTTGAGAGAAAAAAAAAAGATCCTAGTCCAACTGGCAATATTGTGCAGTGCAAACTATTTCGTTTTCAATATATTCCACATAATATTTTTACTAATTTTTGTGGATATTTAACTATTATCTATTTATTAATGGTTTAATTCAGCTTCACTACACTGTAAAAAATTTTCAGAAACGTTTCCGAATGTAACGGAGACATGTGCTGCACGATACTAACGGAAAGGTTTCAGATTCGCGCAGAAAACTGTTTCGGTTATAATACGGAACATTTCCGATTCGCAATGAAATGTTTCTGAATATATCGGAAACCTTTCATTACCCATCGGAAAGGTTTCTGAATACATATGAAATCTTTCTGAAGACGAAGAAATGTTTCTGAATGTATAGGAAACATTTTATTACGAATCGGAAAGGCTTCTGAATACATATGGAACCTTTCTGAAGACGAGGATTATTTTAAAATTTACATAAAAAAGCACAAATAACTGTACTAAAATTACTTGCAGGTGTATACATATAATATAAAATCATTTAAAATACATTAGAATTATCTCAAAAATACATTAAAATTTTTAATGTATTTTTAAGATATTTCTAATATATTTTAAATAATTTTATATTATGTGCAATGCACCTGCAAGTAGTTTTAGTACATTTATTTGAGCTTTTTTATGTAAATTTTAATTATTTACTCAAAGTGAATTTAGCACTAATATTTAAACATTCAATTATTGAAGATTATTTTGTGAAAGGGGCTTAGTTTAGTAAAATGGATTTTGTAAAGAAGCAAGTTTTATTAAATGAATTTTTATGATAGAGTCTTATGTGAAAGTTCATTTCTGAATGATCTTTTTTTTTCTGAGTTTTTTTTTATATATCTGCTTGGATTTATTCTGAAACAAAAATCTATAGTATTATACCTTTTTTCACAATTTAGATAAAATTTATTGTGTTTTAACATCTTGCAGTGATATTTTTTTTAACCATGCGGATTAACAAGTAACATTAAAGTTCCTGAACTGTATTATTATTGAAAATGGAATGATAAATTCTTTCGAAAAGCGTTTTATTTTTAATCATTTATAGCATTACTAGCAAACACCACGGCTTAGCTTGCGTAATAGTTGAAATATGCCAAGTGATATTTGCATGACTATTTTTTATTAAAAGAACACTTTTAAACTAATTCCAATTAAATGATAATTTAGAAAGTATTTTGAGACTTTTATGCTCATTTCAGTATTCATTTGAAGGTTTGAATTTTTTAGAAACCATCTTAGGGGCCTTCCACAAATGATGTCACGCTTGGAGGGGGGGGGGGGAGAGGGGTTCGTGAAATTGTGACAGTTTAAGACAAGGTGGTGGGAGGGAGTAAGAAGATATGTGACATCACACATTTTGGTTGAAACAAAAGCATTAAAAATAAGCAGGTTAAATTTTGAAGTTATTTTGTAATTAAAATATTTTGTGTTTATAAAGTAGATTTAAAGCCAAATATATTAAATTCCATTTTCAGATTCCAAAATACGACTGTTTTCAACTGCTCTTTCGTATTAATATTTTATTAGTATTGTATATTAATTATGTTTTTGTTATAAACCTTAATCTTATTTCATACAAAATAAGTACATGAATCATTTTATTGTTATGCTTACAAATGTCATTAAAACATACAGTTAAAGTTTGAAATAGGATCTATAACGTAGTGCTTTGTTTCTGAACTGCAAGTATATGTTTAGGTACTATAGCGTGACAAGTGAAAATGGGGGGGGGGGTATGGTGAAGTGTGACACTTTGTGACAAAAGGGGGGGGAAGGGGGTAATAAATATTGAATAAAAGTGTGACATCATTTATGGACCGCCCCTAAACACATTTACATCTTAAAATTAACCATCATGCCAAATTCAAGGCTTCTTGTCTAACAATCTACCACCTCTCTGGTGTTAGTGGCACCAACATAAAATGCCGAAACAAAGTTGAAATACAATGTCTCGAAAAATGTTGAAACAGAGACTGTCACCATTAATTTGCCAACATTAACCTTGAAATCGGTTGGTATTTCGTAATATTCTACAGAAAACGGAATTTCGATGTTTTTAAAGGCTTTGTTGTTGTTCCTGCCAACCAGGTGGTACTCACAGCGGCATAAAATGTAGCCCGTATAGGATCAGGGACTATCACTCTTGATTCGGACCAATAACTTCTGTATTCGGTTTACTATTTCCTGAGATTCCATAGAAATCGTAATTTAGGGCTCTTTTAGACTGCTTTTCGCTTCTTCCCTTCCCTTCCCTTCACCACTTTTTAATTTCGAATTTATTTTCGACTGTTCTTAGAGCACATTTATATTTTATAAGTAACTAACGTGCTATACATGTATTTAAAGTTTCTAGCCTCTTCAGTACCGTAAAAATCGCAATTTAGAAAGTTTTTTGCTGCTGCAACCCTCGACATAAAATATAGCTTATGTTTGAGCAGGTTATATCACCATCAATTTGCAACCATTATGTTTGAAATTGGTTTCGTATTTCATACGATTGCAGGAAAATCGTAATTTAGAACGCTTTTCGCTCACTTCATCCTTTTAAATTTGTAATTTTCTTTCGACAATTCTTAGAAAGCACTTGCATCTTTGAAGTAATTACCATTCCAAATTTAAAATGTTCGACGCCCCTCAGTAACACAAAAAACGCATATTAGAACATTTTTTGCTCCTGTAACCCCCCAGGTGGTAGTAACAACAACGCAAAATATAGGCTATGTTGGAGCGGGGACTGTCACCATCAATTTGAAACCATTACTTCAGAAATCGGTTTATATTTCCTGAGATTGCGTAAAAATCGCTATTCAGAACGTTTTTGAACGCTTTTCGTTCATTTTCACCCCCTTTAAATTTCAAATTTTTAAGGAACTCTTCTCAGAGACTATTTACATCTCATAAATAATTACCATGCCCAAGATAAAGTTGCTAGCCCCTTCAGTATCACAAAAATCACAGTTTAGAACGTTTTTTAAAATGCAACCGCAAGGTGGTAGTGACGCCGACATGAAATAGATCCTATATTGGAGCAAGGGCTGTCATAATCAATTTCCAACCATTACTTTTAAAATCGGTTGGGCACTTTCAGATATTGCGTAGAAATCGTAATTTAGAACGTTTTTCTTCCATTTTCACCCTTTTAAATTTCGAATTATTTAGGAAACGTTCTTAGAGATCATTTATATCTTATAAGTAACTACCATACCTAGTTTCAAGTTGCTAGCCCCTGCAGTATTATGAAAAACACAATTTAGATCGCTTTTTGCTCCTTCACCCCCTTTGGGGTAGTGGCACCGACATGAAATACTGTCTATGTTGGAGCCAGGGCTGTCACCATCGTTTTCACACCATTATTTTTTTAATCGATTCGGTGCTTCCTGAGATTGCGTAGAAATTGCAATTTAGAAAGTTTTTCAGAACGCTTTTCGCTCATTTTCAATCCTTTTATATTTCGATTTTTTAGGAAATGTTCTTAGAGATAATTTGTATCTTATAAATAACTGCCCTGCCTAATTTAAATGTTCTAGGCCCTTATCGCAATTTAGAACGTTTTTTGCTTCTGCAACCCCCTAGGTGGTGGTGACACTGAGATGAAATAGATCCTGTGTTGGAGCAAGGTCTGTCATCATCAATTTCCAACCATTACTTTTGAAATAGGTTGGGTACTTTCTGAGATTGTGTAGAAATCGCCATTTAGAACGTTTTTTAGAATGCATTTTGCACATTTTCACCCCTTTAAAATTTCGAATTTTTTAAGAAATGTTCTTAGAAATCATTTGTATATAATAAGTAACGACCATGCCAAATTCCATGTATCTGGACCTTTCAGTAACACAAAAATCGCAATTTCGAACGTTTTTCTGTTCCTGTACCCTTTAGGAGCAGTGGCACTGACGAAAAATGTATCCTATGTTGGAGCAAGGTTTGTCACCATTATTTTGACACCATTGTTTTTAAATCGGCTTGGTACTTCCTGAAATTGCGTAAAAATCGTCATTTAGAACGCTTTTTTGAACGCTTTTTTCGAATTTTCACCCATTTTAAATTCGATTTTTTTAAGAAATGTCCTTAGAGATCATTAGTTATCTTATAATAGGTAACTATCGTTCCAAATTTCATGTTTCTTGGCCCTTCAGTAACAAAAAAATCGCATATTTAGAACGTTTTTTGTTCCTGCACTCCCTTTAGGCCAGTGGCACGGACATAAGATATAGCCTATGTTCTAAGTTGGACTAACACCATCATTTTGATACCATTACTTTTTGAATCGGTTTGGTAGTTCCAGAGCTTACCTCCTACAAATAAACAATTTTTACCTCTTTATAATATTAGTATAGATTTTTACTTATTATTTTAGTTCTTTATTAGCGTTTCTTTGTTGCACAGACATTTTAATACATAACATTTTATTATTATTAGTGCATGTAAATAATATATGATTGCAAATGATATTATCGGTGATTCAATACCGTATTATTCTTTTCACAGCATAATCTTAATAAATTAAAATGCCTTATACCTTAAAGCAAGAAATTTTGTGTACTATATTTTCATAAAATAAGCTGATGGTTAATAATCTAGAAATTTTCAATTTTGTTTACTGTAAAGTGCGCATAAATTAAATAACAACAATAGTATGTTTTTTTTTTTTTTTTTTTTTTTCACAATTCAGTCTTACAAAATCAGAAGAAAACAATTTTCTTTTCAAGCAAGAACGTTTAGATGAACAAGTAAAATTCAAATCGCAAAAAATGCAATGGTTAATTTTTTCGAAGCATTAAAAAAAAGTGTGGGGGAGGGGAGTTTACATATCTGAACCTGAGTATTAAACAAGTTAATGATTTTAAAACGATTCTTTTTATTTTTCTATCAAAATTTGAGGAAATAAAGGTAAATATAAAAATTAATTAGACGAATAGAGTTATTTTTAACATTATCCGATACATTTATAATGCGTACATCGTAACTTAATTTATATATAACGAAAATATACTGAAATGTATAATTAGAGGTAAAATATTATTACATTAAAAATATACATATTGTTGAATTATTGATATCTGTATTATATGTTGTTATTGACATGTAAACGCTATTACGAATTTTTGAAAGCTTTTTAGGAAACAGCAAAACAAATGAATCAATTTTATTTACTATAAAGATTTATAAAAATAAATCCTATAATTGTAAGAATAGTTTACTGTTTATTTTTACTCACAAAACCGTATTTTTTACATAAAAGCAATCAATAATAAAGAAGTAAAATGACAATGAAACTTCAGCTTGTTTGATTAAAATATAATACATAAATTTTCTTTTAAGTTATAACGCATTTAATAAATTGTTAAGAACACGCTGTGAAAAGGAGAATACGATACCGCAATCAGTATGAGCATCAACTTTAACTATATTATCTTATTTGCATGCACACATGTATACAGGGTGCATAGGAAAGTCCCTTTAACATGAAAATACTTGCGAACGGAGAGAGCTACAGCTATGTAAGTGAGATAACGGTACAGTAAAGCGACTATGCCCGACATAATGCACTCGACAGCAGCGCCCCTGGTGGCGAAATTTGGAAGATAGCTATTGCAATTCGAAAACGAAAAGAAATAGAGCAAAATTTCCAATTAGAAAGTTTTAGAGCATTAATTAATTAGTACGAAACGA
The DNA here is from genome assembly GCA_963932465.1 of Maratus speciosus. NCBI lineage: Eukaryota > Metazoa > Arthropoda > Arachnida > Araneae > Salticidae > Maratus > Maratus speciosus. The sequence continues at coordinate 289,223,087 of OZ010794.1, forward strand.
CATTTGGTTTACACGAATAAAATAAATTGTCGCCGGTATACACAAAAATGTCCGAAATCGATACGCGACGATTCTACTCTGCATATTCACACTTCGGGATTTAGCAGTGCGCAATCGCAGATTATGACGTTGTATGGTACTATAACGTCTGTAATATTTGAATTTCCAATGCATTTAAAATTTTAGTTTAACCCATTAAAGAAGAGCATCTTTTACACTTCTTTTAATTATTCGACACCAGTTTTTTCCACATTGTAATTTTGTTACATCAAATCGCTCAAAATTTGAGATTAGATAATGTGAAAATTCCCAAACTAAAATACTGGTATTCAAATTGAAATGTTTTGTTCAACTTTCATGGCAAGTTTTCTTGCTAACCGGCTTTAATGTGTTAAAAGGTTTTGGCACTCGCTTAATACAAATAGCCTAATCTTATAGCATAAGCTTATTGATGACAAATGATATTTTTAATCCGAATTCGCAAGCTCTTTTATTCTAAAACTTTTATTTTCTGTGTTGTGACAATCTTAATCGTTGCCTATCGACGAGTTGAAAATACGCGTCTTTTTTGAGATTGACAAAGTAACTGGAATTCTGAATGATCCTAAATGAATGAGATCCTACAAAAGGTATATTTCCAGGGTTCGTGCAGGTCCTGGAACTGCCAAACCAGAGAAATACCAGTATTTTGTTATAGGTGATCTCTCCTGAAATAAGGCTAAATTTCGCGCGTTTGAATTTGATTTATTTTTTATAAGATAAGAAAATACTGATATTTTGCCTTAAAATAACGGTACCCGTACTAACCTTGATTTCTTAGTGTATTAAAAATAATCATTTCTTGTAGTTTGAAGTTAGAATTTTGGAAGTGTATGAGAATGGCGAACTTCACTGATTTCGAATATTGCTAGATGGTACTTATTTACGGCGAATGCCAACGAAATGCGACGCATGCTGCGGAGTATGCCGTTTGTTTTCCAGCTGGGCCACATCCAAGTGCAGTTACCATCGCAAATGTAGTGCAACGTCTGAGAGAGACAGGAAGCACTAGGAGTCTTCCGCCTTCTGGCTGACCAGTGAGTGCAGGTGTGCGTATTGCGCCAGAGAGTATTTTGGCATATGCACTAATCCATCCACACAGCAGTACAAGAGATATCAGTATGGCTTGTGGCTTAACACGGGGCCAAATATGGCAAATACTGCGTGATCAACATGCACATCCCTATCGTATCACTATGCAGCAAGCACTGTTGCCACGGGATAATGAGCGTCGGTTTGAATGGTGCAACTGGGCGTTTATTAATGTTGAAGGTAACTCAGATTTTTGTCCAACATTCTTTGGTCTCGATAAGGCACAATTTCAACGTACTGGAGTACCGAACCGAGACAATGCCTACTACTGGGCGCTGGAAAATCCCTCGTGGGGACTATCAACCAGACACCAAGTGCGATGGACCATTAACGTATCGTGCGGTATTTGGAAGGATCGCTTACTGGGACCTGTGTTCTACGAAGGAACATTAAACGGACAGAGGTACCTCAAACTATTGCAGAATATCATACCTGACTTTGTAGATGATATTCTCCATTACGCATTACGGGACTTGTAGTTCTAACATGACGGTGCCCCTGCACACCAGCCAGCTGCAGTGCGAAGTTTTCTCAAAGATTGTTTCGAACAACAAATTATTGGGTATGATGGTAGTGTTGAATGGCCTCCACGATCGTCGGACCTCACTCCATTGGGTTTCTTCCTGTGGGGTTACATAAAATATCAGGTTTATGCAACTCCACGTACAAGTTTGCTGGACCTACGTCGTCGTATGGAAGATGCTTGCAATAGTGTGACACCTTCCATGCTGAGAAATGTGCATGCAGAATTACTCTCACGAACACAAACGTGTATCGGGAGCAATGGCGAACTTTGGGAACAAACTGAACATTAACATTTTGTCACTGTGAGACAGATTGTCTTTATTGCTTTTTTGTGTGATGTTATCAAAATGTATTGACGTGATTACGTATTTATACAATAAATTGTCCCAATTTCTTCATCATCACTTCTGGCTATTTCTTTCAAACGTATACACAAAATGGAGTAGATCGTTTTGGGACATTTTCGGGGAAAACCGGCGATAATTTATCGTATCCGTGTAAACCAAATGTCGTTTCGTACTAAGTAATTGATGCTCTAAAACTTTCTAACTGGAAATTTTGCTCTATCTCTTTTCGTTTTCGATTTGCAATGGCTATCTTCCAAATTTCGCCACCAGGGGCGCTGCTGTCAATTGCATTATGTCGGGCATAGTCGCTTTACTATACCGTTACCTCACTTACATAGCTGTAGCTCTCTCCGTTAGCAAGTATTTTCAGGTTAAAGGGACTTTCCTATGCACCCTATATATATATATATCAATAAAAAAACAGACAAAATAAAGTCTGATATATTAAAAAATAAATAGGTTATTAATTTCTTTTCGTGTATTGCAACAAAGAAAACTAATAAAGAATTAAGAAACAATAAATAATAGTAAGTAAAAGTAATACTGTAGATGATTAAAAAAAAACACTTACCCAGAATTACGATCGTTCCCGTCTTCAATAAATTTCCAAAGCTCTGAAAAAGTCCGTTGATATTATCCAAGGTACATTTCTTGCATAATTTTAAAACACAATAAAAAATACCCACAAAATATAACAAAAATGTTATAATACTGTTTGTTTTTTCAAAATAAAAGCGAATTGAAATACACGTGGTAAAGCGTAAAGTTCCCTACGCCGCCATCTCATACACATGAGTTGACTTTCACTTTAGGCGCTTGCTTCCGGTTTCAGCGTAAGGAAAAATAGTGGTGAAATACTTGGAGCGCATGCGTACAGGCGCTTTCACTGTTTCACGGAAAGTAAACTGAAACACTCAGGAACGTTCCGCGTTGTTTTGGAAAATAGAAATAGCTGTCACATATCCGATACTATCAGAAACGTTCCTGTTAGAATATTAAACGTTCCCACTATTTTTTACAGTGTACACAGGAATCTTTGCCGTTTTCCACTTTGAACTTTAAGCGTAAGTGCAATCTGATTATTCCAGTGTCCTTAACTTTATCCTGACTTTATCCGTCCCGAACTTTATCCATAAGTGCAATCTGATTATTTAATTTTTGAACTACTGCAAAACCTCCTTAAAGTGACCACGTTCCGTTCCAATGAAAATTGGTCGCTTCAAGAGGTGGTCTTAATGGAGAGTCTCTTAATGGAGGTCATGTTTAAATCTAGATTTTAATTGTTAAAATATGGTAACAATTAATGTTGCTAAAATTTATTTTTCGCATTAGGAAAAAATACAAAATTTTAAGTATCAAAACAAAAGTTAATTAGATAAGTTAATTACTGCAGAGTTTAAAAAATGAATGTATTGACGTTTGTTTTCAATTTACGGTTTTATCTTTCAGAACTTTTATTTCCAAGTCCTTTCGAAGTTCAGTAAATAAATGCAATTTTTTTTTAGACGGGAACAAGTAATGACGATTTCATTAATTTATCTATTTCTCTGAGAGCTTCCTAACAGAATAGGGCAGGGGAGTTCACTGACCGTCATTCCTAATTCGTCATCAGAGTTAAATACATTGCCTAAAAAAACACAAAAGGATTAAACACCAGAATAAAAAAAAAATTAAGCTTAGTTTAGAAGTTTCATGAATAGAATTCCCCCTCATGAATTCCCCCTCCCCCACCCGACCAATTATTTTTCTAATAAAACTTTCATCAAGCGACCAGGAAAAAACGGAATTTGTTTAATTTTTTTCAAAGAAATTGGTAGCTCATAGAGGGAGTTTAACTGGGATGGTCTCTGAATGGAGGTAAAATTAGAATTGCGCCTATGAGAATTAATTTCGTTCCATAAAAAATGATTGTTAAGGGAGGTGGTCGCACAGAGAGGTTTCACTGTCTTTAATTTTTGCGTTATTTTTCATAGTCTTACTATATGAAGTTAAATTCATAATTTTTCTATTTTGTTTTTGTTTTTAAAGATTTTTTAAGAGTTTATTTCATGCAATTTTTGAGTCTAAGGCTAATGTCAGACGAGCGTCTTTTTACAGTTTTTTTTCGCTTTTAATGCCTCCATACACCTTCAGTAGCGTGTAAAGGGAGGCATTAAAAGCGAAAAAAAACGTGCAAAAAGACGTTTGTCTGACATTAGCATTAATGCGTTTCCACGTTCGTCTTATTAATTATATAAGAATTACCCAATCGGCGGGCGGAAATTGTTATGCTCTTACATTTAAGCTAACTTGATTTTTAAATGGAAAGATAGAAATTTGCAATGAATTTTACACTCACATCCTGATATGTTAGATTTATAAAGATGATGTAGACTATACATGACAATACAACATTTTAGTTATTTTTAGAACTTAATTATAAATTAATAAATTAATTTTAAAGGATTCTTCTGTTAGCCAGGCGAAGGTGATAAACCGCCAAACCTTTGTTATGTTTTCAACTGCATGTCAGTTTCAAGGAAAATGGGCATCGCCAAACCGCGGTCTCCAAAATTTGCCAACTATCTATGAAACTGCAATACGAAATGTAATACAAGATGCCCTTAAAAGAATGTTCCAATTACAATAGTATAACAGTTTAATTCAGATTATTTACAACAAATCATGCATCAAATAAAAAGTAGACTAACCTAGTTTTACTTACAAATGTTCAATAGGTGTACCTTTAGTTGTACGACACACATCCAAACTAAAGTCCAATTGTTCAAAACTTCGGTTAACAAGTCCGAAGTAATGGAAGCAATAGCCTCTTCAATTCTGTATCTCAACTCCGCCAAATCATTAACGCTTTATCTACTGACGGTACTTATAAGTAGAATTAAAATAACTTGTTATAAAATTCATTTAATACATCGATTAGTTGTAATACAGTTTAGAATGAGTTATAGATACATTACTTTATCTTTTTCCAAAAGCATTTTTGGTTACACAAAATAAAATATTTATAAAAGGATGATTTCTTTTGCCTTTCAATTCGGAAATATTTTATATATTTCTATTATAAGAACATTATAATTCTAAATTTCCCAATTCTACAAAATATTAAGAAAAATATTTAAAATAAAAGATTTGAGCGGGGTTATAAATAAAAAAATATACCTATAATTTCAAATTTAATTAATCCTTCTGAAACCCTCAATTCTTCTAATATCCTTCTAAAATTTATTAAATGATTATGTCAATCTACTAATGTAGTTTTAACAATTAACGAAAAAGGCTTTAGAAGATAAAATTTTCATGTATTCATAATTTAGTACATAAAGGGTTTTAAGTAAAGGCGGAAATTACGCATGATCTTTCATAAAGACTCAAATTAAAAAACCACATGGGTCTAACTTTTTTCAAATCTTCAGCCCAGCAATAAAGCTTTATGCTCAGGAGCCGTCATTTTGTGGCACTGTAAGCGAGTTAATAACAAAGCAGTACTCGCGCATGCGCTTATCTAAAACGGTTTGAGTTACTCTTTATTTGTGGCCTTGAATCAACACTGTACAAAGCTTACAGTTGATATTATTGAAATTTATATATGGGATATTCCTTATGGTCACCCTGTATAATATAAATAACATAACATAAGTAGGTTTGCACTTAAAACAATATAAATAACTTATAATTTGATTGCGACTATTTCTCCATAACGAAATTAAAAGTTAATCAATAAATAATTAAAATAATATAAATAAAGCACAAGTTTAACAGACATGTACTCGAACTATGTGACCTCTGTAATTATCAATATCTAAAAAAATGGGGTAAGTAGCGACATCTTTGGAGATTTTATTGGCTAATAACTTCTAGCATGCGTCTAATACAATATTGTATTTAACGAGCTTCAAAGCTTTAATTGAATACATCATTGATATTATTCATATAAAAATGCTTTTCTGTTGATGTTAGTGGGGAATCTGAAAAATACCTTCAATGTAAAAAATCTATTAATGTACAGTCGTGGAAAAAAAAAGTAAACACCCCCTAGTAACTCCTCAACAAATTATCACAGAAGAAAGTTACTGATACCGAACGATTGGAAATAAAGTCTACTTTTAAATGATTTATATAAAATTTGCTTAGGAGGGGCAACTATATATTAAAACGAATCCAAATTAAATTTTTTTCAATGGCAATACCCAATTTTAACGAGATATTTCAAATCTTCAGTTCAAACTATGCCTAGAAAACAAATTTCAAGTAATTTGAGTGATAAGTTTTTGATTATAAACATTCAAAATTTAGTGCTTCTAATGTTAAATTACATTTCCATATTTTTATTTATATCTCCTGAAATTATGCTTCTAATATGCTAATTTTTTGTGTAGCAATAATTCTAATATACCCAAACATAAATACGCTGAATTTGCAATTTTTATAATTTTATGATATGAATTATGAAATTAATATTCAAAAAAATTATGAATTGCAACCTACAATTTTTTTGATGGATTTAGATTTATTAAGTCCTACTGTATGGAAATCCAAAATTTTCTTCCAAGTAGTTTTCAAATTATGCTTAAAAAACAGCAAAATGATGGTTTAAGGGGCCGTCTATGATAGAAGTGAGTAGATATTTTGAAATTTCTTCTGCTGTTCTGTCATCTAACCGGCTTCATTGACTGCTTGTGTGGTGCTTAACACTAGAACCGCAAAGGCGGTCATTTTGACCGTTTCGATACTTTCATTGTGTTCCTGTTTGTTTCTATTTAGGGTATAACTTTCAGTTTCCGTGACTTTTCCCATAATTTGAATAGCTATGATATGCCAGTGATAAATTTTCCAGTCAGCCAAAATTTGTGAAGTATTGCAGTAGTATACCTAGAACCGCTGAAACGGTCAAAATGACCGCTGTCAATTTTAATGCACCTTTTATTTTGGTCAATATTTACATTTCCTGTAATATGGGTTAATTCTACGAATTTCGGCCATTTTCATCCCCCCCCGAGGTGGTTGGAAGGGGATAGAGGAGGGGTATGTGGTAATTTCCCTTCCATTCTACACCTCAAGACAATGCTATGTACAAAAAAGTATTTCGATGGGACAAAATGTACACCTTTTACGAATTTTCTCCAATTTGCTCAATTTTTGTTAAAATTCGAAAACTTTGAGCGCAATGCGCGAACAGAAGATATTGTCCGATTTCAAAAATTTTCCTTTCACTGTGCTTGTACTGACGAGTAGCAAATTTTTCGCACTATTACGATTCGATTAGCAAACTTTTTTGTTTTTCACTCCGGTCTAGTGGATATCAGTTTCGTTTTCCAATCAGTGAAAACATTTTGAATTCTGCGGCTTGTAATTCGATTTTCATTAATTTCCCGTAAATTTTAATTTAGCTAATCAATTAAATCCTGCCTTTTAATTACTTTGTCAAAACCGTGTTCATCATTTAAATACTAAAACTCGTTAATTTTTAAATCAGAATTGGGTGTGATGTTGTGTTAAAAAGATGTAGTTTTAATAGAGTGTTATCGCGGCGCGGGCTTCGCCTGTCATTCGAAAGCCGATAAGTTTGCCGAAAGAATACGACCGTATAATGGGTCGCATTTTCGTGGATACTTTTTGTCATGCCAAAATTTAATTTTAACTAAAGATGTGCTGCTCTCATCAAAAGGGAATCCCATGGAATAATTCTACGTTTGCTGTTATTTTTCTCTTCTATAAGAGAATCCGTTCTTTTATTTCGAAATGGTGACCAGAAGCAATAATCTTCGTAACCTTCTATTACTAACATCTAAGAATAAAGAATTTACTTATTTCATCAGTTTGCCTCTTCACTGTGTCTACATATAAAGTAAGAATACTTCATTTTTATTATTTCTTTAACGATCAATAGTTTTATTAAAAGAACTTCGCAAAATGTACCTTAACCACTTAACGATCTATTTTTACCGTCACAATCCTGCAGGAGGGAAGAGTTTACTTCAAGTTAAATCTAAACTTTTAATCTGCTTTACATTGTTGAATCTCCGGTCACTTTGTTAAAAACCACAAATGAGGTAGGAAAAGAAAGTTTTTATTGCTTGAGAATGAGAGGGAACACTTTTCCTTTCTAAACGCAGACATAAAGAGAAGAGATGCCGCTGGAGCGCTGCCATCGAAATACTCAAGGCTAGAGGACGCAAGAGTGACGTCATCTCTAATCGACCGACTTCTCACTAGTGATGGAATTTACACCAGAAAATTTTGAATACCAATTTTCTTTTATTTTATTTGTGAAATATCCATCATCTTATAAAACAATAATAACTATTTAAACTTACTGGTGAGAATTTGGAATCCTCAATAAAAAATCAGCCAGATGCGCCAACACTGTGGCATTCCGCATCTGGCTGAATTTTTATTTAGGGATTCCGAATTCTCACCAGTAAGTTTAACACTAGAACCGCCATAGCGGTCATTTTGACCGCTACGGAATAAAAAATATATTGATTCGAGCCAGAAATTTCTTTCTAAAATAAGTTAAATCTGTACCATAGAGAAATAAACTAAATAAATAAGTTAAAATATTTTAATTAAAAATTCTGGTGTATAATATTTTTATGACATTTAAGTAAAATTTCCGGCGGTTCTAGTGTTAAATCGCTATTATTGTTTTATAAAATTATAGCTATTCCACAAATAAAATAGAAGAAACTTGTTATTCTAAATTTTCGGTGTGAATTCCAACACTAGTGAGAAGTCGGTCGATTACTGATGAAGTCACACTCGTGTCCTCTGGCCTTGAGTGTTTCGATGACAACGGTTGGAGTCTCATAATCGTGCATACCCAATCCATCGCGCCCCAAACGTGAAATCCAGACAATCGCGCACAACAGTGCTGAAATGGGCTAGCATTCATGCTAAAATCAACGCCTTTTACAGTGTTGCCAGTGGGCTACTTTTTTTCAATTAAAATTTTTTGATTCGCACCACTTATTTGAAATGGTAAACTTCCCCTTGTTTTCGCCTTAATTAATAAATCTTTATAAAAACTAAACCTGTGGCTCTACGAGACATGAAGGATCAGGCCCTACATTGCCCAACTCTGTTTACTTCACCCTGGGCCCCGAGGTGCTATGCAGCATGTGCCCCGGCCAGGTGGTCAACCCAACGCGAGACCCTCAGTGTTTAGTTCCCAAGCAAGCTTGAAACTCATTTTATCGACCACGAAGGGATAAAAGGTTGAGTGAACCTTGCCCAGCCGAGAGCAGAAGTCGTGACCTGTAGTGTGGCAGACAGGCGTTCTGACCACTACGCTACTGGGCTTCAAATAAAGCATTAAATAATTGGAATTTCACCATTTCAATAAAGTGGTGCCAATCAGGAAACCTGAATTTAACACTAGAACAGTTGGTAATTTTACTCAAGTTTCATAAGAAGCATTTCACACCAGAATTTTTATTTACAATTATTAAACATATTTAATTAGCCAATTTTTGTGCTGAAAACATTTAACATATCTAATGAAAAAAATCTGGTTTGAATCGACTATTATCAATTTGGTAGGAGCCAAAATGACCCCTAATGGCGGTTATAGTGTTAAAAAATAGTAGCCCATTGGCCACACTGGTCGCTTACTAATGAAGAACGGAACATCTTCATGTAGTTCTGAAAAAACCTCTTTCAGAAAAATATTATAAGAACTGCCTTCCTTGGCGTGCTGGACCAATCCCTTGGCCACACAGATCTCATAATTTATTGACCGCCAATTACTTCTTATAGAGACATCTGATGAGTTTTGTTTATGCGAATCCAGTTGACTCTGCTTACGATCTTATCGCTTGAATATCAGTTGCTGCTGGATTAATTTCTATAAAAAAAAGCTACTGAATATAGTAAACAGAACATTCTTTTACACATGGTAATTTTTTTTTAAATCACCAGGATCTTATACATTTTTAAATAGTTTTATAAATTAAAAAAATTGTTCACATGTGCCCCATCAGCGGGGTAGTTGTGAACACATGGAAGAAATATCCTTTGGCATGCATTTTATTCTGTTATTCATTTGTCATCGTAATCATTAGTTATATTACCTGTTAAATTCACCATAAAGAAAAAAATATATATATTTCTCTCATTTCTGTGTAATATGTTTAAGCAAAAGATTATAAAATTAAAATAACTAGATTTGGTGGTGGGGGGAGGGGGGGGGGCTTAGATGATTCATTAAGTATTGTTGCAATAAAATAAAAAAATAAAGAAGCAATTTAAAAAAAGAAATTAAAACTTTTAAATTTTGCTTAGGGTTTTTGTTTGGGGGAAATTTAGGGAGGGGGCATTTACATACTCTTTATCGGAAATCTGCCGAAATACGAAAGATTCTCACACCAGTATTTACTTGTAAATTACAGATAAAGAAGGGATTTTTAATGATTTAAACAAAATCTCGACTATAACCTCCCCCCCCCCTCTAACTTCTTTTGCTTTTGAAAGAGGGGGGGGGATATAAAATTTTACGGTAAGTTATCACTTTAAAAATTTTACTTTCCTAAAATATTACTGATATCTATCTCCATTCAAAGCATCATATACATAACTGTTTTAGAGATGGAAGTAAGCTACCATTGCAAGTACGGAACAAATGTAATAGAAAAATTTACAAAGTTGTTGGAGGTAATACTTTTGTATTAACAATGCATAAAAAATATTGTTGTAAACCGTTTAGTAAAATAATACATAACACCTATAGCATTTCAGAAAACATGAAATTTATTTACTATTGAACGTAAACGAGCTTGTTGCTCTTTATATATTTTCTGAAACATGTGTTTGATGAAGTTTCAACACAAAATAAACTTTGTGTGATGAAAATATCTTCTATTTTAGGAAAATTATAGATAATAGAACTGGATTATTTCTCATTAAGTTAACTGGAAGGAACAGAATCACAGGATGATTATTGGGGCACTTATGTACTGGTCATATCTGCCCCAACTAGTCTGTTCGCAAGTGCCACACATTATTGCTTCTGTTAAATTGATAAATCATTAACATTTCTGAATTTTACAAGAAAAAGATCTTTATCAAAAATATTTATTAGTATTCATGGTATATGTTAAAACACTCAAATTCAAATAAATGAATCAATAAATAAAGTTATTCGCTTATGAACATGGAACAAAGATTTTACTTTTGAGATCTAAAAACAGTGTTTTGGCTACAGAGGACAAACAAAATGTCAAAGAGCTTCAAAAATTTTTTACCATATGACTACAGGTGCTATCATCTTTAGTAATTTTTTTCAAATAAAAAAAACTTATAATAACTATTGAAAAATTGCGATGTTCACATCTGCCCCATGTTCACATGTGCCCCCATCTCCCCTACCAGTCGCTCCATCGATGCTGCCAGCTATGTACTACTGTTGGATGACGCAATTTTGAACACTCATTTTAAACATAGCATTTGGCAATGACACTATCAATAAACATTCCTTCCTGTATTTGCGCCTTAACGGGTCCCTTCCGCCTATACATTTATGTACAGTCGTGGAAAAAAAAGTAAACACCCTTTACCCAGATAGCATGAACATTACCAGCAAGTTTGATTTTTATAATTTTATCTTGCCGTGACAAATTTGAATTGAGAAATTCGCAGCAAATCTCCCGCAAGGTATACCATCCCCCACTTGCATGAGTAGTTTGTTGTGAAACTGATGGCAAGACTGTCTTTGATTCACGAAAGTAACGAAAGCAAAAAATCCCTCTGTTGAGAGAATAGATAATCAGCAGATACGCAGAAATTGGAGAAATTTTATTCGGTTAGCACCGCTTTTTTTAAACGCTGTACCCCTAAACTACCAAAAAAAAAAAAAAAAAAAAAAAAAAAAGGGATCGAAATGAAAAGTAAAGATATTACCTTTACTTGTTTACGGTGATGAAAACGATTCATGCACCTTCGCAGTGCGTATGCATCACTAGACCTGATCAGGTCTATGGCCGCTTTTGAAGGGGTTAAATTTATAGTGTAACAGTTGTACACAATTAATGTGGCATGGAAAAATTACTACTTTGCAGTATTTTTGATTACTTGTTTGCCGTTAATTTGCAATAAATTTGATACAACATGAATTTAACTTACACGACAAGTTAGCTGCAAGTTCAAAGTGTGGTGACTTCGGCGTTTGCATTATCTTGCTGCAGTCTTGTTCTGAAGTTTCAATCTTGTCATGATGAGCTTGCTGCAACTTTGCAGGTTCTCAAAGCAGGACTTCTACAAATTTTCTGCAAACTAAAAATGCTATGTGTGTACCGACTCTGCAACTAATTATCATAAAAGAAAGTTACCGGTACCAAACGGTAACTTTCGTTTTGTCTACCAAAAGTAGTTAAAGTTTTGTCAAAGTTTTGTCTACCAAAAGTAGACAAAACTTTGTACTTTTTCAATGGCTACACCCAATTTTGGCAACATATCGTAAATCTTCGGTTCAAACCATGCCTAGAAACAAAATTTGAAGTCATTTGGATGATAAGTTTTAGAATTATAAACATTAAAATTTTAGAGCTTCCAATGTTAATTAACATTTTCATATTTTTATTAATATCTCCTGAAATTATAATCCTAATGTGATAATTTTGTGTGTTTTTATAATATTAAAAAACCCAAACATAAATACATTGGATTTGTAATTAAAAAAAAATAGTATGAAATATGAACTTTGAAATTGATATTCGAAAAAAATATGAATTTTAACCTACAATGTTTTTGATAGATTTATATTTACTGTGCCCTGTTTTATTCAAATTCTCAATTTCGAATTTTTATTACAATTTGTTTTCTAATTATGATTTCAAAAGTCAAAATGATGGTTTAAAAGGCCGGCTATAGTTGCAAGAAAAGCATAATTAAAAAAACTCATTTTATTGAACGTTTGAGATGACAATTGTCGAAATATATTGAGCGAGTGAAATGGTCCTATTGGCAAGAAATAGTGGGGGAGATCAGGGCACATGTGAACATGGGGCAGATGTGAACATCGCAATTTTTCAATAGTTATTATAAGTTTTTTTTATTTGAAAAAAATTACTAAAGATGATAGCACCTGTAGATATATGGTAAAAATTTTTTGAAGCTCTTTGACATTTTGTTTGTAGCCAAAACACTGTTTTTAGATCTCAAAAGTAAAATCTATGTTCCATGTTCATAAGCGAATAACTTTATTTATTGATTCATTTATTTGAATTTGAGTGTTTTAACATATACCATGAATACTAATAAATATTTTTGATAAAGATCTTTTTCTTGTAAAATTGAGAAATGTTAATGATTTATCAATTTAACAGAAGCAATAATGTGGGGAACTTACGAACAGACTAATTGGGGCAAATATGAATAGTACATAAGTGCCCCAATAATCATTCTATGATTCTGTTCCATTCAGTTAACTTAATGAGAAATAATCCAGTTCTATTATCTATAATTTTCATGAAATAGAAGATATTTTCATCACATAAAGTTGATTTTCTAATGAAAATTCATGAAACACATCTTTCAGCAAATACATAAAGAGCAACAAGCTCGTTTACGTTCAATTGTAAATAAATTTAATGTTTTCTAAAACGCAATAAGTGTTATGTATTATTTTACAAAACTGTTTACAACAATATTTTTTATGCATTGTTAATACAAAAGTATTAGCTTCAACAACTTTGCAAATTTGTCTATTACATTTGTTCTAAACTTGCAATGATAGTTTACTTTCATCTCTAAAACAGTTATGTGTATGATTCTTTGAATGGAGATAGATATCAGTAATATTTTAGGAAAGTAAAATTTTTAAAGTGATAACTACCGTAAAATTTGATATTAAACCCCTTCCCCCTCTTTCAAAAGCAAAAGAAGTTGGGAGAGGCGGTTATAGTCCAGATTTTTTTTAAATCATTAAAAAACCTTTCTTTATCTGTAATTTACAAGTAAATAATGCAAATACAGAAGTGAGAATCTTTCGCATTTTAGCAGATTTCCGATAAATAGTATGTAAAGGCCCCCTCCCTAAATTTTCCTCAAACAAAAACCCCTAAGCAAAATTTAAAAGTTTTAATTTCTTTTTTTAAATTGCTTCTTTATTTTTTTATTTTATTGGAACAATACTTAATGAATCATCTAAGCCTCGCCCCCCCCCCCCCCCCCCACCACCAAATTTACTTATTTTCATTTTATAATCTTTTGCTTAAACATATTACACAGAAATGAGAGAAATATATATATATATATTTCTTTATGGTGAATTTAACAGGTAATATAACTAATGATTACGATGACAAACGAATAACAAAATAAAAGCATGTCAAAGGATATTTTTTCCTTGTGGTCACATGTGCCCCACGTGTGTTCATAACTACCCCACTGATGGGGCTTAGTGAACAATTTTTTGAATTTATAAAACTGTTAAAAATGTAAGAAGTTGATTTTAGAAAAACTACCATGTGTAAAAGAAAGTTCTATTTACTAAAGTGAGTAGTTTTTGTTTATAGAAATTAATTCAATAATGAGATAAAGCTATTTTTATGCGATCTGCCCACATGTGCCCCCATCTCCCCTAGATCAGTATAAGTGACAAAGTCATTCTACATTATTTCAACAATCCAGTACCGAACTTCAATTTGAATAACAGCCCTAAAATATGGTCATTAACCGTCTCGCTGCGCAACCCGAGATTTTCTCGGGTTGCATTTTTCCATCTAATTAAATCCTTGATTATTCCCACCAGTTATACATTTTTTTGTAAATTTTGCCTTATTTAATCGTAGCATTTTCCCGATTAAATTAGACAAAATATTTTGTTTTGAAAAACCGGTGACAAAAGAAGCTATTTTAATTATTTTGAAGCTATTTTAATGAAATACTTGCGCAGCGAGAGGGTTAAGGGGTCACAGAACTCTTAAAATTGAAAAAACGGAATAAAAGACCATTTTCAACACTTGATATATTAAAACGTATTGGATTTTAAGACACAATTTTAATTGGGATTAATACTCTCGCTGCGCAACCTGAGATTTTCTCAGGCATGCATTTTTCCGTCTAATTAATCCTCCATGATTATTCCCACTAGTTTTTTTTTTTTTTTGTAAATTTTGGCTTATGTAATCGGAGCGTTTTCCCGATTGAATTAGACAAAAAAAAATTTCTTCAGAAAAACCGGTGGCAAAAGAAGTTATTTAATTATTTTGAAGTTATTTTAATAAAACAATTACGCAGCGAGAGGGTTAAAGATATTAGTATGTACTTATATTTCATGTATTTAAAAAAATTGCAAGATGCTGAATTAGCATTTATAGGGGGCTGCAAATTGTCAGATATTTGACGAGCAGAAAATCGGCATTACAGATTACGCGTAGGATTACAAAAAACATTTTGCAACTAGAATAAAAATTATGGTGCCTATTTATACTTCTGATTGTAATAATTACCCTGAACCTAAATAAATTTGTATTTAAAGCATTTTTATATTTTTAACAGAAAGTTGTATTTAGCTAAGGAAAAATCAGGAAATTTCAACAGTATAATCACCCAGAAAAATTCTTTTTGAACAAAGAAAGAAAATTTTAGGTTAAGTTTATACAGACTAACATGAAACATATGTTTCTAAAATTTTATAAAAAAATATTCAGAAGTTTTCGGGATATCAAGCGCGTTATGCCTCAAAACGTCATGTGGAGAAAAATGACTTAAAAGTTTCGGAAACGCCGCTTCAGTGATTAAATCGGTATAATTCTTAAAGCCATAACTTCTGTTCTAATGGTGTTAAGAGTTCTAAAGGTAGACTTAGCTTAAAATCTAATACTAACCTTCTGATATTCTTCTTTCGAGTTGCATCTACACGATGCTGGGCGTTAATGAATTAGAATCTGGGTTCAAACTCATACAAAGAGCCATTTATAGTATAAAATAATCATTTAATTCCGACAATAAAAACATACTTCATTTTACTTCAAGGAATTCAACAGTTCACATACATTCATGGAATGCTCCTATTAACTACGCATCATCAATAAATTTTTATTACTAATATCACGCACAGCGCGGGCACTAGTTTCATTTCAGTTCAATTCCTAACAAATGGGAATTTCAAGGAAACAATTATATAAAAATGTTCAGAAAAGATAGGAGTTTAAGATAAAAAAAAATAAATAAATTTTTGAACATTTTAAAGCTTTAACCCTCTCGCTGCGGAGCCCGAGATTTCATCGGGTATGAATTTTTCTGTCTAATTAACCCTCCTTTATTATTCCCACCAGTTATTTTTTTATTGTAAATTTTGCCTTATTTAATCGGAGCATTTTCCCGATTAAATTACACAAAAACTTTTGTTTTGAAAAACTGGTGACAAAATAATAAAAATTCTTAAATACACAATTTTTTAATTTATTTTGATAAAACAATTACGCAGCAAGAGGGTTAAGAGTCCTGAGACCCCCTAAAAAAATTAATGTCTCGTAAACTAATCTTACGAATTACATGTAAAGGGCATAGCCGGATAAGCATTGAAAACATGCCTTTCAATCAAATTTCCTGATTTTTTTCCCCAGTTGTGACTACCTATCGGACAGTATATTTCCCTGATTATCATCACCTTACAAATATTGATATTTATAAAGATGTTTTTTCAATTTTTTAAAAACTGATTTTCTTAAAAACTACTGCATCGAATTTCATGCCATTAAATGGAGTTCTATAGATACAAAATATGCATAACTGTAAATTTTTGTATAATTTTCTGTTTGTAAAAACTGTGTGAAATAGCGATAAAAAAATTTACAAAAATTAAAATCATATCTTATTGTACTTCGAAATTATCATTTTTTTGTAAAAAATTCCTCATATGTGCATGTGTGCTATACACAAATGTCGAAAGTTTGCGTTGGGTATAACATATAAATATTTTCAAAAATATCTGTAAAAATTAATAAAAATCATTTAAAGGTTATTTGGGGTGGAGCTACTCAAACTCTACATTCGAAGAATTTTTGGAATAAACACTTACAGAATTGCTGTATTTCAAATTTAAATAAACACATGGGCATCGTTCTCAACGCTGTCGATACTGCTTTGGTATAAAGAAATGTCGTTTGTGTCGCAGACAACAATAGGAGAGCATATTTTTAGCATGGAAAAAAACTACATTCTTCGATATCGAAATGTAATGACAGTGATCACAATTAAATTAAATGAAAATGTTTCTTCACTAGTTTTAATGAAAAGTAATTATAGTTAGAATTCTTTTTCTTTTCCTTGTTTTTTTTTATGTATAAAATAATGTAATACATTAACACATCGTCATTGTCAGCTGTTTCTTTCTCATGAAAGTCACTTTCCTTGAAGGTGAGGACTGAAGCACTGAACCGGACTATGTAGCTGAATATATGCTTATAAATATATTTGCATAAAATTCGCAATCCCTTTACAGGGCATTTTTATCCCCTGATATTTGTTTCACTATATAATATCGTTACTTTGTTACTGTGGCTCGCGCTTAAAAAGGGCGAAACTGCTTACTCTTATTACTGTTCGTTAAAAGTGGTGAAAAAATGTTTAAGTAAAACCCATTATAATAATTGTCATTACATTTCGATATCGAAGAATGTTGTTGTTTTCCAAGTAATTTCTTTTTTCTTTTCTGTCCGATGCAAAACGCTAACTTTCGATATTGTATCAGTATCGACAGTGTTTAAAAATACGTCCCTTATGTTTATTGAAATCTAAAATACAGCAGTTGACACTTGTCTTCTGACTGTTTCCCAGAAATTCTTCTGATGCTGAATTTGAGTAGCTGCGCCCAACATAACGTATTTTAAATGAATTTTAGGTATTTTTACGCATATTTTTGTAAATATTCATATGTTACATCCAACGCACACTTTCCTCATTTAAAAATAATATAGGTGCACATATGAGACATTTTTTTACAGGAAAATGGTAATTTTCGTATAAACATAAGATATGATTTTTATCTTTATAAATATTTTTCTCGCTATTTCACACAGTTTTTATATACAGGAAATTATACAAAAGTTACCAGTTATGCATATTTGGTATCTATAGAAACTCAGTTAATGGAGTGAAAATTGGTGCTGTAGTTTTTGGAAAAGTCAGTTGTTTAAAAAATCGAAAAAACACTTTTATATCATAAAATATATTTATAAGGTGATAATAGGGGAAATATATTGTCAGACAGGTAGCCACATCTGGGGAAAAAATCAGGAAAATTGATCGAAAGGCATGTTTCTAATGCTTATCCGGCTACGCTCTTTGAATTTAGGCTAATTGAAGGGTGTAAAATTTATTAATGGTGTTAAACTTGGGTATTGCTATTGGGAAAAAAAACGAAGTTTGTGTTTATTTTGATATATAGATGAACCCCTATGCAAATTTTATATACATAATTTAAAAATAGGCTCAATTTCCAATTATTTGGTACCAATAACTTTCTTCTTCCGAAATTTGTTGCAGAGTTAGTAGGGGGTGTTTATTTTTTCCCCACGACTGAACAATAAATTATTGTTACATTGTCATCAATCAATCCCTAACGTTTCGACAATTAGTTTGTAATCAATCTGTATCTATATTATTATTATTTGTTGGTAGTCGGAGCGTCTATGCTGAGATGCATATACAGTGTAACCTCTGAATAACGGTTTGGGTTACACTGTAACCCAAGGGACCGGTGAAAAGTGACCGCTCTTCAGAGGTGGATGTTATTGAGAGGTTTCATTAAAAAAAAATCAAAATTGCATAAGTTTAAATAGAAATGCACGCAGTCATTTTAATTAATCCTCATTGCTTTAATACATTAAAAATATCAGTGATTTGCAGTTGCTTTGTTTTTTGCTCCAAATATCTTTCTCCAAAGAAATAACAATATGAGTTGTTTTGCTTTATAGCTTTATAGAACTCATCATCATTATGATTTAATGCGAAAATTTGGATTCCACGAAGGTTCATAAAATCTTCGGTATATGTATTAACCCCTTAAGGGGCAAGCAATTACGTTTGTGAAATGCTGAATTCCCACCGGAATCTTTGAAAAATTCTATTCCAAAATAAGTAAAGGCAATTTTACGGCTTTTTTCCACCAAAGTTAGAAAAGTAAAATTCAATAAAATTTTTCTGGTGTAAAACTTCATTAATCGTAGGTGGTATATAATATATACCGTTGCCCCTCAAGGGGTTAACACAGGAAATTTTGGGTGATTCTATAATCCATAAGCTAAAATCTTTAACAACGATTTAACGCATAAATACGTACAAACATGACACAAAAAATCACATACGATTGTTTCGAGGATTCCCGGATCCCCTTTCTCAGTGCGAGGGGGAAAAAAGGATTAAAATGGGTTCGAGGAAAACCAATTATATTCCCGAGTACTGGCTAATGGGCTAAATGAAAAGGCGAAAGCGAGAGTTTATATATCTTAAAGAAATGACGTAATTGAGCTGAACTAACTGAAAAAAGGAGTCACTGCGCAGGATCCTTCCACACTAGCGAGAGAAAAGGAATGCTGGTCATATCATTCACTAAGGAAGAAGTATGTTTATGAATATAGTAAGCTTCGTAAAGTCTAGATCCAAAACTGAATTACATTTTTGAATAATTTTAGCCTCTAGATATTTAAACTGGTAGTTGGAAACAACAATTCCAACAATAATAAAACCCACATACTACAATTTATGTGAGAAATTGCAGACTCAGGCATCGGCCGGAGTAGCTCTGTGGTTAGAGCAGCAGTCTTGTATACTGTGGTCCCGGGTTCGATTCCTGGCTCTGGCTAATTTTTCACTCCAGTTGGGTTTATTGTATTCATTGTATGTATGTCTGAAAAATATTTATATATACATTTAATTCCAACAATGTTTAGCTATTGTAAATTTCTCACATCCCCGCCTTCTAACGTAATACTGGTGTTCTTTGAACCTAATTCTAAGAGCACGCTTCGCCTGCTCAATGTAAGAGAGCATTTCCATTTCCTCTTCCTCTCCTATTTTCCACCATTTGCCGAATGGAATCAAATGTGGCAGTAACTGCCAAATCTTTGTCCATACCTACAAATTCGAAGGCCTTCATGTTAGTTATGCCTGCCGCTCTATGAATATTATCTAAATTTTCCGCATCATCAGAATAGAGGTTCCTTATTTAGAGGTTCGACTAATGTTACAGTCAATCAGGGTAACTTTGATCCACATTTTCTCTATTTTCACAGCCTCACTCTTATTTGAAGAATATTGTCGCAACTAGGGGCATACAAGAGAAGAAATGATCCTAAATTATTGTTTGACTATAAAAAATTAAGAAATAATGAGGATAAAAGCAATAAAAATGGATTCTTAGACTGGTTCAGAGTTACCCAGCCATTTAGGGTAACTTTGCACCATATGATAAATTTTTATATAATATAATTAATTATAAAAAAAGTATTGTAGTCAGGACAACTTTGAACACCAAAAAATGTTTTCAGATATGTAAAGACTACGAATTTACATTTCCCAACATCACAAGATTTGTATAATTTATGTTATTACAACAAATATCAGGCATAAGAAAAGTGGAAGAAGAGAACCATGAACATTTAGAAATAAATAAAAAAAACCTGTTTATTGTTCATATAAAACATAAAAATGCTTTGAAAAACAATTTTCAATGTTTTAACTCTATAATATACCCATAGTTACAGTAATACATACAAGTACTAGTATTATTCAAACAAAAATAAAAAACGTCGAACGTATGAAACGTCAAATTTGAGTATCTCCGCCCCTAATCACGCCTCTAAATGAATTTTATGTATTTTACTCATATTTGTAAAAATATTTACATCTTATATCTAATGCACACTTTCGGCATTTATATAAAATATACGTGCAAATATGGGAAATTTTCGACAGTAGCATTTATAATCAGTAAATTATAAGCATCAGTGTAACTTTGAGCCGGCTCAAAGTTACCTGAAAATGCGGTAAAATGCTAGTGCCTTCTTATTTTACATTTTATTAACTATTAATAAATAAATAATCACAAAATATTAACACATTTACAACATTTAAATAATAATATGTCTGATAAATGAGTATATTGTTACTTACTATGAAAATTTAATTAGATTACAACAACTTCAAAACAGCATTCAAAATTAACTTGAAAACAGTACTTCACAAAAATAGTTAGATGATGCAATTAATTGCGCATAATGTTGCTAATTTATTTTCTAAAATAAAGAGTAGAAATCCCAGTTTAGAACCTTGCCAACAGAGCACAGTTCTGGAGTTTATTTAGTCTTTTAGTCTCAAAAATATTGAAAAATAGGAGGTGGTGCAAAGTTACACCCCGTAGTTCAAAGTTACCCCGATTGACTGTAATGCTATGGAACGTGTTTGGTTGTATCAACATGTGGCTGGTATTCGGAGGTTGTTGCTGTTTAGAGGTGGCCATTCAAGGAGGTTTCACTGTAATTTGATTCTGATGAGTTGATTTTATAACGAACATGATAGTAAAGCATTTATTTATTATTAAATGATATATATATATATATGTATTGTAAATTCTTTTGGCAGTCAAGCATTCCAGTATACTGGAAACTTAAGTACATTATCTTTCTTTATAATACAAAGCCGTCTTTATCGACAGCTTTAACTGGAGGTTAAAACATCTATCCGATTACACATGGTAGCAGTCGAATTTGAAATAATAAAATATGTTTCTAGTTATTTTTCCTGGTACACTACAAAAAGGATATTGCAAAAAATATTTTAAAATAATATGTAGTTTTTAAATGCTATAGTGTATGATTCCGAATCAAAAATAAATTATATTTTCGTAACATAATATTTTATTGTTAGTTTTATATTTCCCCCTACACTTAGGAAAAATGCGCAATTTAATTATTTTTCTCGAGAAATTAGCAAACGAAGGCATACTGTAACTTTTAATATTCTTTCTTCCTCTTATACATATTAATTTACTATTTTTATAAAACACGATTTTAAAATCTACGCGATTACCGAAGATTGCGCGATTTAACTTGTAGTAGTATTTTTGACAAAAATAAGCAAAATATAAAGGTAATTAGATTAGTAATTGTAAAAATTCTATTCAGCTCACGAACAGGAATTTGGTTCTTGAGCAAGTGTTCTCAACCATCTCCAACTTGAATATTACCCACCAGCGGCTGAGAAATTCAGCTCTCAAAGAGGGTAGACGAGAGGTGCTGGGTTCGATCTCGCTCGGTGCTCGACCGCTTAATTGCCTTCGAATCAACATAAACGATGCGTAAATACGGGTTAAATTGTTCCCCTCCCTACAGAAAGAAATCCATTCCCATGTTTTATATCTCTCGTGTAAGATAATCTGTCGTACCAACACCGAACTGAAAACGCATAACCAGTTTTCGTACGCTTCAAGTACCCTTTACCAGAATTTTTCTAAGGTAATTTTTGCCTTATTTAATGAAAAACAATTCTGTCTTCACATATAGCGACCAGTATCTTATCAAATTTCTGGTACTAAAACACCCAAAATCCCCTGAATCCCCTGATGCGTACGAACCCTGATAACATTTAAATGACCTTTTTTTTAAACACAAAGTATTGGGTCGTGTCAAAGTCGTGTCGTGTTAGGAAAATCAATTCGTACTGAAAAATTCTATCATTTATTTATTTTGCACTGATTCCGATATCTATATCTAATAACACTGTTAACAAATTTGAACTTTTTCTTTGTCCTAAAACAGAAATTAGTTGTTTTTTATGCGGTATTTTGTGCTGATTCCGAATCTAGTTTTAGATTTACTCCAGCATGTCAAGTTTGAGAGATATTTGCATATTTCAGTTTATGCTAATTTAGTAAATGTTATACAATTATTTACAAATCTAAGGTATAAAGCAGTATCAAACAGGGTTTTTGTTTTGTTATGATTACTACCTAATTTACTTCACAAAAACGTTGTTTCTGAGATTATACTGACATGTGACTCTGAAATATTGTACCTATTTGCATATTTTTCATGTTTTTCTAATAATGTTTCTTGACGTTCAAATTTTTCTGCTGCACGAGTAGGCTAATATGTTTCTAAACCAGTTTTTTGAGCTGATTTCAAATATTGTATCTGTTTTCTTCTATCACGTCTAATTTTTGAAAAAAGTGAAATTTTATTCTTTCGTCAAAAAGCCAGAAATAGCTTTTTATGATACTTTGTATGATAAACTTCAACTAGTTAGGATAGATTCTACTACTTATTTTTTTTCGATTATATAAATTTTTGTTTAAGTCTCTGATATGAATCTGACCCTGTCCACCTTCTTGGCAATGAATTACACACCCCTAAAAACCATCTTATATCAAACCAGTGTTAATGCCGTGCAAAAGTATATATTCATCTTACTCAAAAACTAGACATTACACAAGAAAACAGACTGCACATTTGAAATAAGCATAAAAATCTAGTCTAGAAAAATATTACGTCAATTCTGTGGCAACTAATAACTTACAAATAAATGTTTTAAGAATATGCAAATCGTGACATTTATTTGAAGCAAACAGTCAAGTAGTCATTATCTAGAAAATGTAATTAGATGTGACATATATTGTATCTAAAATTTGTATAAAATAGCACAAAAAAGCTTAAATTTGCATAAATTTAAATATGTAAATTTCTCGAAACCTGAACCACCTAGAGATAAATGGAAAGCGTATTCGGAATAAGCGCCAAAAAATGATCTAGAATCAACTAATTTTAGTTCTAGGACAAAACCACTGTTGTACAGTGTAATTAACGAGCAGTTGTACGGTAAAGATTTGATTTTCACAACACGACACGACTTTCCGATCGATCCAATACCTATACATGAGGTTCAGTCATCCCAGTGTTACCGAAATTATGAATTGAAATATTTCTGTAAAGCAAAGTTGCTGAATCTATTCATTTATATACATTTTTCTATTCTTCTTTATTTATTTTTTGACTTTCAAAAGGCTAAAGCACAAATACTGTACTACAGTGATTCCAGTGCTTTCGAATTTCATGCATTTTGCACTTGAAACAAGTCCTCTCCGCTCAGTCGAAAGAATATGCTTATTTTTTTTTACGGTATATTTATCAGATTTAATAGAAATGAAACAAATTAGTTTTACTTTTTGTTAAGTTTATTATTTTGGCGAAAAATGCATTTTGCTTGGAAATTTAAAATATTCTTACCAAATGTAAGAGAATGCATATGAAGCGATTACATAAAAAAATGGTAAATACTTGTAGAAAGCATAGTTCAAAAATCGTCCATAGGCTGTAATAAAACCCAAATCATTCAATGAATGCATCGAACTATGAGAGAAAAATACTTTATTATTGAACTCCTCTAAAATACCAGAGATATCAATACACTGTCCTAATTTGGTTAAAATTAATTCTACTTTTCGAACGTTATCATGATGACAAAGTTTGTGGGTTTTTTGTCTTTGTGTGTCCGTCCCTGTAAATAAACTAAACAAGCAACATACATGGTTAACCCTTTGAGCTCTGGGGATGAATTTCGTCAAAATGTCCAAATGTTACATTGGCACCTGTATTTTGTAAACTAAAGATATGGCTTATAATATACACTAAAAAATGCATTAATCTATTTTTAAATAAATTTGGTTGAATATTCTAGTGCCAATATGACATTTGGAGATTAAATGCAAGTGGGAAGAAATTCACCCATCCGAATTCAAAGGGTTCATTCTCATCCAGGAAACTCCAAAATATTAATACATTGGTTTAATTAGGTTCGAATTCATTTAATATTTCGGACGCGATGACAAGATTTACACACATATGTACACAAACACATGTCGACATCGTCGAAAGACCACCAAGCTTTGAGACATGAGGAAATTCAAATACACAGACATGCATCCATACCGGTGTTGCGAGATTGGGGACATTTTTGTCTCCAGATTGTTTGATTGTCACCGCTTTTTTTAAATAGGCCTATTTATAAATGGATAAAAAAATCTGAAAAATAAGGCGAACTATACCATTTAAAAAAAGTGGTGATAGTCAAATAATCTGAATTATAAAAGTCCCCAATCTGGCAACAATGATGCATACTTTCATATTAAATCATTGTAAAAATAGCTAAAATGCATTTAAGAAACCTCAAAATGTAAAAAATATGCCAATATTTCCATAATTCCATGGTTTTTCTTTTATGATTATACAATACATGTCCTTGCACTGTATGTGTACGGAAAGTAAAAATGAAATTTTTTGGTCAATTACTCAAATAATGCCAGAAGCAAATGTTCCATTTGATATCTTTTCAAAAGCTCTTCCTAATGTAAACTTACGTTTATTTATTTTTTTAAATAGAACAACAGAAGTGATTTTAATGCAGGGTTGCCAATTTGGATTTTTTTTGTTAAATCCGAAATACACATTCATACCAGAAATTACCTTTAATATTCTTTTCTTTATTTACTGACAAATATTTTCTGATTGCTTATAGTAACAATTTTTCTTTAAAAAATTAAAAATGATCAAACTATCCATCCTGTTCTAATGATTTATTCGTTGTTTTCTAAATATCTAATCTATAAATTAACTGTTTTGGGGCGTTTTTGCTTTTCACATCACTGTGCGAATGTTGAATTAACACGAGAATTTTTGTAAAGTTTCATTTGATAATAAGGAAATGCAATTTTGAAGCTTCTAACCACCAAAATTATAGTAAAATTTTATTCAAAAATTCGGATACACATCTTAATTTAACCCTTTGTACTAAAGGGCTCTACTGCGGAGACATAATCTTTCTTTGCAAAATTTGTTTTTGGCACTAGTAATAAAGGAAAATACCTTATTTAATCAGAGTATTTTTGAAATTGTATACTTGAACGCGAGACTTTAAGAGACGCTGAGCACAAAGGGTTAAATTAAGCGTTATAAAATTAATTCCACAGTCTTCCAACGGATTAAAAGAAAAAAAAAGATATTTTAAGACATGTAAGGATTATAAATTTTCTGAATGCGTCATTATACATATCATTGAATTTTTAAAAATAATTTGTTTATTTCCTCAGAATGGATAATAATCTGTTTTATCTTCCTTTTTTAATTTTTTTCATTTTTTACCAGATTTAAATTCTGTCTCTCTTTTATAATCATTGGATGAAATCATAGTTAACCCTCTGTCTACCAGAAGGGTCCAATGGACCCGACATGTACATTCAAAATATTTATTCAAACCAGAAATTTCTTCAAAACAAACTAAATGTATAAATCAGACAATAATAAGTTAAATAAACAAATTAAATAGTTTTAAGTAAAAATTCTGGTGTAGAATGTTTTTATAAAACTTGAGTAAAATTTCCGGTAGTTCTAGGGTTAAGGATTTTTTTTTCAAGTATTACGTTGGGTAAAAATAAATGGGGTGATGTTATTATATATAGTATATGAATGAAGGGATGAATTATTTTATGCAATATAAAAAAAATAGATATTAAATTTTATTGAACTATATTTTTTGCATGTTTAAATGCATTAATATTTTCTTAGATTTCATAGAAAGTGCTGCCATGCGAATTGCCATAGAAAGACTGCCCTGCACGTGGCAGTCAATTTTGTTTATTCTAAAAGGGAAAATGTGCTATGACGATGGGGTTTTTCGAATTTACTTCCTAATTGTTAAGTTGCTGCATTATTTCATTACAATACGCTTCAATAGTGAAAAGAAAGTAAGAACAATTTTACGAAGAAAAATCGCAAATACGAGTACTAGCCCAGTCGTAGTGGAGGAAAAGAAGGCCGAATTCGGAATTAATTAAGGAAACGCTGGAAATTGTTTTAATACATTTAGTTTAGGTCTAGAATGAATATGCTAAGTTCTCACCCTCGTAATAGGTGGGTGTTAGGAAATATGTATATATTTATAGTAAAAAAAAAAAAACACCTTTTCTGCATACCATAACAATATCTCAAAACAACTAACTCTGTCAAAATATTATGTCAATATAAATATTGTAGAGCGTAAAATTCTGAGTAAAATGAGTACCTACACTTAATATTTTTGTTGAACATTAAGGTAACAATTCTACTTTAAACTTTTTGACCCGTGCTCAAGGGGTTGAACTCAGAATTAATTTGGAGAAAACTGAAAATTGTTTCAATCCCTTCAGTTTAGGTCTACAATGAACGTACTATGTTTTCTTCCTCGCACTTGGGTGAATGTAAGAAAATATGTACATATTTATTTTCGAAAAACACGTTTTTTTTTTTTTTTTTTTTTTTTTTTTTTTTTTTTTTTTTTAATTACCTTAACAATATCTCAAAGCAGCTAACTCTATCAAAAACATTGCAATACAAATGTTGTAGAGCTTAAAATTCTGAATAAACTGAGTACCATCATTAATATTTCTGTTCAACATTAAGGTCGCAATTCTATTTCAAAATTTTTCAAATCAAGAGTTTGGAGCCAGGAGAGTCAAAGTTAACTTAACAATATCTCAAAATAGCTAAGTACACCAATAACAATCTCAGTACAAAAGTTGTAGAGCCTAAAATTCTGAATAAAATGAGTACCTATGCTTAATATTTTTGTTCATTATTAAGGCCGCAATCTTGAGATATTTTTAAGTTAACTTGGTCTCTCCTGGCTTCAAGCTCTTGATTCGAAAAATTTTGAAATAGAATTGCGACCTTAATGCAGTGTTGCCAGTGCGCTACTTTTTTTAAATTTAGATTTCTTGATTGGCATAACTTTTTTGAAACGGTAAAATTAACTTTGTTTTTGCATTAATTGTTATGTCATTTTTTTCATTTCAAAAAAGTGGTGCCAATCAACAATCTGATTTAAAAAAAAGTAGCCCATCTGGCAACACTGCCTTAATGTTGAACAAAAATATTTAAGGTGGTACTTATTTTATTGAGAATTTTAAGCTCTCAATAAGCTCTTTTAAGCTCTACAACATTTGTATTGACAATGTTTTTGACAGAGTTAGCTGTTTTGAGATATTGTCATGGTATGCAAAAAAAAACGGGTTTTTTGACTATAAATCTATACATGTTTCCTAACGCTCACCAAGTACGAGGGAGAAAACATAGCATATTCACTCCAGACCTAAACAGAAGGGATTAAAACAATTTCCAGCTTTCCCCTAATTAATTCCGAATTCAACCTCTTAACCACTTGGCTATACCTTTAATTTTCAATCGCCAATAATGACGTTGTTACTAGACAATACACTAAAATACTGTTGAAAGAGCTTAACCATTAAAATTTCTTTTATATTATAAATATTTGTTAGTGTATACACTTTCTGGTGTAAATTACAACATTTATATAATTATACATTTTAACCAGCATCTCTCTATTCTAAAAAAAAGTAACTACCGCTGTCACCGCCGCCGCCGCCGCCGGTTTTGAATTTTTTGTGACAGGAGGTCTTTCTTCGTTAATATTAAGAAAAATAATGCATACAAAAATATGAAAATCGGTAGTATGATACAGAAATGTTTGATAAACACGCTGAGGCAGACAGTTTTCAAATCGAAGAATTATTTTAAGAGATATTTAATGCTAAAGTTGGACAAAATCGTTCCACTAAAAAAGTTTTATAGGAGCAAAAACTATTCATAGGAATTTAATCATTTTTAGATCATTTTATACGTTTGAAGTTCCCGCTGTGCAGACTTTTTTTCTTTTTTCAATTTGACTAATTTTTTGAGGTTTTATTTCTATTTTAAATTCAAATTTTCTGCATTTCTAGAGATATTTTTTACAGATTTTAGAAAGTGATATTAATTTAAACTGTTGCCAACTGTATAAACAGTGGAAACAATAATGTTTGCTTCAAAATATATATATATATTTATACTTGTAAATAAATTAAAAATTTATTTATTAAATTACGTGTAAATAAATTAAAAATTTATTTACACGTGACTATTATAAACAGAAAAAAACATTTGGAATTAGAATTAAATAATTATGTACAAAAAGCAGGAACTTATTAAAAATTACGTCATAAAAACTATAATTACACGTGAATTTTAAGAGAGAAAGGAATTTGTAAAATAATAAATTTATTAACATGCGTTAGAAGTCTTAAATAGGAGAAATTACGTCATATTTACGTCAAATTACAGTTATTACATAAAATGAATACAAAATAATATTGCAAAAAGGTTTAAATTCAGAAATTGCGCTAGACATTTATTTGATATTTTGAGCGGAAACTTTTCAACTATTTGTGTTAGGAAAGCGCAAATAATATTTCATTTCTAACACAAGCATTTTCACGTGAATATTAAAAAGAGAAAGAATAGATTGGTCAAAATTACGTCAGATTAAAAACGATTTATTTAAAAAGTCTTATTTAAAAGAACTTTCTTTTCGCTTTGTTAAAAAATACCGGGAGACAAAGACTTCGTTTACTTAATTCCTTTTATATTAGCTTATTTTGAAATGTTGTTACACGTGTCTACGTCAAAGACGAAAACAGCGATTGACATATGTATTTTTGGTACTACTTAGTTATCCCGTCGACCAAAAATCTATCATTTGCCAAACTATAAGATTAAATGCCAATAGTGGTTGATCGTAAATGTCACATTAACTTGACTTTAAGCAAGTTACACGTGTCTACGTCATCAAGTTATTTTTATTTCGACGTTTTATTTGTATTTTTATTAATGTTGCACTAATTTACTTGTTCTTTCGTTATTTAAAATAAAAATTGTCAATTTATATAATTTCCGAGTGCTTTGGCGATTTATATAATTTGGCGAAATTGGGCGACGGGTTCATCAAGCAGTACCGCAGCGGATTTGGCCTTAAAATTCCCCATTCAAAGAGAAATGAATAGAAATCCGTTTATAAGGAGATCGCCACTGTTTTTTAAATTATAATTCAATCTTCCGAAATCTTTTTAAAGCCGAACAAATTAGCGTACTTTTAGAGTCTGCGGTGTCTGAACGGGGGTTGACGAGCGTAGCTCGTAGGGGGCAGGGCCCCCTAGTTAAAAAAAAAAAACTAAATTATAAGTTTGTTGTTGTTACTGTCAGCAATTACTGAATTATGGTCTCAAACAGTTTCCCAGAATTTTTATATTTACCAAAATTTCCAGATATACTCTCGCCAAAAGACGGATTTTTTTTCAAATAACAAAAAAAAATCTCTTCCAGTCAAAGGAGTATTCCGGAAAATTGTTTTCTATACCTTGGTGAATATTTTTTGAGAGTGTATTTAAAATTTAATGGGCTTTTCAAAATCATTTGTATATGTTTTATGCATATGAATAGATTACGTATATTCATTTTAAAAAACATCAAATGGTTCAAAGGGATTATGAGAAAAGATTACATAACATCATATTCAATTTGTAAAAGCAATGACTGTTGGACAAATCGGTCAAATTTATTATTTATTTGAAATATAACTGGATGATATTTGGATTTCTTTGACATTCAACCAAGTCGATCTTCCTTTCTCCATCTATCTATCTCACTCACTTATATTTTTCGCTTATCCTTCATTCACTCATATCATTCACTCACTCCATGTTTCTGTCTATCTTTTACAAATCCATACTCCCTTTTTTATGTCTTCGCCCCCCCCCCCCCTTCGAAGTGAAAAAAAATGTACCCTGAAAGTAAATTACCCTTTGATAATTATAATTTTTACCTGATTTTAATTCCCTTTAAAATATTACTAATTATACTACTAATTGCAGCGATTTTTTTAATAGAAAAAAAAGCTGTTGTTGTTTAACTATGAACATTTTCAGGTGAAAAAAATAATGCAATTCGTAATTGAAAAACATACTGTATACAGAAAATAATGAGCTGTTTATCTTGAACTTCAGAAAAAAAGTAGCAACACAAAACATTCTTTTTTTCTCAAGGGTCTTACATAAAAAAATACATATGTTTAAAGACACGCTAAATGTTTTTTACTTTCAATAAAAGCGCTAGCTGAAATTGAGATTTTTTTTCCGACCTTTTTTTTTTGGCGGAAAGCGAGATTTTGTTATAGACATAAAAAATTTGGCATTAAAAAAGCTTATAAAACGAGTGTCAAAAATAAAATGAAAAGAAAAACAGTAACTACTTGAAAAAATGCGCAAAGCAGTAAATAT
This sequence comes from Maratus speciosus, assembly GCA_963932465.1. NCBI lineage: Eukaryota > Metazoa > Arthropoda > Arachnida > Araneae > Salticidae > Maratus > Maratus speciosus. The sequence continues at coordinate 289,254,224 of OZ010794.1, forward strand.
TTTTTTCCCTTTACAAATAATGATTTAAAGTAAAACGAAGGTGTTTGGGTATTTTTTAAGCGATTTCTGAACGCATTTTTAAAAATAATTCATTAAACGCATAAAAATGTTGAACAAACTGTTGGGATACATAAATAATGGCAAAAATACTTTTAGTAGCACCATATAATTAAGATTAAACTATAAAATTAAAATACTTTCAATATGAACTTTAAAATGCTTACTGTTTTTTTTAAAGGCGACTAAAATAATAAAATAGGCGTTACACGTTAACAATATACACTTTATTTAAAAGTTCTTAGTACTTTAGGCCTGCTTTTCTCGAGGCTATCATTAGAGAATATTTTAATAACTAATTGCTGTTCATTTATACAAATACACATCACTTCGTTTTGAAATGGGAGAGCCAATAATTATTAAAGTTTAATGTAGCAGTAGCAGTCCTCTGAATTGAACTTAAGTAGAGAAAAATATATATTAAAACCCTCCGACTGTCTTGGAAAAGGGCAAAATTGTAATGTAGTTTTTTCTGAATTTTGTTTTAAATGCTTAAAAAAATGATTCTTTGAACATTTTATAAAAAAACTTAATAACGAATATGAATGCAATCCTTGGAAGTATTAATCATTGTGTAATGTATTAAAAATACATTAAATCAATAGAATTATATTACTTTAAATATTGCTTGTATTGCAGTGAAACCTGGAGCTTAGTGAACGTATTAACACGGGCTTCTGTAGTTCCATTTATTTTACTACATCACTTTGTTCGCATACGTCACTTTTATTTTTAAATGCGTAGTTGGACAGTCGAACAAAGTGATACGCTAGAGTTCTAAGAATTATGTACAGTTGCGTGTTCCCGATTACAACGTAAATATTTTTGTATTTTCAGAACGTACTTATCAATTAATATACTTTAATTAAATTCTGATTATCACTGAGAACAAAGTTTATAAATCCTGGATAGCGAATTTAAAAAATGCCTTATTTTCTTTCTTCTTGAAATATCTTAAAAATAACATAAAAAATCTTTTTAAAATAAACTAGGAGACTCTACTGCCTACGAATTTCGTTCCAAACCCTTATTCATGGTTCTTACCCATCAAGGGATTCAAGGGATTTTAAGTATTTTAGTACCAGAAATTTCATAAAGTGCTGGTCGCAATATCTGAAAACAGATTTATTTTTCATTAACACGTTCATGCCGGCGTGCATCACCGGTGGGTCACACTCGACTGTTCCATATAAAGCGTATACTACAGGTGGGTCAACTCGACTATGCTATAGACGGCATGCACTACAGATGGGTCACACTTGAATATTCGAAAATTCCGTAGTAAAAACAATTCATTATTATAAACTTAAATACATTCACGACGGGAAACGAGAATTCTCGTTTTCACTCAAAAAATATCATTGACTAAGGGCGTGTCTTCTACCTTACAGAAATGCATTTATATCATGTTGTCCATGTTTCTTTAGATTGTAAGACATTTTATATTAAATTCGTACATATGCAGTCAATAAAATCATGTTTCTAAGTAATTTGCTTACTCCTTACGAATTTCAGACATTCACAATCAACATTGCATGTTAAATTCGAGAACAATTCAATAAACATGAGAGAGGCGGGTCATTACGTACAGTGTCTAAATAAGCGACAGTACAGCGCCGCCAGATGAAACGAAGTATATATTCGAGCGTCGTCTCACAACGAGAAACATTAATATCGCCGCCGGCGTGAACGTGTTAAATAAGGCAAACATAATTTTACAAAAATTCTGGTAAAAGATGCTTGAAAGTCCTTGATGCGTACGACCCCCGTTACTGAGACCCTGCAGGCTCTAAAAATACGTTAACTTGTCCTGTTTTAAAAATATTTCCCTATTACGGAATATTATATGATATTATCCAGAACAGTGACGATCTTCTGTAATCGGTTTGCAATTCATTTTCATTTCAGTAAATATTTTTCGGTACCCAACAGCGCATCTACCGTTGTCGCAACAACAGACGGCTGTTTTAGTGATTGACTAAGAAAGAATTATCACACATTTTGAAAATCAACTTGTATAAAAAATTTAAGTAAAAAAGATCGCTGCCTTCTGAACTTTTATAGGATTTAGAAGGACAGTTTCTTTTAGATGCTACAAGAAAATCATTTTAAAAACAACATTTTAAATATATCATTTTAAATATGACGTAATTTTCACCATTCAATGCTTTTCGCTTGTAATACTTTTTTTTTAAAGTTTTCTTTCTTTTTCAATGTTTACATCTAAATGAATATTTCATTTAAAAATACAGGGTTTAGTAAAGCCATAAGAAAATGGTTTTAAACATGACATTTTAAATATATCCCCATATAACTTTTAAATATAACTTTCTAAATATAACGTAATTTTCATGATTTCGTAATAGCTTAATTATTTCAAAGTTTTCATTTTCTACGTGCAATTTTATTGTTCAATCGAAAACTGTTGGTGCATATTATTATTTGGGATTTTTAAATGCTGACAACAGTAGGTAAAAATTTGCTATTGCAAATTGTGATTTAAATCTCTATTCTAAAAAATGAAATTTACAATAGCAAATTGAGAAAAGAGGCATCCAACTTAAAAAATTAAACAAATTTAAACATGAAAGAAAAAATCATGCGTCAAGCATAGATTATAAAACACTTTCCAACACGAGCAGAATAATGTAACAAAACTCCACCGTTTAAAAAATTAAAATATTACGTCTAATTCAATCATATGGCAACGTATAACACATTTCAAAACCCAATGTAATCTGTTCTCATCTACAATCGGAAAATTAACCGAATTTTTTCAGCATCCCTGTACAAGATATATAGATTAACTACATACATGCCAAAAATTAGTTTACTTAAGAAATACATGTACTTCAGTTGAAAAATTTCCTTCAGCAATTTCCTATAATAAGGACGTCCTGGTACGTGAATGCTTCTGTGCACCCTGTATATGAGATATAGAATTTATGTATAACGAGTAACATGAAAAAATTAATTAAATTTAAAAGCGCATACCGAGTTTTAAACCGTACACTCCAGCAATTAATACTCAAACGCAATACTGTAACCGATTTCTTTTGTGTGTCCCTGTAAATGAATAAAAAATGCTATGAATGCCCTGTTCTAACGTAATTGTACAGAAATTCAGTGATTTATATCAGTTTCAATACATTTGAAATAGCGTAATGTCATTAAAATACTCTGCAAACATTTTTTTCCCATATACCGTAATGTAATGTAAAATTTTGAGTTGCCCTGTAAATGAGCTGTTGATCCTAGATACATATACGATACCAAACATGCTTTGGTGATCATAAATATCCTTTATTAATTGCATGAAAATCCGAGCATATTTATGAGAGTTAGAGCGTGGACAGACGGACAGACAAACCGAATGCATAAACACTTTTCAACTTTGTTGGAAAGTGTTAAAAATGATTACACACTACACATCACAGTCCAGTCATGCACGTCTCTTCGAAAAAAGGTTAAATTATTATGCATAGTTTTTCATAAAATAAAACTTTTTGCACCGGGACTATCTTGATCGATTTTAACATTAAATGACTTTTTAAATAATACTTCGAATAAAAAGCCGTCTCTTTCAGCGTGTTTATCGTTTCTATATACTATTATCACTACCAATTTTCATGATTTTATATGCAATTATCTTTTTTATGTAACTGTAAAGTTTTATTCAAGCATTGTCATCGTGTTGGAAAGTGCTACATAATCTATGCGGAACGAATGATTTTTCGTTCTTGTTAAACTTATGTTACATTTATATTTTTCTAATGTGAGATAAAAGAATATTGAAAAGAAAGAATCAAAACATTTCTAACTCCTTTGTCTATTATTCAAAGCTTATTTTTACCTCTCTAATTACGATGCTGATTTTTCCTTTCAGGAAAAACTGTACAAGAGACCTTATTTAAAGAACAGGAGCTTTTACATTTGCCTTGATTGATACGACCAAAAAAATGCTTAGTACGTGGGAAAGAAAGATATCTTTATTTTTGTCCCTTGAGCACAAACGTTGAGTGCTATGAAATACTCCGATTGTTGGAAAACATTTCTCAGAAAATTTCTTAAACATAGTTTTTTATTCCCAGAAAAAAGGAAAAACTTGTACAAAGAAAACCTATTAACGCAAAAAACCCTCTTGAATTGCTGATTATCCAGAAAATAACTATTTAACTTTAAAATATAACAACTATTAAGAGAATACGGTAATTTTGTTTATATACAAATTGAGAAATTTCAAAGATATTGTTAATCAATATTAATTTCAAATTTTACCAACATGTGGCGCTTTAAACAGTCATTTATTTCATGCGATTTAAAATAAACTTCGAGTTAAATTTTTTTTAGAAATAATTCATCGCTATTATACGCGTAAGATCAGTTGTAACAGGGTTAGTACGCATCAAGGGATTCGGGAAATTTTATTTGTTTTAGTACCAGAAATTTCGTAAAGTACTGGTCGCTATATCGGAGGATAGAATTTTTGTTTTGTTAAATAAGGCAAATATTACTTTACAAAAATTCTGGTAGGAGTTCCTTCAAAAGTCTTTTCCTTGAAGCGCACGAACCCTGTATAATATATAAATTGCACAAAATTTTTAAACATGGTGTGCAGAACTCCTTAAATTTCCAAGAAACCCGACACTACTATTTTAGATTAGAAAATTCCTATTTATTATTTAAATCGCAGACTTTGCAGTCACCTTATTTAATTGTAATATTTATCCGCGATTAAATAAGGCAAAATATTCTAATAAACATTTATCTTAAAACTATACGCACTTTATTGGCTGAAGACAAAAATATTTTAAACTGAATTCTATTTTTAACCCTATATATAAAGCAGGGTATTAAAGATATTATAGCATCAAACTGCGTTTTAAAATATATATATATCCTGGGATTTAGAAGCATTCTTATCAAAATACTGGAAAAAACCTCTGACGGTGAAAGGGTTAAAACATTAGCAATACATCTTGGACGGCATATATCGACTCTAATTCTGGATTATTATCTACAATTTTCATTTTTCTAATCCAGCATGCATTTTCTTAGTTAAGGGAATAATTTGGCTATGACATCCAAATGTAACATGATCAAAATATACGGAAAATTGTTCTATCGTTTATTAGAAGCCAGACTGTACTGATCACGTGACAACTTAGATGGTTGAGTTACAGCGTCTAGAAGATATGGTGTAGAAACCACTATTCCAATTAATGCTTTTAAAAGTGCTAAAAAATTGTATCCCATAAACGTTAAGCGATGCTGAAGGAGAAATATCAATCGCAGCGACATCTGCTGGTTCTTCAGCGGCCGAAACGCTTTCTCAATTTAATACTTATACAAAGTTTACGTTTGAACTACCATATGTTGTTGTGATCGCAATTTATCATTCTGCATCGTTCAACATTTATGGGATACAATATTTAGCACATTTTGGTTGGTCGATTTCATCACTATATTTTCTCGACGCTATAGTTGAGTGCATAACCACAGTGTTGCCAGCGGGCTACTTTTTTTAAATTTAGATATCTTGATTGGCACCACTTTTCTGAAATGGTAAAATTCCCCTTCTTTTCTCCTTAATTAATGTGTCATTAAATAAGGCGAATTTTACTATTTCAAAAAAATGGTGCCAATCACGAAATTTGAATTTTAAAAAAGCAGCCCACTGGCAACACTGCATCACCACTTGTCTCTATCGCTAACTACAGTGGGTTAAACTGCGGTACCAAACACAAGCACACATTAAAATATATAATTAATTGCACTTTGCCACTATGCTGTTCGATCATTAAGATACATGTTATAGTGTTAACAAAAGGTTAGTAATATATCTTTCAATCAATATTAATAAAACTTGAAATCATGCTTTAAATCATGCATTTTTACGTGAATATTTAATATGACTTGCTTTTCTGACTAATGTATATTTTTTATTTCATTTCAAAATTGAAATTAACTACTTTTTTATCAAGCTGTGTCATACTAAAATTTATACGAACATTTTTGTAACAGTTGCATTTAATTACTACACGTTTTCAAGTAAAAAGAAAAAAAACTACACATTCTATAATAAAGAGTAACAAATAGAAATGTATATTTAATACCGCTTAACCTAGAACCAAATATAATAAATAAGAATGAAAATCAGGTTTGATGTCATTATTTTAAATTTTTCTGCATAAATTTTGAATAAAATATAAAATTGATTGCACTTTGCCACTATGCTGTCAAATCTTTAAGATGGCACGCTACAGTGTCAACAACTGGTTCGTGTACCTTTCAATTAATTTTAATAATTCTGTTATTTAAAAAGCATGAATTTCTAAGCCTTCATATTGAGAATACGGCAATCGAATTTACCTTACCGAGCACGCATTTTTATCATTTTCTAGTGAGCCTCCATTGGCTGAGGCCACCAAAATCCATCCCTGGTAACATGTGGTGAATAACCAGTTGGATGTTATAGACCGGTGGACGGCAGCATGGGCAATCGACTTTTCCAGTTCACGGCTGAAATTCCAAAATTAGTTAGAACTCAATTCGCATATTACCCCATTAACGACGTTACATTTTACATTTATTTAATACCTCTGTACCAGTTGACACCAGTTTTCCCATATTGTAATATTGAATTATTTAATCTCGGAAAGTTTTAGATTAAGTAATAGGAAAATTTCTGTAACAAAATACTGGTTTTCATACTTAAAATTTTCGTATTACTTACATGGCAGATTTTCGTACCAACCGGCGTTAATGAGTTAAAACGCAATCGGTCTGCTAAGTCACATCTTGGTGGAAAACGCCTGAAAACCCGATTTTAGTGGTTAACTCATAGGTTTACCATTTTTTTTTCCTGCACACAAAAAGTATGAAAACATAGAGGACTGGGAGAAGGAAAACACAATGATAAACCTACGAGTCGACCGCTAAAATCGGGTTTTCAGGTGTTTTACATCAAGATATGAGTTGGCAGATCGATTGCGTTTTAATATGCGAATCGAGTTTTAACTAATTCTGGAATTTCAGCCCTGAACTTGATGAGGTGATTATCTGTGCTGCTGCCTCCCCGTCTAATATTTTCTCTAAAAACTTCGGTTTAACTTGCCGAATGGAGACTACCGATGATCTGAAAGCTCTCTGTCATGACGCCTGGCGATGAGACCGCCGACGGAAACCTCATTTGTAATAAATACGCGTAGTAATATTTTGTGTAGCAATAATACTAAAATACCCAAACATAAACACATTGCATTTATAATTAAAAATATATATATAATATGAATTATGAAATTAATACTCGAAAAAAATACTAATTGCAACCTGCAATTTTTTGATAGATTTATATTTATTATGCCCTGCTTTATACAAATTCTCAATTTCAAATTTTTCTCCCAAGTAGACCGCCGCAGAATTTCGTGGAGCGCGGCGTTCCGCGTGTCCTTCCAACGTCCCTGCCTGCGGCCCTTTAGCCGAGACTCTTGCGGAAAGAAGGTTGAAAAGAGAAAAAAAAAATCGGAAAATGAAACCGGAAAAAATAAAAAAGAAAATTAATTAAATAAAAGACATCGATAAAGTTTATAAAGACATATCTCGGCATCAGTTGCGTTAGAGCTCTGTTGTGAGGTGGACATATGAGGTGATTGCTCCTTCGCAAGTTATATTTTTCGCAGTTTGAATGGCAGGTGGGGCGGTTCGTTAGAATAGTTTCATCTCTATTTGAACTGTATCATGGCATCTATTAAGGATACGAGTTATATGGCGGATGTTATTGAAAACATCGCAAATGGAACGTTAGTCAGCAACTATAAGGAACAATTTGATAATATTTCGTCCAACTTCGAGGACCATTCTAAAAAAATACTAGCTGATTGTTGCACCTTTGTGGACAGATACATTTTAGACTTGAAAACTAAAGATGGTTACGCTACTTTGCCTACTGATCAAGAGGAGGTAAGAAGAACATGTTTTGAAGCTTTTTCTTTGCTAAGGGAGCCTACTATAGATAATTTGTTAGGCTCTGCTATTTTTAGCTTTTTCTGTTCTATTCAGTATAAGAAAACACCTAACATAATCATTAATGACACTAACCTTAAAAATGAATTATTCAACGCAGTCAAAAAGGGGATTAAGCGTCCCTTGACAGAGGAGAGTTCTACCATCCCTCTTGCTAATAAATTCAAAAATATCGCAAATGAAGTTAATTTAAGCGTTAATGCTGACATGGAGCAATCCAATTCTGATGATAGTTCCGTCCAGGAACCTGGTAACTCTAAAAAACCTACTAATCCCTTCTATATCGAAATCGACCAAAATTGGACGACGCTAGCTCAACAAATTACCGAGCTAAATTCTGAAAAACCAAAAATAGCTCTTAAAGGAGAACGCTTAGTAGTTCAATGTGCTTCAGACAATGACTATAAACTAACACAGAGATGGCTAAATCAAAATAAGATAAAATATACTACTCTTGACCCCAGAGAGTTAAGACCGAAGAAAATATGCATTAGGGGCCTCCCCTGTTATACAGATGTTAAACTAATAGAAGAAAGCCTTCGCGAGCATGGATTTGCAGTCACTAGGGCTGCCATGCTTAAAAATAGAAAGACTGGGCATCCCATGCCAATCTATATGGTAAATGTTATACCACGAAAAAACTTTGAGGAAATCTACAAAATTAACGTGATCCACTATATTTCTGTTAAAATCGAAGTCTTTACTTCAAAAAATAAAGTTAAACAATGCTATCGGTGTCAAGGGTATGGACATCCCTCAGAGGTGTGCGGCTTTGACGCCAAATGTGTCAAATGTGGGGAATTACACTTAAGCACTGCTTGTGAGCACAAAGGTAGAATTAAACCTACATGCGCTAATTGTGGCCTTGGACATCCCGCGAATTTCCGCGGGTGCCCTAAAAACCCGTACAGACTTGAAAATAAACATAATAGAAAAACTACACGTAATAGCGTCAGCAACCTCTCCTCGGAAACACAAATTCTTGCCGAAATCTTTAAAGATTATAACTACACCAAAAAACCTTCGACAAATGATCCCTCAACCAGTACTAGCATGATAAATTCCGAAACTAATGTTAATGATACCTCAAATACCCTTTCCTCTCCTACTACTGAAAATACTAATAATACTCAAAATTTGAAAATTCGAGTAAATTACTCTAATCATATTAAAGATATACTTACCACCTTCAATTAAATAAAAGAAGTTTTTCAAATTACAAAATTTTTAAGCTGCATCAAAAACATTTCAACTCAAACCAAAAAAATTGATAACCCTATGCAAAAAGTAATGGTGATCATCAATGAATTCGATAAACTTGCTAACCTTCTCAACTTAAATGAAGAATAACTTCATTCCCTGCTAAACTATTTCCTTTTTTCCCTGTCTTTCTGTCTTTTGTGTGCTTAAAAAAAAAAAAAAAAAAAAAAAAAAAAAAATAAGCTGCTTTTCTTATGCTTTTCAAATTCTTTATAAGTCTTACTTTTTTGTGCTTTAATTTCACTATCATGGTCTTCTTAAATAACCTTTTCTCATCGAGTTACCAGACTGGGCGGGCGCCGTCCTTTTTTCCCCTTGTTCCCCTATACATTTTGTGCTTTTTTCAGTCCTGTTAGTCTGAACTCTCCTCAGTGTTGTTTTTTATTATTGTATTTTCCTATCTTTTGTGCATTTTCTTATAAACTTTAATCTCTCTCTCTTTTTTTTTCTGTAAATATGTAAATATTTCTTTTTTATAGACTTTCGTATCTTACTTTGTTATAATTGTGTTAAACTAATGTATGGTCTGTGAATTGAGTCTTTTTTTTACGGGGCTTCCTTTGGTAGCTTTTTCGCCTGTCCTGGACATATTTCTGGATCATATGGAACATTTTTTTTCCCTACTAGTTATACTAACAATTTTTTCTATTAAAATTTGTCTATCTTTTTAGTTTTTTACTCTCTATTTTTCGTGGCTACTAGCCGCGTTTAAACGCTCTTTTTTTCTAAGGCTCCCATTGCATTGTAACACGATTTACTCTTAGCCTGGGTGTAAAGTTGCCAAGCAACTAGGGAATCCATGCACCTGCTTTATTGTTCCATTGTTCAGATTAGAAAGAATTAATAAGAGTCATTTCCAACAAATACACGTAGACACCGGAGAATGGGAAAAACACAGCCTTCTCCCTCAGTCTCTGGAATCAGCTCCTATATACAATATGAATTTTCATTTTCTGATTAACTGTATAGTTTTTATTAAATTTTTAAATTGTTATTAGCCATTTATTGATCAAGCTGTGTCATACCAAAAATATATACAAACACTTTTGTAAAAGTAGCATTTATTTACATTTTTTAAGTGAAGTAAAAATTTTTATTCGCACTCTATTATGAATGTCACTAATGGAAATATTATCAATATTAACCTGAAAATAAAAAATAACAAGTTTACTAAATGGTGCATACAAAATGTTGTAAGTTAAAAATTTAACAAACATTGAAATAAAATTATAACAATCTTCGTTTCGGTCATCAACTATGTCCATGTCTAGGAAAGAGTTGTTACATTGATTTTAAAGAACGAAGTGAAGTCGTCTTGAATTTTGAAAGTTCATTAGGATCCCAAATGGTAATCGCATTAACCAATCATAAGAACAGAATATGCAGTGGCATCATCTATCGGAAGAAAACAGAATAAATAGTATTAACTTTATTACCGCTTAGCCTAGAGCCAAATATAATAAATAAGAACAAAGTCAGAGATAATCTCATCATCAAGAAACATTTTTCTACATAAATTGTGAATAAACCTATTTATTTCTAATCTTCTTTATCATGTCTAATGACAAATATATTGCATTTGAAAATTCAACTTTAAATACAAATATGACGTTTTAATATATTGTATTAATTACAAAAAATGTTTTAATGCGTGATTCATCGCATTAATAACTAAGTGTAGAACCAAGAATGTGAAAATGTCCAAGCCGGGAATCAAACCTAGAACCCTTGGAATAGCGCTCCAAAAATGTTCTACCATATAAGCTACGAGGACGATGCCCAGCTTAGCATTTCTCACTCATATATGTTGGGAAGTTGGGCTAATAATATGCTGGTAAGTTAATAAGCTGGGCATTGTCCTCGTAGCTTAAATGGTAGAGCATTTTTGGAGCGCTATTCCAAGTGTTCCGGATTCGATTCCAGGCTTGAATACTTTTCCCATTGTTGGTTCTACGCTTAGTTAGCAATGTGGTAAATCACGTATTAAAAAATATTCAATAATTTCGAGCGCAATTCCGTTGCCGTAAATTAATTGAGAACTTAATTAAAATTATATGTATAAAAAGATATTTTGTAATAATAATTCATTCCAGAAATTCGTTAAATTATTCTTATACATTACAAAATAAGACATTCACAGTATTATTTTTACTTAATGTAGTATTACCTAAACGAAACAAAATACCTACTTTGAAGCCAACTTCTTTTTTAGTTTTAATAAAAAAGCATTAGTATGGAGCATCACTGGGTAAAAAGATCAATCCGTGTTATCACTCTTACCACGTTCAAGAAAAGGGTAGGAGCAAGAAAGATTTCTCTTTTATCAGCCAATAGACCGGGAGTGTTTCTTTTCCCAGAGGTTTTTCTTTTAAGCACATTTATTTCCTTAAATTAATGGAAAATTCTGCGGAAGAATATAAAAAGGCTGCAGTACTTTTCTTTCTAATTTGTAATGCAAAATACTTAAGAACACAATTCTAAGATTTGTGTTTGAGTCAAAATGAAAAAATTAACCTGAATGATTACGGCTTTATGCGTTATAAGTTTATCAAATTCCAACTTTACAAAGTTAAAATAAAGTGATATTACTAATAATTATTTTAAGATAATGCATTGGATAATCTCTTAAGGCGGCGATAAATGTAGAAAACAGTAGAAATACGAATTTTTGTTTTTATCATAAATTTTATTGTTAAAATTTAAAAATATCAATACTATTCCATATATACGGGTTAGAAAGTGTATTATGACCTGTAAAAGTTTTTTAATGAATGTTTAATACTTATATTCTTTTTTAAATTGTCCAAGCGATATTGTACACATCGTTTGAAAAATTTGAAGGCATTTCTTATTTTCGCATTCGTGAGTGGTTTTGGAATAAGTTTGCTCTTTTTTCGTCTACCCGATCATTATCAATATTTTCATTGCTTCACAAACGTTTTGTAAAAATGAGCTTTGTAACTACAAGTAATTCAAGTTTCTGTTGCTACCATTGTGAGCTACTGGCTTAAATTTCTTGATTGGTTATAAGTCTCTTGCATCTGCAACTGCACAAATCAGAAGAAAAACGTAATGATAGACAACTATTTTTTCTCCTTTCTTGTAAGTAATACATTGATAAGAATATGTACCAATTTCGCTTTCAATTTTAGATTTTTACGAAACTGGACTCCTGAAAAAGCGATAACATTAAAAGAAAAACTGATCACAAAAAGCGATTGGTTTTAGTACAGACGAATATAAGCGGTCAGTCCCAGCAAATTTCGATGACATTAAGCGATTGATAACAATATATGTGATCACATTAAGCTACATCTACTGTATATTGTGTGAATCTGTTACAATCCTTGTTTCTCAAACCACAGGCTTTATTAAATATACGAATTTTTGTATTATAAGGAATGAGTGTTTGATTCATATCACCTTAATATACACATTTTACCTTAATGGAAAGCTCTAAACAGTTATATTATTTAAATGACAAACATGTATATCTAAATATACAAAATATTAGTTTAAAAAAGGGTTTGAAATGTATACAGTTTCACTGCACTTACAGTTGATAAGCAAGATCTAGTAACTGACGCATTTAAAAAGTAAGCTTTAACGGTCACTTTCAGTGATATTTCAGTTTAATGAACTACTGAAATTTCTCAGAAACACTTCTTATGACAAAATTCACGAAATACTTCTAACATTTGAAATGGTGCACTACTCAAATAGGTATCTTACTTCAAATTCTCAATTAAATAAAGACAATAAGTTTCAACTACTGATACATTTTCTCTATATCACGAAAGACATGATTTTATGCAATATTACTACTTATGCTACTTATGCATATGCTACTTGTATGTATGAGGATTAACCTTGAAGTACTATATATATACCCACAAAGAGAGATCGAAAGAGAGAAAGTATTAATTAGAATTTTTAGAAAGGTATAATAAACGTATACATTTTAGTTACGTATGTTAAGTACCTATTTTCAGTATTTACTGAAAGTACCCATTCAATGCTCAAATAAATGCGCGATAAAAAATATATGTTGCAATATAATCCAGAAAATTATACGAATTCATATAATTAAAACGCTTTTAAATAAATCTAATAAATCTAAACAATCGTGTATACATCTGTAAGATGGATAGCTGGTTGATGATCTATGATGGCGAAGATTGTGAACGAGTGTGTCTAGTGCTTCTAGCGATTTGAGCCGTATCTTTTCTGTAAATTCTCTTTCTCCTGTGCCTTCTCTAAGTGTTTTAGATACACTTAATGAAATTCATGCTAGATACATATAATAATGTTATTCAACGTCCTAGTAAAGTCCTTGTTGAAAATGTTAGATAAGAACTTTTTAAACAAAATAAAGTAAATGTAGTTAGATTCTTAAACTATAATAATGATTGTATTTTGATTTAATCTCTTAATAGAGCAGTTAATCTGAATGATCCCAAATTTGTAAAAAGCGTTTTTTCTTGGACACTCTTGACAATGACTTTAAATTAGCCACTAGCAAAAAACGAAAGGTAAAACTGAAACTCTAACTATTCATACGAGAAAAGCCCCTAACTGTGATGAAACTCCCAATTCCCCTGAAGATCCCGATATGGAATCGGAAAATGAAGTAAATTTGCTTAAAAACACCGAAAATGAAAAACACAAATCAATTATGGTCACTGGTGTTGACAATATTCTTGATTTCACTACCGAGCTATCACAAATTGATAAGTTCGATTTCGAGGCTAAAATTGCCGGCAATATTATTAAAATCTTCCCTGCTAACCTCAAAGAAAGAATGTTCGTTGGAAACTATTAAAAGGATAAAAAAAAGTACAATATTATGTTGTACCAGACAGAAAAATTCCACTCAAAATTTTTATACGTCGATTTCCTAGATCCACATATCCCAATTATATAAAAGAAACCCTTAATTGTAGAGGATTCAATGTTATTAAAGCCTCACAAATGAAAAGCCGAATATATGATAGATTACTTCTACTCTTCCTTGTTGAAGCCCCCAAAAATAAAACTTCTGTTGAAATATTCAATGTAAAATCTCTCTATAAAATTTGTAATTGAATAGAAAGATTCAAAACATAACGACACGCTGTCAGAAATTATTTCAGATATCTGTTTGTTATAATAATAACCCTCACTGATTAGAATGCAGCAAAGATCATTTTTCAAAAGACTATCCCTCAAAAACCTCTACTGAGCTAAGCAGGCCGCTACCAAAATCTGTAAACTGTAGACTACTGCATGCCTCAAACTATAAAAATTGTAAGCAATTTTCTACTAAACCCCAATTAAAAAAATCTTTTGCTGAAGTTGCTTCTAAATCCCAATTTCTAAAGCTAAGTGCATGCCTCTTTTATCTTCTAAAGAAAAAGAACTCCCCCTTAATCAACATTTCTATGAGATTCACGAACTGTCAAAAGAAATTCCAACGAAATTGTTCAAAAAATCAAACATGAATTGCAAATTAACTCGTTTGCAGAAATTAGCGGAAAACTCATCAGTGTCCTCGAAAAAATATCGACTCAAAAAAGATGTTTTTCCAAAATTCTCACATTTGGCGAGATGATTTCGAAGTCTGCCAATTTCGACAACAATTCTTAATTCTTAGTTATGTTAACGTCAACAAGATATCTTACTCACTGTGTATGGAGTGTGTAGCGATCTCATCTCACTTGATCAATATAAAGCGAGTAATTGGCTTGGCCGTTTGCTCGACGCTAACGTTCTCGCCTACTGATCATGAGATGCCTGGTTCAACTCAACGGCGGAGCCAATTCAAGCTCTCCTCAGCCGATTATTTTATTTAGCTGGGAATTACATAAATCGATTAAAAATAATAGAAAAAAAATCACACACACTAAAATACCATCAATTGGTTGTAGACAAGGTTATGAATCTTTTCCCAAGCCGGTATACAAGCGCAACTTGTTGATTTAACAAAATCCAAATTGAACCAGCATCGATTTTTGTCAAGGTCTCACAGAATATGAAGTTTGGTGAAATTCCGTTTATTAGTATTCATAGTATAGCCATCACTGAACTCGTGAAAAACACATGATAGCTGTGCAATCTGTTGGCTGATATACACCCAAAGATTGTCAGCTTCTATATATGTTATCTTACACAATATTAAGTTTAAGGGAATTACGTGCATTAGTACTGGATAACTATTTTTGAAATCGTGAAAAATGCAGCATAGTAGTGCCACATGTACACTGATACACACCCAAACCTCATAAATACTAACTTATGTCAAGGGATTAATCTAAAGTTGTTTTATATTCAGCGCAGTAGTTCGTGAGATAGTGTCCAAGATATACATACATACAGACAGACACACAGTCCCATTCACACATATTTTCTAAAATCAGTCAAATCGTGTTCAGGATTTTCTAAAACGTATATAAGTGCGGCGAAACTGGAAGTCGGAATTTTTCACAAACCCAATATCTTCTTCTTCTATACAGAAGAAAATAAAAATGAATTTTTTTGGAATTGACACACTTTTCTTCCGGATGAGGGATATATCGTTAGCAAGAATAGAAATACAGGATTTAAATTGTTAAAAAACCAGAATCGATATTCTTCACGTTTTTGCGAACTGCCCTAAACTTCATTAAATAATTAATTTATTGTAAAAAATTAACTTAATTAATTTGATTCCGTATTAAATTGTGGCTAATAAAACAAGTTGGAAATTGCTCGTCAAACGTGGCAAATGAGGTGCGTTCATACTATAACTAGTTTTATAATTATTTTTTGCACCCCATATTGTACTGAATGCGTATTTATTTGCAATTCATAAGTGCATAGTCTGTAACATCATTAAAATGAACTTGCAGTAATTTTTTCCCATTCCCCTTAATGTAACGGAAAACTTTTGACTGTCCCTGTAATTAAGCTATACATCCGATTTTCATGAAATTTGAAATGGCTCGACAAAATTTTGCAGCAATTATATATTTAAAATTTCAGCCCATTCGGAAAGCTGTAACATCATTAAAATGCACGTGCAATAATTTTTCCCGTTGGCCGTAATGTAAAGAAAAACTTTTGACTGTCCCTGTAATTTAACTATACATCCGATTTTCATAAAATTTGAAATGGCTCGGCAAAATTTTACAACAATCATATATTTAAAATTTCAGACCATTCAGTTGGGTAGTTTTTGTTCTATTATATGCGGACGGACGGACAGACAGACGGACGGACAGACGGACGGACAGACAGACGGACAGACAGACGGACTGAACGACGACTATAGGTGCTACGTATTTATATAATTACAAACGCACCTAAAAACACAACTAAGTTTATATGGAAGAATTTGAAGTTGCTTTGATGTTGCAGCTACATCATCCATAAATCTATATAATTTTAAGACAAATCATTGTGAAATGGTTTTAAATCCATTTGTTTTTTTTATTTTTAGTTGTGTCTTGTATCGTTTAAAAACCTATATGTATTGCACACATGTAATTTAATTGAAACTTCTAATCAATTCCTATTTCAGATTTTTGATGCCTTTTTATTAACATTAAATATTTAATTTAATGTAAAAAAATAATTACATTAATTCCGCATCAAATTGCGTCTAATAAAAAAATACTACTCAATTTATATGGAAGAAAATGAAGTTGCTTTGATGTTACAACTACATCATCTATATCATATAAAGATAAATCTTTGTGAAATGGTATTAATTTCTATTCTTTGGTATAATGGTATTACTTTCTTCCATTTTTTTAAATGTGTCTTGCATCTTTAACAACCTATATATTTTGCACGCATGCGCTTAAATTGAATATTCTAACCGATTCATATTTCACACATTTTGCGACTTTGTACTAAATGAAAAGACATTTAATCTCCTTTAAAATAAAGAAGAAGAAAAAAATTATGTTCCGCAAATCAGGTTTTTTTTTTTTCTTCATCACTGTCGTACAGCAAAAAGTATCGTAAAGAAATTTTCTTATGCATTTAACATGAATTCCATGAATTTAAAAAAAATCAGTGTTAATAAAGTCAAGATTGAGAAAAGTACTTTTAAAGAAACAGAATTTTACTTTTTTTTTCTCTAAAAAAAAAAAAAAAAAAAAAAAAAAAAAACTACTAGCCAATCACTTTTTCAAAAAGAAGTCTTTTGTAAAGTTATTCATTTTAATATTAAATATATTCAGGTGAAATATAATTATTGTCTGAAAAATTTCTCTCTTTGAAGTTATAACTAGTATTTCCATGCTAATAGTTTTGGTAGTAAAATGTATTAAGGTAGACAGAGGATTGTCGGCTCATTTTTTCTTGAATATCTTTTTTCCTTTTTAATTCAATTAAAATCGTTATTTATTTATTTATTTTTCTATATTAAGCGCATCTAAAAGCATAACCATGTATGCGAAAATTAGAAAAATATTAATTAATAGTTCCTATATGATGTGCAGAAGGACATGGAGTGATTGGGCCAACCTGCCCTATCGAACGGGGTAGGTTGAACATCTAAATTGACCGGATTTTCGAATTACAAGCGGAAAGGGAAAAAAAAAAAAAAAAAAAAAAAAAAAACATGTAACAAGTAAAAGTTAAATTTAGAAAATCAAAAAACCCGACTGCGTAAAAAACGAACTAATTAACTATTTATCATCAATGTGAAACTATTTTTTATATTACTTACCTATTTTTTTTTTATTTACTTGTATTGATGACTTTTAAGTTGTGTTTAATTGTTAGTTCCTATCTATAAACACTGTTTTGATGAGTCCTATAGATGTCTTTGAAGGTTAGAGTTGCAATAAAGCTAGAGATCCTACCTACACAACTTCCAGGTTGTGTACTATTCAAACGGAGCTTCTGACTGTAAAATAGTCAATGAAACAGCGTCTTCATTTTGAAAGACCTATCCAATGATATGCCACTCAATTTGGTGCGTAAATTTTTTTCGTCTCTACCGCCATTTTGTATTTTACGGCCGCCATTTTAAATTTATAAAGAACAAAACCTAGCCTATAACCATCGGAAGGTTAAGACGAATCGACAGAGATCTCATTTATTAAAATCCATCCAGTCGTTGGGATGTTTCGAGGGTATAAAGAAATTCACATACCCAGATACGCGTGAAACACATAACCCTTCTTGGCAGTCGGGTAAAAATCAAATATAATTTTAATTTGGTATGTAAAAGATACAAAGAATAAAAAAAGAGATTTTGTTCAACTTTATCCCAAGGTTTCTGATCAATCGACGTTGGAACCGTCACTGCCGCTATAGTTGGCAGGACATTAGATGTGGAGTATTATCTGTAGTTTTATGCAGTACAAGGTGACCAAAATTAAACTGGCAGTGCTCAGAGTGTTCTGTAGCGCGATCTAATTGAGAGAATGTCGCCAAATTTTGTAAGAAGATTAAACAAATAGGGGGTCGAAGGATTCCACCAAAAAATAGTTTCAAAAGTCACCGTTAGGGAATATGTGGCGCTGTGTATCAGAAAAGAGAGTTTTAAAAAATGCAGAATCAATACGAAAATCGTTAAATGCGCTAAATAAAAGGTAATTTTATTTCAGTATTGATTCTGCATTTTTTAAAACTCTCTTTTCTGTTACACAGCGCCACTTATTTCCCTAGCGGTGACTTTTGGAACTATTTTTTTCATGGAATCCTTCGTCCTAGTTAAATGTTGTAGAAATGGTTTGAGTTTCGAAATTTTTTATTGGATTGAAGTTTCCTTTTCATTTCTTGTATCAGAATCTGATGAGTCAGGGGCTAAAGAAGGCATTAGAATAGGTGTGCCAATTTGCCTCATATTGCCATTTTGGTTTTTGATCATCGTATCAAAATATTCTGGTAATATTTTTACAAAACAGTAGATAGAAAATAAGCTCTGAACAGCAGTCTTTTTGATTGGTATTTACCAAAGTGAAACTTTAATTTAGAAAGAAATGAGAAACGATTATTTATAAGAGCAAAAAAAATTACCTGAATAAAAATTTGAAAATTGAAGTGACTTTCGTTTGATTGCTTCTTGGTTGCTGCCGCTGTTGTCTGTTAAAGAAGTCATATTAAGACACAATTCGCTTTGATAGTAACGCCATCGACCGGATAGATTGAAAAACATAAACAATAGGTAAAGGTCCCCCTATGTCCAACATGCCCCTGTCTACACTACGTAAATGCGAGCTAATAAATCACAAGTTCTATATTTTATCTCAGATTTTTGGAAACACATTTTTACAAGAAACGTTCGATGTTAAAATACATTGAAGAAAACTAGAAATGAATAGAGCAATTAACATGATACAATCGGTAACGACATAGATAAGTTTTAAAGGTCAGACACTTTTCTGATTCAAGGAAAGTCTACTTTTTTTTTTTTTCGTGCACGTGTTGAGTGTGTCCATGCTGTTCTGTCTGTCTGTAACTTTTGTAAAACATTCTTGTATAGCCATATGAAATAGATAATTTTAAATGCACTTTTCGGTTTAACGAAATTTGACTATTTTTTCTAGAAGTTTGTGCACGTGTTGAGTGCGTCATTCTGCTCATTGTGTATGGAAAAACTTCGTAAAATTTTTTGAATAGCCATAGCCTTTCATAGGATACAATCGGTACTCAAATAGATAAATTAGAAAGTTCAGACACTTTTCGAAAAAAGTAACGTTAAATATAATAGCATTCGCTGAAAGAATGCTAGAGATGAATAGAACATTTCATAGGGTACACTCGGTATTGAAATAGATAAGCTTTAAAGTTCAGACACTTTCGGTTTCAAGAAAATTTTAGTATATTTTCTAGAAATTTGTGTACGCGTTGAGTGTGTCATTCTGTTGGCTCTCTATAACTTTCGTAAAAATTCTTGAATTGCCGTAGAACTTCATAGGATATTTCCGTTGCTGGAATAGATAAGTTATAAATTTCAGACACATTTCAGAATAAAAAAGAAAAGTGCCCAGTTAAACTGAAGGCATTAAGCTCACAGTCTATCTGCACTAATTTTATATTATACTCTTACTTCAAAGAATAATGCCTTTCCAAAAATAAATTAAGGGGGGATTATCCACCCCCCTGTTTCACACCTTTATACTTAACCAATGAGCCTCCAAATCTAATCAGGGAAGCGCCCTATCAGAATAAACTGATATACCAAATTTGAAGCAAATCGGATAGAAAAACCCATTTATCTAAATTAAGGGTGGGGGGTTATAGCCCCTCCATTCCCCCTTTATACTTAACAAATGAACCTACAAATCTAATCAGGGAAGCGTCTTATCAGAATAAGCCGATATACCAAATTTCAAGCAAATCGGATAGAAAAACCCATTTATTTAAATTAAGGGGTATTCCCCCCCGATCCCCCCTTTATACTTAAGCAATGAACCTCCAAATCTAATCAGGGATGCGCTTTATAAAAATGTACCGGCATACCAAAATTGAAACAAATCTGATAATTCTGCAGGAAAACTCATTTATATGAGTTAAGGGGGGATTAGCCCCCCCGTACCTCCTCCCCCTTTATACTTAACCAATGAAACCCCAAAACTAATCAGGTAAGCGCCTTATGAGAATGAACCATATCTATAAGTGTTAATAATCAGAAAACAGTAAGATGCCGAAAAAAACTCCAAATCATTGTCTCAACCAGGGCTGCGGAGTCGGTAGGAAAAATGACCGACTCAGACTCCGACTCCGACTCCTGGATTTCTGAAACAATCGACTCCGACTCCGACTCCGACTCTTCGACTCCGACTCCGGCATACACACAGGGTTTCTCAAAAAGATTGAAATGCGCTTTAATTTTTTACCTTTTGGAGATATGTAGATAATGCAAATTGAAAAAGTGTTCAAAATGAAATAGTAATTAAGATTAAGGATCGACCGAAATCAAAACAGAAACCAAATTTCGGTAATATTTCTATTTTCGGCCGAAAATTTTGTGCAATTAGTTCTAAATACAGTAATAAAAACAATTATATTTATTACTTTTTATGGGGTGTCCATTACTGGAATAGAGGGTGCCCATTACTGGAATAGAGGGTGTCCATTACTGGAACAAAGGGTGTCCATTACTGGCATTTTAGGGGTTTTGATATATTTCTGCTAAATTTACAATTTAGCTTCATATTGGCAGTTAAATTTTGATTCATATTGGGAAATGAGACTATGGGAATGGTTAAATGTCATTGATAAATTAATGTAATATTGAAAAAACTAGAATATAATACACAACTATTACTTAAAAAACAATTTTTAGAGAAATTCCTTAAATATGTCCATTACTGGCACATCTACCCTATTTATAGATATATAACCCATATAATCCGACTGGCAGGATTTCCTGCCAAGCTATTATAGACAGTTTAACGCTTAAAAAAAAAAAAAAAAAAAAAAAAAAAAAAAAAAAAAAAAAATTGTTCGGTTGGTACCAGTTTTTTGAAATAATAATTTCCCCCTTACCTGAAGAATGATATATTAGATGAAAGGAATATTACTCTTAAAGTACCGAGTAATTATCCTCATATTATAAAAATGTAGTTATCTACATTTGAGATTGCAATGCCTGTATTTATAATTTACAGTTTATATACCAATTTCAGACATTAATTCATACTTTAAAGACAATTTTAATCACTGTAATATATACAGGTCTGTTTCCATAAAATACATTTAAAAAATATATGTTAAACGCCGCATTAAAAATTCTTTTGGTTTTTTTAAATGTGACGTCTAATATAATTTTTTTAATGTTACATCAAATATATTTTATGGAAACAGACCTGTATATATTACAGGGATTAAAATTGTCTTTAAAGTATGAATTAATGTCTGAAATTGGTATATAAACTGTAAATTATAAATACAGGCATTACAAACTTCAAATGTAGATAACTACATTTTTATAATGTGAGGATAATTATTCGGCACTTTAAGAGTAATATTCCTTTCATCTAATACATTATTCTTCAAGTAAGGGGAAAATTATTATTTCAAAAAACTGGTGCCAACTGAACAATTTAATTTTTTTTAAGCGCTAAACTGCCTATAATGCTTGGTAGGAAATCCTGCCAGTCGGATTATATGGGTTATATATCTATATATCTATAAATAGAGTAGATATGCCTGTAATGTAGATGTCAATAAACTGAAAAATAACTAAATATTTATTAATGTAGGGTAATTCCGGGATTTATGCCGCACATTTTTTTGAATTTGTATATAAAGTCCCATGCTAGACATAAAATTAAAAAAATCATGCTGTGCTATTTAATGGTAAATATACAACGTGTGTAGTGCGATAAAAAAAAATTCAAAACAGATTATTAATATTTTTTAACAATTTTTTTCTAAAACATTACACTGCGGCGCGTCACCCGTACATTCAGGCTGAGACGCCGCACTTGTGCGGTAGTTATGCCGCGCTTATAATAAGAACAGAACGAAATTATAAATAAATATATTAAAAAAAATATTCATATCTGGGCTATAATTAACGTTGTAATAACTAAATGAGTACAATGAAACGCATTAATAGATTCAAATTAATAATTGTTGACTACTTTCACTATTAAAATTATCGACTTATTATTTTTACATTAAATTTTAATTGTTATTTCCACAACATAATATCAATGTATTAGAAAGGGAAAAGAAAAAAGTGAAATTGTGTTTACATAATTTATTTATTAACCCTTTCGGGACCGGTGGCTTTTACACACATTTTATTCGGTTGGTACCACTTTTTAAAAAGAAGTTACCTTTACTTGAATATTCATGAAAATACTCCAATTAAACAAAGCAAATATTACTTTTTTTTTACTGGTGCCATAAATAAATTTTGTAAGCTCTTTATGAAAGTGCTTATATGCACCTATGGTCCCGAATGGGTTAAGGGACCTGTTTTGTCGACTACAATCTACAGAAAAAATGTCGAAAAAGTACAGTCTTTATGTAACTACATTTAAACACATGATGCAACGAAGCCAATTACACTTCCTCTTTTTTGGAGTAGTTTGCAAAGAACGTCTGCGTTACGCGTAATCCAATTTTTCATTATTATCATCTTGACATGCATTTTTCGTGCCCTTCTTACTTTTAATTTTCCCCTTTTTGTCCTTCGGTTTTAGTAAACTTAATAACATGCCTAACATGGTTAGTCTATGCGAAAAGAAAAGGAAAAGTTAATAACACTTAATCATCCCGTACAAAAGAAACTGCGGCATGTATACCGGAACAGCAGTGCGGCATGTATCACATTTTGCATGGTGCACTTGTCGGCCATCACAGTTACCTGTCATCGCTAAGGGGAATGGCGTAAACATACGCACATTACTCTATACAAACGCTATACTTAGTTTTGAATTCGAAATCATGTTGCATTTAGTAATTAGTGTATGAAAAGTATTTAACATAACGTGTTTAAAATTTTGGACACTGAAATCATGCACTTACGTCAAATTAAGGATTGTACTTCTACAAGTAAACATCGAAATGGGATTCACGCTATACACTGGTTAAAATAATCTCATTGCGCACCTATACTGTTCGTCTGACGACCATCTATCGAAAATTACAAGAAATACAAGGGGTGCGGCATCTATCCCGTATGCGGCGACTCCCGGAGTTACCCTATAGAGTTAAAAAAATAAAATAATAATTCCGTTCATAAATTTAAAATTAAGCGTAATTGGTTTTATTTTTTGTTTCACTTCAAACTGTTCAGCAAAAAGTTTGGAGTCGGAGTCGGAGTCGGCCTATTTTTAGCGACTCCGACTCCGACTCTTTTCACCGAAAAATCACTCCGACTCCGACTCCGACTCTACGACTCCGACTCCGACTCCGCAGCCCTGGTCTCAACACATTTTCAATCTCAAGTAACTGCAAAATAATGTTTTAATTAATTTCACTATGAATGTAGTCATGAATCAGTCTCTGTGCAGCTTTTTTTTTTAAGTGATGGCAGATTAAGATATTTTCCTTCACCTTATCGAATAGGAACATTTTGCTTCTGAAAACAATCCCAGATCAGCCTCTTATTAATATAACATAAAACTATTTAACTCATAATATACAAATCAGGAATAAAATATTTAAATTAAATAAGACTTACATCTATGTTCCATTAATAATATCCGTGTATTCTAAAATGGCGGCCGCCATTCTCTTATCTTAAAAAAACTGTTGTAGAAGTGGTGATGTTCTAAACAGTGAAGCAACTTCCCGCGTCTTCTCTTATTTATTTTTCTGTGGTCATATCTCACGCAGACGATTTCAGCTGGTGTTCCCGCTTATTTGTTTTTGTTTACAACAAATTTGGAGCTTAAATGCGCAATGAGTGTCTTTAATTAAAATTTTTTATTTGAAGATTTTTTCCAATGTATTTTACCTTTTCTTTTTATCAGTACCAAATATTTCAAGTTACAATGTATTGCAAGGTTTCTTTTTTGTAAATAATAATAATAATATTCATAATTAGAGTTTATTAGATAAAGCATTGTTTAAATTTTTAAAATGCGTAAAAATCAATTTAATGGTAATAATGAACCCCCCCCCCCCCCTTTTTAAAGTAAAGTTTGCTTCACACGTAATAAATACAAAATATATTTCTAATAAATAAAAAGGAGTTATCGATGATAAAAAAAAAAATTCTTTATCAATCTGTCATTCTTTTCATATTAATTTTTTGTAAAATAAAACAATTTGTAAAATAACTGTTTTTTACAGTCATATCTCTAAAATACAAATTTGAAATACGAATAATTAATTATATCATAGGTTTTGCATAAATTTTGTGTATTTGTTTCATTTTCGGAAAATGTTAATTTTATTTAAAAAGTCTAAAAGAAGTAGAATTTTTGAAAAAATAGTTAGTTAAAACAGTTAAACACTAACCGGAAAAAAATATGACTTGAATGCAAATTATAAAGCAAGAAATGCATATATGACTAAACTCTGAAGACTCTTTCTACGTGCTCATTAAAAGCTGCAGAGTTAACTGTAATAGAAAATGTTTGGTTTGAAACCACAGATGCGTTTCGAGTACCACTGGTTGGCAAAAAAATAAAAAATAAATCCTCCCTGCAAACTAAATATGTAAAGTGTACAGATTTAATACTCCTAATTCTAAATATGTTATCCAAATTGCTCCAGCACGTACCATTTTTCTGAGAAACACTTTTATAATAATAACAATCAGTGAAGGATTATTATATTAAATTTCAATGCTAGATAAAATTGAAATCATGAAAAAAGTATACTTTCACTGTCTTAGATATCAAATTGATAAAATATAGCATGAAAATTTAGTTTATTAATGCTTGTTCCGTGCACTTTATATATTATCCCTTTCGTGACAGAATTTACCATTTGCTATCCACTAATATATTTTCATTCCTTATGCCGCTGTAATTCGGGACTGTTTAAAATACTGTTTAAAATATTTCTCTTCATTTTCAAAGATTAAAAGTTCATATTTTTTACTTACAATATGGTGGGGTTTTTTTTGACATATGTGACGTGACGTGCGTTACATGCAATGACATAACAATGACGTCACAATTTTTTATAATTGCTAGAAAAATATAATTTTACAGTAAATAACATGTTTTAAAGAATTTTCGTAATTTTTTAAAGTTTTCTAAGAAGGTCACATCTCAGTCACAATGTGACATCACTGAGTGGTGGCATTTTGGTCACAGATCTGACGTGACCACAGTGACTTACAGTGACGTCACAACGACGTCACCGTGACCATGCATGCTATGAGGGTATTATTTAAACAAGAATAAAAAATGTCGAATGTATGAAATGTCAAGTTTGAGTAGCTCCGCCCCGAAAAACGCCTTTAAATGAATTTTATGTATTTTACACATATTTGTGAAAATATTTACATGTTATATCTAATGCACACTTTCGGCATTTATATAAAATACACGTGCAAATATGGGAAATTTTTGACAGTAACACCTTTAACCCCTTGAGGGGCAAGTGATTGTGTCCTGTAATGTTGAACTCACACCGGAATCTTTGAAAAATTCTATTTTAAAATATGTAAAAGCAATTTTACGGCTTTTATCCACCAAAGTTAGGAAAGTAAAATTTAATAAAATTTTCTGGTGTAAAACTTCATTAATCGTAGGTGGTATATAATATATACCGCCGCCCCTCAAGGGGATAATCAGTAAATTATAAGCATCAGTATAACTATATCACAAAATATTAACTCATTTACAACATTTAGATAATAATATGCCTTATAAATGAGTACATTGTTACTTACTATGAAAATTTAATTGGATTACAACAACTTCAAAATAGCATTCAAAATTAACTTGAAAACAGTACTTCACAAAAATACTAGTTAGATGATGCAATAAATTGCGCATAATGTTGCTAATTTATTTTCTAAAATAAAGAGTTGAAATCCCAGTTTAGAACCTTGCCAACAGAGCACAGTTCTGGAGTTTATTTAGTCTGTAGGAGTAAAAAATATTGAAAAATAGGAGGTGGTGCAAAGTTACACCCCATGGTTCAAAGTTACCCTGAATGACTGTATCTATCAACGCCCAATAATCTAAGGATTGATGATAAAGATTTTCGAAAAAAAAATGGCAGTAATTAGCCAAGATGCTAATGACCTATCTAGAGGACCTATCTAGAAAATGGCGGCACGGACTGAAGCAGCGTTGTAAATTGCGACTTCTTTTCAAAGTGCACTTGGCATAATGACAATTTTAAACTTTGTAAAAAGTCTTTGTTGTGCGTAACGTACAATCGTATTCACCGTCTACCTCAATCTAGAAAATGTTATTGCCGAAACGTCAGTGAAGGCTTACTGTGGAGACACCAAAAGTTTTGGTTTCCGTTAGTCTGTCTGTCTGTTTATCTGTTCCGCGATAACTGCCGCAAAAAGCATCCGATTAGCTTGAAATTAAGTGGGTATGTTGGTGAAGTATCCGGATTTATCTGTATAGTTTTTGTTATATTTGGTTCATTTGTTCGGAAAATATAGAATATTTTATTTTGCACAATAATGCTTTTTCTATCGCAATTCAGACACTTTTTCCATTTTTATTTGTTGAAAGGAAATGGTTCATATGATTGAAGGATTTAAATGACAAATTATGGAGGATGAAATTTCATAATTAGAACCACACATTATTCATATTAGTTTGAAATTTTGTGCATACGTTTGTCATAGTTTTTAATTCGGTGTATAACTTATGGAGGGATTTTATATGTGTGTCCCAATAATATAAAATATTTTCTTTTACAAATTTACTTTTTTTAAATGCACATATTTCATTGTTTTAATTTTCTTTTAACTGTTACCTAGCAACGGAACTACACCTAAAAATATCGTAAATGTGAAAGTATGTGTAATTGTTTGAAGTCAAATCAACGTCAAAAGGGATGAATTAATGTCTTTGTGTCTTTACATATAGATGGAAATCATCACAGGTATGAAGAAAGGCTGTGTTCTATTTATTTTGTTCAAATATTTTTCTTTTGAATTAAAAAGTTCATTATTTTCATAAGGAATAAATTGGCATTTTGCTATAAAATTTAACAATCTTTTTTTTTTGTTACCGTTGCCAAGAAAATCAGATCCCGGAATAATAATTTATCCTAAACAGTTAATTTTGATTTGAAAGATTTTCTTGTGCAAGAGGAAAATGAAATAAAAAATAGACATGAATACGTCTTCATATTGGAAACAAAACGAAAATACGAAATGAAGTTGAATTTGACCTCATATATCAAAAATAAAACGAATACGCTTTGAGGTTGAAATAAAAGGGCCTTGTGTTATGATATTAATTCTTATTATTAAAAAAAAATGTTGCCAATATCTCACGGTTTATCGTCTGCACACGGCTAACAGAAATATTTAATTTTTAATCAAAAATTTCAATGAGGAAAAAAAAAAACTTTTGAAAAGCAAATAGATAGTAAATGTCAAAATTATGCACCTCAAAATTATCTCTGTTGAAAATGACGTCATTGTATCGGGGAAATAAATATTTTCATTCTTAAAAACCGAACATTAACTAGAGTGCCTGAAAAAAATATTTTTTGACAAGTGTTACTTCTTAATGCCGCCTCATTTCAGAAAATACGAATGAAAATTATTTTTTTTTCTTTTAAAGGAAATTACATTTTCGTTCAGAAAACCTAAACTTTCAATATAATTGCCTCAATGTAAATAATTTTCTATTCACCGGTATCGAAAAATAAAGCTCGGAAGTTTAAAAAGAAATCTAAGATTTACAATAACCATTAGCTCAATCGATAAAACGTTTCATATGTAAATTTAATGAGACCACGGGGGCTTCACGGGGGTCCGCCCCCTGAAGAAATTTACTTTATTATCTTAAAAAAATAACAGAATTAGTAGCTCATGAAAATTTCAAAATATCCTTACATAACAACGTTTTTAATTTAACGCTTCTAATGTCTGAAAACTTCGTATTTCTTTATTCTTATAAATAATAACGTAATTTGAAAACTTTTAATTGCGATTTGCAGGAAATTGAATATTACCAAAGTGTGTCTAAAAACAATGACTTGCAGAGATGACGTTGAGGCTCCTGATCTGCAGATTTACTAGTTTATCATTAATCTGATGAACTTATTCAGCTATTAGGTACAATCAGGTTAATCGTGAATTTCATGTAAGCTTTCGCCCGAGGTTGTCTGTGTTGAGGTAAATGGTGGACAGGGACATTAACCCCTTGGGGACGAGCGACACGTATACGTGCCGCATGAAGCGCTCAGAATCCTTGTTTACCCTCACCAGTAAAATTTTACTGTAAAATTTTCCTTGTTTAATCAGCGCATTTTCTCGATTCAATAAGACACAAATTTCTGTTTTTAAAAAACGGTGACAACAGATTAAAAATTTCGTAAAAGGCTCCCGTCCCGAAGGGGTTAACCCCTTAACCCTCCGTCTACCAGACGGGTCCATTGGACCCGACAGGTACATACAAAATATTCATTCAAACCAGAAATTTCTTTAAAATAAACTAAGTGTATAAACCAGACAAAAATAAGGTAAATAAATAAGTTAAATAGTTTTAAATAAAAATTCTGGTGTAGAACGTTTAATTAAAACTTGAATAAAATTCCCGGTAGATCTAGGGTTAACACTAGAACCGCTCTTTTTGACCTCTACCAAATAAAAATATTTCGATTATCACCAGAAATTTCTATCTAAAATAAGTTTTAAATGTAACAGGGAAAAATAAGTTAAATAAATAAGTTAAGTAATTTCAATTAAAATTTACGGTATAAAATATTTTTATAACACTTCAGTAAAATTTCCGGCGCTTCTAGTGTTAATTCTCGCTCCCATGATATTCACGGGCTGTGACGGGCTGTGTGTTTTATTCAGATTGTTTGATTCCCAGCAGTTTTATAAAACAGTGTAATTGGCTTTATTCTGGTATCATTTTACCTGTCATTAAATAAGGTGAATATTTCTCTTTCAAAAAAGTGGTGGCAATTAGCAATCTGAATTTTTAAACTGCAATTTAAAGCGACCGTTATGGGGTTAATCAGACTTCGAAAATGTTGAATTATAAAGAATTGAGTATAACTTCATGGGAATAATAAATAACATATTTTTATATTTCATTAAAACATTGAAATATTTTATACCCATATAATTTTTGTAGAATGGGTTTAAAAACGAAGTAATATGTTTATGATTGCCAAAATATTAACCCTTAATGGACGATAGCTTTAAATACATGATTCTGGTTTTATATTCTAGTACAAGTAAAAGTGTTTCTTAAATAAAAGTGGTGCTATGAGAATAAATTTGGTTAAGGGTGCTAATGCCTCTTATATGGCGGCATTGGTGCGTTAAGAGTTAAAAAGATTTTAGAGAGAAATACTAATATCCAACAATTAAACTCCGTTTATTTTGTATCTCACGCAATGCTTGAAAATAATTAATTAATGTAAAAAGTAATGATTCCACTCACGTATTAATTTAAAAGGATTTAGATAGCTAATTTGGAGAAAATATTAAATAAATAAAACTTGCCTTTTATTCATTCCAAGTAAACAAACAGATTATAAAAAAATTCTAAAGAATGAAGATTATAGTAACGATTTCAGGATTTTTATAATCGCTGTTTAGCTATCATTTTTATAAAAGATTAATGAAAAAGCTTTATAAATCATTATGAAGAGGTATGAAAGTAAGAATTTTCTTGTTTGTTGCTTTTTCCATCCGCTTAGGAAAAATTTCACAGTAAACTATTCAATTATGTATGCAAAGAATATTGGCAGTTTTTATGATTTTGTCAAGGATTATAAACATAGTTTTAATTTTTAAAGACTATGCTTCTAATACTGAGCATACTAAGTATTCACTTAAAGCCTTTACTTGATTTGTGAAACAACGAAGATCGATTCCACTTTCTAGAGGTTTTTCCCCAGTTAATTGCATAAAACACATATCCTATCTCATTTTATCACCAAACTCTTGCAGATAGATGCGAGAAGTACTATGCGAATGAGAATTTTGTTTCTATCTGAAAATATTGCAATTTTTGAAATAAGGGTTGTCTAAAAATTAAAATTAATATTAAATTTGAATTTCCAAATGATATCCCTAAATTTTGACCCTATACTTGAGTTCCTTGTATCAAGATAGTCCGGAAAAAAGAAAAATAAAAAAAAAAAATAAGAAAAAAAATAGCAATTTAACAAATTACAACAACCATTTGGAAAATGATTTTTTCAAAGACTAAAATTTAAGACATAAAAAATCGCACGGAGTTGATCCTACATTACGTACGCCATGGATTAAACGATAACATTCCTGGACCCATCGTGAACAAATTTTAAAAGAAATTTCAGTTTTACAATTTTCGGTACTGTAAATTTTTAAACTTCTACGGAGCTGGTCATACATTACGTACGCCATGAATTAAACATTAATAGTGTTATTACACTTAAAATTTGCAAGATTTCCTGAAACTTGCGTATTATCCAAGCATTTCATTGGCTTTTCGGGAAAAGGCTTTTCTATCATCAGATTTCCAAAAAATCTCACGACCAATTTTAAATAAAATTTCATTCTTAAACTTCTACATCCGACAATATTACTTTTTATACCGTCGGATAGAGAAAAAAATGTACTTTTAAATGCAATTTGTTTGAAAGCTGTATCTCAATTTGTTTCTGATTTATTAATTTTTTTTGTAGTTTTTATTACTTTTTTGTCATAGTGGCAACACTCTGTTGTCCATCGTTGTTGAAACTAAAGGGAAAAACAGATTACTGTATATACCAATCAGATAACGAATAAATTGCGGATTAAACCAATGAAAGCGTTCAGATATGCTTTTGATTTCCTACCCTGACGAGAACAATAACCATTTTTCCAAATGGTTAATAAAATTAAGGTATAACAATACACAGGGTGTTCCGTTAAAGGGGTCCAATATTAATAGGGGTACTAGAGGAGATCACACGGAGCATAAATCAGTACATAATGCCTGGCCGGATCTCAATAATTTTCAAGTTACAGCAAATAGAATGAAAAATCGGAAATTTGTAAAAAAACCCTCATTGCTAAACTATCGATAATGCTACATAAAAACGAAGCACATATTTAGAAAGAGCAGAAAAAATCCTACGAAATGACATAAGTTGTTTTAGAATATTGAGAATTAATGGCGAGTTACAAGCTCTGAAACAGTGAAAAAATACAAAATCAAATATTTAGCAAAATAGTTAATCGTTAATTCCAAAAATGCAACTCTACCTACATCAAGGAAAATGTTATAAAATTTGGTCCATTCCGAAAGCTTTCGAAGAAGCTGACAATAAACCATATCAGTTTAATTGTATGGGAGAAATCAAGCAGTTCCCTAGTTACAACTCTGTACTGTTGCACACTCGGAAAGGGCGAAACTCCGCCCATGACGATTGTAAACACCCCGTTTTAATATCTTTCAATTATACATTTCTGATCAACCTCTATCAATACCCTTTCATTATTCAGTCTGGTCAAGTGAATGACATATTGTGCAGCTCTCGCCTTGTCTTAAAGCAAACTCCGTGACTGCTGCGTTTCCTCCATGAACTTTCAGGATGATGAAGAAGAAGTACTTTTTATGCAAATTTTCTATGTGTATAGGAAGAAAAGTGTAATAAAACAGCAGTCATCAGTGGGCGTTATGTTAAAGGGAGGCTGTTGTAAGTGGGATTGTAGTAAGTTGATGTATAATAATTATGCCCGAATACTCTAACGAAGAATATGCGGACATGCATCTGATGTACGGGCAAGCTCATGGAAATGCATGTCTAGCACAGCGCATGTACCGTGAGCAATTTCCAAGGAGACGTTGCCCAAGTTCGAAACTCTTCATAAAAATCGATAGACGATTACAGGAGACTGGATCGTTTAATACAGCAAGCATTGATGCAGGGAAACCATGTACGAACACCTGCAATGGAAGAAGATGTACTGAATATTTTTAAAGATAACCCCTCCACGAGTACACGAGTTGCTGCGTCTGAAGTCGGTGTTTCTCACCAAAGTGTGTGGCGTGTTCTGCGTGCAGAAAACATGCACCCCTTTCATGTGCAGCGGGTACAACTGTTATCAGTAACAGATTGTGCTCAGCGGACAGAATTCGTACGCTGGTTGCTTAATGTAACAGAAAATAATCCACAATTTCTGGAAAATATTTTATTTACTGATGAAGCAACATTTACGAGAGAGGGCGTGGTAAGCACGCACAATATGCACACATGGTCATATACAAATCCGCACACTGTTTTCCCGTCGAACGCACAACAAAAGTTCAGTGTGAACATATGGGCAGGTGTCCTCGGCGATTATCTCATAGGACCATATTAACTCCCAGATGTACTCAATGGCAGTACGTACTTGGTTTTCCTACGGGATATCTTACCGCAGTTACTGCAAAATGTGCCAGCAACATACATGTGGCCAGCAACCACAATATGTGGTTTATGCACGATGGCGCACCGGCACATTTTTTCATAGGTGTTCGCAATCACCTCAATTCAACATATCCTGGGAAATGGTTTGGACGCAGTGGACCTGTTGCTTGCCCTGCACGCTCTCCAGACCTCAATCCGTTAGACTTTTTTGTTTGGGGACACCTTAAATCGCTGGTGTATGAAACGCCTGTGGATACACCGGAGGATTTACTAGCGCGAATCGTTGTCGCTGCAGGAGACATTCCCAACTCCGTCGGAGTTTTTCGGCGTGTTCGCCAATCTTTACGACGTCGCTGTCGGCTGTGCGATTCTGTTAATGGGCGCAACTTCGAACACCTATTATAATAATGTCCGTTCGTCTGCCTTCCGACATTGAACTGTGCAGCGCAGGCCAGAAGACTATGCTTCACATATGTCATAAAGTACGTGGAATGTAATTCTTTATTTGTCATTTTTCTTTTATTTTCAACACTTTTTGGCACAGTATTTTGTAAGTCACAGACTGTGGTGTACTCAAATTGTAAATTACAAAGTTTGTATGAATTAATTTAAAATTTAGTGTCTTTTTTAAATTTATAATTAATAAAATTATTATGCTATTTGTTATTATTATTTCCTATCATAAATTATGATGCACATATACATACAATAATTGTCCATGTAAAACATGTACTGAAACTTCTTGCATAGTTACAAATCGCAATATTTTTAATTATTTCCGAATTTTCACCACCAGTTTAATTTTAAAGAATTTAACTTAAGCTTTATATCAATAAAAGACCACTTTAAAATGTAGACTATTATTGTAAAGTTATTTTGGTTCATTCAACTCTTGAATAATTAAAAATGTTGCATCTCAGAAGAAGCATGATCGAAAATGTATAGTTGAGAGTAATTAAAAAGGCGGTGTTTCCAATCGTGATGGGCGGAGTTTAACCTTTGCTAGTGTCAAAGAAAGCGGAGTTGTAACTAAGAAACTGATTAATTTCTCTCACACAATTAAACCGATATGGTTCATTGTA
Source organism: Maratus speciosus (assembly GCA_963932465.1). Lineage (NCBI taxonomy): Eukaryota > Metazoa > Arthropoda > Arachnida > Araneae > Salticidae > Maratus > Maratus speciosus. Next base: position 289,288,585 of record OZ010794.1, read on the forward strand.
AGCTTTTTCGAAAGTTTTCGGAATGGACCAAATTTTACTACATTTTCCTTGTTGTAGCTAGAGTTGTCTTTTTGGAATTAACGATTAACTATTTTGATGTATATTGGATTTCGTACTTTTTTCACTGTTTCAGGGCTTGTAACTCGTCAATAAATATTGCTATTTTAATACAATTGATGTCATTTTGTAGGTTTTTTTCTGCTCTTTCTAAATATGTGCTTCGTTTTTATGTAGCATTATCGATAGTTTAGCAATGAGGGTTCTTTTACAATTTTCCGAATTTTCATTCTATTTGCTGTAACTTGAAAACTATTGAGATCCGACCAGGCTTTATATACTGATTTATGCTCCATGTGATCTCCTCTATTACCCCTATTAATATTGGACACCTTTAACGGAACACCCTGTATATATATATATATCGTGAAAATTCAAATAGTCACCAAGAAAGAAGAAAAATATTGTCAAACAATATAAAACAACTTTCCGAGGGTTCAAAATTAACGGAACTATGTGCAGTCTGGGTCTCATTGCAGGCGGGACAAGCTTCCACCAGTATATTTAAATAGAAAAATTTGGCTTATTTAACTCTTTTAGGTAGATTTCGTATGAAATACTACCTATTGGGATCGTTCCCATGTTGGAATTTCTGAAAAATTTTTGCAGATCTACACCGATCATGACCCCTGGAACCCAAAACCACCCTCAGTAAAAAACTTTATATATGTATCTATCTATCTATCTATCTATGTATCTATCTATCTATATATATCACTTTCTTCTGGACACGATAACTTTCGTAATTCTGCACCAATCTCTTCCAAACTAATACATAAAATCAATGGGCATAAAATCTCGGTCAAGTTCGTTAATGGGCAAAATCGAACCAAGGGGATGGAAATAGGGAGGGGTTTTGCGAAAACCGAAAACCCCCCATAACTTCTTAATTTTTATACATGTCAAATCAGTTTAAAGTTTTTATTACTTCTAAAAATAGGGCCAAAATTTTATGTATCACAGATTTTTGATAAAGTTAAAAATGGACTCAAGGGGCGCAAAAAATAGGGTTTTTGGGAGAAAAAAATTCATAACTTCGTCAATTCTTAAGATATCAATTCCAATTAATTTTATTATAAATCTCCTTAATATTATCTACAACTTTTATATTCACAAGTTTTTGATAGGACCAATTCGTACCGCAAAAAAAAAAAAAATAAAAACGAAAACAAGAAGGGGGTTTGAAGAAGTAAAAAATCCATAACTCCGTCAATTCAACAGATATAAAATCCCCATGAATTTATCATATATCTTCTTAATATTGTCTACAACATCTGTATAGACAAGTTTTGGATAGGATCAATTCTTACAGCAAAAAAAAATTAAAAATACATAGCGGTTGAAGAAAAAAATCATCTAAGTAAGGGTGCATTCAAATCCAAACTGCTTATTTTCTGACTCATTTTACAATTCATTTTTGCCGTCAAAGGCTTCCAATTGTTACGTTTTCTTACTCAGAAACAATATAATGTACAGAAATGGTCGATTTTTTGATAGAGGCAGAATATATTTAAAAAAGTGCTGTTAAAGTGGGCATTTTGAACCGAATTTCCCGAAGCGGATTGTGTTGGAAAAATCATTGCATTAAGGATGCACTCAAATCCAAACTGCTTATTTTGTTACTCATTTTTAAATTCATTTTTGCTCTCAAACGCATCCAATTGCTAGATTCTCTTATTCAGAAACTATATAATGTAAAGTAATGATCGATTTTTTGATAGAGGCAGAATATATTTCAAAAAATGATGTCAAAATTGGCATTTTGAACGGATTTTCCCGAAGCAATTGCGTTATCACTTTCTTCTGGACACGATAACGTCCCCATTTCTGCACAAATCTCTTTCAAACTGATACATAAAATTAAGGGACATAAAATCTCGCTCAAGTTCGTTAATGGGCAAAAGCGGACAAAGGGGATGGAAATAGGGAGGGGTTTTATGAAAACCGAAAAAATCCCATAACTTCTTAATTTTTGTACATATCAAATCAGTTTAAAGTTTTTATTACTTCTAAAAATAGCGCCAAAAATACATGCATCACAGATTTTTGATAAAATTTAAAATAGGCTCAAGGAGCGCAAAAATAGGGTTTTTGGGAGAAAAAAATTCCTTACTTCGTCAATTCTCAAGATATCAAATCCAATAATTTTATTATACATCTCCTTAATACACTTTACAACTTTTATATTCACAAGTTTTTAATAGGACCAATTCGTACCGAAAAAAAAATTAAAAACGAAAACATAAAAGGGGGTTGAAGAAGAAAAATTTTAATAACTCCGTCAATTCACAAGATATAAAATCTCCATGAATTTATCATATATCTTCTTAATATTGTCTTCAATATTTATATAGAGAAGTTTTTGATAGGTCCAATTCTTACACCAAAAACAAATTAAAAATACATAGCGATTGAAGAAAAAAATCATCTTATTAACGGTGCATTCAAATCCAAACTGTCTATTTTCTTACTCATTTTTGAATTCATTTTTGCTCTCAAACGCATCCAATTGCTAGATTCTCTTATTCAGAAACTATATAATGTACAGTAATCATCGATTTTTTGATAGAGGCAGAATATATTTCAAAAAAGGATGTCAAAGTGGGCATTTTGAACAGAATTTCCCGAAGCGATTGTTAGAAAAGAAAAATATTGCCCTACTGAGAAAATAATTGTTTATTAATCAAGTTTTATTTAATTGAAAGAAAAATAAAAACACAGGTCGCTTATAAATCTTTTCAAAAATCACGTCAGCATGTTTCATTTTTTTAAATTAAAAATGAATCTGAAAATGTGCCAGAAAATTTCGAGTTGTTGAGTATGGAAAAATATTTTTTTTTAATATCAACTTAACATGATTCTGATAAAACCAGCTATTTTATAAAAATGAAATAAAAACTCGTCAAAAGCAGACAGATGTTAAAGTGGATTTATATCTAATAATGATTTTGTTTTTGTTGGTGAAATTAGTATACTTAACTTCGAAATCTACCTCTGTCTGTAGGCCGGGGCGGCAGGAATTTTTTTTTTTTTTTTCAAGCCGAATTTCTGCAAAATTAAAGAAAGATACTCTGTCAGTTTTTACTAGCGGAAGATTCCACCGCCCATTATCAGGCCCTGCGTCCAGGCTACAATTGAGATATATCGCCATAATATGTAGTTATAGAAATAAATTCTAGCTGTAGTTATAGTAACTACTGTAAAGTGCTTAACACGTTCACGCCGGCGCGATGGGTCACACTTGACTGTCTCAGAGCTGCAAAGTCTCCGGCTTTTTTGGATACCAGTATTTTAATACAGAAAATATTGTTTTATTTAATTAGAACAATTGGGAGATTTAAAGGAACAACATTTTCTCTAAAATAATAGTGGTGTGCAAAAAGCCGGAGACTCTGAGACAGTCGAGTGTGACCCACCGCGTCGGCGTGAACGTGTTAAGGATAGTGTTAAGGAAATTACGGAAAATATATAGCTAAGTTATAGCTGAAAACATTTAATTAATAACAATAATAATAAAAGCTAAGTTAAAAAAGTTAAAATAGGAAGGTATTAAAGTTAAGCACTAGTTCGACGCAAAGACAGGGTTCCAGTGAAATATAAAGGAGGCGGAAAAAGCCACAGGATATAAACAAAAGGGATATTTTTTGAGTGTATATTGCAAGGTGTCTTTTTTTTCTCTGCTAGAATAGTAGGAGTCCATTTTTACTTTCTTCTATGTTAAATAGAAGAAAGTATTGTAATCGAAATTTTTTCGACTTCCGGTTTTCGACGGATTTACACGTTTTAGGGGTCAGAGATCTCAAAAAACATGTTTATAGAAAATGTCTGTCTGTCCGTTTGTCTATTGCCATTGTACCATCAAAAAGTGTATGAAGTTATGCATAGAATTGAACCAAATTTTTATTTTAAGTTTTTGGCTATGGCAAGCAGGTCCTCCCTGAATTTGGAAAAAATTCGCCGGTAGGGGGCGCTGTAATAGCGATTTTTTTGCGATTTTGAATATTGTACCATCGAAAAGAGTATGAAGTTACGCATAGAATTGAACCAAATTTTTATTTTAAGTTTTTGGCTATGGCAAGCAGGTCCTCCCTGGATTTGGAAAAAATTCGCCGGTAGGGGGCGCTGTAATAGCGATTTTTGTGCGATTTTGCATATTGTTCCATCAAAAAGTGTGTGAAGTTACGCATAGAATTGAACCAAATTTTTATTTTAAGTTTTTGGCTATGGCAAGAAGGTCCTCCCTGGATTTGGAAAAAATTCGCCGGTAGGGGGCGCTGTAATAGCGATTTTTGTGCGATTTTGCTTATTGTACCATCGAAAAGTGTATGAAGTTATGCATAGAATTGAACCAAATTTTTATTTTAAGTTTTTGACTAATACACGCAGGTCCTCCCTGAATTTAGAAAAAAATCGCTGGTAGGGAGCGCTGTAATAGCGATTTTTGTGCGATTTTAAATATTGTACCGTCAAAAAGTGTAAGAAGTTATGCATAGAATTTATGGCAAGCAGATCCTTCCTTAATTTGAAAAAAATCGCCGGTAGGGGGCGCTGTAATAGCGATTTTTGTGCGATTTTGCATATTGTACCATCGAAAAGTGTATGAAGTTATGCATAGAATTGAACCAAATTTTTATTTTAAGTTTTTGACTAATACACGCAGGTCCTCCCTGAATTTAGAAAAAAATCGCTGGTAGGGAGCGCTGTAATAGCGATTTTTGTGCGATTTTAAATATTGTACCGTCAAAAAGTGTAAGAAGTTATGCATAGAATTTATGGCAAGCAGATCCTTCCTTAATTTGAAAAAATTCGTCGGAAGGGAGCGCTGTAATAGCGATTTTTGTGCGATTTTAAATATTGTACCGTCAAAAAGTGTAAGAAGTTATGCATAGAATTTATGGCAAGCAGGTCCTTTCTTAATTTGAAAAAAATTCGTCGGAAGGGAGCGCTGTAATAGCGATTTTTGTGCGACTTTTGGGCCATTTTGAATATTGTACCATCGAAAAGTGTATGAAGTTATGCATAGGATTGAACGAAATTTTTTGTGTTTGTTATTGGTCATGGCTCGAAGGTCCTCCATGAATTTGGATAAATTCCGCTGGTAGGGGGCGCTATAAATGCTATGTCTGTACGATTTTCATTATTGTACCACCGAAAAGTGTATGAAGTTATGCATATAATTTAACCAAATTTTTTGTGTATGTTTCTGGCTATGGCAAGCAAGTCCTCCCTGAATTTGAAAAAAATCTGCCGGAAGGGGGCGCTGTAATAGCGATATTTGTGCCATTTTCTTTATTGTACCTTCGAAAAGTGTATAAAATTATGCATACAATTGAACCAAATTATTTGTGCATTTTTTGGCTTTGGCCAACAAGTCATCCTAGATTTTGGAAATATTGCGCGGTAAAGGGGCTCTGTGATAGCGATTTTCGTGTACTTTTCTTGATTTTTCGTAGTTATGTTGTCCATCGGCGGCTCGTGCAGCGGCAGGAACTCGCTTCCTGCTAAGCCGGCTATTCGCAAACAGCTGATAACAACAGAATAAGAAAAAACTATTAATTTTAACAAATATCATGATATAGATTAACTCGTTTTTAGTCCGTTTAATTGACTGAAGCAGAAATTTGAGATGAAAATCAAAGTTGGTATAGTATTGAGCTAATAATATTGAAGTATTAACATGCGTGTAACTATTTTTTGAAATATTAAGATGTATAAGATAGAAGAAAGTTTTGGGATTGGCACATCCAACTAGTTAATTTTATGATGAAACTAACTGGAATAAAAGGAAATATGTATAAGGAAATGAAAAGAGGGAAAATTGTAGATTGTGAGGAGCTCGAGACTTACTCATCATTTATAATCATGGAATATTTATGGCGCTTTCTATGTGTGGGCTCGGAAGATCGCAATCCAGTAATTCTGTGATTATTTTGTTGGAGAGATTATAAACATTTTTATAAAACTTATTAGAAAAGTGGTTCACCCTTTTTCTAAAGGTTCTAGTTTTGGACATGTGATAATAAAGTTTCTGAAGTATCTGGAAGCATTTCTAAACTTACGAAGTTTTTTATTGGGGAGTTTAGTGAGGTTACCCATACTCGTTTTGTAAATCAAACTGCGAATAGGACAGGCATAATCCAGACTACATAGAATGAAAAAATAGGGAAGAATATGGGGGTGGAGTTTAAGAGCTCTGGAAGCTCTGGCGACTTTCCCCCTGACGACCAAGTAACAGCTACCACTGGAGACTATTTTTATATTTTATATGCACCACTATGTTTAAAAAGTAAATTTTGTAATATTACAGTATAATTAATATGATATAATAATAAGTGTATGCGAAAGTTTTTTTTCTGCAAAATGATGTGAGATAGAATTAAACAAACAGCCTTGTTACAAGTTGGTCGAGGATGACTCTCAGTGTAATCAAACACTGGAATAGTAATATTACTGACAGTTATTTTTGTTATGACAAGACATTTTCCCGGAAAATAGCGTGTAGCTGTTTTATTTTCGTTTTTTTTTTAATCGTCACAGATTGCACCAATTCATAAATGCATTTATGTGCGTTTGCATGTTTTTACAGAGTGTGGATTGCTTGTATATAGATGAGTAGATAAATGTGTCGTGCGCATAAAGTGCAAGGTGAATATATTTTGAAACGTGGAATATCACCAAAGAATAGGTTGCATAGAAGATGCCTGAGACTCTACCATGGAAAAAAAATCCATGATTATTAAGATGAGAGAATATTGTTTATTAGAACGCGAGATTTGCGATCGCAAAAGTATGAGCACAATAAGTGTAAAAGTCTGGCATATAATTCTAACTAAATCAATTTCCAAATCGAACCCTTATGCCAGATTTTGTCGAATGCCTTCGTGACATATAAAAATGACAGCAGCTGGAATATCTATATTAAATTTTTCACTTGAAAAATTCTACAACACAAATCAGCTGGTGTTGTATTGAGTGACTGGGTCGGACGCCAAAGTGCTCGGGCATAAGAATGTTGTGACAGTGTTGCCAGATTGTTGATTAACACCGCTTTTTTGAAATATAGATATTCGATCTATTTAAAATTAGATTAAAAATTCCGAAAAATAAGGTGAATTATATTATTTTAAAAAAAGTGGTGGCAGTCAAATAATCTGAATTAAAAAAGTTCCTAATCTGGCAGCACTGCGTTGTGGTCCTGTAACTGACTGTGAGGACGCACTCAATCACTTTGCTTAGAGAACGGGGTGGATAAAGAAATTGAACGATAGTTAGTGTGGTCAATGAAATTAGTACAAGGTTTAGACATAAGAGATATAATAGACTTTTTCATTGGTTTGGAAAAAAGTAGAAGTTGGGGATAGAGTTAGTAAGTTTAGTAACACAATGAAAAGAAAGATTTTTGAGAATCGTGTTAACGAAATTATCGCACTCATAAGCACATTAAACTAATGTTTTAAGAATAAAAATTATCCAGTGACTTTGCAAAATTTCCTTTTCCATAAATGATAGTGATAACAGAACCTTTAGACCGTGGAAAAATATGATATACCTATATATAGCAAACTAATGATTGCAAAGAAATCTAAACAGTCTACCTATGTTTTTTATATGGGGTTATTATTATATGCAGGGCGTTTTATACAAAAAAATATAATCAAGTCATAATTCATAATTGTTTTCAATATAAATTTATCAATACTTTTCATATTTAAAAATGTCTTTTAGATTCGATAAAATTAATGGAATAGGTTCTGCTCTATTCGTTGTATTTCATAAAAACAAAGGCAGAATAGTCGGTTGATTTTTGCAGAGGTTACAAATTAAAGTTTGTCACAAGGATATAACATTAGCATCCTAAAATTTTGAAATCTTTTAACTGAATTAAGATTTGTAAAAAAGCATATAAAATATAACTTTTTTCCAGCTGCCTTAATCCAATGTCAGAAGTTCATATTACCATTTAAAAATTGAAAGTTTGTACAATTGTTAATAGGTAGACGACCCGTATTTCAAAAATGGTATATATATGCATATATATATTACCATTTAAAAATTGAAAGTTTGTACAATTGTTAATAGGTAGACGATTCATATTTCAAGAATGGTATATATATGTATATATATATTAGGAAAGGAAATTAACTTTCTTGTCTAACGGTACCTTTCGCCTTTTTCTATGGCAGTTTAGTTACAGAACAGTAGGGAATTAGAATTCCTGGAATAATGTTCCATTGTTCCAAGAACATCCATTTGCTTTGCATCACTCTATATTTATAAAATAAACAAATATTGTATTTCTGATGTCAACAGTTTTTTTTCTATGTACATATAAAACGAAAGTCGGCAAATGATGCATCAACGAAAGGATTTTAAATAAGCTTTTGACATAGCACATTCACACGACGTTAAAACACATTGTTTGATAAAAATTGCAGTTAATTAAAAAAAATAAAGAATAATCATGATATCAAAATTGCAGTCCAAAGCCTCGAAGAGATCCATTGGTTTATAAAAAATTTCTTAAATCGAATAATACAAGATTATATAAATATTTTTGAGATGTTACATTTTTTTAAGTGTAGCACTTACATTTTTGCATGTCATGCAGTCATAATGCATTTGTACATAAAAAAGGTGTGTTGACGCATGTTCTCATTTTAAAGTAGATTTGTTTGAAATCTGTGTTCAACAATTTTATTCCTTTTGTTTATTATACTACCCAATACGGGGATTTCGTTAATTAATGTAGAAGTTCACGACTCCACCCACGTATTAGATAAATAAGTTCAAATATTTAACTTATAAACAAAAGTAATAAAATAACCATGCCTTGTTTTATATTTTTTTTTTTAAAGAAAAAAGGTTATTTAAAATTTTCAAAGCTTGTTAAATATTTAAAGCTTTCAGAATTTTTACAATGCTTCCGTAACTTAAAATAGGCTTTTTAATAGAGATTAAAGATAAATCTTTATAAATTATTATAAACAAGAATCAAGAGAAGCAAATTGTTTTTTTTTTTAATTAACATTTTCTAGATGCTTCTTTCATAAGCTTATAAAAGTTTTCAGAGTAAACTAGTAAATTATGTATGTAAAGAGTATGGATAATGCTATTATGAACTTCTTTATTATTGTAAACATGTTTTGAATTTTCAAAGTCGAGATTTCCTTAAAATGTTGTGTATAATAAATATTGATAAAACTATCATTTGAGTTTTTAAAATGTATAAAAAGTTGTTTTGGTATTAAAATTTTCGTGTTATTAACATTATTATTATTATTTTAATTGAAGATGCCCATTTATTTGAAGGTTATTTAAGGGGAGAGTTCACTTTAAATTTTTTTTAAATTTCTGTCTATTATTAAGGAATAACATTTTACCAAACTTAAAAAATAACTATGACGATACTTCCATTAGAAACAGTTTTATGATAAAATATGTGGAGTGATACTTATCCAAATCAAAGTAAATTTAAACTATTAAAGTCATTTTTATCAAAACAAATATTTTTGACATTACGCACGTCCTATTTCTAAAACTAAGTAACATAGAAACCTAATACTTTTTTATTATATTGTACTTTATCCCTTTAAGATCGGACCCGAACGATCGTGCGGGTTTGGCAATAACTAAAATTCTATCTTCCAGTTTTATCTATTCCATAAACGCCGGAATCGAGTGATTGTGCTGGTTAACAGAAACTATATTATATGAATTTTATCAACAGATAGTGCATTATCAGTTACAAATTTCAGTTATACCATTGCTTAAAAAAAAAGCTGCCCGGTCTTAAAGGGTTAAATAGTTTTATAACCTTTACCTATTTTTAAGTAAGTACAGTAATCCCTTAACATTCGCGGATTTAACTTTCGCGAGTTTTGATTATTCGCGGAATAAAAAAATGAAGGACATTTCAACATTCGTGAATACTCAATTGGTTATTCGCGAATTTTGTTTTATAAAAAAATATTTTTTACAAAGTGAACTCGCTTTGTTTTATCAATTCCATAAGCTATTTGGCACTGGGCAGCTTTTTTGTGCTGTACAACCTAAGTTCCGAAAACTTCAACCCTTATATTGAAGTAAAATATAGATCAGTGATTTCTGAGAAACCCGAAACATGACTTGAAGCTAAAAAAAAAAAAAAAAAAAAAAAAAAAAAAATCCCAAATTTTCTAAAATTTAAAATTGTATTGCAAGCGAAAATTTTTCTGCAAAAATTACATAGGATATTTTGAAACTTCAACAACAACTTTTTGAGAAAGCAATAGAATGCGACCCTTAACTGATCCTTTAATTTAGAAGAGAATTCGAGAGCACAACTTTTTCTTTTAATGAAATTCATAAACAAAAGATGTGTTCTTCCAAACAATCGTACATCAATAATTTTTTTCAGTCGCCAACTAGCAATTAAACTTTGTACAATATATTTATAATTATTCAAATTTATTTACAACATGCACTTTTTAACGCTTAATAAATAGTATATTTTTCCATTAAAAAATCTTAAAACCTAACCCCCTTTTATTCACGGGAAGATAGTGTAACATTCGCGATTTTGACATTCATGGTGTTTTCTGTGAACCTAACCTTCGTGAATGTTAAGGGATTTCGGTCCCTATAATATATATATGAAACGATAAAAGCTAAGCCCCTTTTTAAAATCCCTTTTTTTGTCCCTTTTTAAAATTTAAATTTAGAAATTAAAATTAAAACTTTTAAAATGCTTTTGTAATTGTGTCTCAGTTGATTGAATGCATCTGCCCCTGTTAAATTAACTTTCCCGCATCGCAGCTTATAACTTTCAAAGATCATTTTGGCACATCCCATAAGAATACTTTTGCTGAATAAGTGCAATTTGTAAGCCTTGCTGCATTCGATCGGCCAAACGCAAACCACAGATCCCGGGCAATCAATCATTCAGCTAACGACCAATTATAATTTAAATACGCCTCCTTTGACTTCAACGGCCCCTAGCTGGAATAATGCGAAATACAGCATATTTATACCGAAGCACGGGTCCCCTGACAGAGCTTTTCACCATCAAAAGAATGCACTAACTCCACGTCACTCGGCTCTCTTAAGTATCGCTTTGCGGTACACATAATTCCCAAGCCCGATGTCCATAAAGTAAAGTAGCAGCTCTCAAGCCAAAAGGGGCCTGATTTCTCAAAAGGATGTAACAAAGGAACAATAAATCAGGTCCCCGGAAAAACTGCGTCTTTATTGGAACAACTACTATCTTAATCTGACTTTGATTTCCCGGATACCACTCACGGCCTGCGACTACCTAACTATGCTAGAAGTTCCGAGGGTTCGCTCAGAAATCGGCACGCACGCGGTCGCGGTTCGCGCCCCTGCCGCCATCGGTCGTGCACTGACCGACGCCACGACAGAAGATCCATACCAGGAATAGCGGCTTAATTCGTTACATATATATTTATTTTTTAAATTTTTATTGACATTTTATCATAAATTTTGTAATTTAGGGTTTAATTGCCTGAAAAAATACTTTCATCTGTAAACTTAATTGTTGTTTTAGGTGGAAGTTAAAGTGCAATATTTTAAGTATATATATATATGTAATATTAAGCGTATATATCGAATATATTTTTGATAATCATACGCAAATGTCATTATGCACATTACGTCAAATAACATTTTTGAAAATCCTTAAATAATATGTATTAATTAAACTAAATTCTAATTATTTTTCAGAAAAGTATTTAAAGGGATATGTAAACAAAGGTTTCTATAACTTAAAAAAAAAAAAATGTTTAATTTGAAGAAATTTTTAGAGCTCCAATTCTTTTTTTTAATTTTGTGTTAAAATCAAGCAATATCGAGCTACCGAAGTTTATCTCCCACTTAAGTCGTTTAAAGCAGAGTGATTGATTTAAGTTTCTAATTTTGAAAAATTGAGATAAGAGAAACAATCACGCGAAGATACTAACAAGCTGAAGTTTAACCAATGGCAGCGCTCTTTTCCAATTTCTCCTTTTTACCCGTCTGCCAAGACGGGTTATGTGTTTCACGCGTATCTATGTATGTGGATTTCTTTATACCCTCGAAACATCCCAACGGCTGGATGGATTTTAATGAATGAGGTCTCTATCGATTCGTCGTAACCGTCCGTTGGTTACAGGCTAAATTTTGTTTTCATAAATTCAAAATGGCAGCCGTAAAATATAAATTGGCGGTAGACACGAAAAAAAATTACGCACCATATTGAGTGGCATATCATTGGATAGGTCTTTCAAAATGAAGACGATGTTTCATTGACTATTTTACAGTCAGAAGCTCCGTTTAAATATTACACAACCTGGAAGTTGTGTAGGTAGGATCTCTAGCCATCATACTCAACTCTAACCATCATAGACATCTATAGACCTAATCAAAACAGTGTTTATAGATAGAAACTAACAATTATACATAATTTAAAAGTCATCAATACAAGCAAATTAAAAAAATAGGTAACTAATATAAAAAAGAGCAATAATTGTAATATAAAAAAGATGTAGTAATATAAAAAAGATTGATGAGAAATAATTAATTAGTTCACTTTTTACGCAGTCGGGTTTTTTAAATTTTTAAATTTAACTTTTTTAACTTATTAGACTTTGGTTGTAGATAATTTTTCTGAAGTAACTTTAATTTCGTAACCGGTTGCGAAAGTGAAAGTATCCTCGTATATATTAAAATTTTCTCACGTTTTCATGTCAGCAGAGTCCATGCTTGGTGTTTTTTCGATGACGTCGCTTTTTTTTATTGTCTCAATTATACAGATTTCTGTATATTCGAATTACGTTCAGAACACATCATTGCGAATAATTGGCGTTACATAATATATATTATTTTTATTCTAAAATAAAATTATTTTCTGTGAAAAAAAATTCTTCACTAATGTGTTCTTAAGCCACACTTTTTTTTCATCTGTAATATCAGCAAAGAATTACTAGTTTTGAATTCAAAAATTTACATTTTCAAACTTTCATCATATTTCATTCGAATAAATCTAATATGAAAATGAATAGCGTTACGTAAGACAATTTTTTGCTAATAAGTTTGGCTAGTAAAAATTTTTAACTCTATACCGTTAAAAAATTTACTTCTTAAAAATACTTTTTAAACTTCCTTTACTTATCATTGAGATTTTATTTTATCTTATTGAAACTAAAACCCTTTGAAAATTATCCCTTTTTGTGTTTTTTGGTATCCGATTAAAAAAAAAAAAATACATAGAATATTATTTTTTTAAGAGATCAGATGGCTGTAGAATTAATTAAAAGTCACAAAATGTCCGAATAACGAATTGATCGTAATTTTTTATCTGAACATGTGCGCTAAAAAAAAAAATCATAATCTATCATTCTAAATCTTCTAAAACACATTTAAAAAGAAATATTTTCAAATTCTTGACATAAAGTCATTTGTTTTAAATAATAGATTTTTGTATTATCTAATTTTGAGAACGGGGAGCAAAATCAAATTCTATTTCTTTAAATCAAGTTCTTTTTTTTTATTAACTGCACTTTTATACAAAGGTAATTCGTTCAAAGTGATTCTCGTGTTTTATAAAATTTAACAAAGAAGAAAAACCGTGTACTATGCTCTAATTAGTATTACACTAACCCTCTAATTCCCATACGTTCTAGAAATTCCATAATTAAGAGAATCTTAATTCGTACCAGATAATTTCAATAGTATATTTCACTTTATTTCACATCAATACGTCTATTAATAAACAAGGCAAAAATTGCTATTTTAAATTTCTGGTTTGAATTTGGAATATCTCAATTAAAATATCCACTAAATTGTTAACACTGGTGATAGCAGATATTCTACCAATGGAACTATGAATAACGAGGAAATGACATATCCTCAAAATGGTGATGCCTCAACTGTAATCGGTTTCGAAAGTGGTTCATTACCGCCGAGAAAACCTTCCAGCAGTAAATTTGACTAGAAATCGGCTTCGTATTTAAACACCTTACTTATGCAGAATTTCAATCATAATTACGACCAAAAACAGGTGTTCATTTTTACTGGAGGAGGTTTATTTCGGCACTAGTCAGTCCCTGCGTTTCTGCCATATTATAAAAACCTCACATGAGTGTCATTAAAAGAATTATAATACGCGGGAAACTTCCACAAGTAAAAAAGAATAAAAAAATTTACCATATTTCCGAGAGAAATTTTGCATGAAAAAGCCGATAAAATAAGCTGAAAATTTCCAGTAAAAATTTACTGGTGGAAGATTGCTCGGCAGTAATCAGAAACTGTTGATTCAATGTAAAAAAATCAGTTGCCATTTTCTGACAACCTCCTCAGTTACTTCACTCGCAACATGTAGAAGATACACTATATGTCTCCTCCTATTTATTCACAACTCCATTATTCTAGATTAGATTAGAGAGATAATGTCTCTGTTATTGCAAACAGCAGCTTACCACTTCATTAAATCATTCACTGCAGTGTAATCAGTCCTATTTCCACTTTGTAATTACGGAAACCTTTTTAGCCCCCGGTACGGTATACTATTTCTTTCTCCCGGCTTATTTTGTGTAGTCTCCAAAAAATAACGTTACCTTACAGAAGCCAGCCTCAAAACAAAGCAGTACGATTAAATGCTCAATAGGAATATTTTGAACTTCTAAGCATCGCATATTTTCAATTTTTATACCGTCGTACGCGAAAAAAAAGTACTTTTAAATTCAATTTGTTTGAAAATTGCATCTCCATTTATTTTTTAAATATTAATTTTTTTGTATTTTTTGGAGCCATTTGCTTAATATTGGCAACGGAAGCACTCAATTTCTGTAGAAAGTAAAGGAAAAATAGCTGTAAATTATTAATTATATATTTTTGTTGCTATTTTTTCATAATAACCGAAAGAAAATGTAATTAAAATATGTGCTATTTTGAAAAAAATATTAATCGAATGATTTCTGTTAAAACATAGAGCTATTATAAATTATATTTAATTTTAAGTATCTATATTAATGTTACAAACAAATGAAGGCCTATGAATTATCTGACAACAGATTTTTTGTCGAGTTTCTTTAATGACGGCATCTTTTGCTGCATTTGTGTATTATTTCGCGATAGTGACGTCCTGTGCATACTTTACTGTAGTTTTTAAGAGTGGATTGCAAATGTGGAATTCTTAAGCGGATGCGAATTACTCTATTTTACATAAAATAAAAGCGTGTGCTGTAAGTCTTAAAATTGACATAAGTTTTGTACTATTTATATATACACATTTTTTTTTTTTTTAATCGGGGGCGACACTAAATTCTGAAAGTGCAGAATTCCTGTTTTCTAGTTTATAAAGTAATTTAGTACATTGTCAGTAATTCGGTTTCTATTAATCACAGAATTCTGATTTCAAAAATAATATAAATCAGTGTAACAAATATCTGTGCAAAACCGGTTAAATATTGCAGTTGACAATGGGGCTGATATTTTAATAATTAATATTTTAAAACTTTCTGGGAGAAAATTTAAGAACTAATTTGTTGTCCGATTGACTGAATATTCTTTTTGATTTGTTTATTTTCTTGTTCAATCCAATCGTACAGGTATGGTCGTCTCTGACACTTTTGCAGATACATTAGTTTTGAACCGATACTTTTACATAAAATATTTTTCGTGTTCACTCAGAATTTATCTTCCGTAATGTAGCAGAAACATTTTCATAAATAATCATTTTCATGCTTAAAAAAAATATTACGTTTCTGTTGCCAGTGTGATATCCATGTCCCATCCGAACCACATGAAAATTATTTTTCCTTTTGATTTCTATTTTTTCTTTTTCGGTCTCTAATAAAATAGATTAAATCAAAGTTTTGCTCACCACTATTTCCTTAGGAAAACTTGCATTTTAGATTTAGTGCGGCCGACTTTTGCACAATTACTTCATCAAGCTCGCGGTTGATATTCCAGAATTAGTTAGAACTCTATTAGCATATTAAAACTGAACTGGTCTGCTAAGTCATAACCTTCTAGAAATCAACTGCAGATTCAATTTTAGTGGTTGATTGGTAGGTTTCCCATTCTGTTATCCTGCACCCAGTGAGAACATAAAGATATGAACGGATGGAGGATGGACGGGATTTGGCATTCTTCTTCTATGGTAATGTGCATTTTTTATTACATTTTACTTATTAGTACAATAGACTCCCACAAATCCGCAACCCCAGAACCCAGAAATGCTTGAAATCCGCACATCACTACAGATGTAAACAATGAAACTTTCTGTTCAGATGTAGAGGCAAAATTACAGAATTTTTGCAGTTTATATCATTCCGTATATATTTTAATATGTAATTCTGGATAATATGACTGAACTCGTGTTTTTTTATGAAGGAAATATAAATTTACTTCTGAAAACTATCAAGAAATTATTGACATCACTGGTAACCACAATCTTTTTACCAAATATATGTATCAATTGAGTTTTTTTTAGTTATTAAGACTGTCTAAACCTGAAATCAAACTTCCTTACTTTATAATTTTCATGTGAATTAATAGGATACCTCTATGAGGAAAGTTTCATTGAATAATTCAAGGAAAATGTATCTCATCTTTATTATGCATATTTAATTGTACATTAATTATTTACTTGACCTTTACTTTTAATCATATAATCTTTTTTTAAATTATCTTACTTTTTACCATTTTAGTTTATTGCTTTACTTAATTATTTTAATATTTTTCTATATTACAAGCATTCGTTGTAATTGATTACATTATTACATTTAAATTACTGTTTGAAAAATGTAACAAAAGAATGACCCGAAATCTGCAAAATTCTGAAATCCACACAACCTCTGGTCCTAAACTGTGTGGATTTGATGGAGTTTCCTGTATTATATTGATATCTGTATTATTTTAGTCCTTTATTTGATTCCATGTGATAAGTTATTGAGAGTTTTAGATGCAATTTATATATCTATATATATATATTTATTATATTTCCTATTATTTTTGTAAAATTGGAAGTTGACAAAATTACAGCGCATATAAACCAGCAGTACTTCGGATGAAGTGGTTATTAAATTAAATTTTTCGGTTAGACTCAAACATCAAATCTTAGAATTGTGTTCTTAAGTATTTTGCATTACATATTAGAAAGAAAAGCACTGCAGCCTTAATTCTTCCGCAGAATTTCCCATTAATTTAAGGAAATAAATGGGCTTAAAATGAAAAACCTCTGGGAAAAGAAACACTCCCGGTCTATTGGCTGATAAAGAAGAAATCTTTTTGCTCTCGCCCTCTTCTAGAACGTGGTAAGAGTGATAACACGGATTGATCTTTTTTCGCCAGTGATGCTCTTCAATATTAACGCTTTTCTATTAAAACTTAAAATGAAGTTGGATTCAAAGTAGGTCTTTTGTTTATTTTAATTAATACGCCATTAAGTAAAAATAATACTGTAATGTATAAGAATAGTTTAAAGAATTTCTGGAATACATTAATGTTACAAAATATCATTTTATATTTAATACAATATATTAAAACGATATATTTGTATTTTACCTATTAAAGACGAGCCTCTTTTACATTTCTTTTAATTCTTCGACACCAATTTTTTCCACATTGCAATTTTTATTTATTTAATCACTCAAAATATGAGATTAGATAATATAAAAATTTCTAAATTAAAATATTAGTATTCAAATTTAAAAATTTTGTTCGCCTTACATGGCAAGTTTTCTTGACAACCGGCTTTAATGAGTTAGAGTTGGCTTTTTAAATGCAATATGTTTGTCATTAGACATGATAAAGAAGATTAAGAAAAAATAGGTTTATTCATAATTTTTGTAGAAAAAGCTATAAAATAATGAGATTACCCCTTATTTTATTCTTATTTATTATATTTGGCTCTAGGCTAAGCCATATTAAAGATAATATTATTTATTCTGTTTTCTTCTGATAGTTGATGCCACTGCATATTCTATTCTTATGACTGGTTAAAACGATTATCGTTTGGGATCCTAACGAATTTTTCAAATTCAAGACCGCTTGAATTTGTCCTTTAAAATCAATGTAACAACTTTTTCCTGAACATGGTCATAGTTGATGATCGAAACGTAGATTGTCATAATTTTATTTTAATGTATGTTTAGTTTTTAACTTACAACCTTTTGTATACACCCTTTAGTTTACTTTTGATTTTTTATTTTCCCGTTAATATTGATAATATTTCCCTTAGTTACACTTATAATAGAGTGCGAATCAAATATTTTACTTGACTTAAAAAAATGTAAACAAATGCTACTTTTGCAAAAGTGTTTGTATGTATTTTTAGTATGATACAGCTTGATCAGTAAATGGCTAATAACAATTTTAAAATGTACTAAAAACTGTACAGTTAATAATACAAAATTATTTGAAATCTATACATCGGTCTAATAATGGGAAAAACTGTAAAAAAAAAATAATTTTCAAACTTTCAGCTAATATTTGATATTTTATGGCGTGTACCCTATGTACAGAATTAGGGTTTTAATATAATGCATAGCTGCCAACTTGTACGGATTTTTGCTACCGCTAAAATTTAACAGGAATTTCTGCCTTATTTAACTAACAATATTCACTGCAAGTCGACGATTGAACTAGGCAAAATTTTCTATTAAATTTTAGTGGTAGCAAAAATCCGTACAAGTTGGACGCTATGATAATGTATTGCTATATTTTACAACTAAATGAGCTTAATTTAATTCATTTTACCTGCTTAACACTCTGCAACTTTGTTTATATAAATACAGTAGAACCTCGATTATCCGAAGTAATTGGGACCGACCCTCTTTCGGAAAATCTAAATTTTCGGATAATCGAGCATCCTTCAATTTTAAGATTAAGGAGAAATATATGCAGTATTTCGTATTATGGTAATAAGTCTTAATAAAAATAAAGAAATAGCAAAATAGAAACAAGATAACATTACCCGAATCTTAATTTTCAAATTAAGTACCCTTTATATATATCACAAGGGTTTGAAAAGATGTTTTGTTTATCGCAATTTCGATTGCCTTTGATTGCCCTTCGACTGTCATGATAGAGCAGCGTTTTTTAATGTCATTAGATTACCAGTTTGACAGTCTTTCTGCTGCTCCAGCCATGCCAAACCTTTTGCAAAACATCCAAAAGCTTCAGAATTGCTAATTTGCTCGTTTTCTTCATTTCACTTCGCAGCTTACGGGAGCTCAATTTAAATTCAAAGGAACTCTAAGAAAAGGGATGGAACATATTTATTACTCGCAGTTCAGAAAGGACCGCTCGCACACAAGGAATATGGTAGTTAAAAAAAGAAAGAAAAAAAAGCTTTCAAAATGGATTTTGCACACTAGGAATGGGATAGTAAAAAACAAAAGGTTAAAAAATGGATTTCGGTTAATCGAGAGTTTCGGTTAAAAGAGTTTCGGATAAAAGAGGCTCTACTGTACTTTTAACTATTCAGCAAAAATAATGAAAGTAAATTTTACATTAATAACTTGATCGAAATTTTTACGTTTCGGAAGAACAAATTCTAAATTTTTGTAAAATGCAGCGATCTGACATGGACAAAATAAGTGTTATTCCATTTTTTTGGGATTGTTCTTGATAAGGGATATAGATCGTATTGGCCAAATTCCTGGCACATAATAAGAATTACAGTGTTTTTAGGTATGTGCCAGATGTGGCACGATGTGCAGTGAAGGGTTAAGCCGAAGTTCTCAGAGAAGGTAACATTCAACCAGTTATTCACCACATAACTTACTGTTACCAGTATAGATTTTAGACCATCTGTTACCAGGTATAGATTTACGTGCCCTCAGCCAAATGGAGATTGACGAGAAAATGATAAAAATGCGTGCTAGATTAGATGAATTCGAGTGCCGTATTCTTAATTTGAAGGCTTAGAAATTCATGCCTTTTAAGTATGCTGGCATTGTAGCGTGCCATCTTTTTGATCTGACGGCATAGTGGCAAAGTGCAATCAATTTTATATTTTATTCATAATTTATGCAAAAAAATTTTAAATAATGACATCAACCCTGATTTTTATTCTTATTTATTAAATATGACCTTAGGTTAAGCGGTATTCTATCCGTTACCCTTTATAATAGAATGTGTAATTTTTTTCCTCTTGAAAAGGTATAGTAAATAGCAATTGTTGCAAAAGTGTCCGTATAAATTTTTAGTATGATACAGCTTGATAAGAAAGTAGCTAATTATAATTTGAGAATGAAATAATTAATATGCTATTAATCAGAAAATGAAGTCATATTGAATATTCACATAGAAATTTAAAGCAGCAGAATTATTAATATTGGTTGAAAGAAATATGACTAACCTTTTGTTGACACTGTAACATGTATCTTAATGATTTGACAGCATAGTGGCAAAGTGTAATTAATTATATATTTTAATGTATGCCATGAGTTTGGTATCGCAGGTATACGCACTGTAGTTAGCGATAGAAACAGGCTGTGATGCCCTCAACTGTAGTGCCTAGAAGATATCATGTGGAAATCGGCCAACCAAAATTTGCTAAAAATTGTGATAAATGTTGAAGAATGCAGGAATGGAGAAATTGCGACATCTGGTAGTTCAAACGTAAACGTTGTTTAAGGGGACAAGGGACCTTAAAATCCTTAAAAATAATTTTTTTTATTTTTTGTAAATTTCACCTAATTATTATTCAAGGGTACTTTATATGCATTATAGCATGCATTTATCACAAAAAAATTTTTTTTTTTAAATTTATTTTTATGAAAAAAATGTAATTTTACGCTTCGTCTTAGAAATCTTCGAAATGTCGCTTGCGCGTTCCATATCAATGAAAATCCCCAATATTTTTTATAAAAGTCTGTTTTATATATATAAATAAAATAGAGCATCGAATTTTATATATTTGAATTTAAAGGTAAAAAAAAAAAAAATTGCAAATTTTGAAATTTTTTCGAAAAAATTTCTAAATTTTTCATTTCGAAGATTTCTAAGACCAAAAGTAAAATTCCATTTTTTTCATAAAAATAAATTTTTTTACAAATTTTTTTTGTGATAAATGCATGCCATAATGCATATAATGTACCTTTGAGTAATATTTAAGATAAAATTTACAAAAAATAAAAAAAAATTGAAAAATTTTGAAATTTTTTCGAAAACATTTCAAAATTTGTATTTTTTTTTAACCATTAAATTCAAATATATAAAATTCGATGCTCTATTTTATTTATATATATAAATCAAATTAAAAAAAAATATTGGGGATTTTCATTGATATGGAATGCATAGGGGGCGTTTCGAAGATTTCTAAGACGACGCGTAAAATTCCATTTTTTTTACAAAAATAAAATTTTTTTTAAATTTTTTTTGTGATAAATGCATGCCATAATACATATAATGTCCCCTTGAATAATATTTAAGATGAAATTTACAAAAAATAAAAAAAAAAATTGAAAAATTTGGAAAATTGGAAATTTTTTCGAAAAATTTTTAAAAATTTTCATTTTTTTTTTTTTACCTTTAAATTCAAATATATAAAATTCGATGCTCTATTTTATTTATATATATATAACAGACTTTTATAAAAAATATTGGGGATTTTCATTGATATGGAATGCGCAAGCGACATTTCGAAGATTTCTAAGACGACACGTAAAATTCCATTTTTTTCTCAAAAATAATTTTTTTTTATTTTTTTTGTGATTAATGCATGCTATAATGCATATAATGTACCCTTGAATAATATTTAAGGTGAAATTTACAAAAAATAAAAAAAATTATTTTAAGGTCCCTTGTCCCCTTAAGGATTCAATTGAGAAAGAGTTTCGGCCAGTGAAGCAGATGAACTAGCAGATGTCGCTGCGCTCGATATTTGTCCTTCAGCATCGTTCAACATTTATGGGATGCAATTTTTTAGCACTTTTTAAAGCAATATCGGAATAGTTGGTTTCCACACATTATCTTCTAGACATCTAGACACAACCATTTGGGTTGCCACGTGATCAGTATAGTATGGCTTCTAATAAACTATAGAGCTACTTTTCAGCTTATTTTGATCATGTTACATTTGGTTTTCATAGCCAAATTCTTCCATTGGCTGCGAAAATGCATGTTGGATTCCAAAAGTGAAAAGTGTAGATAATAATTCAGAATTAGAGCCGATATCGTCCATGATGTATGGTTAATATTTTTTTTTTAAAAGGTGCGTATAGTTTTAAGGCAACTTTTTATTAGACTAATTATTCTTATTTAGTCGCAGATAAATATCACAAAGTCTGCAATTAAATATCGTCATTACAAATACTGTGATTTAACTGGTAAATAAAAATTTTCTCATCTGAAATAGTAGTGTCGGGTTCCTTAGAAATTTAAGGAGTCTGCGCACCATGTTTAAAAATTTTGTGTAATTTATACATTATACAGGGTACGTGCGCTTCAAGGAAAGGACCTTTGAAGGATATTTACCAGAATTTATGTAAAGTGATATTTGCCTTATTTAATAAAACAAAAATTCTATCTTCATGTATAGCGACCAGTACTTTACGAAATTTCTGGTACTAAACAAATAAAATCATCTGAATCCCTTCATGCTTAAGAACCAGGGTTGGCAAGTTTTTCACAGTGTGACAGTTTTATCCGGTTTTAACCATGATTTTATCCGTCATGTCAAAACCCCTTTTTGACATAGTTTTTGACAACGACTGTCAAAAACATAAAATCGAGTCCAAAAACTGCTTAAAATTATTTTTACAACAACATTAAATTTACAATTTTTCGTAATTTTTAGTTTTAGACATTTGAGTAAACTTTTTGACAGTTTTAGGCATTAAAAATCACATGTCCAGTATAACACTTTAAACATGATATTGATTCAATAAGTTGCTTAGAAAATAATTGTAAGCTATAAAATATAGAATAAAAAATATTTAAAAGTATCGTTACATTAAAAATATAAACTAATCAAACTATTAAACACTTTAATTTTTAAAAATGGAAGTACATGGTGAAAATACTTGTACAATTTAATGTATGAAATTACATATAAATAATATAAATATTTTTTTTTGTTTTAACCCTTTCAGGGGCGGTGGTATGTCCATGAAACCACTTGATTTTAATTCCAAAATGACACATTCCCATCAGAATTTTGGTAAAAATAATTTCGCTTTATTATGTATGTGAAAAATAGTTTTTTCTTCTTTCCAAATGGATTTGTTTATACATTCCGATGTCATTCATTCATTTCAACATTTTAGCAACGGAAATGCTTTGCCCCTGAAAGGGTTAATGTCAATCTTATTCTAAGTCTCTTTTTCCATAGAACATGGAGTAGCAAAACGGTACTTTTGATGCCTTTTGTACTCAATGTTTGTTTAACTATTTGGAGTGGATAAATCCAAAATTTTAAAATATCCGTTAAATTGATGCTGAACTGCATAGACCTGAATTCAAACGCACCATGTGCTGTATGAATTCACTTGGTGTGTGTATATATACACTGGCCTTCAAAAGTTAAGGTACAGGGACTGGATGCTTTCGGTTGCACACGTTTTGTCGAATATCTACAAAAATTATTGGCGAATTGTTCTTGAACTTCTGGCGTGAAAAGGACATGTTTGATTTTATATTTCCCGGTGAAGATTTAGTTGGTGGTACAATTAGGGGGCTAATAATAAATTTAATAATAAAATAATATTTGCGATCCCCTATGTAACAGGAAAGATTCGAAATGGTTTGTCAGTGTGGTAAATGAATATTTGGATCTTGTTCAACGTTTGTATGCATTTGTGTAAGCATAGCACTCATATTCGTGAAGATGTTAACGTTTTTGTGAAAAATTCAAAAGGTTTTTGTTTATAGCATACAGAGTTTTCAACCAAATTTAATACAACTTTCCAAAAACCTGACAAAGAGTAGTAGAAACATTATACTGCAATTATAACATGAATATGTTGAATATTCGATGAGATATGGGTATTTTTATGAGATAATTTTTAACTGCGCATGCGCGGAAGATTTCAAAATTTTTATTTCATAATTTGGTAGTCAGTATTTTGGGGCAACTTCAAAAAAAAGTTCAATCAAATATTGTGAAAACTTAGAAAGATATAGCGAGCTGAATGAGAAGAGTTGTGGAAAATCCCTTATAATAAAGCTATTTTTAGGAAGCAACTCACTATATCGACCCTATCTTTGAGAATTTTCGCGATATTTGACTGGACTTTTTATATAAGTTGACCTAAATAGCTTACTACCACATTATGAAATAAAAATTTTTAAATCTTCCGCGCATGCGCAGTTAAAAATTATCTCATAAAAATGCCCATATCTCATCAAATATTCAATATATTCATGTTTTAATTGCAGTATAATATTTCTACTACTCATTGTCAGGTTTTTGGAAAGTTGCGTTAAATTTGGTTGAAAACTCTGTATGCTATAAACAAAAAACCTTTTGAATTTTTCACAAAAACGTTAACATCTTCACGAATATGAGTGCTATGCTTACACAAATGCATACAAACATTGAACAGGACCCAATTAGTCATTTACCACAGTGACATACCATTTCCAGCCTTTCCTGTTACATAGGTGATCGCAAATATTATTTTATTATTAAATTTATTATTAGCCCCTAATTGTACCCCGACTAAATTTTCACCGATAAATATAAAATCAAACATGTTCTTTTCATCCCAGAAGTTCAAGAACAATTCGCCAATAATTTTTGTAGATATTCGACAAAACGTGTGCAATCGAAAGCATCCAGTCCCTGTACCTTAACTTTTGGAGGCCAGTGTATACATATATATATATATATATATATTTATTATTTCAAAGCCTTTCCACCCTTCCGTTGCTGGAACATCCCGAGCTCAGAAGAAACTTTTAGGGTATGGTGGAGATCCAGCTCCAAAAGCAATGACAAATCTTAGAAAATTTGGCTTTATTCCAGGCAGCCATATTCCAACTGCTTCTCTCTGTTCACCATTTACAAACTGAAAATAATATGCTTAAAAAGGGACTATTTTTTATGTATAAAAATAAGATTTAACATAAACAAATTGTTCTAAATAATTAAACTGAATCTAACATAATAAAACGAAGATATATTATTCATGTGCAAATATTGAAAATGACAAACCATCTTCATTTAAGTTATTGATTTAAAGAATGTTTAATTATATTGATTTCATATTACAAATCATTTACTCAGAGCACATTTGTGTTGCAATGTGGTTTATATCTAATGTTTATGTACAGAAACAAAGATTTAGAATCATTAAAAATCTAGTTAACTTATGACCAGTCATTGAGTAGTGGTCACTTAGCTTTACATAAACTTTTCTTTAGCATAAATTAGCTTGATAAAACTTTTTTATAATAAAATGAACACTTAATAGTAATAAAGATATAATACTTTGAAAAATGAATTTAATAATAGTTTCAATATTTTTTAGCCATTTTTCCTGCATAACAATTGACAAGTAATTTGAATTACGATTTATAATTCCATTATAACTTAATTATAGTATATAACTAAATAAAAATTATTTATATAATATATAACTTATTAATAAGTTTTTAGCTTAATGTAATATAAAATTTCACTAATGATAGCTAACAAAAATGTCTATAGGGTTCTTGACACTTTTTGACAGGTTTTCGACATGTCATGTCAAAAACCACTTTTTGACGTCAAAAACCCAAGCTTGGTATGAACCCTATTATAGCTGATCTTACGCGAATAATACATATGAATTATTTCTAAAAATTTTTTAACTCTAATTTTATTTTAAATCGCATGAAATAAATGACTGTTTAAAGCGCCACATTTTGGTGAAATATGAAATTAATATTGATTAACAATATCTTTGAAATTTCGCAATTTGTACATAAACAAAACTACCGTATTCTCTTTAACAGTTGTTTAATTTTAAAGGTAAATAGTTATTTATTGGATGGTCATCAGCAATTCTGGAGACTTTTTTGTAGTAATAGGTTTTCTTTGTACGAGTTTTTTCTCTTTTATGCGAATAAAAATGTAAGTTTAAGAAATTTTTCTTAGAAATGTTTTTCAGAAATCGGAGTATTTCATAGCATTGAACTATTATACTCAAGGGACAAAATAAACATGCATTTGTATCCCACGTAGTAAGCATTTTTTTGGTCATATCAATCAAGGGAAATGTAAAGGTTGCTGTTCTTTAAATAAGGTCTCTTGTACAGTTTTTCCTGAAAGGAAAAATCAGCATTGTAATTAGAGAGGTAAAAAAAGCTTTTAATAATGGACAAATGAGTTAGAAATGTTTTGATTATCTCTTTTCAATGCTCTTTTATCTCACATTAAAAAAAATATATATAAATGTAAAACTAGTTTAACATGAACGAAAAATCGTACGTTCAGCAGAGATTATGTAATACTGGAAATACAATTAGAATACTGTAATAAAACACAAAACTTTTTACAGTTTATTATAGTGAAAGATGTGTAATCAAATAATTTAGAATTGAAAACCCAGTATCTACAATTACCATCAGTAGTCAGAAAAATATTTTCAGACTTTTTTGTGCAGCACTGTATATGATCTATAGATTTATATGTATACTACATAGTATGCTAAAAATAGTTCAATTCACCGAATTATGGGTTATTTTTACCTAATCAGCAACAACTTGTGTCAACGTCTAACTGAATCTGAGTTTGATGAAAATCTGTACATTAGTTTTTGAGATAGAGTTATTGCAAAAATTGTGAAAAATCCAGCATAGTATCGACACGTATTGGGCGATTAACACAAAAACCTAATCAGCAGCAACTTATGTCAACGTCTAACGGAATCTGGAATTAGATGAAATTTCGTGTATTAGTTCTTGAGATAGAGTTACTACAGAAATAATGAAAAATGCAGCATAGCAGCGCCACCTATTAGGAGATTTACAGCAGAAACTAACCAGCACCAATTTATATCAGGAACTTAGTGAATATAAATTTTTATTAAATTCCGTGCATTAGTTCTTGAGTTATACGCGCACAAAATTTGTGTCAGATACAGACAGACAGTCACCGAATCGAAGGTTCACTGACAGACATTTTGTAAAACCGTGTTTTTTTTACATATCTGACCTCTAAAACGTGTAAATGCGTCAGAAACCGGAAGTCGAAAATTTCCACGAATCCATACTTTCTTCTTGTATAGATAGAAGAAAGTAAAAATAGAATTCTAAATCCGCCGTCCTCAGTGTGTTAAAATAGTAGAAATAAAGAAACATGATTGCCAAAGTTAAGTAAATAATTCATATTTGTCCTTTTCTAACAGAAAGGATGATTAAATATACTAAAATGACGTTCTCCAACCTATTATTAACCCTCCTACTTCCATGTTTTAATATTTTATAAGCATTCTTAGTTTTACATGATTTGAACCAGAAATTTAATCCTATTGCGCAACATATCTTTATGCATTGTGGCCATTTGATTTCTTATATTAGGTATAAATTATAACTTTTTTCTGGTTCGAAAGATCAAAAACTTTAAAATAAATAAAAAATGGGGTCAAAAAAAGACCCCAATGGTAGTGGGAGGGTTAAAAACATAAACTTCTCATTAACACCAAAAAATCAAGAAAAATTAATTTTATACTTTAATTTTAATTATATCGTGTTATTAAAATTTCTTTTGCCTTTATTTATTCACCAGCTTATTCAACATGTTTATCTGTTTAATGAATTATATTTTTAAATGCGTTTAGAAATTGCTTAAAAAATATCCAAACACTTTCGTTTTACTTTAAATCATTATTTCTAAAACAGAGAGAAATATTTAGTGCTTGTGTATTTTTTCAAGTAGTTACTGTTTGTCTTTTCTTTTCTTTTTTCTTTTTTTTATAACACTCGTTTCATATGTTTTTTTAGTGCCAAATATTTCAAGTCCATAAGAAAATTTTTCTTTCCGCCAAAAAACAAACAAACAAACAAAAAATCTCAACTCCAGCTATCACTTTTTTTTAAGGTAAAAAACATTAAACATGTTTTTAAACATAAATATATTTTAGATTTCAAAGCCTTAAGAAAAGAAGAGTGTTTTGTTTTACTACTTTTTTCTGAAGTTTAAGATAAACAGCTCATTACTATCTGTATACAGTATGTTTTTCAATTACGAATTGCATTATTTTTTTTTTTTTTCACATGAAAATGTGATTGTTAAACAACAACTGAAAAACGTGTCTTTCCTGAAAAAAATTCGCAGCAATTAGTAGAATAATTAGTAATTTTTTAAATGGAATTAAAATAAGGTAAAAATAATAATTATAAAAAAAATTACTTTCATGTTAAAATTGTTTCACTTCTGGGATAAACACACATAAAAAAGAAAGTATGGATCGGTAAAAGATAGACGGAAACATGGAGTGAGTGAGGGAGTGAATGCTTGCGTGAGTGAGTGAATGATATGGGTGAGTGAGTGAATGATATGAGTGAGTGAGTGAATAATATGAGTGAGTGAGAGAGTGAATGAATTAATATGAGTGAAAAAGTGGGTGAATGATATGGGTGAGTGAGATAGATAGATGGAGAAAGTAAGATAGACTATCGTAGAGTCTCAAAGAAAACTCTTATTCAGTTACTTTTCAAATTAGTAATAAATTTGACTAATTTGTCAAAACAGTCAATACTTTTAGGAATTGAATATCATGATATGGAATCATTTTTCCTAATCGTTTCGAACCATTTGAAGTTTTTTTGATTGAATTTACATAATCTACTCACACGCATGAAACATATACAAATGATTTTGAAAAACCCTTAAATTTTTAATTACATTCCCACAAAACATTCGCCATAAAACTTAACCCTTTTCGGCGCGGTGTCCTTAAAGAAGGACACCTAATTTTAATTCCAAAACTGACAAACGGCACGAAGAATATTTAACTAAAATTTTCCTATTATAATGTTAATAAAAATAAGCAATTTCGTATTTTCTGATAAATTCGTTTATAAATTGCGGTGTCAGTCCATTATTTCACCAGTTTATAAACAGAATTACTCCGCGCCGGTAAGGGTTAAAGTATTTATAGCAATTTTCCGGAACACTCCTTTGCAGGATTGCCAGTTTGGCCTCCAATTTTTATCCGATATTTCAAATTCATAACGGAAATTTCAAAAAAAAAAAAAAAAATACATAATCGCTAAATGTCTTTTATTAAATAAAGCGTACAATAATATTTTTTATTTCTGGTATGAACACTAAATTTCTAAATAAAAATTGAGTCCAAAGTGGCAACTCTGCTCCTTTGATTAGAACAGAAAAATGAATCCGTATTTGGACGGGATTATTTCAGGAAATTTTGGCAAGGAGAATGGTAAGGATCGAAATTCTGGAAAACTGTTTGAGGTCATAATTCAGTAATCGCAGCTAGTAACCACAAATTTATGTATAAGGGGTGACCAAGGGACGGTCCATAAATGATGTCACACTTTTTTTCAATATTTTTGACTCCCTCCCCCCACCCCTTGTCACATGTCACGCTATATTACATAAACATATACTTGTAGTTCAGGAACAAAGCACTACGTTATAGATCATATTTCAAACTTTATTTTTAAACTTTAACTACGTGTTTTAGCGACATTTGTGAGCATAACAATAAAAATGACTCATGCACTTATTTTGTATGAAATAAGATTAAGGTTTATAACAAAAACATAATTAATATACAATATTAATAAAATATTAATACGAAAGAGCAGCTGAAAACAGTCGTATTTTGGAATTTAATATATTTGGCTTTAAACCTACTTTATAAAACAAAATACTCTAATTTCAAAATAACTTCAAAATTTAATCTGCTGATTTTTAATACTTTTAATTTAACCAAAATGTGTGATGTCACATTTCTTCTTACCCCCTTCCACCCCCTTGTCACAAACTCTCACAATTTCACGAATCCCCCTACCCCCCCTCCAAGCGTGACATCATTTGTGGAAGGTCCCAAAGCGAAAAGTGGACACAGGGTGTAGAAGTAACTATTTTATTACAACTCCAAAAATAATCACCGTATTTGTTGAGACATTTGTCTCATTGTGCATCAGTAGGTCGATACTCCTGGTGTAGAAATCTTGGGGCTGATTTCGCAAGAATGTTCGTACATCATCCTTCACTTCGTTGTCCGAAGTGATTTCGTGTACTGTCCCTTTACTCCATCTCGTTTGTTCCGGAATTTAACTGGTCGCCACTTGCCTGTTTTTTCTAACCATCTCTTAGACAGGACAACTAATGCATCGATTATGTCAGCGTAGACCTGGCCTGGTTTCTGTGCATCCTTGACTGTTTGTCTGCCTTATCTTAAATTCTTGAACCAGTTATTCATAGATGCACGGTCTAACCCTTTAGTGCGCAGCTTTGCATATATGCAAAGAACAGTGTTTTGAATTGAATAGATTTTATTTATTCGTATATGCCTAATTCACACCAGAAAATTATACAGTCGAACCCGGTTAATACGCGATCCCGTTTAATACACGGATATTTTCAGGTCTCTTGAACATCACCCATAAGACTAATGCTAAAATATCACGTTAATACGCGAACGGTTATTACGCGATCCCGCTTAATACCCGATAGATTTTGGATAATTTGAGGCAAAAGAATCACGCTTAACACGCGAGACATAGATCAAGATGCGAATTAATTCTCTCTTCTCCAGTGTTGCCAGTTTAGTGGATTTTTTTATTCAGATAAAAACCACTGTTTTGAATATTAATGTTTGATTGATTTAATAACAAATTAATTAAGACAAACATTACTAATCGGAAATAGTGGTAGATATTTGAATTTTTAAAAATGTTAAATTAGTAACACCGCAATTCTTCTTTAATCCCGCGTCCTAACGTTATTTGTCTCTCGCTTCGTGTATAATTTGACTGTAGTAGAGAGAGAGACGAATTCAGTATGCTCAGATACGTCATAAAATTATTATGATTAGAGATGATTATATCTGTTGTGTTAGTGATGTTTTAAATGTACGTTTTATCACTACTATGCTTTACAATGCATGTTATAGGCAAAATAATGAAACCCATGAAGATTAAACAAATACGACTGTGGTTGTATAATTATTTTGTATTTTCTATCTTTGGTTTAATTTTTGCTATGCTAACAATGCACGAAGATTGTTAAGGATAGTTTTTTTCTTATCATATTAAAAATGAAGGTCAGATTACAATGGTACTCATTATCACAAGTACTAAATATGAGTTTAATAACTGGGTTGTGCTTCAAGGATTTAATAATTTTCTTTGTGGTAAAAAAATTAGTCTAGCGGAAAAATAATTTTTCGGTTTTGTTTTGGTTGTAACGTATCAATAAACAATAATCCAAGTTTGAATCCATATTTATTTTCAGTTGTTATTCGAGTCGGTTCTATAAGAGAATCAATGAGTAAAAGTTGAATACAGATACTATTTCATCTAAATATACGTAAAAGATACAATTTTCGACTGTAAACATACAAATGAATGCTCTAAAGTTCAGTTAGACGATTAGATGTGTAAATAAATCCAGTTCCTGTGCAACATTATACAAATCACGTTTAATACGCGATACCGCTTAATAAGCGACTTTTGTCCGCTCCCGTGAAACGCATCTTAACCGGGTTCGACTGTAATAGCAATATTTGCTTTAATTAAAAACAGACATTCCGTATTTTAATAAAGCAAAATTAACCATTCAAATTTTCTGGTGTAACGTCAGATTCTCTGAACTACATAATTTCTAAAACGTATTCTGTCATGAAATTAAAGGGTTAAATGTTAAATGTTATAAAATAAGTATTAGGAGACATTAAAATATTTACTAATTTGCAATATTTTAGAGTAAAACAGCTACACGACAGTAGTTTTTACTTGTATTGCAGATGTGCAACAGAAGAAAAAATTGACGTATTATATGAAAAATCTCTGTTTTTTTTTTTTTTTTTTTTTTCCTGTGTAATAAACCTTTCAGAGAATCCTATATTATTTTTTCGAAACAAAAAAAATCGCGCATTTAAGGGTTAAACAGTGTTCACCATAAACATGTTTCATTCGGTGAAAAATGCCTGCGTTCGTTGCCCCTTCACGTCCAAAAAACGCACTACGCCTCGCTACTCGACCCTGGAGGCTTCCATCCTGTTCACTCTATGTTTTAGCCGCAAACACAACTTCTTGCAAGTTTGTCTAATGCAGGCATGTCAAACTCGCTTACCGACGTGGGCCAAATTAATCATTATATACAAAACTGCGGGCCACATCAAACAAAGTAGATAATATTATTACAATTGCACACAGTAAAATTTGTACGTACAAAACTTAGTCATGTTAAAGAAATATTCAAGTAAAGTACCAAAGTTATTATTATAATTCACAGTTTATTTTATTTTATTTTCCGAAAAAATTCTTGACTTTCGAAAAAATACTTGACATTATTTTTTTAAACGAAATCTACAAAGTTTAATTGGATTTTCTAAATAGTATTAACTTAAAAAAAATGTTGTACACGCTCTATGTTAATCTAGCAAAGGTATAACTTTTAATCTTCCGGATTTTTTTCGATTAAAAAAATTTTGAATCGGAAAATTTATTTAATAAATTGTGTCTGGTATCGATGTGTTAAGTATACGTATTTCATTTCATTTATTAAGGGTGTATTCCAATCCAAACTGCTTATTTTCTGATTCATTTTAGGTAGATTTCGTATGAAATACTACCTATTGGGATCGTTCCTATGTTGGAATTTCTGAAAAAATTTTGCAGATCTACACCGATCATGACCCGTAGAACCTAAAACCCACCTCAGTAAAAATCTTTATATCTATCTATCTATCTATCTATCTATCTATCTGTCTGTCTATCTATATATATCACTTTCTTCTGGACACGATAACTTTCGTAATTCTGCACCAATCTCTTCCAAACTGATACATAAAATCAATGGGCAGAAAATCTCGGTCAAGTTCGTTAATGGGCAAAATCGGACCAAGGGGATGGAAATAGGGAGGGGTTTTGTGAAAACCGATAATACCCCATAACTTCTTAATTTTTGTACATATCAAATCAGTTTAAAGTTTTGATTACTTCTAAAAATAGGGCCAAAATTTTATGTATTACAGATTTTTGATAAAGTTAAAAATGGGCTCAAGGGACGCAAAAAATTGGGTATTTGGGAGAAAAAAATTCATAACTTCGTCAATTCTCAAGATATCAATTCCAATTAATTTTATTATACATCTCCTTAATATTATCTACAACTTTTATATTCACAAGTTTTTGATAGCACCAATTCGTACCGCAAAAAAAATTAAAAACGAAAACAAAAAGAGGGTTTGAAGAAGTAAAAAATCCATAACTCCGTCAATTCAAAAGATATAAAATCCCCATGAATTTATCATATATCTTCTTAATATTGTCTACAACATCTATATAGACAAGTTTTGGATAGGACCAATTCTTACAGCAAAAACAAATTAAAAATACATAGCGGTTGAAGAAAAAAAATCATCTAAGTAAGGGTGTATTCAAATCCAAACTGCTTATTTTCTAACTCATTTTACAATTCATTTTTGCTCTCAAAGGCTTCCAATTGGTACGTTTTCTTACTGAGAAAATATATAATGTACCATAATGGTCGATTTTTTGATAGAGGCAGAATATATTTTTAAAAATGCTGTTAAAGTGGGCATTTTGAACCGAATTTCCCGAAGCGGATTGTGTTGGAAAAATCATTGCATTAAGGATGTACTCAAATCCAAACTGCTTATTTTCTGACTCATTTTTAAATTCATTTTTGCTCTCAAACGCATTTAATTGGTAGATTCGCTTATTCAGAAACTATATAATGTACCGCAATGTTCAATTTTTTGATAGAGGCAGAATATATTTCAAAAAATGATCTCGAAGTGGGCATTTTGAACGGAATTTCCCGAAGCAATTGTGTTATCACTTTCTTTTGGACACGATAACTTCCGCAATTCTGCACAAATCTCTTCCAAATTGATACATAAAATCTAGGGACATAAAATCTCGGTCAAGTTCGTTAATGGGCAAAAGCGGACAAAGGGGATGGAAATAGGGAGGGGTTTTGTGAAAACCGAAAAAACCCCATAACTTCTTAATTTTTGGACATATTAAATCAGTTTAAAGTTTTTATTACTTCTAAAAATAGCGCGAAAAATTCATGCATCACAGATTTTTGATAAAATTTAAAATAAGCTCAAGGAACGCAAAAAATAGGGTTTTGGGGAGAAAAAAATTCCTTACTTCGTCAATTCTCAAGATATCAAATCCAATTAATTTTATTATACATTTCCTTAATATTATCTACAATTTTTATATTCACAAGTTTTTGATAGGATCAATTCGTACCGCAAAAAAAAAAAAATTAAAAACGAAAACAAAAAAAAGGGGGGAAGGGGGGTTGAAGAAGAAAAATTTTCATAAATCCGTCAATTCACAAGATATAAAATCTCCATGAATTTATCATATATCTTCTTAATATTGTCTTCAACATTTATATAGACAAGTTTTTGATAGGGCCAATTCTTACAGCAAAAACAAATTAAAAATACATTGCGGTTGAAGAAAAAAAATCATCTTATTAAGGGTGCATTCAAATCCAAACTGTCTATTTTCTTACTCATTTTTAAATTCATTTTTGCTCTCAAACGCATTCAATTGCTAGATTCTCTTATTCAGAAACTATATAATATACAGTAATGAATACAGTAATGATCGATTTTTTGATAGCGGCAGAATATATTTCAAAAAATGATGTCAAAGTGGGCATTTTGAACAGAATTTCCCGAAGAAATTGTGTTAGAAACGAAAAATATTGCCCTACTGAGAAAATAATTGTTTATTAATCAAGTTTTAATTAATTGAAAGAAAAAAAAACACAGGTCGCTTATAAATCTTTTAAAAATCACGTCAGCATGTTTCATATATATATATATATTTATTTAAAATGAATCTGAAAATGTGCCAGAAAATTGCGAGTTGTTGAGCATGGAAAAGTATTTTTTTAAATACCGCCTTAACATGATTCTGATAAAACCAGATATTATATAAAAAGGAAATAAAAACTCGTCAAAAGCAGACAGACAAAACTGTTAAAGTGGATTAGTATACTGAACTTCGAAATCTACCGCTGCCTGTAGGACGGGCCGGCAGGGATTTTTTTAAATTGATTTTTGCTCTCAAATGCATGAAACTGAGAAATTCTCTTATTTAGAAACTACATAATGTGCCGTGATTCTCGATTTTTTGATAAATTCAGAAAGTATTGTAAAAAATGCTGCCAAAGTTGGCCCTCTGAACCGAATTTTCAGAAGCGGGATATCTGGGAATGAAAAAAAGGGTCATACTGATAAAATAATTGTTTAGAACTCAAATTCTAATGAATTGAGCGAAAAATGAAATCACACGGCCTCTTATACATCTCTTCAAAAATCACCTCAGCAAGTTTCATGTTTTTACTTTCAAAAATGTGTCTGAAAATGTCTCAAAAAATTTCGAGCTGTTGAGGGTGGAAAAATATTTTTTCGAATACACCCTTAAACACATTTTCTCGTTCAAATAAGGTTTATTCTACAAGAAAAAGTTTGCTATCGAACATATTTAATAATTTAGTATATGTCTAATTGTTCACTTTGCTTCATTGCTAACTTTTTCACTCAGTTGTAAAATTGAAACTTGTAACTGAATTAAACACAGGTAAAATGCCAAAGGTTTGGCGGGCCACAGAGAAGTTGTCGGCGGGTCAGTTGTGGCTCGCGGGCCGCATGTTTGACATGCCTGGTCGAATGTACCACTAATCCTGCGTGAAACCAAAATCAAAGGACAATCCAGCTCGGCAACTTTGATAACGTCGCTACGTCAGCTGTCCGCTATTCAATTGGTCACCGTTATAATTGAGGTTGTTTTTTTTTTTTAACACTCGTTAAAATGTATAATTGTATAAATATTCTAACTGATACCAGAAAATATATGTAATAAAAAATGTTTATAATATAAAAGAAATATCTGTTTTGTATAAACTCTCTCAACAGTGGCTTTATTTTAGCGTACTTGTTGTCTAGTAACAACGTCATGCCTGGCGTTTGGAAAGTAGAGGTAACTGTTTGCGTTTCTTTCTTCATAAAATTGTTCTTGTGTACTGAGTGCATTGTAATATGACATGACTTATGCAACAGTTTAACAACTAGGAAGTAAATTCGAAAATCTCCATCGTCACAGCACATTTTCCCACTAGCGACTAAATCGCGCCCCTCACAACGCCTCATATCATAAATGCACCCGCGAAATTCCCTAGCACGTCGCGCTGGCTCATAGGATGCTTTGTTTACTTTCAGCTTAAAAGCGGAGCGTTGCATATCCTGTCTTCATAGTTTTTTAGAAATAAAAAAATAATAATAAAACAGCTAAACAATTATCATTCATGTACAAATTAAATCAGCTTTATTTAAAACCGGATTTAAATTGCTTAATATCGTCATTTATTTGTATTATTAATATTATTTTTTAATCTGAATAAAATCAGTTTAGTTATTTATTTATTTATTTTTTTTTTTGATTGATTTTTACTGGAGACGGGATTTTTCATTTATTAACAGTCAATAAAGAGAAATTAAAACAATATTACAAACAACCTAAACATAATGAAAGAGGTAACATTTTATAAAATTTCTGTCTTTTAGAAAAGAAAAAAAAACTCACTATTATTTTATGAAAGTAAATACTAGAATACATTTAAAAAAAATCTGCCTTTTAATTATTGATGCGAGGTACAATATCCTAAAAATAAAAGTATGGATAAATATCCTTTTTTTAAAACTGCTTCATTTCCTAGTTAGATGATCACTTTATTTTTGTAAGAATATAACTAGACTGATGTGCCAATTCCAAAACTTTATTCTGCATGCATGTTAATAATTCAAAATTCGCTATCACACGTATTAAATGGCAATCTATGCCCATCGTGAGGAATATAAAGGTATATAGGTTCGTTGAATTGGATGTATTTAATAAGAAGATATAATTATCACATTGTTTCAAACAAATCATTGAATTTCGGAAGCCGACCTCTTAGATGTCCGCAACCAAAATTCTAACCCAAAGTATCAAAATCAACATATGTTGTTCAATATACACCCAAGTCTAATAAGGATCTATTTACGTGAAAATGTAGCATAATACTAAGTTTGATAAAATTGCGTGCATTAATTTTTGAGATATAGCTTTTGTGAAAAACGTGAAAATTCAGCATAGCAGCGCCACCTGTTGCGCGATTAACACCAAAATCTAATCAGTAACAGTTTACATCAACGTCTAACTGAAAATGAAATATGATAAAAATCCGTGCATTAGTTCTTGAGATATAGCTATTAATTACTCAAAAATCGTACAGAAAGCAGCACAGCAGCGCCACCTGTTGGGCGATATACACCAAAAACTAATCAAGCTAGTTTATATCAAGGTCTAACTGAATCTAAAGTTTTATTAAATTCCGTACATCAATTCTTGATAGAGTTATTGCTGAAATCGTGAAAAAATCAGCATAGCTACGCTACCTGTTGGGCGATATACACCAAACACTAATTAGCACCAGTTTATATCAAGGCCTGACTGAATCTTTAGGTTTGTGAAATTTCGTGTATTATTTATTGAGATAGAGGGCCCACAAAATTTTTGTCACATACAGACAGACTCACAGTCAGAGTGACAGACAGACATTTTCTAAAAAACATTAAATCGTGTTCAGGATTTTCTATAACGTATAAATCCAACGAAAACCGGAAATCGAAAATTTTCCCGAATCCAACTAATTTCCTCTTGTAAAGATAGAAGAACGCAAAATTTGGAAACATGGATTTTTCATTTACAATTTTTATTAGTAATTAAAATCAGTACAAAAACCATCAACGTGTTAAACGTTTGTGACACAGTCCTTTACCTTATGGCTCTAAAACTTTTAAATATAGGTATTAAAAATAATGATATATAAATATGGGTAACGCTATGCTATTGATTAAAAGAAAAATATATAATTTTCTTCTTTCTATTTATATTCACAAGTGCAAACAGTATTTTCAACATCAATTGATATATATATACAATTTATTCACTAATTGCTTTTCATTCAGGTCTCTGATAAATTCAAAATATGGGTTTTAAATGAATTGATATGAAAATTTGAGTGGCGATTTGTTAGGACTTTAAAAGGTTTGTTTTAAAATTCGATAAAAATTATTTTAGGTTTGTTTTTTTAAATATATTTTCACATCTAAACGATATTTTTACATTTTTCCAGTACACTGTTAAATATATCAAATTTTCACTGAGCCTATATCATACATTGAAATGTTTTATTACAATCAGTTGAGTTATCTTTTGTGTCAAGCTATCCAAAAATCATAAGTAAAATTTATGTAAATATTTTCTTTGCGTCATAGTAGCCAAATTAAATGAAATATATGCAAATCGATAACATGACAGAAAGAAAACGCGATAGTTTTTTTTTTTTAAATTCGTTATTTAAAGAAAATAATCTGTAACATTTGATGTTCAATAAAAATAATAAATGAATAATTAGTGTTAAGTTTGTATCTTTTAATGAGCACGTGGAAAGCATGTTCAAAGTTTAGTCATATATGCATTTCTTGCGTTATACTTTGCACTCACATCTGGAGTCCCTGATGACTGATAATTATAAACAGTGAATATCTTAGCAATAAATGAAGAGTGTCTCATCTAAGCCGATACAGTTCAAATCTATGAGTAATGTAGAAAATTTCCTAAGAAACAAACGAAATTTTTTAAATACAGATAGTTTCGGCCGAATTTTCAGCAG
This sequence comes from Maratus speciosus, assembly GCA_963932465.1. Lineage (NCBI taxonomy): Eukaryota > Metazoa > Arthropoda > Arachnida > Araneae > Salticidae > Maratus > Maratus speciosus. The sequence continues at coordinate 289,327,520 of OZ010794.1, forward strand.
CACTTTCCCCAAAAACGCGATGTTTTGCGAAACGCAGATTTTTGACCGAAAACGTAACGAATATTTCGGTCGATCTACACTTAAAGTTACTAAAACTTTTAAATCTATTATACTGAACTCGTTAGTCGCTTATTCTCTGATCTCTAATGCCAGATATTTAAGATCTGACTGCTTACCTTTACCTAAGAAAGCCATTTTAAAAACTAATATTCATATACTATTTATTCTTTCCTTTAAATACTGAAACAACCAAAGATTTGATAAGTACAAAAGTAACAGAAATCGTATTCATAACATCTAAAGGACAACATTTTTTATCCAGAAATATTCCTCTACATTCATCTACAGAAACCTCCCTAAAGCGACCACGTTCTGTTTCAATAAAAATTGGTCGCTCCGAGAGGTGGTCTCTTAATGGAGGTCATTGTTTAAATATAGATTTTAATTGTTGAAAAAGGTAACAATTAATGTTAGTAAAATTTATTTTCCACATTAGGAAAAAATATGAAAATTTAAGTGTCAAAACAAAAGTTAATTACATAAGTTAATTACTATAGAGTTTAAAAAATGAATACATTGACGTTTGCTTTGATTTTACGGTTTTATCTTTTATAACTTTTATTTACAAGTCCTTTCGAAGTTCAATAATAAATGCATTTTTTCTTTCTTTTTTTTTTATCGGGAACAAATAATGAGAATTTCATTAATTTATCTATTTCTTTGAGAGTTTCCTGACAGAATAGGGCAAGGGAGTTTATGGACCGTCATTCTTAATTTGTCATCGGAGTTAAATTCGTTGCCTAAAAAGGGCCAAAGGGTTTTAAACACTTAAAAGTTACCAGAATAAAAAAAAATTCTAAAGTTAGTTTATAAGTTTGATGAAAAATGCGCTCTCAGGAATTATTTTTCTAATAAAACCTTCTTCAAGCGACCAGGAAAAAACGGAATTTGTTTCTATTTCTTCTAAGAAATGGGTCGCTCATGGAGAGCGTTCAACTGGGATGGTCTCTGAATGGAGGTAAAATTACTATTGTGATCTATGGGAAAAATTTTGTTCCATGAAAAAATGGTCGTTCAGGGAGGTGATCGCACAGGGAGGTTTCACTGTATTTATTTTATTCAGAATCAATAAATAAATAATTTAATCTCACTACTATCAAATCTATTTAAAATTATTTTGCTCCCCACGGCAATAACCCCCCCCCCCCCCCACACACACATATATATATATAGGCTAATTCCATGAAAACTTGCCATGTCTGTCACACAGCTGAAAATCGCTATGCTTGTTGGCTACCGTTTTTTTTTTTTTCGAATAGTTTGCTCCGCGTTATACAATTGGTGTAATATCTCCGATAAAATAAGTCACATTTTTTCGTTCTAAATTACTGGTATTAAAATAGCAATTATAGCATCTGTGCAGGAATATTAAAAAGCAGTAAACCAACGTTTAAAATGCACAAATAATGGATGAAAAGCAGCAAACAGCTGTTTCGAATCTACAGCGAGATTCTTCTTCAGTGCAAGATAGGGAAAAAGGAACAGTGTGCTAGAAAAAGCAAGGCTGAGCAAAATGATAGACAGAGACGCGCTGCCTTATATACCCTATGCGGGTATCGAAAGCGCCAGAAACAACCAATGAGAGAGAAGCAGTGGAAACAACTGGGTGGGCAAGTAGCGACATCTACCGGAGAAGGAGAGAAAAAGAAACCAAAAAAAGGAAATTAAATTAATGCTTTCCAAATACTTGGAAAATCTGGAGTAATAGATAAGTCATTGACTAAAGAGTGAGAATTTTTAATGATGTGGTAAGCTTCCCAAAAATCAAGATCAAGGTTAGAAGAACATTTTTGGATAATGGTGGCTGAGGAAAAATCGAACCTATGTTGAGAAGTCCAAGAATGTTGAGCAATAGAAGAACGTTTGAGCTCCTGATTTTTAACATAACCTTCATGCTCTTTTAAACGAAATCTAAGAGCACGTTTAGTCTGGCCAATATAAGAAAGGCCACACTGGCAAAAGATTTGGTAAATACCCCAGTTGTCAAGGCGATCAACGGGGTGTTTGAGATTTGAAAAAGTGATTTTATTAACAGGAGAAAAAATAACATTAAAATCAAACCTTCTTAGGATTTTCGCAACTTGCTGACTAATTTTAGGAAAACAATGGCAACACAACTGAAGTATTAGAGATGGAATTAGAATGCTTTTCAGAATGGACGGATTTCGTCAATTTCTTATAAATAGAATCAATAATATTAGAGGAATAACCACGATCAACAGCAATAGCTTTGATGTAATTAAGTTCAGCACTAAGTAACTGAGGAGTGGAACAAATATTGGTAGCCCGAAAAACAAAAAAAGTTCGTTTAAAAGAGCATGAAGGTTATGTTAAAAATCAGGAGCTCAAACGTTCTTCTATTGCTCAACATTCTTGGACTTCTCAACATAGGTTCGATTTTTCCTCAGCCACCATTATCCAAAAATGTTCTTCTAACCTTGATCTTGATTTTTGGGGAGCTTACCACATCATTAAAAATTCTCACTCTTTAGTCAATGACTTATCTAGTACTCCAGATTTTCCAAGTATTTGGAAAGCATTAATTTAATTTCCTTTTTTGGTTTCTTTTTCTCTCCTTCTCCGGTAGATGTCGCTACTTGTCCACCTAGTCGTTTCCACTATTTCTCTCTCATTGGTTGTTTCTGGCGCTTTCGATACCCGCATAGGGTATATAAGGCAGCGCGTCTCTGTCTATCATTTTGTTCAGCCTTGCTTTTTCTAGCACGCTGTTCCTTTTTCCCTATCTTGCACTGAAGAAGAATCTCGCTGTAGATTCGAAACAGCTGTTTGCTGCTTTTCATCCATTATTTGTGCATTTTAAACGTTGGTTTACTGCTTTTTAATATTCCTGCACAAAGGCTATAATTGCTATTTTAATGTATTTGGCTTTGACGGGCCTTTATTCTTCTGTGATTTCTTTCTTTATTCTTTTTCTCTTTTTTTTTTCCGCAATGTTTCAAATTAATAGATTTTGTAATTTACGATTAAAAAAGTACAGGTTTTTGGAACACTTACATTTCCTACTTGACTGTAGGCGTAAGAAGGTTATTCCTAATTTAATTTCTATACGTTGTAATTTATTTTCTTCTAATAGAATTGACAAGGTCTTATTTCGTTCTAAATTAGCTCTTTTAAGAGCTTTGATTCAAGAGACTCGCCATAAATTTGCTCATATAGAACGCGAGTTATATTCCTTACATATCAGCCTCGCTAATTCTACACCTGATTTTGAGTCCATAGACAGAAGGTCATGGAGTAGAGTTCTCACAGCTTCTTCTGTTCATTGTTCGGTTTTAAAGAAGAAATTTAATGCACTTTGTAAAAGTTCTGTCGTTAACAACTCTAGCAATTTGCCTGTTGTTAACCAAAATGTTGTTGTCAATCTTTCTAGTGTTTCTTTAAGTGACAATCAGCTCGATGCACTCAAATTGAATAACAATTTCTCTGTCTCTGCTTTTCCTTCTTTACCTAATCTAATTGCTCCTATTGAAAGGGCCTTTAAGCATAGCGCTCTATCTTCTTCTCAAAAAGAGTCCATCAGGCATCTCATTGCCAATACTGTTGATTTCAATTCTAATGTTTATAAGCCCAATCTTAAAAATCCAGTTAAACAATGTCTGAAAAATTTGCGTTCTGATCCAAACTTAATCATTACCAAGGCTGACAAAGGTGGTCAGATTGTTCTTCTCGACAAATCTTCGTATTTGGAAAAATCTCTTAAATTAATTAAAGATGGTCCTTATGTGGACATCCACAAAGACCCTTCCACTAGTGAAATTAACTCTATTAAGTCTGCCATCAAGTCTTCTTCCATTATTCCTGCTAACTTTAAGAAGTCTCTTATTCCATCTATTGCGCATTGTGCCAGGTTTTATGCTTTACCTAAGGTCCATAAACCTGACATTCCTTTTTGACCTATTGTCTCTAGTATCGGTACAGCTTCTTATAAGCTTGCCAAATATTTAGTTTCTGTTTTTCTCCCACTTTTGAGCAGTAACTGTTTCACTGTTAAGAATTCTTTTGATTTTGTTAAAAAACTTCATAATTTTAAGCCGCAGGGTCACATGATGGTTTCTTTTGATGTTAAATCATTATTTACAAACGTTCCGGTTGAGGGGGCTTTAGATTGCCTCAAGAACAGGCTTTGTGAATTCCATTTCTCCCATTTTGAAATCGAGGAACTTATCCTTCTCACTCGCGCTTGCTTGTCGCAAAATACTTTTGTTTTCAATGGTAATTTCTTCCGCATGATTGATGGTTTGGCTATGGGTAATCCTCTTAGTCCAATTTTATGCGATATTTATATGCACTATTTTGAGGTCAAACTTTTTGAAATTTTAAAATTTCCGTTCTATGTTCGTTATGTTGACGATGTTTATGTCCTGGTTGAAATAAATTCGGATATTAATCATATTCTCTCTATTATGAATTCCATTGATCCCTGAATTCAATTTACCTCTGAAATCGAGACCAATAACTGTCTTTCTTTCCTCGATGTCCTTGTTATTCGTAGTGAAAATGGCTTTCAGACTACCGTCTTTCGTGAACCTTTTGCTGTCAGTCTCCCACCTCACAGGCATTCTTCTCACCCCCCTAACCAGAAATTCGCTGCTTTGAATATTTTTGTTTTTCGGGCTACCAATATTTGTTCCACTCCTCAGTTACTTAGTGCTGAACCTAATTACATCAAAGCTAATGCTGTTGATCGTGGTTATTCCTCTAGTATTATTGATTCTATTTATAAGAAATTGACGAAATCCGTCCATTCTGAAAAGCATTCTAATTCCAACTCTAATACTTCAGTTGTGTTGCCATTTTTTTCCTAAAATTAGTCAGCAAGTTGCTAAAATCCTAAGAAGGTTTGATTTTAATGTTATTTTTTCTCCTGTTAATAAAATCACTTTTTCAAATCTCAAACACCCCGTTGATCGCCTTGACAACTGGGGTATTTACCAAATTTCTTGCCAGTGTGGCCTTTCTTATATTGGCCAGACTAAACGTGCTCTTAGATTTCGTTTAAAAGAGCATGAAGGTTATGTTAAAAATCAGGAGCTCAAACGTTCTTCTATTGCTCAACATTCTTGGACTTCTCAACATAGGTTCGATTTTTCCTCAGCCACCATTATCCAAAAATGTTCTTCTAACCTTGATCTTGATTTTTGGGAAGCTTACCACATCATTAAAAATTCTCACTCTTTAGTCAATGACTTATCTAGTACTCCAGATTTTCCAAGTATTTGGAAAGCATTAATTTAATTTCCTTTTTTTGGTTTCTTTTTCTCTCCTTCTCCGGTAGATGTCGTTACTTGTCCACCCAGTCGTTTCCACTGCTTCTCTCTCATTGGTTGTTTCTGGCGCTTTCGATACCCGCATAGGGTATATAAGGCAGCGCGTCTCTGTCTATCATTTTGCTCAGCCTTGCTTTTTCTAGCACGCTGTTCCTTTTTCCCTATCTTGCACTGGAGAACAATCTCGCTGTAGATTCGAAACAGCTGTTTGCTGCTTTTCGTCCATTATTTGTGCATTTTAAACGTTGGTTTACTGCTTTTTAATAAATTACTGGTAGTCAACAAGCATAGCGGTTTTCAGCTATGTGACAGACATGACAAGTTTACATGGAATTAACCTATATATATAATATATATATACATTTGAAATATAAAAATATGAAATAAATATATATATTCTTTTAAATCAACATAAATCTCTAATTGTACATCTTTAAAGAAATTTTAGGCAAGCAAACAAAACAAAGCAGACCTGACGCATGCGTAAAAGCACGGAGGGTTTTGCCTTTCCGAAAACAAACAGTAATAGTGCTGACCAGGTCGAAATTCATGCTGGTATTTGTTTGCTAGACAAGTATTAAATGCTGTACCCCAACAAGTAAAATAGCATAAACTACCATAACACATTTGCTAGTTCCACCAGAATTAACAGCAAGTCATGGTGTGTATTAGTCCACTTTACTGCTTGGCCAGCATACATAATCCAGCTTGTGTTGCTTGAATATGTTGCTGGCCTAGCAGCAATGAAGATCACTACTTGCTTCTAATTTCTACTATTCTAGTAGTAATTCACAAGCAACATTTTTGTTGCTATTCTAGCATTACATTTCTACTATCAGTTGCTTTTAATTTTTGCTATGCTGGCATCACTTGTTTTTAAATTTTGCTATTCTAGCATCACTTGCTTGAATTGTGCATAAAATATACTGGTGGCTGAGAATCCTTTGGAGAATTTCTGAAGTACCTACATTTTTTAGTAACAGAAATTTATGTTGTGTTATATTTCCTCCGAGGAGGACAGAACTCGCTAACTGCGGTACGGTTTGGAAACTGAATGCTCTACTTACCTTGCTACTGGCGTCATGTTCGTAAACGATTTTAAACGCGGGTAATCGGTGATGAAGCTGATTCTGCTGTGTGTTGATAGTTTTGTAAGATTGAGGGGGAATTTATCGATGCTGGTAATCTATTATTAGGGCTTTTCTATGGTTAATGGATAATTAGAATATGGATTGATTAATATAATCCATTACTGGAATTTTCTTTGCTTAATGAATGGTTTGAATACGGGCTGAATTATTTGTTGCAGAGAAATAAACAATTTTGAAGTGTATTTAGGTTAGAATTTATCAATTTCATGTGGAAGATTTTAAAACTTTAGTGTTTATTGGAGGGGGAAGGGAATCAATTGTACATATTGTTAATTTTATTGTTATAAACATATTTCTTAAATGAAACAATGCCCCTTGGATTTTGAAATTTAACTGTCTAAATTCTAAGCATTAAAAAGCACAGTTTTTTTTTTTTTGTATAATTAAAATAATTAAACACGGAGAGAATGAACAGCTAAGAATATTACGAAGGGGAAGGGGGGCGCTTTTTCCCAAAAATCCTTCATGGAAATTAATTTTCAGTTTTTTTAGTTTTATGTGTTAAAATTTTATCTAAAACGGGTGGACGAAGGCAGTATTGAATTTACGTTGTAGTAGCCGTAAAATGAAATCTACCGCCCTGGATTTTGAAATTTAACAAACTAATATTTTTTCTCTGCTTTTAATAAACACAGTAAATTTAATCATTTAATCTTTTTGAGAAACTTAAAAGAATTAAATACTAAGAGACAATTCAAACGTGAATTTTCTTTCATTTCAGGTGGGAGGGGGGGGGGTTCCCTTTAAATCTACCATAGAAATGAATTGTTATTTTTTTTTAAAGTTTATGTGTTAAAAAATTATTTCAAACGTGTTCAAGGAGCAGTGATTAATTCAGGTGCCGGTGACACAGCTCTACCCCCTTTCAGTTTTTGAAATTTAATAAACAAAATTTTATTTTTCTCTCATTTTTAAACATATAGAAAATTTATAATTTTCAAGTAAGTTAAAATAACTTAAAAGTAAGAGGAAGATCAGTTTAAAATTTTCCGTTGGAGGGGGGGTTACTCTTCTATATTTGCTATAGAAATTAATTTTTAGTTCTGTTTCTTTGATGTTTAGGTGTTAAAAACTAATATCAAATGGGTGGTTTAAGACAGTCTTGAATTCAGGGGCGGTCAGCCCCTCCCCGTGGATTTTAAATTTTAATGAACAAAATTTTCTTTTTCTCCGTTTTTTAAAGACAGTCTGCATTTTCCCTCCCAGTAAGTTAAAATATTTAAATTATAAGAAAAAGAAGAAAACAAAATTCTTTATAGATGTGGGGGCTCCCCTAGAAGGCTGTCATGGAATTTAAATCTCTCACAGAATTTAACCTCAACCGCATATAAGTTAATTAAAAAAATAGAAGTTATATTTTACATCTTTCAAAATTGCAATATACGGTAAAACCTCTATAACACAAACTCCTGAATATTCCGTTAAAGGAAGGTATGCTTAGGCATTAAGCCTCCTTTGATTTTGAAATTTAACTAATTTTTTTCTCTGATTTTGAAAAGCAAATTGAAATTTAATATTTTCTCTTAGCTTAAAATAAAAGAGGAAGTAAGAATTTTCTGTTAGGAGGACTCAAACGGAAAAAACCTTTTTTCGTTTTAGAAGACGTGTCTGTTAAAAAAATGACTTACCTAAATAGAGTCTATTTAATAATCTAATAATCATATAATATGGAAGCAATTTATTCCTTTCCGAAATCCCGAGTCTTAAACGCAGAACGACGGATTCTTTTCATCTATGGAAAATTACATGATAAATGTGCAACAAAACACACTTTTTCATTTCACTATTATAATAAGACACAGAAGCATCAAACTAAGTACCAGAAAAATGAAAAATTTAGAAACATTTCAATACATCTGTATTGGAATCAGGAAGTTTTACAACAGAATATTTGCATTTTCACCTAAATATAAAGTTAGATTTACTGACAGAACTCTGCCGCATTTCAACGATATGAGTTTCCAAAAATTTTTAGTCGAATGACTTTTTAAAATGACATTATTTTCCTAAATTAAAGTATATTTTTTATGAAAGATTCTTCTAATTTAAGGCAGGTTGCATACTGAGGCTATTCGTGCAATATATGTTGTACGTCTTAGGAGAAGAAAGAGGATGAAAGAAAGAGAATATATCTGTTTCAAACCTATTTTTCTCCTAACTCGCACTTCATGTTGCTTGATTCGCCTACATATGTAGTCTGCCTAAGAGCTTGTAAAATGAAAAATCTTTGAAAAAATATATATATATTTGACTTAATATCAGAAAATATTGCAATTTCTTCTTTTTAATTGGATTTTTTATATTTTAAATGATGCCATTTAAATTTTAAAGTACAATCGTGGAAAAAAAAAGTAAACACCCCCTACTAACTTCTCAACAAATTATCATAGAAGAAAGTTACTGGTACCGAAAGATTGGAATTAAGGTCTACTTTTAAATAATGTATATAAAATTTGCTTAGTGGGCCATCTACATATTAAAACGAACCATAACTTTGTTTTTTTTCAATAGCAGTGCACAATTCTGACAGCATAAATGAATTCTACACCATTTTATTAGCCTAAAAACAAATTTTTATGCAATTCGTACCATAAGTTTCCGAGATATTAATTATTATAAAACGAGCGTATTTTAAGGGCTGTATCCAAATTGAAGTTCTGTACTCGATTGTTAACCGAGAGAGCCCCCTTCTTGATCAAGTCACTTAAACAGTCAATGAAGTATGTTAGATTACAGGATAGCGTAAGAAATTTCAAAATATCTAGTCACTTCTATCATAGACGGCCCCTTAAACCATCATTTTGCCGATTTTTAAGCATAATTTGAAAACTACTTGGAAGAAAAATGTGAAATTTTGGATATCCATAAAGCAAGCCTTAATAAATCTAAATCCTTCTAAAAAATTGTAGGTTGCAATTCATAATTTTTTCGAGTAGTAATTTCATAATTCATAATTCATAGCATAAAATTATAAAAATTGCAAATTCAACGTATTTATGTTTGTGTATATTAGTATTTTTGCTACACAAAATATTAGCACATTAGGAGCATAATTTCAGGAGATATAAATAGAAATATGAAAATGTAATTTAACATTAGAAGCACTAAATTTTGAACGTTTATAATTCAAAAACTTATTATTCAAATGACTTGAAATTTGGTGTCTAGGCATAGTTTGAACCGAAGCTTTGAAATATCACGTTAAAATTGAGTATTGCCATTGCAAAAAATGAAGTTTGGATTCGTTTTAATATGTAGATGATCCCCTAAGCAAATTTTATATACATAATTTAAAAGTAGACTTTATTTCCAATCGTTCGGTACCAGTAAATTTCGTCTATGATAATTTGTTGAGAAGTTAGTAGGGGGTGTTTACTTTTTTTTTCCACGACTGTACATGCTCTCCTTCAAATTCTTTACCATTATCTAGACAAATTAAAACGAATTTTCTTTTAATTATAATGAACAAATGGCATCAGTAAAGGCATAATTCTCATTATTTCCTTTGTATATTCAACAATGAGAGTAGCCCGATTGCCATATTTTGTAGAAAATTCTATTAACTTTTAAAATACAAAAATAAAAATTATTGCTAGTATTCCCTCATATATAAGTAAACAGCTTTCAGTTAAAACAATAAATATTTAAATTTTTTCAGCAGAATGTGAAGGGCAGAAGACTAAAAAAAACAGGCTTGCATTTTAAATAGATTTTTGGAAATAATAATAAAAAAGAAGTTGCAAATAGATCTTTTTTTCCCTCACAAAAATATTTACATAGATCCAAAATATTGTGCAATACAATGCACCAATCGCTGAAGTGTGAAACGTATTTCTAAACATCACAAAATAGCAAGACAAAAAATGTGTTGAAAAATATTTTTATTCGGGGAAAAATCATAAAAAAATATGAATATAATTCTAGCATTATTAGAACCAAATCTGTTGTACAATGTCATTTTACTATTTTCTTTTTGCATTTCTTGTAATCTTTATATATTCCTATTTTTTAAATATTCCTCCATCCTCCATATTTTTAAAGATGACTTGCTGTAATATTTCAATATTATAAATCCAAATATGTTGTATGATGTCATTTTACTATTTTCTTTTCATATTTCATGTAATTCTGATATATTTATATTTTCATAATATTCCACCATCCTCCATATTTTCTATTTTCTTTCCATATTTCTTGTAATTTTGATATCTTCCTATTTTTTTTTTAAATATTCCTCCATCCTCCATATTTTCAAAGATGACTTGCTGTAATTTTTCAATATTTTAAATCCAAATTTGTTGTATGATGTCATTTTACTATTTTCTTTTTATATTTCTTGTAATTCACATATATTTCTATTTTCATAATATTCCACCATCCTCCATATTTTCTATTTACTTTTCATATTTCTTGTAATTTTGATATCTTCCTATTTTTTTTTTAAATATTCCTCCATCCTCCATATTTTCAAAGATGACTTGCTGTAATTTTTCAATATTTTAAATCCAAATTTGTTGTATGATGTCATTTTACTATTTTCTTTTCATATTTTTTGTAATTCTGATATATTTCTATTTTCATAATATTCCACCATCCTCCATATTTTCAAAATGAATTAATGTAAATTTTCAATATTTTAAATCGAAATTTGTTGTATGATGTCATTTTACTATTTCCTTTTTATATTTCTTGTAATTCTGATACATTTCTATTTTCATAATATTCCACCATCCTCCATATTTTCTATTTACTTTTCATATTTCTTGTAATTTTGATATCTTCCCATTTTTTTAAATATTCCTCCATCCTCCATATTTTCAAAGATGACTTGCTGTAATTTCTCAATATTTTAAAGCCAAATTTGTTCTACAATGTCTTTTACTATTTCTTTTCCATTTTTCTTGTATTTTTTATGTATTCTTATTTTTTAAATATTCCTCCACCCTCCATGTTTATAATGATGAGATATTGTAATTTGTAATAGAGTTCCTTATAGCCAGTTCTTTTTTTAATATCAGTTTACTATTTTCTTTGCTTACATTATGTTGATTTCTATATATTTATTTTTTCATCATATATTCTCCCTCTTTTTTTTCAAGATTTTTAACAATAAATTTTCTCTCCTTATGAGAGCATTCCATGCCAGACTTTTTTCCTTCCCATCTTCTAAATGAGTTTTTTATTCTTTTTGAGACCAATTGAGAAAATTTTCACACAAAAAACGAGTGCACATTAAAATCCAAATTAGTTTTAGGAAACCTTTATATTATAGTTGATTTCCATATATTATCTTTTTACATTTTCTTATATTATATCTTTTTTTGTTGTTTTCCATCTTTTAATTTTTTTAATACTTTTCATATTTTATACTTTTTTTTACTACTTTTTATATTTTATACTTTTTTTACTACTTTTCAAATTTTATACTTTTTTTAACATTTTCATATTTTATACTGTTTGTTTTTGTTTTTCATATTTCGACATTTTTATTTCTTTTCCTAAGTTTTTTAACGGAAGGAGCGGAATTTTCCTAAAAACCAAGTCTTTGCTCTTGTGAATATTCCAGTTTTCTTTTTTTGTTCTGGATTACCTGTAAAGAAAAGAAAAAAATACATGTAATCAATGTTTCGTTTTAAATCGGAAACGATTGTAAATAATGAAAAAAAAATTCTGATCAAATGTGATTCATTGCACTCTATTTTGTTTGCTAGTTTAACTGCTTTTCTTTAATTAAGGGGTCTCAGGACTCTTAAAGCTTCATAATTTTCGAAATTTTAATTTTTTTAGATGTTAAACTACAATCCTTTCTGAACATTTTGGTATGTTTTCTTTCCTTGACATTCCCATTAGAATAGAAATTATGGCTATTAGAATTATACCGGCTCAATAGCTTAAACGGCGTTTCCGAAACTTTGAAGTCATTTTTCTTCAAATGACGTTTTTGGTCATAACACGCAGGATATATCAAAAACGTCTAAATATATTTTCATAGAATTTTCAAAATGCATATTTCAAATTAGTCTGTATAAAGTGAACCTAAAATTTTATTTTCTTTTTGTTCAAAAAAATATATTTTTTAGGGGATTATACTTTTGAAATTTTTAAAATGTTTTATTAGTTAAGTACAAATGCATCTTAATTCCACCACTTTTTTCCGGAGCCTTCCGGAAATTTTTTTACAGCGTGGGAGCTGTTGTTTGAGAATCGGGTTTAGATGGAGTCTACTAGACGCCTGAGATTTTGTGTTTTTGCGTTTGATCCTAGTGCTCTGAATCATAACATTGCTGTATGAGTGAGAAAACTTTTCTGTTTCTCTCTAAGTTTCACAAATTGCGCATTTTCCCAAATCTGGTTGTCACGGTTTGCAGTGATATGCTAATTACGTGACTGTGCTTGTGTAGCGACTATATAAAAGGAGGTTTTATAACTTGGTTGTTTGAAGCTGAATTTTTTTGCTGAAATAGACCGGTATATTATCTTTCGTACAACATAGTTTCCTCTGTTAAAAATTTCATAATATTTCATAATTTTAATGAAACAGAATAGACAAGTTAGACACATATCATTAGTAAAAATTAAATTTTAATCTGGGAATCATACAAGAGACTAAAGTGCAGAGTGTGCACAAGATCAAGACAGGACGGACTTGATATCATTTTTTCCATTACACACAGAGCCTGGACAGGCCAGGACCAAGTTGTTTTGTTGGCATTTGTTTCTGAAAATAATAATGATTTTGTGCATTTGTTTAACGAAATGTTTGGAAAATTGTTTTCGTTCAATAAAATATGGGAAAATATTTTATAGATATTTATATATTTATGGGTTTATGGATATTTATCTTTCGAAGAAAGATAAATATCCATTTAACTTTCTTCGAAAGCAATATTATTTTAAAATTATCGTTGATTTAAATTTCATTAATATACAGGGTAAGTCAAAATGAATATAGTGATTACAAACGGCTATAACCATTTAATGGAAAATAATTTATCAATAAGATTAAAACAGAATGTAGACGGAACTTCAAAATTTCTTTACGTAAGGCAAGTGCAGTGAAGCGGATGCCTACGCATGCGCGATTTGAAACTTTGCAACGACAAGAAACTTGTTCATTGCGGCCGTCTCATTAGTAAAAATAGCCAATTATCGCGGTAAAAATGGCCGATTTTTTTTTCTGTGGGGTTATGTAAAAGGCAGTGTGCCTCCCAGCTCAAAGCAATTGGAGAACTCAATATATACATTTTTAATGCGCTTGCGTCGGTGTCTGAACAAATGCTTCAGAATGTATGGCGTGAAATGGACTACCGTCTAGATGGTATTCGTGTGACCAAGGGAAGTCACATAGAGCATCTATGATGTATGTATACAAAATTTTGAAATTTCATCTACATTCTTTATTAATCTTATCGACAAATTCTTTTCCATTAAATAGTTATAGCCGTTTATAATCGCTATATTCATTTTGACTTACCCTGTATTTCTTAACTTAAGAGAAGAGACTCCTACTAAAGTGTAAAGAAATAGCCTGTTTACTGTAGAATTTACAAGGATACGCTTGGTAAAAGATTAAAGAAAAATGTGTTTCAATATATTCCTAGAATTTGTAAGAATACCTATAAAATGTAGAGGGTGTAATTCACGGGAGAAAAATGTCATTGAACGAGTCGGAGTTAATTTAAAGGCAATGCAGGATGCAATATAAAGTCATGTTACTGCGCCGGAAGTAACCTTTGCTTTCCTCTATGACAAAGATCAAGCCGTAAGAAAACCAGCCTATTCAGTTGTTTTTTTAATGACAATATATCTTACCTCCTGATACATTTTGTAGTTTATTGCTGGTTAATGTAAATAATTATAAGAATAAAGGATATTATAAAATTTAATTTATAAAAATCGCTTTGACAACAAATTTCAAATTTCAGAAGAACTTTTATATAAGGTTTCACCCTTGTAATCGTAAAAAACACCATCCAGCTGTAGGCAGATGCAAAACGCTATAGAGAATAAACTGGATTTACTTGAGAAGAGTTAATGTAAAAAAGAAACTTTCTCAAAAAATCGAGATGGTACCCGGCGTGTATATACCTTTGTAGCACTACACTGTAAAAAACTGGTGTAACGTTAGTCTATAAAATTAGTGACCGCATTCTACTACCAATTTTATGGAACAAATTAAATGAAATAATTTGTGTAATTTATGGGGTCCGGGAAGCAAACATCTTCAAATTCTCTAAAAAAAAATTATTGCATTAAAAATTTCTCTGTTTTTTTTTCTGCTGAAAATGAGGTTTAAATCATGTTTCTATCTTAATTGAAATAGGAAATATTATTTTTTTCGTTTTCGTTTGTTTTCAAAATCTAGCTTTCAAGCAATGGTTGTCGACTTCTTGTGAAAATGCGTTTTTCTTCATGATGGGTTTTTTCCCCATTTCTCGCATTAAAACTGTTGTAATTCAAGAACTATTAAAGATAAATAGTTCAAACTTGGAACGTGTCTTTTTCACTTATTTTACTTTAATTTTGATTCAGCAAATTTGAAAAAATTATTTACTTTTGAAAATAAGATTTTTTTTTTAAAAAGTTACATCATTTTTATTTTAAATTTTTGCTTTAAATATCTTTAATTTTTTATTTAAATTGACATTTTTTAAAATGCTGTATCAAAATTAAAACTTGCCTATTTCTGTTTATTTAAATGAAATAAAGAATGAAGTTACAGAAATAATAATTCGAGATATAACGATTTTAAATTAACCCACTTTTTTAATAAATTTTATTTTTTTTGTTTTTTAAATTATGAGAAGTTTTATCATGTGATTTTATTTACAAATTGTATGGTTAACCATCACAAAAAATGTCGAATAATAATGTGAAAATATCAGATTTCACATTATTATTGTATAACGTAACACCAGTTATATCGGTTAAATTACTTCATAAATTGGGGTTTGCAATTCTACCACCAATTTTATAGAGTAACGTTTCGCTACATTTTTTTCAGTGTAGGGTTCATGCAAAAATTCTTAGCCTGACACCAGATTTTGAGAGCATTTCCTATGAAATGCAAATATCGCTTGATGGTTGACAAGTTAAAATTCAATACAAATGCTGATTCTCGGGTTACCCTACGTATTTCATCAAGAATTCTAAAATTCAGAAAATCTTCCTCAATCAATAATTTCCTCGTGAACGTCACAAATTGCTCACACTAAAATGGCCATTTTTTAAACGACGCAACCATTTTGTTAAGGGGTCTAAGGACTCTTAAAGCTCTAAAATTTTTGAAATTTTAATTTTTTTTAGATGTTAAACTTCTATATTTTCTGAACATTATGATATCATTGTTATCTTGAAATTCTCATTAGAACAGAAGTTATGGCATTTAGAATTATACTCGCTCAATAGCTGAAGCGGTGTTTCCAAAACTTTGAAGTCATTTTTCTATAAATGACGTTTTTGGGCATAACGCGCACGATATCTCAAAAACTTCTGAATATTTTTTCATGAAATTTTCAAAACATATGTTTCATGTTAGTCTGTATAAACTGAACCTAAAATTTTCTTTCTATTGTAAAAAGAAAATATTCTTTTAGGGGTTTATATTTTTGAATTTTTCTAAATTTTGCATTATCTAAATACAACTTTGTATTAAAAATATAAAAATGTTTTAAATACAAATTTATTTAGGTTCAGTGTAATTATTATAATATGAGGTATAAGTAGACACGAAAATTTTCATTCTAGTTGCAAAATTTATTTTGTAATATATATACGTATATATTGTGCTGCAGTCGTAAAAAAATGATGGTGCTCTGTGGTGGCGTTTTGGTTCGCCATAAAACGTTGGCTCCGTGTTCGCAGATAAAAAGGGAAAAAACTCCAGTAGTAAGTGCCGACATAGATGTTTTTATTCAGATGGAAGCCATAACACAATCATAATGGAGATATGTGGAGAGGTGCTCCGTAACGTTAAAAAGAATAACCAGCATCCCTTTATCGGGACCTTACAGCAACCGAAGAAAAAAGCCAACTGAACTTTTGCGTACTGATTCACATGACTTGGCGTAGTACATTATCGCCAATTTACAAATTTTTTGACGCCGGATTGAAAAAGACAAAGCATTGCCGGGAGGTTTAGCAGAATGTAATGTAGCAGCCCTTTCTAGCACTAACTCAACGGGATGTAAAACAAAACTCTACTTTATTTCATGAGTAACAGCGACATAAAGTCTGGGCTTTGTTTATTTTAACACCAAAGAATTAGCTTAAATGTAATTGTGCAACCTTAACGAATGCATGGAAAATGCACAGAAAAGGCGTATGTGCAAACATAAATGAAATACAGGGTGTTTATAAAATCCCGGACCCATTTTGATGTTTAATAACTCATAAAATAATGAAGATATAAACAAACTTATGGCTTATGGCATTTATTGATGGAATAACTCATATATTTTCCTTTTCAGGTTTGAATATCTTTACTTTTTTAAATATCGCCTGCGCGTGTGGTTAATTTCAGATAATTTCATTTTCCAGTCTAAATATCTGTACTTTTCTAAATAGTCTGCTTATTAATTGCATTTTTCTCTCTTTTGTTTTTGGCAACTATTGCAATGTTATGTTTACTTTTGATGTGTTTGTTCTATGTTACTTTTGTATGTGATGTTTTATTCGAGCGGATATTAAGGAGAATGCATACACCACAAGAGAAAGCACAGATTTTATGGTGGTTCATAGGAACAAAATAGATAGTGCAAGCACAGATAAATTGACTATCGACTTGATATTCTCCGTGCGACGAAGGGGGCACACTTGGAAATTCATTGACAAGGGTCATGAAACTTTTTGAGTCTATCTAACCATTTATGTTATTAATTTTAATCTATCTTTATTATTTCATAAGTTATTAAACATAAAAATGGGTCCGGGACTTTATAAACACCCTGTATATTTGAAACTGTAATTCCCATAAAATCATTTTATTTTTTGTTATTTCTTTTTAACCGTCAAATTCTAGATGCGATTAAGAATGACTTATTTACAACAACAGATAAAATGCGATAAAAGAAAGTGTAATGTTCAAAAGGGCAGGTGCGCTTAGATTTTTGTGTCTTTATTTATTACTTTTAGACAAAGACCGTTAAGATATAGAAATTAATTGTGCGAGAATGGAATTTTGATAACTGGAAAATGAAATTATAAATCTGTGTATTTGAACGTGTTGAATTAAGTTCGCTTCGAAAAGGAGGGAGAGAAAAAAATACATGTAGATAGAACTACGCATTGTTTTAAGAAAATGAATTAATTTAATGATTTCACTTGCATAAAAATGGGGAGAGAGAAAGCGCAACGTTTTAAAAGTCAAAAGTATGTTCAAAGTAGATTTTGAATAAAAGGGGGCTGGAAACCGATATGTGCAGAGAAAGCTTCCAAAAATGATGGTGCTCTATGTAGGCATATGGCACACCTAGAGAGAATATAACAGATTTACTTAAAAAAGAAAAACAATTTTTATACTTGAGATAGAAAGGGTCTCGAAAAAACGGCGAGAACTATGTATCTTATATTATTATTGTAGTGTCTGCTATCTGAAAAAATAATTAAAAATACAGATTCAAACATTGCTATAAAGGTCTTTGTTGCAGTTTATTAAGTAATAATTGTAATCTATTACCTGGTTTTTCTTTATTCAACTCTTCTGGATTTCTATTACTTTCTGGAACTATTTCTGGAACTATATCTTTTCCTTCGCCCCTAGATTTTTTCAAATTTTCTATTTCCGCACATCTCATATAATCCTGAACAACTGGCGTTTTTACTCTGTCCCATGCTGATATTTTTGCTTCAGACGATACAGCCAGTGTTTTCTCCAGTACATTTTTACTTTCTTTAGACGCATCAGTACTGATAAAGTCTTCATTTTTGACATAACGAACCTTCTCACGGTGATCTTCTTTATTCGATTCGGATAGCTTTATTAATTGATGTCTGGCATGAGGTTCTAAGGGGGGATTCATACTGCCAGGCGTTTCTCTCCCTTCACATCTTTTTTGTACATTCTCCAATGTGTTGTTCTCCTCTACAATCATTTCGATGTTAACTTTGGAGGCTAAACAAAGAAAAGATTATTTTTTAATTTATTTGATTTTACACTCAGCGAGAGTTTCGTGCAACAACCACAAAAATTGTTATGAATCACTAAAGAAAAATTCAACTGAATTAAGTTACAAAAAACCCGTTCTATTCCAAATTTCTACCATACACAGCTCAAAAATACAATTGTTAATCCTAAATTTAAGATTTCAATAATTATTTACGCATTTCTACATTTTTATAGATATAGCTGTACATCTTCAAAGAAATTGTTCTATATTTTTCTCCAATAAGTGCAAGGATTTTTTTTTGTTGTTGTTCAGCTGTACAGTGTCTCATGCTGTCGTAATATTGTCCAGAAAATAAAATTAGTTTCAGATTTTTTAGTTTTATTGTATGTATTTTTAAACTAGAGACAATTAACTTACTTATCCATTCTTTTATAAATTAAAAATGAATGCGATCGGAATTTAATTCGGTTTCTCATCTCAATGTGCGTTATTATCGTTTCGAAAACATTGAGGTAAAAAGAAAAGAAAAAAAAAAACAAGCAGGAAACATAAATTTGGCTTTTTCAGAAATTAGTGTCTCCACCGATAAGGAAAAAAATTATTTTAGTATTAAGGGTTGGAACCCGTCGAAGTTCTACAGAAGAAAATTTTTAAGGAAGAAATGTTTTATTAATTTATAATAAACCTACGAAATTAGTTATAATAAAAAATGCATCTTACATTGGTTAGTCTAATCCTCAAAGAAATATTATTTTATTAAGAAGGACACTCCTCTTCTATAAAAATACTCTAAATTTTTGTAAAACTTTGCGTTTTCCCAGCGTGTGATTTCAATTGCATATTTTTCAAAAGTGGAGCATTTCCACCTGTGAAGAATTTCAAAGTAACAGGAGTGAAAATGATGCACTTCTACAAAATATATTTAAATTTTAAGACTTAAAATACACGCTTTTATATAATATAAAATGACGTCATTTGCATGCAATGAAGATTTCCACATTTACGATCCAATCTTAAACAACATCTGCAAAAAAGTATGCATATATGACGTCACTATCGTGAAATGATACACAAACCCAGCAAAAAACAATGTCGTAAACACGACAAATATATATATATACTATTTAACGATTCATATGCCTTCATTTGTTTGTAACATTAATATGGATACTTAAAATGAAATATACATAGCTGCAAACCTTTACGCTTTTTTGCTACCACTAAAATTTTATAGAGATTTTTGTCATGTGTAATCGTGAGATTTCGACGATTAAAGAAGACAATATTTACAATAAAATTATAGTGGAAAGAAAAAAGCGTAAAAGTTGGCAGCTAAAAACATATTTATATAACAGCTCCATGTTTTATCAGAAATCATTCTTTTATATTTTTCCAAAATAGCACGTATTTTAATTACAACTTTTTTTTTTCAGTTGTTATGAGAAAATGTCAACAAACAGATATACTAATCTACTATTTTCCAACTATATTCCCTTAATGTTCTAAAAAAATGGAGTACTTCAGTTTCTGTCATTACAGATATAGCATTAAAAACTACAAAAAAAAAAAAAAAAAAAAAAAAAAAAAAAAAAAAAAAACTACAAAAAAAACTACAAAAAAAAACTACAAAAAAAATGAAAAAAAAATGAAAATAGTACCTTAAAAATTATTTGAGATGTAGTTTTCAAACAAATTGCAGTTAAAAGTACTTTTTTTTCTCTATACGAGGGTGTAAAAATTGAAAATGTGCGATGCTTAGAAGTTTAGAAAATTGCAGTAGAGATTATCAGTATTTAACTGTACAATGACATATCTGCTACGTTTTACGGCTAGCTTATGTAACGTAACGTTATTTTTTTGGTGACGACGCTTTAATTATCTGAAAGAAATAGCACATCGGGGTCTCATAATTCTTTTTTGTCTACGTCAATATCGCGGAATAATACACAAATCCAGAAAAAAAAAAAAAAAAAGAAATCAGCAGTAAATGATACACATGCCTTCTTTTGTTTGTAACATTAATATGAATACTTAAAATTAAATGAATTTTATAATAGCAATAGTGAAATTGTCTACACTTGTTGCAGTAACTAGATGCAGAAATTTATCTGGTTAATTTATTTTTTCGATTTTTAGGCTTTTTCGAAGAGATATTAGCTTTAATATTTGACAAAAATTTCATATATTGATGCAGTTTGTACTACTTAATCCACTGTTTCCTCAAATTGAAAATTTTAAAACGTCCATTCTCTTGTAATGTTTCTGCGTAATCCTAATTATCAGATTCTTTTGAAATTTATACCGTATATCCTCTAATACAATAAATAAATGTTATCATATAATAATTGCATTTCAGTGATATTGAAGAGTTCAAATATAATGCGCGTATGAAAATATATAGCTACATTTTTAGAAAAAAAAATATTTTGGTACTACTTAGTTATCCCGTCGACCACTTTCGTCAAATTATATAAATCGCCAAACCACTCGCCAAATTATACAAATTGACATAATTTATTTTTTAAATAACAAAAGAACAAATAAATTAGTATAACATTAATAGAAATACAAATAAAACTTCAAAATAAAAATCACTTGATGACGTAAACACGTGTGACTTGCTTAAAGTCAAGTGAATGTGACGTTTACGGTCAAGCATTATTGACATTAAATCTTATAGTTTGCCGATAGATTTATGGCCGACGGAATAACCCAGTAGTACCAGTATTCCCTTAATATAATTGACACAAAACAGACAGATAAATGAATAAGGTGTGTTTGAGAAGTGAAACACAAGTGTTCGATATTGACGGGAAAAAATACTAATAATAGTAATACAAAATAAAGGATCGGCCTTCTTACCTTTTTTTTTCCATGCGGTGTCCACCTTCGGCATAAAAAGCCCGCATGAGAGGAACCTATGTTTGATTGCTAATTCAGCTGAAGGACGATTGCCCGGCTTCAAAGACAAAAACATCCTGATGAAATTTTTCAGCCTTTTCAGATCTGGTGGGCTGATCTCCATTTCAGGGAAAGATACTTCGATATTCCATTCAAGATCTTTTATCTGAAACGTTAAAGAGGGTGTAAAATTTCCATTCAATGTTTAAGTAAAAACATATTATTATTTTTTTTTTCACAAAAAAATGATGGAGATATTTTCAACAGACTTGAATTATTTTGTGTTAAGTGTGATGCCATAACGAAAAGTGTGGGAAGTCATTCAGCCAGTGACACCGTTATTACTATAATAAACTAGCTGTAACCAGAGTAGGCAAAATCAGAAGAGCTTTGATATTTTTTGATGGGAGATAATTCACAGGTTGTTTTTTCCCCTCTACTTTAAGGTAGAACAATATAAACAGAAGTAGAATGCAAGTGCTCTCTATCGTAAAATAATTGATTACAAAATTTTAAAGATTTTAAATGGACTGCAGATAGCGTTGAAAGATTATGAAGTATAGAGTAAGCTCAAGAATTTAAGGAAGCACAGACCAACCTGTCCAAGTTCCTGGTAATAACAAAAACAATCCAAGATATCGCGTGTTTGGGTTACTTAGCGAGATATTATCGCGTGTCACAGATAGCAAACTAAGAATATTGTCAGTTTCGTTAAAATTCTTATTAACTTAATAAACGAAACTCAAACTTGGATTTGAAAATGTGTTTTGGTCTGAAATGCAAGCTTGTTTTCCTCAATATTAAAATACCTCGTACACTGCTTTTTCATTTATTACACTCTGCTGCGGTATAGAGAAGTTTAGCTTCAAATCGATAAAAAACCACCGCTAAATCCATATATACATAGAGCTTTATGAAAAATAGTATTAAATTAAAACTAATGTCAAAAGAAAGTTTTTATTTTTACAGTAAAAGTGTTTTTTAGAATTGTATTTCTGTCTCTTTTATCTGTAGTAGAATTCTACTATAATTTATATTTTTATTGCATTCTTAATTTGCGATAGGGCCGGCTTCATATACTTTTGTTAATTACAAATATTAAATGTTTAAAAGGAGAACATTTTCAATATGGGAATATTATAGATCACATCATAAAATATAAATATAAATGAAAATGGTTTCTCTCAGGTTTTATTGACGTACCGCAGTAACTAATATTCATAATATTTTTCTTTCTTTTAAAAGATATATTTTACCCCAACTAATTTTTTAGTATAATCCGCAGGTGAGGCAGGATTTTGAACTTTTGTTGAAAAATATCTCTGCCATTTTCCATAATTAAGTACCAGTCTGTTTACTTATGATTGATATATCATTCCAGCCTATGAAATGGCATGCAAAATCTTTCTTTTAAAATAAAAAACTTTTACATGCTTTCTTTTAACTTACTTTCGTTTAACTGTTTGTATGTGGCAGGCGAATTTTGTTACTCATTTTTCGGCTACTTCCTATTCACATAGAGCTTTGAAATTTGGAATGTATATCTACTCCTAAGGGCTATTTATGTATTGGACATTGATTTTGTTATTATTATTATTCGACCACTAAGGCGGGCAAAGGGGGACAAATTTAAAATTTAAAATATCTCTATATCTCATAAACTAATGAAAATAAAATCTTAAACCATGACATTCTAGTAGTATAACTAAAATTAGTAAACATGTGGTTCAGAATTTTTTTTAATTCGACTCCTAAGGGGGGCAAACAGGGGGGACACTCCCCAGGCGTCCTCTGTTTTTGAAAGACATCGCAAAAATGCTACTTAAGGTTAAACTAACTCTACTAACGTTAACACTACTTAAACTTAATGGTTACACAATTATAGTTTGAAATCCTATGGAGAAAACAGTAGCAGCTTCAACAATGACTATGTGTTCAAAAGTACTGACAGGATTAGCATTTTAGCATCACATTTTGGTCAACTTGGCGATATATGGCGTCTGGATCAATAAGAGCATTTCTTAAAATGTTACGAAATTTAAATTTTTATCCTGTTCTCCAGTCTTATAAATGATATTTAGAAAAAAAAATTATATTCCACTAACAAGTAAGACAAAAAATGTCCCATTCATCTAACACTAAAATTTACCGCGTTATGAAAGTTTGAACGGCATGACTTATTCCAATTTTCTGTATATGAAATAAGATGAGTTGGTCTATGATTTGAGAGATCGTCACGAACTGCTTAAAGTATTAGAAGGATGTCTTTCGCGAATGCATTTCTACATTGCAACCGAAGGGAGTCACTTCGAGTAAATTTTAATATAACTTTAATTTTTACTAATTGAGTTTTAGATTAGACAATCTAATGGCATTTTAAAGTATGTGTCATTTTATAAAGAGTTGTGATTGTTGCTTTTCATCATTCATTCACACAAATCATGTTGTTTTTTAAGTTATATTTTAGTAGAAGTTGCGTATTTTTCTTTACTATGCCGGAATGAAAAGATATTAAAAGTTTATATTGTAATGTTAATTTTACTCTCAACTACTTTTTTTCATATATCTGACGATTATTTATATTTCTTGTAAATTTGTGAGTGACTCCTATTTTGAAACAAAACATATGTTTCAACTTGAAACAGCTATATTACCATATCAGTGGGCCCACCGTTGCTGAATGGTTAAGGCACCAAACTGCTAATCACTTGAGAGCGAAGGTGAGCTGCGGGTTCAACTCTCGCTGTTTCTATTCCACATTCCCTGTGGAGCTCCTGAATATACTTCTCTGGTGTCGTAAATTTCCTTGAGCTATCTGGTCCTTGTATATCGATGATGATTTGTAAGCGGGCCTTTGATATCAAGAACACAAGTCAGATGTATGTGTTCAATAAATAAATAAACTCCCTCAGTTTTAATCGTTGAATAATATGACTTTTTTTTTGTCTTTCTTCTTAATGTAAAAGGTATTTTTACCAAATAAACTTATAGGGATAGGAGACGGTATAAAAATTTAAATTTCGTAATTTTTTAAGAAATATTTTTATTGACCCAAATCGCTTTTAAAACACTTCTTTATCTTAATTAAAACCCTTTTTTGATTGGAATTATATGTCTGTGCCCAACGGTTTAGGAATTAGCCATTGGACACCATTGAGAGTGGACACCCTGTATGTGAATAAGGTTTCTTAGAATAGTTTAGAGCTGCCTGTATACCCAAAAGTAAATACATGAAAAAAATTTAAAAGAAAAATCTTTCACTTCAACTTTCTTGAAATTTCAGTTTTGTTCCATATCAACTTTTTCAACTGAGCTTTTAACGGGTAAACAAGTGAAAACATCTCGGTTCAATTAGAAATTAGTAACTGGGGAATCTTTAATGACCATGGCGTGATACTTTTTTCTTTAATTTAACGAAAGAAATATCTACTCTGAAGCTTAAATTAATAATAAGAACAACAATAAAAATATTAATTAAAGTAAGAATAACCTAAGCTTAATTTTTATAGCAGTTCGGTACAATATATACAACACAATTTTTCCGGTTATTGAAAAAAATACATAATATGATGATAATGATTAATGTAGCATATCTTAAGTATATTAAGTATTTTATGGTCAAAAGTCACCGGATACGATTTTAGACATTTTGTCGATTATCTATAAAAACATCTCGCGCATTCTTCTAGAACTTCAAGGATAAAAGGAACATGTTTCATCTCATATTTCCAGCCAATGTTTGGTCACTATCGCAATTAGGAGACCAACAATAAGTTTAACAAAAATAATAATAATTTCGATCATTCTATAAAAATAATTGCGCGAAACGATCTGTAGCTGTGCTACTCGACTATATAGATATTTTCCAACATTTGTATAAAGTATGTGACTTTTGGCCATATGAAACATTTCAAAAATATAAATGTACACTAACTTCTTCGAAGATTTCTGTATAAACTTCGCTACTCCAAAGCGCTACGTTGTTACCCAATTCGACCTCTAACATATTTTTCGTGAATAATTGGAGGGTCATAATTCCAAGGGACCATAAGTCCACGCCAATGGGGTCGACTAGGACATCATTTCGTCTCCTGGAGTAGCAGAGTTCTGGAGGGAGGTATGGGTACTCGATTCCGCACCTAAATGGACAGAAAATAAAAATAGATCTATTTTTTTTTCTTTTGTCAACAAGAAAACATGATAGGTGAAGGAAAGCAAATAGCATTAAGAGACAAGCAAAAAAAAAAAAAAAAAAAAAAAAAAAAAAAAAAAAAAAAAAAGAAACAAGAAAAGAGAATCATGCATTCAGCCTAGATTATGTAACCCATTCCAATACATTCAGAATACTGTAATAAAACTTTACTGTTTATTAAAGTTAAAGATGTCTAAATAAACAACAACAACAAAAAAATAGATATTGCAGTTGAAAACCCAATTTCTGAAAATACCATCGGCTTAGATGCTGTATATTCCTGCGGCCCCCATCTTGGATTTCTTATCGATTTTTTGTTGGCGATCTTTATCTATATGTCAACCCCAGTGAGTATTTTCGTTAAGAGGCTACTTCAGTCAAACGGAAAGACGCGTTCGCTAATGCTAATCCTATGGAAGAAATTTATAAAGGTATCTCGGTCGCATTTCACTATTTTTAAATGATCTCTTTTGCATTGGATAGTTGAGATCGATCTGTACAAAGGCCGTTGCTTACTTTTTCGATTTTGTTTACAGGTATTTTTAATGAGGACACCTTCAGTTTCGGAACCGGTTTCGAAAGTAAAAGCATCCTCATAAAAAAAATCTGCAATCAAAATTGAAAAAGTAAAAAACGGCCTGCATACAGATCGATCTCAGTTATCCAATACAAAAAAATCATTTAAAAATATTAAAATGCGACCGAGATATCTTTATAAATTTCTTCCATAGGATTAGCATTTGCGAACGTGTCTTTTCGTTTGACTGAAATAGCCTCTTAAACACATGAACATAAATCGTTGCTTGGCGTCATTTACTACTTGGCGGAAAAGGGTTTTATTCTCACGCCATGAAAAAATCCAAAATGGCGGCCACGGGAATATATGACATCTGTTCCATATCATCAACAGTCGGGAAAATATACATTTTTTTGTGCAGCTCTGTATAGGATCTATAGATTTGTATGTGGGCGGTTCTCAAAAGGTGGGCACTGGACACATGTCATAACTTTAAGCCTTTCAAACATAACTTTAATTATCATTGACTTTATTTTCTTTTTCTTTTTGCACTACGTTTTTATTTCTATTCAGAGATAGAAAATGACATAATTTATTGTAAAAGCTTTGTATAAATATCTTAAAATTTTATTATTTTATGCTAAAGAGGCCAATTTCGGACCTTCATAACGTTAACTGCTCCAATGTACCACCAAGAAAAAGAGTTATAACTTTTTTCCAGGTGGTTCTAATGGTAAATAACGAATGCATAAAGGAAACGGGTGATTTTTTGATAATTTCGTTAAGAGATGGCAGGCTGATTTATTGCTTTTTTGGAGATAGAAGAACTTTTCTATAAGGAATTTTTCTGTATTTTGTTATGTCCGAAAGTAACGTACGTAACAAAGTATTTGATTTTATTATTATTATTACTGGATAACAAAAAGTTAATTATGCATATATATATGTATACAGACACATTTACTACATTCTTAGTCTTAAGAATTTTTTAAATACTAAGAGAAACGTCCAAAATCTTTAAGTCCAAAATCTGCAAATATCCAAAATTTGTAACGTACACAACTGCTAATTAAATGCTTTGATCATTAATTTTCCAGAATAGTTGCAGTATTTTAATGTTTGTGTATAATTCTGTAAACATAGTATTAAAATATTTATATATTATATTTATAGACAAAATACTATACTATTAAAAAAATTTGGCCTTAAATTTGAAAATTTTAAAAATTACATATAGTTAACGTTTAATGATCCCACCTTTTGAGAATCTCCCATGTAGACTACACACTATGCTAAAAGTTAGTTCAATTAAACCTCATAGCAGAGCTTAAAATTTCTCTTCAGCAATTTCCGTCAGTAAACGAAAATGTACCTGAGATCTCTTGCGTAGTCCTGTATACGATCTATATAATTTGTAAACACCAAGTAATGTGCAAAAAATACTTAAATTCTAATATGCATAACCACAACTGAAAACGCATTTCCAGCAATTATTCTTCATAGGCCTTGTGTGTCCCTGTAAATGAACGATTAAATATATGCATATCATAGTCTACAATAAGCGCTTTGTAGTACACCTCAATGATATACATAAATTTCAGTGGCACAGATGTCATATTCGCCCCATATTGGCGCGATTTTTTTTCGGTTGCCAATTTGGCGAAAACATCAGCAGCATAAACAACATAATCCGGGTTACCACATCAAGCAAAATAACGGTACTTTGGTGCCAGTTAAGCCAGCATCCGTTGCGTATATGACATTGGCGTCAGAAAAAAATCGCGCCAATATGGGGCGAATATGACATCTGTGCCATTTCAGTATGTTTAAAATTGTGTTACATCATTAAAATTCACCGCAAACAGTAAGCCTTAATTTCGCCATAATGTAACGGAAAATTCTTTCCCGTGTTCCTGAAAATGAACCGTAAACACTACAAAGTTCACTTTCATTTCTGATCATGCCATGTTAAACCACAATAACGTATTTCAATTTCCTGACAATCTGACTATATTTACGCGAGTTAGAGAAGGGACAGACGGACCAAATTCATAAACACTTTTTGAACTACACTGTAAAAGTAAAAAAAATTACTGCCAGTTTTCCGGTAGGAATCGGAAAAATAGTTGCCCTTATCGTATCGGAATAATTTCCGACCCAGCTCGGAACAAAATCCGTAAAAATAAGGAAATAGTCAGTAAAACGATATTTTACGGATTTTATTCCGATTTTACGGATTTTATTCCGAGCTGGGTTGGAAATTATTCCGGTACGATAAGGGCAACTATTTTTCCGATTCCTACCGGAAAACTGGCAATATTTTTTTTACAGTGTATGTTGGAAACAGCTTTGTGACAGTCTGACTATTCTGACTATATTTACATATATTACAGCAGAGGCAGCCGGCCAGAATGACAAACAAAATTCATGAACACTTTTTAACTTTAAAATACTCTCTCTATATATTTTTTAAAAGCAAGCTGAACTATAGTTTTGATCTTTAATATAAACGGATGCAACAAACAAAACGACAATTTATATTTATCGATTTTAAAAAAAAATATTTGTCCTCGTTAAGCGACTTAAAAAATTTCTAGACACTTTCACAATAATAAAATTTCGCAGCGTAAAATGAGTTACAAATTTGGATACATAAATAGAATATTTTTTATTAATGAGGTGTTAACCCATATTATACTCTCTAAATGTTGAAAAGTTTTTTTTAGGTATGTACTTTCAACATTGTCTTTCATTATTCCATTATTTTTGTTCTTCACTTCCTGTGTAACACAAGAAAAGAAGTATCTAAGAGTCTAACTGTACAAATTTAAAAATAGTTTTTAAAACTATTATTATAATTTTTTATGTATAACTAGATGACCCGCTTGGCATTCCCCGCCGCGTGATAATAATCTTAAATGAACTTTAAATTTATATGAATATATGCACAGTAAAATCTCTCTAAAGCGACCACGTTCCGTTCCTTTAAAAATTGGTCGCTCCGATAGGTGGTCTCTTAATGGAGGTCATGTTTAAATCTAGATTTTAATTGTTGAAAAAAGGTAACAATTAATGTTACTAAAATTTATTTTTTACATTAGGAAAAAATATAAAAATTTAAGTATCAAATCCAAGGTTAATTACATAAATTAATTACTGAAGGGTTTAAAAAATTATTACATTGACGTTTGCTTTGATTTTACGGTTTTATCTTTTATAACTTTTATTTCCCAGTCGTTTCGAAGTTCTACAAATGAATGCCTTTTTTTTGGAAGGGAACAAATAATGACGATTTCATTAATTTACCTATTTTTTTGAGAGTGTTCCGACATAATAGGGCAGAAAAGTTTATTGACCGCCATTCTTAATTTGTCATCAGAGTTAAATTCATTGCCTAGAAAGGTCACAAAGGGATTTAAACACTTAAAAGCTACCGTGAATTTTAAAAAATCTAAACTTAGTTTATAATTTTGATGAATAATGCCTCCGGAATTATTTTCTAATAAACACTTCTTCAAGCGACGAGAAAAAAAAAAACGGAATTTTCTTCAAAGAAATGGGTCACTCCTGGAGGGAATTCAACTGAGATGGTCTCTGAATGGAGGTAAAAATAGTATTGAGTCTATGGGAATAAATTTCGTTTCATGAAAAAATCGTCGTTCAGGGAGGTGGTCACACAGGGAGGTTTCACTGTATTTATATATTTAATGAATATTTCTAATTATATCTTTAATTATTTATATCCTTAACTAGATTTTGTCAGAAATACGTGCTCGTTCACTGTGTGAGAAATCGAGGGAAAAGAAAAACGGATATCAATTGCACTGTAAAAAAAAAATACGACCAGTTTTCCTGTAGGAATCGAAAAAATAGTTGCCCTTATCGTACCGGAAAATTTTCCGACCCATCTCGGAATAAAATCCATAAACAAAAGGAAATAATCAATAAAACGGTATTTTACGGATTTTATTCCGAGCTGGGTCGGAAATTTTTCCCGTACGATAAGTGCAACTATTTTTCCGATAGCTACAGGAAAACTGGTCGTTATTTTTTTTACAGTGTAGCATAACAAAAAAAAAAAAAAAAATAGTTATTATCGTCCGATTTCCCTAATATTTTAATATGTTATAAATATAATTGTATTCTAGCCTTCTTTAAAATTTCGTGAAAAAAAATATGTATATTTAGTAGTGAAACCTTGACTCACAGTCGAGTAAAACAGCGCCGAAAACCTTCAGTCTTTACTGCTTTCGTGAAAACTTCCACATGCTCTATTTTGTATAAAATACTTCTACTCCTCCAAACATTTCGAAATTTTAGTAGGTGGTATAAATCCATTCTGGAGAAATTCTCTAATCCGATTGTGTGAAATGCGAAATTTTAGGCACCTTTACAGTTAAAAAGACACAGAAACAGAGAAATAATCTCCATAAGGTGCAAAGTAAGCTGCGGTCGCGAATTCTTTTTAAAGAGCAAAATTTCGTAATTTTGATAACCGATTACACCTTCCAAGAGAAGGAGGTCTCAGCTATACACTGTAAAAAAAACGGACTAAAATACGGAATATAAACTATTTCCGTCGGAAATAGTACTGACGTCTCGATTGCCAGTACAATTTCCGTATTTTAACGGAAGTTTTCCCTCGTAAATGCCAAAAAAAAAAAAAAAATAATAATAACGGATATTTTTCTGTAATTTCCCGAGAAAAAGTTCCGTTAAAATACGAAAATAGTACTAGTGTCTCGACTGTCAGTAGTATTTCCGTATTTTAGTCCGTTTTTTTTTTGGAAGTGTACGTTTTTTTGGTTGTTTTGGTTGTTAACCAATACTTCCAAAATCGCGCCCTTGTGTACCGATGCCGTATAGGAAAAAAAAAAGAACTGCGAAAATGATTCATTGGGATCTTTTTTAAAAAAGGGTTAACTTCGTTTCTTTTTTCAAATATATTATGGCTTTTAAGACGCAACAGTACGTTCTTTCAGAACATGTCTTCCGTTTTTAACTTTACTAAGCAGTTTTGCCTATCGAGATTTAAAAAAATGACTAAGAAATCCCTAAAATGCAAACTCTCCGTTTTTCATTTTCTTCCCGCTATGTAAATCGGGTTCTCTGGGCCTAAAGAGATGAGTTTTTTATGAGAAATCTTTATAATTTTTAATTAATAACACAGCTTATTATCAGAAATTTAAAATTCTGCGTCTCAGGTGCAGAAGAATAGGCCTTGGCCTACACTCACCGAAATTTGCAGATTTGTACGTGCGACAGATTTCACTAGCCATCGCACAGAGACATACACACAAACACACACACACACAGAGAGAGAAAGAGAGAGAGAGAACGAGAGAAAAATGCATACAGATTGAAACTTTCCTTTATTAGATAATCCCTACTTTTATTTTAGGCTTGAATATGTTTCATCTATTCAAAATTCCACATTTATTTATTTCCCTTTTTTATTTTAAACATTTTGTAAACGGCATTTCTCCATAGATTATTAAATTATTAAATGTGACTATGAAGATTCTGCTAGTGATGGGACGTTCATATGAGTTCTTTAAACCGTTTCAAAATACATTTCAAGCAATAATTTCACGGCGTATTCACACCGTAAAAAAATAATGCCAGTTTTCCGGTAGGAATCGGAAAAATAGTTGCCCTTATCGTACCGGAATAATTTCCAACCCAGCTCGGAATAAAATCCGTAAAATCGAAAAAAAAATCCGTAAAATACCGTTTTACTGACTATTTCCTTATTTTTACGGATTTCATTCCGAGCTGGGTCGAAAATTATTCTGGTACGATAAGGGCAACTATTTTTCCGATTCCTACCGGAAAACTGGCAGTATTTTTTGTACAGTGTAGAGCGATTTATACTTTCATTGAAGTGTGTTTTGCTGTACATACAATAGATGGAAAAAGAGTAGTAAAACATTCTATCAATGCTCTACATATTCATGCAATATTTGTCCAGTTTCCAAGAAATATGTTGCCTAAATGTCTCTCATCTACGAAAAAGAATCTGATCATCGATAAGTAGTTATTTTTTGAACTGAAAAGATCTTTAGATAATATCGGCTTAGATGCCTTATATTCGAGCGGTCGCCATCTTCGATGTTTTGAGATTTCTTGGCAATGTTTTACATTTTATTTTCGTTAAGCTTAATATGCGCATAAATCGCTGCCTAGCGACATTTACTTCTTGCGGAAAAGGGGATTTTACGCCAAGACAAAATCCAAGGTGGCGGCTGCGGAAATATATGACATCTGTTCCATAATATTTATCAAAGATGCTTTTAGGTAGCTTTCTTTACAAAAAAGCTACCTATTGCAGCCGTTCGGAGGAAAGCGATTTCAAAAAATTTTGGTATATTTTCATCGATCATGACCCCAGACCCCGAAACCACCCTCCGTTCAAAATTGATATATATATATATATATATATATATATATATATATCTGACCTATGTCACACTGTAACTCCCGTAATTATGAACCGATTTCGATGTAATTCGGTGTGTACATAGTACATACCAATGTCTCGACCGAGTTCGTTGGCCAGCTTCATCCGCCATTTTGTTTCAAAATGGCGGCCATTTAAAATTTTTAAAAAAATTTAAAACTTGAAATGTGGTACCAAAAAATTAAAAATGGAAAAATATTTTTTTCTTATGTATTTGACCTTTATACAAAGATTCCGGAGCAGTTTTTGTTTCGTCTATATCTTAAAAAATGGCTGAGTTATAGCATTTTGAATTTCTAGCGTGGCTGACATTTTGAAACGTCCTGAACTTTGTCACGCGATAAAAAGCGTATTTATGAACCGATTTGGATGTAATTCGGTGTGTACATAGTACATACCAATCTCTCGACCGAGTTCGTTGGCCAGCTTCATGCGCCATTTTGTTTCAAAATGGCGGCCATTTAAAATTTTTTTAAAAATTTAAAATTTGAAATGTGGTACCAAAAAATTGAAAATGGAAAAATATTTTTTTCTTATGTATTTGACCTTTATACAAAGATTTCGGAGCAGTTTTTGTTTCGTCTATATCTTAAAAAATGGCTGAGTTATAGCATTTTGAATTTCTAGCGTGGCTGACATTTTGAAACGTCCTGAATTTTGTCACGCGATAAAAGGTGTATTTATGAACCGATTTGGATGTAACTTCGTTTATACATAGTACATACCAATGTCTCGACCGGGTTCGTTGGCCAGCTTCACCCGCCATCTTGTTTAAAAATGGCGGCCATTTAAATTTTTAAGAAAAATTTAAATTTGAAATGTGGTACCAAAAATTTAAAATTGAAAAAATATTTTCTTCTTATGTGTTTGACCTTGATAAAAAGATTCGGGAGCAGTTTTTGTTTCGTCTATATCTTAAGAAATGGCTGAGTTATAGCATTTTGAATTTCTAGCGTGGCTGACATTTTGAAACGTCCTGATTTTTCTCACGTAATAACAGGCGTATTTATGAATCGACTTGGATGTACCTTGGTGTGTACATAGTACATACAAATATCTCGACCGAGTTCGGTGGTCAGCTTCATTCGCCATCTTGTTTCAAAATGGCGGCCATTTAAAAAAATAAAAAAATTTAAATGAGGTACCAAAAAATTGGAAAATGAAAAAGATTTTTTTTTGTATGTGTTTGACCTTAATACAAAGATTCCGGAACAGTTTTTCTTTCGTCTATATCTAAAAAAAAATGGCTCAGTAATAGCATTTTGAATATCTCTTGTGGCTGACATTTTAAAACGACCTGATTTTTGTCACGCGATAGCAGGCGTATTTATGAACCTATTTGGATGTAACTTGGTCTGTACATAGTACGTACCAATGTCTCGACCGAGTTCGTTGGCCAGCTTCATTCGCCATCTTGTTTTAAAAGGGTTGCCATTTAAAAAAATTAAATTTAAAATTCAAAATGAGGTATTAGAAAATTGGAAAATGAAAAAAGATTTTTTTATGTGTTTGGCCTTGATACAAAGATTCCGGAGCAGTTTTTGTTTCTGAAAATTTGTTCTTTTGTTGATATCTTAAAAAATGGTTGATTTATAGCACTTTGAATTTCTAGCATGGCTAACATTTTGAAACGATCTTGTATTTGTCACGCGATAACACACGTATTCGCCTATTTCGATGTAAGAAGGCATGTGGATAGTATACATCAACACCTCGACCAAGTTCGCTGGCCAGATTCATCAGCCATCTTGTTTCAAAATGGTGGCCATTAAATAAAAAAAAATATATATTTATTTAAAGTGAGGTGCAAAAAAAATTGAAATTGAAAAAGGTTTCTTTCTTAAGTATTTGATCTTGATATAAGGATTCAGGAGCATTTTTTGTTTGTCTTTACCTTAAAAAATGGCTCAGATATAGCAGTTTCAATTTCTATTGTGGGTGACATTTTGAAAAATCTGATTTTTTGTATGCGACAGCACTCCTATATATTAACCGATTCCGATGTGAGTGAGCATGTGCACAGCAATTACTAAGGTCTCGACCAAGTTCACTGCTTAGCCTCATCCACCATGTTGTCTTAAAATGACAGGCACTTTAAGAAATTGCCGAATTTGGCAGCCAAATATAAGTTACTTTAAAGAAAAGCAGCTTGGATAAAGCTGACTAATTTCGCGAAATTCTCATTCATTATATTGATAAAAATTAGTATTGAATCTCCTATATTCGGTTTCCACTAAATTGAGCTTCGTGTGTTTGCATGATATAAGTTGGCTTTTTTTAAATAAGGATTATGAAAGCTACCTCTTCCTCCCGGCACTGGCCGGAAGGACTTTTTTTAAGGTAGGTTTATCCACAGATCTAAATCCAGATATAATAATTGTGTTATCATATCCACTAAACAGAATTTGAAAGAAAAATGTTCATGTTTGTTCCAAATATTAACCGTCTAATAACAAACAGCATCTCAAAGCATTAAAATCTTCATTTTATACAATTTTGTTAAATGTAGGTCATCAATTTAAGTATGAAATAGACTCATGTTTTGAATCTATCGATATACTTCTCAACTGCGATCCCAAAATTCGGGACGTTTAGTTTAGACTCTGAATTAGTCTAGGTTGTACGAGATTATATTACACAGGATTGAATTTCGACATTTTTCTCAGAGAGAAATGTCTGAAACTTAAATGTCAGATTATAAATAAGGGTAAATTTCGATTTCCGAAGATATGGGGTGTGTAGAGAGGAGGGATGTCCATCAGTGTCTGTTAGATGAGCAACGTATATTTGATGTAATTTGATGTAATTTTAATGTAATGTAGGTTGTACTTATTTTTTAAATTCACATCGTTTAAACAAACATTCATTGTTACATCAGCATTGATAGATTTACAATTTTCATGCCTGGATATTACTGAAAAAATGATCGAAAACCGTTTACGCAGCAAATAATTCCTATAGCCCCGTAGGGAATTATAGATAAGGAAATTTGAAAAAATTTCGAGAAGATGGGGCGAGATTACATTACTTGTCTTACACGAATTTTTCGGCTTCTACGTTTTAAAAAAAATTATTTTTTCGAGGAAGTACTACTTTCAAAACTATACTGAAAATGCTCTGAATCTTCATAATTTATTCAACTTGTTAAATCATAATTATTTCTGTAATAGTAATGAGGATCGTAATCTAGCAAAATCGGGTTCATCATTTAAAAATGTCGCGTCGAATTTTAACAAGAAATACCTCAAGAAAAAATTGAAGAAACCAACTTATATTAAAATTTATATTTTTGTATTACCTTTGCAATCCCCTAAATTACATAATCATTTTTTAGTTTGAGGTATAAGTATATCTTCAATTAATATTGTAATAACTTTATTGGCTCAGCTAATTGCAACAGTTGTGATTGAAAACTGACGTTTGTGTAAATCAACATTTCGTTTTAAAATATGTTGCTAAACCCATAGTCCTTCTTTAATTTGATCGATTCTTGTCTCATTTATCCCTATTTGAATTTAAGTTTTGAGTAAAGCTTGAATTTATTTCTGGCTTTAGGTTATTTGATTAATCAACAAAAAATTAACTGACAGCGAAATGATCTTAAAGATTTATAGAAATAAATCACAGAAATTTAAACTAGTAGTGCAGTTCTTATTTAATCGGTCTATTTTTTTATTTTTCCCCCATCCGAAATAATAAATTTAAAATTCCTGTAAAACGAAAACGATTATAGTCGCTTGCAATAAAAATAAGGAAATTGACAGAAGAAATTTTAATTCAAAAGAGGCATTTTAGAATAATATCAATATTGATAATAAAGTCATATTACGAGAGTATATAAAATAGACTCACCGACTGACAGGCGCCGTTGAAGATGTTGCGAATCCGAATCCTCCCAGTTTTGCTCTTGAATCATAGGAAATCATAATATTACCCGCCCTAATGTTAAGATGACATATTTGTTTCTGATGGAGGTAGTTTGTCCCCGAGAGTGAGTCCGAGAGCCATCGCTTCATATCGAAGATGCTAAATTCATCTCTCCGGAAACCATCACTCTGCACTATGTTTTCCAAGGTCATATACTGAGGCGTCATCACAAAGCAGCAAGCTTCTATGTCTGGCATTAAGATGGTTTTCTCTAATTGTAGAACATTTTCATGATCGAGCAGAGGCCAGACATCTAATTGTGGCTGCTTTATTTGACCACCCCATACAATTTTTCCTGCTTTTTTCTCTCCAGATTGTGATTTTAAGAGGACTACGTCACTAAATTTCCCAGATGATATATTTTCTGTATAATCGAATCCTAATTTTGTTTTTAATAACCTTCGGATTTTGTATTTATACATTATTTTGTTTCGTTTTATTTTAATATTATTATTTTGAATATTTGAGTGAAAATTAAATGAAAAGTGTAAAGATAAAAACTATTTGCTATTAAGTAAGATTCAACTTTAAGATCATAAGCGATTATGCGTGTTGAATCAATGGCGAAAAATGTTGAAAGAGAGTTTCAGGAAGTTTTCCAACAAAGGAGTGTGGCATTAACAATGTTATTGTAATTTAACTTCACATTGTTGTAGCCTAACAAGTTCTGATTGTTAGAACAGCATTAATAGCTTTGCAATTGCCATGCTTGGATATTAAAAAATAAAACATCGAAAATCGATCAACTGTGTTACGATTTAAAAAAAAAAAAAAAAAAAAAAAAAAAATCTTTGAAAGCACATCTTTTGTTCTGCTCGATGGAGCAAAGAATGAGGCTGTGCGATATTTGGAATCCAAGATGTGTGTAAACAAAGCGAAAGCGATAGCGTATGTCGGGTTAGTAAGCATTTACATTGTTGTAGCTAACAAATATTTATTGTTGCATCAGCTTTAGAGATGGGAAAAAGAGTTACTTTCTGTTAATTGGTTTCATAGTTCATCACCGGTTTGTAATGTATTACCAAAACTTCGAAATTATTGAAATTTTACATTTTTCTTTTAAAACTTTTTTTTTAATGTAAAACTTTTTTCTAAAGGATACTTTTAAGTAGTTGGAGGATATTTTTTGAATTTCCGCGTAACATTTTGCATAATCCCTTTTTGATATAATAATAGCTAAAAAATATTATAAACGTACAGTTAAAATTTAAGAATGTTCTAAACAAACTTTCGAAAATACTTATTTTGTACTTTAATTACTTTTAAAAATAATTTTACTGGGCAGTGGTAATAGGAAAAACGCTGAATTGCATTATCTTTTTACCAATGAGGATAAAAATTCCACATTCTAGATTCAACATTCTCCTATACTCATATCCCTCTCTTCTTCTATCCCTTTGATCGCTTTTCATCATATTAAAGAACATATCCGCAAGCCAACACTAAAATCTCAATACTCAGGTAAATTTACTACCAACATATATTCGTAAATTTTGAGACAACATTCGGAACACACTGCAACAAATATGCGTAATACTTTCATAACAGACTTGATAAATATTCAATCGTGTATTTAAAGGGGTAGGATACCTTTAAACCCTTAAAACTTTTCGAAAAATTTTTTAATACATATTTCACTTCCATAATCATTTCTGAACAATATGCAAAAAACCGCATTAAAAAATTCTCATTAGTTTACTAATTATGGTAGTTTTATTAAGACTACATATTAAGACTGCATAGGGAAATTAAACTTTGCATTGCGTTTATTCAAAACGATGAATTTTGATACTGTGCGCAGTGTTACTAAAAAACTATGCATGGCAATCAAAAGAAAATTTTACCACATATTCATTTCTGTATTATCTACAACTTAAAACCAGAAAAAGGTAAAATTTTATTTTATTTTTTCTGTTTTTGTTTTTTTTAAATATTTTTTAAAAAGTGAATATTTTTAATTTTTTTATAATTTTTTAATTTAGTCAATAGATTTTACAAATATTCTGGTATTAGTATAAAGGGAACACTATTATGTATTTTTTTTCACCAAAATTTCTTCTTTATATGTATATTTTCAGATTTTATCATGCGCGCAAGATCTTTTTCTCTTATTATCATATATTTTTAAACTTATCATTTCAATATTTATTTTTGAATTTACAAGTATATAGATATTTTTTAAATATAAACTTAAATATGAGCTTTATATATAAATTAAGTTTGATTTTTATTTTTGACTTATTACACAAGTTTTGAAGCTTAGAACATAGTGATATTTTTTAATTTTTCGACGTGTTAAAAAGTATCCTACCCCCATAAATAGAATGAAATGTAACAAAATTATTTATTACAATCTTAATATTTAGTAATAAAATGGATTTGACCAATTTTAATTTTAAAGATATAAACTTTTCATTTAAAATACAGCGAAACTTCCATTTAACGAAGACTCATCGCTACACCTAAACACTTCGTTATGAAGAAACTTCGTTAAATAGAAATCAACTTAATTTCATGAAGTTTGTTTAAGAAAATATATATAAAATGGAAATATTGGAAAAATGATTTTTATTAAGGCAGTGTTTTTTTTTATGCAATATAGCCACATGAGAAAACCAATCAATTTTTCTACTGTTTTTCATTAGTCTGCAAAATGTTCTTAAAGCAGTAAATTGTAAAATATTTTCCTACATTAAGTCTATTAAAATTTATTATCATGTAATAATTTGATTTAAATTAAGTTAAAGTTTCCTTTTTCTTAAAATCATTATTTAAGGAAGACATGTTTGGATTAATTGGTTTCTATCTACATATTTAAGTGAATAGAAAAATTAACATCAAGTTGGACAAAACATAAAATCAAAATGTTCTTAAAACCATAAATTGCAAAAAATTTTCCTGCATTAAGTCTATTAAAACTTATTACCATGTAATAATTTGATTTAAATTAAGTTAAAGTTTCCTTTTTCTTAAAATCATTATTTAAGGAAGACATGTTTGGATTAATTGGTTTCTATCTACATATTTAAGTGAATAGAAAAATTAACATCAAGTTGGATAAAATATAAAATCAAAATGTTCTTAAAACGATAAATTGCAAAACATTTTCCTGCATTAAATCTATTAAAACTTATTACCATGTAATAATTTGATTTAAATTAAGTTAAAGTATTTTTTCCTTAAAATCATTATTTAAGGAAGACATGCTTCGATTAATTGGTTTCAGCCTACATATTTAAGAGAATAGAAAAATCAACATCAAGTTGGATAAAATATGAAATCAAAATGTTCTTAAAACCATAAATTGCAAAATATTTTCTTGCATTAAATGTATTAAAACTTACTATCATGTAATAATTTGATTTAAATTAATTTTTTTTCCATAAAATCATTATTTAAGGAAGACATGCTTGAATTAATTGGTTTCTGTCT
Source organism: Maratus speciosus (assembly GCA_963932465.1). Classification (NCBI taxonomy): domain Eukaryota; kingdom Metazoa; phylum Arthropoda; class Arachnida; order Araneae; family Salticidae; genus Maratus; species Maratus speciosus. Next base: position 289,367,555 of record OZ010794.1, read on the forward strand.
ACATATTTAAGTGAATAGAAAAACCAATATCAAGTTAGATAAAATATGAAATCAAAATTTTCTATGCTGAATCATTCAAGGAAAACGCTAAAAAAAAATACATCGCCATCACCAAAATTAAATTCGTTCGAACAATTAAAATACACCTAATACATATTAAAATACAGTGGCGAAGAATGCAAGAACAAAGAAGCAGATTTTTTTTTTTATTTATTCCGAAGTAGAAATACACCAGTTGACCGTCCCACACTGTCCATCCCAGAATGTCGTATAAAACAGGTAAAAATCAAATGGTAGTCGAAATGACACGTCGCCTATGATCGGAAGCTAACCAACTTCAGAAATTTTGGGGTGAAAATATTTTTCACTCACTTGAAAACTCCCGCTCCGCAATGTTAAACCAATGGGGAGGTTATTTTCGAATTTCTCGTTTCAATTTGAATATTTTTTTTTTTTTTTTTTTTTTTTTTTTTTTGCATAGGATAACTGAGCTCAATCTTTAACATGACTCTTTTTTACTTTTTCGATTTTGGTGGGAGATTTTTTTCTTTTTTTAAAGGTACTTTCAGTTTCAAAACCTGTTTTGAAATTCCTGTTTCGATTTTTTTTTTTTTTTTTTTTTTTTTTTTTTTACAGTGTACGTTGTATATATTCCCCCGCCCCCTTTCTTTTTTCGAATTTTGAAAGTGTGGCTAGTTTTGGCCATATTACTATAAGAGGAATGTCTTCAGGGCAGACTTTTGAATAGAAAGTAAACCGAATTATCTTTATGGTAACAAGTTCAAGAAAAAACCTGAAAACCTTTTAAACAGTCAGCCTTCTTCACCGCGCTGGCTTCGAACATTGGGCCAAGCTATTTATTTTGTGGCCCGTATACCAAGACCATTGCTGGGTGGACTCCTCTTTATTATAATAAAATATATTTTGCAATCCTGTACGTAAAAGTCGAAATTTACGAAGTTTTTGCTTGTGTTCCATATAAAAATATACAATTTTTAGAGATTTGATTAAAACTTGGCATACAAATCTGCCAGCACAAAATAATACAAACTTTACAAATTTTTCAGGAAATTATTTACCCCTTTTTCTTAACGATCTGCTATAAATAATCTTCATACTAATGTATGATATTTAACCGATTTTGATAAAACTTGGAGTACATACGCTTTAGGATTCTGCCTAAATCTTGGGTACCTTACAAATTTCACAGACTAACATTTACTCCTTATTTCAACTACTTGCAGGGTTCTCGCTGCCGCCCGCCATCGCGTCACACCCCAACAAAATGGTTCGTTTGGCGAATAAACGAACGATTAGACTCGCCAAATTGCAAGTGCTTTATTTTAGCTCTTGATTTTGTGTGGGCGTGTCAGTACAGATGACACGCTTATTCGCGTTATTGAACGATTGATGTCGTTTATCATTTTCAATCGCATCGTACCATTTACATACATTATTCTATTTTTAGAGTTCCTGACTCTACACCAATTAAATTTACCATCAGCCAAAGCCACAGTTAGGGTTATGCGGACGATGTCAAAGCCCCAGTGCCAAGCTAATATGTGTTTCTCCGTTGTCAGCTAATTACTGCCTATGCGCCGGTATAGCGATCGCGACGGTAGAATCATTACTCGCCAAAAAAGAAAAACGTTTGTTGGAATGTGTCACTGGAAATAACTATTTACCGCTCTTTACTATTTATTAGTTGTGTACAAACTGCCACTGGCCAGTCAATTTTTCTATCGTTTGGAATTTTTTCTATCGTTTTTTATCGTCTCTTGAAATCTCCTACCACTTTTATGGACATATTTTCATAACATTAAATGAAGGATCGCTTTAAAAAATTTTTTTATTAAAATTTGTGTCAATATCTGAAGGATCAGAATGAGTCTGTTTTCATCATCTGTTGTCTGCGATTGCCCTCGAGATGCAAAGGTCAAAAGAAAGATGGAGATGAACGCAATAAAAAACAGCAAAGTCTGGATTATAAAGCCAATAGAAAATTGGACATTTCTAAAGTAATGACGTGCGTAATATCTAGATTTAAAACCCACCATAAAAGGATTCGCCCCACTGTAAAGAAATTCATCGCATTGCACACAGGCGAGCATAAGTGAGCTCACGGGCAGAAGATAAAGTACCAAATTTACTAAAATATCAGGACAGGACATTATAAATCGATTCTAAGAATATTTCAATAATTCGGCTAAATGCACAAGACTGTTAAAATAAAAGTATGAAACATTAGATATTGAGAAAAATGACATTGTGCAGTCGTCTAAACTACAATTAGAGGGTTATAACTGTTTCATTCAATGTATGCATTAGAAAAAACTTGCCAGTGCTGTTTTTTGAATTGATCTAATAGGAGCGCTCTGTGTCAAAGTCTTCTGAAAACAGTTACAAATTTTTAGCCCCCGGTATGCTATTTCATTCTCCCAGCATATTTTGTCTCCAATAAATAACGTTACCAGTCATTTCTGTCGCTAAATATCGGGATCATAAAAAATGGAAAATTGCATCTGAGGAAAAAATAAAGCTTTCTGAAATGTGCATTTCTCTATTAATTGTCTTAAAATTACATTTTTCTTGAACTTCATATTTAAATCAATGTTACAATTTATATTTCATTGAAATTGTTGAACTCCGTATTATGATAATTATAAATCTGTATTTACGGTCTACGGTGAAATCATCAACTAAGTTGGACATATTCAACTAACACACCGAAATATACATTTAGATATGTTAGTTGAACACATCCACATCTAAATGTATATATATATACACTTATGTACTCAATTATACATTTTCCTTTGTAAAATGGTGTCAATATGACCAATCAAAAAAAAAAAAAAAAAAAAAAAAGTAATTTAACAAATTACAACGACCATTTGGAAAACGATTTTTTCAAAGACTAAAATTTAAGACATAGAAAATCGCACGGAGTTGATCATACATTACGTACGCCATGGAATAAACATTAACATTCCTGGACCCATCATGAACAAATTTTAAAAGAAATTTCAGTTTTACAATTTTTGGTACTGTAAATTTTTAAACTTCTACGGAGCTGGTCATACATTAGGTACGCCATGGATTAAACATTAATATTCCTGGACCAAATTTAAATGAAATTTCATTTTTAAACTTGTAACATCCCGCAATATTACTTTTTATATCGTCGTATAGAGAAAAAAAATGCATTTTTAATTGCAATTAGTTTGAAAGCTGTATCTTAATTTGTTTCTGAGTTATTAATTTTTTTTGTAGTTTTTATTACATTTTTGTCATAGTGGCAACAGAAGTATCCATCTCTGTTGAAAGTAAAGGGAAAATACAGATTATTGTATAGACCAATCAGAAAACGAATAAAATGCGGTATTCAACTAATAAAACGCTTCAGATACGACTTTGATTTCCTACCCTGACTGAGGACAATAACCATTTTTCCAAATGGTTAAAAAAAAAAAAAAAAAAAAAAAAAAATGGTATACAAGTTGTTGCCGAATTCGGCCCACAAATTCAGAGCTGTGATTGTAGATAGAGGATGGAAAATTGCCATAGAACATGGGGGTCGCAAACCACTCCCAACTGAAATTGGGTTGATGGTGACAATGTTTAGAAAAATAAAAACATTGCAATAAAAAATAAACGATATGCACACTCGTGGGGAAAAAAAAAAGTGAACACCCTTACTAACTCTGCAACAAATTTTTGTAGAATAAAGTTACTGGCACCAAACGATTGGAAATAAAGTCTACTTTTCAATGGTGTATATAAAATTGTCTTAGGGGGCCATCTACATATCACAACAAACCAAAACTTTTTTTTTCAATAGCAAGACACAATTCGGACACCATAAATAAATTCTAAACCCTTCAATTAGCCTAAATACAAATTTGCATGAAATTCGTACGATTAGTTTCCGAGGAGTTAATTATTTTAAAATGGACATACTTTAGTAATGTATCCAAATTGAAGTGCGGTACTCGAAGGTTGTTGTAAAGCTACAGATTGACTAAGTCACTTCTATTAATGTGTTATTTCTTTCCAATATGACCATTTTACTAGCTTAATATGCTTTGGCTATTGTTATGTACGGCAAAATCCTCTTCAATATTCATTTTATAATGCTTACAAGTATTGAATTATCCCATTAAAAAATCTATAAAATATCTGTATTTATAATAGTTTTCGAATATGTGAATATGATTGAAATTTTAGGTAGGAATCTACCGGGTGTCCCAAAAATGACAGATGGATTTTAAAATCAATAACTTGCAAACAGTGACAGATATTAAAAAATTTCTTGCAGGAGTGTTATTTATGATGCCAGGAGTATTTTTATGGTGATTCTTGATTTTAGTTCAAATTTCAAACAATAGATGGCACTGAGAGCAATAGCAATAACTGCTCAGTCCAGATCCGATTTTTGGCACTTCGAGATCCATTCAATACATTTTAATTTCCCTTTTTTGCATGGAAGAAGAAAGAGGCCGAAAAATCGAGCCTGGATTTAGCGGCTATTGCTTGCAGCGACATCTATCGGTGCTATTTGTAACTAAAACTGAGAATCGCAGCATAAAATCTCCTGACATCTTACATAACACTCCAGCAAGAATAATTTTAATATCTGTCGCCGTTTTCAAGTTATTGAATTTTAAAATCCATCAGTCATTTTTGGGACACCCGGTATGTGTAAATAACACTTATGTTTAAAACTAAATGTTCTTTGCTCTAAAATTAATGTTAACCGCTATGCTACGAGTCTCCCGTATATATTGGGTTGTTCGTAAAATTCATACCGATTTTGAAGGAAAAATGAAACGCTGAAGATTTGAATTTTAGTATACATCTGTGGGAATGTAAATATTCTCAACAATGCAACTCGTCTAACTCAAGGGTTTATTGAATCGATACGCAATCATATATGAAATAAAAAGTACAACACGAGAAGCGTGGAAAAAAGCAAAAAGTGTGTGGCAACGGTTTGATAAAAAAAATTCAAGAGATGTTTATTTTTTAGAAGTTCGATGGTGTTTTATCTCAACATGAAGGTTGAAGATTAGTTGAATAAAAAAGAAAAGATTTGTGTAAGAATTCTAGGTGAATTCCAGTATTTATATAAACAAATGTATTATATTATTGATGTGGATGAACTGTTGTGATCTTCCAAGCATAATATTTGTTCGAGTGAATAATAAATGTCGTATTAAATTGATGAACTAATAGATGCATTTATTTATAGTTATAAGCTAAGTGAATCTTTAAATAATTTTACGAAAGAAACCTACAAATTTTGGGGGCTCGGTGCCGGGATTTGAATAAAAAATTGAAACGATTACGGAAAAAACACATCATTATGTCGATGTTGAATAAAGCGCGACGAAGCGATTTGGTTGAACTATGCGAGGAATGCGGAATAAACACGCCAGAGAAAGTAACCATTCTGTCATTAATTGAAGCAATAAAAACTTGGGGAAGTTTTGATGAAGACTTTATAAAAGACAGTCTTGAAGTAATATCATCGGCTAGCAAAGAGAAAAGAAAGTCAGAACTTGAAGCGCAAGCAGAGAAGGAGAAAGAGCAAAGAAAAATAGAAGCAGAGAAGGAGAAAGAGCAAAGAAAAATAGAAATACTAGCTCCAAGAACGGAAACAGGTAAAAATTTTGATTTGTTGAAGTTACTTAATCGTTTTGATAGTGCAAATGGTGATATCTGTATGTTTTTAACATTATACGAGAGACAAGTATCTCAAATGAAAATAGACAAGGATGAATGGGTATCGTATCTGTTAAGTTTATTACCGTTTGAAATAGCTAGCATAATTACAAGAGAAAAGGAACCTGATGTAAATAACTACGAATATATAAAAAAATTATTGTTGAAAAGATTCAAAATGTCGCCGGAAGAATTTAGACAGAGGTTCATGACTCATAAAAAAAAGCCAACAGATAATTGGCGCGATTTTGGTTTTCAGTTAAAAATTTACTTTAATGAATGGGTACGTCGAATGAACGTAACAACTTTTGATGGATTAACGGAGTTATTAGTAACTGATCAAATTAAGCGAAAAATACCGCCAGAAACCAGAGAACGTTTTCTTGAGGAATTTCCAAAGATAAAAGAAATAGATGTATTAGTGGAAAAACTAGATGATTTTGATACGGCGTGTAGAGGATTTAAAACCGCCAAATTGTATAAGGCGCAAAATAGCGTGAACAGGGAGGAAATAGATAGCCAATGGAATCAAAATTCTCATCAAAATAATATAGGACGAGGCGAAAGAGCTATTAATTCGATAATTATCTGCCATCTTTGTGGCTTGCCTGGTGATATCGCCACCAAATGTACAAATAAGGATCAAATGAGCACACAAGAATATTATGGTAACCCGATTAGGAAAGCAAACGATAATGGCGCACAAAAAAGAAACATAATGAGCTTATCAAAAGCGGAAAATAACGCCAAATTGAAAAAAAGATACGTGTAGTTCCAATAAATGAGAAACCGACGAAAATTATCATCGACACAGCAAGCGATGTGAGTTTAATAAATGAAGAATATTACACCGAAATAGGCGCACCTGAATTATGCCAAGAAAATTTGCATATATTGACTGGATTTGGCGGAGAAGAAACACAGCCAATAGGATACTTTGAGCATGAAATACAAGTAGACGGCGTGAAACTGACAGATAATTTTCATGTAATATCAGGTCTAGAATGTGACATATTGTTAGGTGTAAGTGCAATATCAGGATGCATTTTAACAGTCACAGAAGAAGGTGTCAAAATAAAAAATCTCGCCAAGGAAGAAAACGCCAAAGGCAAGACCATTATGTATTGTAGATATATTAGGGCGGTAAGGAATACCGATGAAAATCTAAAATATGTGGCCAATGAAATAAATAGAAAAGCTATAATGAGAAAAACGGAAAGATCTCGTGAGAAAAAATTAAATTCAATTAACAAAAATTTGAATGAAAGAAATGAGGTATCACGAATAGTACGAATGAGCGAGCTAAAAGAAAAAAGCAATTTATATGCACGTACCAATGAAAATAAAAATGAAATGAAGAATCTTGAAAAATATTATAAACGAAAGAACACGAGAGAAGAAAATAATACTGAAGGAGTAAATGTAAATAAAAAGAGATTTAGCGAAAATTACAAGCGTGATCGCAATGACAAAAATGAAGATAGAAAATATTATCCGAGAGACAATTTTGTAAATAGACGTCCCAGATATTGTAAACAACATACATTTCTTGGCGATAGAAGATATTTATACGGAGATCAGAAAGAAAGAATACAGGAAATTTTTGAAAGGGAAGAGATTGAACTGTGTAAAAGAGATATATACTTCTGGAGTAATAGTAATCGTAGGCAGTATGAACAGACTACACCCTAGGGAGAGTCCTAACTACCGTGCAAGGCACTCTCGTTACCAGCGTTTATCAACCTCGGCTGTTGTAGTATTTTCCCAGTGTGCTTTGCGCTAATCAGCTGTTGATGTGCGAAAGTTAAAAACGAAACTGTAGGTTGTTTATTTATGTGAAATTTGTTTGAACTCTTAGCTAGTTGGTCTAATTATGATAATTGAAGTGTTATATATCTTTCAGTTATCTTAATTATGTCTGCTAGCTGAATTAGGATTAATGCAAAGTTCCTTCGTTTGCCCTGGCTTTGATGTAAAATTATTTCGTCTACTTTGAATAGTAAGTGCAGCAAAATTTTCAGGTTTATTATTGGTATCTATACTTTGTATAAACTTGTTATTGTGGAAGAATGTTCTGAAAACTAAATATCAAACTGTATTTAATAATTTTCTGATTGAATTTATTGGCAATTTTTAAAGCAACTAAGGACTTGTATATTGAAGAAATGATTGCCTTTATCCATAAGTGTATTATTTTATGCATATCTTAATGTAACTGATTTGTTAGATAGTGGTCTGTGATTGTAGTTAAAATTCTTGCCTCGCAATTCAAATGTTAATGTTACTACCCCCCCCCCCCCCCCGAGATACGTTTAAAGTAAATTTATTAAAAATTGACGTTATTTTCTGCTCGTTTTTTTATCATTTTAATCCCTTCAAAGGCAGTGGTTCAGTTTCGGACCACGTAATTTTAATTCCTAAGTGGCATATTGGCACTAGAATTTTGGAATAAAAATTTTCCCTTTATTAAGCATGTGAAGAAAGGCTTTTATTTATTTTCAAATAAATTTGTTTGTGAATTCTGATGTCGTTCAATCATTTTACAAATAGAAGTACTTTGCCCCTGACAGGGTTAATGCATATGTGTATTTCAAATAGTAATTAAGTAGTTTTGAAGTTTTCAGGGTTCACATGGTCCTTGAAAACCCTTGAAATTTTTAAAAATAATTTTTGGTCCTTGAAAGTCCTTATTTGTTTGAAAAATCTGCTAAAAGTCCTTAATTTAGCTGGTACTTCACTGTGCCAACAATGGCATTAAAAATATTAATTATAGTAACCCTTATTTTTATTTTTTTTTGCTTTGTTTATTTTAACTGCAAAGTTAATAGTCATATTAAAGGCAGTGGCAGAAGTATTTATATATGTATAATTATATAAATGCTATACCATAGATATATTATATTCATTAATACAGTATATTTATATTATGTTCATTCTGGTGGGCATAACAAACCACTGGAAATAAAACTGCCAATGTTAATATCATTTATTGCTAAAAGCCGTCAATTTGATGCTATGTATTTAATAAATGTATATGAAATTAGGGTACTACTTAGTTATCCTGTCAACCAGAAATCTATCGCCAAACTATAAGATTAAATGACAATAATGGTTGATTGTAAATGTCAAATTAACTTGATTTTAAGCAAGTTACAGGTGTTTATGTCATCAAGTGATTTTGATTTCGACGTTTTATTTGCATTTTTATTAATGTTATACTAATTTATTTGTTCTTTCATTATTTAAAATAAAAATTATATCAGTTTGTATAATTTGGCGAAATAGGTCGACAGGATAGCTAAGTAGTACCGAAATTAGTGTTTTGTATCACCTTTATGATAAATCAAATTGAAGATTGTCAACCATTTTTGGCGATCTATCTATCTGGCCTGGATAATACACAAGTACCATTTTACTCTCCTATTGTTTGTTAATCGGCAGTGAAACTCTTCTGCATTTTGGTGAATTTCTGATTTTTTTTAAAATCATAAAAAAATTAATTTAGATTTCCTCCCTTCCAAAATTTTACTTCCCTCTTTCCCCAACACCAAAATACGCAAAGTTTCAATTTTTTAAAACTATATAATTTTTTAAAAACTGTTTCTGCTGTTTTTATTACTTTATTGTAACGATAAATAATCGACCATCGACTCTTTCCACTTCTCAAAATTAGAGCTTTTCTCCTTTGCCCTTCTTAGCAAACATGTACTGTTTGTGTAATATTTTTCAGTTTGAATACTACTCACTTGATGGCATCACAAGTATTTGAAAAGCCTGTCATGTAAGCAAATTATACTTTTCTGATAAAAACAGAACAGAGTCAAAAATGTGTAGTGTGTGTATGTAACTGGTGTTTGTTTGTTATGGGTAAAATTAAAGATTAATTAAGGCTGTTCTAAAATCCAAAAGGGCAACTTTATGACATAAGTTTAAATTTATTTTTGCTCGGAAATGCATGAAACTAGCATGTGTTGTTGCTCAGAAAATATGTCATCGAACTATTTTTTCAGTTTTTTTGCAAACGCAATGATCTTTCAGAAAATTGTGTCAAAGCGGGTGTTTTAAACTGAAGTTCCTGAAGAAAGCAGAAAAACCAGTCAGCAAAGGGAGGAAAACGTGTTTGTCACGTGATCAAAATGTCTTATAACTCAATAGGTAATATATTTATCAAAAAATGGAAAACATAGTTCAATTCCAAATCGCTTCCATAGTCAGGCCTTCCAATTTTATATCTTTCCGTTAAAAAAAGGAATTTGTCAATGTGTCAAAACGTTTTGCACTTGTTGAGCAGAGCAGTTGAGAACAGCCTTAATAGACCTGGAGGCAGCTACACAGACCATCACCTCATCGAATTGGTGTCTGAAACTCTAGGATTAGACAGAACTTGATTAGCATATTGAAATGCAACTGTTCTGCCAAGTCATATCTTGGTAGAAACCACTTGCAGACCTGATTTTAGTCGTTGATCGGTAGGTTTATCATGGTGTTTTCTTGCACCTAAAGGTATGAAGACATGGTGGACTGGGAGCAGGAAAATCCAATGGTAATAAGGTAACTACTAAAATCGGGTTTGCAGGTGTCTTCCACCAAGATATGACTTGGCCGACCAGTTGCATTTTAATATGCGAATCGAATTTTAACTAATCCTGGAATTTTAGTCGTCAACTCGATGAGGTGATGGTTTGTGCAGTCGTCTCCCGGCCTATAAGTATCTACATGGCCAGCTCAACCTTGAGGATGTGATTATTTATTAATTAGTTTAAAATACTATAATTTGTAAATCTTTAGCATAGTAAATAAATAAGTTATCTAATAAACTCCAGCTCCCTCCAAGAAAAAAAAAAAACTCTCCATTCTGCTTCTGCTGCTGCCCCCCCCCCCCTCGGCCTCAGTTCACCCCAAGTTTAAAATTGTTAAAGCAATTTTTTAAAAAAATTCTGCTCCATCTGTTACTTTATTGCAACAATAAATAATCAATCATATAATTTTCTTCCATCCTCACTCGAAATTGTTTCACCTTCTTACCAAGAATACAAATTTAAAGCCTTTAAAACTTTGTCATATTTTTTTTTGTCCTATTTGTAAATCTTTAGTAAGGTAAATAATCAGTTATCTAATAATGCCCTCCCCCCCCCAAAAAAAAATCTTCTCTTTTTTCCCCTCCTCAGTTCACAAAGTTTAAATTTTTTAGAAATATACTTTTGAAATAATAAATAACTATGTAGTATTTTATATTTTTATTCACACACAGTATATACTCATCTATCAGTGTTTATGCATATAGTATATACATATGTTGCATATATGTCTAGCAAAGACCTTTGCTTTCATAATTGCAACCATTTCATAACTGCAATTGCAGGGGCCCTGTAACCAGGAAGTACCCATCTTTATAGTAAAATCATTAAGCATTATTTCCCCCTCCCTCCCCCTTTTGAAAATCAAAAAAATTATCAGTTATGTGATATTTTCTATTTATTTTATGTGTACATTAGTTTTTATATGAACGTTGGATACAGATTTTTTTTTTTTTAATTCTCCCCTCATGTCATTAAAGGTGATGATTTTTTGGCGAGGTGCTGTTTTTTTATGTAACTTTGTGTTCAAAATTACAGAAACGTTTCCTTAATATCTTTTTTTTTATATTAGAGCACATTGTATATACAATATCAAAGATTGCATAATTTTAATAGTTCAACGTCAAAAAAATTAATATTTAAAAATTTTTTTTATTAAATTATATTTTCAAAGACTATTTCTGTAATATTTTAATGCATATATTTTATACAGTAGACTCCCTCAAATCCGCACAGCTTGGGACCAGATGTTGTACGGATTTTAGAATTTTGCAGATTTCTGGCCATTGATTTGTTTACATTTTTTAAACAGTCATTTGAATGTAATAATGCAATCAAAATTATAAATGAATGCTTGCAATACAGTAAATATTGAAATAATTAAGTAAATTAATAAACTAAAACAAGAAGTTATATAATTAAAAAAATGATTAAATTATTATAAGTGAAGGTCATGTAAATAATAATGTATAATTAAATATGCATAATAAATATGAGATACATTTTTCTTGAATTATTCAATGAAACTTGCCTCATAAAGGTACCCCACTAATTCACATCAAAATCCTAAAATAAGGAAGCTTCATTCCAGATTTAACTACACTTAATAACCAAGAAGGCTTGAGGAATACATAAATATATTTGGCAAAAAGATTGTGATCACAAGTGACAGTGATATCAGCAATATCTTGAATTTTTTAAGAAATAAATATATACTTCCTTCATGAAAAAGGCATACGTTCAGTCACATTAATGAGAACATATTAAAATATAAAACGGAACGATATATATATATAAAAGCCTGTATTTTTGTCCTTAAATCTGAACTGTAAGTTTCATTGTTTACATCTCTGATGATGTGTGGATTTCAGGCATTTGTGGATTTTAGGGTTGCAGATTTGAGGGAGTCTAATGTATTACAATACATAAAATATTCAGTATAAAAAATACAGTATGGAACGCCAGTTAGCATTTACAGCTATCTGGAGCAAGGAATGCAAACCCCTCTCCACATAGCGCTCCATATTTTTTATAGTGGTTGTTTTCCACTTGCCACACTTTTTAAAGCAGGTAGCACCATCTTTTGATGCCAACAGGAAATATTTTCACCTGAGGTCCCTTTTTAAACTTTTCTTTTTTGAGAAAAATTCCTTTTTTTCTTTGGTAAGAGAGAGTTCTGATTTCAGATTTGATGTTCCATACTGTACTTAAATCGTTATACCTGACCATTTTTTATTTAAAAGCTGCTCATATGCTTAAGAACATATAGAAGATTTATTTTGTTTTTCCTAATAGAAAAATTGCAATAGATATTGTCAGTTAAAAATCCCCTAGAGAAGTTAATACAATACAGGAAACATCTTTTTTCCTCTACGTATAGTTCTTGATTTAATACATCAGTTTATAAAATTTGTGGATAAATAGGAAAGATTTCAGAATTTTAATTTAATATTTATTTTTCAATTGCTAAGATACAAGAATTTTTGTTTATTGAACTTTTGGTGGTTTTATTTCTGAACTGCTGGATGATAGATGAAAAAAATTCTCATACAAACAGATCTAATATTTTCCAGTATAGGTAATGTAATAAACACATTTACGAAATATGTTTAATGGCACATAAAGCATATATTTTCTCCATTAACATTTAGATTACTTTTCTAAAATTATGAAACGTATTCAGAAAAGCAAACAGAAGGAACATATTTTCAACAATGTATGTTTAATGATGTAAAATTGATATGAAGTATTACTTATCAGCAATGCTAGTTGACTTTGCAAATACCTATGCAAGGAAATAGAGATGAGTATAAAAGAAAAATAGGAAATTATATTGTAAGTAATTACTTTTTCTCAAACATTAGTTGATATCTTATTTTTTGTAATACAGTCAGGGTTGTCTTTTTACCAGTAAAAACTGGTTTTTACCAGGACATCGTAAAAACTAGGTTTTTACCAGTAAAAACCTGGGAAAAAGTGGTAAAAACCTAAGAATAGAATAAACTCTCTCTTCAAATTGAATTTGCTGGTGCAGGTTGAGTACTCCAGCAGGACACAGATTGGTAAACAGTACTAACATTTGTACAAACTACATTATGTGATAATATTTGTAAGTGTTTGGTTTTTATTAAAACGATTAAGGTTTATTAAGTGTGATAAAAGTGTACTTATAATCTTTAAGTAAAAATTTGTAAACTAGTCACCATTAAGATAAATATAATAAATATTGTAATGCGAATTCTGATAATAATAGTTATATGATAAATAAATTATTAAAGAATTATTGTATATTTATACAATAATATATTTAAAATTTTGAATTCTTGTAGTAGGAAAACAGGGATGAAAGTTTACCGGGCCTTTTCATATTCCTTAAAAACCACTATTCTCGTATAGCATTCTTTTACTAACCTAATCAGAAACTAAATTAGGTGAATATTTTTATAGTGGTATTAAATATCCGGAAAACTTTCATCCCTGGAAAAATGAAAAATTAATAGATAAATTTTTAAAAAAGTGGCAAAAACAGCCAAACTAATAAGTTTTTCAAAGGTGGTAAAAACATGTTTTTCCAAAGACGGTAAAAACCATGGTTAAAACTGGTAAATACCATCCAACCTTAATACAGTAGACTCCCTCAAATCCGCACAGCTTGGGACCAGAGGTTGTACAGATTTTAGAATTTTGTGGATTTCTGGTCATCGCTTTGTTTACATTTTTTAAACAGTAATTTGAATGCAATACTGTAATCAAAATTATAATGAATGCTTTAGAGTAAAATAATTAAGTAAAAAAAATGAAGTAATAAAGTAAAATAATAAAAATTAAGATAATTTTAAAAATGGCTAAATTATTAAAAGTAAAGGTCAAGTAAATAATAATGCATAATAAAGATTTGCATTTTTTTTTCTAATTATTCATTGAAACTTGCCTCATAAAGATACACTACTAATTCACATCAAAATCATAAAATAGGGAAGTTTTATTTCAGATTTAGCCAAACTTAATAAACCAAAAAAGAAATTGTGATCTCCAGCAAAACCTTACTTTTTTTTCAGAAATAAATCTATACTCCTTAAAGAAAAAGCATGAGTTCAATCATATGAACAAGAATTATATATGAAAATGTATATGGAATGATATAAAAAAAAAAAACCTCTTAATTTTTTCCCCCTACATTTGAACTGAAAGTTTCATTGTTTACATTTGTGATGATGTGTGGATTTTAGGGAGTCTACTGTATAATAATAATGTTTTTACTACAAGAAAATAAATCTTCAAAATTTTTAACAGCATTCTACGTTATGAAGTATAATTTGTAATGATTATTCAGAAATCAAACTACTTTTTAGAAGCAAAAAGTAATTTAAAATGAAACATTGGACAGCTTCAGATTATTAGTTAGATTTATAACTTGCATCAATTTGATAATAAATATTGTCCATTAAAAAATTTGAGTGAAAACTTTGCATGTTATAATCAAAGAATGCTTGGGAGGTAAAATCAGTTTGTATAATCTATCTATATTTTTTTTGTATTTAATCGTTTCTGTGCACATTTAACTTTTCTAAATGTTTATATCCCCTCATATGAAATAACGACATGAACTAATATTCAAAAACTTCTATTTTAACATTCTAGTGTATGTACACACAAATGCAACTTAGCATTTTCCAAAATTAATGACAGTGATTTGCCACTATTATGTATTAAAAATTTGAAATAAAAAGTCAACGAGTTTATTTTTTTCCTTTCTTCTATTCAAATATTTATTACTATAAATGATTTCTTGTCATCTAATAATTATTACTTATGCAGCATAAGGGTTTAAATTGTAGAAATAGTGTCCATAACAAAGTAATATTATTTTTATAGTTGAGCTTCTTGAGATATTAGGATATAGAGAAATACTAAGTGTTTATTTTATTAATGAACACTTACATTACGCTATTGCTTATTGAGACAAAAATGATTAAAGAATGTTTTTTTACAGTTTTTCTTTGAAAGGTAAAAAATACAAAGTAAATAAATTAAGTAGAGGATCTTTATAAGGCAAACCTAAAAACGCAAGACTTTGCACCATATAGAATTTTGCCTTATATAGATCATTGAAACTTACCTTGTAAACATGGCAAAATAGGTCTGGAACATATGAATGTATAGTAGAAGATCTTTATATTGCATTCTTCAGGACAAAAAGTTTGTGCAGATTATAAATTTTTGCATAATACAGATCATTTCATATATTGTGAAATTACCTTACAAACATGATCAAAATACAGACGAACAAAACATTACATTACTTATTTCCAAAAAAAAAAAAAATTAAATTATATAGATAAAGAGGAAATAACGTTTGAAATTTAGTCCTCTAGAAGCTAGCAACATTTCTACAATATAAATTGCAGGCTCTTCTTAAGTGTAAAATTCATTGTTTACATTTCAGAAGCTGTGCGTTATATGGAGAATTGTGTTATAAAGATCTTATACTGCATTTATTTTTTATAAAAAAAAAATGATTGGAACATTTTCTTTATAAAGTTATTAACAATGCTTAATTTTATATTTTGCTTTTTGAAATTGCTGCCCCACCAGTAGCCGAGAGGTTCTGCTCTCGAAGCTGGTAGATGGGAGGTGCTGGGTTCAAACCCAATCGTTCAGATTTTTCCTTGGTTTACTTCGAACCTTGAATTCTTTGTATAAATACGGGTTAGGTTCCTTTAGAAAGACCCCCACAGAGGGCACTCCCCACCTTTGGGCCTACATTCCTTGTATTGATAATTGGCTGTCATAAAACAACACCAACACCTTTTGAAATTGCTGTGACAATAACACTGAAGAAGCAGTATGAAATTATACAAAAGTGCACTATTTTACTATAGTAATACCAGACAGCTTGTTCTGAAAACTTTTTTTTTTATGCATCATATCTCTAGAATCTGTTTACAGTTCTATCATTGCTCCATGCTCTTTTTAAAGATTTCTACGAGTATAGAAAGAAATTTCAATACAAATTCAGATTGTTGACACTTTTTAATAATACACAATTTTCAGAAGAAAGTTTTATAAACAGTTTTTGTTAAATGAGTTAAAAATAAATGAATCATAAGTTAATATGTAAAGAAATGGCTATACATAAATGTAACGGGGTTAAATAGAAATTCTTATCTGTGACAAAAGCAATGACAACAACACATAAATTAATGGAAACTTTGTTTTAATGTTTTCTTACTGATATTTCATATTTATGTAGATGTTGCATAGATTATAGAAAATACTATGTATAATTTACAAAAAGATGGTCGAAACCTGCTGCAATGTTCATAGTTTATAAAACTGTGGATGTGGATTCT
The DNA here is from genome assembly GCA_963932465.1 of Maratus speciosus. Taxonomy (NCBI): domain Eukaryota; kingdom Metazoa; phylum Arthropoda; class Arachnida; order Araneae; family Salticidae; genus Maratus; species Maratus speciosus. The sequence continues at coordinate 289,384,209 of OZ010794.1, forward strand.
GGATTACTTGTGTATGTTTTATTTTAACCCTAATAAAAACAAAGGATTTGTTATATATTTAAAGGCTCTAAATAATTTATTCACAAAATAGAAATTCTTATCTCTGACAAAAGCAATGGCAACAACACATAAATTAATGGAAACTTTGTTTTAAGATTTTCTTACTGATATTTCATATTTAAGTGGATGTTGCATACATTGTAGAAAATGCTGTGTATTATTTACGAAAAGATGTATGAAAATGAAACCTGCTGCAATGTCCATAGTTTATAAAACTGTGGATTCTGGATTACTTGTGTATGTTTTAACCCAAATAAAAACAAAGGATTTGTAATGTATTTAAAGGCTCTAAATAATTTATTCACAAATATCTCTCTATCTTTCCCATTTTGCAAAACTGCATTTCCTGCGTATGACGTTCGTGTTGCGTCATTGGTCACGTGGTTTTGTTTTTCTTACGGGAACTGATAAAGCTCTGAGTACGAGAGTAGCCTGCACGATAGTTAGGACTCTCCCTAGAGTCTAGTGTATGAACAGTCATTAAACCATACTGATAATTCTGTTTATGGTGGATATGAAGCTAAATTTAAAAGAAGATATGATTTGAAAACACGTTCCGTTGGGTCACCGGACTGTCAGGATGACCGAATGTGGGAATGTAAATATTCTCAACAATGCAACTCGTCTAACTCAAGGGTTTGTTGAATCGATACGCAGTCATATATGAAATAAAAAGTACAATACGAGAAGCGCGGAAAAAAGCAAAAAGTGTGTGGCAACGGTTTGATAAAAAAAATTCAAAAGATGTTTATTTTTTAGAAGTTCGATGGTGTTTTATCTCAACATGAAGGTTGAAGATTAGTTGAATAAAAAAGAAAAGATTTGTGTAAGAATTCTAGGTGAAATCCAGTATTTATGTAAACAAATGTATTATATTATTGATGTGGATGAACTGTTGTGATCTTCCAAGCATAATATTTGTTCGAGTGAATAATAAATGCCGTATTAAATTGATGAACTAATAGATGCATTTATTTATAGTTATAAGCTAAGTGAATCTTTAAATAATTTTACGAAAGAAACCTACACATGTATTAATTTATATAAGTGCCATTCATTTCTTCAACCCTCTTTCATCTGTCCAGAAGTCTAATAATGCCTTCTTTCCAAAACATTTGTGATTTCATGGCAAAATACTAATCGAGGTACTTTTTTATATCATTCAAAGAGCCAAATTTTAAGAAGGAAGAGAATTTTTCTAATAAAGAAACAAAGAGTAGTCAGAAGGAGCAATGGCCGGAGAGTACGTAGGCAGAGTCAGAATGTCTCAAACGAATCCAAGGAGTTTGTTTTTGACAGTCAAGGTTTGTTTCTCCACTCACGTGATATTTTTAAATTCATCTCGCACTACTTTTTGAAAATAAAAATCTTTCACAGATACTTTGAGAACATCCGCACATATTTCTTGAGAAAATTCTTCCTCGTATTATAACACTAAACGTACCGTGAGAGGTCATTTGAACCCTACAAATTGAAAATATTTCGGTTCGTACCAGGATTTTCTTTGTACAATAAGTTTTACAAATAAAAGGAAGAAATACAAAGCAATATAAGTAAGCGTACAATGTCAATACTGGAATCTGGAGTATATTGACACAGCTGCGACATCTAGTGGACGGAGTGAATAATGCAAATACGCGGATTTTCAGTATGACGTCATATATGACAGAATATCTACTATCTGCGCATCTCTTGCGCATATTTTCTGATTCTTTACTTACTTATGGAAGATGAATCTTGTTTCCCCGTTTTATTGCAAAATATTTTTATTACAGTTTGTTTTGATAAAATTATGCACTGCACATTTAAAAAAAATCGCAATATCATTTCAATTTCGGGAGAAAAGTACTAATGCTACGAAAGCATTACTGCCTTTAGCCTTTAAACTAAAATGACATTGCGACACTTTTTTTAAAATACACATATTTTTATCAAAACAAGCTCTAACAAAAATATTTTGCAATATATCTGGCAAACAAGATTCATCTTCTGTGAGTAAGTACAATCTGAAATTCGTAATAGAAATTTTAACAGGGATTCTCTAAATGGCTTTGTCTGCTTCAAGGAAAAAAAAAAATCTAATCTGGCGATTTTAGGAAAATTTTTGCAGTTATTGTCTGGACTCGCAAAATATTTAAACAAATACTAAATTAACAATACTTGCTCGTTTAATAGTAGAACATTTATTGCATGCATTTTAAATTAAAGTGATTCTGAATATAAAATAAAATGAACTTTAAATTAAATAAATGAACTATTTGTAATTTAAATAGCATTAATACAATACGATCAAAAGAATATTGGGATAAGTTTTCGATGTATCGTCTGCACTTGATAAACGAAGAAAAGGACTTAAAATTGAATATTTTATTTATTATTAAATTCTATACATATTCTAAACCTTGATAAACATTCTATTTTCATCTGGAATAGAACCGAGTATATCATTTTTTATAACTTTAGCACATCAATAATTGAGCAAAAAATAAGACTACAAAATTCAATCTTTACACATTAACTACTTACTAATTTTTATGCGTCATTTTTCATTTCATTAAAAGAAAATAATTAAAATCGAGCTTATTTAAATCAACAACATTTTATAATATATATCAAATAATATTTTATTTTTTTTAAATAAATTAAAGTTAAAATACGTAACTAACTTGTTTTTCTCTTTGGAAAAAGACATATGAATTCTATAAGAAAAAGAATTTTCTTACAATTTCGAAAACTAGAGTTATTCGATTGCCAGCATTTTGCCATTTTAACAAATAATATGAGTTCTAAAAATGAACTGTTTTTATTTAAATAATTAACTATAATAAATAAATCAAAAACCACGAATAAAAATTAATAGAACAGAATATAAATGCTACAAACAAATGGAAACACGATGTTGGCGCTTGCGCAGTTATTTCATAGATGTGCAATTAATAGATTATCTATAAAGAAGAAAACAGTTGGGTATCTTTCTGTTGTTCACTCCGTCCGCTACGTGGCGTGCGACCTTGATTGATGTGACCTCGCCTTTAATCTTGCGGTTACCTCTCCCATTTAAGATAAGACGCTTACCTATATCGCTTTGGAAGAAATATTTAAATAGGTAAGTTAAACAGTTTTAAATAAGAATTTCGGTGTAAAATATTTTTATAAAACTTGAGTAAAATTTCTGGTAGTTTTGGTGTTAATTAAATTTTTGCCAGTTTATAAATTTTCTTTTTTATTTTCTTTTATTTTTTTATTGAACTCATTAACCTAATTCGTAGCCTCGCGCCTTGGTATCTAACCTAGATTGCTCAATATCGGGGGGGGGGGGATGTAGTCTCCTCGGAAAAAAAAAGTCTTCCCGTCGTCAAATGAAACATACTGTAAAACGTATTTTTTAAACTAGTGGTACGAATATACTGAAAAAATAGTTACCAGTGGGCACGAATCGGCACAAACTTTCCTGACAATACTTGACCACCGGCCTCTGAATACTTGGCCTTAGGATTGGCCCAACAATGGCGGCTGTGAATTTTTTAAGCGTTTATACGGTCCCCCGAATTTAGACACAGGTATTTTACAAAAGTTTTCTTTGACTTATATAATATCAGAAATAAAAGGTCATGTGCGACTATTATTCGCGCTCAGAGGGCTCCGTACAATAAATACATGGATTATTAATTGAATTATTAAAAAAAATCGTTGCTAAAAATAATAAGACTTTTTAAAAAACTATACAACGTAGAGTTGGATGTAGCTGTATATACTAGAAAAGTACGAATGGGTATACCATAAAAGTTCAGAGAGATATGAAGCCTAAAGGATACCAAATATTGCTATTCTGTATAACTCTTTTTTTATTCTTATCCTAATCTGTTTATGATGAACTTAATTTGGTGTTGACAATAAAAGTAGTGCATATTCAATCTGCATTTGGCATTTCATAAAACTAAATCCAGCGTAGTAATAATCTTTTCTTTTTAAAGTGTAGCTAAAACAAAATCCTTGTTCAAAGTTTAAATTTAGCATTGTGCTAAGTGCGCTTCGAAAGGAGTTCGCAAAGGTGCAACGCTCCCTTGGTCCGTGCCGCGTTTTTCCAGATAAGTTTTTAATTAACTTTTAAAGACACTGGAGGCGCATTGAGAGATCCACTCAATACAAACTAGTCGCGAATCCTATAGTATTTATGTGATTAATTCTAATTAAATTAGTCTGTTTTTAACTATTTGACGTCTTCTTTTATACTGCTACTGGGCATTGCATTACACAAATATATCATTAAAAGTTGTTATCTAGGCTTTAAAAGCCGTTGGTACATAGAGTACGCCTCCCCTGTCATTATGTATGTCCAAACCGTCCGTGTCTTTAAGGATTAATATCTGGGCTAAATACCTACGATTTTCTTCAAAAATCAGTATCAACAACGTCTTTATACCTCTGCTACGATAGGTACCTCCGGCGCTCCTCAACACCTTTGGTGAATGCCCGAAAACTGAAATTTGTGTGTAACGGAAATATGCTATTTTCTCAAAAGCTATGTGACCTAGGGTAATCACTATAATTTTCCTGCAACGTTTAAATTAATGTCTACTACCACTCATTTTTTCATAATTTTAGTTTCAGTAGATTCGGAAATAGAAGGGATGGAGGGGGGGGGACATATTTTTACACTACATTTTCGACGATATATCTGAAAACATAATACCTAAAATAAAAATTAATGTATTTTTTAGTTCAGCGTTACGAAAGCGTTCACACGCTACCCCACACGATATACAAAAGGAAAATATTCTTTTTTTCAAGTAACTCAATTGGCCCCTCTACATTTTTCCGAAAAATATTCGTGAATATTTAATAAGCTGTAAATATGTGGATGAATAGCCTTTATCACTTCCCACAATTTGAACTTTCCACGTTCCATAGTTTACGAGTAATGTGGTTGTGACAAACAGACACAGGAGTGATCGTATAATGGTTCCATTTTTACTTTTTAAGTATGGAACCGTAAAAACTTTTAAAAATTTTTGACTTGGCGGTGACTTGACTTAGAGCATGCTCAGAGTCCTCCATTATTTCTACCAGTAAACTTTGCCTTGTTTAATCACAACATTTCTGTGTATAAACTAGACGAAATAATAACTTATTTATAGGACCCTCGTCGTTAATTAGCAAAAAGCAAGCCTACTGAAATTCTAACATATTTAACAATAGGAAGAAGGGAAATTTTACTCAAGTTTTATAAAAAAATTTGAAACCATAATTTTTATTTAACTTATTTGTTTAGCTTTCTTTTCCTTTGTACTTCTTAACTACGAACCGAAGTATATTCATTTCGTACGGGCCAAAATCGCCCCTCGTCGTAGTCCTAGTATTAACACGTCCACTGCCGCGAAAAATAAGAATTTTCAAATTTCTTCTCTAAACTCGTTTGCCACCACAAAATCTGAAAGGCAAATTTCGCTTTACTAATACAGATAAATTTCTACCAATAAATAAGGCAATTTTTTTAATTTTAAAATAATGGTGAGAAAGTAATAAATTAAAACCACGAATTTTAAAGCTACGAGTATACGAGTATAGCGTGGCAGTCAACGTGTTAAACTGACATTTTTATTTAACAGAAGCCAGTTTAGAGATTTTTTTATTTTCTAACATAATTTTTTTTTATTGTCTCAATTATACAGATCTCTGTATATTCCAGAGGTGGCCAACGGTGGCACGCTAGACACCACTAAAATTTTATCGTAATCATCGGCATATATAATCATCGAATCTCTGCGATTCAAGAAGTCGGCGATTTCTTTAAAATTTTACTGGTGCGCGGCGTGCCACAGTTGGCCACCCCTGCTATATTCGAATTACGTTCAGAACACATCATTGCGAATAATTGGCGTTACATAATATATTTTTTAAATTCTAAAATAAAATTATTTTCTGTGAAAAAACAATTCTTCGCTAATGTGTTCTTAAGCCACTCTGTTATTTTCTCATCTATAATATCAGCAAAGAATTACTAGTTTTGACTTCAAAAATTTACATTTTCAAACTTTCATCATATTTCATTCGAATAAATGGAATATGAAAATGAATAACGTTACGTAAGACAATTTTTTGCTAATAAGTTTGGCAATTAAAATAACAAAATTTTGTAAAACATCATCATAAAATAAAACAATACACAGGACGCGTTTCGAGCTAAAAACGTAACAGCTCGTCATCAGCTACAGCAAACACGTGTCCGCTAGCGAACAAGGTCAAAAAAGGTTTAGCAAATTTGGCAAGTAAAAATTTTTAATTCTATACCGTTAAAAAATTTACTTCTTAAAAATACTTTTTAAACTTCCTTTACTTATCACTGAATACTTAATAATTAGAATATTATTAAATATTAGAATATTATTTTTTTAAGAGATCAGATGGCTGCAGAATTAATTAAAAGTCCCAAAATGTCCGAATAACGAATTGATCGTAAATTTTATCTGAACATATGCGCTCAAAGAAAAAAAAAAAAATCATAATCTATCATTCTAAATCTTCTAAAACACATTTTAGAAGAATTATTTTCAAAATCTTGACATAAAGTCATTTGTTTTAAATAATAGATTTTTGTATTATCTAATTTTGAGAGCGGGGAGTAACATCAAATTCTATTTCTTAAATCAAGTTCTTTTTTTATTAACTGTACTTTTATACAAAGGTAATTCATTCAAAATGATTCTCATGTTTTATAAAATTTAACAAAGAAGAAAAACCGTGTACTACGCATAAATTAGAATGCACTAACCCTCTAATTCCCATATGTTCCAGAAATTCCGTAATTAAGATAATCTGAATTTGTACCAGGTAATTTCAATAATACATTTCACTTTATTTCACAACAATATGTCTATTAATAAACAAGGCAAATATTGCTATTTTAAATTTCTGGTTTTAATTTGGAATATCTGAATTAAAATATCCACTACATTGTTAACACTGGTGATAGCATATATTCTACCAATGGAACTATGAATAACGAGGAAATGACATATCTTCAAAATGGTGATGCCTCAACTGTAATCGATTTCGCAGTGGTTCATTACCGCCCAGAAAAACTTCCAGCAGTAAATTTGACTAGAAATTAGCTTCTTATTTAAACACCTTACCTATGCAGAATTTCAATCATAATTACGGCAAAAAACAGGTGTTCATTTTTACTGGAGGAAGTTTATTTCAGCGCTAGTCAGTCCCTGCGTTTCTGCCATATTGTAAAAACCTTACGTGAGTGTCATTAAAATAATTATTATACCCGGGAAACTTCCACAAGTAAAAAATAATAAAAAAAATTACCATATTTGGGAGAAAAATTTTGCATGAAAAAGTCGATAAAATAAGGTGAAAATTTCCAGTAAAAATTTACTGGTGGAAGATTGCTCGACAGTAATCAGAAACTGTTGATTCAATGTAAAAAATCAGCCGCCATTTTCTGACAACCTTCTCAGTTACTTCACTCGCAACTTGTAGACGGTACACTATATGTCTCCTCCTATTTATTCACAACTCCATTATTCTAGATTAGATTAGAGAGATAATGTCTCTGTTATTGTATACAGCAGCTTACCACTTCATTAAATCATTCACTGCAGTGTAATCAGTCCTATTTCCACTTTGTATTTACAGAAACCTTTTCAGCCCCCGGTACGGTATGGTATTTCTTTCTCCCATCTTATTTTGTGTCGTCTCCAAAAAATAACGTTACCTTACTGAAGCCAGCTGTAAAACAAAGCAATACGATTAAATGCTCTATAGCAGTTTTTTAAACTTCTAAACATCGCACAGTTTCAATTTTTATACCGTCGTATTGGAAAAAAAACTTTTAAATGCAATTTGTTTGAAAACTGAATCTCCATTTATTTTTGAAATATTAATTTTTTTGTAGTTTTTGGAGTCAGTTGCTTAATATTGGCAACGGGAGTACTCCATTTCTGTAGAAAGTAAAGAAAAAATAGTTTTAAAATATTAAATATATATTTTTGTTGCCATTTTTTCATAATAACCAAAAGACAGTGTAATTAAAATATGTGCTATTTTGAAAAAATACAAACGAATGATTTCTGTTAAAACATAAAGCTATTATAAACTATATTTAATTTTAAATATCTATATTAATGTTACAAACAAATTAAGGCCTATGAATCATTAGACAACCGATTTTTTGTCGAGTTTCTTTAATGACGGCGTCTTTTTGCTACAATTGTGTATTATTTCGCGATAGTGACGTCCTATGCATACTTTACTGTAGATGTTTAAGAGTGGATCGCAAATGTGGAATTCTTAAGCGGATACGAATGGCGTCATTTTACATAAAATAAAAGCGTGTGCTGTACGTCTTAAACTTGACATATGTTTTGTACTATTTATATATACATATATTTTTTTTCATCGGGGACGACACTAAATTCTGAAAAAGCAAATTCCTGTTTTCTAGTTTCTAAAGTAATTTAGTACATTGTCAGTAATTCGGTTTTTATTGATCACAGAGGTCTGATTTCAGAAATAATATAAATCAGTGTAACAAATATCTGTGCAAAACCGGTTAAATATTGCAGTTGACAATGGGTCTGATGTTTTAATAATTAATATTTTAAAACTTTCTGGGACAAAATTTTAGAACTAATTTGTTGTCCGATTTTTGATTTGTTTATTTTCTTGTTCAATTAAAGCGTACATGTATGGTCGTGTCTGACACTTTTCCAGATACATTACCTTTGAACCGATACTTTTAAATTAAATATTTTTATGTTCTCTCAAAATTTATAAACCGTAATATAGCAGAAACAATTTCATAAATAATCATTTTCATACTTAAAAAAAATATTACGTTTCTGTTGCCAGTGTGATATCCATGTCCCATTCGAACCACATGAAAATTATTTTTCCTTTTGATTTCTATTTTTTTTCTTTTTCGGTCTCTAATAAAATAGATTAAATCAAAGTTTTGCTCACCACTATTTCCTTAGGAAAACTTGCATTTTAGATTTAGTGTGGCCGACTTTTGCACAATCACTTCATCAAGCTCGCGGTTGATATTCCAGAATTAGTTAGAACTCTATTAGCATATTAAAACTGAACTGGTCTGCTAAATCATAACCTTCTAGAAATCAACTGCAGATTCAATTTTAGTGGTTGATTGGTAGGTTTCCCATTCTGTTATCCTGCACCCAGTGAGAGCATAAAGATATGAACGGATGGAAGACTGGGTGCAGGAAAACTACTGATCAACTATTAAAATCGGGTATGCTGGTAATTTCCACCAAGAGATAACTTCGTAGACCAGTTCAGTTTTAACTGCTTAATTCTCGCTCCCGTGATATTCGCGGCCTGTGTGTTTTATTCAGATTGTTTGATTCCCACCCGTTTTATAAAATAGTGTTGTTTGCTTTATTATGGTATCACTTTACCTGTCATTAAGAAAGGTGAATATCTATTTTTCAAAGTATTGGTGGCAATAAGCAATCTGAATTTTTAAATCGTAATTTAATGGGACCTTTAAGGGGTTAATATGCTAATCGAGTTCTAAGGAATCCTGAAATGTTAGGCGTGATCTAGGAGAAGTGACGGTTTGTGCAGACACCGCATGGTCTAATTTATCTTGCAAATGTCGTAGAAAGCCGCTTCGTGATGAGCTTTTTCTTGCAATTGAAGTAATAATTTATAGCGAAAATAATTCAAACTAGTCGGATGTAGCAATCCCAAAACTTTCTTCTATCTCATACATGTTAATACTTTTTGAAAAATGCAGCACATCAGCACCACCGGTTATATTAGATTTACACCAAAATCTAATTTTCAACAACTTTGACAACTTCTAACTAAATCTGAAGTTTGAAGTTTGATGAAAATCCGTGCATTATTTTTTGAGATAGAGCTATTGCGAAAATTGTAAAAAATTCTGCATAGCAGCGCCTCTTGTTGGTCGATTTGCACCAAAAACTAATTAGGACCAATTTACACCAGGAAGTAACTGAATATGAAGCTTGATGAAAATTCATGCATTAGTCCTTGAGATACTTTTATAGCGGAAATCGTGATAAACGTAGCCCGGAATCGCCATCTGCTGGGCGATTTACACTAAAAACTAAACAGCACTAATTTATATAATCGACTAATTGAGTCTGAAGTTTGGTGAAAATTCGTGCATTAGTTCTTGAGATACAGATATTGCGATAATCATGAATAATGCCGTATAGCAGCACCACCTGTTGGGCGATTTACACGAAAAAGATATCAGCACCAAATTATGTCAAGGACTAAAGGAATCTGAAGTTTTATAAAAATCCATACATTAGTTCCTGAGATATAGCTATTGCGGAAATCATTAAAATTCAGTATGGCAGCGCCACCTGTTGGGCTATTTACTCCAAAAACTAATCAGCACCGGTTTATATCAGGTACAAACCGAATGTAAAGTTTTTTTTAAATTCCGTTCATTAGTTCTTGAGATAGAGCACCCACAAAATTTGTGGGCGCTCTATCACACACAGACAGATAGACAAGCAGACTCACAGACAGGCATTTTGTAAAAACATGTTTTTGTGATTCTCTGACCCCCTAAAATATTTAAATTCATCGAAAACCGGAATTCGAAAATTTTTATGAATCCAATACTTTCTTCTTGTAAAGATAGAAGAAAGTAAAAATATATCTGTGGACAAAGAAGAGGGCTTTCCGAAACCTGGAAAATAGATCCTGCTATATTACAATAGATAAATGTTGAGTAAACATGAAATTTCTTAATTTAAAAGTTTAGGCCAGATACAATTTAATATCAAAACTAATTTATGCGTAAAAGTATGAGAAATGTCCCCATGGACTTGGCATTCTTCTTCTATGGTAACGTGCATTCTTTATTGCGTTTTACTTATTAGTACAATAGACTCCCTCAAATCCACAACCCTAGAACCCAGAAACGTCTGAAATCCGCACATCATCACAGATGTAAACAATGAAACTTTCTGTTCAGATGTTTCGGCAAAATTACAGAATTTTTGCAGTTTATATCGTTCCTTATATATTTTAATATGTAATTCTGGATAATATGACTGAACTTGTGTTTTTTTTTTATGAAGGAAATGTAAATTTACTTCTGAAAACTATCAAGAATATCACTGGTAATCACAATCTTTTTACCAAAAATATGTATTAATCAAGTTTTTTTAGTTATTAAGACTGGCTAAACCTGAAATAAAACTTCCTTACTTTATGATTTTCATGTAAGTAAGTGAGGTAATTAATAGGTTAACTCTATGAGGAAAGTTTCATTGAATAATTCAAGAAAAATGTATCTCTTCTTTATTATGAATATTTAATTGTACATTAATTATTTACTTGACCTTTGCTTTTAATAATTTAATCCTTTTTTAAATTATCTTACTGTTTACCATTTTAGTTTATTACTTTACTTAATTATTTTAATATTTTTCTATGTTACAAGCATTCGTTGTAATTGATTACATTATTACATTTAAATTACTGTTTGAAAAATGTAACCAAAGAATGACCCGAAATCTGCAAAATTCTGAAATCCGCACAACCTCTAGTCCTAAACTGTGCAGATTTGAGATAGTTTCCTGTATTATATTTATTTCTGTATTTGATTACATTTGATTACATTTGATAAGTTACTGAGAGCTTTAGATGCAATTTTTTTATATATATATTTTTAAATTATATTTTCTTATTATTTTTGTAAAGTTGGAAGTTGACAAAATTACAGCGCATATAAACCAACAGTACTTCGGATGAAGTGGTTATTAAATTAAATTTTTCGGTTAGACTCAAACATCAAATCTTCGAATTGTGTTCTTAAGTATTTTGCATTATGTATTAGAAAGAAAAGCACTGCAGCCTTTTTATATTCTTCCTCAGAATTTCCCATTAATTTAAGGAAATAAATGAGCTTAACCCGGGAGAACTCGCTGCAAAGAGATTTTCTCTCACAGTCGTACTTTTTTAAGACTCTTATTTAAATCATTTTTCATTTTAATTAAAATTTCAAAATGTTTTACAATTATTTTACCTATTTTGTGAATAAAAGTACTAAGCCAACCAAAAAAAGTTGATATTATAAGAATGTAAAGTAAAAGAAAAGCAATTGGACATTCTCACTAGCGAGTTCTCTCCGGTTAAAAAGAAAAACCTCTGGGAAAATCAACACTCCCGGTCTATTGGCTGATAAAGAGGAAATCTTTCTCGTTTTCGCCCGCTTCTAGAACGTGGTAAGCGTGATAACACGGATTGATCTTTTTTCGCCAGTGATGCTCTTCAATATTAACGCTTTTCTATTAAAAATAAAAATGAAGTTGGCTTCAAAGTAGGTTTTTTGTTTATTTTAATTAATACGCCATTAAGTAAAAATAATACTGTAATAAAATAAGAATAGTTTAAAGAATTTCTGGAATACATTAATGTTACAAAATATCATTTTATGTATAATACAATATATTAAAACGATATATTTGTATTTTACCCATTAAAGACGAGCCTCTTTTACATTTCTTTTATTTCTGCGGCACCGGCTTTTTCCACATTGTAATTTTGGTTCATTTAATTGCTCAAAATATGAGATTAGATAAGGTGAAAATTTCCAAATTAAAATACTGGTATTCAAATTTAAAAGTTTTGTTCGCCTTATATGGCAAGTTTTCTTGCCAACCGGCTTTAATGAGTTAAAGTTGACTTTTTAAATGCAATATATTTGCCATTAGACATGCTAAAGAAGATTAAGAATAAATAGGTTTATTCATAATTTCTGTAGAAAAGCTATAAGATAATGAGATTAACCCTGATTTTATTCTTATTTTTTATATTTGGCTCTAGGCTAAGCGGTATTTAAGGTAACATTATTTATTCTGTTTATTTATTCTGTTTTCTTCCGATAGGTGAGGCCACTGCATATTCTGTTCTTATGATTGGTTGAAACGATCATCGTTTGAGATCCTAACGAATTTTTCAAATTCAAGACTGCTTGACTTTGTCCTTTAAAATCAATGTAACAACTCTTTCGTGAACATGGTCATAGTTGATGACCGAAACGTAGATTGTTCTAATTTTATTTTAATGTTCGTTTAGTTTTTAGCGTTAAACCTTTTGTATACACCATTTAGTAAACTTTTGATTTTTGATTTTTACGTTAATATTGATAATATTTCCCTTAGTTACACTTATAATAGAGTGCGAATCAAATATTTTACTTGAGTTAAAAAAGCGTAAATAAATGCTTCTTTTACAAAAGTGTTTGTATGTATTTTTCGTATGATACAGCTTGATCAGTAAATGGCCAAAAACAATTTTAAAATGTAATAAAAACTATACAGTTAGTCAGAAAATGAAAAGTCATATTGAATATGGGAGCTGGTTCTAGGCACTGAGGAAGAAGGCTGTGTTTTTCCCAGTCTCCAGTGTCTGCGCGTATTTGTCGCAAATGAATATTTCGTCGCAGTCTCATCGGCAGGCGTCATGACAGAGAGCTCCCAGATCACCGGTAGACCTCATTCAGCAAGATAAAGAGCTTACACTAGTCACTCAAAAAGACTCGGATGATAATGTTAATCCAATGGGGAAGTTATTTTCAAAAATCTAGTTTGGATTTTAATATTATTACATGATTTTTTTTTTTTTTTTTTGCATAGGATTGCCGAGGATGATCTACAACCGGGCTAGTTTTTACTTTTTTGATTTTGGTTTCAGATAAAAAAAAAAAAATCTGTTTCGGAACCGGTTCTGAAATTGAAACTATCTTAACCCTCTGACAGTCTTGCAAAAGGGCAAAATTGTAATGTTGTTTTCTCTGCATTGTATTATAAATGCTAAAAAAATGTGATTCTTTCAACATTATATGAAAAAACTTAATTAAAAGTATGAATGTAATTCTTGAGAGTATTAATCATTGTTCAATGTATTAAAAATCCATTAAATCAACATAATTATATTATTTTAAATATTGCTGATATTGCCGTGAAACCTGGAGCTTAGTGAACGTATTAACACGGGCTTGTCAATATAAAAAAACCTATAACCAAAAAATAAAAACTAACCCGGCTGTAGATCGTCCTCAGCTATCCTATGCAAAAAAAGAAAAAAAAAAAAAATCAAAGCGAGATATTTGATAATAACTCACCCATAGACTTAACACTAGAACTGCCACAGCGGTCATTTTGACCGGCAAAAAATGAAGTTATTTCCAATCGAACCAGAATTTAAAAAAAAATTTAAATATACATTACGGAGAAATAATTTAAATAAATATGTTAAATAGTTTTAAATGACACTTGAGTAAAAACACTTGAGTAAATTTTCCGGCGGCTCTAGTGTTAACATTAGCGCTTTTCTTTCCCCCCCGTGACTGAAGCACAGCCTGATTACCAACGGGGCACACTTACACCAATAACTTTTAACAGAAATGTTCTGTTTATCTAATCGCCGTATTCACGTAAAATTTCTGCCATGAATAATGCAAAATTTTATGTGTCTTTTTACTGGTGGGAATGTGTCCCGTTGGTAATCAGGCACTGGACTGAAGTAGGCTCTTTACCCCTTGGGGACGAGCGGCACGTATACGTGCCGCAAAAAGGCCTAAGAATACTTGCTTATCCCCACCAGTAAAATTTTACTGTAAAATTTGCCTTGTTGAATCCGAGCATTTTCCCGATTTAAACAGGCACAAATTTCTGTAGTTAAAAATCGGTGATAAAACATTAAAAATTTCGTAAAGGATTACCGTCGCGAAGGGGTTAAGCCGAAGTTCTCAGAGAAGGTAACATTCAACCAGTTATTCACCACATGTTACCGCGACATTTCTAATTCCACTAGACTTCTGTTCTAGCGTACTTCAGAACCTGTTCTAGCGTCCTTAGAGCCGTTCGGATTGGCTGGCCCGATTCAGATGAAGTGGCCAGACGACCGAGCACTGTTTGCACATATTTGCCATGTTTGTTTTCAGCTATTTCATTTCTGATGCTACATAAGTTTGATTTGAAAAAAGTTATTTTTAATTTTTAGAAGATGAAAATCACCCCTGACTCCCCCAAAAAAGTTTCTGATTTTATATTTTTTCATGGTTTAGATATGCAACTGTAGCGTTTTATAAGTGATAATGCGTTTTTAATATAAATTATATATTTAATAAGTTTTAATGTAAATAACATTTAAAATTTATAAAACAGCCTTTATCTGAAAAGGTTTTGAAAAAAAAAACCAGTTTAGTATGGAAATGATGGAGGTTTGTTTTATACAGATATTTTTGAATACTTTCAAGTAGAAAATAACAGTTTCATCATCTAAAAATGAGAAATAACTTATTCAAATCAAACTTATGCAGCATCAGAAACGAAACAGCTGAAAACAAACATTCGAATATGTGCAAACGGTGCTCGGACGTCTGGCCACTTCATCTGAATCTGGCCAGCCATTTAGAACGGTTCTGAAGGACGCTAGAACAGAAGTCTAGTGGAATTAGAAATGTCGCCATGTTACCCGGTATAGATTTACGTGCACTCAGCCAGATGGAGGCTCACGAGAAAATGATAAAAATGCGTACTCGATTAGGTGAATTCGATTGCTGTATTCTCAATCTGAAGGCTTAGAAATTAGTGCCTTTTAAGTAACAGATTTATTAAAATTAATTAAAAGGTACACTAACCATTTGTTGGCACTGTAGCGTGCCATCTTTTTGATTTGACGGCATAGTGGCAAAGTGCAATCAATTTTATATTTTATTCATACTTTATGGAGAAAAATTTTAAATAATGACACCAGGCCTGATTTTTATTCTTATTTATTATATCTGGCCCTAGGTTAAGCGGTATTAAATATAACGTTTCTATTCGTTATTCTTTATAATAGAATATGTTGATATTTTTATCTCTTGAAAACGTGTAGTAAATAGCAACTATTACAAAAGTGTCCGTATAAATTTTTAGTATGATACAGCTTCATAAGAAAGTAGCTAATTACAATTTGAGAATGAAATAAAGAATATACAGTTAGTCAGAAAGCGAAGTCATATTGAATATTCACGTAGAAATGCATGCATTTAAAGTAACAGAATTATTAATATTGGTTGAAAGATATATTACTAACTTTTTGTTGAAAACTGTAACATGTATCTTAATGATTTGACAGCATAGTGGCAAAGTGTAATTAATTATATATTTTAATGTATGCCATGAGTTTGGTATCGCAGGTATTCGCACTGTAGTCAGCGATAGATACAGGCTGTGATGCCCTCAACTATAGTGCCTAGAAGATATAGTCTGGAAATCGACCAACCAAAATGTGCTAAAGATTGTATCTCATAAATGTTGAACGATGCAGAACGATAAATTGCGATCACAGCGACATCTGCCAGCTCAAACGTAAACATTATTTAAGGATTCAATTGAGAAAGTGTTTTGGCCAGTGAAGCAGATGAACTAGCAGATGTCGCTGCGATCGATATTTGTGCTTCAGCATCGTTCAACATTTATGGGATACAATTTTTTAGCACTTTTTAAAGCAATATTAGAATAGTTGGTTTCCACACAATATCTTCTAGACTCAATCATTTAAGTTGTCACGTGATCAGTATAGTCTGCTTTCTAATAAACGATAGAACTACTTTTCAGCCTATTTTGATCATAATACATTTGGTTTTCATAGCCAAATTATCCCATTGGCTGAGAAAATGCATGCTGTATTCAAAAAGTGAAAAGTGTAGATAATAATTCAGAATTAGAGCCGATAAATACTGTGCATGAAGTATTGTTAATATTTTAAAAGAAAGGTGCGTATAGTTTTAAGACAAATTTTTATTAGACTAATTCGTCTTATTTAATCACAGATAAATATTACAAAGTCTGCAATTAAATAAGATCATTGCAAAGTCTGCGATTTAACTGGTAAATAGAAATTTTCTAATCTGAAATAGTAGTTTCGGGTTCCTTGAAAATTTAAGGAATCTGCGCCCCATGTTTAAAATTTTTGTGTAATTTATATATTATACAGGGTTCGTGCGCTTCAAGGAAAGGACCTTTTTCCAGAATTTTTGTAAAGTTATATTTGCCTTATATAATAAAACAAAAATTCTATCTTCATATATAGCGACCAGTACATTACGAAATTTCTGGTACTGAAACAAATAAAATCACCTGAATCCCTTGATGCGTACAAACCCTATTATAGCTGATCTTACGCGAATAATGTGGATGAATTATTTCTAAAATTTTTAATTCGTATTTTATTTTAAATCGCATGAAATAAATGACTGTTTAAAGCGCAACATTTTGGTAAAATATTAAATTAATATTGATTAACAATATCTTTGAAATTTCGCAATTTGTACATAAACAATATTACCGTATTCTCTTTAACAGTTGCTTAATTTTACAGGTAAAACAGTTATTTATTGGATGGTCAGCAATTCAGGAGACTTTTTCGTACTAATAGATTTTCTTTGTACAAGTTTTTTCTCTTTTCCGCGAATAAAAATATATGTTTAAGAACTTTTTCTTAGAAACGTTTTTCAGAAATCGGAGTATTTCATAGCATTGAAGTATTATGCTCAAGGGACAAAATAAACATGTTTTTGTATCCCACGTAGTAAGCATTTTTTTGGTCATATCAATGAAGGGAAATGTAAAGGTTGCTTTTCTTTAAATAAGGTATCTTGTACAGATTTTCCTGAAAGGAAAAATCAGCATTGTAATTAGAGAGGTAGAAAAAAGCTTTGAATGAGTGCAAATGAATGAGAGCAAATGAGTTAGAAATGTTCTGTTTCTCTGTTTTCAATACTCTTTTATCTCACATTAAAAAAAAATATATATATAAATGTAAAAGAGGTTTAATAAGAACGAAAAATCGTGCGTTCAGCATAGATTATGTAACACTTTCCAGTACAATCAGAATACTGTAATAAAACATTTTACAATTTATTAAGGTGAAAGATGTCTAACCAAATAATTTAGAATTGAAAATTAAGTTTCTATAATTACCATCAATAGTCAGAAAAATATTGGACTTTTTGTGCAGCACTGTGTATTGTCTATAGATTTGTATGTATACTACATAGTTTGCTAAAAGTTAGTTCAATTTAACTCATAGCATTATTGAAAATTTCTATTTAGCAATTTATGCAAATAAACGGAAATGTACTTGAGATCTTCCGTGTAGCCTTGTATATGATCTATAGAATTTATACACACCAAGTAATATGCAAAAAATTAGATTTTAA
Source organism: Maratus speciosus (assembly GCA_963932465.1). Taxonomy (NCBI): domain Eukaryota; kingdom Metazoa; phylum Arthropoda; class Arachnida; order Araneae; family Salticidae; genus Maratus; species Maratus speciosus. The sequence goes on from OZ010794.1 coordinate 289,402,504, forward strand.
AACGTGTACCACAACTGAAAATACTCTTTCAGCAATTATTCTTTATAGACAGTACTGTAGCCAAATACTTTTGTGTATCCCTGTAAATGAGCGATATATTATATTCTAACCATATTCTACAGTAATCTCTTTGTAGTATACCTGTATTATATATATATAAATTTCAATATGTTTAAAATAGTGTAATATCATTAAAATACACCGCAAATGATATTTCCCTATAGGCCGTAATATAACGGAATTCTTTTAGGTAAACACAGAAATCCTGATAAATAAGTAGGGATTTTCTCTGTATGAAATAGAATTTATCTATGTTACACACACAGTAATTTTATTAAATTGAAGCAGAATTTCTTTACTGTATGTATATAACGTTATGAACATTTTGGCAATTTTGGACCCACTAACCCCCTTACGATATCATACATTATCATTCCTCGAACCGCCTCTCGCCCCAATGATATCGTTATGAGTGTCTAAAAATTCCTTCTATTTTTATAACTTTTTTAATACTTTTGTAATGATATAGGGGAAGTTGGCCTAAAATGATCCTAGCGGGCAAAACGATCCACATAGGTTTTCTTCGAGACAAGTCGCGCTATCTACAGGGTAACACATAAACTAGTTGTATCAAGTGAAGAAGAAGCAATGGCGGTATTCAAATGGTCGCAATATAACGCGTCTGAATAGAATTCTTTGAAAAAGTGGGTTTTATAAAATCTGCTGTAAGATAAGCACTAACTTTCTTATTTATTTACATGTACAGAATTTTCATGTACAGAAATATGACTCGATTTACTTAATAGAGAATGTTTTTAGATGTGAATTGCACATGCTAGGTTTGTTATGTTTCTCGGCGTCATCTAATTACATGACCTAAAATGGACGGCCATGCTGCCGGGTAAATGATCCATTATGTGGATCGTTTTACTACCCTTTTATTGGCTGAAGAAAATTCGGTACCGCTTCCAACTCATCATGGAAGCCAAATGTGTAACCCCCAAACCTTTCTCTTTCAGTCTACATGTTATCCTAGCGTCTCCAAAGAAAACGGAATCAAGCACTTCCAGAAAAAGGAAATCGATGAAAAGTGTCATTTTAACGAGCAGTACTTATAAAAATCAACTGTGCTTGGAAACGAAAAATAGAGAACAGAAAGAAAAGATAAAAGAGGCTGCAACTAAGAAAATCCAATTAAAATATTCTGAATCTAAAAACGAAATAGCCAAAACAAGCAAAGAAAAGAGCATGAAGTCGAAGCAAAGACATATTCCCTTTAGTGTTGCCAGTGGGTTCCGTTTTTTAAATTCAGATTTCTTGATTGGCACCACTTTTCTGAAACGGTAAAATTGCTCTTGTTTTCGCCTTAATTAATATGTCATTAAGTAAGGCGATTTTTACTATTTCAAAAAAGTGATGCCACTCAAGAAATCTGAATTTTTAAAAAGGAGCCTACTGGCAACACTGGATATATTGTTAATGGGAATCAGTGTTGCCCACACTGATTCCCATACAGAAGAAATGGGTGCCTAAAAAACAATATTTGGAATATATGAAACAGATTCAGAAGTTGACCAAAAGTATATTTATTGCAGTGAACTGTTTGCCTCATCTGCAGAAGGTGAAGATTCGATGCAGTGTCGTAAGTGAGCGCAAAATGCATGCGCAGGAATAGATGAGAATGAGGATTATGTGTATGTTTGCGATACGTGCTTAAATATTCCTAGTTTTCGGATGGGGCGGAAATAGGCGTTACTTTTCGATCATAATTTTCAAATTTTCCATTTTATTGTTTTTTCGAAATTATTTGTGACACTTTTTTATTTTAAAATTTACATTAAATCAACTATGCACGCTATTTGATTGTAAAACTTATTTTATTTCATTATGTCTTGTCATAATTACTTTTATATCCTTTATTTTGCCGATAAAAAGCAACTTACAACACTTTTTAAATGAAGAATCATTTTACCGTTGGGTGAGGGTAAAATGATCCTTTGGACACATTTTCAAAAATCTATTTTTTTCATTACTCAGTTTGTGTTTAAAATATTATTAAAGTATGTTTCTGATGCAAAATATAGTGTAAAACATATTAGCATAGGACCAAAGATTTATTTAAACAGTTATGTTATTTTACACAAGTTTTCCCCTTAAGGGGATCATTTTAGGTCAACTTCCCCTACAGATATGGTTATACATTTATTACGCAACATTACGAGATTCATTTTTTTGACACAATAAACAAAAATAGGGGATCATACACCACTTTTACCGTACTAAAATATTTGCCCTATATAATCGGAATATGTCAAATAAAGCGAATATTGAAGTTTAAAATTAGTGGTGTCGAAAAGGTTTTAGAAACTAAACAAACTCTTCTTGCACGTACAGCATACGGGGGAAACCTGTTAAGCGGTTAATATCATAAAATGATTGGAAAACGTTCAATAATAATGATTAACTATCGGATATATTTTTTTTTCATAATTTGACATGCAGGTTACTCTTAGGATGTAATGGTCCCAAAGAACAGTTATTAAAAAAAATTCGAATTTCAAATCGGTCAAATGGGAAGTGCTCTGAATTTCTAAGACGCAGATGCGCAGTAAAAATGTTTTCTTTTAAAATTTAATTAAAAAATTTGAAAATAAAAGAAAAATAAATAAATAGAAATGCTTAATTCATTTTTAAAAGTTAAAGTTAAACTTACACTAAGTGCAAAATTACTTAAAAGATGACACAGTATTTAAAATGTTAAATTATTTTAATACCTTAGTATACTTTCAACTATAAAACATAGTCTTCTTCGGAGGAATATAAGAAATACAACAGTTATTGATTGAACGCCTAATTTTACCGTACTAAAATATTTGCCCTATATAATCGGAATATGTCAGCCATTAAATAAAGCGAATATTGAAGTTTAAAATTAGTGGTGTCGAAAAGGTTTTAGAAACGAAACAAACTCTTCTTGCACGTATGTTTTTTGAAAATTAAGCGTTCAATCAATAACTGTTGCATTTCTTATATTCCTCCGAAGAAGACTATGTTTTATAATTGAAAGTATACTAAGGTATTAAAATAATTTAACATTTTAAATACTGTGTCATCTTTTAAGTAATTTTGCACTTAGTGTAAGTTTAACTTTAAAAGAAAAATATATTTTTTTTTGTGATGCCAGTTTGAGATACAACTTTTCTGAGCAATGAGAGAAAACGCAAACATCAGTAACCGTCATAATTAATTAAAACATTACGCAGCAGCGGTTTTTATTAACCCTTTCCGGCACAAAAAAAGTTCTGTTCGTAAAATGATGAAATGATTGTCTGACATCAGAATTTAAAAGCGAACTTCTCAGATAATAAAAACTTGTTTTTTAAAACTTTTATTATAAAAGAAAAATTTTATTAAAATACTCCTGGTTCTGTTTGTAAGTTTAAAATTCAAATTAGATGGTCTCGCCGTGGGACCACTGCGCTTGAAAGGGTTAAAACTGAATTTCGAAACAGTAGAATCTCCTCCTTCCCCTGGATGTCTTTTTAAATTTTATTTCCTAGATAAGTTTCTGAGGTTTATGCGTCAGTAAATATCTTTTATTGTACGAATTTAAAGTAAAAGATATTGCAATCTAAAAATATATGGACAATACGATATAAATGCATTTTCTGTAAGGTAAAAGCCACACATTTAGTCAATGATGATTGTTTATAAAACTAGTCGGATGTGCTAATCCCAAAACTTTCTTCTATCTCATACATGTTAATACTTCAAAATTCGCTATCACACTGCCAAAAATAAATGGTAATCTATGCCCATTATGAAGATTCTAAACGTATGAAATTCCTTGCATTAATTCTTGAGGTATGACTATCCTTAAATCGTATAAATCCTGCAGAACTGAGCATGGCAGCGCCACCTGTTGGGTTATTTACAACGAAACCTAATTAACAACAACTTGTGTATACGTCCAACTGAATCTGAAATTAGATGAAAATCCGTACATTAGTTTTCGAGATAGAGCTATTGCAAAAATCGTGAAAAATACAGCTTAGTATCGACATCTATTGGACGATTAACACAAAAACCTAATCAGCAGCAACTTATGTCAACGTCTAATGGAATCTGGAGTTAGATGAAATTTCGTGCATTAGTTCTTGAGATAGACCTACTGCGGAAGTAATGAAAAATGCTGCATAGCAGCGCCACCTATTAGGAGATTTATAACAGAAACTAACCAGCACGAATTTATATCAGGGACTTACTGAATATAAGTTTTTATTAAATTCCGTGTATTAGTTATTGAGATAGAGCGCCCACAAAAGTTTTGTCACATACAAACAGACAGTCACAGAACTGTAGGCTCACAGACAGACATTTCGTAAAAACTTGTTTTTTGACATATCTGACCTCTAAAACGTGTAAATCCGTCAGAAACTGGAAGTCGAAAATGTCCACGAATCCCATACTTTCTTGTTGTAAAGATAGAAGAAAGTAAAAATAGAATAGTAGAAATAAAGAAACATGATTGCCAAAGTTAAGTAAATACTTCATATTTGCCCTTTTTGCCTAACAGAAAGGATGGTTAAATATACTAAAACGACATTATCCAACGTATTATTAATCCTCCTAGTTACATATTTTAATATTTTATAAGCATTCTTAGTTTTACTTGATTTGAACCAGAAATTTAATGCTGTTAAATAATATCTCTTAATACAATATGGATATTTGATGTTATATATTAGGTATAAATTATTACTTTTTTCTGGTTCGAAAGATCAACAACTTTAAAATAAATAAAAACTCGGGTAAAAATGAACAATGGTAGTGGGAGGGTTAAAAGCATAAACTTCTTATTAACCCTTTCAGGGGCAAGGCATTTCTGCTCCAAAAGTATTCAAATAATTAATTCATAACGGAACTTACGTACCAATTTATTTAAAAAAATGAAAAGCATTTTTTTACAGGTATATTTCGAGAACGAAATTGTACTAAAAAAATTACTGGTGCCATTTAGCAGTTTGGGAATTAAAATTAAGCATTTGCAGGCTGAAAGGTGTCAGAAACTCAAGAAAAATTATTTTTATAATTAAAATACATATAAAAGCATAAATAATTGTACAAAAATTACATTCAGGTGCATACATACAATATAAAGATATTTAAAATGCGTTAAATATATCTTTAAATACATTAGACCAGGGACGGCGAACCTTTTCACATCCACGTGCCAAATTTTTCCAAAAATATATTGTATGTGATCATGACGTGCCAACAATAAAAAATTCTAATGCATCAAATAATAATGAATCAAAATTACATAAAACTTTGTTTTTAATATTAAAAAATATGGATAATATTTATGTTATACTTTAAAAAATTATTTTAAAAATATTATTTCTGTTGCCTCATCTTAGATGCCAAATAAATTATATCACCTTCGTACTTAATTATTTTTAAGAGAACGCAAGGTGAATTGGTCTCATTTGAAAACATGATTTTACTTGAATTTTTCATATTTATTTTCGAAAAAAAATGTCTCGCAGAAAAAAAAAGCAATTTAACAAATTACAACGACCATTTGGAAAATGATTTTTTCAAAGACTAAAATTTAAGACATAAAAAATCGCACGGAGTTCATCAAACATTACGTACGCCATGGATTAAACATTAATAGTGTTATTACACGTAAAAATCGCAAGCGACAAAAATCGCTTGCGACCCGTCAGATTTCTTAAAACTTACGTATTATCCACCTGAAACTTACATATTATCCAAGCATTTCATTGGCTGTTCGGGAAAAGGCTTTTCCATCGTAGAAATCTGACGACCAATTTTAAATGAAATTTCATTCTTAAACTTCTAAACATCCCACAATATTACTTTTTACACCGTCGTATAGAGAAAAAAATGTACTTTTAAATGCAATTTGTTTGAAAGCTGTATCACAATTTGTTTCTGAGTTATTATTATTTTTTTGTAGTTTTTATTACTTTTTGTCATAGTGGCAACAGAAGGTATCCATCTCTGTTGAAAGTAAAGGGAAATACAGATTATTGTATAGACCAATCAGAAAACTAATAAAATGCGGATTAAACCAATAAAAATCTTCAGATATGCATTTGATTTCCCATCCTGACGAAAACAATAACCATTTTTAAAAATGGTTAAAAAAAAAAAAAAAAAAGCAATTTAACAAATTACAACGACCATTTGGAAAATGATTTTTTCAAAGACTAAAATTTAATACATAAAAAATCGCACGGAGTTGATCATACCTTACGTACGCCATGGATTAAAAATTAATAGTGTTATTACACGTAAAAATTGCAAGCCACAAAAATCGCCTGCGACCCGTCAGATTTCATGAAACTTAAGTATTATCCACCTAAAACTTACGTATTATCCAAGCATTTCATTGGCTGTTCGGGAAAAGGCTTTTCCATCGTCAGATTTCCAAGAAATCTGACGACCCATTTTAAATGAAATTTTATTCTTAAACTTCTAAACATCCCACAATATAACTTTTTACACCGTCGTATAGAGAAAAAAAATGTACTTTTAAATGCAATTTGCTTGAAAGCTGTATCTCAATTTTTTTCTAAGTTATTAATTTTTTTTGTAGTTTTTATTACTTTTTTGTCATACTGGCAACAGAAGTACCCATCTCTGTTGAAAGTAAAGGTCAGTGTATAGACCAATCAGAAAACGAATAAAATGATGATTAAACCAATAAAAACCTTCAGATATGCTTTTGATTTCCTACCCTGCCGAGGACAATAACCATTTTTCCAAATGGTTAAAAAAAAACTAAACGTCAGAATCTACAGCTTGTAGCGTATGGAATTGAATTTCACGTTCTTATAATTTTATCATCGGTATTTTATCCTATAATGCCTTTTAAGCTTTCTTTGGCGATAATCTGTTAAATCTCTCTTATTCTTAAAATTTTGTGAGCCAATATTGAGTAGATTGGGATACATTAAGTTATATTCTAATTTCTTCTATCTGTATGACAATAACAGCCAACCAAACTAATCTAATTCAGATAGACAGAGATGGCATCTACATTAATTAAAGAATTTCTTGGAATTCGACGATATTTTGGTCTAGAACCTGAATGTATGCCGTGTCTAAAATAATCTGCAGCGTGCCACTTATGGCACGCGTCTCATAGGTTCGCCGTCCCGGCATTAGACAAACCCAGAACGTTTTCAATCATTACAATGCTGTCATCAGTAAGATTTAAATGTTGTTATTATTTTCTCTGCAGTCTCATGTAGGAAAACGTTCTGGGTTTTGCTAATGTATTGTAAGATATTTTTAACGTATTTTAACCCTTAAATGTCAGGTGTTGCTTTTCGGCAACATACCCAATTTAGGCTCTAAAATACTATTAGAATAATATTAAAGCTATAATGCCTAATGTTGCCCATAAAATACATTCTGAAAATATTATTAAATCAATGTTCAACATGTAGATGGCAACACTTGTGCTATTTAAGAATAAAGATAGCTTTATTTTTTCAATTGTTGCTACTTGTTCTTTTTGTTATCAAGGGAAATTATTTTTTCAATTAAAGACCAGTATTGCCGATTAGTAACAAACTGTCTTTTAGCCGTAAACCATACTTAAAACGAAATATGATTTTTAAGTACTTTTCCCATGATTTATTCAAAAAATAAAAGACGAAAAACATTATTAGAGTGATTTTTGAAAAATCAGCCATTTAAGGATTAAATATCTTTATATTGTATGCATGCACCTGGAAGTAATTTTTGTGCAATTATTTGTGCTTTTATATGAATTTTACTTATTTAACTCAAGGTGAATATAGGCACTAGAACTTTCTTTTATTATTTTCATAGTTTAATTTTAATTATATCGTGTTATTAAAAGTTTATTTTGCCTTTTTTATCCACCGGTTTATTCAACATGTTTATGTGTTTAAAGAATCATTTTTTAAAATCCGTTTAAAAATTGTTTAAAAAATATCCAAACAACTTCGTTTTACTTTAAATCATTATTTCTAAAGCAAAAATAAATATTTAGAGATTGTGCATTTCTTCAAGTAGTTACTGTTTTTCTTTTCTTTTCTTTTTTCTTTTTTTTATGACACTCGTTTCATACTCTTTTTAATGCCAAATATTTTAAGTGCATAAGAAAATCGTGCTTTTCGCCAAAAAAACGACGAAAAAAATCTCAATTCCAGCTAGCACTTTTATTGAAGGTAAAAAACATTAAACATGTCTTTAAACATATGCATTTTTTCTTTAGATTTCAAAGCCTTAAGAAAAAAGAACGTTTTGTGTTACTACTTTTTTTCTGAAGCTCAAGATAAACAGCTCATTACTTTCTGTATACAGTATGTTTTTCAATTACGAATTGCATTATTTTTTTTCCTATGAAAATGTGATTGTTAAACAACAACAGAAAAATGTGTCTTCCTTGAAAAAAAAAAATCACAGCAATTAGTAGAATAATTAGTAATTTTTTAAATGGAGTTAAAATAAGTTAAAAGTAATAATTATATAAAAAAATTACTTTCATGATAAAATTGTTTCACTTCGAGGATAAAACACATAAAAAAGAGAGTATGGATGGGAAAAAGATAGACGAAAACATGGAGTGAGTGAGTGAGTGAATGCTATGCGTGAGTGAGTGAAGGATGTGAGTGAGTCAGATGGTGAGTGAATGATATGAGTGAGTGAGAGAGTGAGAGAGTGAGTGAATGATATTAGTGAAAAAGTGGTTGAATGATATGAATGAGTGAGTGAGTGAGATAGATAGATGGGGAAAGTAAGATAGACTTTGGTAGAATCTCAAAGAAAACTGTTATCCAGTTATTTTTCAAATTAGTAATAAATTTGACCAATTTGTCAAACAGTCATTACCTTTAGGAATTGAATATTATGATATGGAATCATTTTCCCTAATCGTTTCAAACCATTTGAAGTTTTTTTTTTTTTTTTGATTGAATTTACATAATTTACTCACATGCATGAAACATACACAAATGATTTTGAAAAACCCTTTAAATTTTAAATACTCTCAAAAATATTCGCCATAAAACTTACAGCAATTTTTCGGAACATTCCTTCGTAGAGTTAGCAGTTTGGCCTCCAAATTTTATCCGAAATTTCAAAATCATACCGGAAATTTCGAAAAAAAAAATTTACTTTACATAATCGCTAAATGTCTTTTATTAAATAAAGCGTACAATACTATTTTTTATTTCTAGTATGAACACTAAATTTCTGAATAAAAATAGAGGCTAAACTGGCAACGCTACTCTTTTGATTAGAAGAGAAAAAAAAATCCGTCTTTGGACTGGAGTATTTCAGGAAAAATTTTGCAAGGAGAATGGTAAGGATCAAAATTCTGGAAAACTGTTTGAGGCCATAATTCAGTAATCGAAGCTAGTAACAACAAATTTATATATAAGGGGTGACCAAGCGAAAAGTGGACACAGAGTGTAGTAGTAACTATTTTATTACAATTTTAAAAATAATCACCGTATTTGTTGAGGCATTTGTCTCATCGTGCACCAGTGTGTCGATACCCCTGGCGTAGAACTCTTGCGGCTGATTTTGGAAGAATGTTCGTACATTAAATAAATTTAAAAGCAACGTTAAAAACGCTAGAGCAAGCAAACATTCAGCAGACTAGTTTCGGTAGCGTTTAGCGTACCGACCTCGGGGCAAAGAATAACGGAAACCTGTTCATTTATATACAGGAGAAGCGGATATAAATGAGCAGGTTTCCGTTATTCTTTGCACTGAGGACGGTATGCTAAACGCTACCGAAACTAGCCTGCTGAATGTTTGCTTGTTCTGGCGTATTTAACGTTGCTTTTTAATTTATATCATTCTGTTCCAAGTAGCATCTTAATAATTATGTTCGTACATTATCCTTCACTTCGTCGTCCGAAGTGCTTGCGTGTACTGTCCTTTTAATCTACCTCGTTTGTTCCGAAATTTCACTGGTCGTCACTTGCCTTTCATTTCTAACCATCTCATAGACAGGACGTCTAATGCATCGATAATATCAGCGTAGACCTGGCCTGGTTTCTGTGCATCCTTGACTGTTTGTCTGCCTTGTCTGAAACTCTTGAACCAGATATTCATACCCAGAAAGTATTTTTAATTTGGAGAAAATTAGCAGGAGTCTTGCTTTGAAAACCTGCAAAGTTGCAGCAAGCTCAGCATCACAAGACTGAAAGTTCATAACAAGATTGTAGCAAGATAACGTAAACATCGAAGTCACCACACTTTGAACTTGCAACTAACATGTCGTGCAAGTTAAATTCATGCGGTATAAAATTTATTGCAGATTAATGATAAACAAGTAATAAAAAATACTGCAAACTTACTGCAAAGTAGTAATCTTTCCACGTTGCACTATCTGTTTACAACTGTTACTTTATAAGTTAAAACCCTTCGGAGAAGTCCAAAGACCTGATCAGGTCTATTGATAAACACACCGTCAGAAGGGACGTGCATCGTTTTCATCACCATACACAAGTTAAGGTAATACTTGCACTCTACAATACGGGCCTTTTTTGGTATTTGATAAGTATAGCGTTCAGAAAAAGCGGCTCCAACCGAATAAAACTTCTGCAGTTTCTGCGTATGTGCTGATTGTCTATTCTATCAACAAAGGGATATTTTGCTTTCGTCACTTTCGTGAATTAATGAGAGTCTTGCCATCAGATTCACAACAAACTACTCATGCAAGTGGGGGGATGGTATACCTTGCGCGAAATTTGCTGCGAATTTCTCAATTAAAATTTGTCACTGCAAGATAATGTCAGAAAAAATCAAACGTGCTGCTAATGTTCATGCTATCTGGCTAGCTGCATGGTCTAAAAAGTGTTCTCCATAAACATGCTTCATTCAGTGAAAAATGTCTGCGTTCGTTGCCCCTTCATCTCCAAAAAACGCACTACGCCTCGTTACTCGACCCTGGACGCTTCCATCCTGTTCACTCTATGTTTTAGCCGCACACACAACTTCTTTCCAAGCGACGCGACTTTGTGTAATGTACCACTAACCCTGCGCAAAACCAAAATCAAAGGACAATCCAGCTCGGCAACTTTGATAACGTCGCTACGTGAGATGTCCGATTTTCAATTGGGCACCTTTTTTAACCTCTTCGGTCCCTGGGTCCCCAAACGGGGACCTCTGTTCTTTTCCTTATAAGAACTAAAATATCCGATTTTTTTTACATTTTTACATCACTTCTTAATAGCTGAATGTTTTTTGCGTTCAAAGAAAACGAATAAATGGCAGCATCTAAGCTGATTTCCACATAAAATAAATGTTATTTTCACCCGAGTTTGCGAAATATTTAAAAATGCCCAAAAGACAGTATAACTCAGAAAGTGAGAAATTTTCATAAGTATTTAACTTAATTTTTTTCAATAAAAAATTTTGAGAATTTGTATTTATTTACTTGTTTAAAGCTCTTAAATTTGTGACTGCGTTAATTTAGGTTAATGGTTAGTAAATTGATGTTTTAAGGGGGTTTGTAGTTTTAGATCCATATTTTTGAACCTAAATGACTAACCGCCTAAAGAAGCAATTTCAGAAAAGATATTTTTTCTGTCATTTACGATGTCATTTTGTTTGGAAAAAACCAATGAATAAGCATTTGTATTATTATTTTAGCTTCGGAACTGAAGAAGATAATTGAAGTTTTTTTTAACGCTGGTTAAAATATATAATTGTATAACTATTCTAATTGATACCAGAATATGTATGCATTAAAAAGTATTTGTAAAATAATAGAAATTTTCCATTTTATATAAACTTTCTCAACAGTGGTTATGTTTTAGCGTACTTATTGTCTAGTAAGAACGTCATTTCTGACGTTTGGAAAGTAGAGGTACCTATTTGCTATTTTTTCTTCATAAAATTGTTCTTGTGTACTGTTCGTTACTGAGCGCATTGTATTATGACATAACGTATGCAACAACTTAACAATTAAAAAGTAAATTCGAAAATCTCCATCGTCATAGCACATTTTCCCACATGAAATATACAAAAGTGTCTGCCGCGCGCATGGATTGATCTTTTTACGAAATCTATGAAAATATGAATGCTCACATGGAAAAATTATAGTTCAATAAAATTTAATATATATTTCTTTAACATTGCGATAAGTCATTCATATATGTAATAATATCACCCAATTTATTTTTACCCTACGTGTACTTTAAAAAAACATTAATTATAATTTCATACAATAATTTAAAATGAGAGACAGAGTTTTAATCTGAGAGTATAAAACAGATGATAAAACGGTTTAATGCCCATTCTGAGCAAATAAACAAATTATTTTTAAAAATTCAATGATTTATAAGCATAGTAATGCTTTCAGAAAGTTTATAACCCTTGTCTGTCTTAAAGTATCTTTTCTTTCATTTAACCCGGTAAAAGGTTGTGCGATTAATTTTATAACATTTAATTAATCCAGATTAGTACCCGAATTTTCGAATAAAATTTTACAGTTATAATTTTGACGAAAAAAAGCTGGCCGACGACGATGCGAAGAGATTTAACCGAGGAGCCTTGAACCTTTGTCCTACATCCCTGGATAGTGAACAGGAATGGTGATTTAACAAGGTGTTATTTTCATAATCATTAGAAAAAGAAAAAAAAAATGTGGGGGGGGGGATTACGATATTGCTTCTTGAGATCAGGAGAAAAAGAAAAAAAAATGTAGAAAAATAAATTTTTTATCTAACAAAAATTTAATTTATTAATCAGAAAAATTTAGAATAAAAAATGGAGTAAATTAAAACAAAAGGCCTAGTACCGCTAGACAGGCGAAGTTTCCCATGGTATGCGCAGAAATTAGCTTTGAAAAAGGATCTTTACAAAACCATAACAGGTCTACAACGAATTAAAAATAGTATCAGGTTGTAACGAAAGTTTTCCGCCAAAATGTTCTTAATAAAGTTAGAAAAAAAAACATGAAAGCAGTACCTTTAGTGAGGGTAGTAATCACCATCAAATCTATGATTTTCTTCCAAGGTTTTGGTAGTTTTTCAAAGCCTTCGGCCCAGAAACATGGGGGCCGCGGGTCCAAAAACAGATCAACCTCATTTCGGGCGTCCTGTGCAGAATTAAAGATAGCACCAGCAAGATGTAGCTGCAAGTGTGAAAAAAGTTAGTAGTCCGAAGAAGTGATGTCGGGGCTATATGGTGGGTGTCGCAAAAGATCCCATTCGAGTCCATACAGAGTCCAGCCGGTGAATGCAGACACATGTGATCTAGCATTATCTTGATGAAACATTATCTTCTTGCGCCGGAACTCATGATCGGAACCTTGATAGCAGCGTCAACACGGACTAGCATCTTGCTGTACACCTTACTGCCCATGGTTTTACCTTTTTCCAGATACTCTTTGTGGATAATACCACGGCAATCCTACCAGATACAAAGATCTTTTTGTTAGTCAAATTGCCTTTGCGATGCTGCCGACGGGCTCACCGGGCGTAGAGCGACCCCCTTTTCGGCTTGTGTTGTTGAAGTGAATCCACTCTTCGTCACAAGTGACGAAACGGTCCAGAATTTTGTCCTTGCGTTGATATTCGAGCAGATTAGTGCAGGCCTGAACACATCTGTACTTATCTGCTTGAGTCAGCTCATGCGGCACCCAGCGATTGAACTTGTACGTCCAGTTTATGCAATGCATAGCGCGGCTAATGGACATGGCACTAACGTCTAACTGCTTAGCTAGCTCTTGAGTGATTAAATACTGATATTCTTCCACAAGTTCTCGCAGGCGGGCCTCACCAACATCAGTAGGCCGGCCAGAGCGCTCTGCTTCTTGAATGTCATAGTCCTTGTTTTTGAACTTTCGGTACCAAAAGTTCACAGTGTCATATGATTCAACAGTAGTGCCTAAAGCTGTACACATGATTCGGTGACATTCTGTAGCTGACTTTTTGCAACAGGACTGGAAGTAAATGCTGTTTCTAATCTGGCAGCGTGATAGTTCCATTTCAGACACTCTGTATTTAATTATAACGATATTTTTTTTTACAAATTTCACAACGCAGTGCTATAAAGCAAGTCTCTTTCTTTCAAATGCCAAAAGTCGTTTGACAAAATATGAGGAAATACGACAACGCGAACTGTTTGAAAAGACGATATTTGCTGTGGCGGGAAACTTTCGTTACAACCTAATATTTCGGTGGGCAGGAAAATATCTTACAAGGAAGGTCTCCATACGGGCATACTCAGAAAAATCTGAAAAAAAAATACAGAATGTTCTTCTCCCATGGGTATATATGTTTATAAAAAAAATTTGGCGGAACCTCGGTAGAACGTCCGTAAAAAAATAATGAAAATTTCGCTTATTTGGCGACTTATCACCGTTTGGCGAAGAAATTAAGTTAAAAAAAATACGCTTGTCGAATACTCTTTAACCCCTTAACCTACAATGACGGGCATAGCCCGCGTACGATGATCGAGACAAATGTAAATTCTTCTTACCACTAAAATTTCACAGTAAATATAGTTTAATTTAATCGTCGAAATTCCATGATTAAACATGGCGAAAATCTCTATTAAATTTTAGTGGTAGCTATGCATTCGCCAAACCGTGGAGCTGTTAAAAGTAAATCGTAGGTTAAGGGGTTAAGGAAAAACTTTTTATGTTGAATTTGTTTAAATAAGTTTAATTTAAATAACTTTAGCTTTGTCATTTTTAGTTTGTTTTAACTATAGTTTTGTCATATATATTTATATGTACTTATAACGAATTTTAACTATCATATTTTACGATATAAAAACAAAATTTAAATTGATTAAAATTGTTCCAAACTCAAAAATATACCCCATCGAGCGCTGTCGATTCAACTTTGTTGCTATGGAAACAATTTCTTCGGTATGGAAATGTATTACGGCAGCATTATTCAGCTGGCGTTAAAAGTTATTTTTATAACCGATAAAGCCGTTTAAATTTTTAAAAAAAATGTGGATTGGAGAATAAAACAATGGCAAAATTTCGTTCAACAAGCAACAAGTATAATACAAAATGTAATAATAATAATAAATTCTTTCATGGTTTACGTTTAAATTCATTAAATATTATTCTCAAAATTCAATATTCTCAAAATCAATTAACAAACAATTTTCAGATTCATTAAAATCGTTTGCTTTTGGCGAGGAAAAGTGCTGCTCGCCAAATTGCGTCCCGCTTTCGTCTTTTCACACCAATTATTCGAAAGTATTTTATTTTTTTACAGATTTTCTACTGTGATTCCGCCGCTAATTTTAACTGATCCTTTATAACATACATGAGTACTTTCACTAGCATTTTTTTCAACATATTCTGAGTATGCCCAGTATGGAGACCTTCCTTGTTAGCTTTAAACTTCTCGTTGCGTAATTGTAACTTTAAACTTATTTTTTCAACCATTCTGTGACGATAATGGATAAACATTTTCTCTTATATCTGAATTTAATTTTTTTTTCCTCATTGATTGATCTTACATTTTTGGGAAAAAAATATGTGTCACCAAAACTTGGCTTAATATAGCAAAATATTGTTTTTTCTTATTTTTAGTGTTCTGTACTTAAAAAGTAACAAGTCGGAAATTGTACGTCAAACGTGGCAAATATTCGTGCTATAATATGTATTCAGATGAATACAAAATTATTACGATTATACATATTGGAATAATAAAACTCCATCTTAAATGGGACGTTATCACAATGGCTGTCTAGAATTATTACTTATCACGGGATATTATTGAATATTACGTATGATAGGATTTAATAGAATGAAGAAAACTTATCTTATAAGTTAGTATTCGATTATCATAAAATTTGAAATGGCTCGACAAAAGTCTGCAACGATTATATACAGGGTGTCCACTGTCAACGGTGTCCAGTGGCTGATTCCTAAACCGTTAGTCATAGCCATATAGTTCCAATTACAAAAATGTTTTAAATGAGGTAAAGAAATATTTTAAAAGAGCTTTTGGTCAATAAAAAAATTTCTTAAAAAATTACGAATTTTAAATTTTTATACCCCCCCCCCCCAGTCCTATAAGTTATATTTAGTAACATTCTCTTGGTACACTGATAAGTAAGACAAAAAAAAATCCCGTTATTTTGCGATAAAAATTGACCGAGTAATAGCTGTTTAAAGTTGGAGCATATTTTTTGTGCAAATTAGGAGTCATTCACAAATTTAGTAGAAATATAATTTCGCCAGATATATTAAAGAATGGTTTGGGAGTAAAATTAACATTGCAATACAATTGTTTAATTTTTAATCGTTCTGACATATTAATGCAAAATATACAATTTTTAATAAACATATACAAGAAGAAAAAAAAACAGAATTTTTGTTAAATAAAATGATGAAAATTAATAGCCTCAATTCTTTACAAGATGATACATATTTTAAAAAGTTATTAGATTACACTAGCCTGAAAAAGTTGGGTTATGTCATGTTTTTCAGCTTTTGATAATTTTATGTATTCTGTACCACTGAATCCGAAATTGACCTTCTTTTTTTACTACATAATGATTTTTTGCAAATCGTAAATTTTAAAGTAAAAAAAAAAATAGCGAAAATTTGATACTATAAAATAGATGTGAATGTTGTGTTTTAACTTTTCATAATTGATTTTTATGTATTTTTTCCGATTAATCCGAAAATTTTTAACACTTTCCAACAAAGTTGAAAAGTGTTAATGACTTCGGTTTGTCTGGCCGTCTGTCCGCGCTCAAATTCCCGCAAATATACTCTGATAGCCCTGAAATTTTGGGATATTATTAATGTTTACCATAGCACGTTCCCTATTTCAAATGAAGTTTCTAGCATGATTAGTTCATTTACAGGGATAGTCAAAATTTTTCCGTTACATGACGGCCTATGGGAAAAAATCGTTTAAAAGGATTTTTAATGATGTTGCATGCCTTCAAACATAATAAAATTGATATGCATTTATCAAGTGCACTAGTATATGCATTCTGTAGAATATGCGGTGCAATGAACAGTTATTATTGATTTACAGGGCCACACAAAAGAATTCCGGTACATAATGATATAGGTGTGTAGGGAATTGTTTGCGGCGTATTTTAATTATGTTAAATTATTTCATGAATAATGAAATTGGTGTACGTTGCTGAGGTTTACTATAAATTATTTCATGTGTAATACGAAGTGCATAGCATTTACAGGCTCACACAAAAGATATCAGATACTATATTGTATCCGAAGTACTGTATAGTAGTGATGATTGCGAGAAATGCATTTTTATTTACGTTATGTTCTTTTGTGTTTCACTAAATTTATGCATAGTATATGGTGTGTATAAATGTTGTAATTAATATACAAAGCTACATAAAAGAATTCGTAATGGTTACTGGGTATGATTGCAAATTGCTTAAAGGTGGTTTTTAAATGAGTTATGCATTTTTACGCTGAACTGCATTTATTTTACTAAGAAATGTTTGTAGAACATAGATAAAATGACATACAGGGTCACGCAAAGAATTGGATACATGACCGTCTATAAATGATAATTTCTGGAAATGTGATTTGAGTAGTTTTAAGAGTGTTTTACTTTGAATTAAACTTTAGCTAAATAGTGGCGTGTAATAAAGGTGCTAGGCTAACTACAAGGTTGTACAAAAGTACATAAGTATGTTTCCATCTATTAGTATAAATTGCTGAAAGAGAAATTTCAACCTGTTATGCATTTTCTTGCTAAACTAAATTTTCCCATTATATGGTATATATATCAACCTACAGATCAAATACAGGGCTGTTCAAAAGAATTGGAATTCATATTTTCTGTGGACGGTAACTGCTGAAATCAGTTTTTCAAATGTTTTATGCGTTTTCTAAAATGTTTACTTAATTCTCTTATATATCTTATTTTCCTAAATAACGAAGCTTTGTTAAAGCATTCAGGAAGTGTTGGAAAATGTTTCATAATCTATGCTTAACGCATGATTTTTCTTACTTGTTAAACATCACGTCAGGTTATTTCGAAAATTGGAAATTTCAAAGTTAAAAAGTTTAAAGTTAAAATTGAACCTCCTTTCCCACCTCATCGGATCCCTCAGCTGTTTAGCTGTAAGAATCGTTGTATAAGCCAAAAAATTGAATAAATTATTGAATAAAATAAAATATAATTAACTGAAAAAGTTTTGCATCTGTTTTATAGAATCAGATTTTCCCTATATTTTAACATCGACATTTACGATTTGCAAAAAAAAAAAAAAGAAAAAAAAATAACGTAATGGTTAAAAATTAGGGTCATTTTCAGACTCAGTGCTAAAAAGTACATAAAAATAAATTATCAAAAGATAAAAAAACAGAGCCATCTCCCCTATTTTATAGTATTCGATTTTTGTAAGTTTTTAATTTTGACAATTTCTGATTTGTGAAAAATCCTGACATTATGGTTAAAAATTAAAATAATTTTCCGATTATGTGCTAAAAAAATACATAAAAGTTAAAAAACACAGCCATCGCAGTCTCGTGTTATCTAATATACAACTATTTCTTAAACTTCTTGGGGTAATCTATTCGAAATGTTTTGTGTTATCTTGTAAAATAAGTATAAATAGTAACCACTGAAAATCAGAATAATATTAGACTGTCATCGGATTTTCGTTAGTATGTGAAATTTAATCTCAATCGGATATTTCAATGTGAGTTAAAAGTTCGAGTACAAATTTTGAGCTGGAAAAGCATACATACGATGCTTACGTTGAAGTTAAATAAAAACTTATAAAAATGACATAATTTTTGTAAAAAGAAATAGTCTCAAATCCTTACAAAATAAAACATATGTTAAAATACAATAATTTTAGCCAATCAGAAACTTAATAAAAGTTAACGCAATCGTAATACTTGTAAGATTTTTTTTTTCAAACCGCGGATACACATAAATAAGTTCTTCGAATACTTTAAGTACTTTGTACATGACCCCTCAAAGCATTGTCAAACTCATTTGTGTTCAGATGCAGAAAATTAGTATAAGTCATGCATTTTTAAGTTTCATAACTCGGTCAATTTTAGGGTTATATGACCCTTGCCCCTGAAATGGTAAAAAGGTTTTTAAACAATATATTTAAACACATGATTTTTTCAAGAAAATCTCGAACATGCAATGCTGAAGTAGTTCAACGCTCGGATTTCTAATCAACAGCACATGATTTACAAAATTATTGTATTATTAATCGTTATACTTTATTTTCTTCTATATTAAAAAATTTAATGTATATAAGTATTTTATATATATATATATATAAAAATGCATGCTGCTGAGTATGAAAAAAAACATTTCTTTTTCGTACTGCCATTTAAAAAATTTCGTCGCTTAAATGACAGCCGTCTCATGAATCTCTGACCTTCAATCCATTTCTGGTGATTACATATGATTTATTATAACCAGGATGCATACAGCGTTAACACAATTTTAAATAGAATTTTTCGCTTTATTTTTAATACTTAAAACTGCTAAAAGTTCTGCCCTTAAATGAGTCGATTATAAATTCTGCTATTTAAATATTAATTAGAAAATGCCCAATCTGAAATTGTGGTGTCTGACACATTGACATAACTCACTAAATAGGAAATTTCTTGTTGAGATATTTTTATGTGTTAATGTGAAATAGTTTGATCTGTTTAATTTATAAATGACCAACAAACTATCACCAGGCATAATTTTTGAATAAGTGTGTTTTAATTTGGATATTTAATCCGCTCTGCATTCACAGGTTATTACTTAAATAATTTTGAAAGATGATTTTAAAAAAATAAATGTTGGCTTAATCGTTTAAATCATCTATCTACATGCCAAACATTTAAAAAAACTTTTCAATAACTCTATTTTCATGTTGATTTTTAACGTAAGTATTTAATTTTTCGGACTAAATTGTAAAATATATAGGTAGTATTAAAAAATGTTTGAGAAACTCAGATTTTAGATCATAAATACAACCAATAGTTGAAATATTAATAACTTCGCTGTTGATAACAGCAGCACATGTAATGACCCTTCTATTTTTTTTTATGTTTTTACAAGCTATCGGTGCTGATAGCTTTTGTACGAAGCTGAATTAATGAGCTTTTCATCTCCAGTTGTCCAATACTTAATTGTCAAATACTAGATTTCATTTGTTTTGTTATTTTTCCGGTAGCCAAATAAATATTTAAGTGCGATAGTGTATATGACGATTCTCTCTTAATAATTACTTTACACATATGCAGTTTGTAAGGAAGCACTGAAAAAAGAAGTACAATTGACACCCATATATGATCTATCATATATGGACTTCATACAGCCTCTATTACAGTGCGCAACAAAAGTTTAGACAATGATCGATTATACTTCTGTACTGAGAAGTATCTAACAAATTATTGTAACGCAACTGTCATATATTACTGGGGGCCTATCCTTCATTCCCAAACAATAAATTTTAATTTATACAGTTTACATAATATATAATGACAAAAAAAATTAACATTCTGGCAAAAGCATAGACAATCTGTCTTTTAACAGAAAAATATCCATAAATTAAAATCGAGCTGCACCTACATTGTCTGCTATTAATGCAAAAATGTGTCTTTTCCACCGAAGAAACTAAATCCCCCATCCCTTGGGGGTCTATTTCGTACCAAACATGTTCAACAGCAGATCGAAATTCATTTAAAGAGGAGTGTTGTCAAAATATTGCATGAACCGTATGAGATATGATGCCACAAAAGTTTTTGATCGGGTTCAGATCAGTGCTACACGCGGGCTAGTCGAAAACGGTAATATTTTGAGAGTTAAACCAATTTTTTGATTTGTATGCAACATGAATAGATGCATTATCTTGCTCAAATACATACTTTAGAAGGGCTAAAAGTTCACCAAATGGCTGTAAATTGTTTTCCAATATATGTATGTAGTCTTACGCTGCTTGGCGACCATTGAGAAACTTCAGAGATACTTGAGAATTAAAACAAAGTGAGACCCAAATCATTAACCATTTCGAGGGCAAAGAAGAATTAATTTGAATTCCAAGAGTGACAAACGGCACCAAGAATATTTAATTAACCCTCCGTCTACCAGACGGGTCCATTGGACCCGACAGGTACATACAAAATATTCATTCAAACCAGAAATTTCTTTAAAATAAACTAAGTATATAAACCAGACAAAAATAAGGTAAATAAATAAGTTAAATAGTTTTAAATAAAAATTCTGGTGTAGAACGTTTTATTAAAACTTGAATAAAATTCCCGGTAGATCTAGGGTTAAAAATTTCCTTTTATAATGTACGTGAAAACAAGCAATTTCGTATTTTCTAATAAATTCATTTATAAATTCTGGTGTCAGTCCATTGTTTCATCACTTTATAAACAGAATTACTCCGCGACGGAAATGGGTCAATTTGTTAGATTTCACGGCTGGCTGTTTTATCATTTTCATGTAAACTAATTTACATCTTTCTTAAATTCATATCCGTTCACACAGAAAGCTCTGACTCACTTTTAATGCGATTAGCAATCATCATTTGTCTAGATCCCAGTTTATGGATCCTTCTATAATCCCGTTTTCTGTCCACACGAGGCCTTCCAGATCTATGTTTTGCTTTGAAAGAGTCACCCTTACACAGTACTTGATAGACAGACTTCTTTGGACGATTCAAAGTAGCTGAAATTTCTGCAACAGTCTTCCCTTTCGATTTCAGCTTCCATGCTTTAATTACTTCATCTGACCTTCATTATCGTGAGGTGCACTTAAATACTCCATGCATGTGACGTCATAAGTTTGAAATTTGCGTTTTTCTGTGAACAGTTGCCAAGAATCACGGAAGTGTCTAAACTTTTGCAATATGCAAATTTCACTTTTTTCAGTTAAACTAAATAATATCCTTCATTAAAACCGTTATTTTTTTTCTTAAAACGTTTAAAATATATTTAAAAATAAGTACAGCCATTTGTATAACCCAAGTGTTCGTATTTTGTATTTAACGGTTAAATATCACCAGTGTCTAAACTTTTGCTGAGGACTGTATATTGTATCTGTTAATAAAAATAATAATAATAATAATATTTTATGACAAAATATATGAGGTATAGCGTTATTAAGAGCGAATTATGACTTTTTCCCTTTTTAAATAAAACATGAAATATTGTAGTAACTGATAGAATACATTACAAGATTTCAGCTCGATCCAAATACAGCCGAACCTTGTTAACATGAACACGCTTAACGTGAATTACTTTTAACACGAACTGCTTCCAGTTTTCCCGTCAAGTTGTATAGGCATTTACTGTTATTTTATTCGTTTTAACACGAACTTGTTTAACGCGAAATATTGTTTCTCACGAATTGAAAAGGATTGACTGTTGAAATATTTCCTACTTATAGCACGAATGAATCAAGTTTACCCAGCTTTTTGATGCAATTGTACTGAGTTTTTTTTTTGTAACTCCAAATTTTTGAAAGAATGGTAGTGTCGAAAGGAAAATGTCTTTAGTTTTGATACCCGCAGACTAGTGACTGTAAAATTGTCAGGCGATTCCTCTTTCTACCCACTGAAAAGAAAAAAAAATATTGTAAGAATTGCATTGAGGGGGTGGAAAAAAGTTCGTAACGCTAATTAAAGTTGTTTTCACAAAGCTGTTTATGTACGCTAATTAAACTCAGAGATCCATGTGGCGGTAATGAGTAATCCTCAAAAATATATAAAGTTGGCTGCCCGGAGCTTTGGTGGTTTTCTTCGGATGTAACGTAAATACCGGTCAGTTTTCCTTGAAAAGACTTCCACCGAGAGATATCCCACGTGTAGATCTAGGAGAAACTGGTGTAAGGGAATTTAAAGGAATAAGGGAATTTAAATTTTTTCACCTCAAAAAGATGTTTATTTTTTAATAATAAAAATCCTAAAGCTGGTTCATGATCTTTAGTATCTGTATAAATTTAACTGTAATCATAACTGTTAAGTAAGCACACATAAAAAAAAAATTCACCCTCTGTACATCGGCGGGATTACCCAGGATACTGGGGTAATTCCGCCACTGGATCGGGGTAATGATGCCACTCTTTAATGGCCTAGTAAATACATAAGATGAATACTAGGAAACACATAACCTACTGAAAATATTTAGAAAGCAACGTAATTTAACAGAATAAAGAATAATTACAACGTTTCTTAAGCTAGATTTATTAATCTGCTAAGCTTACAATTTAATTCAAATTGCAAAAGTCACTCTTTGCCATGGCGGCGACATGACACCGAGAGGACAATATAACGGAAATCCCCCCACAAAGCTGAAAGAAGAACGAAACTTGTTCAACAAATTGCATCAAAATGTCGGCGAATGCATGTAGATTACGGGTACTATTATCTTAAGTACCTAATATTACAATATAAGGTGTTTACCTCTATTCATTTGAAGCTCCAAAATAAGAAGCAACTAGATGAAAACTAAATTTTTCACTAGAACAACGTACAAAAAAATCACTCTCACTCTATGCACTGTTTCTATTATTGGCCGCTACAGTGCAAGCGCATTCACTATCTCAAACTGCCGTTAGTTTTTAAACTAGGCGGGGTGGCGGCATAACCCCCAGTGGCGCCATTCTCCCGGTCACCCCTATATTCTTGAGGGATCGATCTTAGGAAAAAAAATCAACACCAGCAACACAGTATATTTTGAAGGTACATAAGTACGTTTATTCTTGTTACATGGAATATATAATATTTTTAAAGTATAGATAACGCGCGCTACTTTTAACACGAACAAAAAAAAAAAAAAAAAAAAAAATTCCTGTGAGTGTTCGCGTTAACGAGGTCCGACTGTACTTTTATTTATAAAACAAACAGACTGGCGATAAATATAGATGTGCGGATTTAAGTTATTCAAAACTCCTGCCTTACCAGTTTGCCCCTAATATAAGTAAAGTCTCATATTAACCCTTTCCGGCACAGACAATTTTAGTTGTAAAATGATGAAGTGATTGACTAACCCTGCAATTTAGAAACGATTTTTTTTATATTAGAAACTTTACATGTTTATAGTAAAAGCAAAATTTTACTAAAATATTCTTGGGTGCCGTTCGTAAATTTGGAATTAAATTTAGGTATTCCGACTTGGACACACTGCGCCGAAAAGGGTTAAACCTTAATTGAACATTGTGAAATTATAGTTTTAATAAATGATTAAAATATTGACTTAGGGGTAATTAGGAACAGGGGTAATTGGGATCAGGAGTACTTCAGGGGCAATCTGTAACAGATAAATAAATTGACCATGTTAATTATGAAATCTGACTAATATTCTACAAGTGCTATTTTTTGGAGTGAAAATACATGTCACTGTAGAAGTAATCACTTTTTTCCCAGAACACAAAGAATGAAAGTGATAATGTTTTAGTTAAAAAGGTCCTGTGTAAAAAAATTGTAAGAATATTGAAATATAGCTACGGATTTACTGTCGTGAAAAAAAAAAAAAAAGGTAAACAACCCTTAATAACTCTGCGAAAAATTATCTTAGAAGAAAGTTACTGGTACCACACAATTGGTAATAAATTCTACTTTTAAATGATGTATATAAAATTTGCTTTGGGGGTCATCTACATACTAAAACGAACAATAACTTTGTTTTTTTCAATAGCAGTACATATTTCTGACAGCATAAATGAACTGTGCACCCTTCAATTAGCCTAAAAACAAATTTCTATGCAATTCGTGCGATAAGTTTCCGAGAAATTAATTATTTTAAAACGAATATATTTTAGGGGCTGTATCCAAATTGAAGTTCGGTACTCGATTGTTGACCGAGAGAGCCCCCTTCTTGATCAAGGCATCTTAAGTGTCACACAAGCAGTCACTAAAGACTGCTAGATTACAGTACAGCATAAGAAATTTCAAAATATCTAGTCACTTCTATCATAGACGGTCCCTTAAACCATCATTTTACCGCTTTTTAAGCATAATTTGAAAACTACTTGGAAGAAAAATGTGAAAGTTTGGATTTCCATGGAGCAGGACTTAATAAATCTAAATCCATCAAAAAAATATTAAGTTGCTATTCATAATTTTCTCAAATATTAATTCAATATTTCACAATTCATATCATAAAAGTATAAAAATTGGAAATTCAACATATTTATGTTTGGGTATTTTAGTATTATTGCTACACAAAAAATTAGCACGTTAGGAGTATAATTTCAGGAGATTATTAATGAAAATATGAAATGTAATTTGACAATTAGAAGCACTAAATTTTGAACGCTTATAATTCCAAAACTTATCATTCAAATGACTTGAAATTGGGTGACTAGGCATAGTTTGATCCGCAGATTTGAAATATCTTGTTAAAATTGGGTATTGTCTTTGAATAAAATAAAGTTTGTGTTCGTTTTAATATGTAGATGACTCCCTAGGAAATTTTATATACGTCATTTAAAAGTAGACTTTATTTCCAATCGTGCGGTACCAGTAGCTTTCTTCTGCGATAATTTGTTGAGGGGTTAGTAGGGGGTGTTTGCATTTTTTCTTCCACGACTGTACATTTAGAAAAAGATTGCTTTTAAAAGGAAATGGTTACGTTTTTCAACAGACGAAGCATCATGTTAATAGTCTGCATGGTTCTAATTACCCCAGATATAGCATTTTCGAGGTAAATAGGATCATAGAGTTTTGGGGTTAAGGGTAAATTGGGATCGTAAATTTTATTTTCTATTTAACACGTTCATGCCGGCGCGGTGAGTCACACTCGACTGTCTTAGAGCTGCCAAGTCTCCAGCTTTTTGGATACCAGTATTTTAATACAGAAAATGTTGTTTTATTTAATTAGCATAATTGGGCGATTTAAAGGAACAACATTAGCTCTAAAATAACAGTGGTGTGCAAAAAACTGGAGACTTGACAACTCTGAGATAGTCGAGTGTGACCCACCGCGCCAGCGTGAACGTGTTAAATCAAATTGCGGTTTAAAATGAATTTCTTAATCATTCAGTTTTCAGATCCTGTAAATACCTATAGTTTGGTTTTCTTTACGGCATATTTTGTGTTAGTAAAACATTTATTTTATCATTTTATTTTGCATTTATTCCTAATTTTAGCCTTGACTGCATGTTTTCGGCGTAATTAGGCCTCAACACTTTCGATGGGAATGAAATTTTCCTCCTTCACAACATATGAGCTTTGATTGATCCTTTTCCCCCGTTGCATGTTATTTTGGAAAAAAATATATATTTTTTTTAACTTTAAAAATTATATCTTTAACAATACAACAACTCTATTAATTTCCAATAGAAAATTTTGCATTTGATTTTGTTTTGTATGCGGAGTGTAAAATATATGAATATTGAAATTCCCTTAATTTTGTTCTAGTGTACTTATCTTCCCAATACTGTATCTTGCAAAATAGTTGTAGTTGTAAAACCAAAAATATATTACTGTAAAGCTTACATCAAGGTCTTTTAATCTCATTTGCTCGTGACTGTGTATTTTGTAAGGCCAGAGAGAAATCAAAGAGATATTGTTTGAAAAAAAGCACATTTTATGGTATTGGGTCGTTCGGATAGTCGTGTCCATTTGGGAAAATAAATCGTACCGGAAAATTCTGCTCGCTAACTATTAGACATTAGATATCAAAATCAATGTCTAATAATTAAATGATAGAATTTTCTGGTACGAATTGATTTCCCCAAACGGACACGACTTTCCGAACGACCCAATGCATGACCCAATGAAATAATTCTTTACACATTTCAAGAGACAACTACCTGCTGAGTAAAATTAAATTTAACATTAGTATGTATTCATTCTCTGGCTATTAATTGTCAAAGTTCAAATTCTCAAAAAGTGACCCTAATTACCCCTACCTTCCCTAAGTGCGATAACATACCGTCATGAACTTATTTATGATGCATTTGTACATTAAAGAAGTATCGATTCCTGTTTTCATTTTAAACTAGATTTGTTTGAACACTTGTTCAACAATTTTATTCCCTTGACCTATTATACTATGCAATACTGTGAAATCGTTAATTAATAAATGTACAAGTTCATGATTACGCCCACGTATTAAATAAAAAGCGTTCAGATATCTAGCATGAAACCAAAGTAACAAGGTAAATATGCCATTTTTTACATTAAAAAAAGAAAAGAAAATTATTTAAAAATTTCAAAGCTTGCTAAATACTTTAAAACTTTCAGAATGTTTACAATGTTCCTTAACTTTAATTAGGCTTTTTACTAGAGATTAAAGAGAAATCTTTATAAATTATTATAAATAAGAATCAAGAGGAACAAACTGTTTTTTAAAAAATGAACATTTTCTCGATGCTTCTTTTATAAGCTTATAAAAGACTTGAGAGTAAACTAGTAAATTATGTATGTAAAGAGTATGAATAATGCAATTATGAATTTCTATGTTATTGTAAACATGTTTTGAATTTTCATAGTTGAAATTTTCTTAAAATGTTGCGTATAATAAATATTGTTAAAACCATTATTTGAGTTTTTGAGATGTATAAAAAGTTGTTTTGATATTAAAATTTTCATGCTTTTTTTTCTTTTTCATTGAAGATGCTCATCCTTTTGAAAGCTATGTTAGGGAAGATTTCACTTTAAAACTTTTAAGTTCTGTCTATTATTAAGGAATAACATGTTACCAAACTTTAAAAAAAAAGATATGACAATACTCCAATTGGATCAGGTTTTATGATAAAATATGTGGAGCGTGCCTATACAAATTAGGGTAAATTTCAATTTTTAAAGTGATTGTTATCAAAACAGATATTTTTGAGATTGCGCGAATCATATTTCTAAAACTAAGCAACATAGAAACCTAATATTTTTTTTTATTATATTGTATTTTATATAGTTTTATAACCTTTACCTATTTTTAAGTAAGTACTTGTAATATATTTATTTTTAAAATTTTTATTGACATTTTATTATAAATTTTGTTTTTATGGTTTAATTGCATAAAAAAATACTTTCATCTGTAAACTTAATTGTTATTTTAGGTTGAAGTTAACCCCTTAATTCTCACTCCCGTGATGGTCACGGGCTGTGTGTTTTATTCAGATTGTTTGATTCCCTTCCAGTTTTATAAAATAGTGTAATTGGCTTTATTTTTGTATCATTTTACCTGTCATTAAAAGGGGTGAATATTTATTTTTCAAAAAAGTGATGGCAATAAGCAATCTAAATTTTTAAACCGTACTTTAATGCGACCGTTAAGGGGTTAGAGTATAATATTTTAAGAATATACACTGTATGGACAAAGGTGACCGGTCACCTTTGTCAAAAACATTTTTCAAGCATAAATATCAAGCAAATTTTCAAGCATATTTTTCATAAAACATTTTTCAAGCGATTTTAGACGCTTTGTTAAATATCTAGACAAATACATAAGGAATTAACGTGAAACTTCAGGCGTATAAACAGTACAGCATAGATCATATATTTCCAATTCAACAAATTGAAATCAACATTATAAAACAAATTGAAAAAGAACGATAATCTTTTGGATAACCCTGTAAAAACTAATAAAGCAAAAGCGCTCAAACTCGAGATTACAGTAAGTGGCTTATTGTAATATACTGTGTTCATTTTTATGAGGATAGCATGTATACTCGTAGAGAAATTAATGTTTTTATAAAAACAGTCCCAAATTTCGCGAAGTTCTTTGCTTATAATTTTCAGAATTCTTAATATAACAAAAAGTTCTTTTCAGAAAATATGACAAACAACATTGTACACTATACTCCGCAAATCAAAATTAAAAAATAATAAAAATTGGATGAAAAATTAGCAGATTTACTAAAAAATATTTCACTGCGCATGCGCGAATGGAATCAAAATATAATGTGTATAATGTATTAGCTAAGTATATAGTTACCTATGTGAAATTCACAAAATCATAGCTTGAAAATTCTGAAAATTTTCGTCGATAGAATAAGCTCGAAATCCGTTGCTCCCAAAAGGAAGCAAAAAAGATGAGGGATTGTATCCAAATATAGTAGTACGTGCAATATTGTGTACGCTATCTTGGCACTAATCAACAGATATTTGATACAGCCCTTTTTGCTTCTTTTTGGGAACAACGGATTTCGAGCTCATTCTATCGACTATAATTTTCAGAATTTCAAGCTATGATTTTGAGACTTTCAGAAAAGTTGCTCTGTATACTTAGTTAATACATTATGCACATTATATTTTGATTGCATTCGTGCATGCGCAGTGAAACTTTTTTAGTTAACCTGTTCATTTTTCATCCAATTTTTATTATTTGTTAATTCTGATTGCAGAGTATAGTGTACAATGTTGTTTGTCATATTTTCTGAAAAGAACTTTTTTTATATTAACCCTTAGCTGCGCGAAGTAATTATGTTCATAAACTGATGAAATAATGGACTGACACCGGAATTTATAAACGAATTTATTAAAAAATACGAACTTGCTTATTTTCATGTAAATTATAATAGGAAAATTTTAATTAAATATTCTTGGTGCCGTTTGCGAGTTTTGGGTTGGGTTGAATCTTGACGGCAGATTATCAACTCGAGGGATATAGGCCCAAGAAGGGAGTGCCCTCCGTGGCGGTCTTTCTAAGGGAACCTAACCCGTATTTACGCATGGAAATCCACGGTTTCGAAGAAAACCACGAAAACTCCGAAACGGTTAGGCCGACGGGCGCGATTGTGTTCGAACCCAGCACCTCCCGTCTACCAGCTTCGAGAGCAGAACCTCTCAGCCACTGGTAGGGCTGCGAGTTTTGTAATAAAAATTAGGTGCCTTTTTTTAAGGACACCGCCCTTGAAAGAGTTAAGAACTCTACAAATTATAAGCATTTGGGACTGTTTTTATAAAAACCTTAATTTTTCTACGAGTATACATGCTATTCTCATAAAAATAAACACAGTATATTACAATAAGCCACTTATTAATAATCTAGAGTTTGAACGCTTTTGCTACCATAGTTTTTACAGGGTTATTCAAAAGGTATTCGTTCTTTTTTAATTTGTTGAAGGTCCCCTATGGTGTTTCGGGAAAAAAGTCTTCGCGGAAATATATGACCTATACTATACTGTTTACACACCTGCAGATTCAGGTTAATTCCTGGTGTATTTTTCTAGATATTTAACAAAACGTCTAAAATCGCAAGTGGCCGGTCACCTTTGGCCATATAGTGTATATACGCTATATTGCCATTAATGACCGGCAACTTTCAATTTTAGACATTTTGTCGAATATTTGGAAATATACTTGACAGATTCTTCTGGAATTTCAGGATTGAAAAGAACAGGTATGACCTCATATTTAGCGATGTCGATTTGATAAGGGGGGCAATTAGGGGACCAAAAAAATCAAAGAAAAAATAATACTTGGAATCACCCTGTAAAATAAAATGCACGAAATGATCTATCGCTACCGAATATAAATAAACTGACATTGTGCAATATGTGTATTCTTTTGTGTAAGAATAGCACGTATATTAATAGAGATATAGCGATTTATTTTTAAAAATTAAAAAAATATTGCATGTTTTTTGCTTATAATATGCAGGGTTTTCAACCAAATTTAACGCCGGTTTCAGAAAAATTGACAAAATAGAGTAGAAACAATATAGTGCAATTGGAATATAAATATATTAAATATTTTAGGAAATATGAGCAGTTGTATGAAATAATTTTTATCTGCGCATGCGCGAACGATAACAAAGATCATTTTACATAATTTAATAGTCAACTCTATGGAGCAACTTATTAAAAAAAATCTAGTCAAATATCGTAAAAATTCAGAAAGATATCGGCGTTAGAGTGCAAATTTTTAGTAGTTCTCTAAAAGCTACTGAATGATAAGGGATTTTCCCCAAATTGTCATTTTTAATTTTTAATTTTTTTTAAATTTTCATTTTTTATTGATGCTTTTGTTCTTCTTGGATAACAATCAGAACAAGCCTATACCATGATCAAAAGAAGTATCAAAATCGAAGCATTTTTTCCAAATCTACTCGTTCATACTCACTAAATACTAAATTTTTTCTGAAAGCCAGTTAATAAAAAATGACAATTTGTGTAAAATCCCTTATCGCTCAGCTGCTTTTAGAGAACAACTAAAAATTTGCTCACTATAGCGCCGATATCTTTCTGAATTTTTACGATATTTGACTAGATTTTTTTAAATAAGTTGCTCCATAGATTTGACTATTAAATTATGTAAAATGATCCTTGTTATCGTTCGCGCATGCGCAGATAAAAATTATTTCATACAACTGCTCATATTTCCTAAAATATTTAAAATATTTATATTCCGATTGCACTATATTGTTTCTACTATATTTTGTCAATTTTTCTGAAACCAGCGTTAAATTTGGTTGAAAACACTGCATGTTATAAGCAAAAAAGTGCAATAATTTTTTAATATAAATCGCTATATCTCTATTAATATACGTGCTATTCTTACACAAAAGAATACATATATTGCACAATGTCTGTTTATTTATATTTGGTAGCGGTAGATCATTTCGTGCATTTTATTTTACAGGGTGATCCCAAGTATTTTTTTCTTTGATTTTTTGTTGGCCCCCTAATTGCCCCCCCTTATCAAATCGGCATTGCTAAATATGAGGTCATACCTGTTCTTTTCAATCCTGAAATTCCAGAAGAATCTGTCAAGTATATTTCTAAATATTCGACAAAATGTCTAAAATTGAAAGTTGCCGGTCATTAATGGCAATATAGTGTATGTAATATTAATCTTGAATATCGAGAACATTTTTGATAATCCTGCGCACAAAACATTATGTCAAATCACATTTTTGAAAATCCTTATATAAGATTAATAATTATTATTAATTATTAATTAAATTATTAAATTAAATTCTAATTATTTTTCAGTGAAAATATTTAAAGGAATGTGTAAACAAAGATTTGTACAATTTACTCAAAACAATGTTTAATTTCAAGAAATATTTACAGCTCCAAATTTGTTTTAACTTTGTGTTAAAATCAAACAACATCGAGCTACTGAAGGTAATCTACCCCTTAAGTCGTTTAAAGCAGAGTGACTTAAGTTACTAATTTTGAAAAACTGAGTTAAGCGGCACTAATCACGTGAAGACACTGGCAAGCTGAAGTTAAACCAATGGCAGCGCTCTTTTTAAATTTCTCGCTTTTATTTCAATGTTTTTATTTTTTTCTGTATAGTTTACCAGACTAACCGGGTCCTTCTTTAACTTATTAGATTTTGGTTGCATAATTTTTTTTTTTTATGAAGTAACTTTCTATTTCATAACCGGTTGCGAAAGTGAAAGTACCCGTGATATTAAAATTTCCTCACCTTTTCATGTCAACAGAGTCCGTGGTGGGGTTTTTTTCGATGACGTCGGTATTTATGTGGGCATCTGAGTGGCTGAAACTAGTAATTTTGAAAAAAAAAAAAAAAAAAAAAAGAGATAAGAAACACTCAATCCAATGTTAATTCTATGGAACGATTGTTTACAGATTTCTCGCTCGCATTTAACTTTTGGAAGAGGTTAGAATCAGTTCTACAAATGAAACGATCGTCGTATAAAAACAAAACTGTAACAAAAATTGAAAAAGTACAACCGCACAATAAAAGATATAAACCCCATGCGTCCTATGCAAAAAAAAATATATATATATATATATATATAATTATTAAAGTGCGAGCGAGAAATCTGTAAACTACGCTCCCATAGGATTAACATCAGTCTCCGCGTTTCTCCACGTGAGTAGTCTTGACTCTTAAGAAAGTACGCTAATCACGTGAAAACACTCGCAAGCTAATGTTAAAGCAATCGCAGTTAAGGGGGTCCCGGGACTAAAAATTTTTATTACATTAAAAATTACTCTGTTTTTTCTGCTTAAAATGAAGTTTAAATCATGTTTCTATCTTAATTGTAACAGAAAATATTCCTTTTTAAGTTTTGATTTATTTCCAAAATCTAGCTTTCAAGCAATGGTTGTCATGACACGAATTTTTACAAAATTGCGTTTTCCTTCATGATGGGTTTTTTCACCATTTCTCGTTTTTAAATTGTTATATGTCAAGAGCCGTTAAAGATAAATGGTTCAAATTTGGAAGATGATTTTTTCAATTATTTTACTTTAATTTTGTTTCAGCAAATTTGATAAAAATATTTACTTTTGAAAATATGATTTTTTTTTTTTTTTAAGTTACGCAATTTTTTGTTCCAATTTTTACTTTAAATATTTTTAATTTTTATTTAAAAAAATATTTTTTTAAATGCTGAATCTAAATTAAAACTTATATATTTCTGTTTATTTAAGTGCAAAAAAATTGAAATTCTACTAATAATATTTCGAGTTATAACGATTTTAAATTACCCCACATTTTTAATAAAATTTAAATTTAAATTTAAAAAAAAAATTAGAGAAATTTTATCATGTGATCTTATTTAAAAATGATATGGTTAACCATCACAAAAAATTTCGAAATTTTAACTCAATAAATAAAAATTATGTGAAAATATGTCCCGGACAACCCCTTAACGCTCGAATTAAATTACGGTTGAAAAATTCAAATTGCTTATTGGCACCACTTTTATGAAAAAGAAATATTCACCTTATTTAATGACAGGAAAAACGATACTAATCTATAGCTAATTTCCCTATTTTATAAAACTGGTGGGAATCAAACAATTCGAGTAAAATACACAGCCCGAGAATATGACGGGAGCGAGAATTAAGGGGTTAAATGGAATGTAAAAAAAATGGTTAAATCGAATTATTCGCAAACTGAGCTTTTGATTAAATTCCTATCTCTTGAATACGTTGCATGCGACAGTCGCGGAAGGTTTATTTTCATTTTCGTACAATCGGACAACTGTTTTTTTTGTTGTTGTTGTTGTTGTTGTTTTTTGTTTTTTTTTAATGTAAACCATTTTTTAACCATTTTGTGGCCAGAGCCTGGCGTTTTTTTTTTTTTAAACTCATACATTCAATTCAGTATTTTTATTGCTTACGCTCATCTTATATCGGTGCAATAACAATATTTCATCAAAACGGAACTGAATGAATTAATACTTTTTTAATTTAACCCCTTGGGGACGAGCGGCACGTATACGTGCCGCATGAAGCGCTCAGAATCCTTGTTTTTTCTCACCAGTAAAATTTGCCTTATTTAATCAGCGCATTTTCTCGATTCAAGAAAACATAAATTTCTGTTTTTAAAAAACGGTGACAAAAGATTAAAATTTTCGTAAAAGGCTCCCGTCCCGAAGGGGTTAAAAGTCAACCAATTCGTATGCTAGTAAGCGCGGTTTGGGCGAGAACTTAATTTGTATTGTACATGTATTGTAATGTAATCATCATAGTAACTTTCATACACTTGAAACGATTTGTTGCCAAGGTTGACCTTGATTGGCGACAACTTTGTATGTGAATCCAATTATTAATCCCTTGAGGGGCAAGCAATTGCTATTGTGTAATGCTGAATTCCCACCGGAAATTTAGAAAAAAAAATATTTCAAAATACGGAAAAGCAATTTTACGACCTTTTTCCACCAAAGTTAGAAAAGTAAAATCTCATAATTTTTTGCTGGTGCAAATCCTCATTAATCGTAGGTGGGATAAAATATATCCCACCGCCCCTTAAGGGGTTAACACTAGAACCGCCGGAAATTTTACTGAAGTGTTATAAAAATATTTTACACCGGAAATTTTAATTGAAACTACTTAACTTATTTATTTTACTTATTTCTTAGTGGTGCATTTTAAACTTATTTTAGAAAGAAATTTTTGGTGATAATCGAAATATTTTTATTTGGCAGCGGTCAAAATGAACGCTACGGCGGTTCTAGTGTTAAGTTAGATTAGCTCTATAATTGAAATATTCTGGTAGAATAATTGCATATGTTACATAACTAATTTTTCAATTACTTTTGGATTACTTACAATATTAATGTGTAAAGTGATCAGGATGTCGAATGTAGTTAGTCCAGAACTTTTGTTTTCTGTGTACGCAATTTTCTGCAACTACTTTTGCAGTGCCATTTTTGGTATTTTCTTCTGTACTTTCGTTCCAGAACAAATATTTCCAGTGTAATGAATATATGTATTTTTAGATTGGTATTTTATTATAAGTACAGGGTGAACCAAAAGTCTTGTTCCTGATTATAATAATTCATTACAAATTAACCGTTTGTATAATAATGTAACTTGTTGTATCATTGGATAGGTCAGTTTTAGTAGTTTGTGCAACAGAACGAAAAATTTTCGGATAGGTGCATTGAAAGGGATGGACCAACACCTCGGCCTCAGCGCTCTCCAGATATTAATCCTCTGGATTTTTTCTTTGGGGGGCTATATCAAGGACAGCGTCTTTGCCACACCAATTGCTGATCGATGAACTGAAGCCTAGGATACAAGCTGCTGTGTGTACTGTAACAGAAGACATATTAAAGAATACTTGGCGGGAACTAGAATACCGCTTAGACATTCTCCAATCTACCAAGGGGGCACACGTTAAAATTTACTGAGAAACGTGGTTTTATAAAAAAAATTATAACAGTACTTGCAATGTATCCAAAGAAACATATGTCTAATTAGTTTGAGAACAATAAATATTTATAATCAGGGCAAGACTTTTGGTTCACCCTATATTTCCAAGCAACACACTGCGAGCAATATTGAGACCCAATGTAAGAAATATAACCAATATTGCTTTTCTGATTTTTTACTTTTTCTGAGGTTTGATTCCCCTTTTTCTTACACACTATTGGATTTATATCCGATTGTATTTCTGAACTTACTAATCACTTGTTACTTCCAATAATATATTAAGATAATTTTTGAAGAGGTAATTCATCGGCAGGGATGTAGAGAGAGTATACGGTGGTATAAGCCTTATGCCCAGTGTTGCTGCATCTGGCTGTTTTTCTGTTCAAGAATTCCAATTTTCACCAGTAGGTTTTAATACAGTAGAACCTCGATTATCCGTTGTAATTGGGACCGACCCTCTTTCGAAAAATCGAAATTTTCGGATAATCGAGCATGCTTCAATTTTAAGATTAAATAGAAATACATGCAATATTTCGTATTATGGTAACATGTACTTAGTAAAAATAAAGCAATAGCAAAATAAAAACAAGAATAAATTACTTGAATTTTAATTTTGAAATTAAGTACTTTTTAGATATATCACAAGGGTTTGAAAAAACGTTTTGTTTGTCGCAGTTTCGATTGCCTCGAAGATCTATCACGGAGTTTTTAAATATTATTAGTTCACCAGTATCACAGTCTTCCTGCTGTTCCAGCCTTGCCAAACCTTTTGCAAAACATTTAAAAGCTTCAAAATTCCCAATTTGTTTGTTTTCTTCGTTCCACACCACAGCTTACGGGAGATCAAGTTAAATTCAAAGGAACTGTAAGAAAGAGGTTCGAAAATATTTATATGTACTCGTAGTTCGGAAAGGACCGCTTGCACAAAAGGAATATGATAGTTTAAAAAAAAGCTTTCAAAATGGATTTTGCACACAAGAAATGTGATAGTAAAAAAAGAAGAAAAAGCTCTAAAAATGGATTTCGATTAACCGAGAGTTTCGGTTAAAAGAGTTTCGGATAAAAGAGGTTCTACTGTACTTATTTTTGCTTTATCAAGTATTAATTGTTTCGAAAATAAAAGAAAAGAAAATTGCTTTTCAAAATTTTCTGATGTGAATTTAATATTTCTAAATAAAAATCTACCAGATGCGTCCAGATGCAGCAACACTGCGTATCCTTCTGGATTTTGTAAAAGCACTCCGTATAAATTCCGTTTCTCAAATAAAGTTAAAGAGCTATATATTATTGACCCAATACGAATAGACGCCTGGGAAACACTTTCTTTT
This sequence comes from Maratus speciosus, assembly GCA_963932465.1. Classification (NCBI taxonomy): domain Eukaryota; kingdom Metazoa; phylum Arthropoda; class Arachnida; order Araneae; family Salticidae; genus Maratus; species Maratus speciosus. The sequence continues at coordinate 289,439,384 of OZ010794.1, forward strand.
AGAAGAGCCTACTTTGTCGATGGTATGTTAGCTGAATCTGTAGAATTTGCGTGTAAACCATTCACTTTAAAGAAGAAGAGGATGCAATCAAATAATTTTTGCATCAATAATTTCACGTCTTTCGACAAAAGCCTTTTTCCGCCTTTGATTAGCTGTGTATTACACTTACCTCTGTCTTGTAATTTATTTTGCAATATTTAAACTATTTATTTTAAACAATTTATTTCATTAACAAACAAGTCATTCTGAAGAAAGAATGATTGTAAATTATCTTACTTGCTTCTTATTTAGAAGAAATAAATAGTCAGAAATTTTTGCTTCCCTTATATCAGACACAGAAGTGCGCTACTGTTGCCTTTAGAGTAGCCCTCAGAGAGAAGAGAATGAAGCCTTAGAGAAGCCTTAGAATGCATACTTTCTGAATAAATGCCTTTTCTGAATGCATGCCTTAGAAGTCTTAAGAGAATGATGAAAGAAGCTTTAGCTAATCAGAAGCAATTTTAAACACCTAAAGCCCCCCCCCCCCCCCCCCAAAAAAAAAAAAAAGGAAAGAAAAAGAAAAAGAAAGAAAGAAAGAAAAAGAAAAAGAAAGAAAGAAAGAAAGAAAAGAAAAGAAAGAAGAATTTTTTGCCAGGGGCGCTCCCCTTTCCTGTAAAGTGCAATTCTTAATTTAACTTATTTCTTGTTTATATTTTACATTTTAAAAAACGTGGTCTGTTTTGAGGACAGCATGCGCACCTGTTCTAAAATATTTCCCATTACTACATTTTTTTCTGCTTGCGGTCATTTCCATGGCGGTAAAAATAGACTTACAAAAAAGTTATTATTACCAATTTATGCACGAGCATAATAATCCATAAATAATAAAAATAAAATAATTATAAGCAAATATTAATTACAAGAATTTTACATTAAGTATGTTCTCCAAACCAAATTGGCTGCTTAGTAATACATATTTTAATTCCTTTTTGTTCGCAAAAGTATCAAATAGGAAGGTGCTCTTATTCAGAAAGTATGCAATCGAAATATTTTTTTTTTGTTTATTGGTAAAAGCAAGATACTTTTCTGTAAATGCTGTTAAAGTTCGTGTTTTAAACCGAATTTCCGAACACAGAAAGGAGAAAAACTATCGTCCGGAGACGAGCACTTACAAGTCAAGATGTAATTTATTTATTGGAACATGAAAAAAAAACTGTTCCATTACAAGTTACTTCAATAATCATGCTTGCAAGTATCCTGCTTCTATATTTAAAAGTGGAGTCAAAAAATTTGTAAGAAAGATTGCATTGCAGAGCTGGCAAAATATGTTTTCGAGAATCCTCTTAAAATTAATTTAACAGCACGCGTATGTTTCTTCTATTTCTAGATTCCACAGTTGGATTAACATTTAATTTTTGAAATAATATTAATGTATTATTTATTTGGGAATTATGAATTTTCATATAACATATAATACTTTCTTTTATGAGTTTGTTCAGAAAAGTGCGCAAGTTCAGAAAAAAAGACCAAAACTTTTTTTTTTTTTTTTTTTTTTGTGATCTTGCTTTAATTATTAAAAAAGAAAAAGAAATAAAAATGCATTTTTAATAATGTTTTTCATAAAATAAAATAAAAATAAATTATTACAGTCATTATCATAATAATTTAAAACAATGGAACAGAATTTATGTAACAGTTTAGTCACATTAATATGGAATTCCCTGTAATATCAATAATGCTATTGAAGAAAGAAAGAAATAGCGCCAAAATGCCGCAAAGGCGGGAGAAATGGAAACCTTCCCGTTTCTGAGCTACGGCGCGACGATTTGAAAGTAATGGGATCGTCTTCGATTAACCAATTGAGGGGGAAGTAATAATGTCTCTGTAATCTCACCGGAATAATAAAAAAAAAATATTTTTAAGTAAGGAAAAGGAATTATTCAACATTTTCCTCCCCAATGTAAAAATATAAAATTTAGTTAAATGTTTGCGAATCTTGTTTAAATTAGTTGTGATATAATATATCTCACCACCCCTCATGGGGTTAAGTCACGTAAGATTGATAGGGGCCTTCTCGTGAAAAGTCAATAACCCATATCGTACTAAGCATTCAAAAAAAAATTTTTTTTTTTTTTTAATAAAGTCTGACATATGTATTTCTCTAACCCTATGAAGACACATAAAATCAAAAAACTTCCAAAAATTTTATTAGTTTAATCGGTACAGAATGACATAAAACTAGGACAATGGTACAATCCTCTGCTATTCGTTGTTACTTGAGAGAAAGCATTTTTTTCATACTTCAAAGTTACATTTTTTACAAATAGTTGTCGGTTTTGCTGCACAGGTTTTCAACTGCCATTTCTTTTGTCGGCTTTCTGGATTTTTTTAAATAACATGTTCATTTTTAAGCTTCAGAAAATCTTCAAAAACCAGTTGAACACCAGATTTTCTGAAAGATGGTTTCCTTGGAATAGAAAGTCCCAAATAACCAACTGTTATATGTCTTCGAAAATCAAGCAGGCACAAACTATCATCACTAAATAGCTGATTTAGCTTTCACGGAGGAACTAATGCTGTGTCAAACGCAATAACCCCTTGAGGGGCAAGCAATTGCGTTTGTGTAATGCATAATTCCCACCGGAAATTTAGAAAAAAATTATTTTAAAATAAAGAAAAGCAATTTTACGACCTTTTTTTTTCCCACCAAAGTTAGAAAAGTAAAATTTCATAAAATTTTTCTGGTGCAAATCTTCATTAATCGTAGGCGGGATAAAATATATCCTACCGCCTTAACAAATAAAGGCCAGTACCATTTTTTCCTAGAATTGAAGCAAAATAAGCTGTTGTTGATTCGCATTTCCCCATTTGAAATTTACTTCATGTTCTTCATTGTTACTAAAAACTAAAATTTCAATCACGCCCGCAATCACTTTTGGGCGTACTTTATCGCACCTTCTTCTACCTTCATTGTAAATGAATCATCAATCTTTTCAGTGTCGATCAGTGCATCGAGATCTGGAGGTAAAATGACTAATTCATTGTCTATGTCGACTAAATCACTCTCATCTTGTCATCTAAAGTCTACAAAATATTCAAAGTTTTCTGCTCAGTCAAAAATATACACGGCATTTTTAAAAGTATCAAAATAATTTCCAAAAGAAAACAAAATCCAAGTTTACAATAAACGATGAAGTACGACTATTATTCGCGCTGTGAGGGTTACTTACAATAAATATATGAATTATTAACTGCATTATTAAAGAAATCGTTGCTAAAAGAATAATAAGACTTTGTAAGAAACTATCAATCCGTATGCCCGTCTGGCCATCTGTCCATACTCTAACTCCCATAAATATACTCGGATTTGTATGCAATTAATAAAAGTTATTTAGGGCCACCAGGGAATGTTTGGTATTGTATGTAAAGTATGTGGGATTACTTGCTCATTTAGGGGGGCACTCAAAATAATTGCAGTAGATATGGTATGTGGAGAGAAATCGTTTGCTTAGTATTTTAATGAGATTACGCTATATCAAGGGACACAGAAAAAGAATTGGTTATAGTACTGTCTTTGAGTAATTATTGTTGGAAGTGCGTTTTAAAATTCAGTATGCGCTATTAAATTTAACTAACTTCTTGCATATTACTCGCTGTATATAAATTTTATACCTCATATAAAGGGCGCCATAAGACAATTCATGTACCATTCTTTTTATTAGCGGAAATTGCTGAAGGGGAAACTTCAACTGAGGTATACGTATTTCTTAACTGAACTAAATTTTGACATGCATGTAGTTAACACTAAAAAATCTATATATCATATACAGGGCTGCTCAATGATTTCGGATAATTTTCCGATTGTAGATGGGAGAAGCTAAAATTGGGTTTTCAAATGTGCTATGCGTTTCCATATGATTGATTTATAATATTTTAATTATTAAACGGTGCAGTTTTGTTACATTATTATAAATTTGTTGGAAAGTGTTTCATAATCTATGCTTGACGCATGATTTTTTTTCTTGCTTTAATCTTATACTAATCTGTTTATGATGAGCTTAATTCGGTACTGACAATAAAATTAGTGCATATTTAAACTTTATTTGACATTTCATAAAAGTAAATTAGGCGTAATAATAATCTTTTATTTTTACAATGTAGCTAAAACAAAACCCTTTTTCAAAGTTTAAACTTGACGTTGTGCTAAGCGCGTTTCGAAAGGACGTCGCAAAGTTGCAGCGCCACCTTGGTCCGTGCAGCGTTTTTCCAGATAGGTTTATAATTAACTTTTAAAGACACGAGAGGCGTATTGAGAAATCACACAATGCAAACTAGTCACGAATCCCATAGTATTTATGTGATTAATTCTAATTAAATTAGTCTGTTTTTAACAATTTGACGTTTATTGCTTTTATACAGCTACTGGGCATTACATTACTTAAATATATCATTAAAGTTTGTTATCTGGGCTCTGAAAACCGATGATACATAGAGTACGCCGCCCTGCCATTATGTATGTCTAAATCGTCCGTGTCTTTAAGGGTTAATATCTCGGCTAATTACCAACGATTTTTTAGGAAATCATTATTAACAATGCTTTTATACTTATGCTACGATAGATACCTCCAGCTCTCCTCAACACCTCTGCTGAATGCCTGCAAATCGAAATTTGTGTGTAACAGAAAAAATGCACTTTTCTCAAAAACTATGTAATCTAGTGTAATCTCTATAGTTTTCCTATAAGGATTAAATTAAAGTCTACTGCCTCTAATTTTTTCATAATTTTAGTTTCAGTAGATTCGGAAGTAGAATGTGGGGGGGGGGAGGGAATTATTTTTTGCACTACCTTTTCGACGATATCTCTGAAATTATAAAAACCTAAAATTAAAAGAAATGTATTTTTCAGTTCAGCGTTACGAAAGCTTTCACACGTTACCCCACACGATATAAAAGATAAAAATATTTTTTCGAGCAACTTAATCAGCACCTCTACATTTTTCCTAAATATATTTGTGAATGTTTAATAATCTGTAAATATGTGGGTCAATAGTGTTATTACTTCCCACAATTTGAACTTTCTACGTTCCATAGTTTACGATTAAAATGTTTGTAACAGACAGACACAGGAGTGATCTTATAATGGTTCCGTTTTTACTTTTTAAGTACGGAACACGAAAAACGAGAGAAAGTAGGTTTGCTTCGATGAATTTCAAAATACAAATTGCCTTCATGAGCTATTATTTGAGAACAAATAACCCCCCCCCCCCCCACACACACACACACATTTGTCTGGCACGTAATGTGCACCTATCAGACGGACTGTTAGGTGCCTCACTGTAAAAAAAAAGGACTAAAATACGGAAATACTACTGGCAATCTAGACACCAGTAGTATTTCCGTATTTTAGCGGAACTTTTTGCCGATAAATTACAGAAAATTTTCCGTTATTTTGGAATTTAACGGAAATTTTTCTGCAATTTATCGGGAAAAAGTTCCGTTAAAATACGGAAATAGTACTGGCGTCTAGATTGCCAGTAGTATTTCCGTATTTTAGTTTTTTCTTACAGTGCTGCGTTAGTTGTAGAGTAGCAATGATTGGAATGCAACCGAGAAAGAAAGGGCTTACTGCATTACTAAACGATGGGGGTTAGGTAGTATTAGATTGTACCATTATCCTATTTTCAGTACAGTCGAAAATGCAAGGAAAATTTATATCCTAGATTTTGACAATCTTTTTCTACTGGTTTGTAAAAGTATTGAATAATACCTCAATAAATTTATACGTGTGTTTTTCTTGGAGCTTAAAACCTTAAAAAACTTCTATGTTGAAAAAGTAAAAAAAGAAATCAGCAAAAATCTGCATTTTATATATTTAATAAAAAATGTCCAACATTAATTTAAACTTGCTATAAAAACAAATACATCCTTAAATTACTCTTGAATTATAAATCGCCTTAATTTGAATTGAAAAATTCAAAAGAATTTATACAAAATCCGCTTATATGTGCCGCAAGGTTAGTTGGGGTAACTGGGCCATACGCTATTTAAAAAACAAAAACCGTTGATGTATTTTAAGTTTTAACTTTTGTGAACAATGCCCCTTAACCTCTACTTCCTAAAACAACGTGTGTCAACTCAGTCATAACTCTCTCTTTGCTGCGATAGGTTGTCAAAAACAAGCTTTTCTTTTTTTAAAAACAACGTCAATTTGGTTGAACTTCCTCGGCTTTTTATTAAAATACTGTAAGTACTTTTATTAAACAATCTTTTTTTTTTAAGATTAAGCATATAACTATATTAATATTATTAGGTATCTATACATATTTACTTCATGATTCAAATGTAAGCCCGGTGTCCCAGTTACCCCATAAATTTTTCAAGAATGGGGTAACTGGGACACGTATCCGGGGGTAACTGGACCATGCTGGATCCAGTTACCCCAATAGTTATAAATAATTGTTTTGAGTTTCTCTTACAACGGGAAGTAAATTTCTCCATTGTTTTTGCTCACAGTAAAGAAAATTATAGAATACCTTATTAAAATTACGTAATAAAATTTTAAAAAAGCATATTGGGTGGTACCAAACCAAATTTCTTGACTCCTTGAGAGGCGGCGATGACGCTTTGGCATCACATAATTTTAATTCCTAAATGCCACATTGGCACCGAAATTTTATAATGAAAATTTTACCTTTATTAAGTACGGGAAAATATACTTTTACTTTTTTTTAAATAGATTCTCTTGTAAATACTGGCGTTATTAAATTATTTCAACATTTTACGAATGCAAGTACCTTGCCCCTGAAAGCGAGTTAGACAAACCTTGAAATTGGTGCGATGATACATATAAAGTACTTAAGTACTTACGTAGCCGTTTGTCCATAGATTTACCTTGCTATTTTCCCCCTTAAAATACCCATGTGACTTTTATACTTATTACCTATACTAAAGTACATAAATACTTACTTAATTTTTATGTTTTTGGTATAAATAAATCTAATATTTTCACTTTTAGTGCTTTTTTTAGACACATTGACAGCAAAGGTTTCCATTACAACGCTCTTTATTGACATATAATTTACATGATCTGCCTGGTTTAAATTTTTTTAAATTGTTTACACTTTTTCAAACAGGACATGATATCCCATATGAAAAAAAAATAAACGCGTGTGGAACATAGACCTTCCTGGTCCACTTACCCCATTTTTATGGGGCAACTGGACCCATGAGGAAAGAAAGATGAAATATGCATACTTTTATATTTTTAAATATTAAAATGTAATTTTGAGCTTTTCTGTCTGATAGAAGGAACCTAACTGAACACATTTATAGAAGTACAGACATTAATTCAAATGAACATTAGCTTTTTGAAGCTGAATTGGTAGAAGCTCTAGAGTCACAATGTAAAATCATGGCCCAGATGCCCCCAACTAACCTTACTATTTTTAGGAGAATGGGAAAATGTGGGTAATACTCGCTATTCTTATAACTTCTCTTTGTTTTAGGACTACACCACTATTCACCGGTAACACTCAGCTTACACAATTATAATTTTCAAAAACTGCTATCCTTCAATTTGTTGTGTTATTTCTTGGTATAAGCCCAATGTAAAATCCAATGACGACCCAAGGGCAATTTTATGCGACAAACTATAATTCCAAATTTTAAAATGTACAGAATAAAATAAGATGAGTCACGGTTACATGGGTAATGCCAATTTTTAAAGTAGTACATGGTGCTAACGCCAGAAATAAATCTTCTGTTCTACAAGTCTGTTTTTGCTAACCCCTTTTAAAGGAAAAGTTAGGTATCTTGAATGATAAAGTTACTGTTCCCGCAAGTATGTTACTGGAACAATGGAACAATAAAGCAGGTGTATGGATTCCCTAGTTGCTTGGCAACTTTACATCCAGGCTAAGAATATATCGTGTTACAATGCAATGGGAGCCTTAGAAAAAAGAGCGTTTAAACGCGGCTAGTAGCCACGAAAAAGAGAAATTAAAAGCTAAGAAGATAGACAATTTTTAAAAGAAAAAATTGTTAGTATAACTAGTAGAAAAAAAATGTTCCATATGATCCACATAAATGTCCAAGACAGGCGAAAAAGCTACCAAAGGAAGCCCCATAAAAAAAGACTCAATTCAGAGACCATGCATTTAATATAACTTGAGAAGCAAAAAGTTTAACACAGTGAAGAAATGAAAAACAACTAAAAAATATACATAATTACAAGAGAGTTTAAATTATTGCAAGGAAAAAAGAATAAAAATGCAAGAAAAAGCTACAATGAGGAGAGTTCTAACTAAATAAACAGTTAAACGCAAAAGCCGAGGGGAGCAAACGACAGCAAGAGGGCGGCTTCCACCCAGTCTAGTAATTTGAGATGAATGAAACAAAAAGAATGTAAAAATAAGAATAATATCATGAGAAGAGCATAGTATACAAAAATAGAAGTTTTTTTTATAAGTTTTTAAACAAACAGCACAAACAAAAAGAAAGCAAAAAGTTTAGCAAATGAAGAGCTTAATCTTCGTTAATGTTGAAATAACTTCTTTAAAAAATTATATAACAAAAATGTTCTTCCATTTTTTTTACGGTATTAATTAAAAAATATTTGTTATTGTGAAAAATACTAATACATGGTACGTACTGGTTTCATAGTTAAGTTTCTCCTGCAAGGAACTAAAAGTCTGTGTTCAGCTAACTAAGTTAACTCATTTGAGCCTGAATTTTTGGTTTGCTCAAATATGTTGGTAAAAATCACTTTAAAATATTGCAAAATGATCTCGAAAAATACTAAAAAAATTAAGTTAATATATTTTTTTATTTATTTGGTAAAATATAAACGTACTAAATATGAGAATATGCATAATATTTGTAAAAGTATAATATGCATAATTATATGTTTTATCTAAATTTATATAAAATAAGCTTTTAAATTGTATATTATATACTATAATTAGTATTTTTATCAACTACTAAAAAAAATCATTTCTTTCTTTACAGAAACTAATAACATTATAAGTATTAGTAAGAATTAACTAAGAATAGTTGTATTTGAGGCTTAAAAAAATGTTTACTAATCATCTTGAAAAGGACATTACATAAATAACTGTTCCTAAAATGGCTAATAAAAATATGTACACATTTGTGCCTAATGCCCTGTATTTTGTACGTTACAAAATTTAGTAAAAAATAGACTTGAGCATATAACTTCACAATTTAAAAAAATGCGTATTTCAAATAAATCTACAAACTAAGATTATGACATTTATTTGGATCCTTACAGAAAAGCACAAATAAACTTTCTTTTTCATTTTTGCCATCTTGAAAAATGAAAAATCTATAAACTCCGAAAAAATCCTTCATTTAAGCAAATAAATATCCATCAATTGTTGTCATCTTTCGATAACAGAGAAAGACATTTATAGATAACTAGCTAACTTGCCCGGCGTAGCCCGGGTATATCAAAAAACTGCAGGAATTACGAAAAAGCTCTGAAAGTCACAATAAGATATCGCGAAAAAAAATTTTAAATCGCTTCTCAAATTTTGAAAAGAGAAAAAAAAATATATACATTGTGCTCGAAGACTGAAAGTTGATTCCTTTCACTGATGTCGAACAATAGTAGGGAATCGCTAAAATACACTAAAAATCACATACGAAATTCCCGAAAAATTCGAAAATTGCTATACCAAATCCGAATAAACTTTTTTGACATGAGGGCAGAATGTACTTTAGGTCAAAAATGGAATGTCAAAAAATTGCAGCAGATCGCGAAGAAACGTAAAAATCTAATTGAAATCACAAAAAGTTCAGAAATCACGAAAGTCAAACTTTACTACAATTGGATAAAAGTCTCAAATCTAATTCCTCGACCTGTGGGCTCTCTTAAAATTTATGTTTGGGAAATCATGCTATGCATTGTATCATGTTACTTTTAATCATAATTTAATTTACTTGGATTCCCTTAAATATAATTAATATAATCCCTTAAGTTAATATTAGTTTTTGTTGCATTAAAATATCTCAATTTATTGATTTTCTGTAAGCAAGTAATCCTTATTGGTTTACAGTGGAAGTCTATGGGAATTTGGCGAAATATTAGAGATATTGCCAAGTTGGCGTCACTTTTGGCGACTAATTTGGGGCAGCAAATTTGGCGATATATCGCCAAGTTGGTGACATTTGGCGACATAACTGTGTCCCCCCTACGGTAACCCCCTTATAGATATGAAGATGCATTAACTGCTGTTCAATAATCGCATAAAAAATTCGCTAAAAATTCAAAAATCGCTGTACGAATTCCGAATAAACTTTTTTTGAAAAGAGAACAAAATTTACTATATTGAGTTAAAAGAAAGAAACCGTATTATTTTCAGTGTTAAAAAATCGCCGCGAAACTTAAAAAAAAAACGCAAAAAATCGCATAAAAAATTAAATTAAAAATAATCTAATCAAAAAAATCGAAAATCGGGTTTCGAGGTGCAAAACTTCATATATAGATTTACCTTTTCCCCGAGATTTTTTAGCTCTACGTGCAGCGGTCCCTTCAGAACACCGTCGACACACTCACTCACACCCAAACTTCTTTCCTTATTATTATAGATTATTTTATACAAGTTTCACGTTATAAAGAAGAATAAAATTATACAAATTTATTAAACTACGAAGCGTCCCAAAAATGGGACGCTAAGAATATATGAGTTAACGAATTTCTTTTGCATCTTTCTTTTTAAAAAAATCATAGGAAATCAATTCTTCCAATAACAGAGGCAGGATCCCAGCTAAAAAAACTCAGTAGTTAAGGGTTCAAATTCGAAAATTCTTAAGGAGAATGACCGATGGATTTCAATGGAGAAAAATTATTAACCATTTGGAAAAATGGTTATTGTCCTCGTCAGGGTAGGAAATCAAAAGCATATCTGAAGCTTTTGATTGGTTTAATCTGCATTTTATTCGTTTTCTGATTGGTCTATACAGTAATCTGTACTTTCCTTTAATTTCAACAGAGATGTATACCTTCTGTTGTCACCATGACAAAAAAGTAATAAAAACTACAAAAAAAAAAAAAAAATTAACTCAGAAACAAATTGAGATACAGCTTTCAAACAAATTGCATTTAAAAGTACACTTTTTCTCTATACGACACGGTGTAAAAAGTAATATTGTGGGATGTTTAGAAGCTTAAGAATAAAATTTCATTTAAAATTGGTCGTCAGATTTCTTGGAAATCTGACGATGGAAAAGCCTTTTCCCGAACAGCCAATGAAGTGCTTGGATAATACGTAAGTTTCAGGTGGATAATACGTACGAGTCGCAGGCGATTTTTGTCGCTTGGAATTTTTACGTGTAATAACACTATTAATGTTTAATCCATGGCGTACGTAATGTTTGATCAACTGCGTGCGATTTTTTATGTCTTAAATTTTAGTCTTTGAAAAAATCATTTTCCAAATGGTCGTTGTAATTTGTTAAATTGCTTTTTTTTATATATACTTGGATGTCTGTGATTCTAGTTTCGATGCTGACCATTCCTCATGGACCCACGTGGAGAATGTAAAAAACCGAACGATGCTTATAACTTCAGTTCTAATTTATGCAAAAAATGGAAAGATATTTTTTATAAGTGTATGTTGTGTATTTTGTTTTATGGGGTCATCTACATATTAAAATTAAAGCAGAACTTTTGAAAGATTAGTAATACCAACACTACAATGTTCTTGCATACAGTGCGTATAAAAACGTTAAGGACGGCAAAAAATAATAATTTTTTTGATAAATTTCAAATTAGATAAAAAAAAAAAGTTTACTATAACGTGTTACATAAAGTTGAAAAGCTAATAAGTAAGGCAATAAAATTCATCTGTAAGTTTTTATTACGAAAATACAGTAATTGCACAAAAAAACGCCATTTCTGCCTGTGTAAAATCATTCTTTAACCCTCCGACTGTCTTGGAAAAGGGCAAAATTGTAATGTTGTTTTCTCTGCATTTTGTTTTAAAATGCTAAAAAAAATGATTCTTTGAACATTTTATAAAAAAACTTAATTAAGAATATGAATGCAATCCTTGGAGGTATTAATCATTGTTCAATGTATTAAAAATACATTAAATCAATAGAATTATATTACTTTAAATATTGCTTGTATTGCAGGGAAACCTGGAGCTTAGTGAACGTATTAACACAGGCTTGTCAGTGAGGGGGTTAAAGAAAAGCAAATGACTTCACGCCGTTGAACGAAAAGCAGCTCTATGTCATAAAGGTTCCTCCACCCTCCACCTAACTCGCGTTTTGAGAAAGTTTCTTTTTCTGTCCTCAAATCATGCCAATACTATTTCAGCCATCTAAGTTCCAATTCCTACCTACAAACATTTGTTTACAAAATAAACTACAAACATTTGTCGTCTGAAGTCATCACTTGTCTTGCTAACTGTCAACGTTATGTTTTTTGGCTAGTCGGTAAAGGGCATTAAACACAATTTTGCTGTGTATTGGAAATTCCCAGATCGATTAATTGTATTGCAGATTGTTTTCTTGCTCACTTCGAACATAATCGTTTAAAAAAGTTCTTTACCTTAGTATTTCCAGTTGATGCTAACTTTAAAACTTTCCTTTCATCTCTGGATGACAAGGCTTTTGATCTGCCTCCAGTGGGTTTTTTTCCATCATACTCATCTTTTAACCATGAATAATTGGTGATGCCGGTTTTAGATCTACCTATTTATTTTTGCAATAGACCTGCAACACATTCCTGATAATGAAAAAGATCCAACAGCACTTTTTCATATTCAATCAGTTTTCTTGCTTTTAGCATTATTATAAAATTAACAAAACTCTTAATAGAAAACGTCAGAAAATCACTATGCAGAAGAATGTTTACCATACAAATGAATCCTAATTAAACATAACATTTCTGTAAAAAAAACATAGTGGTGTCCATTAAGTTTTTATACATACAAAAATAGCGTTTATTTGCATAGTTATTATTTTTTTCGCAATAAAAAGCTCACACATACATTTTGTTGACTTTTAAATCAGTATTTTCTCTTTATGAGCAACATTAAATTACCATTTCAATTATCGCATTTTAAATTTATCAAAATTTTAAAAAAAATTTTGCTGTCCTTAAAGTTTTTAAACGTAATGTATTTAGGTTTTCCGCGGCAAAATTGTGGAAATAGAAGTTAGATTAAATTTAAATTATAGGTCGTAAATTATTCAAAATTGAACGAATCACAGTTTAAAATAAACGTCTGTTATTTAGACATAGCACGAATATTTTTTGTACATTTCATTACCTTTTGATTTTCATGATACTTTTTAAAAATGCAAATGTAACACGCATACACATTTTGTATAAGTATTTTTTTGTACTATTAGCTATTAATTGATAATGCGATTATAAAAAAAAAATCATCAGCATATTTTTTAGACACATATATTTCTCGTCACTATTAGCATTGGCATGATTGAAAATCGTTCAGTACATTTTTTTTCATTTCTGACGATTAGTTGTAAATTTATCGGAAATGTAAATAGAAAGTAAATCAGAAAGGTAAATCGAAGTTATCAGAGATGCAATTATATGTAAAATTAGCCACTTTAAGGGGTCATGCTTAAGTTTAAAGATGACAATCTATTCTCTGCATTTCATGCACACGGCACATAGAAAATAAACAGTATATTTGCGGATTCCCTTATGTACAGTCGTGGAAAAAAAGTAAACACCCCCTACTAACTCCTCAACAAATTATCGTAGAAGAAACTTACTGGTACCGAATGATTGGAAATAAAGTCTAGTTTTAAATGATGTATATAAAATTTGCTTAGGGGGCCATCTACCTATTAAAACGAACCATAACTTTATTTTTTTCGCTATCAGTACACAATTCTGACAGCATAAATGAACTCTACACCCTTCAATTAGTCTAAAAACAAATTTTTATGCAATTCGTACCATAAGTTTCCGAAAAAATAATTATTTTATAACGAGCGTATTTTAAGGGCTGTATCCAAATTGAAGATAGGTACTCGATTGTTAACCGAGAGAGCTCCCTTCTTGATCAAGGCACCTTAAGCAGTGAATTAAGTCTGTTAGATTACAGGATAGCATAAGAAATTTCAAAATATTTAGTCACTTCTATCATAGACGGCCCCTTAAAGCATCATTTTGCCGTTAGTTAAGCATAATTCGAAAACTAATTGGAAGAAAAATGTGAAATTTTTGATTTACATAAAGCAGGACTTAATAAATCTGAATCCATCAAAAAAAATTGTAAGTTTTAATTCATAATTTTTTTTAATATTAATTTCATAATTCATATCAGAAAATTATAAAAATTGCAAATTCAACGTATTTATGTTTGGGTATATTAGTATTATTGCTACCCAAAAAATTAGCACATTAGGAGTAAAATTTCAGAAGTTATAAATAAAAATATGAAAATGTAATTTAACATGAGAAGTTCTAAATTTTGAATGTTTATAATTAAAAAACTTATCATTCAAGTGATTTGAAATTTGGTGTTTAGGCATAGTTTGAACCAAAGATTTGAAATATCTCGTTAAAATTGAATATTGCCATTGAATAAAATGAAGTTTGGAGCCGTTTTAATATGTAGATTGCCCCCTAAGCAAATTTTATATATGTCATTTAAAAGTAGACTTTATTTCCTCTCGTTCGGTACCAGTAATTTTCGTCTACAATAATTTGTTGAGGAGTTAGTAGGGGGTGTTTACTTTTTCTTTTCCCACGACTGTACGTGGTGATGTACTATGGTGTAAAGTAATGAGAAGGAAAAAGTAACGTTCTTCTTAACCATCAAACATATTTTACATACCTAAACTATGAAAATTTTTTACCAAAATAACCACATTGTAAAAAAAGACAGATGTTTCTTAAACAACGAAAATTTACTATGATCACGAACGAAAATATTCGATTAACGGCTTCCAAGTCACCCGATATTCCGAAAAGGCGCTCATTTATTTTTAGAAATCTCAGAAAATAATTTATTTTCGAAATTTAAAGAAGAATTTATAAAAATAAATTATTATTAGCTGCCCGTAATTTTCGAAAACATTTTCTAGTAGCTTTTACAATGCATTAATCAGATCTCTCTGCCCGAAAAATTGTTTTTTCGGATGTTATCAGACCTCAACTAAACATTTTCAGCTCCATAACTGAAATTGTTGTGCATGCAATTGTAACGGAAAAATGTTAATTTTAATGTTAATGTTAATGCCGTTAAGTCTATATGTTTTTCAGTTAAAAACGCTTGCTAAACATGAAAATATTTACTTCAAACCACATAGCATCCGAAAAGCCGGTTTCCTGGGTAGAGAAAACTGATGAATGCGCTGTTAAAGATACTCGGAAACGTTTTCGAAAACTACGAGTAGCTGATAAAAATGTATTTTTATAAATTCTTCTTTAAATTCCAAAGATAAATGCTTTTGTGAGATTTCTAAAGATAAAGGAACGCTTTGCGGCATCTTGTGTGGATTGGAAGAGGTTATTGTATATTATCGTTTGTGATTATAGTACACGTTCGTAAATTAAGAAACATCTGTCTTTTTTTACAGTGCAGCGCTATTCAATAGCAAATCAAAACAAATGCTATACGTAAATAGCTCAGTGTGCTGTTTTAGAGCATAAAAGTATCTTTTTGCTTGTCTTGTGATTAGAATATTAACAACTAGTTTAGTAGATGTCCAGTTTGAATTTTAATCTAGGGGTTGTATGTTCATAATGCATTGAATTCCGATTTAAACATAAATGCCATTCTAATTAGCACATTTGGTTTTCCCAAGAAAAACGTAGTGACTTTAGGTTTCTACATTTTACCCGTTACATACTGTAATCAGTTTAATATTTTTACCGTTTTCTGGTTCATCATTTTAACATTTGTTAATCATTCAAACGCTTTCACGTTGATAGTTGAATCTACACAAGTTTATGCTTCAAATTGAGCATAAAATGCTGAAACGAGCTTTCACCATTTTATGGTTGCAGCTATTGCAACAAGAAAAATTGGTTTAATCGAGCACGAAATTATTAACGGTGTACGATGCTAGTTATGAGTACATAGTACATACTGCATTAATTACAATTTCAGACCTGCCAAGTCTCTGGCTTTTTGGATATCAGTATTTTTGTTTTATTTAATCGGAGATTTCTGCAATTTAAAATGACAACATTTTCTATAAGAAAGTACACTTGTGAAAAAGGCTGGAGACTTGGCAACTCGGCAAATGTTTGTGACGCATCATGTACTTCCCGTACCTGTTTAATTATCGGTGATGTAATATGAATTTTGATGAATATATATAAACAATTTCTTATTTTGACATATTCTAGTCTAAAAAACCCCCCTTTTACTTTCCCAAGTAACTCTGATTGTTTGTCCATCATTGAAACCATTACAAATACTAGGATTGGCAAGTAGTAGGGTACAGGGGTCACTGTAATTTGACTAATCGAAACAGACAGTGCGGCCACTCTAACTTTGTCTCTATCTGAGCAGGAATTTTGGAAACTAACTGTTGAACCACTAGTGAGCCTTTGTGGCAAATGGTTTGATAACCAATTGCACCACATTTATTACTGGTGTCCAATGTGGGACATGAATTAGCCAACAATTAGTCGACGTGGGCCAACTATTTTGTGCTACTTGAGTTTTGCTTTCTTTATCGGTGTAATACGTAAGAATGTTTCCAATTGTAAAAACTTTTCATATTCAGTCTTGTAGACAAATGAAAACGGATACTTTTCTATTACGTTTAAAAAATATTTGTTATTTTTTGTAATACTAATTTATGAAAATTAAATTCCCATTTTACTTACGAATAAACTGTATTTTATAAGTAACTTACGATGATTATTTGTTTATTGCAGTTTTTCACCATCTAAATTTACTGAAAAAATTTGAAGAAGTAGTATTATCCCCTCTTAAAACTGATTGTATTCGGAATAACGATACAAAAAAGAAGGATGGTTGTAATGGTAATTTAACCAAAATATTGAATTATTGACATTTCGTTTAATGATAAATCAATTTAATGAAAAATTCATAATATATTGACTTATGAAAATAACAAATTAAACAGACACTCTTAACTAGAAATGAATATAACTATGTTTTTTAAAAGAGTTAATTCTCATGTTTTCTTTCAGATACAAATAATTATATTATTTGTTCGAAAAATTTATAAATGTCAATAGTTTCTAATTTAAAAAAATATTTTAAATGAAAAGTTTAATTGAAAAGCCATTTATCGCTTTAAAATTTGAAACTCCAAAAGGATAGTTACTTAACTAATACGTATTAATGATAATTAATCTTTGCACACAAAATATTAATTTTAATCCTCTGATTTGCAAAAAAGTTTTTAGATAATTAATTCTATGATTTATAAGATATAACAAATCCGGATAATTACCAAAATAAGCGAATTACTTAAGATACATTTTTATAATTGTGAAAAATAAGAAAGATTTATCTCCGCTTTTTGAAACGGAAGATAAGATTTTAACTGTCAAGAACTAACAGTAAACCGTCTTTTGGAAAAAAGAAATTTCCAGGGAGTAAATAATATGATATTAATATATTAGGGATAAGGAAGATTTATGAAGAATTTGCGCAAGATTGAGTTAATTTAGTTTGAGATTCAGTTAGATAACGGACTGGAATAACCAGATTGAGAAATATAGATATAGGTAGGGATGAAAAATTATCTATGAAATTGTATGAGTATTCCGAAAAGTTCTGACGTGTTTTGATGGGTGCACATTTCAGCTGCGTACTGCACTTAAAAATATGTTAAGGAGCGGTCGTACTATAACTAGTTTTATAAATATTTTTTGCACCGCATTTTAGTGCACTACATAAGTGCATTCCAATTTCCTTCTGTTCGAAAGGCTGTAACATCATTAAAATGCACTTTAAATAATTTTTTTCCTATTGGCCGTAATGGAACGAAAAACTTTTGACTGTCCCTGTAATTAAACTATGCATCCGTTTTTCATAAAATTTGAAATGGAAAATTTTGCAACAATTATACTTTAAACATTTCAGGCTACTCGGTTGGGTTGTTTTTGCTCTGTTATATGCGGACGGACGTACAAACGGACTGAACGACCACCATAGATACTACGTATTTTTATAATTAAGAACGCATCTAAAAAGAAAACCGGTAATAGAATTGCCAGAATTTCTGCGTCATTACACGGAATTTTCATGATTAAATTGAAAATTTTCAGTTAAATTTTAGCTTAAAATCAAGAATTTTCCCCCCTCTCTCTTTTTTTTTTTTTTTTTTTTTTTTTTTTTTTTTGTTAGCTTCGGTTGTAGTATGTTTAGGCATTTGACGCAAAATGGACAAATTGGAAATAAAGTTTTGAAACGGAAGTTGCTTTTAATCAGTTACCATAAATCATTCCTGAATTCACAGAAGTAATTTTAGAATTATATTTTAATTTTAGTTTAGATTTCGAAATTACATATGAATTGATGGAAAACGAACAAATAAAAATGGGTCAAGTTCGGTAATTAATAACGGAAAAATGTGTGCTAATTGACGGTTTATTTCTGCAGTGTGGATTTTTTTATAATTTAAAAATAATTATTTTTTAACGTAATAATAAAGTAGAAAGTCTAGAAAAAAAAGGTTTTTGTTTTTGTTTATCACTTTGTGATATATTCCTAGCTTTTATTGAGTTCGGTGTTGTTAGATTTTATTTACAGCAAAGACCGAAATTCTATTTCATGAGCGCAAGCAATCTGCCATCCCTCTTCCCCTGTTTTTTATTTCTAAGCCCTTCAAAAACAATATATTTGTGAAAGTAATTGAAGATGCGTTTGTATTTCAATAAATACTTTAAAGGGGCATGCTGTTTAAACACGGGTTAAATTAAGGTAAGTTTTGTAGGATTTTAAAATACAAATTCGAAACTTATTCTTAAACTGAAATCCCATTACATAACAAGAATTGCATATGGATTTTTGTGTTTAAAATTTGTTGAATCTACTGGTGTTTTCAGATAAGTTCTCAATATTTTTTTCCAAACTACTGGCTTCTGCCCCCTACGAGGTTGCGTTCAGCAGCCGCGTCTAGATACCGCAGGCTCAAAAAGCACGTTAATTTGCCCTGTTTTTAAAAGACTACTTGATTATGAAGATTAAATGCTATTATTACATCCAGTGACCATCTTCCGTAGCCGGGTTATCATTCATTTCCCTTTGATTGTGGATATTTTTGATTTCCAAGGACTCACCCACAACTTATTCGACAGCTAACCGCTGTTTTCGTGATTTATTAAGTAAGATCAATTAGACATTTGAAAATAAGCTTGTATAAAATGGTTATGAAAAAAAATGTCGGTGCTTTCTTGCATGTATAACGACTAGAAGAAATTTTTTTTGGATGTTATAAGAAAATCGTTTTAAATATGACGTTTTAAATGTATCGTTTTAACCCCTTAACGGTCGCATTAACTTACGGTTTAAAAATTCAAATTGCTTATTGTCACCACTTATCTGAAAAGAAATATTAATCTTATTTAATAACGGGTAAAATGATACCATCATAAAGCCAATTACAATATTTTATAAAATAGGTGGGAATCAAACAAAAGAGAATAAAATGAATAAAAGACACAGCCCGTGAATATCACGGGAGCGAGAATTAAGGAGTTAAATGTAGGTAATTTCTACCATTAAATGCTTTTCGCACATAATAATTTAACTATTTTAAAGTTTACTTTTCATAAAACAGTATTTTATTATTATTATTATTTATTATTTTACTTTCAATTAAACTTTTTTTGGAAATATTATTATTTGGAATTTTTTTAATTTTGCAATAATAGGTAAAGAACGGATATTTCAAAATATGAGGGAAATCTCTTTTCAAACAATACAATTAAAAAAAACCCCCAAAATTAGAAAAACTGCAAAGCGATGTGAGATTGCACACCACTATTGAGTCACGTATATATATATATATATATATGCCTACCAAAGACGGCCAAATTGCTATGCATTATATTTGATCCCATAAAACTTATGTAACTAAACTATCTTCACCGCTTTCAACAACAAATAGTGCTTTGCATAATTCTTTGATTTAGAAATTTTCTGTTGCAACCTGTTGATTATTCATTTATCTATAAAACATCTACAATTTTTCATGTTTATATATGCAAAAGTTTTTGCATTACATATTAGGCGAGAAAGTAAAAAGGTCGCAGTAAATTCAATTCCGGCAGCAGAAGCAATATAAATTACTTATTTTAGAACAGAGGGAAACCTAGGAAAAAGATTTTAAAGCGTACTTTACGCTGAACCTCGGCCTTGGCAACTCGGGGAACTGTTTTTTCTGAAAATGTGTGATATGCTTCTCAATATCAACGCAAACTATGATGACGAACACACGCCGTATCATTTCCGACCATCAGTTATTCCGTAGAATACCCATATTGCAGTCGTAAATGGCGACTATGGAAGGCATGACTTAAAACATTAGGAAGAATTTCCCATTCAATCAAATAATAGAGGCGGCATAATTATTAATGAATTTATTGTAATTCACATCTCAGCACAATTCCACTAGTAATCCAATTGACTTTCGTATCTGGGATGTACCACTTCATATTAAAGATCGAAGATGTTAAATTGCATTCGAAATACACTTTTTTAAAAACCATCTCCGCCAAGTGGCAGGTGATTATTAGCAAACGGAAAACGTACAAATCTTACTCTCCAGGTCTGTATACGCTGTATAAGTATCAATATAAAGCGCAAAGTTACAATGGTGTGTTCTACACCGGAGCACACGGGACTAAGTTAGGTAAGAACGCTAGAGGAGTGTGCGCTAAGCCATTGGTTGAAAAAGACGCATTGGGGGGGGGGGGGGTAAACTTGATGTAGTGACAGAACTTATATTATAGCGGAAATTTTAAAAGAGGAAAAGGATTAGACGAGGCAAAAACTTGCAAGGAATCTTGCGATATCGAATAATAATTTATTATTATAGTAAGAAATAGTATTAATAAACATTCAAAAGAAATAAGAATTTAATGCTCAAAATATGAAAGAATAAAATAAATTTGTGGATCTTTTACAAAGAAGTGTAGCTTTTAGCAGATTAAGATTTTTAGAATAAGAAATAAAAGAATGAGCAAAGGCATGGTATTAAAATATAATTGATATTTAAGCTATTATTAAAAGACAGGGAAAAAAGGTAGTATTATAAGAATTTGGAATAAATTAACTAACGTAAAATAGCGAAATTTTTTTTTTATTACATGTATACCACCATTTAAGAATCAAAATATTCGCTTTATTAAATGACATTCATTCCGAGATTAAATCAAGAAAAAATTACTTATTAGAAAAAGTGGTAGATGTTTTTAATAACGAAGTACTCCAATCTGGTAACACTGCATCGGTAATTAATTATTTTATAGAGAACCGTAATTAAAGCCCAAAAGAAATTCAAGTAGCAAATGGAAATCACTTAAAAGTAATTATCTAATACAAAATTAAATATTCACTTGTCTCTGAAACTTTTCCGTTTTCCTTGACACCTAAGTAGAATCTTAGCGATAAAAAAAAAATGAAATAATAAAAAAAAATCGTATGACCATTAAAATGCAAGTACAGTTACATATTAAGTATTCAGGAGTTTTAAGAACTATTTTCAGACACTATCTTTTACACTGATTGAAGTCTTGATACTGTATAATGAAATTAATTTTAAATACCACTTAAAACTTTAAAAAAAGAAACAAAAGTTCTGGCATTTCTAATTCTGATCACATTTAATGCATTCTACCTGTGTCAGTTAACACTAGAAAATAATTGAATAAAAGCTTTTACCATAAAAAATTGATTAAAAACGAAATGTATTCTCATTAAAGATATTCGGTTGGAAAAGTCAAGTAATTATATAAAGTGTATGGAGAAAAAAAAACAATTTAAAATTGCAAATTAATAAATAATTATGTATGCAGAACTTTGATTGAAAATTAAAATACAGTGAAATGCACAGCTTTGTTAAATATTTTTCGAAATGAATTCAATTTTTTTAACGCACTTTATGGAAAAAAAAGAAATATATATATATATATATATATATATATATATATATCTGAACTTGTAAGATAAATTTTTATTCAAAGATATTATAGATATATAGATACACAAAAAGTATCATAATCCCCAACAAAAAACAAAATATACATTTTTTTATCTGCTTAAGGAGGGTTTTATAATGATGTGCTGCGTTTATTGGCAAAAGACATGGAAGGAATTTGGATTGTTTGCCGGAAGATGGATTCTGATTTGTTTAGGTTGATTTACAATTTAGGATTTGGCAACGTGGCTGAGTTGGTAGAGCGTGGTCTTTTCAAGAACGTAATTTTGCATCTTTTACTATGTTCTAGGAGAGGCATTCATTCTATATCCCTTTAAGACCTGGAACATTTTCACATTTAAATATTACATTCTTCTGGTTATTAACTCTATACTGACCCTAATGAGACTTAAAAAAATAATTAAAAAATTTTTCGTCACCCCCTGGAGCGTGGAGAGTAACCGCACGAATGTGCGAGTTGGGCTTTTTCTAAGAAAGCCGCACCCGCACCCGCACGATCGTACGGGTTGGGCTTTTCCTGTGAAATAATTACTTATAAGATGATTTGGGATAAATTGGCTGAAACACTGCAATGGAATCCTTACTGGCTCTAAAGCCTAAAAAAGGAGAAAGAAAATTAATATTGGAGATGTACTTATCGACTTCAAAAAATTCATATTTTAATTAATTTAAAAATGTTTGCCTTATTTAAAAAAAAATGATATCGATTTTATTTTTTCTATAAGTCTGTAACTTTTTTTAATTAAAATTTAAGAAATAAAAGACATACCTGCAATTGCATGAAAACTAAAGGAGCAGAATGAGGTACAGAAATGAAGTCCTTAACATCCCACATGTATTGTTTTTGTTGTTGTTGTTGTTGTTGTTGTTTTCATTATCTTAGCCTCTGCCGAAACTGGCTTGGAGGTAGAACTTTGAGGAATGAGTTCAGGGGACTTTGATGAGGAAGAATCATCCAAAATTGCCATTTCTAAAGAAATATTTGTATTTTTTTCTTTTCTTCATCGAGCGCATCTGAACTTGACTATCCTTCTAATAAATCTGCTTCAAATATTTTGTCCGCAACCTCTAAATTCAGAGTCTGATTTATTCATCAATTGAAATATTTCTTCTTGTGTGAGAATTCTTTTCCCTTTAGGCATCTGAAAAAGTATTTTATTTTGCTTTGTTAAAAGTTAACAAAGTATTTAAAAAAAAAATGTCTTAGAAAATTTTATTAATTGAAAAGAAAAAAAAGTAAAATTTAATTGAAAAAAAATAATAATTCATCCATGACAACACCCAAGAAAATATTGCATTAATTATATAACAACATGCTTCGTTTTTATTCTGGCTGTCACCAAAATTTTCTAAACTGAAAACAAAATGAACATTGAGAAAGCTCTTACCTTTACAGTAGCACTGACTAACGTAACGCCCAAGTCGCACGATCGTGCGGGTAACGAAATCTGAAGTCCTATGAGCAACATAAATAGTATATAATTAATGTATTTTATTATATTACACTTATGTAGACATTAAAGCAAAAATATTTATCTAAGCAATTATAAATATACTAATAATTACATTTTTACGATAGATAAAATGATGAGCTGTTTTCGTTGTATTTGTAAACAAAGCTAATCATGCCGGCTAAAAGTAAAACATGGTACTACAACCGTCATCCGTTGATAAAAAATGATACTTTACTCTTTTTGCAAACCAGAACAATCGTTCGATTGGGGGTTTTATTTCATACGACTGTTTCAGAAGCAAAAATTTACATGTATATCTAACCCGCACAATCGTGCGGGTTGGGTCTTAAAGGGATATAGTAGCAGAGGGTCCGGTGGGGGAACAGCTGATATATATCAATTGAGTGTTTAACATTAGATTTCGCTACTGAGTGTTCTGTCCGAAACCCACTGACACTAATACATATTAGTCCCCGATATGGTATTTTTTCTGCCGGAAATTAAAATGTCGTCTCTAAAAAATAACGTTCCATTGTGTAAGACAGCCGAAAACAAAGCAGATGTATCACTGGACAGTATAATCTCTGCTGCAATTTCTTAAACTTCTAAGCATCGCACATTTTAAGTTTTAAACCGTCGTATAGGGAAACAGGTACTTTTAAATGCAATTTGTTTGAAAACTGTATCTCAATTTATTTTGGAAATATTAATTTTTTTGTGGTTTTTAACGAAAATTTTTTAATGTTGGCGATTGAAGTACTCCCTTCGTGTAGAAAGTAACGGAAAATAGTAGGAAAACGGTAGACTATTATATCTTTTTGTTGCCATTTTCCCATAATAACCTAAAAAATACAATTAAAATACGTGCTATTTAAAAAAAATGTGAATAAATGATTTCTGATAAAACATGGCGCTATTATAAACTATATTTAATTTTAAGTATCTATATTAATGTTACAAACAAATGAAGGCATATAAATCATTAGATAGCCGAATTTTTTGGTCGAATTTCTTGAATGACAACATAACGGCATTTTGCTGGAATTGTGTATTATTCTGCGATACTGATGTCATATGCATACTTTTCTGTAGATGTTGTTTAAGAGTGTATGATAAATGTGGGATTCTTCAGCGGATGCGAATGACATCATTTTATAAAGAATAAAAGTGTGTGTTTTAAGTTTTAAAACTGAAGTATGTCTTGTACTGTGTATGTTTATATACAAATATTTTTTTTCATCAAGGGCAACGCTAAAGTCTGAAAAAGCAGAATTCCTGTTTTCTAGTTTTATAAATTTACTAGGGAGCTCTGCCCCCTGCAAGGTACGCTCGTCAACCCCTCGTTCAGAAAACCACAGAATCTAAAAACACGCTAATCAGACCTGTTTTAAAAGTATTAGAGAAGATTAAATAATACTGAAAAAAAGCTGTGCAGATCTCCCTGTAAACGGGTTTCCATTCAATTCCCATTGATAGTAAAAATTTATTCAAAAATAGTTGCTGTTAAGACATCCAATGGTTGTTTTCGTGTTTGATTAAAGAGGATCAGTTAAACGTTTGAAAAGAAGCTAAAATAAACTGATTTAAGTGTACAGAGTCTTTATCTCCCGGTATTTAAAACAATTTCTATAACAATAGACGAAGTCATGTGACTATCATCAACAGTTCCGGGCGGATCACTTCGCTTTTTATTTTCCAGGCGCCATTTTGGTACTTTAATATTAGCCAGGCACAGGTGATAAGTCGCCAAATATTATTCTATCGCCATCATTTCATCTATATTACTATAATAGTCCAAGTCATGTAACTGCCATAAATAAATACGGTCTGATTCTTTCGCTTTTCATATGAAAGTTTGGTACAGATATCACATACGGCCCCATATTGGCGCGATTTTTTCCCGACGCCAATTTGGGAAAAACATCAACGGCATAACCAACAACACCCGGCTTACCATATCAAGCAAAATAACGATACTTTAGCTCCAGTTAAGTACCCGTTGCGTATATTACATTGGCGTCAGAAAAAAATCGCGCCAATATGGGTCCGTATATGACATCTGTGCCGAAAGTTTTCCATTTTGATTAAAAAATCAATTTCTTTTTTTCGAATAAAGCTACATAAAAGTTGGCATGGTCGCAAAGAATTCTTGGTACTGTTACGCTAGCCGGGTGCAAATCTGCCCAATAGGTTTTTTTGAACTCGCCGGTTAGCATTTCTTTATTTTTCGAGTGGTAAATTAAAACATTGCTTTGAAGTTGAAATTAAATGTCATGATTCGTTGCATTATTTAATATTTGGTCAGATGTCATGTACGCACCGTGTTAGGCATGATTTGTTTTTTACGAAAATTTGGCGAAAACCTCGTTTTCGAATACCAGTTACTTATGTATTTTTGGTTCTACTTGGTTATCCTGTCGACCAAAAATCTATCATCAAACTATAAGATTAAATGGCAATAATGGCTGATCGTAAATGTCACATTCACTTGACTTAAAGCAAGTTACGTGTGTTTACATCATGAAGTGATTTTTATTTCAACGTTTTATTTGTATATTTATTAATGTTATACCATTTTATTTGTTCTTACGGTACTTAAAATAAAAATTATGTTAATTTGTATAATTTGGCGAAATTGGTCGACGGAATAACTAAGTCGTACCGTAATTTTTAATTATTTTCTATTATTTTTAAAAGAAAATAACCAAAAAAATAATTAATAATTATAGAACAAAACAATTTATATAATTTTAAAAAAGAAAATAAAAGTAAATAAACATTTATTATTAAATAAACAACAATAGCCGGGTTACCATACCAATCAAAATAATACCATTTTGGTGTCAATTAGGTACCCCGGTCCGTATGTGACAACTGTGTCTAATATTTTTCTTTTCGTTTTGTTAAAAAAAAAAAAAAAAGTGAAAGCCATCAATTTTATATGTTTCAGTTTTAAATGAAGGTTTTGTATTTTAAATAAAATGAATGAAAGGATTATATTTTTAATGAAATTAATGAAATACAAAAAAAAAAATGCTACGAGAAAAATGTTTGGGAATTTATCACCTGCGTCCCGCTAACATAAAAATACCGAGTTCTTGATTTCTCTATCAGAATCTTTCGATTTGGCCACAAGTTGTTCAAGTTAATTATGAATTACACTAACATGATACATTTCTTAGCATACATTTAAGGGAAGCCAAATTGGTCGCCAAATTTGTTTAAAATATTAACTTTTTCTAAAGTATGAAAAAATATCTGTTATGATTAAAATTTGAGTTGCCATCATTAGAGGAAAGTGTTTAAAATTAGAAAAAAAAATAATATCTCGAAAACTAAGTCAAATTTAAAAATTCTAATACCAGTTTTGAAATCTGCGGATCAATACGGATTTTTGGTGTTAATTTCATCGCAAAGTATTCTATATTTTAGGAGAAATCCCCGTGAAACATAATCAGTTGTTTAATCAGTCGTTTCATAGAATCGTTACATAAATTCGTTTCATTTCAGTCGTTTCATAAAATTCGTTTCATTAGGATTTTACATATATAGGGTAGATTTGAATGCTCGGCTGCTTTTGGAATGTAACCCACTGCCGACGAGGCCGCAGATGCAAATTAATTTAGTATATAAAGACACTTCCCAGGTTTCGAAATTTTCAAAAACTATCGCAAAATGAGTTCTAATTGTATATGGGTCATAGAAAGGCTTTAAACAGGTTTTAGAAAGAAAAATTTGTAGCTTTTCAGGATCTAGAACTTTAAATCAACAGCTATAAGAAAAAAAATTTAAAAGGTCTCCAGGCATAATGTTAAATTTCATTCTATTACCAGAGGATTCTGGAACGAAGAATCTCCGAGAAATCCTCTAATGCTGCTCAAAACGACAAAAAGTGTCATTATAAGAAGACTGAGCTATAGGAAAACTACTTAGGGCACACTGGCAAGAGATCCATTGCGAGTCATGCCAAAAAGTACTTTGTCAAATGTAGTCAGCAGCTCTATGACAGTGAAGTACGAAAAAAAGAAACTCCTAACCTCTTAAGACTACAGAGAAATTGCCTGGATTGGGCGAAAAATTGCATGTTTTGGATGTTCAAATATAAAAGAGTAATGTTGCCTGATTTAAAAAAAAATCGTGACGTTTGCACTTATTGGCAGCATCTGTGATGTGTATTAGAAATATATTCAAAAGGGCAACAGGTTGAAGGATCACTCATGGTTTTGGTTATACTCGTATTTGGAATTTGTGGTAAAGGCAAGTTGTGTTTCTCTCTGACTGCATTATGGTATCAACATGTACTTGTAGATAGCAATCTTTTTCTGAGGCAATCGCTAGACCTTTCTGGATGTTCCATCAGGACAATGAATCCATATGGCAAATAGCACTTGAAAGTGGTTCCTAAATAATGGTGTATATGCGCAAACATGGTCATTTGGTTTATTTTATTTAAACTCAATGAAGAAGATGGGGAATCTAATGGTTAGAGCAATTTATACAAATGGTAAACAAAATGCCACACTTGCAGAATTAAAAACTATTATCATCTCCCACAGGACAGAAATCAACCAAAATACATTGAGGCTTTGTCCGCTCAATGCTTGTTAGTGTTTTGCATTCAATAAGAAATCTGGTACATGCATTGGCTACTAAAATGTATTTTGATCGCTGTTTATATCATTATGCTCTGTATTAACTCTGCCGTAAATCACCGTATAAAAACATGAAATTAAGAGCCTAATACTATGTGACAGCATACGGATACATAACACTATGAAAAGAAATAATTTCGTAATGTAAAATCAGCAGAATAAATAATAAAGAGAGAGAGAAAACACTCGATATTATTTCTGCCGTATAGATAAA
Source organism: Maratus speciosus (assembly GCA_963932465.1). Taxonomy (NCBI): domain Eukaryota; kingdom Metazoa; phylum Arthropoda; class Arachnida; order Araneae; family Salticidae; genus Maratus; species Maratus speciosus. Next base: position 289,467,844 of record OZ010794.1, read on the forward strand.
TAGCAAGATTAAAAGAATATGAGTATATCGTAATGTAAAATCGGCAAAAATATAATACAGAGAGAGAAAAAACACTCCATATTATCTCAACCGAAAATCATCATTAAAAATGTGACTCTTAATTATCGATTAATAATTCTGTATCAAACATGGTGTTTATAAACGTTACATTTTAACTATTAAATAGAAATTTTCTAATCAGAAATAGTGGTGCAAGACTCCTTCGAAAATCTAAGCTGTGCAGGCGTCTTGAAAGATACATGCACTTGGTTGCACGACAGACGATTTCGCTTTCATTTTTAGGTGCGTTCGTAATTATATAAATACATAGCACTTATAGTCTTCTTTCGGTCCGTCCCTTTGTCTGTCTGTGCGTCTGTCTGTCCGCATAAACAGAGCAAAAACTACCCAACCGAATGGTCCGAAATTTTAAATCCATAATTGTTGCAAAGTTTTGTCGAGTCATTTCAAATTTTATGAAAATCGCATGTATAGTTTAATTACAGGGACAATCAAAATTGTTCCATTACATTACGGCCAAAGATAAAAAAAACTTTTAAGTGACTTTTAACGATGTTACAGTCATTCGAACAGAATGAAATGGATATGCACTTATGAAGTGCAGTGTTGCCAGGTGGGCTACTTTTTTTAAATGAGTTCTTGATTGGCACCACTTTTCTGAAATGGTAAAATGTGCCTTATTTAATGACATATTAATTAAGGCAAAAACAAAGTGAATTTTACCGTTTCAAAAAAGTGGCGCCATTCAAGAAATATGAATTAAAAAAAAGTAGCCCACTAGCAACACTGATGAAGTGCACTAAAATATACAATAAGTACAATATGCAGGGCAAAAAATATTTTAAAAAGTAGATATAGTACGAACACACCTCATTTGCCACGTTTGACGTGCAATTTCCAACTTGTTTAAATCATGTTGAAATTCATTAAAAGAGATACTTTCGTGGAGTATAATCCACAAACAAATGCTGAACTATTTGTATTAAGTTCGAATGGATTTAATTTTTTATAATCGTCTGCAAGCGATAAAGATACATTTTTTAAAATATATGATGCTTTAAAATTACTTTAAAAACCATATTAAATGAGTAAATTGCGATGCAGTTTTTAAACAAATTGCGATGCAGTTTTTAAACAAAAAGCAAGTTTTTTTCCGCATTCGACGATGTAAAAATTGAAAATTTGCGATGTTTAGAAGTTTAGAATGTGGCATTGAAAGTTAAATTTAGTGGTTTGCTGCTGCCAATTTCAAAATGACGTCAGCGTTACACACGGTCAATTTTGTCCTTTATAATATAGATATTGTATGTTTGTCAATCTTCTTTGATTCTGTTTTTTTTTTGTTGTTTTATTTCAGAAATTATTAGAGGAGGCGGTTCAAATACCGGCTACTAGGTTTTTTGAGAACTGAGCGCAGCGCAGCCTAGCGGTGATAGGCAGAGTTTGTAACTTTAATTGAGAGAAGAAAGTTACGAAAAATACGTTGCTGAAGTCTGTGTCATTTACAAACAGTAAATGCAAAAGTGCCGAATCTACGTAATCTGGTACATCAAAAGTTTTTCAGATATGTGTTTCTCATTTTTTTTTAATATACTGATCGTATATTGGCTTGAATTGTTGATTAAGTTATTTTCTAGACATATTTAGCTCTCCATTGCCACGCGCACATTATTGGTATTTTATTATACGAATGAGTAATACCGGTTTTAACTTAAATATAGCAGTGGTCCGAATACCGGTTACCTAGAGTGGTCTAAATACCGGCTAGCCGTTACTTGGACCTCTCTCGGTTGCTCTGCTTGAAGGGGAGGAAAGTAAATTAATCTAAATAGTTCCATAATTAATAAATTAATTTAAATGGTTCATAAATAGTTCCAGCCACATTTCGCAATATAAAAAAAGCAACCATGGCCGTAATTCTTCAGGACCGACACTGGTTACCGGATCACTTTCCAAAAAAGCGCTGTTGGACACTACAAAATTGCCTGCAATAAATGTGAAGAGAAAGAAAAAAAATGACCAGGCAAAAGAGGCAGAAATTTGATTTTAACCCTCTCGCTGCAACCCGAGATTTCCTAGGGCAACGTAAAAGTAACAAAATTTGCGCAACCCGAGATTTCCTCGGGGATGCATTTTTTCCGTCTAATTAACCCTCTTTGCTTATTCCCACCAATTTTTTTTTATTGTAAATTTTGCCTTATTTAATCGAAGCATTTTCCCGGTTAAATTAGACAAAAATTTTTGTTTTGAAAAACCGGTGACAAAGAATAAAAATACTTAAAAGGCGCTCATCGCGAAGGGGTTAAATACGCAATTTTTGAAGCTATTTTGATAAAACAATTACGCAGCGAGAGGGTTAAAAAAGGGAAAAAGGATAATATCCAACAGAGGAAGATGATAAATTTTTGTCTTCTGCATGGGTGCTTTCTCTGTGGACTAGAATGGGGAAGGGGATTCTGGGTTCAATGTTAAGAATGCGATAAGTGGGCTGATAGGGACTATACCGACGCTGGGAGTGATATTATGTTTTTGATTTTTTAAGATAAAATAATTCTCATTTCAATCAGCAAGCTTATTTTTGTTTTACACGTTAAAAAACAAAATTAGAAACATAATGGGAAGAAGACTGTGAGCGATAGTCGTAAAGAATTTTAGAAATTTGACAAAAATACATATTTATAAAAAATTGCGTATTTTTTCTGTGCATAAGAAATGTTATTAATCAATACAATTTATTAGAATAATATTCTTATTGCTTAATAATTGTCATTAACTCTATTGGTGTGATCTTTTGGAAAAAAAAAACTCAGGTAACCAGTATTTAGACCCTATTTTAAAAACTCAAAATTTGAAGACATTCGGAATTTTGCTTTTTATAAACAGAAAACGCCTTTTAAACTGATATTTTTTCTCTCTAAACAGGTGTAAAACATGTCAAGGTACCCTGCTGTCACTTTTTATTTTATTAATTTTGAAAATTGTATGATCTAGATTGAAAACAAAAGTGGTAGCCGGTATTTGGACCTTTTCTTCTATATGAAAAAACGAAGATGGTTAAACAATACGCAACGAAAACTATTTTTCCTAATAGGTCTGTCTAATCATCCACGAAGCATTTTTCGTTTTGTAAATTAATAAAGTTGAAACTTATAAATTATTCTATGCTGTAATTAATAATACTTCTTTAATAGCTTTAATCTTCTGCAAATATCTATAATTATATTAATATATACGGTATATTTCTGCGTATTACGTGCACCTAAAATTTTGGGTACATTACCATATTACGGGCACTTTTTTCTTTCTAAAGAAACCTTCATGATATACCGCATTGGATTCAATTTTCATACTAAAAAATCTTATAAAAAATCTTATAAAAATATTTTTATATTAGTATAAATTTCTTGTATCGCACGAGGAAGGAATTTGGAAGTAGTTTTACATTGCAAAACTAAAATCATATTTAGAAACACTACAAATTGTACTGATACCAAAATATAACACACAGCACAATGCATAATAAATTTTCAGGATTACGTATGAGTGTTTTTAATAAGCTCTTTAAAAGAAACACTTTTTGATGTTACGAACGCCGAATTGTGTTATGAAATATTCAAGTTTTTCATATATCCGTTGATATGGTCTTTTTATTTTTATTTTAATAAAAAACTGTTTACTAATAATATATAACAAATATTGCAGATTTTTGTTAAGTTTTTCTTTATTAGTATCAAAAGTTACCCTCATTTTATACTTTAATTTACAATTTGTATGATAATGAACGTGAGTAAAATGTATTTTCATAAAATAAAATGTTAACTGACACCAGAAAAATTATAATATTAATTTTAATAAACATATTATGTGAGTTTGTATGCGTCATTTTGAGTTTTAATAATTCCATAATTCTTGTGACATGCTGGCTATAAAGGCTGCATGAAAAATACAAAAAGAAGTCTGCTTGATGAACTAGTAAGCAGTTTAACTAACATTAAGACGCTAATGTATGAGATCTGTGATTGAATACATAATTAGACTTGTCGTTGGCTAAGCATGAAATAGTTTTAATTTTAATTATTGGCTTTGCCTGTATATTTAAAATTGAAATTGTTTTTAACCGAAAGAGCGATATCGACAAATACGAGGGGATATCGTAAAGTTTCAATTACATGTGACTATTTTTATATTCTATTCGCACCACTATTTTAAAAAAATACATTTCGTAGTATATTTCTCTTGCAAATGTTCTCAAAGCGTGTGTAAAAGATTTTGGTTTTGTAAAAGTGGTGCGAGGTAGCATTAAAAAATATTCGCCTGTAATTGAAACTTTACGATATCCCCTCGTACATCCCGAAATATTTTTATTTCATACATGGATCCATCCCGAGTTACAAAATATAGGTGAATTTTTTTGTTTTTATATTTTGCGGAAATTCTAATAGCCCTTTTACATTTAATATATATTGTATGGTTGCCCAATATCAATATGAAGAAACGTTTTTAAATGAAAAATATCTCTAATCCATTCAATAATTTTTTTAAGATTTATAAAAATGGGTGCTTCTGTATTAACCGCTTAGCTGCACACCAGGCGTTAATTAACAGCGGAAAAATTTGCGAAAGACCACGACATACAGTAGCCTTTTTTATTCTGATGATTTCAGTGGTTTAAGTGCGTAGTTCGATTACAGGAAGTTTTAATTTCGTTATGGAATATTAGCCGTAAACAAATGATAAACTATTTATATTGTTGTATACGCGAAAGGGTTAATTTTTCGTAATCAGGATGCACTGCAGATTTTTTTAAACATCATATTTCAAAGTCATTAAAAAATAATAAATTGAGATATAGTTTTTAAACAAATTATATTTTGAAGAACATTTTTTCACTATAAAACGAAAAACCTTTCAGCACAAAATGATGCGAGAAGAAACTACAGGCATCCCCCGACTTACGTAAATTAGCAGTTACGTAATAAACCTCGAAAATTACATTTGTGAACATACTAGCGCGTTTGATACGCCGTTGCATATTTTTCATATTTATTTTATAAATAAGATGTATAGATATAAACTACAACCGTAATATGGTTTATATATTAGATAAAGTTATATTTTTATTGGTATGCACATCAAATCTATAACAAAACAACTTAATCTTTTTTCTTAGTTATTCATAGTAGTAATCTAATTCACGATAAATACAGTTTGTGCTTACCAAAGATTATTTTATTTTGTGAGTGCTATTCTTTTGTCATGCCATCAGAAATTCCCGGAGAATAGGTTAAATTAGACCTCTTTAATTATTTCTTATTTTATAGTCCATTGATGTAGGTTTAAAATTGTTATAAATCAATTCATCAATGTTAGATTTATAAATCTCTTATTCCACAAGATATTTGAAAAGTGTTCTCTAAGTTTGATTTTATATTTTTTCATACTTTTATAGTTTATATACGTGTAACTACTGCCGCAAGATCATTTATTTATAAAATAATACGGTGTAAATAATATATACACATATTTATACACACACACACACACACACACACACACACACACATATATATATATATATATATATATATGTATGTATTTGTATATGTATGTTACCGTGAAAGACCGAAATTGGAGAATGTAGACTTTCACCGGTGAATGTCAACAAATAACAAATACGTCGGTGAAAGACCAAATATTTGATTATATTCTTGTACATTCGGACCATCACCGTGTATGTCTACAAGCACAGATATGCTCTGGTGGAGGTCGAAAAGAGAAGCCAAGGCCAACAGTTAGACGACAGTCTGTCAACAAATCCTTTGCTCTGCTGAGAGACAATCAGCTTTGTCAGTCTTATGCAAGGTTTGATGGTGCGCGCAACGTTTCCTTAAATTTTATTTTTTTATTCGACACCCTAATTTATATCGAATGAATACTGCAATAAATCGTGATTCCTTTTTTTTTTTTTTTTTTTTTTTTTTTTGAAAATTTTAAATGCATTAATTGCGAGTAAACGAGAAGACAATCGTTTTTATTTTTCTCAAGAAAAATACCTTAAAATACTCTTTGAAGTGATTCTGTCAAAACTAAGTGCAGTAAACCTTTGGATTACAAACGATTAGAACGTTTTGACGTTTTAAAAATTAATGATGAAGAGAAGTTAATTGTACCATTAAAACCAGGATAAACGAATATACAGTATTATGTTACCAATGATGAAATTTCAGTATACTATTTGAAACTCACACAAGAAAAGGCCACGGAATAAGAACACGTATGCTTAAAGATTTGAAAGTTAAATACAAAAATATTACATCTGAAGTTGTAATATTGTATTTAAATTTATGCAAACAATGCCAAATGAAACATAGTGCGCCTAAGAAAGGTACTGTTCTGAAACCAATGGTCAGTTCTGAGTTAAACGCAAGATTACAAGTTGATGTGATAGACATGCAGTCACACAGGGAAGGCGAATATAACTTCATAATGGTGTATCAAGATCATTTAACTAAGTTTGTCCATCTACGACCTTTGAAAACTAAGACATCTGAAGAAGTAGCGTATCACGTTCTTCCAATATTTTTAACATTTTGTGCTCCAGCTATATTGCAATCAGATAATGGTAGCAAATTCAGTAATCAAGTCATATCCTAACTATGCGCTGTGTGGAAAGACGTTAAGGTAGTTCATGGAAAACCTCGTCATAGTCAAACACAAGGCTCAGTTAAAAGGGCCAATCAGGATATACAGAATATGTTAACTACATGGATGAACGATCACGGTACAAATAAATGTTCAGATGGTTTGCCCTTCGTTAAATTTTCCAAAAACACTACATACCAAGAAGGAATGTGCCAAAGTCCTTATGAAGCCACGTTTGGCGTTAAATCAAAAAGAGGCATAGCATCGTCATTTTTGCCTAGCGGACAAATCGGAAATATTGAAACCGAAGAACATGTCTAAGAAATTGCTAATCCTTTTACTATATGTCTTCATATCAAGCCCTGACTGAAGGACACGAATTTGTTTCAATTAAAAGAGCGGCCGCGAAAGAGAACCTTCTTCCAAAAAAATAAATCTCGGGGTGCCTTTTAAGCCCTTGAGGGGCGGTGGGATATAATATCCCACATAAGTATAATTAAGACATGCACCAGAAACTTTTAACTAAGTTTTACGTTTATAACTTTGAGGGAAAATAGGTGAAAAATAGCCATTCTTCATTTAGAAATAAAAATTTTCAAATTTTCCGGTGGGAATTCAACATTTCACAAACGGAATTGCTTGCCCCTCGAAGGGTTAAATCTACCACGGCATTTATATTCTCCGCTCTTAGTCCCGCAGAGAAAACCACTCTACAGAGTGACGAATCCCTCTCCTCACCGTGATTGGTCACTCCTCTCAGCAAGAAAGACGAAAAAATTACGTCACCCTTGTGACGTTTAATCGCATATGAAATAAGGAGAAGAAAATCCAAATCTCCAACATATTCAACATTCACCATTAGAGCAGGGTGAATGTCGACATTTGCCGGTGTAAGTGAGAAATAAGGATATTTAGCAAATATTTCGGACATACACCAAGCGACTATGTGAAAGTTGACATTCACCGGTGAAAGTGGACATTCTCCAGATTTCGGTCTTTCAAGGTAACATATACATATAATAAATATTGCAGTTTCTTGCAGAATTTTAGCTAAGCAACTTACAAATTTGACTTACGTAAAATTCAAGTTACGTAACGTAAAACTTTATGGAACGCATTACTTACGTAAGTCATGGGCTGCCTGTATGTGCCTTTTTTTATGATGGACCATCATGCAATAACAAAGTTACTTTAAATCAGTGTTGCCAGATTGGGGATTTTGTCCCCATTTTGGGGAATTTTGAACCTCCAGGGGAATTTTCTGGGGACAAGTAGTTCTTGGGGAAATGTTTGGGGACTATCAGCGTTTTTGGGGAAAAAAATGGGGAATTTTTTTTTCACTATTTCACGTAAATTTTACTTTAAGTCATCTCACAACACTGGATCTCTCTCAAATTCAATTTTTATTTGGAAAACGAAAATAAAATACAGAAATCCGAGATATCAATCATTATTATCAGGGTCGTGCTAATCGTTTACAATTTAGACGTATCACAGTTGCATCACGACCTGCCTTGGACTATCCCCGCCTGATTTCAGATCACTAATTGCGGCAGATTTTCCTAGTCATCGTGAACAAACACACAAACACATATCCACGTTTATTTTATTAGCATAGACTTGTACAACAGAAATAAAAGCAATTTATAACTTTCTTTGTTTAAGGCTGATTAATTTGTGCTTCATGGAATGACAGTAGAGATTTTGGCAAGACATGCAATTGCATACTACAATCACATTGCTACGTTTATAATTGAACATTGCTCAATAAATGCAGCAGCCCCGCCCCATTTCTCCTTATAAAAAACTTGAATGAAAACAAGTTTAGAACTCTGCGATCTTAAACGGCATAAATCTTCAGATTACTAAATCTTCAGGACGTATGCGTAAAGTTCATTTGCAGTGCTTTTTAAAAGATTTAATTAAAGATGTGTAAAGCAGCTTTTTTTTATTATTATTATTGACAAAAGTACGGTGATTGATACAAGGAAGAGGCTTTGCATTATGATTAGCTGCTTCAGTAGGTATATGAAAATCATTGAAAACAACTTTTTATAGCTTAAGTAAGATAGAAGTAGATGATACCACGAACATCTCAGATTCATTCAAACCCCAACTGATAAGAGATGATTTAAACCTTGAAAAAGTTATTGGTATAAGTGTAGATGGAGCTAACGCAATGGTAGGCCAGCATCATCGATTGGCAACAATTTAAAAAGCAAGTGCACGAATGAAGAAACGAACTTGTCGTTGTAACATGTATCTTCATTCTCGTAGTAAAGTTGCGAATATGCATGCAAATTTCTGCAGACTTTAAATGTTTATTTTTTGTAAATGGGGAATTTTTTGAAAAAAATGCTTGATTTGGGGAAATTTTTCGAGTTTAAATCAGTTAAAAAAATTTTATAGTGGAAAATTGAAAGTTGAAAATTTACTTTTTTGAGTAGAAATTGCGTTGGGGACTTTTTCGGAAAAAAGCACTGATTTGGGGAAATTTTCAGAATTTTTGGGGAAATTGACTTTCGACTATCTGGCAACACTGCTTTAAATCACAATGCAATAAAAAACTTGGAATGTTATCTCATTATTTTATCAGGGCGTTTAAATTTGTTTCGACAGTTTTACATATTTTAGGGGTCAGAGATCCCAAAAGCACGTATTTACAAAATGTCTGTCCGTGTATGTGTCCATGTTTCTTCTTTGTATAATTGAAAAGTGTATGAAGTTATGCATATAATTTAACCAAACTTTACATACATATTTTTGGCTATGGCTAGCAGGTAGCAGTTGAATGTCGGGATATGGGAAAATGTAGAAAGTATGCATAAATTGGACCTAACTTCATATACGGTAGAAGGAGGCACATGTGAACATGGGGCAGATGTCAACATCATAAATTTTCAATAGTTATTATATGTTTTTTTATTTGAAAAAAAAAGATGGCAGCACCTGACATATTGGAAAACATTTTTTTCCCTTTGACATTGTGTTTGTCCTCAGTAGCCAAAATATTGTTTATAGATCTCAAAAGTAAAATCTCAGTTCCAACTTGATAAGAGATTTTTATTTATTCATTTATTTAACTTTTAATGTTTTAACATATACACTGAATACTAATAAATATCATTGATAAAAAAAATTTTTGTTCTAAAATTGAGAAATGTTAATAATTTATCAATGTAACTCTAGCAGCCATGTGGGGCACTTGTGAACAGACTAGTTGGGGCAGATATGAACAGTTCATAAGGGACCCAATAATCATTCTGTGATTCCGTTCCTTTCAGTTAACATCATGAGAAATAATGTCATCTCCAATATCCATAATTTTCCTGAAATAGAAGACATTTCCGTCATACAAAGTTGGTTTTGTATTGAAACCCCAAATACATCTGCCAGCAAATACATAAAGAGCAACAAGCTCGTTTACGTTCAATTGCAATTTAAATACATTTAATGTTTTCTAAAATAATATTTTTCCTGCATTGTTAATAGAAAAAGTATTACGTTAAACAACTTTGCAAATTTTTCTATTTCATTTGTTCCAAACTTGCAATGATGGCTTTCTTCCATCTAAAAAAAAGAACAGCTAAGTATTTCATGCTTTCTATGGAAACAAACAGGTGGTTTCTATGGAAACACAAATGTTTTAAGAAAGTAAAAATTTTAACCTGACAACTACCGTAAAATCCTGATTGCAATCCACCTCCCTCCTATTTCAAAATCAAAAGAAGTTAAATTTGGGAGGGGGCTTATCATCGAGATTTTTTTTAAATCATTAAAAGACCATTCTTTATCATTAATTTAGTAAAAATACAGGGTGAGATATTTCGTATTTCGGCAGATTTCTGACAAATATTATCTAAATGCCCCCTCTCTAAAATCTTCCCTAAGCAAAATCTAAAAGCTTTAACTTTTTTTCAAATTTACTTCTTTAATTTTTATTTTACTGCACAATATTTAATTAATCATCTACTTCTTTTAATTTTATAATCTTTTGCTTAAACATATCACCCAGAAACTGGAGAAATATATATATATATATATATATATTCTTTCTGGTCAATTTAACGTATAATATAACTAATGATTATGATATGACAAATAAATAACATTATAAAAAGCATGTCAAAGGATATTTTTTCCCTGTGTTCACATGTGCCGCACATGAGTTCGCAACTACCCCGCTGGTGGGGCACATGTAGGGATGCAAGCGCTACGCCACAAATGGCTGATTGCTACCACTAATTTTTTATAGTATTCTTCACCTTATTTGATGACAGAATTTCTGAGATTAATTAAGTCGAAGACTACTATTTAAATTTAGTGGTGAAAATCAGACATTTGTGGCGCAGCGCTTGCAACCCTGGGCACATGTGAACAATTTTTTGAATTTATAAAAGGCTATTTCCATGCGAACTTGTTAGTCTGTTACACAGCTAAAAATCGCTATGCTTGTTGGCCACCGTTATTTTCGAAAAGTTTGCTTCGCCTTATTCAATTGATGAGATATCTCCGACAAAATAAGTCACATTTTTCCGTTCTAAAATACTGGTAGACAAAAATCGTAGTATGTAACAGACATAACAAGTTCGCATGGAAATAGCCAAAACTATAAAAAAAAAAGTAAGAATAACTATAAAGATGATTTTAAAAAAAATACCATTTGTAAAAAAAATGTTCTGTTTCCTATACTGAAGCTTTTTTTTAATAGAAGTTAAACCTGTTATGAGAAAAATCTGTATTTATGTGAACTGTTCATATGTGCCCCCCATCTCCCCTACAGAATATATTTACTAATCACTGGCATATTCTTCTTTTTCTTTCATGTTAAACCAACTAGAAATAAATAACAAGTTGGAAATTGCACATCAATCGTGGCAAATGAGGTGCGTTCGTAAAATCGCTAGTTTAATCAATATTTTTTGCACAGCATATTGCACTGAATATATATTTTAGTGCGCTTCAATAAGTGTATATCAATTTCATTCTGTTCGAAAAACTGTGACATCATTAAAATGCACTTGAAATAATTTTTTCCCATTGGCCATAATGTAACGGAAAACTTCTGACTGTCCGTGTAATTAAACTATACAGCCGACTTTCATAAAATTTGAAATGACTCGACAAATTATTGCAACAATTATATATTTAAAATTTCAGACCATTCGGCTGGGTAGTTTTTGATCTGTTATATGTGGACGGAGGGACGGACAGACAGCCGGACGGACTGAACGATGAATATAGTTGCTACATACAGGGTGCCCAGCGAATAAGACCCTGATTTCAAAATTAAATATTTCAAAAACAAAGATCAATAGAATTATGCGGTAAACGGTTTGCTTATTAGCTAAGCTGTAAAAATGTTATACAGAAGTTTCAAAATTTAGTTACAAAAATCGTTAACAAATGGCGCTGTAATCGCAATATTTGTAAACTATGCTTCGAAGTCCACAGCACTGGTGTCTCATTCCTAGATGGCTCCCTACGGAAGAATGAATATTGGGAAAGTTCACTTGGTTCGTAGACCCGACTCCTTTATAGGTGTTCGGTTCCTGCGGACCGTCGGGGCGTACCGTGTTGGGAACCAAGAGAAAGGACCATTTGGCTCCTCTAGCTAAGTAGCGGGATCTGTCGCATGCGACCATTCATCGTCTTGGGAATAACCGGTGTGACGTGCGTTGGGCAGTGCACCGATTTGACCGGAGTTTGCGCGAGGATTGGCCCTGACGGGCCACTCCAGGCGGCGACCTTCGGGACGCACCGCGGGGTGTGGCACTGGGGTCGTTCTGAGTGTAGACATATGGGCCTGCAAGGGCCTGGGACCGGGATATGGGACCCTTTATACCTGAACTATTATAAATAAAAAAGTAATTTTGCACTTTTCATTTATTTTTAAATCACAGCATAATACTTTGGTTTTAGCACAACACATATATTTCTTTTCTTTGTAAACAAAGTTTTAGAGACAGAAATTATGCTTTAAATTATTTCTTTTTTTTAAAGATGATAAGTCATATCATCAACGTCAAAGCAAAAGAGCTTTGGATGCTGCATTCCTTTCCAACACTTCGGATCCTATCGCTAGAAGCTGCAACAAATTTCTGTACTCAATGATTAAAAAAAAAAAATGAAAACGAGTTTTTAAAATTAAAATTATTTTTTTACCTTAGGCTATTTCCATGCGAACTTGTTAGTCTGTTACACAGCTAAAAATCGCTATGCTTGTTGGCCACCGTTATTTTCGAAAAGTTTGCTTCGCCTTATTCAATTGATGAGATATCTCCGACAAAATAAGTCACATTTTTCCGTTCTAAAATACTGGTAGACAAAAATCGTAGTATGTAACAGACATAACAAGTTCGCATGGAAATAGCCCTTAATTAAGTTTTTAAAAATAGAAACTTTGAATTTTTTCATTCAAACTATTCTCTATAATTTAAAAAAAATGATTTATGAATCATTATTAAAAACTCTCAATGATTTTTAAAACAGGGGTTTCTTTTAGCTTAATTAAATTTTAAAACCAGAAACTTTGGATTTTTTTATTCAAACTTTTTTCACAGTTTAAATAAACAGTAAAATGTAAAGATTTCCATTTTTTTCAAATCTCCTCTCCTTGGATTCGATTCCACGATCTACCAATTAGGAGAGAAAAGACATACCACAGATATACTGGTATCCGGACCGAAGTAGCTTATAACAAAATTTTAAACAAATTTCAATTCTGTCAATACATGGCTCCGCTTCTGCACATTACCCAAATAAAATATTTTAACAAGTTCTTATATAATGGTTGCTAAACTTTTTATTGAAAATTCTATTAATTGAAATTCTCTAAAATTGAAGCTTTGACCAGATGTCTCCTCTTCTGCACATCACCCCAACGAAAAAGAGCTCTTTAGCAATTTTCGTTCTTCCATAGGAAGCCATCTAATAATGAGACGCTAGTACTCTGGACTTCTAAACACAATTCATAGGCATTGCGATTGCAGCGCCATCTGTTAGCGGTTTTTGCAACTAATTTTTAAACTTCTGTATAACATTTTTATAGCTCAGATAATAAACAAACTGTTGTCCGCATAATTCTATTGATCTTTGTTTTTGAGATATTTAATTTGGAAATCAGGGTCTTATTCGCTGGATACCCTGTATTTATATAATTACGAACGCACCTAAAAATTCCTGGAACCAGATTAAGCTTTCAGTTACGGACATTTATCCTGAAATGTTATTGGATGGTATTTAAGTACAGACACAGTCTAGGAGAGTTTCAAACACATCCCTCTCCGCGACTTACAATCTCTGGAATTAGCGATATCTTTGAGACAGATAGAAATAGGTGGTATATGCGACTTATCGGGTGCCCATAATCCTTGATTATTCCTACCAGAAATACTGAACAGAAAAGTTTGCCTGATGTAATATGAATATTCATGGATATAAAAAAATCTCAATTGTCCATGATAAAAGAATAGCAAATCTGTAAAAAATTCTCTTTGATGGTGTTCTACGGTTCAGGGAATATTTCAGGACAAATATCAGTGGTTTTTTTTTTGTTTTTTTTTTTTTAAATAGAAAAATAAATCTAGTTTAAACGCATGAAATTTCGCCTTATTTAAGAAGAGATTTTCTATAAGTAAATACTAAAAGAATTTCCTGGTCTTGATATTTCAGGACCAGTACGACCCTTATTGATGAAAGTTTCATAAGTGTATCTTTCCGCTCAGTGTACTAGAATAATACGTTTTTTGATTACACTGTACTATATTTATTTTTATTATTCTCACTAGGAATTACTATAACTGTTTTTATATGCATGTTTCGTAAGATATTTTACATTTTTCGGAGTATAGACCGTGTAAAAACATATATATATATATATGCATAGGGTGTCCCAAAAAAGTATACATAATTTATTGGTTTATTTAACCTGAAATAATGCTGAAATCAGACTAAGCTTTGAGCAAAGAAAATTTATCCTCAAGTGTTATTGGACCTTTGAAAATGTAGGTGAAGTGCAGAAGCAGTTTAGGAAAGAGTTAAAAACAAATCGCCCTACGCCATTTACAATCACTGGAAGTAGATATCAGTTAAAAATAGATAGAATTGCTTTAAATCTTCACCAGCAAACGCTCTGGAAAACCCACCGTTTTCTTTATACTATGCCTACGCGCTGACATAGCAATGGCGGGTGTCATAGGCGGATTTTTTGAGCGTTTGTACGGTCTCGTGAATTTGAATACCAATATTTTTTAAGTTTTCTCAGATTAAATAAGTCAAAGGAAACTTTTAGAAAATACTGGCGTCGAAATTCAAGGAACCATATTAAGGTTTAAAAAATCAGCATAGCACAGCCGCCATTTTTGTGTCAGCGCTAACGCCTAGCATTCAGGAGAAAACCGCAATCATCAACAAATACAGAAAATGAAATAATTTAAGATGGTTGTGATTCCATTGCTTTACGTTTAAGCAGTGTCTATACTACAACAGCCATCAGTTTGAATACAGTCCTTAATTTGATAAAACATCTTTATTTCAGTTTCATTTGCTAATGCGAATAAACAAAATAAATGTATAAATCAATTTATATAAAAGATGTAATACACGGAAAATTGTAGATAGTCGCACATATAAAGTTATGAGACAACAGGAGCTTGAGTGAAAAGTAGTGTTCAACTACTGCAGGGATGATTTTCATCTGTATATTACTATAGAATTTTTTTGCTTTATTTAAATACACAATTTCTGTCGTAACGTGTTGGCCTCCCAATCTGAAATTCATTACTTTTTCCTTACCACCCAAACTACATATATGCATTTGATTTCTGACGATCAGCAACTTTTGTCTGCGAATTGTATACGGGATTGGCAATGTTGTGCATTAATAATCTGCCATGAGACCTTATGGCCTCATAACACTCCGCACCTTTTGTACATAATGGAAGTCACGTATGAGACCATATAGAAACAGGCGACGGTCAATGTGTTAAAGAATGAGACATTTTCAATTTTAAAATGCTGGTGGAAGTTTACAAGTGTGGTGGGAAGGAGCAAAGTCCTCTTCATATAACAAAAAAGTTGTTACAGAAAATAAACATAGTACTAGTGCATGTAATTTTATTTTACTCTATAATTCTTGAAAGTTAAATCTCTAAAACTAACTGTAATCTTACTCGCTGACTAATTATAAATAAAATGAAATAATGGGTTGAAAATATGAAATATTCAACAAAATGTGTTGGAAATAAAAATATGACATAAAGAGGAGGATTTGAGGAGCATGTATGCCGATTTATTAGTAACGGAGGTAATCAATATTTATAGTGTTTCTTCATATAAATAACTGCTTTTCAGAGTCACGTTACTGAATACCAAAAACAAAAAGGATTTGAAGCATTTCATGTGGCTATAGAAATGCCTTCATAAAAATAGAGTGGCCTTGAGCTCTTTGAGCCCCTCTTTTTCTAATGCCCTCGTGCCACACGCTAGGGTGATATAGAGTTGTGCATCAAATTGAGTTACAGGATTTTATGCACACTCAATTCAAATCGTGATTCAGTTCGAGTCAGGTTAGCATTTTTTTTTTTTTCGTTGCGGATCGGATGCGGGTTAGGTTGACTTTCATTGCTTTGATTTCATGCTCGGTTTTGACTTTTGCGGATCAGGTTCGTGCTCACCCAATTTTCCAACTTTTTTTTTGCTAAAAATAACTAAATATCGGTATTTTAAAGTCATCTCATTACACATTCTTCGCAGACTTAATTTACACCACATTTTAAAATCTCAAAATAATCGGACGATTTAAAAAAAATAGCAACAACAACCAAAATAATTCGCTCAGAACGTGAATACGCGAGTTTCTTTAATCAGGGATGACACAGGCGACTGTTTTATTAATTCTATTTCCCACCAGTTTTTCAAAAGAAAAATATTTTACATACGCTTCGACAAGAGAGATTTCTGACAGTTTACCGAGGAGTCTGGGGCCACTGCCCCATATCCCCGACAGTAACGCTATGGAAGACTAATAGGAACTGAATCTTGGCAGTACTGGGAAAAAAGGCTTAAAAATGGGGGGGGGGACAAACAAATAATTCCTGAGCTCAAATGGAATAAAAATGAAAAGTAAAAATAATTTAAAAATTTACTAGCATTTAATAAATAAAATACTGAAACGCTTCGACAACATCAGCATTAGAAATATACTACAAAAAGTATCCTGTAAAATTAGTGGTGCGAGTAGAATATAAAAATAGTCGCATGTGGCAGTCCTGCTTTAGCTCAAGTTTTTACAACTAAATATCAATAATTTCCCACAACATTTATATGAAGACTTCGGAAACGTTAAATCTGTAAGTCAAGAAAATGTCAAAGGGCTTGAATGAGAAGAAATCTATTTTTTTAAAAAGTTATATCAGCATGCTCTCACCTGCCCCCACCCCTCCTTTTTCGCACACTTTGAATTATGGTATCCGCCATTTTCCCCCGAAATGCGGAAAACAAGTAATATCCTCGTAGAAGCATACATTTTATTTTAAAACGAAGTTTTCGGTTTGAAACATATCAATATTAAATTATTTTAAAACAACGTTTAAACACACAATAAAATAAGTTGATTTGATCATACGTATACGTTTCGTGAGTACTAGGACTCACATCCTCAGTGTAAAAAAAAAAAAAAAAAAAAAAAAAAAAAAAAAAAAAGACTTTAAAAACAATTTCCCACCAACTACATGAACGGTGAAAACCCAAATGCAGTGGTGGAAAATTGGCGCAGAGGAGGAGCCTATTGACACCACTAAAATTTTATAGTATTCTTCACGTTAATAAAAACGCAGAAATTCTGTCATTAGATAAGGAGAAAAATACCACTAAAATTTAGTGGTGTCAATAGGCTCCGCCTCTGCGCCAATTTTCCACCACTGCAAATGTCAAAACAAAATACCAAAAAACCATCAAGTTCTAACAGCCAATGAAATTAATGCGGAAGTGAAGTGTCGTGACACAACAAATCCACCCAGAAAGTTGAGATGTATGGTGTACTAGATAAATCATTAACCAAGGAGTCTTTAAATTTATGGATATGAACAGCCTCAAAAAAGTCTAAATCCAGAGGAGTAATGCATTTCTTAATAATGGTAGCTGAGCCAAAATTAAAATTATGTCCCTCCCCCCAGCAATAAGAGTCGATAGAGGATTTCTGTAATTATTTTTTCTTTACATAGATTCTGTGTTCATTGACTCTGTAACGGAGTCTTCGTTTAGTTTGTCCAATGTAGGACAAACCACATTGGCATTGAATTTCTCCTCATAATTATTGGGGAGTTTACAACATTTATTACATTTAAAGACTCCTTGGTTAATGATTTATCTAGTACACCAAACTTTCTGGGTGGATTTGTTGTGTCACGACACTTCACTTCCGCATTAATTTCATTGGCCGTTAGAACTTGAAGGTCTTTTGTTATTTTGTTTTGACATTTGGGTTTTCACCGTTCATGTAGTTGGGGGGATATTGTTTTTAAAGTTTTTTTTTTTACACTGAGGATGTGAGTCCTAGTACTCACGAAACGTATACGTATGATCAAATCAACTTATTTTATTGTGTGTTTAAACGTTGTTTTTAAATAATTTATATTTTCACACAAGTTCTGTATTTACTATATCAATATTAACACTAAAAAAATCCAATCCCTAAAGTCACTCTCGCGACTTTGTTTTTCACTGCATACTTGCGACGTACTGTCGTGGAAAAAAAAAAAGTAAACACCCCCCACTAACTCCTCAACAGTTTATCGTAGAAGAAAGTTACTGGTACCGAACGATTGGAAATAAAGTCTACTTTTAAATGATGGCTATAAAATTTGCTTAGGGGGCCATCTACATATTAAAACAAATCCAAACTTCATTTTTTTCAATAGCAATACCCAATTTTAACAAGATATTTCAAATCTTCTGTTCAAATTATGCCTAGACACCAAATTTCAAGTCATTAGAACGATAAGTTTTTGAATTATAAACATTCGAAATTGAGTGCTTCTAATGTTAAATTACATTTTCATATTTTTATTAATATCACCAGAAGTTATGCTCCTAATGTGCTAATTTTTTTTGTAGCAATAATACTAATATACCCAAACATTAATACGCTGAATTTTCAATTTTTATAATTTTATGATATGAATTATGAATTATGAAATTAATATTCTAAAAAATTATGAATTGCAACCTACAATTTTTTTGATGGATTTAGATTTATTAAGTCCTGCTTTATGTAAATCCAAAATTTCACATTTTCCTTCCAAGTAGTTTTCAAATTATGCTGAAAAAACGGCAAAATGATGGTTTAAGGGGCCGTCTATAATAAAAGTGACTAGATATTTTGAAATTTCTTCTGCTGTATTGTAATCTAGCAGGCTTCATTGACTTCGTAAGGTACCGTGATCAAGATGGGGGCTCTCTCGGTTAATAATCGATTTCCGAACTTCAATTTGGATACAGCCCTTAAAATATGCTCGTTTTAAAATAATTAATTTCTCGAAAACTTATGGTATGAGTTGCATAAAAATTTGTTTTTAGGCTAATTGGAGGATGTAGAGTTCATTTATGATGTCAGAATTGTATACTGCTATTTAAAAAAACAAAGTTATGGTTCGTTTTAATATGTAGATGGCCCCATAAGCAACCTTTATCTATATCATTTAAAAATAGGCTTTATTTCCAATCGTTCGGTCCCAGTAACTTTCTTCTACGATAATTTGTTAAGGAGTTAGTGGAGGGTGTTTACTTTTTTATCCACGACTGTACATTTCGGGTATAGTAAATCGCAAAAGACAAAATATATCCGCTTAACCAGCGTACATTCACCAACAAAACTACATTTTTGGTTTAAAAAAATATTAATATTAAACCTTTCAAAAAAATTCGGACTGGAAGTCACTTCGCGATTTTTCCAGAAAATATTTTTTCTTGGACAAAAGTAACTAAATGTTTAACACAAATTTTTCACACTTTCATCGGACACTTAATGTATATCACGTAATAAAATATGGAAACTTTCGGACGATTAGAAGTATTTAAATAAAATCTGCTTGATATTCGCTCAGAACGTGAAAACGAGGTTGGCTTTTCCTTATCTTTTTTTTTGATTAAATATCAATATTTTTGTCCGACGTGTATATGCAGGCTTTGAAAACTTTATATACATAAGTCATAAAAAATATTTAAGTATTTGGACGACAAGAAAAGTACTTAAAAAAAATTAAATCGGCACCCTCCCCTTTTCTTTTTCCACAAAAGTTCGGTATTTTATTTACGAAATTTCGACAGAGTCATTCAACGCGTATTTTATATAATATAAAAACATTAAAATGTTTGGTCAACTAAAGATACTTGAAAATAATTCTTTCAGCTATTAGATGGTGAATACGCAAGTTGTTTTTCCGAGTGTTTGTTGCTTGAAGAGTTAGGTTGCGTACTTTTTATTAGAACAGCAATGCACCTAAATATCAATATGTTAGCAAGACAATTATACACTTAAAGCAATAATCACCGCCCCGAAATACGCCGGTTTTTCGGGAATATATCGCCGGTTCGGGAAAAAATAGAAGTATATTTGATTTCGTCTAAAAGACTAGTCTGGTTAGTTACAGTTTCACTGTATTCTCAAAATTTGCTAATATCCTTTAACAGTTTGACATATTATCGTTGAAAAATACATCACAATTAAAAAATTTAGTGTATATAAATTTCTTGCTGCGATGTATTTAAAAGTTTTAATGTATGATTTCTGCTAAAATTAGAGAATATTTCTACCAGAATATTTCTACAGTAAAGGTTTTATGATTTAAAATAACTTTTTGCAGGTTTGAGTTCTTCTTATTTTGAAATGTAATTCATGTAAAGCTGTGACTGCGCTGTGCAACATAGCTAACGAAAAAAGCTTAATATATGTTTGAATAGTGAATTGCTAGAGGGGTTCATCTTAAATTTTGATTATACGTTTATTTTAGGCTTTCAGTTCTAAAGGGACAATATATCATTATTTGTAAGGTTAAACGCACTTGAAACGGCAATTTCGTAATTCTTTAGAGTAAAGCTCATTCCATACTTTTAATTTATTGAAAACAGGTGAGCCCTTTTCAAAATTCCCCATTTGAATATGAATTGCTAACCGTATAAATAGACAATATATTTTGTGAAATAGTAATATTATGTGGCTAGGAATATTTTAATAGCATAAACATTTTATTCGATTGTGATTCATTTTGTGTGAGAGTTGTTAAAATTACGAAGATACAGCAACGTGGAGTTAGGGTCAGATTACCAACAGGGGGAAGTCTACCAGTAAAGAAAATTAGAAAATTTTGCATTATTTATGCGTGAATAAGTCTAAAATGTCTTTAAAAAATACTGGTGGAAGTTTGCTTCACCAGTAACCAGGCCGCGGGTACAACTATGATGGTGCTTTGAAACTTAAACTAGTTAATCCTTTGAGGGGCGGTGGAACAAAATATTTCCCACCTAATTTAAACAAGATTCTCACCAGAAAATTTTAACTAAATTTTATATTTTTAACTTTGGAGGAAAATAGTGGAAAAAATGCTTTTCCTTATTTAAAAATAAAATTTTTCGATTATTCCAGTGAGAAATCAATATTTAGAGACATTTTTGCTTGTCCTTCAAGGGGTTAAAAAGAAAAATGTTACTAAGAATTGACGGGGTTAAGATAACACCCCGATTTGATCGAAAAGCAAGCTGAAAGAAATTATCTGTAGGAGAAAATTCAGTATAGATATAGATACTATTTCTGTTGCCCTGGTTTGACTGCAAAACGTTTCCCAAAATGCCTTTGTCATTCGGTTAGAAAAATGTATGGATCGACGGGATCTCTAAATATTAACTGGTGAATAATATTTTAACGAAGAATAATTTACGTCTTGTTACACTTTTATCTTTTGATTTCTTTAGATTTTATTTTACTTTTATGCTTTGATATTATTATCTCTGGAGCAGAAATCTCTACAAAATATTATACTACTAATCTTCTTTTCTTACTTCTAAAATACTAATTTTCTTTTTTTTTTTTTCAGTTTTGTCTTCCGATTAGCTACATTCTTATATTTCCTTTCTTTAAGACAATTGAAAGTTAAATTCGTAAAAAGTCTTTTTTTTAAATTTTTAATTATGGTACTGGGACTTCCAACTGCGCTTAAACAATATCTTAAAATAAGAGTTTAACTTTCGCAATACTATCATGGGGTCAATTTTGACACTATTTGAAAAATTTTCAGTTTTTTTTTTCCTTTAAAATATGTATGCGAAAATTATTTTCTAAGAATTATCCTATAAAGGTCTCTTTCAACATTTTGTCAACTTACTAAGTTTCGCAAGGTTAATTTTTTTTTTTTTTTTTTTTTTTTTTTTTGCGTATTTGTAGAAATTGCGAATGGGGTCTCATTAACCACATCTTAGGGAATCGGGGAATAAATAAAAGGTGTCTATAATTTATCACGCTTCAAGAGAAAGAAAGAGAATCTTTGGCATCCTGCCAAACGTAGTTCACTAGATGGCTCTGTGGGTACAGCGTGAAAATGGGAGCGAGTATAGGCGCCTCCCTTGTTTCGTTATTTCTTGTTTTTGTGTTCAATTGTGTGCAAATTTAACCATTAAACTAAATGAATCATCTAGCCCTATAAACATTATAATTACCAATGGGGACTACATTACCTATGGGGGTCAACCCATTTAAGTAATTTTTTATCTTAGTACAGCGAGGGTTAAACTATGCTTCCCTAAGACTTCTCAACAACAAGCAGATATGTTCTTTAAAAGAAAAAAAAATCCATAAAAAAGTAGTTAAATATACAAGTAACTATAATTTTCAAAAATCAATAATTTAATAATATATCGATCGTAAATATCTGCAACAAATCAAAACACTTTTAAACAGCAGACTATAATTTTAATCAGCGGATACTTTCAAGAAAAAGAATTTCCTTTGGTTTTACTTCTCATCCATAATTTAACAGATCGAAAAAAGAAAAAAACTACTTCTTTTGAAAATTTTATAAGAACAACAAAATAAAAAGTGCTGAAAAAATTTTAAAAGGCTTCAGTTTTTTTACATCTTTCTCAAATTTCTTTTTGTAATAGTTAATGGAAGTACTTGTTTAATCTTATACTTGACCGAAAGAAATTGTTTAAATAATGCAAGGATTATAAGATTCTGTGTAAGATTAAGGCACTTATGAGACTTCTTAAATATTAAAATTTGTCGGCTTGTTCTAATGCGGTAAATAGATTTTTTTTTAAAGTTTTCACTAATTCAGATTTTTGACTTACATCGTTATTTTCAAAAAATATATTGATAATTTGCAAATATATTTTGTAAATAATTGCTTTAATAGGCTGGAAATTTAAATGATCTTTAAATTTGCTAAAAAATCTACGTATTTTTTTTCATTAAAATTTAATTGCTTTGTAATATTTTTAAAACAAGTCGGAAATTGTACGTCAAACGTGGAAAATGAGGTGCGTTCGCACTATAACTAGTTTTATAAATATTCAGATCTTGGTACAATAGCTGTTGTACTCTTATGAAAAAATGCATAAATACAAAATTTATTACGATTATGAATATTAAATTCAGTAATAAAGAAATAATAGGACTCCATCTTAAATAGGAAGTAATCAGCATGGCAACTTAGATCCTACCTATCATGAGATATCATTGAATTAATTACGCATGATAGGATTTAATAGAATGAAGAAAACTTTTATTAATATCTTTTTGAGTTTTGATTCGATTTTCATAAAATTTGAAATGACTCGACAAAATTCTGAAAAGGTTATATATACTGAATTTCAAACCATTAGGTTGGGCAGTTCTTGTGCTGATATATGGGGACAGACGGACGGGTCAGACGACGATTATTATTGCTACGGTTTTATATAATTACGAACGCACCTAAAAACGTACTCAATCTTTTTCATCACAACCAGTAGAGAACTATAACTTTTGGGACTGTAACTACGGACTGGACTCTGGGACCGTATGCATCTGCTATGTAGTGTGAAATAATTTTTATGCATGTATATGTCGTAGGTTAATTGAGAAATCCGTTTATTTGCAAAAAGCCCAGCTAATTGGAGAATCACCTTCCTGTATGCCAATCTGCAAAGAAGGGTTATGTGTTTCACGCGTATCTGGCTAAGTGGATTTTTTTATACCCTCGAAACATCCCAACGGTAGGATGGATTTTAATGAATGAGGTCTCTATCGATTCATCTTAACCGTTCGATGGTTATAGGCTATGATTTGTTTTTAGAAATTCAAAATGGCGGCCGTAAAATACAAAGTGGCGGTAGAGACAAAAAAAAAAAAAAAAAAAAATTACGCACCCTACTGAGTGGCATATCATTGGATAGGTCATTCAAAATAAAGACGATGTTTCATTCACTATTTTACAACCAGAAGCTCCGTTTAAATATTACACAACCTGGAAGTTGTGTAGATAGGATCTCTAGCTTCACTGCAACTCTAACCCTCATAGACATCTATAGGGATCATCAAAACAGTGTTTATAGATAGGAACTAACAATTAAACACAACTTAAAAGTCATCAGTACAAGTAAATTAAAAAAAATAGGAAAGTAATATAAAAAATAGTTTCACATTGATGATAATTAATTAATTAATTCGCTTTTTACACAGTCGGGTGTTTTTGATTTTTAAAATTTAATTTTTAATTGTTTCCAATTTGCCTGATATTTTTCAAGCTTATTGCAAAGAGCCTAAACAATTTTAGGCTAGTTGGAAAAGGGTCATTTGTTTCTCCATCATCCTGATGCTTTTCAGGCTTATTGCGAGGAGCATGTGCAAAGATAGGCTAATTGGAAATTATCCATTTTTGCTCCATTAACTTAATTTTTTTAGACTCATTACAATGAGCATATGCAGTTTTATGTTAATTAGAAAATGATTAACTGTTTGTACTCACATCCTAGTTTCAGCCATGTTTATTCCCGTATTTCCAAGGTAGTGAATGTTTATGCATAATTTTAGTTTAAAAAGTAGTAGCAGGAATGTAAAAGGCTTATAAATATGTACGAGAAAACTGTCATTGGACAGATTTCATGAACGCGACTGAGTGTCAAAAGTTAGTGAATCAAGTTCCGGTGTATATGACGCGACTCAAATAACTTTGTTTCCTATCAGTAATTTTATTTAATAAAATGTAACTTATTTCTAATTAGTACTTATTTGACTTCATTTATTAAGTAAAGTTTTTGGTTTGGAACAGGTCTCAGAACCTACGGCATTTCCTTTTTATTTTAAGGTTCTGTTTTTCACAAACACCCCGCACAGAACTGTCAATAAAATCTGCACCTGAGGCAGATTTTTTATATTTTCCCAGTAATGTATAAATGAGGTGGGATTCAGAAGGATTTTATATAAGAAAATTTTAAATAAGAAATAATTAAATTTTTATAAGAAATAATTTATATAAACTGGTACATCAATGTAATCTGCGGTGGATGCAGAATTTTAATGTTTTGAGAACATTAAATAGAGAAAATGGATTGCTTATGAAAATAATTATAAAAAATATATATATAATTTCTGCAGCAATGAAATCTGCGGAAGAAGCAGATTCTTAGTATGTTTTCAGCATTATTTGCTGAAGAATCACCAAAGGAAATTTGTTATAAAATATATATATATGAAAATATCTGTAGGAATGATATCTGCAGCTGAAGCAGATTTTTTGTGTTTGTCCAGTGGTACGTAGGGAAAATGGGTATCTGAATGAAAATAATTATAAATAATATATAAGAAAATTGCTGTATCAATAAAATTTGCAGATGAGGCAGATTTTTAACGTTTCCTAATTTTATATAGAGAAGATAGGTTGATAATGAAAATAGTTGTAAGACGTATATAAGAAAAATTCTGCAATAATGAAATCTGAAGATGAGACAGATTTATACTTTCCCCGGCAATGCGTAGAGAAGATGGGTTTGTTCATGAAATCAATTATTAAAAAAAATATAAGAAAATTTCTTTAATAATGAAATCTGAAAATGAAGCAGATTATTAATATTTTACCAGCAATATGTAGAGAAAATGGGTTGCTGAATGAAAAATATAAAAGACAAAAATATAAAAAGACACACATATATTACAAAAATATAAAAGACTGTTTCTTATTGACAGATTTCGTTTATGCACCTGGTTGATAATTAAGTTTAATACACACTGTTTTTATAGGCAAAATTTACCATTCACCCATAAAGATGTACAAAAAAATCTGCTGACAGGACAGAATGTTATTTTTTCCCTTACCATTACGTAGAAATAATGTACTGCTGGGGCGCATACAGATTTAAAATCAAAATAATCACTAATCTCTGGTGATCGGGAATATAAACCATATCGGTAAATACGGTAGTTTTCATATACTTGATGTAACTAAATTTATTTAGCAGTCCATCTTCTCTACATGATGATGAAAAAAAAATGCTACTAAAATTATGCCACATCTGCAGATTTTATTGATACGACAATTTTCTAATATATATATATTTATAATTATTTTCATTTAGAAATCCATTTTCATTAAGTGAACGTTAAAAAAGCTTCCGCATTTACCTCTTCTCTCTAGTAATACAGCAATTTTCTTATATAACTTCTATTATAATGCCCATTAAACAATCCATTTTCTTACGTAAAGATAGGAAAATATTAAAATATATCACATCTGCAAGATTTTATTGGTACAACAATTTTCTTATAGGGTAACTCTAGGAGAGTCGCCGCATACGGGATAGTTGCCGCACCCCTTGTATTTCTTGTAATTATCGATAGATGGTCGTCAAACGCACAGTATAAGTGCGCAATGAGATTATTTTAACCAGTGTATAGCGTGAATCCCATTTCGATGTTTACTTGTAGAAGTATGATCCTTAATTTGACGTAAGTGCATGATTTCACTGTCCAAACTTTTAAACACGTTATGTTTAAATACTTTTCATACACTAATTACTAAATGCATGCACGATTTCGAAGTCAAAACTAAATGCAGCGTTCGTATAGAGTACTGTGCGTATGGTTACGCTATTCCCCTTAGCGATGGCAGGTAACTGTGATGGCCGACGTCTGCACCATGCAAAATGAGATACATGCCGCACTGCTATTCCGGTATACATGCCGCAGTTTCTTTTGTACGGGATGATTAAGTGTTATTAACTTTTCCTTTTCTTTTTGTACAGACTAATCATGTTATGCATGATATCAAGTTTACTAAAACGAAAGGAGAAAAGGGGGAAAATAAAAGTAAAAAGTGCAAGAAAGATGCAAGTCAAGATGATAATAATGAAAAACTGGATTACGTGTAACGCAGACGTTCTTTGCAAACTACTCCAAAAAAGAGGAAGTGTGGCTTCGTTGCATCATGTGTTTAAATGTAGTTACATAAAAACTGTACTTTTTCGACACTTTTTCTGTAGATTGTAGTCGAAAAAAAACAGATCTCTTAACCCATTCAGGACCGTAGGTGCATATAAGCACCTTCATAAAGAGCTCACAGAATTTGTTTCTGGCACCTGTAAAAAAGAAATGTAATATTTGCTTTGTTTAATTAGAGCATTTTCATGATTATTTATGTAAAGGTAACTTCTTTTTAAAAAGTGGAACCAACGAATAAAATTTGTGTAAAAGCCACCGGTCCCGAAAAGGTTAACAAATAAATTATGTAAACACAATTTTACTTTTTCTTTTCCCTTTCTAATACATTGATGTGACGTTGTTGCTGAAATAACAATTAAAATTTAATGTAAAAAAAAAGCCGATAATTTTAATTGTGAATGTAGGCAACAATTATTAATTTGAATCTACTAATACGTTTCATTGTACTCATTTAGTTTCATTTTGTTATTACATCGTTAATTATAGTCCAGATATGAATATTTTTTTTAAATATTTTTATTTATAATTTCATTCCGCTCTTATTGCAAGCGCGGCATAACTACGGCACGATTGCGGCGCCTCGGCCTGAATGTACGGGTGACTCGCTGCAGTGTAATGAAATAATATAAAAAAATATTAAAAAATATTAGTAATTTGTTTTGAATTTTTTTGTCGCAGTACACGCGTTATATATTTAACATTAAATAACACAGCATGATTTTTTATTGTTATGTCCACCATGGGACTTTATACACAAATTCAAAAAAATGTGCAGCATAAATCCCGAAATTACCCTATATGTTTTTTAATTATTTTCATTCAGAAACCCAACTTCTACGCAACTCTCGGAAAACAATAAAACTCTGCTTCATCCGCAGATTTAATTAAAATTTGCTTATATATGTTTTATAATTATCTTCATTCAGCAACAAATCTTATCTACGTAATTCTGGGAAAACATTAAACATATGATTCATCTGCAGATTTTGTTGATATTTCTGCAAGCAGTGTTAGCGAAAAATAAACCCTTAAAAGAAAAATAAGGTATTCACTACCCTACCCTACGACATATATATCATATAACTTTTAAATGTAATCATAATTAGACACTTTCAATGCCATAATCTAGGCACTTTTTTTAACTAGCAGAATGTTTAGATTTACCGAGTGTCCCAAAAAGGACTGACTGATTTTAAAATTGAATAACTTCCAAACGGTGACAGATATTAAAAAAATTCTTGCAGAAGGGTTATGCATAAAGTCAAAAGTTTTTTTACAGTGATTTTCGATTTTAGTTCGAATTACAAACAATAGATGGCGCTGCGATCAATAGAGGCTAAATTCAGGCTCGATTTTTGGTACTTCGTGGCCCGGATAATACATTTCCATCTCCTTTTTCTGCATGGAACAACAGAAAGGACCAAAAATCGAGCCTGTATTTAGCGACTATTGCTTACAGCGCCATCTATTGTTTGTAATTCGAACTAAAATCGAAAATCACTGTAATAAAACTTTTGACTTTATGCATAACCCTCCTGCAAGAATTTTTTAAATATATGTCACCGTTTGGAAGTTATTGAATTTTAAAATCAGTCAGTCCTTTTTGGGACACCCGGTATGTATAATTGTCTGAGCGAAGCGAAGGCTAATACTCAGCGAAATATTACTGTCCGGACACATTACTACTACAATGGATATTAACGCCATGTCCTACTAAAAAAAAAGCCTAATAAAAACCTTTCGTCAAGCATAACTCAAAAAATATTTGTCGGATTTCGTTTCTGATTGCACCAGAAGGTACCTATGAGGGTCGCCTACTGAATGCACCTACTATAAAAAATAAGTTCCAAACCGTTTAAAAATTATATAGAAAAAACTGATAAAAAAGCACAATTTATCTGCATACGTCACAGAAATTTGGTGTGCGTCACTTTCACCGGTTGATGTTTTCGTAGACAACTGGTTTGAACACATGGAGCAAATAAAAAAAAATACGCACGCATTAATATTGAATAGATCAGTTTCAACCACGTGATCACAAACCTTGCAACAACCCGTGGCAACCAGTTTTGGTGGGCAAACAAATAATAATACAGTGCTCCGTACCACGGTGACCGTTTTTAGCCTGTTGTATAAAATCTGGCCTGTTGTATGACATCCAGTTGTGGATGATTAAAACAAAAGACATGAGTGTTTATTGCTCTGAGAGGTTATCTTTCTCTGGATGTCTGTCTGTCTATCATACAGCATGCAATTTTCTTGTAAAGGATGATATTATTATGCAGTAAAACCTCCATAACGGACACACCCGATTAGTGGACACCTCTATTTAGTGGGCATTTTTTCGATTACCAACCCTTAAATAACTGTACATTTTTTAATCTCAGTAGCGGACACCTCCAAATAGAGGACAAATTCTGCCCCCCCGAAGTGTTCACTATTCAGAGGTTTTACTGATAAAACCTCCATAGCGGACACACCCGATTAGCGGATACCTTTATGTAGCGGACATTTTTTCGATTACCAACTCTTAAATAACTGTACATGTTTTACTCTCAGTAGCGGTCACCTCTAAATAGAAGACAAATTCTGCATTCTCGGGGTGTCCGCTATTCAGAGGTTTTACTGTACATAATATTGATAGTTATTTTACATGGCCACACAAAAGAATAATAATATATGAAACGAATATAAACTAAATTCGGGATTGGTAGATCGCTGATGGTAATGTAATTTTAGGTTGTTGTTACAGTCATCCGCAGCATGTTTTTAGAGTTTCGTTCATCTAACGAAACCCTACCTGTCTCACTCCTTTGTCTGTCTGTCTGTTCGTCTGTCACAGAGCCCGTTCTCAGAAACTATATATGTCGGAGATTTGAAAATTTGCATACTTATAGCTGAACACCACACATCAAACAGCAAATAATAAAATTTTGAAAAAGTCTAATATTTAACCCTCTGGGCTCTAACTTGTGTAATTTAAGCAATTTTTCTAACTCAGCCCCTAATTTAATTAAGTTGGAGACATGAAATTTTGCATACTTATAGCTGAACATCTCACATCAAGCGACAAATAATAAAATTTTGAAAAAGTCTAATATTTAACCCTCTGGTCTCTAACTTGTGTAATTTAAGCAATTTTTCTAACTCAGCCCCTAATTTAATTAAGTTGGAGACATGAAATTTTGCATACTTATAGCTGAACATCTCACATCAAGCGACAAATAATAAAATTTTGAAAAAAGGTTTAATATTTAACCCTCTGGGCTCTAACTTGTGTATTTAAAGCAATTTTTCTAACTCAGCCCCTAATTAAGTTGGAGACATGAAAGTTTGCATACTTATAGCTGAACACTTGCGATAACACGATAAATCATAAAATTTTGAAAAAGTCATATTTAACCCTCCGGTCTCTAACTTCTGTATTTTAAGCAATTTTTCTAACTAAGCCCCTAATTAAGTTGGAGACATGACATTTTGCATACTTATAGCTGAACAGCTCACATCAAACGACAAATAATAAAATTTTGAAAAAGTGTAATATTTAACCCTCTGGGCTCTAACTTATGTATTTTGAACAATTTTTCTAACTCAGCCTCTAATTAAGTTGGAGACATGAAATTTTGCATACTTATAGCTGAAATCCTCACATAAAACGACAAATAATAAAATTTTGAAAACGGTCTAATATTTAACCCTCTGGGCTCTAACTTGTGTATTTTAAGCAATTTTTCTAACTCAGCCCCTAATTAAGTTGGAGACATGAAATTTTGCATACTTATAGCTGAACACTTCACATCAAACGGCAAATAATAAAATTTTGAAAAAGTCTAATATTTAACCCTCTGGGATCTAACTTGTGTATTTTAAGCAATTTTTCTAACTCAGCCCCTAATTATGTTGGAGACATGAAAATTTGCATACATATAGCTGAACACCTCACATCAAACGACAAATAATAAAATTTTGAAAAAAATTAATATTTAACCTCTAATATTTTGTCTCGCGCAATTTTTAAATTTAAACTGTTTTGCAATACTATTTTTTGTTCATTTTGCATAATAAGTGTAATGTGACGCAATTTCTTCTATTTCAGACTTCTAACGCATGTTAATGAATTTATTTTACAATATCCTTTCTCTTTCAAAATTCACATGTAAATATAGTTTTAATGGCGTAATTTCCAATAAGTGCCTGCTTTTTATACCTAATTATTTAATTCTAATTTGAAGGTTTTTTTCTGTTTATAATAGTAACGTGTAAATAATTTTTTTATTTGAAGCAAACATTATTGTTTGCGCTGTTTATACAATTGGCAACAGTTTAAATTAATACCATTTTCTAAAATATGTAAAAAATATCAGTCAAGATGCTGAATATTTGAATTTAAAATAGAAATAAAACCTCAAAAATGAGTCAAATTAAAAAAAATTAATGAAAGCTGCACACTGGGATTTTCTATTGAATAAAATGATCTAAAAATGATTAAATTCACATGTA
Source organism: Maratus speciosus (assembly GCA_963932465.1). Classification (NCBI taxonomy): domain Eukaryota; kingdom Metazoa; phylum Arthropoda; class Arachnida; order Araneae; family Salticidae; genus Maratus; species Maratus speciosus. The sequence goes on from OZ010794.1 coordinate 289,499,477, forward strand.
TAGCTTTGCTTCTATAAAATTTTTTTAATGGAACGATTTTGTCCAACTTTAGCATTAAATATCTCTTAAAATAATTCTTCGATGTGAAAACTGTATGCATTAGCGTGTTGATCAAACATTTCGCTATAATACCACTGATTTTCATATTTTTGTATGCAATAGTTTTCTTAATATTAACGAAAAAAGACTTCCGGTCACAAAAAATTCAAAACCGGCGGCGGTGACAGTTAGTTACTTTTTTTAGAATAGAGAGATGTATAAAAATGAAAACTTGTCTATCTGTCTGTCTGTAATTCTATTAAAATCCACAATTTGGAAGCCAAGATTGTGAAAAGATACGTACATGTGTATTAAAACATGGCCGAGGCAACTAAAGTAATACGGAATCGAAATAATTTACAGTTAATTTTTAATTAATAAAAAACCACCAATTTAACAGCAATTTCTTATCAAATTTAAACATTTTTCTTTATAGCAGTTGCCAACAATTAAAAAACACAATAAAATTATTACTACAACAATTAATTTTCTACTGCAAGATTTCCACGTGAAAAATGAAAATGAAATAAATAATTTGACGAATTTAAATGAAAGTGAATATAACTTCATAACTTTTCTATTTCAAGGTTTCCACGTGAAAGAGGAAAATATTACGTCATAGTGGAAATATAAAGGACGTGGTGGATACAGTATAACGTCATATGAGTGTGAAAAATGTACTAAAGCATGATAAAAACCCGATTAGGGAAATATTGGCCTATTTTAACATTATTGCTCCAATTATAAATTGAAATAAGTTCATTTATAGCTGTATTCTTTTGCGTCTGTTATATACAATTATACATTTTTATATAGCGTTTTCATATGATTCATTCATACAACATTTCGACTGCTTTTTTTAATGTTTGTTTTGTGATGTATGTTAAATTTTGAAATTGAGTTTTCAGAACAAACATAATTCAAATTCTGGGCAACGCCGGCACTTTAGTTTGTAACAGATAAATGGATTTTGTATCTGTACATCTAATGCTAATATTATAAAGCGTTATAATATTATAAAGTATATAATATTATTAATGCTTGTACGTTTGTGAGGTGTTATCTCTGAAACTACATAGCCAACTTAAAAAAATGTTCGTGGCCATCTCTGCTCCGAAAAAAAGACTATTTTATGTCAGTGCAAGAACCTACATCGCTGCAGGAGCTAAAAAGTTCTAAAATTGCGATTTCTGTGATATTGATTGGGTTAGAAACTTTAAATTTGGTGCGGTAGTTACTTTTAAGATGTAAATACTCGTAATGAACGCTCTCTAAAAGGTTTAATTTGACGGATAAACGTAAAAATTTCTAGAAAGGTTCTAAACTATGATTTATTTGGAATACTGAAATTTTTGGGATACTGTTGGGGTTAGAAACAGTGGCGTAGCTACATATTCAGCGCCCTGGAGCAAGCAAAGTTTGTGCGCCCTCTTGTCACTCTAAAAAGTTATGTGTAATTTTGTTTTGAAGTTGCATATATACTATGTATATATTACATATATATATATATATATATATATATGTAACTAGCTGACCCGCCCGGCGTTGTCCGGGCCCGTTATAATAACGTAAACAAAACTCAAGTTTGTATGATTTTATATATTCCGAAAGTAGTTGAAATGAACCCGGTTTTAGAGGTGGGCCACTGCCTTCGGCAGCGTCTAGTGGGTTCCCGACAAATCTCTTTCTGAACGAACCTGTGGCCTGGGTCCCCGCTACCAAAGGCAGTGTATGCCAGTGTGTTCCGTACGTGCCGGAGACAATCGAAAATCAAGTTGAATGCGTCACACCCCGTAGTAATTGAGTCCATAGAACCCGAGATAAGAATGCGAATCCTGGCGGTGGAAAAATGGAACTATAATCTTTAAAACAATCGTAAGCTAAGTCGAATGAACCAATTTCCGTTGAAATAGTGCCCATAAAAACTGAGAAAGGAATGCGGCGTTTATGTTCGAAAATGGTGTTAACAGAAGTCTAATATAAACTTTCATAATGCAGAAAATAGTTGAATAGTAATCTAGGTTGAATGAACCAATTCCCGTTGAAATCGGGCCCCTAGAACCCGAGGAAGGAATGCGCCCCCAAGCAATGGAAGGTGCTTGCCGCCGCCCCCCCCCTGTAAATTTAACGAATTACCTTTAACATTAACGCGATATTTAATTTACGGATGAAATCCCACACCCTCTAAATTTAACCACTTACCTTTAACAGTAACGCGAATTTTAATTCACGACTGTAGTGAGTATATGTAAGTTGATGCCGAAAAAGAAGAATAATATCCAAAAAAGGGGATAGCTGAAGTATAAGGAAATTTTTTAGTAGTTTATAAAGTAGCCGGGGGTCCCTAGAACTACGTTAAAGAAAATTGCAAGACAATCGGGTCATTTTTAATGAGACTGCACCAAGGACTCTAAGAAGGTCATTAATATTCAAAATTGGTGGTAGCTGAAGTGTGGGTAATTTTTTTGTTATTCATGTAGTAGCTGGAGGACCTAAAAAGTTGTTAAGAAAAAAATCCTAGTGAATCGGATCATTTTTAAGGGAGCTAAAAGGGGACCAAAAGGGACCAACAGATAATTGAGAGCAAGGCCAAAGATGGAAACATGTTAAAAGGTTCTAGTACTTAGCGCTTTAGATTTTCAATTAGTGGAAATTAAGCATAGGGTGTAAGTATTAATCATTAGAATTTTTTTAAAGAAATGCTTAAAAAAAGGGCCCTAGGGTCCCAATAAAAATATGAAGGTGTTAGCTCAGGGAGAGAAGTCAAAGACCCAATTCTGAAATTATGCAATGAGAGGGTGACATAATTAGGGGGTGAAAAATGCATAGCGCACAAAAAGGAGAAACAGAAGAACACCTAAATGGGAAAAGAGCCCCAAAAACGAAGATCGGATTAAAAGGGGGCAATTTATTGACAATTTAGAGCACAAAAACTTCAAGGGGTTCTGTACCAAGCCCTAGGGGTCCAGGGTCTCAACTGGATTGTAGCTGGGCATAAGGAAATTTTTTAGTTATTTATATAGGAGCCGAAGGACGCTAGAATTACATTAAAGAAAATTGCAAGATAATCGAATAATTTTTAAAGAAGCTACACCAAGGGCCCCAAGAAGGCGATTAATATTCAAATTTGGTGGTAGTTAAAGTCAAAAAAAATTTTTGTTGTGCGTGTAGTAGTTGGATTTTCGAAGATGTGGTCACAAAAAAAAAAAAAAAAAAAAAAAAAAAAAGTTAGTGAATCAGACCATTTTTAAGGGAGATATAATAGGAGGCCCAAAAGGGATCAACTGATAGTTGAAAGCAGGGCCCTAAGATGAAAACATGTTAAAAGGTTCTAGTACTTAGCGTTTTAGATCTCAATAAGTTAAAATTAAGCATAGGGTATGTATTAATCATTCTAATAAAAATTTAAAGAAGCACGAAAAAAAGTGGGGGAAATTCTTTAAAAAGGGCACTAGGTCCCCAATAAAAATATGCGGGTGCTGACCCGGGGAGAGAAGTCCAAGTCTCAATTTTAAAGTTATACATTGAGAGGTTGACAATATTAGGGGGTGAAAAATGCATGGCGAAGAAAACTTTCAAGGGGCCCAGGGTCTTAACTGGAATGTAGAAACGGGGAATAGGGAAATGGGAAAAGGGCCTCAAAAACGAAGAAGATCGGATAAAAAGGGGGCAAGTTATGAGCAATTCAGGGCATAAAATCTTAAGGTGCTCTGGGGGGGCGGTCATAAAAAATTAAAAATCTGAGCTACAGGTGCATCAGGAACTGTCTTGGGCTACCCTCACCCAAAACTTCTACGTGCAATAGATTTCTCTAGCCACCACACACAGAGAGAAACTTTCTTTTATTAGTATAGACTAGCTGACCCACCCGGTGTTGCTCGGACCCGGGATAATATTCTTAAATGAACCTGAAATTCTTTTGATTATCCAAAGGAGCAACTTTATGACATAGGTTTCAATTAATTTTTGCTCGAAAACGCATGAAACTGACAGGTGTTGTTATTCAGAAACTTTGTAATAGACAGACATTTTCCGTTTTTTTGTAAACACAATAGATATATCTTACAGAAAACGCTATCAAAGTTGTCGTTTTGAACGGAATTTCCGGATGAAAGCAGAACAAGTGGATAAATGTGATCGCAGATAGCACAGAGGATTTCGTTTAATATCTCTTTCAAAACACTTTATACTTAAGGGGACAGTGGAGTTAAAAATCCTTCAATTTTTTTTTATTTTTATAAATTTCACCTTAAATATTTTCAAGGGTACATTATATGCATTATGGCATGCATTTATCACAAAAAAAAAAAAAATGGAATTTCAGAAATTTTCGAAATGCTCCCCTGCGCATTCCATGTCAATGAATATCCCCAAAAATTTTTTTTATAAAAGTTTGGTTCATAAATATAAATAAAATAGAGCATCGAATTTTATATATTCGAATTTAAATGAAAAAAAAATTCAAAATGTCAAAATTATTTCGAAAAAATTTTAAAATTTTTCATTTTTTTTAACCTTCAAATTCAAATATATAAAATTCGATGCTCTATTTTATTTATATATATAAACCAAACTTTTATAAGAAATATTGGGGATTTTCATTGATATGGAACGTGCAGGGGGCATTTCGAATGACGACGCGTAAAATTCCATTTTTTTCTCAAAAATAAACTTTTTTTTAATTTTTTTTGTGATAAATGCATGCCATAATGCATATAATGTACCCTTGAATAATATTTAAGATGAAATTTACAAAAAAATAAAAAAAAATTTGAAAATTTTTGAAATTTTTTCGAAAAAATTTCAAAATTTTTCAATTTTTTTTTTCTTTTTTTCACCTTTAAATTCAAATACATAAAATTCGATGCTCTATTTTATTTATATATATAAACCAAACTTTTATAAAAAATATTGGGGATTTTCATTGATGGAATGCGCAGGTGGCATTTCGAAGATTTCTAAGATGACAAGACGCGTAAAATTCCATTTTTTTCCCAAATATATATATATATATATATATATATATATATATATATATTGTGATAAATGCATGCCATAATGCATATAATGTACCCCTGAATAATATTTAAGGTGAAATTTACAAAAATTAAAAAATTATTTTTAAGGATTTTAAACTCCACTGTCCCCTTAAATTAACAAATCAAAATTGATAATAGAAAATTAATAATTCCTTGCATAAATGGCAGCACCATTGTATTAAAAGCGATCGGTTCTTTAGTTTTCCTAATTTTAACAAATTCCCGTCAATTGTTTGTGCGAAAAAGCATCGCATCTCTTTTATAAGTTTAAAAATCGATTTTTTCATAAATCGGAAAGTTGTTATAGCAAATTTTAAAACTATTAACTTCACCTGATGGAGGGAGCAGCTTTACCTGGTTTAGGTCGCACCGAACCGCAGGTCGATTACCCGGCGAGCCAGTCTGAGCCTGCCAGAATATGACTTAATTTAGTAACATTCTATTCTTTTTCTTTTACAGTCGGACCTCTATTTAACGAAGTCGCTAAATCCCGAAAAAAAGTTCGTTATATGAAAAATTCGTTAAATAGAGAGTCACATTTTAAAATACTTTAAACTACGTAAAACGCATTTAAAGTCCATAAACACTAAATATAATTTTTAAAAAAGTAATTAGTCAAATTTTTTTTATAAATTATATGTATTTGTTTTACTTATTTCACCCATCAAAAAGAAATCTGCAAGGTGAATAAGAATGAAACAAAACATTGTCTGGAAATACATTGTATTTTCAGTTAAAAAAATAATTTTACATTAAAATCACGATTTTTTGTTATGGTTGATAAGCTGTTTGGAGGAATATCAAATTTTAAAGCAGTATTCTTTTAATTCATGCCTTTATCCACCTCATCAAAAATATTTTTTTTTTCTTTGAGGTTCAAGCATTTTCGCTTAGATATTTTCGAGCTACAAGAACCGAAATTACCAACACGATTGTTCATTATCTACAATCTAGAAAACGGGAAACTATAGTTTAAAGACACGGGGCAGCTCCATTGAGGGTTAAAAGGGGATATTGAAAGTTTGCTCTTCTTGGATGGAAAGCAACGATTTTACTGCTCTCGGTGAGTTAGGTGCCTGGTAAGACCTGTTCATGGTCACTGATCATCATAAAATGTGTTAAAAGAAAGAATAAGTTTGAAATGTCCAGTAATATTTTAAGAAATAGGGAGAAAAAAAATTTAGATCCCAAGGAAAAGTTCGTTAAATAGAGAATATACTTCGCTATTTGGAGGTTATTTTACGAAGAAATTTGCAAAATGTTCTTGGTTTCAAGTAAAAGTTCGCAAAATAGAGAAATTCGCAAAATAGAGGTTCGTTAAATAGAGGTCTGACTGTATTTAATTTATAGGCTTTGTTTCGGAACGGGCGGAATGAAAGTTTGTTGAAAATTATGTCATTAGAAAATTGTTCACGCTTTATGAATGAAAGTGCACGTTTTCTTAAAAACACGAGGTCTTTATCACCAGTGGAAATGTTTTGCCTATGTATAAAATTAGGAACTAAGTTTTTATTCTTATTTGTTATACTGTTTTGAACAAACAGTATTTCTGTAAATAGTTTAGAAAGTTGAAATGGAGTAACTCCAATTTTTTTTTTCGAAAATTCATTGACTACTAATATATGCTATCGAATGGTGATGGAGTGTGTGGGGGTGGGGGGAGGCAGAACCTGATTACGGCCTAAGGAAACTCGCATTACTATGTTCGAAAAATATGTTTTGCCTTCTTTAATCCTAAAATTCTGCGATTAAATAAGGTTTAATGCGGAAAAATACTATTAGAAAAAAGTGGTGTAATTTTCCATAGGCTATAAATCAGGCTCTAAGGAACATTGAATTGGGTACTTAACTTTTTCTCTCTTTTTGAAGGAAAATGCTTATCGATTCTGCATTTGACATTTGCAATATTTTCACAATCTCAAAAACAATACGCCCAAAATTTAAGTTGCTGTTTTCCCCTCATCCCCTCTAAATTTTGTCGCCGTGGGCTGATGTGGAATATGTTTAAATCCAGCTCTTATTAGTGTTTTGCAATCTGTATTGATGCATGTTTAGTTTCCACAGAAAAAAAAAAAAAAAAACTTCAAAATTTTCGTTTTCTTGGTTTTTGTTTATAAAAGGGTCAAGAATTTTCTTCAACTTCTCAGGCTAATTTTTTTTTCCAAATCGTATATAACACTATATCGTAAATTACTACTGTTACATCGTAAATATAGGTTTCTCGGCGGTGAATTCTTTGGCTACCATTATTTCCATACAGTAATAATCTTGATAAATTTCTAGAACATTTTTAATAGAAATGTATCAGAAAGTTTATTGTTTGGAAATAGTGGTAGCCAATAAAGTGACCAGTAAGAGCCCTGTTAAATAAGTTTTGATTACTTTAAGAGCTGAAAATCTTCAACTGTCGTCTATGGAAAGTTACAGAACAAAATCAGGCATGCTGAAACTAGGCGCGCATCCACGTGGGAGACGACAGGGGCGATCCCCCCCCCCCCAAAAAAATATAAATCATACTTTTTTATGGCAGTTTTCGCGGAATATACAAAGAAAGGGAAACATGTCTTGGCATCTACGGAAGAGGGGGGGGGAGAATCGCCCGATCAACCGACCCCCCCCCCCCCCCAAATACATATATATCTCGGAAAAGCGCGAATTTCGTCAATGGACCGAGAAAAAACGTGAATTTTTTCACATGATTGCGAAAAAAACGTTAATTTTGTGACAGGATGGCGGAAAAAACTTGAATTTCCTCAGAGGATCGAAGAAAAAAAGTGTAATTCGTTAAAGGATCTCGAAAAAACGCGAATTTCGCCAACAGATATCGAAAAAACGCGAACTTCGTCAAAAGATCGCGATAAAACGCGAATTTCGTCAGATAATTGCGAAAAACACGACACAGGATTTTGTCACAGGATCGCAGAAAAGGCGCGAATCGTTAAGGGGTCGTAAAAAACGTGCAATTCGCCACAGAATCACGAAATAAACGCGAATTTTTTCAAAGGATCGCTAATTCTGTCAAAGGACCGCGAAAAAACGCGAATTTTGTCACTGGATCGCGGAAAAGACGCGAATTTCGTCACAGAATCGAGGATAAAACACTAATTTCGTTAAGGAATCGTAAAAAAACGCAAAATTCGCCAAATGATCACGAAATAAGCGTGAATTTTGTCAAAGAATCGCTAATTTCGTCAAAGGACCGCGCAAAACGCGAATTTTGTCACATAATCGCGGAAAAAAACACTAATTTTGTCACAGGATCGCGGAAAAACGGGAAATACGTCAAAGGATTGGTTATAAAACGCGAATTTTGTCAAAGGATTGGTTAATAACGGGAAAAAATCGCAAATTTCGCCAAAGGCTGCGAAAAAACACGAATTTCGTCAAAGGATCGCATGAAAAAGGTGCTTAAGTAATCGCGGAAAAACGCGAATTTCGTCAGATAATTGCGAATAAGAGCGAATTTTGTCACAAAATCGCGGAAAAAGCGCGAATTTTGCCACAGGATCGCGGATAAAACTTTAATTTCGTTAAAGGATCGTAAAAAAACCGCAAATTTCGTCAGAGGATCTCGAAAAAATGTGAATTTTGATACAGGATTGCTGAAGAAACGCGAATTTTGTCACAGGATCGTGCAAAAAACGCGAATTTCGTCAAAGGATAGCAGAAAAAATTAATTTTGTTAAAGGATCGCGGAAAATGCGAATTTCGCCAAAGAATACCGAAAAAACGAATTCCGGCAAAGGATCGCGAAAAAAACGCGAATTTCGTCAAATAATTGTGAAAAAATTTAAATTTTGTCAAAGAGTGGTAAAAAAAAGCGCGAATTTTGCCACAGATCGAGGACAAAACACATATTTCGTCAAAGGATCGTAAAAAAGCCAATTTCGCCAAAGGTTCACGAACAAAAACGCGAATTTCGTCAAAGGGTTGCGAAAAAAACGCGAATTTCATCACAAGATCGCCAAAAAAAAACACAAATTTTTTCAAAGGATCGCAAAAGTACGGGACATTTGTCAAACCATTCTTTAGAAGCGCGAATTCCGTCAAAGGATTGGTTAAAAACGCGAAAAAAAAACGCATATTTCGCCTAAGGCCGCGAAAAATCCCATAATTAGAGCCAGTAGAGCCCCCCCCCCCCGGCCTCCCCCTCTGTTGTAGTCTTTCAAAAAATATGCTGTGAATTTCAGTATTTTTTTTTTACTCAGATTATATGTCACTTGGTATCGCCCCCCCCCCCCCCCCCCAAATGATTCTCTGGATCTGCCCCTGGCTGAAACGGTGTTAGAGAAGTTACTTGAGGCTGTAATATGGTATGAAATAAAATTAAAACTTCCTGAATAGAAATCATTTCTTTCAACTGTGTATGAAAACATTTTTTAAATTGAAATAGTTGAGGTTAAACACAAGGTAAAATATCATAGGAATAAGCTGATTGTAACAAGATTCATCTGTAATGTCGGATTAATAATGAAAAAAAATTTGCAAATATTTAAAAAAATCTTTATTTCGCTTTTTCTAATTTTGCGCCCTTAGGATTCGTGCGCCTGGAGCAGTTTGCTCCAGCTGCTCCACGGTAGCTACGCCCCTGGTTAGAAACTAGAACTTTGGAATGGTAGTAATTAATAAGATGTAAATGCTCGTTGTAGAACGAATTCTAAAAAATAGAAAGACTAAACAAAGCGGAAAAAGATCTAAAGATGATCTAAGTAACGAAGTACATGGAATTGTTAGAAATATAAACATGAAAATTGACATGGCTGCATTTATCATGACGTAAATTCTCGCAATAGAACAATTTCTAAAAATGTCGCTATATAAAACAGTGCAAAAACAAAAAACTTTCAAAATTTTTCTATTTCTGTGTTACTGCTGAGCCCAAAATCTTGAAATTTTGCTTCGGGTTAGTTTTAAAATATACAATTGTCTCTATGAATGATTTCTAAAAAATTTAAAATTTAAAAAGATGAAATTAACGGAAAGCGATCTCAATTACCATTAATTTGGAATTATTAGGTACAGCAATTTAAATATTTCATAATGCTGCATTTCCTCCGCAAAACATGCGATTTAAATGCAACAAAACTGATAGATACCCACCTAGCATTAAATAAATTGTGTAAATATTGAATAAAGACCTGTATGAAACAGTGAGTAGGTTGCCCGAAAGTACTTGTTAAAGTGTTCCTTCTCTAGGCTTTTCTCTCTCTCGCCAAGGCCACTATCAGAGGGAAGTGCCGTTTTAAATGTGATATGAATTTTTTATCCGATTTATTTTTCTAGACATTTTATCATAAGGTCATATACTCAATTATCATTAGTAGCTTTTTTATATATTAACTTATTCAGGTGAAATTTTATAATCGGGTTCATATTGGCGTATGTTAGCTTGCATGATTTCCTGAATAAATATGTATGGATTTGTAAATTACTTCAAATGCCACTTTGACAGCTCAAAAGTTATGCAGACGATATATTCAGATCTTGTGTCATACTTTATGTTGTAATCATTGCCGATTTCTTTTATTTAATACATGCTAAATACAGCTCAACTTGTGCAGAATATGTTTGAAAACAAAACAATACAGCGTGTGTAGTGGCCAGCATACACTCACCATTTAAATCCGATCGAGCATATCTAAAACACACTCTAACGAAGCATTGCATGCCACTGTTGATGTATTCGGTACTTTGATACTATATTAGATTTTGAGGAGAGAATTCCTTAAATGTTATCGACAACCTCATTGCATCCGTGGAAAACAGATATTGTACAATATTAACTATTCCGGGGGAGCACACACCATATAAAGTATAGTCCATTCTTTTTAAACATCATATATTTGTCATTTAAAGTTACTCAAATTGGTGCGGAGCGTCTGATTGTGCTCTTGACATCATTTAATACAGTTAAAATTCCGATATAAGTAATTTAGTGTTTCATTTTCTATTTTACTTTTAATATATTGCGTACTTTCTATTTTATATCCATGCATGACTGTCTTGAATGGTTTGATTTCCCATTTTTTTAAACAGTGTATACGAATTTATATATAAGATTTTGTAATTCTACGATTCGTTTATTTTCATCATTTCAGTTTATCGCAGTATATGTACAATTAAAGATAACATCTCATTTTCTTTGCTTCCACATGTTATTATTAAATCTATGTTCTCAGTAATATCGCTCAGACTAATCCCTCTGAGGGAAGTCCTAGTAGTAAGAATCTACAGTAACAAGATGCATTAATACTAACATTGAAACAGGGATAAATGCATTTTATGTCCCATACGCACTTAGTGCGCTTTTTAAAAGGATTAGATTGAAAACTACGTTAATCCTGATGGGCTTCACGACACTATCCGCTAATTGTTTAGGCTTAATATTTTGCAAAAGAGATCACACTTTTGAATTACAAAAATATTTATTTCCATTAAAGTTTATTGTATTGGCTGTTAGTTATTGTATTAATTGTGTTCAAGTCTGTCTAAAGATTTGTACCTTTAATAAAATTGAGTTAGGAGATTAATTTATGTGTGCTTTAATATATATATTGGATCGATGGAATATTAATTTATTCCTCGTATTTCCCGTCATCCTTTGCTGTTTGAATGCCGGCCGCTGACTTTCCCCAACATAGTTTATTAGTGAGAAATTGCCTAGCTAATACGTCGGCCAGGGTATAGCTCAGTGGTTGAAACAACAGCACGGTACGCTGTGGACTAGGTTCGGGTCCTGGTAGTCCTGGTCCCGGCTAATTTTTCACTTCTGTTGATTATTGTATTAATTGTGTTCAAGTCTGTTTTAATAAATGTACCTTTATTTGTCTTTGTTTATTTATGATTGAACATTCTGTTTGTGTTATTAAATGGATTAAAGAAGACATATATCCCTTTCAGTGTTTTTCAAGCATCATAAGTTTAGTGTGTCAAAAGATGAAAGATTAAGAAACAGCGCTTCAAACTGTTATTCACAAATGGCCGCAGGCATATAATTGCAGTTCTTGTAGGGGCAGTGGAATATTTTCTTACAGTTTCTTATTGCCCAATAATGTAAGGTAGAACTTTTTGCAGAGTGTCAAGCTACATTTTTATGAGGATACTTTAGTAGTGAAGGGCGTTTTCAAACTGTTCACGTGATCCTGATGTTCCTCTGAATTCTAGCATTTGTGCAAGAATGAGGCGTATTCTGTTATTTTTTTAAGTTTCGGAAAGTACGTTTGGATTTTCTAAAATCTGCTTGTCACTTTTTTTTAATTATGTGTTAATTGGGTAATAGTGGTTCTGCAGTAGCTATTCATATGGTAATAGGGGAAGGATTCAGTGAATTTTGAACACCTGCTATAGGGTAAAATAGTGCTTTCCTGCAATTTCGATCCACCTGCTAACTTCAAACAGAGTTTCCAACCAGAAGTACTGGTGTAGTTTTCGGCTGTGACTTTTAAACAATTTGGTGTGAAGTTTAGTTTTTACTACGAATAAAGAGTCATCTGAATCCATGAGGTTTCATGTTATTGTGACATAGCTGCTAAGTGAATTTCTTATAATCCTACAGGATGAATGGAGTCAATTGAAGACAAATTAAGTGAGTTAAATTAAAAAAGTTTTAAGAAATGATTTCTCATTATCTTCCTGTATTTCGTAAACTAAGCTTGTAATTTTGGTCGCCTGAAGTAAATATACAAGCTCCACTGTTAATCCCTTAACGGTAGTATTAAATTATGGTTTAAAAATTCAAATTTCTTATTGGCTCCACTTTTTTGAAAGAGAAATATCCGCCTTATTTAATGACAAGTAAAATTATACCTTAATAAAGCCAATTGCACTATTTTATGAAACTTGTGGGAATCAAACAAAAGGGAATAAAATGAATAAAAGGCACAGCCCGTGAATATCACGAGAGCGAGAATTAAGGGGTTAATTAACTTTTTATTGTCCTAAATAAATTGTTGTGTTTGTAGTTAAATCTGTGTCATGGCCTGACCATCAAGTGAACAGCCCAAAAAGGTATTGTAGACCACCTGATCGTAAGTACGGAGGAACCCTTTTATATATGCACTACCATGGCACCGCTCGGGAACATGCATTCTGGTCAGGGAAGAGCGCCGCCCCTCGCGCGTACTCTACCTGCATCCAAAGCCATACAAATCCTATCGTCACGGTAGCAATCCCCCAGCACTTGAGGGAGCAACTGTGGACCTTACTTTCCAACCTCCAGATCCCCAAACGGCCCCAAGGAAACCGGTCAGCCAGGCCTGTAGACCTGTTCTCGAGGTTCACTGAAGGAGTATTAGTTTATCAGAGTCTTCGAAGACCTAGTCTTATAATGAGGAAGGCATAATTCGAGAGCAATAGATGTAAAAAGCCCTTAAAGGTAAATCAGAAAATTTTCAAGAGAATTTACTGATTCTTGATTTAAAGTTTTTATGGAAAAATTGACAACTTTTATTATCTTCATCACTGCACACTTGGCTTAAAATTAAAAAAAAAAAACTATTATTTCTTATATGTACACACACTGTCTACTAGAGTAAAGAAAATAAACTGTCTAAAATAAAGAAAACTTTAATAAAACATTTTCCTATCATTTCTGAGGTCGACTGTATTCTGATAATTGCAGAGTTTTTCTTTCAGCTACAATAACCTCCATGAATTTTCATAAAGTGGAATGATGACACAGAATTATGAATCAACAGTTTATTCATATCTGAAGCCGGAATGACCGAGAACCAGTTATTATTATAAAAACAATACTATCTGTTTTTAAAGTTTCGAGATTTAAGAGACTACTTCACTCCCGCGAAATCCCCCGCTCACTAATGTTAATCCTATTGGAATTTCTTTTAAAGATATCTCGTTTGCTTTTCAATATTCTTAAATGATTTTTCCCATTGTCTAGCTGATATAGACAAAGGTCTTTTTGTACTTTTTTGATTCTTTTACAGTTTTGTTTTATTAGGATACTTTTACTTTCGGAACTGGACTTAAAAAAAAAAAACCTTCAAAGAAAAACGAAAAAGTAAAAGTCGACACCTGTAGAGATCGACCTCAGCTATTCAATGAAAAAAAAACATTTAAAAATATGGAAATGCAAACGAGACATCTTGCAGAATTTCTTCCAGAGGATTAACATTAGCGAACGAGTGTTTTGCACGAGTGAAGTAGCCCATTAAATCCCAGTTTGAATATGCATCAGTTTAATTTTTCACTTCACGAAAATTTTTAAACGCTACTAACTTTCACATGTGGTTATAAAATCCGACTTTGCAAGAAAATTACATTAAGTACTTATTAAAATTTAATACTTATTAAAATTTTTTTAGCTCAGTTGGTAAATTCTAACTAAACTCTCTCCAGCCTCTAACTTGAAATAATCTAAAGCTGTTTAATAAAGGGCAGGACATTAAGTAGTACTTGGTATCGGACTGTATCCTCACTCATAAGTGAGTGAAGATACAGACTCTCATCTTAAATACTCCTGGGTCAGCGAAAAAATTCATGTCATTTACATATGAATAATTCTTCTATAAAATATGAAATTTACTTCATAGACAACATGCGCCTCTCAAAAATTAAATATTGCAGGAAAGGTACGCATTCACACATAACCTTACCGTTAAGGTATCTGTTTATCCTCAAATCGCTGTTTTTGCGAACAATTTCGATTTTTTTTTTAATTAAAGTTGAAACATTTAGGATTCCAAAAATGCTTTACTTTTGGTTCAGCGCTAATAAGAAGCAAAGTTATAGCCCAAAATATAAACCGGAAATGAACTTTCTGAAATAGGAAGTGGCCGTTTAAAGAGCCACAGAAAGGTAACGAATGCATTTTAATACACAAATATATAACATATAACATATACACAAATATATACACCCCTACAAATAGGGTGGATTTTAAAATTGTAAGCTTTATACATAACTTTTGTGATCTACGAAAATCTTAATTTCCGTTTTCTTGAAAACTGCGTTTTTCATTGTGTTCGTTTACGGAAACATCATTTCTTAAAAAGTTTTAAGATATTGAAAAAAAAATTTGAGACAAGGATCTGCTCATCTATAGGTATGTTATGAAGCAAAATATAGCTTGTAACTTTGTATATATTAATTTAAGAGCCCTTTGTATTGAAAAATGCACATTTTTTTAGGAAAAAAATATGTTTTGTGTAGCAAATTTGGCATAAGTTAGCAGATTTAATAGGTTTTGCAAATATTTTGCTTCATAACACAGGTAAGTGGTTTGCTAATTTATTGTTGAAAAAAAAAGTGAAATATATTGAATAGATTTTGTTATAGAAGGTTTGACATAAATGCATTTTTTTACTAAAATTTGACTAAATATTGCCTAAATTTGAAAAGTTAATAAAAAGTCCTTTAAAAATTTATATGAATTCATAGTTTTATTCCCTGTTTTAACTAAAAACACATGTGTTTGATAAAAATTTCATATTTTTCAAAAAAAAGTGCCCCGAAGGTAGGCCTTTAGAAACCTTCGGATAGACCTTAACCCTCTCGCTGCGCAACCCGAGATTTTATCGGGATGCACTTTTCCTCCTAATTAACCCTTTTTAATTATTCTCACCAGTTATTTTTTTATTGTAAATTTTACCTTATTTAATTGGAACATTTTCCCGATTAAATTAGAAAAAAAAATTGTTTTGAAAAACCGGTGATAAAAGAATAAAACTTTTATAAATACGCAATTTTTGAAGCTATTTTGATTAAACAATTACGCAGTGAGAGGGTTAAGAAAGTAGCATATTCATATGAAGTTTATAATTTTAAAATTGTCATTCTTACAAACTTTACAAATATGCAAGATATTTATCGCACAGCATTGTACATGAAAACATCCACAGCTTTCAATATTACGTCTCAATATCCATCGAGAATTTAATATATAAATGTTAAACATTTTTAAACGTTAATTATTACTTTATAAAAATTAAACTTTTTTCTTAGTACCTTGATACCATGTAATTTTCACAATTCCACGTAGCATGAAACTTTATTTTAAAAGTTTTTTTTTTTCGATTTTTTCTGTCTTTTAGTTTTACATTTCATGATTCAAATGCATCAGTAATGAGACGAAATTAATTACATTCCAGAAATTTTTATTTATATATAAATTTTAAAAAACTTTTATAAAAGAGCTCCATAAGCAAATTAAAAAGTAATCTTTAAAAGACATTGTTTGGAATACTAATTTTTAAATCTAGAAATATCTCTAATATCTTCTCTAAAAAATTCTGCAATTAAAATTAGCGTCATTGAATGCATCAAATTCAATGTTTAAAAATAATTATTTTCAAGTCACGTTTTTTAATTTTCATTTAGACATGTTCTTTTTAAATAAAATATCTTAAACTTTTAAGAAAACCCTTTTCTAATTAATGCTAATTTTTCAACATGGTATCAAATAAAAAAGTTAACATTTTCAGCTTAGTATGCGTGATCAAACTTTCTCATTTTTATTAAACTAATTAAACAAACATTTTTTAATATTTTCATACTACATAAAATATTTTGTACAGAAATAATAAGAAAAACAGATCAAGCTTTAAAATAGTTGAGTAAAAGATTTTTTTTTACTTTTGTTAATTTTTAAATAAACCTTCGATTCATTTATTATGTCTCCACTTTTACCTTTTGTTTGTCCGAGATTTTTAAATTTTTCAAGATGAAATTTATTTTCTGAACTCTAAAATAAATATTAATATTTTTTCCCTATCTTTGTTAAATATGGGAAAAATACGCCAAAATTTGGAAGATCTTTTAATTAACAGAATCGTGATTTTTTGATTATTGCTCTTAATCGTTTTCTTAATTTGTCACTAACCTTTAGTGTCCAAATATTTTATTTATTTTTTATTGCTGTAAGTGAAAAGAAATAACTAGTCGTAGCTATGCAAATGGCAAAAATTAAGGTTTTCTTAAACTTAAAGAAAATGTAATTTACTTAAATTTAAAGAATTTTGTGTATATTGTTGATATGATGATAGGCTAAAGCAGGGTTTTATTGGTTTTAACAAGGGGTGCTTTTAACCATGGTTAAAACTGACTTTGACCATCCCGGTCAAAATATGTTTTGACCGTCAGTGTTCAAAACTCACTTTGACTAGAAAAAGATATAAAAATTTAATTTTTAAAATGATAAATATAGTGCAACATTTCAAAGGGTTTATCGCAATAACATTTAAGAATATTTAGTACAACATTTGCAAGTGTTTGCAAATTGTACTTATTATTTTACTTTTTAGTATTTACTTTTTTTTAAATAGCTTGAAAAATTTTAAAGAAATTTTATTTAGAACTCAAAAAAGGATTACAAATGTTGTATTAAGATAAGGCAATTTCATAGTTTAAATTCTGGATGAGACCAAACTTGGAAAATAACCTTTCTATTTTCTACAAGATGCATTATGAAAATTACAAGTTCAAAATGAATATTTTCATTAGTCCCCGCAAAATATCGTAATGTATATTATACTTGCACTTTAAGAAAAATAAGATTTATGAAGTGTATGTTTGTGCTATTAAATATTACTGGATAATAAGCTGAAAAATTCCATCTATATTTACTAATTATTTATAATATTAGTTACTATGTATTCAGAGTTGCCAAGTCTCCGGCTTTTTAGTCACCACTATTAGCTTTTAGAAAATGTTTTTTTTTAATAGCAAAATGTTCCAATTAAATAAAATAATATTTTCTGTATTAAAATACTGGTGTGCAAAAAGCCGGAGACTTATCAGCTGTGTATATATACATATGTAAGTATAATGTAGCATTAATATTAACTTAAATATACCTATAATTTGATAATGTATGTAAACTAAAGTTATTTAACAGAGTTTCGACAAATTTTGAGGTTAAAACCAATTTTCTCCAGTTTTAAACAGTTAAAACCAGTTTTGACCACTGTCTTGGTTAAAATTTTGACCGGTCAAAATTACAACACTGGGTTAAAGAAGAATTTTTCAAAACTCCTGATAAGGTAGTATACGTAGTTTTCACTAACCTTTAAGTTTAACCTTTAGTGCAACCAGTTTCCTTTTATCACTAATCTTTAGTGTGCTTTTAGTTAAAAAAATTTTAAAGTAGCTGTCCAAATGACAATTTTAAGGCTTGCTTGAATTTATGGAATATGCCATTTACTTAAACGTAACGAATTTTGTGTATATTATTGATATGATGATAGGCTAAAGAAGAATTTTTGAAGACTCTTGATAAAGTTTTATACGTACTTGTCACAAACATTTTAGTGCAACCAGTTACATTTTGTCACTAACCTTTAGGGTCCGAAAGCTTATTTTATCTCTCTATTCTAAATAAAAGTAACTAACGCTGTCACCGCCGCTGTTTATGAATTTTTTCTGACCGGGTGTCTTTCTCTGAAAATTTTAAGAAAAGTACTGCATACAAAAATATGAAAATCGGTGGTGTTATAGAGAAATGTTTGATAAACACGCTGATGCAAACAGTTTTTAAATAGAATAATTATTTTAAGAGATATTTAATGTTGAAGTTTGTCAAAATCGTTCCATTAAAAAAGTTTTATAGGAGCAAAAACTATACATAGAAATTTAATTATTTTTAGATCATTTTATACATTAGAAGTTCCCGGTGTGCAGACTGCATTTATTTTTTTTTAATTTGACTCCGTTTTGGATGATTTATTTCCATTTTAAATTAAAAATTTCAGCATTTCGAGACATATTATTTACATATTTTAGAAAAGAGTATTATTTTAAATGGTTGCCGATTTTAAAAATACCGCAAATAATAATATTTCCTTCAAATTAAAAATTTATTTACACGTGGCTATCACAAACAACAAAAAAATCTTTCATATTAGAATTAAATGATTATGCGTTAAAAGCAGCGAAATATTGAAAATTACGTCATAAGAACTATATTTACAAGTGAATTTTAAAAGAGAAAGAAAATTTATAATAATAAATTCATTATTATGTGTTAAAAGTCGTAAATGGAGGAAATTACGTCAAATTTAAAATAGCCAAAATAAATAATAATAATGCAAAACAGTTTAAATAAAAAAAAATATATATGTTTCCGCGAGACATTTATTTCATGTTTTTAGATAATCTTTTCAACTATTGCTGTGAATTTTATGTCAGCGCAAATAACATTTCCTTTCTAACAAAAAAAAAGTATTTTCACTTGAACATTAAAAAGAGAAAGAAACCGTTGGTGAAAATTACGTCAGTTTTATACATTTAACATGTCTAAGAACTTTCTTATAGCGTTGTTAAAAAAAATACCCGGAAACAGACTTTGTTTATTTAATTTACTTTACATTATCTTATTTTCAAATTTTTAACTGCCGTAATTTCGGGTGTATAGCCCGCAGATCAAACAATTCAGTTTCGACCCAGAAATTTTATTCAGTATTTGAAGACCAATATTTACCGTGATCTAAAAAGTTACATTTTATTTTTAAAAATTTCTGGGTCAAAAAACGATTGTTTGATCCGCGGGCTATACACCCAAAATTACGGTATTTTTTTTTAATCAAAGACAAAAGCAGCCATTGTATCTCTTAATAGCAGCTGATTTGGCCTTAAAAATCCTCAATCAAAGGGATATGAATGGAAACCTATTTACAGGAAGATCGCCACTTTTTTTTTAAATTATAATTCAATCTTTTTAAAGCCGATCAAATTAACGTGCTTTTGGAATCTGGGGTGTCTGAGCGGGTGTTGGCGAGCGTAGCTCGTAGGGGGCAGAGCCCTCTAGTTTAAAAAAAATGCTTCTAGTTAAAAAAAAAAAAATTAAAAGTAGTTATCAGATGACAAAAATGAAGGTTAACTTAAACGTATGGATTATGTCATTTACTTAAACTTAACGAATTTTGTGTATGCTATTGATATAATGATAGGCTAAAATAGTATTTTTGAAGAATCTTGATAAAGTAGTATACGTTGTTGCCACTAACCTTTTGGTAAATAGATTACAGAATACAGGTTTTTCGGATGCTAATTCGTAAACAAACATTTTCATGCTCAATAAACATGTTTTACAGTCAAACATGATAAATTATCCGCATTAACTCTAAAAATAATATTATTTTGTTACTCTTGCAAGTTTAAATCAATGACGTAGCTGAAAATGTTTAATTGGGAATTGGTAGAATACTAAAACCTAAAAATGGTTTGTGAAAACTTAATAATATACAGTGTGTCTGCAAAGTTATTGTGCACTTATGACCGGTCACGCAGGAAATCAACGAAACAATATGCAAATGTGAAATCTTCACCAAATAAAATAAAATCTCTCAAAGTTTCATACCTGTTCAGTGCAGTTCGATATTGTCTCCATTTGAAGCAGAAATTCACAGACATTATTCACTCTGTTTCACCAGACGACCTTAACTGTGTGAGGGTAGAACTTGAATATTGTTTAGATGTGTGTACGACAACAACTGGAGGTCACATCGAATTACACAGAACAGGTACGAAACTTGGAAAATTTCTCTTTTATTTGGTGAAGATTTCACAATTCCATCTTGTTTCGTTGATTTCCAGTGACCGGTCAAAACTGCACCGTGACTCTACCAGGGCTGACACTTTATTTTCTTAGTCTGTTCGCACCAATATTTTTTAAAATATATTTTGTTGTAGATTTCTCTTGCAAATGTTGTCGAAGCGTAAGTAAAAGTTTTTTTGTTTTGAAAAAGTAGTGCGAGATAGAATTAAAAAAACTAGAAAACAGGAATTCTGCTTTTTCAGAATTTAGTTTTGCCCCCGATGAAAAATATATGTATATAAATATAGACAGTACAAAACATATTTTAGTTTTCACTATGACGTCACTATCGCTGAATAATGCACATCTCCAAAAAAAGAAATGTCATCGTTCAAGAAACTCGACAAGCAAAATCGGCTGTAAAATGATTCATAGAACTTCATTTGTTTGTAACATTAATATAGATACTTAAAATTAAATATAGCTTATAATATCTCCCTTCATGTTTTATCAGAAATCATTCATTTATAGTTTCTCAAAATAACACATATTTTAATTACCTTTTTTTCAGCTGTTATAGGAAAATGGCAAAAAAAGATTTAATTAGTATTTTCCAATTATATTTTCTTTACTTTCTACAGAAATGGAGTACTTGAGTTGCCAACATTAAACAAATGACGCTAAAAACTACAAAAAAAAAATAATAATAATATCTGAAAAATAAACTGAGATGTAGTTTTCAAAGAAATTTCAAACACACATTTAAAAGTACCTTTTTTTCCAATACGACGGTCTAAAAATTGAAAATGTGCGATGCTTAGAACTTAAAAAAATTGCAGTAGAGTACTTAACCGTACAATGATACATCTTCTTTGTTTAGTGCTTTCTTATAAAACGTAACGTTATTAACAACTACGTATATCAACGTACTTAACCGTATAGTGATACATCTTCTTTGTTTTAGGGCTTTCTTATAAAACGTAACCTTATTTTTTAGAGACGACACTTTAATTGTTGGCCGAAATAAATATCATATACGGGATAATGTTCGCCTCTGACAGCCCTGCTTTACGGACACATAGTACTATAAACAAATTAGTACTACACGTAAACGTTTCTAAAGATCTGTAGCAGCAAAAGAAACTTTATTTTTTATAAATGCTTATTTAAATTTTGACACTATATTGATTCCTGAAGCTTCTACTGATAAAGGTTGCTTTTGAAGTCGTGGGTAATTTGAAAGAGGTTATTGTATAATTTCGCTCTTGGTTATATCATATTTTGGTAGGTTAAGAAACATTTGTCTCTTTTTTTTATTTATTTATTTATTTTTTTTATTTTATTATTTGCGCATTCTGGCATTATGCACGCTGTAAGGCACTAAGCAAAGTTACCTTAAGATGCTATTTTAGTAGCTAAAATCACAGGACTTTGACATTATACAGTTGTGTCCACTTTCAACGGTGTCTAATGGCTAATTTTTAAACCATTAGTCACAGACATATAGTACCAGTTACAAAGATGTTTTAGAAGGGGTAAAGAAGTACACTGGCCTCCAAAATTTAAGGTAAAACCGTTTTTTTTTAGTCTAATTTGCAAATGAATGAATGTAGAAACAATAAATTTGGAGGAAATGTGCACTAAACAGTTAATTATTGAATGTGACATAGAAATTTTCTTAACCCTTAAATGCCTGATTTTTCAAAAATCATTCTAATAATGTTTTTCGGCTTTCATTTTTAAAATAAATCATGGGAAAATTACTTAAAAAAATCATATTTTGTTTTCAGTATGGTTTACGGCTTAAAAAAAAATTATTACTAATCGGCAATACTGGTCTTTAATTGAAAAAAATAATTTTCTTTGATAAAATTCTATAATATTAAATAGACAAGAATTTTAGGAACTATAATAAGAAATAAATTTTACTTGCTCACTGCAGAACAAAATAGGGTATCTCGCAAGCTTCCAAACAAAACAAAAAGAACAAGTAGCAACAATTGAAAAAAATAAACCGACCTTTATTCTTAAACAGCACAAGTGTTACCATCTACATGTTGAAAATCGATTTAATAATATTTTCAGAATGTATTTTATTGGCAACATTAGGCATTATAGCTTCAATATTATTCTAATAGTATTTTAGAGCTTAAATTGGGTATTGCCGAAAAGCAACATCCGGCATTTAAGGGTTAAGTTAAACAAAACAAAACAAAACAAAACAAAACAAAACAAAACAAAAAAAAACTCTAGGTGGGAAAGTCCATTCTTGAAGAAAACAGTACATGAACGTATTCCGTGGTAAAATGTCATAGAAACATTATAAAAATGGGTTCTAATAAGGAATATGCCCACCCCTGACTTGAATGCATTGGCGGCATCGACTTTCTATGCTGTCAGTTAAGTTGTCGGTCACCGAAATAGGAAACGACGACCAGACACGGGGTAAACCTTGTTCCAGCTCATATAACGACCTTGGATTAGGACTTAAAACAGCAACTTGTCTTCCAAGATAGTTCCAGACATGGTCTATAAGATTTAGGTCTGTAGAGTGAGCTGGCTATTCCATTCGCTCCAAACTTTGACCCTCGAGATAGTCCGGTCCGGTTTCGAGATAGTCGAAAAACGCGGTCCTCGATAGTCCTCGGTGAGGCCGTGCATTATCATCCATCAGAATGAAATCATTAACAATAGCACCGGCATATGGGCGGATATATGGATAAAAGATCCGATATCTCATACAAGTCAGAGTTCTTCCATGGAACACATGCAGGTCAGTGTGACCACCGAGTGAGAGCCCTGCCCAAACCATGATTCCACCACCTCTGTACCTGTGTGTTTCAATAGTGTTGGATTGATGGTATCTGGCGCGTTATTCCCTCCAGATCAGCAGACGCCCTGTATCACTCTTCAGTGTGAATCTGGACTCGTCTGTGAAGAGTACAGAAGCTTCGAAAAACATGTTGTACCTTAACATTTGGAGGTCAGTGTATTTTAAAAGCGATTTGGGTCAATAAAAACATTTCTTGCAGTAACGAACTTTAAATGCTTATTCAGTTCCTCAGTTCTATAAGTTATATATTTCGTAAAAATATCCTATTATAGTAAAAAATAACAGTTCCATTTATAACAGTAAATTGACCGAGTTATGAAACTTTGAATTGTATGACTAATGTCAATTTTCTGCATCTGAACACAGATGAGTTAAGCCATGCTTCGATACATAAAGTGCCTAAAGTACTAGAAGGATTTATTAAGCATGTGTATTTCCGCATTGCAGTTGAAGGGAGCCATTTCGAGTAAGTTTTAAGATAATTAATTTTTTTATTAATTAAGTTTAGATTAGATAATCTAATAGCATTTTAAAATATTTATCATTTTGTAAAGAATTGCGACTGTTGCTTTTCACTATTTCATTTAAAAGGTATGTGCGTACGCTCATATCGCTGTTTTTGAGAAAATTTTCGATTTTCTTTTAAATTAAAGTTCAGATATTTAGAATTCCAAAAATATCTTATTTTTGTTTCGGCGATAATTACAAGCAAATTTATAGACCAAAATATAAACCGTAAATGAATTTTCCCCAGCCGGAAGTGACCGTTTAAAAAGCCACAGAAAGGTAAATAATACATTTTAATACACAAATATATAATATATAAACAAGTATATAAACACCTACAAATATGGTGGATTTTAAAGTTGTAAACTTCATACATAATTTTTGTGCTACATCAAAATCTTAATTTGCGTTTTCTGGAAAACTGCGTTTTTCATTGGGTACGTTTACGAGAAACATCATTTCTTGAAAAGTTTTAAAGATATTAAAATAAAATTTTATGAGAAGGTTCTGTTTATCTATCGGTATGTTATGAAGCTAAATATAGCTTATAAGTTTTTATATATAAATTTAAGGGCTATTTTCATTGCAAAATACACATTTTTAAAAAATCATGTTTTGTATGCAAAATTTTATACATGTTAGTAAATTTAAGAGGTATTGCAAATCTTTTGCTTCATAACACAGGTATGTGGTTTACTAATATATTGTTGAAAAAAAAGTGAAATATATCGAATAGATTTCGTGACAGAAGATTTGGCATAAACGCAGTTCTTTTCTAAAATTTGATTAAATATTGCCTAAATTTGAAAAGTTAATCAAAATTCTATTAAAAATTTATATGAATTCCTAGTTTTATTTCCTGTTTTAACAAAAAACACGTGTGTTTGATAAAAATTTCTTATTTTTCAAAAAAGCGCCCCTGAGGTACGCACATACCTTAAGAAAATTTGCATTAGGGAACGTCCACTGTTACTCTTGTGACCGTCAGAGCAAATTTCCATACATATTTCCAATTCTTTTATTACAAAGTATATTTAGGATAAATTTGATCCAACTACTTAAAAATTCATGTACTCTACTTTCATAAACCATATACAATTTGTAACAAAAAGCATTTTACTTGCCTAGATAATAAATCAAAATTTTGTTACTCTTGTGACCACAAAAAAATATAATTTTCAAAAATTGTGTTTGATGCAGAAATTCTGTGAATTATATGAGACTATAGAAATACAATTTACAGAATATAGCAGAGTAATTATATTTTTTTTTAAAAGCATTAATCATTGAACTCATCTGATAACACATGAATAAGTTACATTTGATTTTGCAAAATGCTAAGTGTTACTCTTGTGACATTTTGTCCATAATGTAATTTTAGCAAAAATTCAGTTTAAATTCGAAACAAAATAATTAAAATAAGTTTTTAAAAATTATTTTCCATACAGAACAACTTTTAATGATGGTTTAATTTTAAAATAACATAAAATAATGTAAAAAATTCTAAAATTAACAAACACTATAATCACATTGCAACCTCTCAGTTTCTGCTACTTAACAGAATAAATCATTGTCTTCATTATCAATAATGCCACTTGCAACTTCTCGTGTATCATGATTTACTTAATGAAACACAAATTCTTTGTACGAATCATGTTAGTGTATGGTTTGTAGTAGATAGTGTCATTTTTCATGGTTTTAACAAATTGTATTTGTTGAATGCCCTTCGCTGTTGGTATTTTCTCGCAAAGTAATGAAACTTTATTGTTTTATTTCTTTTGACAAAATAAGCAGTATATCTTAGAATTGCTTTTTTAGCACGCACCTCATTCCCTATATATCATTATACAACAACACAAAATAAATCTACAGCATCTATACCGGGAGTATTTGAAAAAAAAAAATGCCCAATTAGGTTAATTGAGAAAGGAGTCTGATTCATTGCAGGCATATTTGCATAGTTATATATTTTGTTTAAATTGAAAAGCACAACCATCATATGAAAAAATAAAACAGGTACATTTTAGGAAAACACAAATTCCCTTAAAGATGCAATGTTGAAATTTTACATACGAAAGCATTTACAAAAAATTTATTATGTGTTACAATGTCTAAAATGATAGCATAAGATTTTACTTTATTAGGATCATACTAAAAAAAAAAAGCTGAAAACACAGTTGCTTGTGGATTTGACCAGTATGTAGTATTTCATACCAAAATTTCGTCTTAGCATGAAAATAAAACAGTTTCCAGAAAATCCACTGGCATAACTATTCTTTGAGAAATGGTTATTTTTTTAGAATTAGGAAAATAATCCTTTGTACAAGTTTCAATGAATGTGTGCCACAGAAAAAGATTTAGTAGCTTTCGAAAATTTTTAAAAAATTTTCGAAAATTTTTGGTATCTTTAAAATTACTTTTTCAAAACGTTGATAAACGTTTTGAAAAAGTAACAGTATTGAGAAGATGTTGATAAACGTTTTGTCAATAGCAAAACGTCTATTTTTGCTATTTACAATAATTTATAAGAAGTTTTGTATTATGGACTTCCGTTTCAAATAATTTTTTGGTGTTATCTCCGCAAATTAGACAGTCTGAATTCCTAAATTCTAATTATCATGTATCTCGGCATACAAAGTAAATTAAATCTATCACAGGAATTTTTAATGCAGGAAATACACCAGTTACTACATTATGGATTGCTTGAATGTTTCCGTGACAGCAACAAATGGAGATATTCTGATGAGTAATTTTCTATTGTTTTATGAAACTACACTTTAAAGCTGCAAAGGAATCTCCAATTTTTCAATTTAGGAAAGCTTCTTTAAACAAAAAACGTATTCTCTTATTAAAAGTCCCCTAGAATTGATGAAATTATGTGATATTTTTCACGCTTAACTAACGTAGATTTAGCTGAAGAATGACCTCTTCTTAAACCTTCATCGACATAAAATACTCCAAAGCTGTGGAGTTAGATATTTTTCCGTTACCGTATCTGAGGTTTGCTAGTTCTCTACTTTTTCCTTTTCTTCATATTTCCATTTTCTTGCTGAAGCTTTTGCTGGTTCTAAGACTTTTCTCCACCTTATCGTAATATATTTTGTTTTGTCTCTTTCTCACAACAACATATTCAATTTCATTCTTATTTTTTCTCTAAAAATTTTGGCGCTTAGCTGAATTTTTCCTGCTCTTAAAAACAATGTCGTGTATAAGAAGCAATATTAAAATCTTTCCTTTAAAATATACTATCAGAATCCTTTTCATAAAAGTTACTATAAGAACCTCTGTAGGTTATACAGCATTATTTAGTAAACGAAGCTTTACAAAGCCTATAAAATATCTAATCAAAGACCATGTGGTTCAAACCAAAAGAGAGCAGACAAAAATGACACGAGTTGAGTTGTTTTATTATATCTTTAATTAATTCTCATTATTCTCAGATTATTATATAATCTTAAGTAATACCAAAAATGAATAAAAATAAACCCAACCATTAAAAAAAAACACTAATAAAGATAATTTATCTTCCTTAAAATTTACAAAATAAACTTAGTTATAGCTAAAACTATTTCAAGAAAAGCTCTAATAACAGAGAATAAATAACAAAACTTTAAGCATTCTGTTTGTTTTGCTTATAACGCAGTTTTATATCAAACTATCGACAAAAGTATTACATGTTACTCTTGTGACAATTCCTCAGAGCCTATTCCATGCATAGCATTAACAAAATATTTAATGTAAAAAAGTTCTTCCGGCCAGTGCCGGGAGGAAGAGGTAGCTTTCATATTCCTTATTTTAAAAAAGCCAACTTATATCATTCAAACACACGAAGCTCAATTTAGTGGAAACCGAATATAGGAGATTCAATACTAATTTTTATCAATATAATGAATGAGAATTTCGCGAAATTAGTCAGCTTTATCCAAGCTGCTTTTCTTTAAAGTAACTTATATTTGGCTGCCAAATTCGGCGATTTCTTAAAGTGCCTGCCATTTTAAGACAACATGGTGGATGAGGCTAACCAGTGAACTTGGTCGAGACCTCAGTAATTGCTGTGCGATGCTCACTCACATCGGAATCGGTTGATATATACGAGTGCTTTCGCATGCAAAGATCAGATTTTTCAAAATGTCACCTACAATAGAAATTGAAACTGCTATATCTGAGCCATTTTTTAAAGTAAAGACAAACAAAAAATGCTCCTGAATCCTACTTCAAGGTCAAATACTTAAGAAAGAAACCTTTTTCAATTTCTAATTTTTTTGCACCTCACATTAAATATATATATATTTTTAATTTAATGGCCGCCATTTTGAAACAAGATGGCTGATGAATCTGGCCAGCGAACTTGGTCGAGTTATTGATGTATACTATCCACATGCCTTCTTACATCGAAATAGGCGAATACGTGTGTTATCGCGTGACAAATACAAGATCGATTCAAAATGTTAGCCATGCTAGAAATTCAAAGTGCTATAATTCAACTATTTTTTAAGATATAAACAAAAGAACAAATTTTCAGAAACAAAAACTGCTCCGGAATCTTTGTATCAAGGCCAAACACATAAAAAAAATCTTTTTCATTTTCCAGTTTTTTAATACCTTATTTTAAATTTTACATTTAATTTTTTTTAAATGGCAACCCTTTTGAAACAAGATGGCGAATGAAGCTGGCCAACGAACTCGGTCGAGACATTGGTATGTACTATGTACAGACCAAGTTACATCCAAATCGGTTCATAAATACGCCTGATATCGCGTGACAAAAATCAGGTCGTTTTAAAATGTCAGCCACAATAGAAATTCAAAATGCTATTACTCAGAAATTTTTTTAGATATAGACGAAGCAAAACCTGTTCCGGAATCTTTGTATTAAGGTCAAACACATACGAAAAAAAAAATCTTTTTCATTTTCCAATTTTTTGGTATCTCATTTTATTTATTTATTTTTTAATTTTTTTAAATGGCCGCCATTTTGAAACAAGATGGCGGATGAAGCTGGCCAACGAACTCGGTCGAGATATTTGTATGTACTATGTACACACCAAGGTACATCCAAATCGGTTCATAAATACGCCTGTTATTATGTGACAAAAATCAGGACGTTTCAAAATGTCACCCACGCTAGAAATTCAAAATGCTATAACTCAGCCATTTTTTAAGATATAGACGAAACAAAAACTGCTCCCGAATCTTTTTATCAAGGTCAAACACAAAAAAAGAAAATATTTTTTCAATTTTCAATTTTTTGGTACCACATTTCAAATTTAAATTTTCCTTAAAAATTTAAATGGCCGCCATTTTTAAACAAGATGGCGGATGAAGCTGGCACACGAAACTGGCCGAGACATTTGTATGTACTATGTATAAACGAAGTTACATCCAAATCGGTTCATAAATACGCCTTTTATCGCGTGACAAAATTCAGAACGTTTCAAAATGTCAGCCACGCTAGAAATTCAAAAGTCCTTCCGGCCAGTGCCGGGAGGAAGAGGTAGCTTTTCTATTCCTTATTTTAAAAAAGCCAACTTATATCATTCAAACACACGAAACTCAATTTAGTGGAAAGTGAATATAGGAGATTCAATACTAATTTTTATCTATATAATGAATGAGAATTTCGCAAAATTAGTCAGCTTTATCCAAGCTGCTTTTCTTTAAAGTAACTTATATTTGGCTACCAAATTTGGCGATTTCATAAAGTGCCTACCATTTTAAGACAACATGGTGGATGAGGCTAACCAGTGAACTTGGTCGAGACCTTAGTAATTGCTGTGGACATGCTCACTCACTTCGGAATCGGTTGATATATACGAGTGCTGTCGCAGGCAAAAAATCAGATTTTTCAAAATGTCACCCACAATAGAAATTGAAACTGCTATATCTGAGCCATTTTTTAAGGTAAAGACAAATAAAAAATGCTCCTGAATCCTTATATCAAGGTCAAATACTTATGAAAGAAACCTTTTTCAATTTCTAATTTTTTTGCACCTCACTTTAAATATATATATATTTTTTAATTTAATGGCCGCCATTTTGAAACAAGATGGCTGATGAATCTGGCCAGCGAACTTGGTCGAGGTATTGATGTATACTATCCACATGCCTTCTTACATCGAAATAGGTGAATACGTGTGTTATCGCGTGACAAATACAAGATCGTTTCAAAATGTTAGCCATGCTAAAAATTCAAAGTGCTATAATTCAACCCTTTTTTAAGATATAAACAAAAGAACAAATTTTCAGAAACAAAAACTGCTCCGGAATCTTTGTATCAAGGCCAAACACATAAAAAAAATCTTTCTCATTTTCCAATTTTTTAATACCTCATTTTAAATTTTAAATTTAATTTTTTCTTTTAGGTAGCTTTCATTACAAAAAGCTACCTATTGCAGCCGTTCGGAGGAAAGAGATTTCAAAAAATTTTGGTATATTTTCATCGATCATGATCCCCAGACCCCGAAACCGCCCTCCGTTCAAAATTGATATATATATGACCTATGTCACACTGTAACTCTCGTAATTATGAACCGATTTCGATGTAATTCGGTGTGCACATAGTACATACGAATGTCTCGACCGAGATCTTTGGCCAGCTTCATCCACTGTTTCGTTTCAAAATGGCGGCCATTTAATTTTTTTTTTAAAAATTTAAAATTTTAAATGTGGTACCAAAAAATTAAAAATGGAAAATATTTTTTTCTTATGTATTTGACCTTTATACAAAGATTCCGGAACAGTTTTTGTTTCGTCTATATCTTAAAAAATGGCTGCGTTATAGCGTTTTGAATTTCTAGCGTGGCTGACATTTTGAAACGTCCTGAATTTTGTCACGCGATAAAAGGCGTATTTTTGAACCGATTTCGATGTAATTCGGTGTGTACATATTACATACCAATGTTTCGACCGAGTTCGTTGGCCAGTTTCATCCGCCATTTTGTTTCAAAATGGCGGCCATTTAAATTAAAAAAAAAAAAAAATTGAAATGTGGTACCAAAAAATTGAAAATGGAAAAATATTTTTTTCTTATGTATTTGACCTTTATACAAAGATTTCGGAGCAGTTTTTGTTTCGTCTATATCTTAAAAAATGGCTGAGTTGCAGCATTTTGAATTTCTAGCGTGACTGACATTTTGAAACGTCCTGAAATTTGTCACGCGATAAAAGGCCTATTTATGAACCGATTTGGATGTAACTTAGTTTATACATAGTACATACCAATGTCTCGAATGGGTTCGTTGGCCAGCTTCATCCGCCATCTTGTTTAAAAATGGCGGCCATTTAAATTTTTAAGAAAAATTTAAATTTGAAATGTGGTACCAAAAAATTGAAAACTGAAAAAAGATTTTCTTCTTATGTGTTTGATCTTGATAGAAAGATTCGAGAGCAGTTTTTGTTTCGTCTATATCTTAAGAAATGGCTGAGTTATAGCATTTTGAATTTCTAGCGTGGCTGACATTTTGAAACGTCCTGATTTTTGTCACGTAATAACAGGCGTATTTATGAACCGATTTGGATGTACCTTGGTGTGTACATAGTACATACAAATATCTCGACCGAGTTCGTTGGCCAGCTTCATCCGCCATCTTGTTTCAAAATGGCGGCCATTTAAAAAAAAAAATTAAAATGAGATACCAAAAAATTGGAAAATGAAAAAGATATTTTTCGTATGTGTTTGACCTTAATACAAAGATTCTGGAACAGTTTTTGTTTCGTCTATATCTAAAAAAATGACTGAGTAATAGCATTTTGAATTTCTATTGTGGCTGACAATTTAAAACGACCTGATTTTTGTCATGCGATAACAGGCGTATTTATGAACCGATTTGGATGTAACTTGGTCTGTACATAGTAGATACTATTGTCTCGACCGAGTTCGTTGGCCAGCTTCATTCGCTATCTTGTTTCAAAAGGGCTTCCATTTAAAAAAAGTTAAATTTAAAATTTAAAACTAGGTATTAAAAAATTGGAAAATGAAAAAGTTTTTTTTTATGTGTTTAGCCTTGATACAAAGATTCCGGAGCAGTTTTTGTTTCTGAAAATTTGTTCTTTTGTTTATATCTTAAAAAATGATTGAATTATAGCACTTTATATTTCTAGCATGGCTAACAATTTGAAACGATCTTGTATTTGTCACGCGATAACACACGTATTCGCCTATTTCGATGTAAGAAGGCATGTGGATAGTATACATCAATACCCCGACCAAGTTCGATGGCCAGATTCATCAGCCATCTTGTTTCAAAATGGCGGCCATTAAATTAAAAAATATATATATATTTAAAGTGAGGTGCAAAAAAATTAGAAATTGAAAAAGGTTTCTTTCTTAAGTATTTGACCTTGATATAAGGATTCAGGAGCATTTTTTGTTTGTCTTTACCTTAAAAAATGTCTCAGATATAGCAGTTTCAATTTCTATTGTGGGTGACATTTTGAAAAATCTGATTTTTTGCATGCGACAGCACTCGTATATACCAACCGATTCCGATGTGAGTGAGCATGTGAACAGCAATTACTAAGGTCTCGACCAAGTTCACTGGTTAGCCTCATCCTGCATGTTGTCTTAAAATGGTAGGCACTTTAAGAAATCGCCGAATTTGGCAGCCAAATATGAGTTACTTTAAAGAAAAGCAGCTTGGATAAAGATGACTAATTTCGCGAAATTCTCATTCATTATATTGATAAAAATTTGTATTGAATCTCCTATATTCAGTTTCCACTATATTGAGCTTCGTGTGTTTGAATGATATAAGTTGGCTTTTTTAAAATAAGGAATATGAAAGCTACCTCTTCCTCCCTTTCACTGGCCGGAAGGACTTTTTTAATGGCAACCCTTTTGAAACAAGATGGCGAATGAAGCTGGCCAACGAACTCGGTCGATACATTGGTATGTACTATGTACAGACCAAGTTGACCAAATTGGTTCATAATCCAAATTGGTCATAAATACGCCTGTTATAGCGTGACAAAAATCAGGTCGTTTTAAAATGTCAGCCACAACAGAAATTCAAAATGCTATTACTCAGCCATTTTTTCAGATATAGACGAAACAAAAACTGTTCCGGAATCTTTGTATTAAGGTCAAACGCATACGAAAAAAGTCTTTTTCATTTTCCAAATTTTTGGTATCTCATTTTAATTTTTTAATTTTTTAAATTTTTTTAAATGGCCGCCGTTTTGAAACAAGATGGCGGATGAAGCTGGCAAACGAACTCGGTCGAGATATTTGTATGTACTATGTACACACAGAGGTACATCCAAATAGGCTCATAAATACGCCTGTTATTACGTGACAAAAATCAGGACGTTTCAAAATGTCAGCCACGCTAGAAATTCAAAATGCTATAACTCAGCCAATTTTTAAGATATAGACGAAACAAAAACTGCTCCGGAATCTTTGTATAAAGGTCAAATACATAAGAAAAAAATATTTTTCAATTTTTAATATTTTGCTACCACATTTCAAATTTTAATTTTTTTTTAAATTTTAAATGGCCGCCATTTTGAAACTAAATGTCGGATGAAGCTGGCCAACGAACTCGGTTGAGACATTGGTATGTACTATGTACACACCGAATTGCATCGAAATCGGTTCATAATTACGAGAGTTACAGTGTGACATAGGTCAGATATATATATATATCAATTTTGAACGGAGGGTGGTTTCGGGGTCTGGGGGTCATGATCGATGAAAATATACCAATTTTTTTTGAAATCGCTTTCCTCCGAACGGCTGCAATAGGTAGCTTTTTGTAATGAAAGCTACCTAAAATGGTGCAACTCAGCCATTTTTTAAGATATTTACGAAACAAAAACTGCTCCGCAATCTTTGAATAAAGGTCAAATACATAAGAAAAAAATATTTTTCCATTTTCAATTTTTTGGTACCACATTTCAAATTTTAATTTTTTTTTAAATTTTAAATGGCCGCCATTTTGAAACAAAACGGCGGATGAAGCTGGCCAACGAACTCGGTCGAGACATTGGTATGTACTATGTACACACTGAATTACATCTAAATCGGTTCATAAATACGCCTTTTATCGCGTGACAAAATTCAGGACGTTTCAAAATGTCAGCCACGCCAGAAATTCAAAATGCTATAACTCAGCCATTTTTTAAGATATAGACGAAACAAAAACTGCTCCGGAATCTTTGTATAAAGGTCAAATACACGAGAAAAAAATATTTTTCCACTTTCAATTTTTTGGTACCACATTTCAAATTTTAATTTTTTTTTTAATTTTAAATCGCCGCCATTTTGAAACAAAACGGCAGATGAAGCTGGCCAACGAACTCGGTCGAGACATTGGTATGTACTATGTACACACTGAATTACATCTAAATCGGTTCATAATTACGAGAGTTACAGTGTGACATATGTCAGGTATATATATATATACTAGAAAGGTAGCCCGTCAAAAATGACGGAAATTTAGATATAAAGATATATACAACTCATGTGCAAGAATATGAGTTTTCTCGTTTGTTCCGCAGTGATAGATGAAAATAACACATTTTAAGAACGAAACACATTTATGAAAAACTGTGTACAGTAGAAGACCACTAATCTGCACAGTTTGGTTCCAAGTGTTCTGCATATTTGAGGATTTTTGCGGTCATGTCTATTCAGTCTTTGTTTACATTTTTTTAATTCATATATTGGACAATTTAGATTGTTAAGCCTTAAAGATAAATAAATTACACACTTGAAGTAAGGTAAAAACTATTAAATTATCGTATACGATTTCATGAAATGGTATTATATGGTATTATATGTGTGTGCTTCACGATCTTGGTTACGACTTTGGCAAATTTGGCTACAACTTTTCATAATTCTAATAGTGTGGGCCTCTATAACAAAAAAGTAACCAGTTTTTAGTAAAATTTCTGGTATAAAGTAGTTTTCAAAAACTTGTGTAAAATTGCAGGCCGTTCTCATGTTATGCCAGTCCTGGGAATAATATTTCTAACACTGAAGAGTTTCCATGTATATGTGGAATTTAGAAAAGCTTCTCTAAAAGAAAGGTCCTGAAATGGCATTCTAATTCCTCTAACTTCAAAGTTTAATTGGGCCCTGATGTTGTTTACTGAAATCTAATAAATACAGTTATTTTGAATATTACAACAGAATTAAACAACTAAACTTATTTAACTTAAACTCACTGTTACTTCCCGATGTTATTTTTTAGTATTAAGAAAGAAAATTATTAAATTTTTCAAATCATGCACATTTATAATTTTTTTCCGTCTTTAATAACTAAATAATGAAAAATATGCTTTTGTTCTGATCTCATAAATATGACAATAAAATAATGTAACTAAGAGACATTGCGAAATTAAATCTTTGTGATTTCAAACCATAAACAAATGATACCGCCACCTATGACGTCATTAGAATATTGTCCATTGATTGTTGGAGAACTTACTTTGTGAATGATTACCCCAATGATTTAATATTTTTTACGGTTCACCATGAATGAATCACTTGTGTTTGTTTAGGTTTATGGAATGAGATATTAAGCCGTGAAACTAATTTCAACTAAAGTTATCCAAGGATATATGTATTTTTAATCGAAATTAAAAACAAAGCTTTGATCTCGAAATAAAATGTTTTAGTTTGTATAATTGGTTATTTCTGTTAATTATTTATTTAGGTACTTTTCCATTATAGCGCATTTTTAAAAAAAGCTTGGCGTAATTCGGGCAACAGAAAGTGAGATATGTTGCCAAAATATACAGCTATGAAAACAAATGTAATGAACTTTTATTTTTGTTTATATATGCACTTATATACATAAAAAAAATCGTTTCTAAATATATATAATATTTTTTTATATACAAATTACGGCACAGATTTCAGATATGAACCGGGATACCTATGGCGCTAAAATGATGTTATTTTGCCGGCTATTGTTTTTTATTTATTAATAAATTGTTTATTTACTTTTATTTTCTGTTTTTAAATTATGTAAACTGTTTTGTTCTATAGTTATTATTCAAACTTTTATTTATTTATAGTTATTTCCTTTTCAAAATGATAGCAAATAATTAAAAAATATATAAGTAACTGGTATTCGAAAGCGAGATTTCTGCCGAATTGGCGTCAGAGAAAAATCACGCCAACTCATGCGTATATGACATCTGTGCAAAAATTACTTCTGTTTCTTTATAAAAATGGGTAAATAGCTTTTTTTTACATTAAATAAATTGTATGTATACATGTGCAAAAAATTGCTTGTGAGTATGAAGCAGTAAATAGGTTGTCAGAAAATACGTTGGCAAACTTCTTTCTCGCCAAGAAACTTTTCTCCGAAGTATTGTACGTACATAAGCAATGATTGCTAGAAATGCATTTTTAATTATGATATGCGCTTTTATGTTTCACTACATTTATGCATACTATACCGTGTGTTTAAATGCTACAGTTCATATGCAGGGCTACACAAAAGAATTCGTAAGGGTTACTGAGTATGAGAATAAATTGCTTAAAGGTAGTTTTTAAAGGAGTTATGCAGTTTTACGCTGAACTGCATTTAGATTACTAAGAAATGTTTGTAGAATATGGATAAAATGATATACAGGGTCACGCAAAGAATTGGATACATAACCGTCTATGGATGATAATATCTGGAAATATGATTTCAGTAGCTTTAAATGTAGTTTAAATTAAATTTTAGCTAAATAGTGCCATGTAATAACGGTACTATGGGCTATGGACGGTAACTGCTGAAATCAAATTTTTTAAAAATTTATGCGTTTTCTAAAATGTTTACTTATTTACCTTATTTCCCTAAATAACGAAGTTTTGTTAAAGCATTCAGGATGTGTTGGAAAGTGTTTCATATTCTATGCTTAACGCATGATTTTTCTTTCTTCTTTAGTCTTATTTTGCATTTATTTTATTCTTAATTTTTAGTCTTATACTGCTTTATAGAAACTTTGGCACAGTTGTCATATATACCCCATATTGGAGCGATTGGCACAAATGTCATATTCGCCCCATATTGGCGCGATTTTTTTTCGGTTGCCAATTTGGCGAAAACATCAACAGCATAAACAACATAATCCGGATTACGACATCAAGCAAAATAACGGCACTTTGGCGCCAGTTAAGTGCCCATTGCGTATATGACATTGGCGTCAGAAAAAAATCGCGCCAATATGGGGCGAATGTGACATCTGTGCCGAGCGATTTTTTCCGCCGCCAATTTGGCGAAAACATCAACAGCATAAACAGCAACATCCGGGTAACCATATCAAGCAAAACAACGACACTTTGGCGATAGTTAAGTACCCGTCGTGTATATGACATCTGTGCCGAAACTGTAATATTTAATGTTTAAACTCTTCCCTCCACTCACCTTGCATATAGTATAAACTGTAACACAGATAGCGCAAAATAATAGACAGTTTGATACTTTTCCACTGTAGGGGCTTTGGCGTTTTTTAAAAAAAGTTTGGTGTAATTTGGGCATCAGAAAGTGAGATTTGGGTACTTTTCCGTTATGCGGATACCATTGTCGCCAAGCGTAACAGTTTGCGCAAAATGAAAATCACGTGAATTGAGGAGGCATTTGAAAAATAAAAGAAAAAATATTGTCGTGAAATTAAAGTGAGCATTTAAAAAATATAACATTTGAAAATTCCAGACTTTTACGAACTATTTCATTAAATCACAAATATATACTTAAAATAATTGAACAAATAACTGTTATAAAATAAAGCAATAAAATAAAACTCATATTATACTGCTGGCATAAAATTACAAATATCTTTTAGCATTTTGAAATAATTGGCGCATTAGCATACGTTTTCCGTTATACGGACAGCATGCCAAAATGTATGCTAATGCGCCAATTATTTCAACCCTGATCGTAGATTTTTATTGTAAACCATGCGAAACATTGTGATTTGTTATTTATGAAACGTGAATCCCGTGAATGATTATTGTTTAACCTTAACCTTTGAAAGCTTTTTTAATCTGCTATTAATCGAATTAAAAATGCTTTTTTTATATAAAGTTGTAGTTTACTTTTACTGCTGATGCTGAGATAGATTTTATCATTTGGCAATTACCAGATGATGAGAAAGTTGTAATAAAACTGTTTCAGGAATTTGGAATTCTGCATAATAAAAGATTGTGTTCAAAAAATCATGAAATGAAATTATGGATGAGTTCTGGAAATCCGAAATTGAGTTGTAGCTTACGATCATGCGAAGAAACAGTAGGAATACGACAAAAAACTTGGTTTAAAGGATCGCGGGTGACTTTTCTTAATGCTTTGAGGTTTATATATTTATCATGCAAAGAGTTGACATCGATTGAGTTTTGTGAGCTGAAACTTGATATGAACCACAACACAACAGTGGAATGGAATAGTTATTCGAGAGAAGTTTGTGCAAATCTTTATATTCACGACCAAATAGAAAAATCGGTGGACCTAATAAAATTATAGAAGTAGATGAAAGTCTTGTATTATTTATACAGATTGCCGGAAAGGATATAAAACAGATGAACTGCTAAGTGCTGGTTATGATCATTTCACAGTAAATCACAAATACAATTTTGTCGACCCTAATACTGGATGTCATACTCCAAATGTTCAGAGAATATGGGGCATCGCAAAATGGCGCAACAAAAGACATCGGGGAGCTGTTCGTCATCATTTAGAGCCGTATCTCATAGATTTTATGTGGCGACGCCTTCGTTCAAAAAATGAAATGTTTACTGCGATGCTGAAAGATATTTATAATTTTATGGCAGCAGTTTAGTATGGTTTTTTATTTTATTACTTTATTGTATAACAGTTATTTGTTCACTTATTTTAAGTATATATTTGTGATTTAATAAAATAGTTCGTAAAAGTTTGTAATTTTCAAATGTTATATTTTTAAAATGCCCACTTTACTATCGAGAATGTTTTTTCTTTTATTTTTCAAATGTTTCAATTCACGTGATTTTCATTTTGCGCCAACTATTGCACTTGGCGACAATGCTGTCCGTATAACGAAAAAGCACCGCATACATTTTGGCATGGTGTCCGTATAACAGAAAAATATTGAGATTTGTTGTCAGATCATATAAACAG
Source organism: Maratus speciosus (assembly GCA_963932465.1). Taxonomy (NCBI): domain Eukaryota; kingdom Metazoa; phylum Arthropoda; class Arachnida; order Araneae; family Salticidae; genus Maratus; species Maratus speciosus. The sequence continues at coordinate 289,538,477 of OZ010794.1, forward strand.
TTATGAAAACAAACTTGATGAGCGTTTTTTTTTTTTATATGTTTATTTTATATGTATATTATTCATGTTTTTATGTACAAATTACATCTGTTTCTGTATAAAATTAGAGAAACGGCTTTTTTAATCGTATAAATAAATCGTATAAATATCGAAAAAAAATGCGTGTGTATATAAAATGAAGCAGTGGATAGGTTCCCGGAAAATGTTGCCAAATTTCCTTTTTCGCCAACGCACCTATACTGGAAAGATACCTAAAGCACATTAAAATCGCGCAACGTGGAGCTCATACAGTACAGCGTCGTCTATTGGCGGTTATTTTATTAGTAGCATCGGGAGGAAGATGTAAAGATGTACTTTAAATTCTCACTCATAGATTTTGAAAAAATATCTTAAAAGAGCGGAGTTTAAATTAAATTTTGGTGACCTCCTTTATGAAAGATTAATAGTTTTAAGTGGGGATTTCACCAAATCAGCCAGCTATTGCCAAGTTGACCAACATTTGGCGCTACTATGGTAACCCTGCATTAGTATTTTTCAACAATTATTCATTTCAATGAGGTGGTCCTACCGGAATCGTGAGGGACACACAGAGACTTGGATTTTATATAGATAGAAGATATAATATATATATCAATTTTGAACGGAGGGTGGTTTCGAGGTCTGGGGGTCATGATCGATGAAAATATACCAAAATTTTTTGAAATGGCTTTCCTCCGAACGGCTGCAATAGGTAGCTTTTTGTAATGAAAGCTACCTAATATGTCTTATACCTCAAAATCAGAGAATTAGAAGTTTTTGGTAAAAATTTTAAGTAGTTTTTTTTTTTTTTATTAAAACTTTTGTATGTTTTTCGTTACTCTTGTGACATTTAAGTGTTAACGTTTAAATACAGCCAAAAATATATTAAAGATATTATCTAAAAGATTTTATCTATGTAGATCTTAAAGATATGATAATAGTTTGTTGATTTGAATTCATAGCAATTTTATTGAATTCTAAAAAAGTATAAAAATCATATATTTCAATAATTTGTATTTTAAGCTCAAATGTAAATGTAGTTTTATACCGTTAGTATCCCGCTAATTTTCATTAAACACTTGCTCTTATGACATTAAAACTTACAAATTCATATACTTCAACTCTTTAGCTTTAAATTGATGTGTCATACTTATATTTCCGTTTAAAAAAAAATTTCAGCAAAATTTTTTTTCTGCCGTGGACATTCCCCTTACGTTTTAACATATTTTATGTAGAAGTTGTATATGTGTCTTTATTGTGTCAGAATTCAAATTTATACTGTAATGTTAATTTTACTTATATTTACTAATGTTAATTTTACTAATGTTATATTTTACTAATGTTAATTTTACTTATATTTTTATATGTGAAGATTTTTTTTTCTAATGCATTTGTGAATAACTCCTATTTCGCAGCAAGAAAGATGATTCAACTTTAAAACGGCTATTACTCGCTCAATTTTAATCGTAGAAGAATGGGTCTTTTTTGTGTTACTTCTTAGTGTAACAGAATATTTTTACTATGTATAACTTATAAGACCACGGGACCGTATAAAAATTTAACTGTCGTAATTTTTTAAAGAATTGTTGTTATTGATCCGAATCGTTGTTAAAATACTCCTTTACCTCATTTAAAACAATTTTGTATTTGGAACTACTATATGTTTATGACTAACGGTTTAGGAATTAGCCATTGGACATCGTTGAGAGTGGACATGGAATGGAGTTATAAGCAGTTTACGCCATACCGAGGATTGATTCTCTATAGATATATACAGTAGAATTGAAATGAAAGTATAAATTTTTAAAGACTGCAATTTTGAAATTAAAAAATATATAAATATACTATCTGTATATATAATTATTTGTCTTTTTTTACCTCAGAACTATTTCGTTTACTTTTTCAATGATTTTAGTGATTTAAATTTAACGTTCAAAAGAGAATCATGAGATTATCAAGCAGTCTGTTTTTATAGTTTTGGCAGAATTTATAAGCCTACTTCTTATGTTATAATATATATCTGTTTTTTTTTTTTTTTTTTTTTTTTTTTTTACATTTAGAAAATAATTACGAATTTAAAAATAAAGTCTTTCTACCAAATTTGTGATTAATAGTATTAATATTTAACTAGGTATTCAGTGTGAGGAAAAAATAACTTTGAAACATTTGAAAACTATTCCTTACTTTGGAAATCTAAAACTTTAAGAATCAATTCCTCGATAAGAAAAACAAAAAACTCTATAAACTTTTAAAGATAAAAAATCAAAACTTTTCCATCCATCAAAACTTTGCTGAATTCTTTTAAAACTTTTTTTGAAAAACTTTTAAAGTAAACTTAAATTTTAATGAAATGTTTTTCTATTGCTTTCCTATAATTTTACTAAGAGGTTTGTCGTGTAACAAAATAAAGACGTTCGGTTTATGTGTTTTATTTTTTAGTTATTAGCTTCAGTAAAATTAAAAAAACTTTTTGGAAAAATATTTGAATGTATATAAATGATTTACAAGTATATTTTATTGATAAAATATGTTTCAGAAATGAAATAATATTGATGAAATATTAATTTAATTCTTCTAAAATGGAAAACATATGCTGTACACAAATTTACAAATATAATGCTTATTCTTTGCACGTATATTGAACGTATTGAACGTTGCAATGCAATATGTACAATTTTAAAGAAACAAGGGGATTAACCAACACATATTTCACTCAGTGGGTGTACAGTGTCAAGTAGTTACTGGATAAACTCGGGCTTCCAGGCTTAGAGAGTATGGGTGAAAACCATCATATGTTTTTTTCTGTTGTTAACATCCTTTGTTCTCTGCACATACTACAGGTACAGCGATGAATGAAGTATTTTTCGAAAGATTATGACATACAGTAAAACACGTTATTTGATTTTTTTAATGCAGTTAATGAAAAATTAATGGAAAAACGTATCAGCCAATATCAAAGATTGCGTCGAGAAAGCCTCGCACGGTTTTATAATCTTATTGATTTTTTTTTTAATGATAACTATAATAGATTTTTTAGATATATATATTTAGAATGCCCATTAACAATACAGAAAATTATATTTATATGAAATATAGCAATAATACATTCAAATAGAAATTTGAAACTTATTAGTATTGGCCTCGTGCCAGGAGATAACAGGCAAAGAAATCGCTATTTACATTTAGCCATTTTACACGACTGCCAAGAAGAGTTATGTATTTGACGCGTATCTGGGTATGTGAATTTCTTTATACCTTCGAAACATCCAAAAAGCTGGATTGATTTTAATGGATCAGGTCTCTATCGATTCATCTTAACTGCCCGATGGTTTATAGGCTAGGTTTTGCTTTCATAAATTCAAAATGGCGGTAGAAACGGAATTTTTTTTAACGCTCCATATTGAGGGGCATATCATTGGATATGTCTTTCAAAATGAAGACGATGTTTCCTAGATTATTTTAACTCAGAAGCTCCGTTTAAATATTACACAATCTGAAAGTTATGTAGGTAGCATCGCTAGCTTTACGAAATCTATAAAAACTGAAACGGTCACGGCTCATCCATCTATAACGATATGTGTATTAATTAAACACAACTAAAATTTCGTCGATAAAAATTTAAATAAACAAAAATAGAAAAACCCATTTGCATAAAAAGCGAACAAAAAAGAGTGAAACAAGACGTTGGAAATAGTAGAGTGTGCAATGTAAATTGTTTTTGCTTAAGTAATTGTAGTTGGAGACAAACATGTAGGTAACAGTAGCCGCAGTACATACCTAACATGAATCTGATGCCTCCGACTGCAATTACTTAAGTAAAAAATATTTACATTACACACTCTACTATTTTCCTACGTCATCTTGTTTCCCACTTTTTAGTTCGCTTTTTATGCAGTAGGGTCTTTTGATTTCTTTAATTTAATTTTTTATTGATTTTTTTCATTTCAGTGGTTTAAGCTCCTACAGTTCGGTTTACATGTCTGAAATTCTCGATTTATTTATATTTTATTGTTTTATTTATTGATTGACAAATGTTTTAGTTTCGTTATGGAATAAAAATGGAAACAAATGGGGAACTATTTATATAAAAATAAGAGCAAATGTATTAATATTTCCTGATCGTCTCCACGCGATAGTCATATATTTGAAAAAAAAATAATGCCTTAAAAATATTTTAAAACCAATGAAAATTGAGTAAATTACGATACTGTTTTCAAACAAATTACATTTGAAAGTACAATTTTTTCACAATTCGACGGTGTAAAAATTGAAAATGTGCGATATTTTGAAGGTAAAAAATTGCAATAAAAGTGAAATTTAATCTTCTGCTGCTGGTGGTGCTGCCAAAGTGACGTCAGCGTTACGCACGGACACGTTAGTACTTTATAATATAGAAAAGGTTACAATACTGTAAATTTTGTGAAAGTACTGTTAGTATTTGATCAAATAATTTTCGTTTTCACTTGTGCAAGCTTGAAACAGATTTAAAACAGCACATAACTGAGAGCAACGTATGAGCAGAGCTGATGCCTTCCTATATTTTTCTATCTTTACCATTATTAGATATAAAAAAAATTCGCTGTACATTTTTAACACTTTCAGAGGCAAGTAATTGTAGCAACGCAAAGAATACTATTTCCTTTCAATGATAAAAAGTATTTACACGTGGCTAAAAATAGATAAAAATCTTTAAAATAGTAATTAAATGATCACGTGTTAAAAGCTGAAACCGGAGAAAATTCTGTCTTAAAAAATATGTTTACATGTGAATATTAAAAAAAAAAGAAAGTAAATTTCAAATTAATATTTTGCTGCATACTGTCCACCTCAGTGGACAAAAATGCTACTTTTTCTCCTATCCAAACTACTTCATTTACAGTTCCTATTCAAAGTTTATGCTACTCAGAGACTTCTATGCTTTCAGTAAAAAAGATCGAGTTAGCACCAAAAGTCGGATATCTTAGCAAATAAAAACAGCGAATTTAATGTTAGATATGCCAATTTTAATGCATGAAACAGAGAATTAATAATTATATTATTATGTATTGAAAGCAGTAAATGAAATACTTAAAGTATATTTACTCGAGATATTTATTTCATATTACGCGATGGTCTTTTAACTTTTCTTGCTAATTTTAAGACAGTCAAGTAATAATATTTCCTTTAATAAAAAACAGTGTTTTCGCGTGAAAAATTTAAAGAGAAAGAAAGAAAACTTTGCTGAAAATTCAGTCTGATTTAAAACGCTATATTTAAATGTCTTATTTAAAACAAATTTGTTATAGCATTGTTAAAAAATTACCAGGAGATAGTGACATTGTTTACTTAGTTCATTTTGTGTAAGCTGATTTTCAAATTTGTTTACTGATCTAATTTAATCAATCAAAAGAACAGACAATAAATGTCTCGACAGCAGTTCATTCGATCATTAAATCTCTCAGTCAAAGTGATATCAATTGAAATTCGATTACATTTAGAACACCACTGATTGTTTAATCATATTTCAACCTTCCGTAATCATTTTAAAGCAGATTAAATTAGAGAGATTTTAGAGTTTGCGGTGTCTTAAGGGGTCTCAGGTAAAAATCTTAAAATAGTAAGCTGATTTTTAAAATTTGTTTACTGACCTTATTTAATCAATCAAAAGAACAGACAATAAATGTCTCGACAACAGTTCATTTCATCATTAAATCACTCAGTCAAAGTGATATCAATTGAAATTTAATTACATTGAGATCAGCACTGATTGTTTAATCATATTTCAACCTTCCGTAATCATTTTAAAGCAGATCAAATTAGAGAGATTTTAGAGTCTGCGGTGTCTTAAGGGGTCGCAGGTAAAAATTTTAAAATAGCAAGCTAATTTTCAAATTTGTTTACTGACCTTATTTAATCAATCAAAGAACAGACAATAAATGTCTCGACAACAGTTCATTTGATCATTAAATCTCTCAGTCAAAGTGATATCAATTGAAATTCCATTACATTGAGACCGCCACTGATTGTTTAATTATATTTCAACCTTAAAGCTTCAAAATTTTCAAAATTTTATTTTTTTTAGATGTTAAACTTTATCTTTTCTGAACATTTTAATATAATTCTTTCCTTGAAATTCTCATTAGAACAGAAGTTACGGTTTTTTAGAATTATACCCGCCCAATAGCTGAAGTGGTGTTTTCGAAACTTTGATGTCAGTTTTCACCAAATGACGTTTTTGGGCATAACGCGCACAATATCTCACAAACTTTTGAATATTTTTTCATAAAATTTTCAAAACATACGTTTCATGTTAATCTGTATAAACTGAACTTGAAATTCCCTTTTTATTGTTGAAAAAATGTATTTTTTAGGTGATTATGTTGTTGAAATTTTTAAAATTTTCTATTATCTAAATACCACTTTGTATTAAAAATATAATAAACGGTCAAGGGCGAGCATTACTCGCGCACAGAGGGTTCCGTAGAGTAAATATATGAATTTGTAATTGTATTATAAAAAAAAAACCCGTTGCTAAAATAATACTAAGACTTTTCAAAAACTATACAACGTAGGGTTGGGTATAACTGTATATATTATAAAAGTGTAAATGGGTATACCATGAAGGTTCAAAGAGATATAGAACCTAAATAATATCAAATCTGGCTATTCGTATAACTCTTTTTTTAATATTATCCTAATCTGTTTATGATGGACTTAATTCGGTACTGACAATAAAAGCAGTGCATAGTTAAACTTCATTTGGCATTTCATGAAACGAAATTCAGCTTAGTAATAACCTTCATTTCTGCAGTGTAGCTAAAACAAAACCTTTGTTCAAAGTTTAAATTTGGCATTGTGCTAACGCGCTTCGAATTGAGGTCTCAAAGTTGCAACGACGCCTTGGTCAGTGCCGCGTTTTTCCAGATAGGTGTTTAATTAACTTTTAAAGTCACTTGAGGCGTATTGAGAGATACAATCAATGCAAACTATCGCGAACCCCACAGTATTTATGCGATTCATTCTAATTAAATCTTTCGAGGGCGATGCCCTTAAAAAACGGACACCTAATTTTAATTCCAAAACAGACAAACGGCACCAAGAATATTTAATTAAAATTTTCCTTTTATCATGTACGTGAAAATAAGCAAGTTCGCATTTTCTAATAAATTCCTTTATAAATTTAGTGTCAGTTCATTATTTCATAATTTTATTAAAAAAATACTCCGTGCCGGAAAGGATTAAGTGGTCGCAGGACTCTTAAAGCTTCAAAATTTAAGAAATTTTAATTTTTTTAGATGTTAAATTCCTATCTTTTCTGAATATTTTGGTATAATTGTTTCCTTGAAATTCCCATTAGAACAGAAGTTTTGGCTTTTAGAATTATTAAAATTTCCTTTTTATTGTTCAAAAAAAAAAAAAAAAAAAAAAATTAGGTGATTTTACTGATGAAAATTTCAAAATTTTGTATTAGCTAAATGCAACATTGCATTAAAAATATAAAAATGCTTTAAATACAAATTTATTTAAGTTCAGGGAAATTATTACAATCTGAAGTATATGTAAGCACCAAAATTTTCATTCTACTTGCAATATTTATTTTGTAATCCTGCGCGTAAACTGTTATGCCATTTTTTTGTTCGGAAAATGTCTAACAGTTTCGAGCCCCCTATAAACACTAATTCTGTATCTTGCAATTTTTTAAATACATGAAACGAAAGATCATACTTATATCTTTCATCCCAATTAAAATTGTGTTTTAAAATCATATACATTTTAAGACATTAGATGTTGAAAATGTTTTTATTTTTCAGTTTTTCCACTTTTAGAGTCCCGAGACCCCTTAAATTAGTATGTTTTTAACAATTTGACATTTACTGCTTTTATATTGTTACTGGACATTACATTACACATGTATATCATTAAAAGTTGTTAACTAGGCATAGAGTACGCCGTCCCTGCCCTTGTGTATGTCCAAACTGGCCGTACTTTTAAGGGTTAATATCTCAGCTAATTACCGATGATTTTTTTCGAAAATCATTATCAACAATGCTTTTATTCTTCTGCAACAATAGGTATATTCAGCGATCCTCAACAATTTTTCTGAATGCCCGTAAATCGAAATTTGTGTATAACAGAAAAATGCTAATTACTCAAAAATTATGTGACCTAGGGTAATCGCTATAATTTTCCGGCAAGGTTTATATTAATGTCTACTACCTCTAATTTTTTCATAATTTTAGTTTCAGTAGATTCGGAATTAGATGGGGGGGGGCATATTTCTGCGCTACATTTTCAACAATATTTTTAAAAATATAATACCGAAAATTAAAAGGAATGTATTTTTGAGATCAGCGTTACAAAAGCTTTCACAGGATACCTCACATGATATGCAAAGAAAAGATTTTTTTTTTCAAGTAGCATAATTAGCCCCTCTACTTTTTTACTAAATATATTTATGAATGTTTATTAATCCGAAAATATATGTGTTAATGGTCTTTATTACTTCCCCGAATTTGAACTTTCTACGTTCCATAGTTTACGAGTAATATGGCTGTTACAGACAGATAGACAGACAGACGGACAGACACAGGAGTGATCTTATAATGGTTCCGTTTTTACTTTTTAAGTCCGGAACCATAAAAATGGTTTAAATACAGATTTATTTAGGTTCGTGGTAATTATTACAATCTGAAGTATAAGCAGGCACCAAAATTTTCATTCTAGTTACAATACTTATTTTTTCTAATTGTGCGCGTAAGCTGTTATACAAAATTTTCTGCTCGTCAAATATCTGGCAGTTTGGACCCCCCTGTAAATGCTAATTATGCATCTTGCAATTTTTTAAATGCATGAAGTGAAAGAACGCACTTATATCTTTCATCTCATTAGTAATTTTGTTTTGAAATCATATACTTTAAGATATTAAACGTTAAAAATGGTCTCTTTTTTTTCTCCATTTTTAAGAATCCTGAGACCCCTTAACGGAGGCTGGCGAGCGTAGATCGTGGGGGGCAGAGCCCCCTAGTAAACAAAAAAGAAGTAACATGTTCCCTTTGAAAGGCTGTTCTCACAGCTTAGTCTTGGTTATCAGACTTAAATCTTATACTGTTTTGGAGATTTTATCTCCAACCATAAAAATGCAAACATTAACTGTTTATTGAGAACATTTAATTTTTATGAAATCACGTGATGAAAATATACTTCTTATCTATACTTGTGTTTACGTTTGACATGAAATTGAATTTCTTATGGTCATATATCAAGTTCTGAAATAAAATATATATCTTTTCTACTTCAAGAAAGTTTTCATTCAAGAAAATAAGGGATAATAATTCCATATTTAAAATAAATCATGGGCTTTTTAAATGATGCATAACCAGTGACCATCTTAATATAAGCTTAGCTTCTGAAAGTACGCAAATCTTTTCATTAGTTTTGATACACATAAATTATTACTAAAATTACAGAAATTTTCCTACGAACTTTGGGCAATCTGTTTTCGGAACTTCTACTTTAATAATGCATGTGATGCGTATAACATTATTAATTGATTTTTTTTTTTTTTAATGGATATCCATTTATTTAAAAAATATAACTATTAATGTGTTTGAGTAATTACGACAATGGTCGACTGAAAATTAATTCCCGTGGAACATTTTAACTATTCGCTACAAGTGAGATTCCAAAATTGCCTTAAATTAATTAAAAACTTGATTACATTGAAATTATTGATTTTTTGTCCCTTTTTATTTATTTTTAAATGTCATTTTCAAAGTCCATCAGCCCGTTTAATTATATGAATTAAAGTTAAATATTCTTATTCTGTTTTAATTTATGTTAAAGATAGTATATCTGAAACTAATTCAGAACATTATCTGCGAATCTGATAAATTGAAATAAAAATATATACCTTGTTTTAATTGCATTAGATATTTTACTAATAGCTGCATTCTGAAACTGTTATTTATGAAAAAAGACAAGAACACGTGCGTGAGTTAAAACGCGTGAATATTTAAAGAATGAAGTACATTTTAAACAGTTGCCAACTTTCATGAATTTTTTGTTATCATAAAAATTTAGTAGAATTTTGTGTCTAATTTAATCACAAGTTTCGGCGATTATATGTGGCAAAATCTACTATAAAATTTCAGAGGTAAGAAAAATATGTAAAGTTTGACAGCTGTGATATTCATGTCGACCGATGAAGTGCTTACTTAGTTTCATTTTATGTCAAAACACTCGTAGTGCATTTTTCTTTATGCTCTTAGTGATTAATATATACGAGTATGTATTTTGTTTAAGAAAACTGAATTTTAAAACGTTGTCTCTTAATTTTTAACGAAAGTTTTGTATGCCGATATTACTGATATTTTTGTTTTATGTTGCTATTGATTTTAATTACATTTTAATTTATTGGGAATAAAAAAACACAATAAGACCTTGAAAGATAAAAATTTTAGAAACAAAAATGAATATAACTGTTTAGAAAACAATACCAAAATCCGAGTTTTTTTAATATTAGGGGCTGCGTATATATAACATTATCATTTTAGGTTGTTGACCGGGAGGGGTGTCTTGCACATAATATTTTAAAATATCTTATGGGAATGGCGTGGTGATATCGTTATCATTTTTGATCCAATCAAAATTTTCTGCAACTTGTTTCTTACATTAATATAGCCTGTTACCTTCCTTGTTTTTTCTGTTACCTATTTTTATGAAAATACAAAGGTATTATTAAAATTCTTAATTGATTATAAAAATTATTTAATTCCAAAATGTGAATATACCCAACGTTTGACATACCTATTCTTCTTTCACATGTGCATGCACATATAATCTGCTGTTCGAGAAACTAGGTCCGAAATATATTTGAAATGATACTCGTTTTTTAACTAGTAAAGAAAAGAGAAAGAATGTAGTCCACCGTTTTGTTGATAAGAAGTTTAACCTGACGGCCCCCTATGCCGAGGCAAGTGCCAGAAAATAATATTTTCGTTGAATACATTATTAACAAGTAATATAAAAGAAAAAATTAAAGTCAATTTCTACTTAGGTCATCAAAGAAAAAAATAATATAACCCCTTAAGTTAATATTAGTTTTTGTTGCATTAAAATATCTCAGTTTGTTGATTTTCTATAAGCAAGTAAACCCTTCTGGTTTACAATGGAAGTATATGGAAATTTGGCGACTCATTTTGGACGCCAAATTTGGCAATATATCGCCAAGTTGGCGATAAACTTGACGGTATTCGGGGACAGAACAGGGTACCCCTATGGTAACCGCCCTTATAGATATGGAGATGCATTAAATGCTGTTCAAGTCTATGGCCGCTATTTTGTCTTCCATATAAAACTAAAATTAATTAATTAAAATTTAATTAATTAATTAATATTTGAAAAAACTATATTAACATCAAGTGTGATCCACTACAAGTTTTAAAAAATTCATTTGAACATGATTGGATGAATAATAAGTATTTTATTAACGATTGAAAATTTGAACAAGACATATATAGAGAGAGTGTGAACTAATAGTAGGAATTGAACAAAAAGTTTATATTAAATGCTTTTAAATAGTATCTATTTCTTTTAAGTGTTATTTGATGTAAAGTTATTTGATATATAATAGTGATATTTTATTGACTTCTCATCATTTAAATCAATAACGGATACAAATAAGTATAACCATATCTGTATATCACTACAAACAAAAGAAAAAAATGGTAAATATAAAAATAATTTTTGGGAGATTCCTGGGATGATAACATATGATATCGTAAGGGGGGAGAGACTCCAAAATTACCAAAAAGTTGATAACGTTATATATGTACAGACCCTTAAGAGAGAATATATATATATATATATATATATATATATATATATTTTGTAAAGGTTTACAATTTTTTCTATCGTAGTGTCATTTGTTAAGTTGCGTTTTAAATGGTTGTCCAACAGTGTGAAATAAAATTCCGTTGCCATATTTCTGTACATATTTATATATGTAAATGAGTCTGCGAATGTATCAAAAGTAAGGATTTGACAATATCTTTGACAACTAATGCTAAATTTTTATTTTCTCTGAAACTGTAAGATCTATTTTTATTGTTAGATTGTAAAAGAACCCCCCCCCCCCTAAAAATTCGGAAAATTAGACGGAATTAATAAAAATAAAATAAATTAAACGGAAATTAGATTAATATTTCGTAAATTATTCTTAAAGTGTAAAAATATAAAATATTCCAAAGCCTTAGTGAAAACAACATAATTAACCAAGCTTTTATTACAATCATGTGTCAAGGAACACTTAAACACTTTTGCTAATTTCTGATACAGTCACGAAATCCTTTCATCTGAGAGAAAAATTCGTAAATATTCAGAAACTGTACTGACAATCAATGGAATTTGTTTTTACAGTCAACTAATGAAAATTTCGTTAGCACTTTTTTACGATTCATACTTTCACTTATTAAAATATTCCATAGTTCTTAAGTTCCAACGATTTCTTTTTCAAAAAGCATTTAAATGTATGTCTGTTTCTCTTTCAGTTTTCTATAAAAATATTTTTTTTTATGAAACTAGAATTTGTAGTCAATAACGAATAGGAATAAAAGATATTGCTCTGAATAAAAACTTCTGAAAACTATTAATAGAATTGCTTGTCTATAAATGAAAAAGTTACAAAATCAAAGATATCTTTTATTTCGAGGAAGAATATGAATAGTCTTGTTATTGAAAGTATACATATTTGTTTTCATGAATATTGCTTGGATACATGTTATCAGAAGCTTTTATATTTCATAGGATTGTTTCTGAAACAATTTGTTTGGTAAAAAAATGGCTGTTTCTATGTTACTAACAAACCAAAGCTAAAGCAACGGGAAATAAACTTTTCTAGAGTTTAGTAACATCGGGAAAATATTAATACAATTGCTTGTCTAAAAATGAAAGAGTTCCAAAATCAAAGATATCTTTTATTTCGAGGAAGAATATGAATAGGCTTATTTATTACAAACGTACATATTTGTTTTCATGAATATTGCTTGGATGCAAGCTATCAGAAGCTTTTTTATTGCATAGGATTGTTTCAGAAACAATTTGTTTATTTGAAAAAATAGCTTTTCGTTTTTACTAATAAACAAAAGATGAATGAACATGAAATAAACTTTTGTAGAGTTTTATAGAAAATGATATTCTTTGATTTTGCACGATAATAAGTGTTAAATTTATCGTTGAAAAATGATGATTTTGGACATAAAGACACGAATTCGATATAAAATATTGTATATGAAACGATAATGTAAAAAGAATTTCGGACTACTGTATTAATTAAAATCTTTTAATGTAAATTTTAGAAAACATTTATTAAGAGGCTGAAATTAATTAATATAATATTTGTCACATATATTTAAGGAGTTACATGAGTTTCGAAGGCTAAAAAAACATATTTTGTCTATTTTTTATACATAATAAACAAATTATTTTATTCAAACGTTTAAGCATATAAAAGAGCAATATTTACGAGGGCAAGTTAGTAAGTAGGTCACAAAAGCCGATAAAAAAGGAGGAAACCAAGATACATACGTAAAAGGCATGTTTATTTCTCTATACAGGGTGTATCTAAACTCTTGGGCAAAACTTTAAGGGGTGATAGTACATATCAAGACAAACAATATTAAATAGGAAACTCAGGGTCCCAAACGTCTTCCGAAGGAGATAGGCGCCTTTAAAGTTTAGGGTCCAAAATTTCAAATGATTATAAAAAACGGAAAAATTGGTCGATTCTTTTGCGGTTTTCACTACAACGATTCTTTATGTCAGTATTGTCTTGAAAATAAATTTTAAAGATAAAGTTTAAAAAATACCGATAGAGGGCGCTGTAGACTTTGGAGTAACGAACAACTATTTTTTACAGTTATTTTTTGTATCTCATTACATGCTTTCAAAAGTTTAGACTTAAACTTAAATTTGAGCTCAAAATGTGAATCGTTGGGAGTGGTTAAGTAGCGCAAACTGAACCGTGTTCAGGAGGGGGGTTCAAATTTCAACACATGAACATAGTTCAGTTTGCGCTACTTAATCACACCCAACGATTGAGATTTTGAGCTCTAAATTTAAGTCTAAGCTCTTGAAAGCATGTAATGAGATACAAAAAATAACGGTAATAAATAGTTGTTCGTTACTCCAAAGTCTAAAGCGCTCTCTATCGGTATTTTTTTAAACTTTATCTTTAAAATTTATTTTGAAGACAATAGTAACATAAAGAATAGTTTTAGTGAAAACCGCAAACGAATCGACCAATTTTTCCGTTTTTTATAATCATTTGAAATTTTAACTCCTGAACACAGTTCAGTTTGTGCTACTTAACCACTCCCAACGATTCAGATTTTGAGCTCAAAATTTAAGTTCAAGTCTAAGCTTTTGAAACCATGTAATGAGATACAAAAAATAATTGTAAAAAATAGTTGTTGGTTACTCCAAAGTCTAAAGCGCCCTCTATCGGCATTTTTTGAACTGCATCTTTAAATTTATTTTCAAGGAAATACTGACATAAAGAATAGTTTTAGTGAAAACCGCAAACGAATCGACCAATTTTTCCGTTTTTTATAATCATTTGAAATTTTGGACCCTAAACTTTAAAGGCGCCTATCTCCTTCGGAAGATGTTTGGGACCCTTGGTTTCCTATTTAATATTGTTTGTCTTGATGTGTACTATCACCCCTTAAAGTTTTGCCCAAGAGTTTAGATACACCCTGTATAATCGTCATTTACATTCATACATTTGTCCCATCTCTTTATGAGTTTTCTAATACCTGCTGCATTAAAGTCTTTGGACTGCACTCTCAGCCATCTGTGTACCTCACAATCAACGTCTGCATCTGCCGTCTGTAGGCTAAACCCCCAGAGGAAAGATAGGAGTAGAAGCCAAATCCCATTGTTCCTTCAGACAGATTTTGAATCCAACATGTTTTCGCTCTTTTATCGCCAAAAGGATATCCTTTTGGCAGTGACCCCTTTATTGGCAACTTTCGGATTTCATTCTCGGTCAACTCAAGGTTCCGGAGAGAGATTCGGAGAAGCTTTTGCCGGGAGTAAAACCGGTTTGGCGCGCATCTTTGTCCTCCATCACGTGATTGAGGGCAGAGATGCAGGCGTCAAGAAAAGGTTACCAAATTGGTGTCTACTTATATGAGAAGTCTGTGGCTAAACCACGTGAACAACCTGTTGCATTTGCTAATGCTGTCGATTATTGTTCGCCTGTCACCTCTAACCATTTCCCCAACCTTCCGCACTGTTTCTTCTGTCGCAATCTCAACAGGACGATCACTTCGTTCTTCGTCAACAACTTTTGAACGCCTCTGCTCATGTTGTGCAACTGTTGTCTCAAAAATTAGAAATTGACATCTTACAGTTGTTAAGTGATGCCACCTATTGGCATTTTTGGAAACAATTTACTAGTAATTTCCGACCTCTCATATCGGTTTGTAACCTACTTATTGATTTTCCCTCGTAAATAATATTAAAAAAAATTATTCATAAATTTGGAAAATTCAGCCAGTGGGACCTGGTTTCCCGGAGACCCTTAAAGAAAGTGTCCTCGTGGTGGTCAGGATAACTCATGATAGCTTTATCTGAAATTAAAAAACATTTTTTTACTGTTAATAGCTAAGTATAGCTCGTGATTGAACGAAGGATTTAAATGAAAACTGAAATTCGACTTTTTGGCAGTGCATTTTTGGTGCAATTTACACTACATACAGCCTTGTAAAATAGATCAGTTTCAACCACGTGACCACATGCCCTTCAAGTTTCCACCAACCAATCAAAATCACCGATCTTTTAGCGTTCAACCAATGAAAGTGGAGAAACGGTGTGAAAGTGGAAAAATAAACGGTCAAGTGCGAGTATTACTCGCGCTCAGAAGGTTCTGTACAATAAATATGTGAATTATTAACTGTATTATTTTAAAAAAATCGTTGCTAAAAGAATAATAATATTTTGTAAAAAACTACATAATGTAGTGTTGGGTATAGCTATATATACTAGAAAAGTATGAAAGGGTATACCATAAAAGTTTAAAGAGTAATGAAGTCTGAATAATATCAAATATTGCTATTCTGTCTAATTCTTTTTTTTTTAGCTTATCCTAATCTGCCTATGATGAACTTAATTCGATATTGACAATAAAAGTAGTTCACATTTAACCCCTTGCGGTCTGCCGCTGTTAGCGGATGTATGTTACTAGCCATCAGTACTGCCACACATGGCAGATTTTTGTTTTAGAAATTTTGAATTGACACCACAAAAATTTAATTGGTAATTTTTATTTAATTTATTTATGGAAAATCAAATGTTTTGTAAAGCAAAAATTAAAACTTTCTGGTTAGAATACGGAATGTCTAATTGAAAAATCAGCCATATATCACTGTCAGAAATGACCAATATAGCATGACGTACTCTGCGTACGTCTTAGAGCGCAAGAGGTTAAAATTCATTTGGCATTTCATAAAACTAAATTCAGCGTATTTATAATCTTTTCGTTTTTAAGTGTAGCTAAACCAAAACACTTGTTCAGAGTTTACGCCTGGCATTGTGCTAAGCACACTTCGAAAGGAAGTCGCAAAATTACAACGCCGCGTGGATCCGTGCCAAGTTTTTCCAGATAGGTTTTTAACTTTTAAAGATACGGGAGACGTATTGTGACATCCACTCAATGCAAACTAGCCGCGAAACTCATAGTATTTATGTGATTAATTCTAATTAGTCTGTTTTTAACAATTTGATATTTATTCCTTTTATACAGCTACTAGGCATTGCATTACACAAGTATATCATTAAAACTTGCTATCTGGGCTTTAAAAGCCGATAGTAGCCACCCCTGCCATTATGTATGTCCAAACCGTCCGTGTCTTTAACGGTTAATATCTCGACTAATTACCGACGATTTTTTTTCGAAAATCATTATCAACAATGATTTTGTACTTTTGCTACAATAGGTACCTCAAGCGCTCCTCAACACCTTTGCTGAGTACCTGCAAATAGAAATTTGTGTGCAACGGAAAAATGCATTTTTCTCAAAAACTATCTGACTCAGGGTAATTGCTATAATTTTCCTGCAAGATTTAACTTAATGTCTACTACCTCTAATTTTTTCATAATTTTAGTTTCAGTAGATTCGGAAATAAAGGGGGAGGGGACATATTTTTGCACTATATTTTTCGACTATATCTCTGAAAATAATTACTTAAAATTAAAAGAGATGTATTTTTGCGTTCAGCATTACGAAAGCTTTCACACAATACCCCACATGATATATAAAGAAAACATTTTTTTTACAAGTAACTTAATTAGCCCTCTACATTTTTTCAAAATATATTTGTGAATGCTTAATAATCTGTAAATATGTGGTTCAATAGTCTTTGTTACTTCCCCCAATTTGAATTTTCCACGTTCCATAGTTTACGATTAAAATGGCTGTGGCAGACGGACAGACAGACACAGGAGTGATCTTATAATGGTTCCTTTTTAACATTTTAAGTACGGAAACCTAAAAATGAATGGATTTTTTGAATTTTCAAACCCATGTAACCCCTTAAGGGGCTTGTCCCTCAGCTTCCGATTTCCCCTCACTAATGTAAAGTCTATGGGCATTTAATGCATTCGTATATTTGAAATATCTCCTCGGGAAATTGATATTTTTAACTTCTATTTTTTGTGTACACTTCCTAAAAGATGACTCTTTTTTCTTATTTCTCAAAATATTTCTGAAGTATAGACTTAATTTAAGGGGTCTCAGGACTCTTACAGCTTCAAAATTTTCGAAATTTTAATTTTTCTAGATGTTAAACTAATATTTTGTCTGAACATTTTGATGTAATTGTTTCCTTTAAATTCCCATTAGAACAGAAGTTATGGCTTTTAGAATTATACCCGCTGAATAGTTGAAGCAGCGTTTCCGAAACTTTGAAGTCATTTTTTTCCAAATGACATTTTTGGGCATAACGCGCAGGATATCTCAAAAACTTCCGAATATACTTTCATGAAATTTTCAAAACATATGTTTCACGTTAGTCTGTATAAACTGAACATAAAATTTTCTTTTATTGTTCAAAAAAATATTTTTTAGGTGATTATACTGTTGAAATTTTCAAAATTTTGTATTAGCTAAATATAACTTCGTATTAAAATTACAAAAATGCATAAATACAAATTTATTTAGGTTCAGGATAATTAATACAATCTGAAGTATAAGTAGGTACCAAAATTTCCATTCTAATTGCAATATTTATTTTGTAATCCTGCACGTGAGCTGTTATACCAATTTTTTGCTCGTCAAATGCCTGACAGTTTGCAGCACCCTATAAATGCTAATTATACATGTTGCAATTTTTTAAATACATGAAATGAGAGAACATACTTATATCTTCCATTCCAATAAAAATTGTATTT
This sequence comes from Maratus speciosus, assembly GCA_963932465.1. Classification (NCBI taxonomy): domain Eukaryota; kingdom Metazoa; phylum Arthropoda; class Arachnida; order Araneae; family Salticidae; genus Maratus; species Maratus speciosus. The sequence continues at coordinate 289,556,924 of OZ010794.1, forward strand.
TAAAACCATATACATTTTAAGACAAAATCAAAATGGTCTTTTTTTTCATTATTTCAAATGCTAACAGTCCTGAGACCCCTTAATGGACTGTTAAAATCTTATTCACAGTTCGCCCGCTTTTAACGTATAAAATATTAAATTCAGCATAGATTTTAGAAATATTTTGAAAACTAAGAAAAAAAGAGACATCCTAAGAAGAGTAAACAGAAAAAAGATGTTAAAATTATGAATTTCCCTAGAAGATATTTTAAATATACGAATGCATCAAAAGTCCATAGACTTAACATTATGGAGGAGAATTCTGAAGCTGAATGACCAGCCCCCTTAAGTTTTTTTAAATAGCTGCGAAAAATATCATAGAAGTTTCCCTCAATTAGTGCGGCTAATTAATAGTGCGAGGTAGGGATTTCTCAAAACTTTTTTACTGTTTTTATCTGATGTCAGTTCTCGGTTCTTTTTGTACTACGCAATACTCTTATTACTGAAAATTTTATCATTTTTCTTAAATATTGGTTCAAATTATCATACATCTTAAATCATATATTTTGAAAATGCTATATTATTTTTTATAAGCAATTTTGCAATGAATTCCTTTTAAAACTGAATTAATGAAATTTTTATAATATGAATCAATCATGACACATGTCCCAGATTTTGTTTCTGTTTTATTACTTTTTTCTTTTGTTATGGGGGGGGGGGGCGGACAAATCATTGCATAATAAAATGTATGTCTGAAAACATTCTAAGCAATTTTTAGAACACAATAGAAAACTATCACCAAGAGCTAATTACTTTGCATTATCGATGAAAATATTTTAAATCATTTAACAGATTATTCTAAACAAATTTCTTGTAAACACTTCACATAAATAAATTATTTATGTTCTGGGTAAAAAAAGTGCATAGATAATAAAATGCAATAATTCCTTTTTTTCAAATGATCATAAAGAATTTAATCACGTCAAAAGAAAATATGATCAAAAATTATTATATTACATGTATTGCAAACGATCTTCAGTAAAATATTCTAAATCATTTTGCGTAAACATTTCAATTTAAATCAAACAAAATGAAAAACATGTCTCAAATGTTTTGTTTTTTATTTTGAAATCTTATACAATTCTGAGTAAAACAAGTTTATTTAATAGAAATAAAAGAAAAGTAAAATTGCTTAGAAATTATTTATTGCAAAATATTGTTTAAATATTCAAATTTTTTCGGTATATAAACCTGGAATTTTCCTGTTATGGTGATATATTAAATGTGTAGTAGCTTGGAGCATTCCTTTCAACTATTTATGGAATTTATTTAAATTTTGAGATTATCTTTCAGAGTTTTGTATTATGTAACATAATAAATTTCAGAATAAAGTAATTTATTGCGTGCTAGTAATATTTCTAATGCACGCATATTAACATATTTATTACTGTTTTTAGAAAAGAATATTTAAAACGTTCCTGTTTAGTCCCGAAATGTTTATTCAAAGATACAAAAATATTTGCTTTTATGTTTATAAATTAAATTGCATTTTAATTTTAGTCTGAATCTTTTGCAAACAGTCAAAAAATAAGAATTATGTACGAATTTATTTTCAGGATAATATTATAAAGGATTTTTTAAAAGGCACCAAAAAATATGATAGAATGGCAAAACGAAATGAAATTTCCAAAATTAAAGGCATTTTAAATTTATTTATTTATGTTACAATCCTGCGCAAGTAGCCCGGTTCCGCACACGAAAGTTATATCTTTAATATTAGTTTTGTTCTTTATGCTGAAAATCGAACACTAATAAATCAATAATAGGTAATGAGAAAGTTAATGCGATTAAAAAATATTTACAAGAATACATACAAAATTTACAAAAGAATATAAGCGTTCAGGAAGGCAAAGCCCTATCAAAGAAAATAAACTAGGGAATTATCCTGGATCGATGTTTTCCGGGAGATAGAGTCTACGCCAACGTACATTCTCATCATAGGTGCTTAAATTTTGAAAAGCTGGATTAGGGATGTTGTGAATATTTTCAAAGAACTTATTGGCTTGGTTTTTAATGGCCGAACGAATAGGGGAAATTTTAAAATCATGATGAATAGCAGTATTTCTACGATACCATGGAGCATGATTAATAAAACGAAGTGTTTTATTTTGTACCACCTGAATCTTTTGAAGATTGGTCTTTGACACAGCCCCCCCGATCTGAGCGCAGTAGAGGAGAATGGGACGAAGCACTGTCTTGTAGAGCAGTATTTTATTTCCCAAACCTATCTCATTACTGTAAAGGAGATGGGCAAGATCACGTTTAGCATTATAGAACTTCTGGACGCTATAGTCGATTTGCTTTCGCCAAGGGAGAGTACTATCCAAGAATATACCCAGATATTTAACCTCCCGTCCAAAACTGATAAAGGAGCCATCAAGATAAACAGGTGTTGGAGTAGAACGGATACGTGTAAAAATGACTGCCTGTGATTTGGTAAAGTTAATTTTTATACGCCATTTAGTGAAGAAAGATTCCAGTTTTCGAATGTGTCTTTGGAGATGCTTGTGCATAATAAGCCAGTCCTTGTCACGAGCCATCACTGTTGTGTCGTCCGCATAAATAGCCAACAACGTACAATGCCAGAGATATAAGCCTTGTAAAGCCAGGGGCCCGATTTAGAGCCCTGTGGCACACCCACATTAATCGGGAGAGGTGTAGAAATGATGTTGGCATAGCGAACGTAGAATGTTATGCCACGAAGGTACTTAAGAGTGAAGCGCACATGCGCAGTAGGTATTTTTAACATCAGTAGTTTGTAAATGAGACAAGAGATCCAAACAGAGTCAAAAGCCTTCGCGACATCAATTAAAAATGATCCAACATACTCAGAATTGTCAAACCCATCAAGTCATTGTTGTGCAGTGGGGTGTTGTTCCTTGTGGACAATATTCTCCACATTTGGAAAAAAAGGTTCTAACTCTTAGGTCTTATATATATATAATAAATTTGAAATCACAAATATATGAATAAATTGGTAAAGTTCTAAAGATGAATTAGAAATGAACATAGGAAACCAGTATGTAAAATAAGAAACTATGAATTACCCACAGAATCTTCAGATGAGCTTGTGGGTTCATTCATAGAAGATGCGTTATTTCATCCAATTTTGTCGGCATTAAGCCTAAAATGACAAAATTTAGCTCCTTATAACGCAATCATAACAGACAATAGATAATAAAAATCCAAGATATCTGAAAAAGATACACCTCGCACAGGATATTAAAAATTAATAGAGCACAATACCTAAATTACATACAAGGAAGCAAAACTGCAGCATGTCTGTATGGAAAAACAGAGTTAGGACTATTTTAACATGTGGGCCTACAGTTGAGTATCTGACTGAAACCCATAACTTTGCTGCCATCTGGTGTGAGAAAGAAAAAAAAGTAAATTGGAACTGGAATATTAACAATAATGTTTAGTGCTACCATCTTTACCCAAAAAAGGAATGAAATTGATTGAAGAAATAAAGAAATGACTTAGATTAGCATTTAGTTAAAGTAGAATGAAAAAGTAGAAATAAACTTGATAAGTATTGAGTATATACAAAATAAAATAAAGAATATGAATAAATTAATAAAAAAGAAAATAAAGAATTATATAAAAATAAATAAATAGAAGGGCAATTGATTAAATTAACTAATTTAAAGACAAAATATTATAATATAAAAAATGAGAATATAAATAACATTTAAAAAACAGTGAGGAAAATTTTGAGATAATAAAATATAGTCTTGTATTATGTAACTAAATATGAAAATTTAAAAAACAATGAGGAATATTCAGATAGTAAAATATATCCTTGTATTATGAATCAATATGTGAAAATTTATTATGTTAAATGCATGATACCCCGTGTTTTCTTTTTTTTTGTTTTTTTTTTAAATATATCTATACAATATATAAGCATATATACATACACATATACAAGCTCACACATATATAAACATATAAGGTTTTAAACTTTTTTTAGCATTCCCGACCTATCCCGACCCTCCGTAATGGTATTTTTATTTTTTATATGTGTTTTTTTTTAAAATAGTGTATAATGTATGGGAAAACATACACACACACATACTTTTTTTAATTATATAAAAATATACATATAACATAAGTATATATATACATATATATAAATTTTTTGTGTATGTTTTTTTTATAATTTTTTCAGCAATCCACATCCCACAATCCATAATAGTGTTTTCGATTTTTTAGTTTTATTATATACATATTATGTGCCTGTACTGATAATAAGTAGAAAAAAATGAATATTAAGATTTGAGTAATGCAGATATAAAAGAGATAGGATAATTATAGGACAATTCTAATTGCTTTAATTTAAAAATGTTAGGCTGTAAGAATTGGTAGGAATATAAACGTTTGATACGAAAACTATGATTAAGTAGAATATTTCTATATACTGAAATATGTAAGCAATAATTGAAGTTCGTAAAATTAATTACATTAAATGAAAATTCATTGCGTTTATCATAAATATTGAATGTTAGGGTGTTATAATGTTAGGGTGTTAGGGAGAATATTAATGTTAAGATCCATAAAATTGATACTAGAATTATGTGAAAAAGTAGTACTAAGTTCTAGATTAGAAGGGTACTTTACAGGAAGAGATATAGAATTATTACCTTTAACAGAAAGAATAATTATATCATCAATGTATCTGTATTATTGTTAATAAAATTTCGTTCATAAAATTAAAGATATAAATAAGATAACATGCTTGATGAAGCAGCTCCTTGAGTTATGCCCTGTATTTGAATAAAAATGCATTGTCTTGGAAAATAAAATTATAAAATAGTAGAAAGTTAGTCAAAGATATGAAGTAGTCAACATCAATGTTATCAGGTAAATTTAATAAAGGAAAATATACTATACATAATGTATTGATAATAGAATGTAAGTCTTTTAGGATGATATTATTAAATATGTCTTTGAAATCCAAAGTAATAATATTATTGACAGTTGTTAATGGCTTTATTTTATCCACTAATTCAAAACTGTTTTTAATGCAGTGAATGTTGTCTTTGTTGACTGATAACTCATAAATTTGTGTAAGAATATTTAAAAATAATGTATTAGCACGAGTATTATATGTATTACAACATATATATATATATATATATATATATATAGGAATGCCAATAATGAAAAACTTACTTCACACTTTTCGGTTGTGAGAAAAAGCTTTACATATTTTTTCCGATTTTATTTTATTTTATTTTATTTATTTTTTTTTTTTTCGCGCCCCAGTGTCGGTTCGTGGAACTAGCATTTGAGAAATGTTCTCTAGAGAAATGTCTTTTGAATATTCAAGTTATAAGTTTTACTCGAGTTAATTTATTACAAATTGTAGCTAATGTAATTAAGGTGAATGACAATACGGTATTCGCTAAAGAGATAGAAGTAAAATCTATAGACTTTACTAAAGAGTTGCTCTTAATTCCGTTTGTTGAAAAACCATTGTCATCGAATATTAAAGGATCACCAATTACAGGAGAATATCAAATTATACTTTAGGCTCAAGTACTATGTTAAAATATACCCATATTTATCTTTAATGCTTGATTTATTTTTAGGGTTCCGTACTTAAAAGGTAAAAACAAAGCCATTATGAGACCACTCTTGTGACTCTCTATCCGTCTGTCACTGTCATTTTACTCGTAAACTATTGAACGTGGAAAGTTCAAACTGGTTGAAGTAATAAAGGCTATTGACCCACATATTTATAGATTATTAACCAGTCACAAATATATTTATGGAAAATGTACAGGGGTTAATTAATTTACTTGAAACTAGTTGGATGTGCCAATCCCAAAACTTTCTTCTATCTCATGTCAATATTTCATTATAATTAGTTTTATTAGTAGTTATATTAGAATTAAGCATAACTTCATGCACTTTTCGATAATACAATATTGAAAATTAAACAAAAATCGTTATTACAGCGCCCCATACCGGCGGATTTTTTCCAAATTCAGGGAGAACCTTCTTGCCATGTCCGAAAACATACGCAAAATATTTGGTTTAATTCTATGCATAACTTCATACACGTTTCGATGGTACAATATTCAAAATGCACAAAAATCGCTATTACATCGCGCCCTACTGGCGAATTTTTTCCAAATTAATAGAAGACCTGCTTGCGATAGCCAAAAATTTAAAAAAAAAATTGATTCAATTCTATGCATAACTTCATACAATTTTTGATGGTACGATGGCGACACACGGACATACGGACACACGGACACAAAGACAGACAGAGTTTTTGTATAAGCATGTTTTCTGTGATCCCTGACCCCTAAAACGTGTAAATTAGTCGCAAACGGGAAGTCGAAAAAATTTAGATTACGATACTTTCTTCTATTGAAGATAGAAGAAAGTAAAAAATCTTTTCTTTGCATATCGGTGTGGGGTATCGTGTGAAAACTTTCGTAACGTTGAACTACACAAATTTCAATTTGCGGATGTTCAGCAAAGGAATTGAGGAGCGTTGGAGGTACCTATTGTTGCAGAAGTATAAAAGGATTGTTGATAAGTATTTTCGAAAAAAACTGTCGGTAATTTTCAATTTCCAAATTAAATTTTTTTTTTCTAGAAGATTCTTTTTCAATAAATATCGAATTATGGGGGTAATCATGGCTTCAAAGTGCATCTGTTTTAGGTAGCTTTCTTTACAAAAAGCTACCTATTGCAGCCGTTCGGACGAAAGCGATTTCAAAAAATTTTGGTATATTTTCATCGATCATGATCCCCAGACCCCGAAACCACACTCCGTTCGAAATTGATATATATATATATATATACTATATATATATATATATATATGACCTATGTCACACTGTAACTCTCGTATTTATGAACCGATTTGGATGTAATTCGGTGTGTACATAGTACATACCAATGTCTCGACCGAGTTCGTTGGCCAGCTTCATCCGCCATTTTGTTTCAAAATGGCGGCCATTTAAAAATTTTAAAAAAATTTAAAATTTGAAATGTGGTACCAAAAAATTGAAAATGGAAAAATATTTTTTTCTTATGTATTTGACCTTTATACAAAGACTCCGTAGCAGTTTTTGTTTCGTCTATATCTTAAAAAATGGCTGAGTTATAGCACTTTGAATTTCTAGCGAAGCTGACATTTTGAAACGTCCTGAATTTTGTCACGCGATAAAAGGCGTATTTATGAACCGATTTGGATGTAACTTCGTTTATACATAGTACAGACCAATGTCTCAAACAAGTTCGTTGCCCAGCTTCATCCGCCATCTTGTTTAAAAATGGCGGCCATTTAAAATTTTAAGAAAAATTTAAATTTGAAATGTGGTAGCAAAAAATTGAAAATTGAAAAAATATTTTTTTCTTATGTGTTTGACCTTGATAAAAAGATTCGGAAGCAGATTTTGTGTCGTCTATATCTTAAAAAATGGCTGAGTTATAGCATTTTGAATTTCTAGCGTGGCTGACATTTTGAAACGTCCTGATTTTTGCCACGTGATAACAGACGTATTTATGAACCGATTTGGATGTACCTTGGTGTGTACATAGTACATACAAATAACTCAACCGAGTTCGTTGACCAGCTTCATTCGCCATCTTGTTTCAAAATGGTAGCCATTTAAAAAAAAAAATTTAAATTAAATTTAAAATGAGATACCAAAAAATTGGAAAATGAAAAAGATTTTTTTTGTATGTGTTTGACTTTAATACAAAGATTCCGGAACAGGTTTGTTTCGTCTACATCTAAAAAAATGGCTGAGTTATAATATTTTGAATTTCTATTGTGGCTGACATTTTAAAACAACCTGATTTTTGTCACGCGATAACAGGCGTATTTATGAACCGATTTGAATGTAACTTGGTCTGTACATAGTACATACCAATGTCTCGACCGAGTTCGTTGGCCAGCTTCATTCGCCATCTTGTTTCAAAAGGGCTGCCATTTTTTTAAAAAAATGTAATTTAAAATTTAAAATGAGGTATTAAAAAATTGGAAAATGAAAAAGATTTTTTTTTATGTGCTTGGCCTTGATACAAAGATTCTGGAGCAGTTTTTGTTTCTGAAAATTTGTTCTTGAAAATTTGTTATCTTAAAAAGTTGTTGAATTAGAGCACTTTGAATTTCTATCATGGCTAACACTTTGAAACGATCTTGTATTTGTCACGCGATACCACACGTATTCGCCTATTTCGATGGAAGAAGGCATGTGGATAGTATACATCAATATCTCGACCAAGTTCGCTGGCCAGTTTCATCAGCCATCTTGTTTCAAAATGGCGGCCATTAAATTAAAAAAAAATATATTTAAAGTGAGGTGCAAAAAAATTAGAAATTGAAAAAGGTTTCTTTCTTAAGTATTTGACCTTTATATAAGGATACAGGAGCATTTTTTGTTTGTCTTTATCTTAAAAAATGACTCAGATATAGCAGTTTCAATTTCTAAAGTGGGTGACATTTTGAAAAATCTGATTTTTTGCCGACGACAGCACTCGTATATATCAACCGATTCCGATATGAGTGAGCATGTGCACAGCAATTACTAAGGTCTCGACCAAGTTCACTGGTTAGCCTCATCTACCATGTTGTCTTAAAATGGCAGGCACTTTAAGAAATCGCCGAATTTGGCAGCCAAATATAAAAGACTTTAAATAAAAGCAGCTTGGATAAAGCTGACTCATTTCGCGAAATTCTCGTTCATAATGATTTAGTATTGATAAAAATTAGTATTGAATCTCCTACATTCGGTTTCCACTTAATTGAGCTTCGTGTGTTTGAATAATATAAGTTGGTTTTTTAAAAATAAGTAATATGAAAGCTACATCTTCCTCCCGGCACTGGCCGGAAGGACTTTTTCATTTTGCTACTGTTCGATATTTCATAAAAGTTCTTTCAAAGACATTTTTAAAACTTTAACTACACATAAATGTTGTAACATTTCTTGTCGCACAATATACAAGCAAGCATAATATGTTCCAAAAATTTTAAACGCAATTTTCTCGAAACAATGATTTTTAAGTAGGTATCGGAAATATCTCGGCAGCTGGTCAACTGATTTCCTTATGTTTATTTCAAATGAAAGCTTATATTTCCCCTCGTGGCCGGTGATTTGATAGGTTCCAGGTTAGTTTTTTGGAAAACTGTTGGATATACAAGATTTTCTGGCTCGTGCGCAGCACGGTATAGTAGAGAGCGGAACCCAAGCCGAAGTTTCGTTTGCAGTCAGCGCACATAAATTCTGCATTCCGGAATTAAATACGTATTTTTTAACAGGATGCTCGAATAATGTTTGGGTTAAGACTTCGCAAATTTAAATTCATTATTTATGTATTAGACTCGAAAAATGCAATCGTTTAGCGGTTCCTAAACGTTGTTATTGTGGAACTCACTTTAAAGTTCTGGAATTAAATACGCATTTTTTTTTCAGGACGCTCTAATAAAGTTTGGGTTAAGCCTTCGCAAATTTAAATTCAATATTTATGTATTAGACTCGAAAAATGCTATAGATCAGTGGTTCCTAAACTTTGTTATTATGGGACTCACTTTAAAGTTCCCGAATTAAGTACGTATTAATTAACAGAATGATCTAACAAAATTTGGGTTAAGCCTTTGCAAAATTTAAATTCATTATTTATGTATTAGACTCGAAAAATGCAATCGATCAGCGGTTCCTAAACTTTATTATTATGAGACCCATTTTAAAGTTCCAAAGTTTTCAACGAATCCACATAATGCAGCTTTTTTAAAAGCTTGCTTTTTATGCGTATAATATATATGCATTGGAAAAAGAAACAAACATATACGCGAAAACAGTAACACGTATTCGAGATGTGAATAATCATATTAATAACAATGTGGTATTTGTGGTAAATGTAGCAAAGTAAACATAATTTTCTTTTACTACGCGTTGGAAAAAAGTTCATTAATGAGTATATTATAAAAAAAAAAATTGTGCGCTTGAATGCGTATATTATGGTCAATGAGATTTATATTTTTTTTACGTTAGTATGATATTCTATATTATGGTGGAAACATTTCTAGAGTTAATTCTAGTTTCAAGATTTTTACTTTAATAAGGAACTTTTTTTTACGATGTTGTTTCTCTATTTTTCTTAAGATTTTTTTTTTTTTTTTTTTATAATGTAGCATATTGAGCTTTTTATATTTTTATTGGAGGTAAAATTTATAATCTATTTTTTAACATAAAATAGAAAAGTGCACCGTTAAACTGATGGCATTGAGCTCACAGCATATTCACACTAATTGTATATTATACTTTTACTTCAAAGAATAATGGCTTTCGAAAAATAAATTAAGGGGGATTAGACAACCCCCTCTGTTTCACACCCTTATACTTAAGAAAGGAGTCTCCAAATCTCATCAGGGAAGCGCCTTATCGGAATAAACGAATATACCAAATTTGAAGCAAATCGGATAAGAAAACCCATTTATCTAAATCAAGAGGTATTACCCCCCCCCGCCTCCTTTTCCTTCTTTATGCTTAACCAATGAACCTCCAAATCTAATCAGTGAAGTGGCTTATCATAATAAACCGGTATACCAAATTTGAAGCAAATCAGATAAGAAAACACATTTATCTAAATTAAGGGGTATTAACCCCCGATCCCCTCCCCTTTATACTTAAATAATGAGCCTCCAAATCTAAACGGGGAAACGCCTTATCAGAATAAACCCGTGTACCAAAATTGAAGCAAATTTTATAATTCTGCCTGAAAAACCCATTTATTTAAGTTAAGGGGAATTAGCCTCCCGTACCCCCCCCCCCAATTTACACTTAACCAATGAAACCCCAAAACTAATCAGGAAAGCGCCTTATGAGAATGAATCTAGTAAAAAATTTGAAGCAAATCGTATACTTCTATCAAGAGTTATCGCGTTACGTACGTACATACGTACAGTCGTGGAAAAAAAAAAAAGTAAACACCCCCTACTAACTCTTCAACAAATTATCGCAGACGGAAGTTACTGGTACCGAACGATTTGAAATAAAGTCTACTTTTAAATGACGTATATAAAATTTGCTTTGGGGTCATCTACATATTAAAACGAACCCAAACCTCATTTTTTTCAATGGCAATACCCAATTTTAACGAGATATTTCAAATCTTCGGTTCAAAATATGCCTAGACACCAGATTTCAAGTCATTTGAATGATAAGTTTTTGAATTATAAACATTCAAAATTTAGTGCTTCTAATGTTAAATTACATTTTCATATTTTTATTTACATCTTCTGAAATTATGCTCCTAATGTGCTAATTTTTTGTTTAGAAATAAAACTAATGTGCCCAAACATAAATACGCTGAATTTTCAATTTTTATAATTTTATGATATGAATTATGAATTATGAAATTAATATTCGAAAAAATTATGAATTGCAACCTACAATTTTTTGGATGGATTTAGATTTATTAAGTCCTGCTTTATGAAAATCCCAAATTTCACATTTTTCTTCCAAGTAGTTTTCAAATTATGCTTAAAAAACGGTAAAATGATGGTTTAAGGGGCCGTCTATGATTGAAGTGAGTAGATATTTTGAAATTTCTTCTGCTGCCTTGTTATCTAACAGACTTCATTAACTGCTTAAGGTGCCTTGATCAAGTAGGCGGCTCTCTCGGTTAGCAATCGAGAACCCAACTTCAATTTGGATACAGCCCTTAAAATACGCTCGTTTTAAAATAATTAATTTCCCGGAAACTTATGGTACGAATTGCATAAAAATTTGTTTTTAGGCTATTTGAAGGGTGTAGAGTTCATTTATGCTCTCAGAATTGGGTATTGCTATTGAAAAAAAATGAAGTTATGGTTCGTTTTAATATGTAGATGGCCCCCTAAGCAAATTTTATATATATCATTTAAAAGTAGACTCTATTTAAAATCGTTCGGTACCAGTAACTTTCTTCTACGATAATTTGTTGCGGAGTTAGTAGGGAGTGTTTACTTTTTTTTTCCCACGACTGTACATACAGAACCTGCAGGCACATTAGCTTTCAGGATTTGATAGCCTGTGAGCTAAAAATGATTAGTCATCCTACGGTCTACTAGTGTGTCGTGATCTATAGTTTGGGAGCATTAGATGATAAACCGCATTCATTCGTATATCGCAACTAATTGTAATGGTTCTAGTCACGTCCAAATAAATTACGAGGGCAGTGTGTCAAGTACCTGGTCCCGGCCAGAGATGGATCTACTAAAATAAAAATAATAATAATAATAATTTATTTCGCAAAGAAATCGTGCTTTTTACAGGGTATGAAAAAAATAGACAAACGTTGGGCTAAGTGTACCGAACTAAAAGGAGATTATGTGAAAAATAAAGTACATTTTAGACATAAAAATGTGTTTTGCTTCTCAAGGCCGGGTACTTATCATACAGCCATTACGCAATGGTTATGGCGCCTGTATTTTGAAAATAATATTTTATCTTTAATAGAAAATTCTAACTAAGTTTTGGGTAACCACTTCAAATTTAAACAAAACAAAGTGAAAATTTATATATTTAAAGGTTTAGTTTTTCCTTTAGCAATCTCATAATATATTCTTTAATAAAAACGGACTTGTTTATAGGAATATAAAACTGGATTGAAATAGTTCGGATTTTATTTGCTGAAAATTCTATTTAAATATTTTAAATTGTTTTGTAATAAAATACTGGAATTTTCATTTTATAGTTGTTTCTTAAACATGTAATAAATTGGGAGCTTTTCTTTCAACTATTTATGAAATTCCAGTACAAGTTAAAAGATATTTTCCGAAGCAGTGTTGCCAGATGCGCTACTTTTTTAAATTCAGATTCTTGACTGGCACCATTTTTTTTAAATGGTAAAATGAGCCTTATTTAATGACATATTAACTAAGGCGAAAACAAATGTAATTTTACCGTTTCAAAAAAGAGGTGGCAATCAAGAAATCTGAATTTAAAAAAAGTAGCCCACTGGCAACACTGTTCCAAAGCTTCATATTTCGTAAGAAATAGAAACCAGAATAATGGGATTTTTAGGGTATAGAATATTTCTGAAAATTAAAGAAAAAATGTTATAGTATTCAAACATTATAAATAAATATGTTATTGATTTAGGTTTGGTAACGGTTGTATGAACTATTTTTTCTTTTCAAAAATTTATTCAGACATAGCATACGTAGATGTGTTTTAAAAATTAAGTTTGTTTTCATTTTATCTTGAATGTTATATCGCCCCTGAAAAACAAAGAAAAAAAACTCTTAAAAAGTATCTTATCTATTTTAAAATGATAACTGCAGACCCCTGGCAGTCAAATGTAATCCAGATCAAACAATCATGTTTTGAATCAGAAATGTTTCTTTAAAAAATTATTGAATCTGTACCTTACAGACAGTGGCGTAGCCAGGATTTCGTTTGGGGGGGGGGTGTCCAAAATTTTTCCTCCAGGTTATATATATATATATACTAAAACCTGTCAAGATGAAATCGTGAATATTGCTGGAAAATTCCGTTTTACACAGGTTTTCGTATTATTAGGTGTATTTGTATAGTATTCTTTTCCGTAGCACGGAAGATTTCTGTTTAAGGCAGAATTCCGTTATAGGCAGGTCCATTTTTACAAGTTTTGTGTATTTATATAAATATACTTTTTTATGTCATATGAATAGAATAAAACTTGTTAAAATAGTAATTGTCTATAACAGGATCCTGTCTTTAACGGAAGCGTTACATGGTATTAATATGAATTGCGATACAATTAAATTTGCTGAAAACCTGTCTGAAAGGGGATTTTCATTGTTCTTTAGTGAAACATAGTGAAACCTGTGAAAGTGGAATCTTTCTATAACGCAATCCTGTCTCAAACGGAAGAGTTTCAGAATCCCTGCGAAACGAACAATAGATCTTATTGAGGTTGTGTATCTTAGAAGCATAATTAATTACACTTCTTTCTATGGAAACCTGTCTAAAATGGAACTTTTTTCCAGTCCCTTTGAATCTTGTCTTGACTGTGTATGTATAATAGAAGTATTTCGAGTAACTTTAAGAATTTAGGTATAACCTTATTTAATTTCTTAATTAAAAAAAAAGCATGGATAAAAAATGTAACGTCAATCTCTATAACTGCAACTAATAATACATTGAAGTTACATTAATATTTACCAATGAAAAAGATTCACTATGATGAAAAAAGCTGAGAGCATACTGAAGAGTTAAACTTAATTAACCCATTCGCTGTCATCCACGAGTATACTCGTGGCTTTAATTTATTAATTACTTCATCACCACTATTTTAGAATTTAAAAAAATACCTCATTTATTGACAGAAACTTCGCTGTATTAGTAAAGCGAAATTTACCTTTCTGAATTTGTGGTAGCAAACGACTTTTAACAAAAAAATTGAAAATTAATACTTTATAGTTTTGGCAGCGAATGGGTTAAATCAAGTTTCATATTACACAACATTTGCCTACAATAAAGTTAGGATCAAGTGGTTAAGTTTAAAACAGCAATTTCCATGATTAATTTCTTGTCATTGAATTAAGAACTTGTGCTGTAATAGATATTGGATACTGATTTCACATAAGTGTCAATCGCATGAGACATTCATGCGATCCGCCGCGCTCCCCATGCGAGCTTTTGAGATAACCCAGATAGCATGAACATTAGCAGCAAGTTTATTTTTTCTGATATTATCTTGCCGTGACAAATTCGAATTGAGAAATTCGAAGCAAATCTCCCGAAAGGTATACCATCACCCACTTGCATGAGTAGTTTGTTGTGAAACTGATGCAAGACTGTCTTTAATTCACGAAAGTGACGAAAGCAAAAAATCCCTCTGTTGAGAGAATAGACAATCAGCACATACACAGAAATTGCAGAAATTTTATTCGGTAGGCACCGCTTTTTCTAAGCGCTATACTTATTAAATACCAAAAAATGCTCGAAATGAAAAGTACAAATATTACCTAAACTTGTTTGTGGTAATAAAACCGATGCAGTCACCTTCTGACGGCGCTTTCGCATCACTAGACTTGATCAGGTCTATGGACCCCTTCGAAGGGGTTAAACTTATAGTGTGACATGGAAAGATTACTACTTTGCAGTAAGTCTGCAGCATTTTTGATTACTTTTTTGCCGTTAGTTTGCAATGAATTTGATACAGTATGAATTTAACTTGCACGACAAGTTAGCTGCAAGTTCAAATTGTGGTGACTTCGGAGTTTGGGTTATCTTGTTATGACCTTTCAGTCTTGTCATGCTACGCTTACTGCAACTTTGCAGGTTTTCAAAGCAAAACTGTTGCAAATTTTCTGCAAACTAAAAATGCTATGTGGGAAGGTTTTAACTTTAAGAAAAATATCTTGTATTTTCAGCTACAGAAACTAGTAATGTAAGAAGCACACACATCAAATATAATTCATGCTGGAAAAAGCAGTTTTGTTACAATTGTCTTATTCAGCCATAATTCTTTTGGGTTTCCATGTTTCATGCCTCGCCACTTTTGATACCATATTCGATCTAATAGTTGCTTCCAATATCTGGTCGTCTTTAAGGAAGTTAAATTTTTGTAAGAAGTTTATGTGTGATGGATTAGCACTATTTTGGAAGTATTAGAATGTGTAAAAAATGGTTCATGGTGGTTTCTGTTTTTGTACTTCCCAGCCAATTTATTTTAGATGGTTCAAAACAGTTTTAGAACATTCTCCAAGTTCAGCAGTAAGCTTCGGACGGGTCGGATTTATGCAGCTCTGGAAGGGATACTTAGGAGTTCCTTGGAAGGGGGTAGCGCCCTTCTAGACCATTAATAATCATAAAATTCCGAATCTCCTGATTGCACCCTTAAACAACTTGACAGGAGAGTGAAGAGTTGCAGCCTTATTGCATGTGATTTTCTCCCTCCATAGGGTAACACATCTGTGGTAACTCTCTCAACAAAGTCGGGATTCATCGGTAAAGAGAACTCGGCTCCAGTCCGTGGTACTCCAATGACGATGATCTCTGCACCACTTTAACCGGGCGCATTTCGCTACTGAAGTTAGCGGAACGTAAATTATAGGTTTCCTTGCATGCAGCCTGTCACTCACAGTAAACCAGGATAGTCGAGTTCTTGTTGCTGCAGCAAACGCTCTGCAATCTGAACTGACGTCAGTTGCCTATCTCTTTTAGCAATCGTTGGCAAATTACAGTCCTGAGAGCCTATTGTGGTGCATTTTCTACATTGACCTGGTTGTCTGTGGACATTATACCAGTGTCTTTAAACCATTTACAGATTCTTGACATGACGCTTTTGGCTATTTATAAGTCTTTAGAGACCCCTAAGAGTGTCTGTCCTGCTTCCATTCTCCCTATCGCACGCAATTTCTCAAAATCGGTCAAATGTCTTCTGGATGACATATTCTACCTATTAGAAGCAAAGTTTTACTTAATTTCACGTACATTCCTTAAAATTAGACTTCAAATTACCCACGTGCGCTCCTTTTCACACGTGAACCGAAAGAACGGGCTGAGGCTGAAAAATTTGCATATATTTCTGTAGCGAATGTTAATCCCATTGGACTACGTGATAACGTTGACATTGAGTTACCTTTCTGGAAGTTCCATTAATATAATTAACATAAAGCACCTTTTTATGGTTGTTCCTTTATTTTTTCTCGCCAGTGTATTTTGAAAGTGGTAACAAAAAAAAGGTCCAAAAATATAGTTACTTTTATTAATTGCAGGCAGTAGATTTAAAGTAATTGTTAATATTGTCCGTTATAATGTGAACAAAGATAAGGGTCACGAAACTCAACCAATGTACCGTTATTGCGTTCGTATAAGCTCGTTCTTTCCCATAAGGGTCGACAACAGAACCCCATCGAAGTCCAAGATAAAGAAGTTTTACGTTTAATCTAGTTACAGTAAATTTGTGTAAACGGAATAGCAGGCATACTTGTTTAGTTATCCTTCCGTCTCGGGACATTAAAATGTTTTTTTATGAGAGGATGCCGTGTTTTCAGAAAACCTGCCAAGACGGATTCACAATTGGAACAAATTTCATTTCAGATAGGTTTCAAACGTTAGCAAGCACAAATATATAGTGTTGTTTTCGTCGAATCTTGAATTGTTTTCATTTGAGATAGGTCATCTTCACACATTTTCCTGTAATAGATTTATGCTCTTCAGAGGTGGTGTTATAGCAGCGGTTTCCAACCTGCGGTAGCGTACCCCTGGGGGTACGTGGCGGGTCTGCTGGGGTATGTGAAAATAATATCGGTAATGGAAGTCACAAAAATGTTAGGAATATCAATGTAATTTGCATCGATTTCTTATATGGTTGTGATAAGAAGATTACTAATGGAAAAAGGCATGTTTACGTTATCTCCTTGAGTGGAGGGGGGAGGGGGGGAGGGGGGCGTGTTTATGAGAAATTGGGGTACTCCGAAATGAAAAACCTAAGAAAGGAGTTCGTGAAAGAAAAAGTTTGGGATGTAAGATCGTTTTAGCAGTTTTAAGGGATACTGTGAAAACGGAAAGTGTTTATCACGGAAACCTGTCTAAAACGGAAAAGTTCATAGTCACGAAAAAAGACATACCTTTGAATTATACCTTCTAAGACGAACACCTCTCTAAAGCGGAATTTTTTATAGATCCTTTGTGATTCTGTCTTAGCAGTTTTTACTGTTGTATTTGTATCCATGATTCAGTAAACCAGGTCTACTTTCGGGGGGGGGGGTCCGGACCCCCTGGACCCCCCCCCCCCCCCTTGGCTACGCCACTGCTTACAGAAATAAACTGCATATTATTAGTTAAATTTTCTGGTTTTAAATAGGATCTTGTTCAGATTAGTCCCCTATCGGTTATTTGATAACTAACGTGTTAATGATATTATTGTAATCTATAGGTTTTATTTTCTTTTTCTATATGATATTATTCAATATGATATTCTATATCATGGTGGAAACATTTCTAGAGTTAATTCTCGTCTCAAGATTTTTACTTTAATAAAATATTTTTTACAATGTTTTTTATCTATATTTATTTTTTTTTAAGAAATAACATATTGTGCTTTTTATATTTTTATTGGAGGTAAAATTTATAAGGTATTTAAAAAAAAAATATATCAATCATCCTGCGGTATACTACTGTGTCGTAATCTATAGTTTAGGAGCATTAGATAATAAACCGCATTCATTAGTATAAGGAAAGGTCATGTTTACAAGCAAACACTTCCGTCAACCAATCTACTACTACATTTTTATCTTAGCGATCATTGCAGGAATCACACTTGGCGACGTAGGCCAATCATATCATAGATCTGTTAAATCAATCTGTCAAAGACCAATCAAATTCACGGAGTTCATGTGTATAGTAGGAGTAATAAAGAGTGAACAGGTTTTCCTTGCTGACCAACAGTAATTCGACCAACAGCTGCCCTTTCCTTATATCGCAACGATTTGTAAGGATTCCAGTCACGTCCAAAGAAAATTTGAGGGCAGTATGTTAAGTACCAGACCTCGGCGGGAGACGGCGCTACTAAAATTTAAAAAATGTTTTATTTCGCAAAGATTGTCTTTGACAACAAACCTGGAAATTTTACAAGTTTCTACTTGATTTAGTTTGTGAGTGGGAGCCATTTGAATAGAACAAATTTGGCGATATTTCAACGATGAAGAAGTTGAAAATCGAACAGTGATAAAATACCTGTTTTTTTTAAAAAAAGAAAACAAATGATGAGATTAAAGCGGAACTAAGAGACGTTTATGGGGAAACAAATGTGCACCTTCTTTATCAACCATAAAATACTGGGCAGCTGAATTCAAACACGTTCTTCAAGCATTTTTGATGAATAACTTCCAGGTTTTCCAACTAAGGTTACGACATCAGTGTTGCCAGATTGGGGACTTTTTTAATTCAGATTGTTTGACTGTTACCATTTTTTAAAAAGAAAATATTATATTTTGTCTTATTTTCCAGAAATTTTAATCCATTTTTAAATAAGCCGAATATTTCTATTTAAAAAAAAAAAAAAAAACGTTGACAATCAACGATTTGGGGACAAAAAAGTCCCCAATCTCGCAACACTGATCAGAAATGATTGAAAATGCCCACGATATTGAGATAAACGATTGGAGAGTGATAGTGCGCGGCATTGCTGAGATTATGGGCATCGCAATTGAACGGGTGCAAAATATTTTAACAAACCATTTGTATATGAAAAAGCTTTCCGCAAATGGGTGCCGCGATTGTCGCTATTGACAGTAAACATACTCGTGTGTCAATTTCAAAATAATGTTTGGAGAAGTTAAAGCACAGTCCAAATGATATTTTTTGTCGATTCATAACTGTTAACGAAACATGGATTCATTACAGCACATCAGAAACTAAAGATCAGTCCAAACAGTGTGTTAATCGTGGCAAACCTGTGCCAAAAAAAGCTAAGGTGACTTCATCTACGAACAAAGTTACGGCTACGGTGTTTTGTGATGCATGCTGAATAAATCTCGTCGATTAACTTGAAAAGAGCAAAACGATCAATGGAGAATATTATGCCAACTTATTGTATCGTTTCAACCATGTTGTAAAAGAAAAAAGTCCACATTTGGCAAAGAAAAAAATTACCTTTCATCAAGGAAATGCATGCGTGCACACCTGTGTTCTTCACCATTGCAAAATTCCATGAATTAAGATACGAACTGCTTCCGCATTCGCCATATTTGCCAGATTTAGCCCGTAAAGATTATTTTCTATTTCCAAGTATAAAAAATTGTCTCCATGGAAAACAATTTGGCTCTAACTATGAGGTTATTGGAGAAACAAACGCCTATTTTGAAGGGTTGCAGAAATTGCATATTTTTAGAGGGTATAAAAAAATAGACAAACGCTGGGCTAAGTGTATTGAACTAAAAGGAGATTATGTTGAAAAATAAAGTACATTTTAGTCATAAAAATGGGTTTTCTTGTCAAGGACAGGTATTTATCATATAGCCCTTTACCCAATAGTTATGGCGTCTGTATTTCAAAAATAATATCTTATCTTTAATAGAAAATTCTAACTAAGTTTTGGGTAAACACTTCAAATTTAAAGAGAACAAAGTGAAAATTTATGGATCAAATGTTTCGTTTTTCCTTTTGCAATCTCATGATGTAGTCTTTAATAAAAACGGACTTGTTTATAGGAATATAAAACTGCAATGAAGTAGTTCGGAATTTATTTACTCAAATTTTTATTTAAATATTTTAAATTGCCTTGTAATAAAACGCCAGAATTTTCATTTTATAGTTGTTTATTATACAGGTAATAAATCGGGAGCATTTCTTTTAACTATTTATGAAATTCCAGTACAAGTTAAAATATATTTTCCGAAGCTTCATATTTCGTAAGAAATAGATGCCAGAATTAGAGGATTTTTCGGGCTTATCCAATATATCTGAAAATTAAAGAAAAAATTATATAGAATTTAAACATTATTAATAAATATATTATTGATTTAGGTTTGGTAACGGATGTATGAACTATTTTTTCTTCTCAAAATATTTATTCAGACATAACATATGTAGACGTGTTTTAAAAATTAAGTTTATTTTAATTTTAGCCTGACTCTTATACCGCCTGCTAAAAGAACTTTTAAAAAGTATCATATCTATTTTAACATGATGACTGCAGACCCCTGGCAGACAAATGTGATTCAAATCAAACAATCATGTTTTGAATCAGAATTTTTTTCTTTAAAAAAATTATTGAATCTATACTTTACAGAAATAAACTGCATATTATTAATTAAATTTTCTGATTTTAAATATGTCTGACCTGGTTCAGATTCGTCCCCTACCGGTTATTCGACAACTAACACGTTAATGATATTTTTGTAATCTACGTGTCTTCAGAATTTTTTTTCAAGATCAGTAAAATAACGTGGCTGAGTAAGTTAGCTATACGATGTCTTGTCATTTTTTCCCTCATCAGCGTAAAGTGAAATTCAGTCTCCTGGGGTGTCTCACGGCTCATAAAATTGGAAAAAATGGGGAAAAAGATACTGTTTTCAACATTTAATGTCTTAAAAATGTGTTTTATTTTAAGCCACAATTTTTATTGGGATGAAACATATGTATATTCTTTCATTTCTTGTCTTTAAAAAATTGCAAAATGCAGAATTAGCATTTACGGGGAGCTCTAAACAGTCAGACATTTGACGAAAAGAAAATTGGCATAACATATTACGCGCAGAATTATAAAATAGGCTACTAGAGTGAAAATTTTGGTGCTTACTTATACTTTACATTGTAACAATTACCCTGAAAATAAATAAATTTATATTTGAAGCATTTTTATATTTTTAATACAAAATTGTGTTTAGGTAATGAAAAATTTAGAAAATTTCAACAGTATAATTACCTAAAAAATATATTTAAACAATAAAAAGGAAATTTTATGTTCAGTTTATACAAACTAAAATGAAAGACAGGTTTTTAAAATGTCATGAAAAAATACTCAGAAGTGTTTGATATATCATGCGCGTTATTTCCAAAAAATGTCATTTAGATCAAAATGACTTCAAAGTTTCGGGAACGCCTCTGCAGCTATACAGCACGTATCGTATAATTCTAAAAGTCATAACTTCTGCCTTAATATGAATTTCGAGGAAACAATTATATCATAATGTTCAGAAAAGATAAGAGTTTAATATCTAAAAAAATTAAAATTTCGAAAATTTTAAAAGTTTAACCCTCTTGCTGCGTAAGTAATTCTTCTCTAGCAGCGTCTTTTACAGAATTATTAATCTTTTATCACCGGTACTTTAAAGCAGAAATTTTTTACTATTGTAATCGGGGGAAAATGTCCTGATTAAATCAAAGTTTTTGCTAAAACATAACTGCTAGGAATAACCAAATAATATTAATTAGATGGAAAAATGCATGCCCGAGAATATCTCGGGCTGCGCAGCGAGAGGGTTAAGAGTCCTAAGACCCCTTAAACATATAAACTAAAATTTGGAATCTAATCGCGTAATAAATTCTAGACATTTCAGAAGATTTCGATGAGTAGAGCTTGTAGGTGAGAAACGTGTTGTAAAAAAAGAAAGAAAAAGACAACCTTCTCGTAATGTTTTTAATTAGAAATGTTACTCCGGAATTTTGAAGCAATATACTGATGGATTGCATAATTGTAAAACTAGTCTAACTGAATATTATCGCTAAATTTTGTAATTATTTACCAATAATCCAAATCCACCATAGTATAAATTGTTTGGCCATTGTTGGCTGATTGTGCAGTCCCCCATTGCCCAACAATAAGAATTATCTGCATTACCGAATTATTTACTAGAGAACCACTTACCAACTAGGATCCAAATGTGACCAACACATTTGCTGTTATTTAGATATAAGTGCAATTTCACGTTGCCCAACGAAATACGAACGGCCGAGCAGTACTCCAAATTAGAGTAGCCTGTAGAGTAATTGTTGTTGTCATATTAACCATACTATTTCCCAGCGGTTTCGTGAAACTGCCAACGATGGATTAACTAACAGCTCTATTTGAGAATGATCTATGTATTAAAAGCTGCACTAAATTTCATATATTTAAATCCTCGATTATTATGATATATAAATTTGACTGTGATGTTTCGCAAGCGCATTTCAATATAATATAATATATATTCGGTAGTGTATATATTTTAAATATTAAACCAAAAACAGCAGCAAAGCAATTTTTAAACAGCAACAGTATTATCAAAATAACATGCATGAAATACTGGTTACGAATAAATTTAATCCTTGTTCACCAGTAGTATAAATATTCAACAACCATAAAAATATTTTGAATGAGCTGTTATTGTTTATAGTACAAGAATGAAGTTTTGAAGCGAGTCCTAAAACAGCGTGCATTAAATTGGAAATTATTTTTCTAATTTAAATCATTTTTAATTTTTAATACAATTTATTAATCACAAATCCTTTTTAAAAAACATAATAAGTGATAGCATAACAGTCATCGAAGAAAGTACTTCAGAGTTTTATTTTGTAAAATGTAAATTTTAGTGAATGAGTCATTTAAAAATAACACCTGTTCATTCTCTCAAAAAAAAAAAAAAAAAAAAAAAAAGAGTAAAAGTATAAGCAGCAAGTTTACAAAACAAGCCTGTTATTGGAAGAGATTTTTCTGTTTTTTTTTTTTTTTTTTTTTTTTGAAGAGATTAATGTCTTTTGACACGGAAATTTTATGAAATTTTGAGCATTGGTTCGCGAAGTTTTCGTGTTTTGAGAGAAAAAGAACACCCGTAAAATTTCCGTTTTTAATATGAAAATATATTACGTAACACACTTGTCTGAACATTCTTGTTGTTTGACAAAATGTAGCGTTTGATTGGAGGATTTCTATTCATTTTTACGTCATACTCAGGAATTATCAGTATTTTGGGGGGAAATTGGCAAATCAAAGAAGAAAATTTCGTGTTCTAACGCAATATAATCAACGAAAATTTCGTTCAATTCATGGATTTTTTTTCAGAAAGTTCCAAACTGTCGCGTTTGTCTCTGAAATAAATTGCAGTAATTAAAGACTTAAAGTAAATGTAAGAATCTTCTTACTATTAAAATTATACAATAACCTGAAAATTGTTTCACAATTTAATTATTTAGTAGTTTTAAAATTAATGTGCAGCAAAAAAGAATTTTCTTTAAACATATATACAATCATTTATTACTACTTATCTTACTTTTATTATTTTGAATATATTTTATATATAGTATTAAAGACATACATTTTAAACATACATTTTAAACAACTAGTTTTATGTTAAAAAATGGACAAATTTTAAAAGTAAAATGAATAGAAGGAACATGTCGTATTTTATTTTAGGAAAATAAAATAGGATAGCTTTTGTTTCTAAAAATGTTTATATTTGTTTCCCCGAAGTAACTTTCATTTGTTGTTCTACTAGAATCTTGAATCTTGTAATCATAACAAGAAATAATGTAGATACATTTTTTTTTTTTTTTTTTTTTTTTAATGGGGAATAACAACATTGGAATTTTACATTTACCGGAAAAGTTTTTATTATTTTCAATACCTTTTACATGTACTAAACAAAACAAACATTCTAAACCAATAGTTTTGTGCGAGAAAATGGACAAATTTTAAGGTAAACGAAGGAATCCAATATTCTTTGAATTTCTGAAATCGTTCTAAAACTTTTTCAGACTGCTATTTTTTGATTGCTTTGAAACTAAAATCTACAAAAAAAAAAAAAAAAAAAAAAAAAAAAAAAAAAAACTTTCTTTAAACCTATATGCAAGAAATTGCACAGATAGGCGTGAAACGGTTTTGGGAGTTACGACATATTTTATTTTGCCGTAATATAAGAAGAAACGTTTTCTTGTGGAAAATGTTCATATTTGTTCCCCAGGAGAACTTTTTTATTTCCTGTTATATGTTTTCTAGAGACAAAAACTTTTGTGACAGCTTCTTATGTTCGCTACAAACATTTCGACAAAACACAAAAACGGATTTATTTTATTTATTTATTTATTTATTTTACAGAAACATCAGTTTCTATGTGTTAAAATTCCTTTAGAGAAAACAGGAATAAGTTGGAAAATTGTCTTTCGTTTACTGTGATTTAAAAATTCTATGCAGTTTAAAAAACTTATGAGGTGCTGATATAATGAAAGCTGATATTGAAACTACTAGGGGGGCTCACCCCCCTGCTCGCTACGCTCGCCAACCCCCCGCGTAATCACTTCGCGATTCCGTTCGGTATTGCGAAGCAATCCCTATTTTCCAGCCAACCCCATACGTAATTGTTTCGCATTTCCATTCTGGATCGCTTCGCAATCCCTTATTTTCTATGCATTAAATTATTAGATTCCACTTGGTAAAAACACCCCCTCCCCAACTGCTGACAATTTTAATTCCTTATCTCCAAGCACATAATCATTAGAGCTTACAGCGTTTCATAATTATAAGAATTATCTACTCTATATATATATAATCCTAATGAAACGAATTTATGAAACGGAAGTATGAAACTGAAGTACGAATCGACTGATTAAACAACTGATTATGTTTCAAGCGATTTCTCCTAAAATATGGAATACTTTGCGATGAAATTAACACCAAAAATCCATTGATCCACAGATCTCAAAACTGGTATTAGAATTTTTAAATTCGAATTAGTTTTTGAAATATTAATTTTTTTCTAATTTTATATACATTTTTCTAATGATGGCAACTCAAATTTTAATCAAACAGATATTTTTTTTCATATTTCAGAAAAGGTTGACATGATAACCCGGCTATTGTTGTTTGTTTGATAATAAATGTTTATTTACTTTTATTTCTTTTTATAAATTATACAAATTATTTTGTAAATAATAGAAAATAATTTAAAAATACGGTACTACTTAGTTATTGCGTCGACCAATTTCACCAAATTGTATAAATCGCCAAAACACTCGCCAAATTATACAAATTGACATAATTTTTATTTTAAATAACGAAAGAACAAATGAATTAGTATAACATTAATAAATATACAAATAAAAAGTCGAACTAAAAATCACTTGATGACGTAAACACGTGTAACTTGCTTAAAGTCAAGTGAATGTGACATTTACGATCAACCATTATTGGCATTTAATCTTATAGTTTGGCGATAGATTTTTGGTCGACGACATAACTAAGTACCGTAATTTCGGGTGTATAGCCTGCAGATCAAACAATTCAGTTTCGACACGGAAATTTTATTCAGTATTTGAAGACCAATATTTACCGTGATCTAAAAAGTTACATTTTTTTTTAAAAAATTTCTGGGTCGAAAAACGATTGTTTGGTCCGCGGGCTATACACCCGAAATTACGGTAATACCAAAAATGCATATGTAACTGGTATTTGAAAACGAGGTTTTCGCCAAATTTTCGTAAAAAAAAAAAAAAAAAGAAAAAAAAGAAAAATCACGCCAAACCTGCTGTGCGTTTATGACATCTGGCCGAATATTACCACTCGAAAAAAAAAAAATGCTAACTGGCGAGTTGAAAGAAAGCTATTGGCGAGATTTGCATCCGGCTAGCGTAACAGTACCAAGAATTCTTTGCAACTATGGCAAATTTTATGTAGTTTTATTCGAATTTTTTTTTTTTTGATTTTTTAATCAAAATGGAAAGCTTACGGTCCCATATTGGCACGATTATTTTCTCACGCCAATGTCATATACGGAACGGGCACTTAATTGGCGCCAAAGTATCGTTATTTTGCTTGATATGGTAAGCTGGATTTTGTTGTTTATGCTGTTGATGCGTTCCCCAAATTGGCATCGTTAAAAAATCGCGCCAATATGGGACGTATATGATATCTGTGCCAAACTTTCATATGAACGGCGAAGGGATCAGACCGTATTTGTTTATGGCAGTTGATGACTTAAAATATTATAACATAGATGAAATGATGGCGATAGAATAATATTTGGCGACTTATCACCTGTGCATGTCTAACATTAAAGTACCAAATGGCACCTAGAGTATAAAAAGCGAAGTGGTCCGCCTGGAACTGTTGATGATAGTCACATGACTTAGGCTATTTTTATAGAGATTGTTTTAAAATACCGGGAGACAAAGACTCTGTATACTTAATTTATTTTATTTTAGCTTCTTTTCAGATGTGTAACTGATCCTCTTTAATCAAAAACGAAAACAACGATTGGATGTCTTAACAGCAACTGATTCGCCCTTAAATTTTTGCAATCAAAGGGAATTGAATGGAAACCTGTTTACAGGGAGATCTGCACAGCTTTTTTCAGTATAATTAAATCTTCTCTAATATTTTTAAAACCCATCAGATTAGCGTGTTTTTAGATTATGCTGTCTCTAAACGGGGGTTGGCGAGCGTAGCTTGCAGGGGGCAGAGTCCCCTAGTCTATATATTTAAAACGCTAAGAGTTTTCTTTCGACAGTCCGTGAAAAGAAACTACTGCATCAAATTACACCAATCTATTTTTAAATGAAAGATATTTGGCCACAGACTTGTTATCGTAAATTCGTTTGTTCAAATATTTTATTAATTAGCCGCAATTTTAAATTAAAATTCTACAGTTGCGCATGCGCAGTATATAAGTACAAGTCTGCCTCTGGAGTGACGCGCTGCACTTGCGCAAAAATGCTCAGTTGAACTATCACATCACAGGTCGAAGTTGTTAAAGTTCGTCTGTTATTCGATCTTGCTGTAAACAAGCTTTTCTTTCTTTCACAAAGTTAATATTATTTTTCTCTTTCAGCATTATTAACAATTAAAAAAATTATTGTGCCTATATTAAATTCTAGATACAGTTTATTTCGGGGATGTCATATTACACACAGAAGATAAACACTGTGATTTGAGACTAAAAGTTTTGTCTGGTGATCCAACTTATAAATTGTCAATAGTTAGACACGAAGATTGGGAAATTTGCATATTAAGTTGTAGCTACTTCTTTGAAAAAATACGGTATCATAAATATTAAAACGCAAAACTATTTCTGTAAGATCAGAACTCAAATTCGAGACATTCGTATGCGTCAACTGCTTTTCGAATCCCTTCAATTTAGAAGGAAGTACGTATAACGAGTTCCCGCTTGCGTAACGTGTAAACGCAGCACTTTAAAGCTCTGAACTTTTGTAGAGGACGCAGGTTCGAACCCAATCATGGCAAAATGTACAGCAAAACGTTTTGTCGACAATTCATTTCAATAATGACATATTTTATTAGGAAGAGAAGTTATAGGATTTTTATTTTATTGTTATTATTATTTTAATGCTTTACAATTAAATAAAATTTAACACTAAATACTATCTTGAAAAAATAATGATTTTATATTTAAAATAATTTAGCTAAATTATTTTACATGCAATTATCGATTAAATAAATTGAGCTGATCTAAAATTTTCGTTGTATTTTCTGACCATTATCAAGAATATATAAGTGTGTGTGTCAGAAAGAAAAGTTTGTCATTCATTTGTGTAAAAAATAAAACTGAAAGAAAAAAAATATTCGTATAAGAGCTATAAAAGAAATTACCATGATATCCAGGTTTAATATTTAAAAAATGTATAAAAATGTAAAATAAAATTCAAGTAATAAAAAATATATATTATAAATCGTTAGCTGCATCAAGTTTCAAATTTAGATTTATAGAGAATGGGAGAGATAAAAATAAAATTCATGACAGTTTTTAATGGCCGTGTAGTTTTAATAAATCTATACTAATATTATAAAGAGGTAAAAATTGTTTATTTGTAGGAGGTAAGCTCTGGAATTACCGAACCGATTCTAAAAGTAATGGTATCAAAATGATGGTGTTAGTCCAACTTAGAACATAGGCTATATCTTATGTTCGTGTACTGGCCAAAAGGGGGTGCAGGAGCAAAAAAGTTCTAAAAATGCGATTTTTGTGTTACTGAAGAGCCTAGAAACATGAAATCTGGAATGGTAGTTATTTATAAGATACTAATGATCTCTAAGGACATTTCTTAAAAAATCGAATTTAAAAAGGGGTGAAAATGTGCGAAAAGCGTTCTAAAAAACGTTCTAAATGGCGATTTTTACGCGATTTCAGGAAGTACCAAAACGATTTAAAAAATAATCGCGTCAAAATGATGATTACAACCCTTGCTCCAACATAGACTACTTTTTATGTCGGTGCCACAATCCCTAAAGGGGGTGCAGGAGCAAAAAAAACGTTCGAAATTGCTATTTTTGTGTTACTCAAGGGTCTAGATACATGAAATTTGGCATGGTAGTTACTTATTAGATATAAATGATCTCTAAGAACATTTCTTAAAAAATTCGAAATTTAAAAGGGGTGAAAATGCGCAAAAAGCGTTCAAAAAACGTACTAAATGACGATTTTTATGCAATCTCAAGAAGTACCAAACCGATTTCAAAAATAATGGTGTTAAAATGCTGGTGACAACCCTTGCTTTAATATAGGCTACATTTTATGTCGGTGCCACTACCCCTAGAAGGGGGTGCAGGAGCAAAAAAGCGTTCGAAATTGCGATTTTTGTGTTACTGAAGGGCCTAGATACATGGAATTTTGAATGCTACTTATTTATAAGATATAAATTATCTCTAAGAAAATTTCTTTAAAAAATTCAAATTTAACAGGGGTGAAAATGCGCGAAAAGAGTTCTAAAAAACGTTCTAAATGGCGATTTCTACGCAATCTCAGAAAGTACCCAAACTATTTCAAAAGTAATGGTTGGAAATTGATGATGCCCTTTCTTCAACATAGACTCTATTGCATATCGGCGTCACTATCACCTAGGGATTACAGAAGCAAAAAAAGTTCTAAATAGCGATTTTTGTGTTTCTGAAGGGCCTAGAATTCTGAAATTAGGCAGTGCACTTATTTATAAGATTCAAATGATCTCTAAGAACATTTCCTAAAAAATCTAATTTTAAAAGGGGTGAAAATGAGCGAAAAGCGTTCTAAAAATTTTTCTAAATAGCGATTTCTACTCAATCTCAGAAAGTACCGAACCGATTAAAAAAAAAAAAATAGTGTAAAAAAGACCTCACTCCAACATAGGCTGTATTCCATGTAGGTGCCACTACCCCAAAGGGCGTGAAGGAGCAAAAAACGATCTAAACTGTGTTTTTTGTAATACTGCAGAGTCTAGCAACTTGAAACTAATCATGGTAGTTACTTATAAGATATAAATGATCTCTAGGAACATTTCCTAAATAATTCGAAATTTAAAAGGTGTGAAAATGGACGAAAAACGTTCTAAAAAACATTCTAAATTGCGATTTCTACGCAGTCTCAGAAAGTACCCAACCGATTTCAAAAGTAATGGTTGGAAATTAATGATGACAGCCCTTGCTCCAATAAAGGGTCTATTTTATGTCGGCGTCACTACCACCTTGCGGTTGAATTTTTAAAAACGTTCTAAATTGGGATTTTTGTGATACTGAAGGAGCTAGCAACTTAAAATTTGGCATGGTAATTACTTATGAGATGTAAATTCTCTCTGAGAAGAGTTCCATAAAAATTTGAAATTTAAAAGAGGGTAAAAAGGAACGAAAAACGTTCTAAAAACATTCGAAATAGCGATTTATACGCAATCTATCTCAAGAAATATAGGCCGATTTCAGAAGTAATGCTTTCAAATTGATGGTGAGAGTCCCCGCTCCAACATAGCCTATATTTTACGTTGTTGTCACTACCACCTGGGGGTTACATGAGCAAAAAATGTTCTAAATCGCGTTTTTTGTGTTACTGAGGGGGGTCTAACATTTTAAATTTGGAATGGTAATTACTTCAAAGATGCAAATGCTT
This sequence comes from Maratus speciosus, assembly GCA_963932465.1. Taxonomy (NCBI): domain Eukaryota; kingdom Metazoa; phylum Arthropoda; class Arachnida; order Araneae; family Salticidae; genus Maratus; species Maratus speciosus. The sequence goes on from OZ010794.1 coordinate 289,587,255, forward strand.
TCTAAGAATTGTCGAAAGAAAATTCGAAATTTAAAAGAATGAAATGAGCGAGAGAAAAGCGTTCTATAAGCATTCTAAATTACGATTTTTATGCAATCGTATGAAATACGAAAGAGATTTTATATATAATGGTTGCAAATTAATGGTGATAGAACCTGCTCAAACATAAGCTATATTTTATGTCGAGGGTTGCAGGAGCAAAAAACTTTCTAAATTGCGATTTCTGCAGTTCTGAAGCGACTAAAAACTTTAAATATAGAACGGTAGTTGCTTATAAAATATAAATGTCCTCTAAGAACAGTCGAAAACAAATTCGAAACTAAAAAGGGGTGAAGCGAATTGAAGGAGCGAAAATCATTCTAAAAGTGTCCTAAATTACGATTTCTATGAAATCTCAGGAAATAATAAACCGATTACAGAAGTTATTGGTTGCGAATCAAGAGTGATAGTCCCTGATCCTATACGGGCTATATTTTATGCCGGTGTCACTACCACCTGGTTGGCAGGAACAACAAGGAAGCCTTTAAAAACATCTAAATTCCGTTTTCTATAGAATATTAGGAAATACCAACCGATTTCAAGGTTAATGTTGGCAAATTAAAGGTGATAGTCTCTGTTTCAACATTTTTCGAGACATTCTATTTCAACTCTATTTCGGCATTTTATGTTGGTGCCACTAACACCAGAGAGGTGGTAGACTGTTAGAGAAGGGGCTTGGAACTTTACATGATGGTTAATTTTAAGATGTAAATGTGTTAAGATGGTTTCTAAAAAATTCAAAACTTCAAATGAATTCTGAAATGAGCGTATGAAATTAGCATAAAAGTCTCAAAATACTTTCTAATTTATCACTAAATTGTAATTAGTTTTATTTCTTCTTATTAATTAAAATCTCATTTCTGTCTATTGCACTTTTATAATGAAGTTTAGTCAAACTGCGGCTTAATTTGTAATTTTTGAATTATTTCAAAATGTGTTCTTCTAATAAAAAATAGTCTTGCAAATATCACTTGGCATAGTTCAACTATTACGCGAACAAAGCCGCGGGGTTTGCTAGTAAATAAATAAATGAAAATAGATATTGTTATTAAAAGAAAATGAAGTCGTAGTAAGTAAAAATAAATTCTCTACCCGGTGTTTTTAGGTATATTTGTGATAAAAATCAAGCATAATTAGTTGTAAATTATAAACTTAAAATTATTTCACTTTATTGAATAGGTTAGATTGGCAGCACCATCTATTGCCTTAAACAAATAAGTATCACTTATGCAAAATAGAAATTTGTCACGCAATTCGTCATTCAATAATTAATTTAAAAACAACTAATTAAATATTGGAGAATTTTTCTAATGAAACATTCGAGTTATTTACCGTCAAATCTTGACGGGCACTAACTAGTTAAATATAAAATCATTAAAAAAAGGTAAAGTTTATAATTTATTTGAATAATTACAAATTAAATAAATGTATAATTAAATAAAATTATAAATTGTTAGAAAATTTTAAATTAAAAATATTGTAAATTTAAAAAGTATCAAATTTATTAAAGTTATTTGGAATCCCCCCCCCCTTTTCTTTATAATGAAGTCTCTATCTTGTATTTACAGTAAATAATCTTATCATATAAATCTCCTCTCTTCTGAAATTTTCACTTCGCCGCCTTTTTTCCGCCAACATATATGTGTAAAATTATATATATAGTGTTACGAATATTATAAATAGTTAATCTTTGTGCTTGAAAATAATGTAAATAGTTCAATTAAGCTCTATTTATAAGCTAATATTAGTTTTTGTTGCATTGAACTATCTTAATTTGCTGATATTCTGCATGCAAGTAAACCCTATTGGATTTCAATGGGAGTCTATGGAAATTTGGCTAAATACTAGAAATAGGGCCAAGTTGGCGTCAATTTTGGCGACTAATTTTGGTCGCCAAATTTGGCGACATATCACTAAGTTGGCGAAAAACTTAGCGACGTTTGGCGACAGATCCGGGACACCCCCTTGGTAACCCACTTATAGCGTCAGAAAGCTTTGACCAATCAGATTGTTTTCGCGGTATCTATGCAGATTTTCATTGGTTCATTTCCAAAGCGTTACTTTTTTTATAGAGAGAAGGATTAATATTATTAAAATTTCTATTACAAAACTTTTACATCATATGAACAATGCTTTGAAGAATACGTCAAGAAGTGAATTAAAATAATATATAAATATTATACAGGCATACATACAATAAATACAATAAACCCAACTGGAGTGAAATACTAGCCAGAGCCAGGAATCGAAACCGGGACCACAGTATACAAGACTGCTGCTCTAACCACTGAGCTACTCTGGCCGATACCTGGGTATGCAATTTCTCACTAATAAACCATGTTGGGGAAGTCACCAGCCATCTATACGACAGCCTTGGATGACCGGACAACGATGAATAGATTTTACTATTACATCGATCTACGATAAATGATCGTTGACGGTAATTAAAGGCTGTCGTATAGATGTCTGGTGACTTCCCCAACATGGTTTATTAATGATAAAATGCAGATCCAGGTATCGGCCGGAGTAGCTCGGTGGTTAGAGCAGCAGTCTTGTATACTGTGGTCCCGGGTTCGATTCCTGGATCTGGCTAATTTTTCACTCCAGTTGGGTTTATTGTATTTATTGTATATATGTCTGTATAATATTTATATATGCCTTTAACTGTTGAATGCAGGCGTTATTTATGTGTGTATGTGTGTTTTAATATATATTCTAGTATGTGTGTTTTATTAAAATGATATATGTTTATTTCCAGACTTTAAATTGTTAACTTTTTTGGAACTAATAACTTTTTCAAGTCTGTTTTTGTTTTTATACTTTTATTGTGCTAAATTTAAAGCTCCAAAATAAGTCAAGAAGAATTTTGACTCCTTGACAATGTTTTAGTTATATCGTTGTCCTAAACTATATTAGTCAAAGCTTTTTCTTCTTACAAATTGGTTACTTATTTTAAAGTCTAATTTATCTTACACCTGGCCAAGTGTATAAGGTCAAATTTATAGTTGCAAACTTGATGTTGTGTAATAAACGCATTTTCATTTCAAAGAGAATATAAATATGTACAAGTATTTATCAAGCAGTTTCTAACATGACTGCGTTGCAGGAAAAAATTAATTAAAAATTTCTAATCATAAGAAGTAATGTATATAAATGTCGTGTTTTTTTTATGATTAATAGCAATATTGGAGCTTTACATTCAATGAAAATGATTTTGTTATTTTTAATATATTTTACATGCACTAAACAAAACGAATACTTAACACCGCCAGTTTTGTAAAAGAAAAAGTACAACTTCTATGTTAAACGAAGGTATCCAGTATTCTTTGAATTTCTGAAATAGTTCTAAAATTTTGTTGAAAATTCTGTTTTTTGATTGCTTTGAAACTACAGTCTTCAAACTTATATGCAAGCGATTGCAAATGCAGGCGTGAAAATGAAACGATTTTAGCAATTGTGACATCTTTTATTTTGCAGAGGTATATAAAAAGAAATGTTTCCTTGTAAAAAACAAATTCTTATTTCTTCCTCAGGAGATCTTTTTTATTTCGTTTTAATGTTTGCTAGAGGCAAAAACTTTTGTGACAGCTTCTTATGTTCGCTAGAAACATTTGAACAAAACACAAAACGGATTTATTTTATTTAATTTATTTTAAAGAAACATATGTTTATACTATTAAATTTTCTATTGCAAAACTTTTATTTTATATGAACATTGTTTTGAAGAATATGTTAAGAAGTAAATAAAAAAAATGTATATGTATATTACAAGAGTTTAAATTCTTAACGTTTTTGCCACTAGCCACTTGCATGTTTGTTTTTGTCTTTGTAATTTATTGTAGTAAATTTAAAGATCCAAAATAAGTCAAGGGGAATTTAACTCCTTGAAAATATTTTAGATATATTTTTACCCTAAGCGTTATTACTCAAAGTATTTTCTTCTTACTAGAATCAAATTGATTACTTGTTTTAGCGTCTAATTTACGTTACACTGGGATAAATGTACAAGGACAAATTTATAGTTGCAAAGTTGATGCTATTTAATAAACACATTTTCATTTCAAAGCAAATGTAAAATGCGTAGTGTAAGTATTTATCAAGCAGTTCCTGACAAGACTAAATTTTTGTTTAAGTGCAATCTGCTAAAAATTTCTAATCATGACACAGAAATAATATACATAAATGTCGTGTTTTTTTCAATGTGCAATAACAATATTTGAGCTTTACATGTAACACAGAAAAAAGTACAAATTTTATGTTATACAAAGGAATCTAATATTCTTTGAATTTCTCAAATAGTTCTGAAAACTTGTTCACACTTCTGTTTTTTTGATTGCTTTGAAACTAAAATCTACAAAAAAGAACTTTCTTCAAACCCATATGCAAGCGATTGCACATATAGGCGTGAAAATGAATCGATTTTAAGAATTGTGACATATTTTATTTTGCAGAGATATAAAAAAATGTTTCCGTGTGGAAAATGTTCATATTTGTTCCTCAGGAGATCTTTTTTACTTCCTTTTATGTGTTTTCTGAAGACAAAAACTTTTGTGACAGCTTCTTATGTTCGCTAGAAACATTTGGACAAAACACAAAAACGGATTTATTTTGTTTAATTTATTTTAAAGAAACATATGTTTATACTATTAAATTTTCTATTGCAAAACTTTTATTTTATATGAACATTGTTTTGAAGAATATGTTAAGAAGTAAATAAAAAAAAATACATATGATTATTACCAGAGTTTAAATTCTTAACATTTTTGCCACTAGTCACTAGCATGTCTGTTTTTGTCTTTGTACTTTATTATAGTAAATTTAAATCTCCAAAATAAATCAAGGAAAATTTCACTCCTTGAAAATATTTTAGATATATTTTTACCCTAAGCGTTATTACTCAAAGTATTTTCTTCTTCTTAGCATCGAATTGATTACTTGTTTTAGCGTCTAATTTACGTACCACTGGGATAAGTGTACAAGGACAAATTTATAGTTGCAAACGGGATGCTATTTAATAAACGCATTTTCATTTCAAAGCAAATGTAAATATGTGTAAGCAGTGGCGCCGACTTACAGGGGCCCGTGGGACGCAAGCTCACCCAATAATGTGATCTCTCCGGTCGCCGCTCAACCAATTTCAATTGAATTATTTTATTATTTATTTATTTACTTGCTGAAATGAAATTTGATTTTACTGACAGCTTGAAAATAATTTTGTTTGAAAAGTTGTGAGGACATGATCAGCTACTTCCAAGAACACTGAAAGACCCTTCAGATGAATGTATAGATAAATTTCTTTGAGAAAAAAAAAATTCCTGCATCACTTTTAATATAATGAATGGATAAAGCACTAAGGTTACTATAATATATATATTTCTCGGCATTTAATTTTTTGCACTTTCAATAGTTAGCACTTTTGATGTTATTTATAATAAATATTAATATATTTATGAAAAAGGACTTGTGTGAATATAATTTAATAAAATTTAATAATATTATTAATTTAATAATATTATTTATTAAATCATAATAATGTTATATTATGTTTAGAAAAAAAAACATAATTTAACTACGAATTTCGTGTTTAGTTATTCGCTCCTCCGCCGCCTCTCATTCCACATACACATGCACTAAAGGGAAAAAAATACTGTATTATTTTACTCAAAAATTTTTGAGCCCACCAAATATTTTTCAAAAGTTGGCACTCTGTGTGTAAGTATTTATCAAGCAGTTCCTAACAAGACTGAGTTGCAGGAATAGATTAAATTTTTATTTAAGTGCAGTCTGCTAAAATTTTCTAAACATGACAAGAAATAATATAGGGTAGGGGAGTACACAGTGAGACAGCAGCCACTTTGACATATAGTTGTAACTTTTTCTCCAAGCTGGCACACACACATAACGATCTTATTTTATGCAACATGTGGATGTAGTTTCGGCACTTCAGTTACTCGTCTGACAAAACAGTAAATAATTCCTTATTTTATACTTTCTCTCTGTCTGTGAGGGCATGCGACGGCTAGGGAAATTTGCTAAACGTAAGAGGCTGGAAATTTGCATAAAGGTAGCCTAAGGTCTGCCATTGTCCACCTGAGGCTCATATTTTTAATATTTTCAAAATCTAGAAATATTAATTAGAAATGATAAACTGCAGAAAATTACCGACAGGGTGTAAAAATGTATGATATATGAAAATATACACATTGTCTCACTATGTACTACTTGTGGTTCACAGTGAGATAATTTTTGATACTCCGTTACGCTGCTTCTGTGCTTTTATAAATAACTTTTTTAAAACAATTTATACATTAATGTGTAGCGCATTTGTGTAGCTTAAAGATGTAGCAAAAATTTTTTCAAAAATAAAAATCGTCTCCATTTGTTAAGTGATAGTAATTTTCGTCTCACTGTGTACTACACTCCCGTACATAAATGTCGTTTTTTTTTTTTTTTAATGTGCAATAACACCATTCGACCTTTACATTCATCACAGAAAAAGTACAAATTTTATGTTAAACAAAGGAATGTAATAGTCTTTGTATTTCTAAAATAGTTTTAAAAACTTGTTGAAACTTCTGTTTTTTGATTGTTTTGAAACTAAAATGTACAAAAAAGAACTTGCTTCAAACCTATATGCAAGTGATTGCACATATAGGTTTTACGAAATGTGACATCTTTTATTTTGCAGAGATATAAAAAGAAATGTTTCCGTGTGGAAAATGTTCATATTTGTTCCTCAGGAGATCTTTTTTACTTCCTTTTATATGTTTTCTGAAGACAAAAACTTTTGTGACAGCTTCTTATGTTTCCTAGCAACATTTGGGCAAAACACAAAAACGAATTCATTTTATTTGTCTATTTTTTAATGAAACATCAGTTCCTATGTGTTAAGATTTCCTTTGGGAAAACAAAAGTAACTTGAAAACTTATCTTTTGTTTACTGTGATTTAAAAAATCTATAAAGTTAAAAATATATATATAGTTGTGAAGGTATCTGGATACTTAAAAGAATTAATTAACAACGGAGCAGAGTCGACAAGAATATATAACTGATCCCAGAGATATTCTTGAAATTTTTAAATTGTATCATAGAAGAACTATAAATTGAAAATCTCAATGAAAATTTAAAAAACAAAACAAACAAACAAAAAAAACCACTAAGTCTATCCGGCGTATAACATTTGGTGTAAGAAAATCGATTGAAATTTTCAGCTGCGCTTTATACAACGGTTCTGAAATTGAAAGATTGAAATTTAAGAAACACATATGATAAAAATAATTGGAATTTCTTCATTAGAAAAATGTACTAAATATTTACAAAAAAATTACATACATTTTACGCTTAATAATGCTTCCTGTCGGATTAAATGACATTTACTAACTATTACGCTTACTTAACTTTCTACATAATTACTTTTTATTACAAATCTCATAATCGCTTTGCTAAGAAGTTGTTGCGCAAACATGTCAAAATTGAAAAATGTACGTACTCTAAAAGTTTAAGCGCTATACACCGGAATATACAGTAACTTTTTAAATGATTAAATATAAATTGATACTGTTGTAAGATAACATATTTATAGGTACTACGGAAATGTGCCTTTTTAAAAATTTATGTGTGTCACTTATAGCAATAGATAAGTATTTTGATATTTTGAAGTGATTTTTACATATAGTTTATAACATTTTGTCGATTCTGAGTTGAATATGTGTAATGGGTTTGATAAAAAAATATTTTTGCGGTTTAAATATGAGACTATGAATTTTTGCGAAAATATTTTGACCATTTTATTTTCTGGAGAATGTTCCCGTCTGATGCAATGAAACATGTCGAAATTAAAATAAATAAAGGTATTTTGCCTTTTTTAAAATTCTATGTTTATCACTTATAGCAATAATTGGGTATTTTGATAATCTACATTTAAAAATGTGTACCCTTTTGTAAAGACTTGAGGCTGTTGCTTTTAAGCATTTCGTTTTTGAAAACTACTGTTATTTTTTTCTTTTGTATTTTTAGTAGATGTTACATATTTTGCTTTAATATGTCAGAATGAAAAAGGATTTCAAATTTATATTGTCATGTTAATTTTACCGTCACCTATTTTTACTTACTTCTATCTTCAATAGAAGAAAGTATTGTAATCGAAATTTTTTTCGACTTCCGGTTTTCGACGGATTTACACGTTTTAGGGGTCAGAGATCCCAAAAAACATATTTATAGAAAATGTCTGTCTTTCCGTGTGTCTGTCCGTCCGTCTGTCTGTCGCCATTGCACCATCAAAAAGTGCATGAAGTTATGCATAGAATTGAATCAATTTTTTTATTTTATGTTTTTAGCTATGGCAAGCAGGTCCTCCCTGAATTTGGAAAAAAATCGCCGGTAGAGGGCGCTGTAATAGAGATTTTTGTGTGATTTTGAATATTGTACCATCAAAAAGTGTATGAAGTAATGCATAGAACTAAACCACATTTTTATTTTAAGTTTTTGGCTATGGCGAGCAGGTCCTCTCTGAATTTGGAAAAAAATCGCCGGTAGGGGGCACTGTAATAGCGATTTTTGTGCGATTTTGATTATTGTACCATCGAAAAGTGTATGAAGTTATGCATAGAATTAAACTAAATTTTCTATGTTTGTTTTTGGCCATGGCACGAAGGTCCTCCCTGAATTTGGAAAAATTCCGCCGGAAGGGGGCGCTATAATTGCGATGTCTTTACCACTTTCATTATTCTACCATCGAAAAGTGCATGAATTTATGCATAGAAATGAACCAATTTTTTTTTGTATGTTTCTAGCTATGGCAAGCAAGTCTTCCCTGATCTTGAAAAAATTCCGCCAGAAGGGTGCGCTATAATTGGATCTCTGTGCCATTTTCATTATTGTACCATCGAAAAGTGTATGAATTTATGCATAAAATTGAACCAAATTTTTTGTGTACGTTTCTGGCTATGGCAAACAAGTCCTCCCTGAATTTGAAAAAAGTCTGCCGGAAGGGAGGCGCTTTAATAGCGATGTTTGTGCAAATTTTCTTTATTGTACCATCGAAAAGTGTATAAAATTATGCATACAATTAAGCAAATTTTTTTTGTGCATGTTTTTGGAATTGTCCAACAAGTCCTCCTTGAATTTGGAAATATTGCGCGGTAAAGGAGCTCTGTGATAGCGATTTTATTTTACTTTTCTTGATTTTTCGTATTAATTATACGAAAACATACATAATTTTTCGTATAAAGCGAGTCCCTGCCGCTGCACGAGCCCATCGGCGGCTCGTGCCGCAGCAGGGACTCGCTTCCTTTTTTCGCAAATAGCTGATAACAACATAATAAGGAAAAACAATTAATTTTAACAAATATAATGTTATAAATTAATCCGTTTTTAGTCCGTTTAATTGACTGAAGCAAAAATTTAAGAAGAAAATCAAAGTTGGTATAGTATTGAACTAATAATATTGAAGTATTAACATGTGTAACTAGTTTTTGAAATATTAACATGTATAAGATAGAAGAAAGTTCTGGGATTGGCACATCCAACTAGTTACTATTGTAATCGAAATTTTTTTCGACTTCCGGTTTTCGACGGATTTACACGTTTTAGGGGTCAGCGATCCTAAAAACATGTTTATAGAAAATGTCTGTCTGTCCGTGTGTCCGTTTGTCTCTCGCCATTGTAGCATCAAAAAGTGTATGAAGTTATGCATAGAATTGAACCAAATTTTTATTTTAAATGTTTAGCTATGGCAAAGAGATCCTCCCTGAATTTCGAAAAAAATTCGCCGGTAGGGGGCGCTGCACTAGCAATTTTTGTGCGATTTTGAATATTTTAGCACCCAAAAATGTATGAAGTTATGGATATAATTGAACCAAATTTTTTGTGTACGTTTCTGGCTATGGCAAGGAGATCCTTCCTGAATTTGGAAAACATTCGCCGGTAGGGGGCGCTGTAATAGCAATTTTTGTGCGATTTTGAATATTTTAGCATCCAAAAGTGTATGAAGTTATGGATAGAATTGAACCAAAATTTTATTTTAAGTTTTTGGCTATGGCAAAGAGATCCTCCCTGAATTTGGAAAAAATTCGCCGGTAGGTGGCGCTGCACTAGCGATTTTTGTGCGATTTTGAATATTTTAGCATCCAAAAGTGTATGAAGTTATGGATAGAATTGAACCAAATTTTTATTTTAAGTTTTTGGCTATGGCAAGCAGATCCTTCCTGAATTTGGAAAATATTCGCCGGTAGGGGCGCTGTAATAGCGATTTTTGTGCCATTTTGAATATTGTACCATCGAAAAGTGTATGAAGTTATGCATAGAATTGAGCCAAATTTTTTGTGTTTGTTTTTGATCATGACACGAAGGTCCTCCCTGAATGTGGAAAAATTCCGCCGGAAGGGAGCGCTATAATCGCGATGTCTGTACCATTTTCATTATTGTACCATCGAAAAGTGTATGAATTTATGCACAGAAATGAACCAATTTTTTTTCTATGTTTCTGGCTATGGTAAGCAAGTCTTCCCTGAACTTGAAAAAATTCTGCCAGAAGGGTGCGCTATAATTGGATCTCTGTGCCATTATTATTATAGTACCATCGAAAAGTGTATGAATTTATGCATAAAATTGAACCAAATTTTTTGTGTACGTTTCTGGCTATGGCAAACAAGTCCTCCCTGAATTTGAAAAAAGTCTGCCGGAAGTGAGGCGCTGTAATAGCGATGTTTGTGACATTTTCTTTATTGTACAATCGAAAAGTGTATAAAATTATGCATACAATTGAGCCAAATTTTTTGTGCATGTTTTTAGCTTTAGCCAACAGGTCCTCCTTGAATTTGGAAATATCGCGGGGTAAAGGGGCTCTGTGACAGCGAGTTTTATATAATTTTCTTGATTTTTCGTAGTTCTATTATCCATCGGCGGCTCGTGCAAAGGCGGGAACTCGCTTCCTGCTAAGGCGGCTATTCGCAAACATCTGATAACAACAGAATAAGGAAAAACTATTAATTTTAACAAATATCATGGTATGTATTAACTCGTTTTTAATTCATTTAATTGACTGAAGCAGAAATTTAAGATGAAAATCAAAGTTTTTATAGTATTGAACTTATAATATTGAAGTATTAACGTGTGTAACTAGTTTTTGAGATATTAAGATGTATAAGATAGGAGAAAGTTTTGGGATTGGCACATCCAACTTGTTTATATATACCTGACGATTATTTATTTTTCTCGTAAATTCAGTTTCTAGTAAATTCGTTTTCGGCCTTGTCCCAAGATGTTCGAATAATCAGGAGTTTAATCTAAGAGCTATACAATTTTATAATATTTTTCTAAGAGATTTCTGTTTACATTCTTAGAACACAAATTAAATTTGGAATTATTAAACAAATTATATACTTCATATACGGTGTCCATAAACTCTCTTTCCATATACAGGCTTTTATTATATAAAGTACTGAACAGATACAAACTTGAAAATTATTTTATTTTAAGATGCAATTATTAAAGTTTTTTTATAGCAATCAATGAACCTCTACCACTGTAAAAAAAATAATAATAACAAAATCTGCAATTTTACAGATATAAAGTTACAGAAATCAGCATGCTTGCTAAAATTTTATCCGTACACTGTAGAAAAAAAGAGGTAAATCTACGAAACTAGTTTTTGTAAAGCTACAGAAGTCTGTAGCTTCACAAAAGAATCTACTAAAATTACAGAAATCTTACTAGAATTTTATCTGTAAGCTGGGTTGCAGTTACGTGAAAAGCTCTAGGCATTCCAGTTTTTAAAAAAAATCCTTAGTAAACTTACAGATTTTTTGATTTACAGTGCAAAAGTGTATCTGTCACATGGATTTTTATTTTTGCCGTTACAATAAAAGTTCTAGGGATCCTAGTTTCCTAGAAAACTTTTAGTAAATTTACAAATTTGTTTTACAGTATATATGTGCACTATTAGTTGCGCGAAGCACATCAAGGCGATTGATTTCCAGCCATGTCCACTGTAACAAAGTGTTTTCAATGGTGACGATGGCGTCTCTGATCCTTTGCTTCAGATCAGTGATATCCCGCACCTTTGTTCGATATACACGATCTTTAACATACCCCCGCAGAAAGAAATCCAGATTCGTGATATCAGTTAAACGAGGTGGCCAGGTAATTGGTCCATCTCGTCCAATCCACTGTCCTGGAAATATTACATCAAGGTAATTACGAACATCGCGACCCCAATGTACCGGAGGAGGACCATCTTGCTGGAAAAAGACGTTTGGTTGATATTTGGTTAATAGCGATTTATCCAACTGTGGTGTCACAAATTCAGTTAAAAGGTCTAGGTACAAACCTGTAGTTATTGATTTCTCTACGAAGAAAAATGATCTAGGATATACAAAGCAAAGGTTAATAAAAACTTTAACAGTAACCTGAGATCTATGACTAATTTCATTTTCATATCTCATTAAAAAAAATGTATGAATTTTTGAAGTTGGGAAGACACTTTATGACACCCTGTATTTCTAAAACTTTCATCCGAGAGTTTTCTTTTTATATTTTTAGAATAAAAGCTAACGCCCTGAAAAGAATAAAATATTTTTCTCCATGCATCTGTATCTATTTAAATGTATATCTTGAAACATGATATCACGATTTATTCGTATGTTTATTTTTATGAATTTGTGTTTTCGTTGCATTTCCTTGACGTTTCCTCGCTGGAATATTGAATAAAAAATGATATGAGATATTTCACCAAGAAAGAAAAACCATTTTATATTTTTTTAATTTTTTCCTTGAATTTATATTATATCTGTACCATGTTTCTGGGAAGCTAATAAAATTTTCAGGGTTTTGTTGGACAGAAATGAGCACCTTTTTATTTATAGCCGGACTTTTGAATTAGGTCAGGTTTTATTTCATTCCATGCTTTTATTATCCACTCACACACTGTTTCTGGACTGGCATGACGCATTTGGGCCTCTTTTGTAAATGTTTTGTCACCTTTTAACATCCACGTATTGCTTGTCACTTCAATGTATCATTCTCCGAAAGCCTAAAAAGGTGGCTGGAAAGAAAATAGAAACAGCACTCATGTAGCAATATAAAAGTACAAACCTCTTACGATAACTTACTTAACACAGATTAAGTTAGATATTACTAGAGTAGAACCTTGATTATCCGAAGTAATTGGGACCGACCATCTTTCGAAAAATCGAAATTTTCGGATTCTATTTAATGAGAACTGATTGATGCTTTACTTCGTAATCCTTCTATGTTACATTAATGAAGTGCAACCATGCCATGAGTTGCTTTGAAGCAAATAAATTAATTTTAGGAAAGCAAAATAGAGCTAAAATTGCACAGGTGCGTCTTAGGTCAATTTTTTTCATCCCCAATTGTATATATATTAATAAAAAGAAAATATAAATGAAACTTTTTAATATCAATAGAAATTTTTTATACTTGTAATGAAGTTGTTTATGCTGTAAAGATTTGTCTTTCATCGTTTTATTCTTCATATGTTCAGTTATTTGTGATAGCATGTGTTACACTAAATCGAATGCTGACAAAATAGGTTCACTTATTTGGGATAACATGTGTTCATCTAAATCAAATGCTAACAAAAGTCTCACTAATAATTTTTGGTTTTATATGAATTTTGTATTATTAGTTTCTGAATGACACATACATAATATAGTATAGTTTTGTTAGTATTTGGGGAACGTTAAATTTGCATATCGGTACTAGAAACATTCCATTCCGATCCGAATGATGTTTATTTTCTCTCTGACACTACAATACCTCAAACAACGAGTGTATTGAAACAAACACTTCATTGTATACCAATCTATCCCCTTTCTTACTGTTTTAAACTATCGTTTTCTGGCTAACAGTTCATTCTGTTTTCTTAGAGAAGCGTTGGAGGTGCGAGATTTTCATTATATAAAGAAAATAAAAGACTTTTCGTGCAATAAGATTCATATATAAAAAGGGGGAAGGATTACACTTTGTACCAATATATTAATAAAGAATGAGTAACGTTAAATAGCACAAATGTATGTATACAAAAGGTTCATACAGCTGTTTCAAAGATCCCCAAGCTCTATCATCAGTGCAAGAATTAAAAATTAATGATTAAAACGTAGCGAGCCAGAGAGACGCACCTCACAGCTCGGCCGTCAAAGGCGAAATAGCTGTAAGCGTCGAAAAAACAACTGCGGAATCAATCCTACCCGCGCAGTACGGGGGGAGCAATTAAAATTGCACAATCATTCCAGGACAGTTTAAGCAGATAGGAGAAAAAGGAGGGGAAAGGTAGAGAGTGAATTATAGAAATGAGAACCAAGCTTTTTTTTCCCCTCCTCTTTTTCCTCTCTGCTTTTTCCTCTCTCCCGGAATGACTGTGCGATTCTGATAAATCTCCTGTATTGCACGTAAAGGATTGACTCCGCAGTTGCTTTTAGACGCTTACAGCTATTTCGCCTTTGAAGGAAGAACTGTTAGGTGCGTCTCGCAATGATTTAATATTTAATTTTTAATTTTTGCAATAATAGAGCTTGGGAAGCTTTGAAACAGTTGTATGCACCATTTGCATACATATATTTGTGCTATTTAACGTTGCTCATTCTTTCTTAGTCAGATTGATATACGTTCCAGTTCTTTTTTATAACATATTATACATTTTATTCATGAATTAAAAAAACTTCCAATATATTGAAGGGAGTTCGTAAATATTAAAAATCGCTGAACGAAAAAATAAAAATGGTATAATTTTGGTAAGAAATATTTGAAAAACTATTAAGAAGATAACTATTAAACTATAGAAATTTATCTCTATATTTGATCGACCCACTTTCTGACAAGGTATAATGTATAACTTGCCATCGGATTAAAACCTAGTTCTGCTAGTATGGTAATCTGGCCAATATCTTAGATGAGCTTGTGAACCAAGCATGTAGCTTTTAAATTTCGTTTACAGGAACACACAAAAGTAAAAAATACAAAAATTACTCTCACTCTAACGTCTGAAATACTGAACCAATCCAAACCTAACTAGAGAAGTATATTTATCTTACAGTTATCTTGGTTGAGGTATTTCTATCACTGATTAAAAAAAATCGCCTTTGAGAAAATCGCAGAGTTTACATGATACAAAAATCGGTATACTTTCTATATATGTTTAGATTTTTTGAAACATCATCGAGTGATTATTTATGAAATGACAAACTTTCAAAAAAGGAAGCTAATTTCATTTTTTGAAGCAGAAGATCTATTTACGCCATCTTTAAAGTTTCAAGACTTAATTAAAAAAACTAAATCTTTTATTCCATGAAGTATGAGAAATATTTGATTTACGGAAACAATGTTTCTTACTTTCAGACAAAATGGTTTAGATTACTCTCTTCTCGTTGTTTTATCTTTTTTTTCTATAAAATATACCCCAGGGAAAAATTATTGTCCGCAACATTCTGTTTGTTTTTTAGAATGGAAGAAATGTTACTAAAAGTTGCTGTTTCTGTGAATTTTTGTATATCTCTTTGTTTACACTAATTGCATTTCTCATAGGGTATTTTTTTACTTTCTTTTTACGGAACATCTTTTTTTTATTAGAAATGACTTACAAGATATAAGCATTTTTATTTGTAATGTTTTCGGAAAGTTAAGTTTGTGAACTAAGTAATATTTTGAGGAAAGGAAAATACTAGATAATTATATATTAGTTATTGCTGCATACACGATAACAAAAGCCCTCGATGTTTGTGTTTTTGTAACTTTAGAAAAATAATTTTTATGTATTTTATCGAGAGGAAACTGAAAATGACCTTCATTTTTAACCATCGTGTCAGGATTTTTCGCAAATTGTAAATATCACAGATAAAATGTAAACTAGTTGGACGTGCCAATCCCAAATCTTTCTTCTATCTCATGTCAATATTTCATTATAATTAGTTTTATTAGTATTTTTATTAGAATTAAGCATAACTTTTTACACTTTTCGATGGTACAATATTGAAAATTGCACAAAAATCGCTATTACAGCGCCCCCTTCCGGCGGGAATTTTTTCAAATTCAGGGAGGACAATCTTGCTATGACCAAAAAATTACACAAAAAATTTGATTCAATTTTATGCATAACTTCATATGTGTATGTGTCATATGTGTCATTCTATGGTACAGTATTCAAAATGCACAAAAATCGCACAAAAATCTTTATTACAGCGCCCCTACCGGCGGAATTTTTCCAAATTCAGGGAGGACCTTCTTGCTATGACCAAAAAAATACACAAAAAATTTTATTCAATTCTATGCATAACTTTATATATTTTTCGATGGTACAGTATTCAAAATGCACAAAAATCTTTATTACAGCGCCCCCTACAGGCGAAATTTTTCTACTTTCAGGGAGGACCTTCTTGCCACGGTCCATACACAAACAATTTGGTTCAATTCTATGCATAACTTGATACACGTTTCGATGGCAAAATATTCAAAATGCTCAAAAATCGCACTAAAATCGCTATTACAGTCCCTCTACCGGCAGATTTTTTCCAAATTAATGGAGGACCTGCTTGCCATGGCCAAAAACTTAACAAATTTTTTTGGCTCAATTCTATGCATAACTTCATACAATTTTTGATGGTACAATGGCGACACACGGACATACGGACACACGGACAGACAGACATTTTCTATAAACATGTTTTTTGTGATCTCTGACCCCTAAAACGTGTAAATCCGTCGAAAACCGGAAGTCGAAGATAACTGATTTTTTTTACCTAATTTTAGGTCTGAATCTGAAAATAACCTTCATTTTTAACCATCATGTCAGGAATTTTCCCAAATCGTAAATTTCAATGTTAAAATTAAAAAAAAAATAGCGAAAATCTGATACTATAAAATACATTTGACGGTTGTATTTTTAAGATTTTGATAATTGAGTTTTATGTACTTTTTAGCACTAAATCTGAAAATGACCTTCATTTTTAACCGCCACGTCTGAATTTTTTTGCAAGTCTTAAATTTCAAAGTTAAAAAAAAAAAAAAAAAAAAGTGAAAATCTGATACTATAAAATAGATGCAAAACTTTTTTTTTCAATTTAATTTTTATTAATTAAACAATTTATTCAATTTTTTGGCTTATACTATGGACACTTAGAGTTAAACAACTCAGAGGTCCGATGAGAAAGGGGGAGGGGTTCACTTTTAACTGTGAACTTTTTAAGTTTGAAATTTACGATTTACGAAAACTCCTGACGTGACGGTTAAAAATCAAGGTCATTTTCGGATTGAGCATTGAGAAGTGCACAAAACTTCATTATCAAAAGAAAAAAAAAAAAAAAAACAATCACATCTCTTTTATGGTATAACAATTTCGCTATTTTTTAACTTTACGATTTGCAAAAAATCTTTAGCTGATGGTAACAAATGAAGATCATTTTAGGATTCAGAGCTACAAAATACATAAGAATCATTATCAAACGCTAAAAAAATGACACAACACAAATTTTGCAGGTTAATGTAGTTAAAAAAAAATGTATGAAAATTAGAACATGAACCTGCTTATTTTTCTAAAATAAATTTGATGAAAAAATGAGTATCACTGGTTACTCATTGATCTTAGTTTTAAGAATTTATCGATACTCCAAACTTTCATAATTGCAGGAATGAGAAACCTTACATGATACGAGGGTCACTCTGAAATTTTTGAGATACAACTAGGTTTTTAAAGTTATACTTACAAAATTTTAGGTGTGTTCAAAGTAATCTCCTCCAGCATTAATGCACTTTTGTAGACGAATTTTCCACAGATTAAATGCCTCAAGCCATTCATTTCTTGGAATAGATGAAAAAATGCATTTATAGCCACATCAATCTCTTCTTCTGAATGGAAACGACATCCACGTAAGTTCTTTTTTAGATTAAAGAATAACCAAAAGTCACACATAGCTAGATCAGGTGAATACGGCGGATGTTCTATCACTTTAATTCGTTTTTGTTTAAGAAACTCAACTGTTAATCCGGCTGTATGTGAAGATGCATTGTCATGTTGAAGCATTAGTCCCCTAACATTCACTTCTTGTAGAATTTCTGGAAGACATTTAGTGGTATACCAGTTTGCTGTTACTGCCTTCTGTCCTTCCAACTTGATGGCTTTGACCAATCCCGTACTTTTGAAGAAAACGGCATACATCACTTTTTTCAGTGCGCGTTGTCATTTCACCATTGTCGGCGTGGGATCATCTTCAAAGACCCATACTTTGCTTTCTCGACGTGTTGGAACGTCAAAAAACGGTATTTACGTTTCATCACCCGTTACAATTTTAGAAATAATGCGGTGGCCACCATCATTTAGCAATTTAAGAGTTTCTTTACTGATTCTGACACGCTCCTCTTTTTGGTGCTCAGTTAGATTATGGGGAACCCAACGGCAAACTACTTTTTTCATATGCAATTCTTCATGAATAATTTTGTGTATTGCTGCGGATCCAATGTTAAGTTCATCCTGTATCATTTGATAGGTACAGCGATTATCATCCATTAACATTTTTCGTATGGCAGACACATTATCCGGGATTACTGCCAACGGAGGCCTTCTTGTGTGTTCTTTATCCTGAAGAAAATTGCGACCTCTGCTAAATTCTTTAAACCATCTGAATACAGTAGCACGAGCTGGAGATTCATCACCAAACGCTAATTTCAACCGTTGAACGCATTCTTCTTTACTTAATCCTACTTTAAAATCGTAGAAAATCATAGCGCGAAAATGTTCTCGCTTCAACTCCATTTTCTTTACTGTTTAAAATTTATTCTAGGCTAAACAAGTTGAAGTAAGTCAGTAAAACATCGTCTGCTGTGTTAAAATACTTTGTATTTTAAAATTAAACCGTTATTTTTATTTTGTAAATTCTCGTCTGCGCGTATCTCAATTCAGAGTTACCCTCGTATTTAACAAATAGCTTATTTACAATAAAAATGATTAAAATACCAAGAAAAACGCAGGCATATTTATAACGTTTCCGCTAAAGAATATCTGAATTTTTAATATATTTCAGTCATATATAATTGAAATGTTTTCTCGATTCGTTGCTGTTTTTATTATGGGCTTTTAAATGATGAGACAAGTGGCTCTATCTTCTGTTATTAGTTACATATCCGTGGTAGTAGGATCATTCCATACAAAATGAGCAAATCAGCTGTGGCTGTCATGTCATAGATTTTAATGAAAATCAGCACATAGTAGATCATATTTATTTATGAGTAAATGCAAAATAATAGATTTCAGGATTGTTAATTTGAATACTAAAATTTACATTAAAATTTGACGCAAAATCGAGGGATTGTCTACACTACATGCTTGAAATTTCGATTTTGATTTTGAATGGAAGGACTATATTAAAAATTATTTTTAATTAAGAATGAATAATAAGTAACGGATTGGCGAAAATTAGTAATTGTATTTTTTCCATAATGAGTAAAAAAATAAATAATGAAAATTTTGAGGAAAAAATATAACATTTCCATTACTTGTTTGAACATGAAATAAAGCTCTTAAAATTTTAATTATTTGACATTATAGCTAAAAATACATATTTTAAATATCGAAACTTTCATACTTGCGTTTTTTTTCTTAATGAGAAAAAAATAAACAGTAAAAAATTGTTGAGATGAAAATGCAATATTTCTATCACTTGTTTGAACGTGAAGGAGAGCTTTTAAAAATTTTTAATTAGTTGACATTATAAATAAAAATATATATTTTAAATATAGAGTTTTTATTCTTGCTTTCAGTTTATTTTTGCCTCAAGAATACTTTAAGTTAAAGTAGCAATAAGGATCGAGTTGAACATTAAACTATAACTTAATCCTGGATCAATGCAGATGGCAACACTAATACTTTTTCCTTGAAATCGTTCGCAATAATGTAAAAAACTCGAACAAATTAAAGTGGAATGTAATAAATGTTACCTTTTTCAACCCAATTTTGAGATGTCAGGAATGGAAAGAAATCTTGGATTTTTTAAAGCATATCAGGGGCTTATTGATATTTATGTCTATGCAATATTGTTAATGTCCAACTTTTCTTTTATTTAATCTTTTGAGCATACATAAAAGGAAAAAATCGTAATTTTGCAATTTTTTTAAAAGTTTCTAAGTTATTTTGAAGAGGAAGGAAAAAATGGTAACTTCGAAACTTTAGCACTTCTATCTTAATATGTAACACTACATCAGGCATCAATTTCACAGATGTTTTTGAATTCCTTTGATTTTTATAGTGTTTTCAATTTTCTCAAAATTGACAAATTTTCAATTTTTACAACTAATTTAATATTAATCATGACATTAACAAATTATTATTACTAAACAACTATGAAGATAATTTTACAGAGGTTACAACATTATAAAAAGGTTTAATTTATTTTAAATAGTTTTCAAGATACGCTACTTAAAACGTGCAACTTTGAATGTTTGCACACATGCTATTATATGTCACAATTTTAAATGTCCAGAACTGCCAAAATATTTTATTTTTTGTCGAAATATTTTGAAATGCTCTATTTGAATATGAAATGAATCTGTGTTCCAAATTTTCTTAAAATCGGTTACTATGCGGCCACCACTTTTTTTTAAATTTTTGCTCATTTTGTGGCGAATGACCCGGTAAGAATGAATCTAATGATTAAGAAGCAGGAAACAAATAGTGTAGTGCCTACCGATTTCCAATGAAGTAACTGAGAATGTAACCACATGATGCCGGATGTCTTTTGTTTATATCGGATCTACGACTGATTAACACCGAGGACGCTTCCACCAGTAAAATCCAATGGGTTTTTCTGTCTTATTTATGACAGAAATGCTGCATGAATTTATGTGCAATATTTAAATGAGTCGAAAGATCCTATTCAAATACATTGAAGAAAATGGCACCAATCAATCTCATCCTTATTGCAAGGGTATTCTTTATGTCGTCACAATATGGAGGAATCACGCGGAATGATTACTACCAGAGAAAACTTCCAACAGTAAAAACGAATGCATGAATTTATGTGCAATACTTAAATAAGTCGAAAAATCCTATTCAAATACATTGAAGAAAATTTGCCTGGGTACCAACCAATCTCGTTCTTATTGCAAGGGTATTCTTTATGTCGCCACAATATGGAGGAATCACGGGGAATGATCACTACCAGAGAAAACTTCCAACAGTAAAAACGAATAGATATTTTTGCATTCATTATGAGAGAAATTGTGGATGAATAAGGCATTTAAACAAGGGAAAAAAATCTATTCAAATTTACTGGTGAAAATTTTTCCCGGTGGTATTCAGGTCTTGTGTAACCAGCTACAGTTGAAGCGCGACCAACAATATACAAGGTCAATTCATGACATTTAAAACGTCGCACAGAGTGGATAATCTTTACTCGGAGATTGGCACAAAAGTATGGGTACCAATATTTGTACTATGTACCAATCACCGTATAAAGTTGATGCACTCCGTGCGACGTTTTAAAAGTCATGAACTGGCCTTGTGTGCCGTTAGTCGCTGTTGATGCGTCACCTTTTTGAGTATATACAGTGGCGGTCAAAAGTTTCCGGCCAGCATAAAAATTTTCGATAATTTGTAAGTATACCCATATGAAGAGGGATCTCAAAGTGATACTCATACATTTTACCACATAATAGTTAGGAACTTATTTATGGAATAACAAACAAATATCAATAAATTGAATTGACAAAATTAATTGCAAAGGAAAACGCATGTTCGCAAAAGTTTCCGGCCATCTTGGCATGTTTAGAAAAAAATGGTGTTATAATAGAAAATAAATGTGATCGACAACATTTACAATTAGTATTTTGTCGTTATACCTTTAACAATAAATACTGCAGCGCAGCGACGTGGCATCGATTCAATGAATGGTTGAACATTATCTGTGGTAAGTTTTTCCACTCTTCTTGCAATTTTTGGGAAACTTCTGCTGAATTAGAATCTTTATAATTCCGCATACTTTTGTCAAGTTCATTTCAAAGATTTTCTATTGGATTAAGATCCTGTGATTAGGCTGGCCATTTCAAAAGCGGAATTTTTTGTGTGCTAAAGCCATTGATTGACGAGCTTGCATATATGTTTTGGGTCGTTATCCTGCTGAAACAAATAGTTGCGACCAAAATTTTTCTTCCAATCAGGCAGCAAATGATCTTGCAAGATATTCTTATGCATTGCACCATTCATCTTGCCGTTCAACTAACGACTGACGCTGATTTCAAGTAACGGATAAACAACTTTTCCCGAAAATGCTCCCTACACCATAACGTGTCCTCCGCCATGCTTCATTGTAGGAATAACATATCGCGAATCATATCTTTTGTTTTAGGTCATCGGACGTAGTGTCTGCCATCTCTACCAAAATGACCAAACTTCGATTCATCGGAAAAAAGTACTTTTATCCAGTTTTCACTTGACCTGTCTTTGTTCTTCTTGGCAAACCCCAGTCGGCCTGTTAATATTTTTTTTTTACTTATGAAAGGTTTTTTAACATTGACTCGCCCATAAAGTCCTACGTCAAGTAATCCTCTTGACACGGTAGACCGGCGTATTTCAGCTATATTTTAACTCCGTAAATCGCGGGATATTGCAGCGGCATTTTTATGCGGGTCATCAACTGCTTTTCTCCAGATAATTCTGTCCACATGGATAGTCATTTTCCGTGGACTGTGGCAAGTAGTTAGAAGCCACGGTCATCTTTATATTTTTAAAAAATGTCATTCATAGACATTCATTTTCCGATCGATAACTCTCCCGCAATCTCACGAGAGGAATTGCACTTTAGCGACAAACAAATTAAGGACAATAATTGTTGACCTTTTTTTTTTTTTGAATTTCTACTACATTATTCACCTAGATTAATTAACAAACACGACCAAAAAAAAAAAAACTTTATCGTTAGCAAATACAAACGAATGACGAATGGCCGGAAACTTTTGCACATGCGAATTTCGAATTCCTCCCCTTTGCATCTAGTGTCTTCAGTACTCACTCAAAATGATCACGTGGTCAAATGCCATTTGCATATTACTAACTTTTGGGACAATTGAGGTTCTTTTTCGCTGAAATGTTATGGCAAGCAAATCAAAGAAACTAACTGGCCGGAAACTTTTGACCGCCACTGCATTAATTCCTCTTTTTCATAGTTCCATGGTTCTATGTTGCAGTAATTTTCCTTTATATACATTTCAATTACTTCGCGATAGAAAAAGCAGTTTTTTTAAAATATATTATACTAATATTTTCACATTGGAAGAGTTTATTACTACACTATAAATAAAAAAAATCTGTAAAGTTACTAAAATTTTTCTAGGAAACTGGGATTCCTAGAACTTTTTATGTAACGACAACAACAAAAATACATGTAACAGATACACTTTTGCTCCCGAAATAAAAAAAAAATCTGTAATATTACTAAGAATTTTTTAGGAAACTGGGATGCCTCGAGCTTTTTATGTAACTGCAACCCAGGTTAAAGATAACATTTTAGTAAGATTACTGTAATTTTAGTAGATTCTTTTGTAAAGCTACAATTTCTGTGGCTTTACAAAAACTAGTTTTGAAGATTTACATCTTTTTTTGTACAGTGTACCGACAAAATTGTCGTAAGTATACAGATTTCTGTAAATTTACATCTGTAAAGTTACAGGTAAGCTGTAAAGTTACAGATAAAGTTAATATTTTTTACAGTGTTGGTTATCAGAAAATACTTGCAAAACTTTGAGAGTAAAAAATAGAGTACATGTTTAATCATTTTTTGAGAACAGGATGGATATAAAAAACGAAAACACGCTTTTTCAAATTCAAAAAATTTTTATGCCAAACTTATACTGAGCACATTTATTTAAAAATAAAAAAAATACGTCTCCGTCATGAGAATACAGTTTTAACATTGCGCCCATTTGACAGTTTTACATCTCATTATCTGTTTTCCCACAATATACTTATTTAAAATTATTGTATTGATTTACAAAAAGTATTGATATACTCCCGGAATCAATTTTAACATTAATTATAAGTTAGTTTGACAATGGAATGTAGATTTTTATGTTAACAAACAGTTAGAGGTAAGAGCAATTTTATTTAAAGAAGTGTTTGATTCCTTTTACCGTTAATGCATATTCAAAATCTATTCTTTTTTCTTCTTACTAATTTAAAAAAAAATTACTAAATTTATCTGTTAGAAAAAAGAATTATCAAAAAAATTCATTCATCTACATTCGTTTTTCTAGAATAGTTTTCGTCTATTTGCTGAGTTAAAAAAAAATGTTCTTATATCTCTCTAATATTTAAATTTAAAAAAAAACACTTTTCAGTAATTGATGTAAAACAGAACGCTCTTGAGAGAAACTTTTTAATTATATCTTTTAAAAAAAATCAACGGTATTCGAAAGAAAGTATTCTTATTATTCGGTATATATGAGACCAGGCATCACTACCAGTGTTGCCAGTGGGCTACTTTTTAAAAATTCAGATTTCTTGACTGGCACCACTTTTTTGATACGGTAAAATTCTCTTTGTTTTCACCTTAATTAATACATTATTCAATAAAGCGCATTTTTCAATTTCAAAAAAGTGGTACCAATCATGACTCTGAATTTGAAAAAAAGTAGCCCATCTGGCAATACTGATCACTACAAGGACAAAGGGTAGACTGAGAAAAAAGAGAAGAAAAGTTGGAAGAGGGATTCAAGTGGGAGACAACAATCATTAGAAAACAATAACTAAAGAGAAAACAACCAATTAGTACAAAACTAGCATAACAATTCCTTACAACAGAGAGAGAAATATTTAATGGATACAGAAACTTAGAAACAAATAAAAAAGAAATTAAATAAATAAATGAAATTCGAAATGAAAGAAAAATTAAATTAAATGGAAAGTGTAAACAAAAAAATCAGGAACACTTATTTGTGAAAACAATTAAGATAAGTTAAATTAAAAAAAGATCGAACTGCTTAAAAATTGAAAAGTTAATTAAACTATACAAGTTCTTCCAAATAACAGAGAACGTAGTTGAATCAGAATTTTAATTAGTAGGACTAATGATGCAGGCTCCTCTCCAAAGATAAAAATGTAAGATACAAGTCAAGAGGTTTTGATTCCAATAAACACATTGGACTTGCATTTTTGTAAGTCAACTGAAAGCTAATTTCAAAGTAATTTTTTTCGAGGGTTTTTTTTAAGTAAATGTGAGCATTTATAAAAGTATTTTTTATAGTTAATTATTATACAACGTTAAAGTGGAAAACTGGATTTTTTTTTTGTTTGTTTGTTTGTTTACTGCTTTAAAAAAAGTAGACAGCTGATGGACGCGAGCACTTTAAAAATATAAGGTCAGACGATGGGAAGAGTAATTCATCATAGGTTTTGAGAAACAAAGTTATATCCTCTGATTTTTTATCTTCATAAAATTTCTGAAAATATTCTCATATTTGATATTAAAGTTCACAGCATTTCATAGTTGATTTTAGTATTATTAAAAACCTTTATTTAGTATCATTCAGAACAGATAATTTTTTTAACATTAAGATCGCGTTATGAATAACAAAATACACCAAAAGAAATTCTGGATTCTCATCTTAATCTATTCAAGATAACTTTTATTCTATCTCCCATAATATACTTAGGGAGTTCTATTAGAGGACATTTGCTTCTTCATTATCGGCGATCACCAACTGATTGTGGACCATAAACTGATTTTAAATTTTAAAAGGTATATGCATAATGTAACATACTATATTTAAGGCCTGAAGAAAGCCAAGAAGAATTTACTAGTCACACATTTCCTTCTATGATGCCCATTACGAAATTCTTTAATTTTATAAGTTTGCAAATCAGTAATACCTGGCTTACATAATTCTAATATTTTTGAAATTAAATGTGTTCAAGACAAACAGTTTCAGATATACCTTAAGTAGTTACATGTGTCAAAGTTTATTTATGTGAGATATTGCAGAGCGTGTAAGAATACAAGTCTCCTAATACATGTTCATTAAATATTAATCGGAAAAATTGTAAAGAAATTTTGAAATACAACTGAAACTAGAGAAATTACGAAAGGATTTTAAAATAACAAGAAAGAAAATTCATGCATCAAGCATAAATTATGAAACACTCTCCAACGCTTCCAGAAATCTTTAACGAAATTTCCCTGTTTATTAAGTAAAAGCAAGAAAAATCTAAATAAACATTTAAAACTAGTCGGGAATTGTGCATCAAACATGGCAAATAAGGAGCTTTCGTACTATACCTAACTAGTTTAAATATTCAGATCTTAATGCAAAGCTTATGCACTATTATGCGAAAATGCATGAATACAAAATTTATTACGGTTATATACACTGTAAACTGGAATGTCTTAAATTCAGACATTTAAGTGTCTGAAACGGAGTGTTCAATTTTCAGACATTTTAAAGTGTCTTAATTTTTAAGACACTTGTAAGCACCTGAATTTAAGAGAGTTCAAACGGCTGAATTGCATCCATGTTTGACAACTTCGACAGACATTTGTTTCACCTTTTTTTCTTCTTTTATAAGCATTATACACTGTAAAAAATATATATCCCTTAAAATATGAAATTGTACTGCCACTCCAGACTCCAGTGCTATTTACGTATTTTAATGGAATATTTCTGATGTAAATTGCAGAAATAAATCCATTTATTTTGCATATTTCTGTTTTTAAAAATTTCCATTTAAAAGATAAAATATAATTTTCTAAGGACTAACACCAATATTTGAAGAACCACTTCACATATTAGATCTGATTTTTATATTCAATTCAAACTACTGTAGACTTTTAACACTTACCGGAGAGGGGATCGACCTATGGCACCGTTGTTCAGCAGAAGAGTATCCTAACCACTCACCCACGGTTTCATCAGTTCATGTTTGAAATAACGTTAGTTATAACGCACAAGCAATTTATTTTAAGTAGCAGTATGTTATTTTAATTCTGAACACTTTAGACACAGTGTTGTAGTCGTAAAAAAAACCCAGAGGGTACACGTTAGAGGCAGAGGGTATATTCTAAATTCATTAGCGTCATGTATCGACTTTTCGCTGTAGTTTTATTTGAGAAATAGAGGGTATATGGAGCATATAAAAAATCCAGAAGGTATACCCTCCAATACATTCCTGTTTACACATTTTCTTTCTAGAAATTTGAATATGTGGCATTTTAATTTCAGCTTTCTTTTTTCTACCGAAGGAACTTTTAGAGAATACAAATGAGGTCACCAAGCCCGCCCACAAATGCCAATGGATTCACGTCATAAAATAAATGTTTTATGTAAACTGGGTTCTAAGTTGAACATCAATAGTAATTGACTGATTTAAAATATGAAATTGTTGTTTATTTCATAGAGGTCTTTGAACTCTTATTTGAGCAACTCCAAAAGAAAAGTGGGCGACAATATTTTTTTTTTTTATTTAAATAGCGATTTAAGAGGTTACAGATTAATTTTTTAAAGAACTGAATAAGTTGACGTTTAGATCGCAGCACATAATTAGAAAATCACTTACATATATTTTACTTCTAAACAAATAACCTTATTTACAGATAACCTGTGCACTTAGCTCAGTTTTTTTCAATTTTGTCACTAATTCCTCTTGGTAATTTTAAATATTAAAATATTTAAAATATTTTAAATTTGTATATATATATATATATATATATTATATATATTTAATTGATATATATATGTATTTAATTCGGGGCATGTCCCGTTGCAGTTCGGGGGGGGGGGAGGGGTTGTAATTCAACGCCCTTTAAAAGATCAAATTTTCATTTTTAAAAAATACACGTCTTATTGCCCAAAGCCTGTGTATAATTTTAATGCGAAGGTATTAATATAGTTTTCTGTTTTCTTTGGTTATTTTGTTCTTCTGGTGGATTTAATATATGGCAAAATTTTTTAAATTGGACTCATTAATTCCTTCCTGTATGCTATATATTCTGAACCAAATTTCTCAGTTATAAATATTGTGTATGTATTTTCTGCAAAAATATTGATATTTAATTATATAAATCATTGTTAAAAAACGCACACATTTCTTTCTTTCTTTTTTTGCGATCGAAATCCGTAGTAAAAAATGTTTATGTTTACATTAATTTTCTCACGGTGAAATCCGATCATACCTAAAGTAAATAGATACTCAATCATTAGCTAAAAGTTAGTAAATATGGTAATAAAATTTGTGAGCTGCTGTTCATATTCCCCCCACCCCCCCCCCCCCCCCAAAAAAATGAAATAAGTTCGACTGCTTTGAAGTAGATGGAGCCACTCTTTTCCTTAAAGGTATATGATTATTTTCAAATTCAAAGAATGTTTCTTTTTGAGAAAACTATATGCAGAAATTTTAATTCATTTTTGTTCTAAAAAAGGTGTACTAAAAAAGATATTTCCCCACGCTCAACAACTCAACATTTTCGGACACATTTTCAGACTCATTTTTAAAGGTGAAAACATGAAACTTGCTTACATAATTTTTGAAAAGATGTATAAGCGCCGTGTGTTTTCATTTTTCTCTCAGTTAATTTAACGTAATTTAAAAACAATTATTTTCTTAGTATGATTCTTTTTTTCGTTCCCAGCTCTCTCGATTCGGGAAATTCGGTTCAAAACGCCAAGTTTGACATATTTTTTTGCAATATATTTAGCCTTTATCAAAATTCGACAAGCACAACACATTATATAGTTTCTGATAAAGAGAATCTGCCAATTTGATGCATTTCAGTGCAAACATGAATTTAAAAATAGTCCAGAAAATCAGAAGTTTGGATTTTTGGAAAACTGCCTTTTGCTAAACGTTCGTAACATTTCCTATAAATTTCAGAGGCGGCTGTAACCCCATCAGCCCACCTCTTGGATACGCCACTGGTTTGATTATAAATAAATAAATCATATCTAATATACGTGAGTTTAGAAAGTACCAATTGAAATATGTGGATTTGCCCTTGAAAGATTATATTTTACCTTTTAAATGGAAATTTTTAAATACAGAAATATGCAAACAATGAAACGGCAGTGTATAAAGCTTACAAAACAAAAAGTGAAAAAATGACTGACTATTCACAAAATTGATGTTGGTCAAAAATGGATGCTATTCAGACGTTTGAAACGCCTTGAATTCAGACGCATACACGTGTCTTAAAGATTAAGACACTTTAATATGTCTGAAAATTGAACACTCCATTTTAAGACACTTATATGTCTGAATTTCCGTTTACAGTGTTTATACCATGATCATAGTAAGATACTTAAGTGTCTTTATTTCAGACACCTATGATGTCTGAAATTCCATATTCAGACACTCAAGTGCCTGACTTATTTTTTCAGTCACGTATGTGTCTGAATTTAAGACGCCCTTATTTGCAGTGTATTAAATTCAGTAATGCGGAAATTATATGTTTCCATCTTAAATCTAACGCAATTAACGTGGCTAAATTCATTATCTATCATGGGATATCATTGAATTAATTATGTATGATAGGATTTGATAGAATGACCAAAGCTTTTATTAATATCTTTTAAGTTCTGATTCGATTTTCACAAAATTTCAAATGACTCGACAAAAATCTGCAACGATTATATGAATTAAATTTTAAATCATTCGGTTGTGTAGTTTCTTTCGCTGTTACATACGAATAGACGGACAGAAAGACAGACAGACAGACATACCAGGCTGCGACTATAGGTGCTAAGTATTTATATAATAACGAACGCAGATAAAAAGGCATAATACATTCGGAAACCAAATTTCAGCAATTACGTCCATAGCCAGAAAATTAGTCCAGTTGTTTTATGCAGCTCTCCATTTAATCTACATATTTGTATATAATCTACAAAATATTCTAAAATTTGGATTATGAAGAAAATCCGTAATAGGCTGATAATTTATCTTCAGAAATTTTTATCAATATACGGAAACTTACTTGTATTCTTTTGTACAATCCTGTGCATGACAAACAGATATTTACATGCGTCACATAATAAACTGAAATTTAATTCAGCCTAAAACATTGTTAACTCTACTGAAATCACATTTCCAGACATTATCGACGCAAGGAGACCATCTATCTCTCTTTGCATGGCCCTGTATTTGATTTTATTTATACTATACAAACATCTCTTAGTATACTAAATATAGCTGAACCTGAAAGCGCATAACTCAATAAAAACTCTGTCTTTTAAGCCATTAACGCTGATAATCCGTAGTGCGTACGAATACTTTTGTGTTGCCCTGTATATGATCTATAGCAGTTATACACATCAAATAGTACGCATAAATTTAGTTAATTTTAAACAGGTGTGGGGCCTCAGATGAGGGCGGTAGCGTGACGTAAACTCCTTAGAGGCGTGATGACAAAGGTTTTAGTTAAGATGAAAAATTAAAGGTTTTATTCTCGCAAAACAACAAGAAATCTTGGTTAAATACAATGTCTACACTAACACAACAAATACTTAGGAAATTAATTTGATGAAATAAAGTCTTGTAAGGTAGGAATATCTAAAACTGTCCTTGACCGGATAACAAATCAGAGTCCAGATTAGTTATATTCAAGAGTCTCTGGGAAACACTATGGTCCCTTCTAAGTAATCAAATGTCCGTTAAAGGTGCGGACTAACGTTCGCCCGTGCATTCAGCTTTTCCGCTGAAGCTCCCAGCTGTGGCTCAGCTGATCGGCTATTGTTGCCGTTGAGAGAAACAAGTCTCCCCTCTCCTCGGAGCGACCTCCGAAAAATAATCCCGTGAAAAGCCTGGAGAGAAACTTTTCGCTCCTTCAGGTTGAAGAACCTCTTTTCACGTTTAGCTTCTGCTAAACTCTTCTAAAAGTCAACTAATCCCCCTGATCTCCTCAGAGATCTCGTATGTATCCTTCATTTCTCTCTCGGAAAACAATGCTAGTTTCCAACATCCGCTGTCATTGGTTCGCCCGTCAAGGCCCTTTTGACAGCCGACCTTCTAGTGGGTGGCCGGGGACCCTTCCTCCTTTTTGCACACGGAACTCTCCTGTCAAAATATGCGACGTCAAAAAGCACTTAGCGACATATTTCGGTGTTACAAAGTGGGAACCAGTGGTCCTCTTTTTATGTACTATGTTCCAAAGTGTCATCTTCATAAGATCGATCGCACTGAAGTTACTTTTAAGTTACCGGCAAACTCTGAGACTTAGACGAATTTCCTAGTGTCACTCCCGAATACATGGAGTTTCCATAGGCCGTGATTCTGTAGCATTTGTGAGGGTTTTTATGTGTGGAAACTGTGAAAAGGCTAAGTTTCCACAACACCCCCCCCCCTTTTAGATATTATTCTGGCCGCAGGACTGAATATTTTGAACACAAAGGGCAGCTCAAAAAAAAATATTTTTGAGTGGCTCACATAAAAAAAAAACCTATATTTAACTGCCTACCTCTCCGTTTCTTAAAATTTTACAGAATTCCTTCCTACCAATTTTTTTTTTCGCCCCACCAGTGGCCGAGAGGTTCTGCTCTCGAAGCTGGTAGACGGGAGGTGCTGGGTTCGATCCCAATCGCGCCCGTCGACCTAATCGTTCGGAGTTTTCGTGGTTTTCTTCGAGCCGTGGATTTTCCATGCGTAAATACGGATTAGGTTTCCTTAGAAAGACCCCCACGGAGGGCACTCCCCCCCCGGGCCTATATCCCTCGTGAAGATAATCGGCCGTCAAAAATCAACCCAACCCAACACAATTTTTTTTTTTTTTTTTTTTTTTTACAAAATTCTATATGCTAATACCATTTTTAATACACATTACAAAACACAAGAAAATTATAAAAGTTTTACTATATACAATTAATTTGTCCCTTTTTTCTGTATACTATTCTGACCTGCTCAAGAAGTCCACATGAGCTATTTCTTTGTCAGGCCTATATTTAATTGCATACTGGTAGGGTTGCATGGTTAATGCCCACCTGAGAAGACGAGGATTATTTCCTGAATTGTTTTTTTAGGAACGTTAATGGGTTATGATCACTCTCGATCAGAAATTTTTGTCCGTCAATGTAATGCCTCAATCTTTTATGGCAAAAATTATCGCTGCACATTCCCTTTCTGTCGCGCTGAATTTTTTTTTCCGTTTCCGTAAATTTTCTGCTCAAATAAATAATGGGATGCTCCTCTGAATTTTGTCTCTGCGCGGTTACTGCTCCTGCCCCTGAATTTGACGCATCTGTCTGAATTATAAATTCTGCGTTATAGTTGGGGCATACAATACAGGCCCCTCTGTAAGTTTTTCTTTCAGAGTGTCAAATGCCCTGTTCATTTCCTCGCTCCATACTATTTTTTCTTTTTTCTTTTTTCCCTTTAGTGCCCATGTAAGTGGTTCTACAATCGAGGCATAATTTTTTTATGTAGCGCGAATAATAACCTGCCATTCCTAAACATCTGCGGATTTCTGTTTTCGTTTTTGGTGGCTGTAATTCGGTGATCGCTTTGATTTTCTCTTCGGCCGGCCGCCGTTGCACTTCTCCCACTATGTGCCCTAAATACTTCACAGTCTTTTGCGCGAATTTGCACTTCGCTATTTTTACCGTTAGCTTTGCTTCTCTTATTCTAGTAAGTACCGCTCTAAGATGCTCCAGGTGCTCTTCCCATGTCTCTGAGAAAATCGCCATATCATCGAGATAGGGCAGACAAAACTTCTCTAACCCTCTCAGCATGTTTGCAATGAATTTAGAAAATCTGAATCACGCATTGATCAACCCAAATGGCATCTTCAGTGGGAAATATGTCCCAGTGTTTGTAACAAATGCGGCTAATTTTTGAGCTTGGGGCGTCATCGGTATTTGCCAATATCCTTTGGTCAGATCGAGCACCGTTATGTACTTAGCTGCTGAAACTCTTTCTACTCTGTCCTCAATATTAGGGAGTGGACAATATTCAACTTTTGTTACAGAGTTCAATTTTCGATAGTCTATGCAACAGCGAGGATCCTTACCAGCTGGTTGCACAAGGATCATGGGCGAATAGTAGTCTGATTCCCCTTCCCTTATAATATTTAATTCCAGCATTCTTTTTATTTCCTTTTCTAAAATTTCCTCCTGTCTGCGGGACATTCTATAGGGTCTTATTCTTATAGGTTTGTTATCTGTGACTTCAATATCATGGATTTCCATGTGCATAGTCCCGGGGTTATTCGAAAAAATCTCCCTGAACTCCCCCAGTAAGATTTCTAATTGCTGCAATTGTTCGGGGTTGCATCTCTCTTTTAATTTGCTATCCTCTACAATTTCTCCGAAGTTATAACTGTGTGGCTCATCTAAAGGAAATGCTATTTCCATCTCTTGTAAATCCTCTAAATTATCACATTCGTGTGTTAATATATTTATTTTTTCTACTCTCTGTACATATGGTTTCAGTAGATTTACATGAAAAATTTGCGATTTTTCGCGCCTACCTGGGACTTCTACGATATAATTTGTATCCGAAATCTTAGCGGTAGTTTTACCTGGTCCCGTCCAATTCGCTGACATCTTGTTTGCTTTGTTAGTTACTAATACGAGTACCTGGTCCCCTGGTTTAAATTCCCTTTCGACCGCCTTCTTATCGTACCAAGCTTTGCGTTTTTCCCTGCTTACTACCATATTTTCGTCCGCCAGCTCCTGACATCTTTTTAGCCGATTCATTAGTCCAAAAACATATTCTGTGACTAGCTCAGGCTCCTGACTGTCACCTGTCCGCTGCTCGTATAATAATGTTTCCGGTGTTCTCAATTTTTTACCGAAAACGAGCTCCGCTGGGCTGAAATCGGTTGAGTTGCTGACCGCATTTCTCAATGCTAGTAGTGCGTGGGGCAAATTCTCATCCCAATCCTTTCCATTTTCTGTGCACATGACTTTTAACAGCCGTTTGATTGTCCTGTGCGTCCGTTCAACGTTATTTGAGGCCGGATGGCATACACTTGAATGCCTTAGCTTGACTCCAAATTTCTCTAAAAATGATGTCGTAAGACATGACGTAAAAGACCGACCTAAATCTGTTTGTACCTCTTTTGCGTAGCCTAGTCTGCAAAAGATTTGCATAAGCGCCTCCACTACAGATTCTGAGAGCATATTTTCTAACGGGATCGCCTCTGGAAATTTCGAAAATACACATAACGCCGTTAGCAAATATTTGTTTCCTTTTTTGGACTTTGGTAGGGGTCCAACTAAATCAATTGGTAGCTTTGAAAAAGGCTCTGGTATGACTGGTACACGTGTCAAATGATCCTTTTTTTCTCTCCTGACTTTCCAACTATTTGACAGTGGTAACATGATTTCACGAATTCTTCCGTTTGCCTTATGACGTTTGGCCAAAAGAAATATCTCAAAAGCTTGTCCTTCGTTTTTTTTCTCCCAAATGGGACGCTGTATTCTCATGACAAGCGCTAAGAATAGCCTGTCTGAACTTCGTTGGTACAACTAAATGAAATCTTTCTAAGCCTCTATGATCGGTTGTTTTTCTTATTATTAAGGAGTTTCTGTACTCGAAGAACGACTTTTTTTAAGAGCTTTTTCCTTAATCTCATTCAGGGTATTATCTGTCTTTTGCTCGTTCGCAAATTCTTTCTTCCCCACCTTACTTAAAGGAAAGGCTTCATCTACGATTAGGTCCGGAAGCAAAATTGGCTGCTCCTTCCCCCCTTCACCTGAATTGTCCGATTCTGCTCTATTGTTATCTACCATTTCTGCACTCTCTGTGGGGCCTTGCCCATTGTCCGGTGACGGATCTTTATCCAGCTGATTCGCGTCCTGAAATTGACAGCTTGGGCCTTCGCTTTCCCTCTGAGTTTTGGTTCTGCTCCGTGTCATTACGGCATTTATAATTTCGGGTTTCGTGCTCTTATTTGATTCGATTAATTTTTGGGTTTCATTCCCTAAGATATAATAATTTATGTCGGAATCTTTGTCTGCCACTAATGCTGTCGTATTAACAGTGATTTCATCGGGTAATTCTAGCGTTATTTCTGCTATAGGAAGACAGCGCAGATCCTGAACTAATGGCTGCCTTACCCAGCTCATCTGACCAGTTAATTGATTAGTTTTAACTAATTTATTCGGACAAATGTCCACGGTCGAACCCGTATCTCTTAAAATAATGATTTCTTCCCCGTTTATTTTACCCCGACTCAGATACGGTTCAAAGTCTTTCTCTAAGTTTATCTCCTTACTGATATTATGCACAGTCTTGTGTGAGTTTTCACTTTTTTTTTAATTCTGGGCAATTCCGTTTATAATGTTTTGGACTTGAGCAATTAAAACAAATATTTTTCCTAGGTTTATCAAATATCTTTTCCCTTTCTTTATTCTCATTTTTATCCCTCCAATTTAATTTAATTTCCGGGTATTTTTCTGCCTCTTTTTCGGCGTATCTGGGCCTTTCAAATCTTTTTTCGATGGGGGGCCTATTATTCCATGGTTTTCTGGAGATACCCTTTATCGTTTCATACCCATCCAAATCTTTGACTAAGCTGTCCGGATTCTTGTACGAAGCCCAAGAGTCGATGAAATGTTCCTTCATTT
Organism: Maratus speciosus; assembly: GCA_963932465.1. NCBI lineage: Eukaryota > Metazoa > Arthropoda > Arachnida > Araneae > Salticidae > Maratus > Maratus speciosus. The sequence goes on from OZ010794.1 coordinate 289,622,842, forward strand.
CGGTCGGCACTCTTCTTTTTATTTGCTCCGTAATTAGTAAGCTTTTGAGCTCTTCTATCGTATTTATCTCTAACCCATTGAGCCACCCCTCTTGAAAGCTGTTTAGCTCAAATATTAGATCTTTCCATGGACTGGTCGGATTTTTTTGATGCCGAAGCAGTTTTACGCGATAAGCTTCTGCGTTTAATCTATATCTTGTCAATAGGACTGATTTGACATAATTAAAACTGTCTACATTTTCTTTGTCCTCTCGTAATATAAGTTCAGCTACATCAATTGGCAATAATGCTAAAAGATGCGTGACTAAATCCTCTGATTCAATACCAGACCTTTCTGTCTGTCTTTCGAATAAATTCAGAAAAAGCGTAATGTCAGATTTCTCTGGGTCAAAATTATGCATGATAGATTTGATTTGGATTTTAGGGCCTCTGTCGGATCTATTGCTAGCACTCGAACTACTGCGGTCCGTGCCTTGCGTTAACCGCAAACGCTCTACCTCGAATTCCCTGTCAAGTTTTGCTTTCTCATACTCTCTCTCTTTCTCTCTCTCCTCTCTTTTTAGCCTCTCATTTTCTTTTTCTCTAGCCGTAGTTTCCTCCCTGTCCTGAACAATGTACCCAGCTTGAGTCACTGCCAGTTCTTCATCGTAGTCATTTGCCTGCTATATTTTTTGAATAATTATTGCCATCGTGTCGCCTTCCTCAATTTTTACCCCCAGCTCGTCTGCTAATTTTTGCAAATCAATCTTTCTACAATATTTTAGTGCCGTAATTTTTGCCATATTGTACACACTTGAGTTTTACTCAAATTATAACAATAATATCAAAGAGAATTTAATCCTGTCACCTGACATGTAAAAAAAAAAAGATAATAATAATTTCAACCTATCTAGTTTAAATAATGCTATGGGTACTTTTATAAACACCTTTTGAATACAAACACTAACATAAAGAATAAATTTGATATATACTATAAAATTATTTGAATGCCTTCTCTTTCTGTTAAATATGCAAGATAAATTCAGCTCTGAAATCCCTATGCACACAAAATGAAACAAAGTATCTGAAAATTTTATACCAATTGTACATATAACTTTTTGAAAAACTCTTAAATTTCCTCAAGATTGAGCACACCTTGCAATCCCGATCCAGTGCTACCAATACTTTTCATAAATTCAGAAAATTTCTTTATATAATAACCAACAATTAATAAAATATTTTCCTGCACGAATCTATAAATAACATTGTATCCTTGCACATCTAATTTAAAAAGCTCTTCCCTTTGGGGTTTTTTTCCCACCCCTAAGCACAATTTAAACCTGAAAATTTTCTATTCTTAGTACTAGAAGAAAAAGATTTCACATTTATTCTTCCTGAATAAATCCTAGATTCTAAATCTGATTAATAGGCTAGGCTACTTAAGTTAACTTTAACTCTTCTTAGCTTAATGCTTTTTTTTGAAGACACACAATAATTTTTTACCTGAAAACTTTAGCTATTTACTTGACACATTTAAACAATTCTAACAATAAGAGCCACTCAAAAATTTTTTTTTCTTATGAGCTTACCTACCCTGTTGCGTCGACTCGCCATCAACTGAACTGCCGGTTGTGGGCTGATCGGAACACCGTTGATCATCAGTTGTGGGCCACTGCTGAATCTTAGTGCACTGTCGTTGAAGCACCTGTCTTCCTGGCTGTCCGTCTCGCGTTATGCCTTTTCCAGGTGATCTGGCTCCGGTCTGCTTGCTCCAGGCTTGTTCTTTAGGCTCCCAGTGGATCCGTCCGCCTTTTCTTGGAGAGCTTGGTTGCTGTGTCCTTTGCTGCAGTTGTTTTTTCGTCCTGCTGTCCGCTGGTTAGCACACGGGTCTTTCAATATCAGATTTCCACTGCCTCACCGCCACTTTATTTTAGTATCAAAGTTCTTTTTTAGCTACCACCAGTTGTGGGGCCTCGGATGAGGGCGGCAGCGTGACGTAAACTCCTCAGAGGCGTGATGACAAAGGTTTTAGTTAAGATGAAAAATTAAAGGTTTTATTCTCGCAAAACAACAAGAAATCTTGGCTAAATACAATGTCTACACTAACACAACAAATACTTAGGAAATTAATTTGATGAAATAAAGTCTTGTAAGGTAGGAATATCTAAAATTGTCCTTGACCGGATAACAAATCAGAGTCCAGATTAGTTATATTCAAGAGTCTCTGGGAAACACTATGGTCCCTTCTAAGTAATCAAATGTCCGTTAAAGGTGCGGACTAACGTTCGCCCGTGCGTTCAGCTTTTCCGCTGATGCTCCCAGCTGTGGCTCAGCTGATCGGCTATTGTTGCCGTTGAGAGAAACAAGTCTCCCCTCTCCTCGGAGCGACCTCCGAAAAATAATCCCGTGAAAAGCCTGGAGAGAAACTTTTCTCTCCTTCCGGTTGAAGAACCTCTTTTCACGTTTAGCTTCTGCTAAACTCTTCTAAAAGTCAACTTATCCCCCTGATCTCCTCAGAGATCTCGTATATATCCTTCATTTCTCTCTCGGAAAACAATGCTAGTTTCCAACATCCGCTGTCATTGGTTCGCCCGTCAAGACCCTTTTGACAGCCGACATTCTAGTGGCTGGTCGGGGGCCCTTCCCCCTTTTTGCACACGGAACTCTCATGTCAAAAAGCACTTAGCGGCATATTTCGGTGTTACAAAGTGGGAACCAGTGGTCCTCTTTTTATGTACTATGTTCCAAAGTGTCATCTTCATAAGATTGATCGCACTGAAGTTATTTACTTTTAAGTTACCGGCAAACTCTGAGACTTAGACGAATTTTCTAGTGTCACTCCCGAATACATGGAGTTTCCATAGGCCGTGATCCTGTAGCATTTGTGAGGGTTTTTATGTGTGGAAACTGTGAAAAGGCTAAGTATCCACAACAGCCACCGCCCACACACACCACAAAATACGCTGCAAATAGTTATTTCCCGTAGATCATTAAGTAATGGTATTCTTTTGCATGGCGTTGTAAATGAAAAATAAATGCTTTGTAACCCATATTCCACAGAATGTATGTTTTAGTGCAATTCATAAATATGAATGACTAATCACAAATGACCATTATGTTGTAAATGGTCTAGAACACTTAAAATGAACTTGAAACGATTTTTCCCATTGAGTATAATGTAACGGAACCAGCCCTATAAATAAGCTATAAATGATACGAACTTCATTTTCAATAGCGGTCGTGTTATAATAAACATCAATAATACAAAAAATGTGAGAGAGATCCGAGTACATTTACGATATTTAGAAGTCGGACAGACAAATCCAAGTCATAAATACGATTGAACTACATGCATCCCCCGACTTACGTAAGTAATGCGTTTCGTAAACTTTTGCGTAACTTGAATTTTACGTAAGTCGAATTTGTAAATTTTTAGGTAAAATTTCCTAAGGAAATGTAATATTTATTATATATAAATATATAATATATACATTATTACACAGTATTATTTTATAAATAATTAGCATGCAGCAGTATTTACTTGGATATGAACTATAAAAGTATGAAAATATACAAAAACAAACTGAAAGAACACTTTTCAAATTAATAATATCGCGTGGAACATGGGATTTATAAATTTAACATTGATGAATTAATTTATATCAATTTTGAATCTACATCAAATGACTAGGTGAAGCATCTACATCAAACGGACAGCTCAAGATAGATGAAAACACACACTCGTTCCTCTTCATCGAAACATTAAAATTAGGTTTTGTTATGGTTTGAATTCAGCTAACAAAATTGTAACGGTTAACCCTTCGGGACGGGAGCCTTTTACGAAATTTTTAATCTTTTGTCACCGTTTTTTAAAAACAGAAATTTGTGTCTTCTTGAATCGAGTACATGCGCTGATTAAATAATGCAAATTTTACAGTAAAATTTTACTGGTGAGAAAAAACATGGATTCTGAGCGCTTCATGCGGCACGTATACGTGTCGCTGGTAAGTGCGAATTTACATAAGTCGCATATGACGTAAGTGGAGAGATGACTATACGTTGGAAATTGTCAATAAGGGCATCTAAATTTTATTAAAAATATTTCACAGAATTTCCGGTGACAAGTGCATTTTAAATTTGCTTGAGATTTTCATAAATTAACCATTGGAACTTTTTAAAAAATGAATAAAAAATTGATTCTTTCATTTTACTTTTATAATATGCATGTATTATACTTATTTTTAGCCTACAGCATTAAATTTCAAAACAAGTCTGAAACTGTATGTCAAACTTGGCAAATGAGGTGCGTTCGTACTATAACTAGTTTTATAAGTATTTAGATCATGGTGCAATAGCTATTATGCAAAAATACATGAATACAAAATTCATTACCATTATATATATTAATTTCAGAAATACGGAAACTATATGACTCCATCATAAATAGGATGTAATCACTATGACAAACTAGAATCACTACCTATGATGAGATATCATTGAAATAATTACTTATGATAGGATTTAATAGAACGAAAAATACTTCTATCAATATCTTTTTAAGTTTTGATTCTATTTTCATATAATTTGAAATGACTCGACAAAATTCTGGAACGATTATATGTATAAAATTTTAAACTATTCGATTGGGTAGTTTTTGCGTTGTTATAGGTGGACAGATGGACAGACCAGCCGACGACTATAGGTGCTAAGTATTTATATTATTAGGAACGTACCTAAAAACCAAAAATAATCTGACAAGGAACGGAACAAAAAGAAATCTGGAATTGCCCTGTATAAAAATTACCACTACTTTAGACATTAACATTAAACGTCCCGTCAGTAAAAATATTTATACGTTATTTTCCTATTGCAATTCTTGTGATTAAAAAAATAAAGCGAATAAGAAATAATTGAATACATTTTGTGTGAGTGTGTGAGCAGTTTTATTACTATTATTTTTTTTCAATAGATATTAAAAATGTTTTTTGTCTTTCATAAAATGTTCATACATCGATACTAAAATAATTTTGGTTTAAAATAATAAGCCTGCTAAGAATGAATTGTGTGGAGCTGTTTTTACCCCCCCCCCCAAAAAAAAAAGATCGAAACTGTGGCACTAGAAAAAAAAAATCTTGAAATTTCAGTATGGTAAATTCTTGGCTCCTCTCAAATTGAAATACGTTAAAACCTCTTAATTTTTTTTTTTATAAAACAGTGTTCTAAAAATACACATACAGTGAAGTGCGCTTTTAAATGTTCTTTACTCTGAAAAATTTGTTTATGAACAAAATAATGAAACTTTGAGAAAAAGAATTAAAAATGATTTAAAATTCTGCTTTATTTTCGTTTTTAAAGTAATTTATTTAAAGAGCATGTATTAATCGTCCAGGTGTAAGAAAGAAGATATTTTTCTGTTTTAGAAAGCTTATAAAATTCTTAAAAGAAGTTGAGGCATTGAAACAAGCTTTCAAAAACTTTAAATAAGCAGTCCATTAGTGAACAAAGTTTAATTTATTTCGTTAGTTCTGAAAATATAACTAAAAATTCTAAATACCATTAAACTAATGTTGAAGGGGATGCATAAAGGAGATGGGAAGTTAACCCATTTGTGCCTGAATTTTTGTTTCCTCAAATTTCTTTGTAAAATCACTTTAAAATGTTGCAAAATGAACCGCAGAAATACTAAAAAAAATTACGCTAAATTTTTTTTGTATTTATTGGATGAAATGTAAACGTACTAAATATGGGAATATTCATAATATTTGTAATATTATAATATGCATAATTATATGTTTTGTCTAAATTTATATAAAATAGGCTTTTAAATTGTATACGTATTTAAAAAATGTTGTCTTTACAGTTCATGGATGGATTTGCTTCGAAACCGAGTGTCAAGCGTTGGACACGATAACGCATCGTAAATTGAGTAAAAGCGTAAGTACTACATCGAAGGCAGTGTAAATTAATTTTAGGTTATTTCAAGTTTTAAAAATTCATTGCCAGAACTTTTGGATAATTTTAAACTTTAGAAAAAATCCTGGCTATTAAACATATTCTCAAGGCCGGCACTGCTGGCAAAATAAAAGCCTATTTATGACTTTCAAAAAGAAATTTGTGTGCTCACTTCCTAGCGATCATGCGCCTTGAGCAAACAAAGTATCAGCTCGGCACTCCAAATCTAGACTTTCTGGACTTACAGTGTGTTCCAGCACTCGCAGCATTGTCATAGCAGCAGCAACCCCTCCTTTTTCACCTGCTGCCTGTCGCGTAGGAGCAGTCTGTGCCCCAGCGGACAAAGCTTAGTATACTGTAATTTATCTTCACGGAATTTATGGATACCGCCCATTGTCGTGATTTTGGCGGCTTCAGCTCTGCCTGAAAACTGTATTTTTTTTTATAAATAAAGGCGGCCGGGAAAGACACTACGCTCTACAGACTTGGTTTCCTTGTCTGAGCAGTCCCCCTTAGGCAATCAAACTTTTCTTAATAGTGGAGAGTAGCCATATTTGGAACGCCGCTCTGCTTTTGAATGGACCTCTGCGACTTTGCCGTTAATTGCAGAAACTGACGCCCTCTACCGCTTAAGTCCTACTCACCAGAACGACGTCATTAATTAATAGAACACCGCCCCCTGAATATTAAGCCTGGGCGCTCACACAAAAATGGCGGCTGCCGAAGGCCGATTTTTTTTTAACGTTACAGTCCCTTAAAATTAGACACCAGTATTTTATAAAAGATTTCTTTGACTGGTTTAATCTCAGGAAATTAAAGCGAAAAAAACTTTGAAAAATTATTGGTCCCAAAACTAAAAGGATCTTACACACTCTGAAAAAAATCCGCCTTCGGCAGCCACCTTTTTTGTGTCAGCCATCAGTCCTAGTATTCAGGGGGCGGTGATTAGAAAAAGCAGCCACCTTCCACGTGCTATTTTCAGTCAATTTAAAAAAATCTAAAATTAGCTGTTTTGATATATTTTTTTCCCTACTAAACGTAAGAGAATACTTTAAAACTGCGGTAAGTTGTTATGTTTTCATATACATAACTAAATTCATGTGTTTATTGCGCATATTTTTCATGCGTTTTTATTTGTTTTCATTTTTGTTCTTGTTCTTGAAATTATCTCTTTTAAAAAATGGCGCTGTTGCTTTAATTGGACCAATTTGAATTGCTTAAATTTGACCAGATATACGATCATAAGTCATAGACAATAAGTCTGGACGAAAAACGTCAGTGACAGCGGAACTTGTTAAAGAAATAGGAAACGAAAAGGAAAGATTAAGTTGTGATGAAACTGGCCAACATGAAGGCTGCAGCTACAAACACCCTCAACAAGCCAAAAAATCATTAGAAACGTTATCTCCCTTGCGAAAGTCAGTTAAGTCAAAGTACAGAGGAAGCCAAAAAAAAACAGCTGTGTTAACATCTTTGTTGTATAAAGTAAATCTTAAAACGAAAAAAACAATAAAAAAGCGACAAAAAGGAAGCTCTCAAACCACCGAAAGAATTAGGAACATCAAGTTTAAAAACTAGGCGTTATTCAACTGAAAAAAAAAAATGATGGAAGGGAAGAACTAGAGACAAGAAGTAAAGAAAACCTGTGTTGCTAAAAAAAAAAAAAAAAAAAAAAAAAAAAGTCTAGTGATTCAGAATGTAAAAAAAAAATCAAGATATTGATGATTGGTTTTGCATGATTTGTAAAAAAATAAAATAGCAGAAATGACTCACTATTCAAATTGCGAAATATGGTTCCATGTTGTGTGCGCTAGCGTAAAAAATGAACAAAAGAAATCCACGTGTAAGCCTTGCATTACTTCTTACATGACATTCAAGCAGGTCCTGATTATCAACGGGGCACACTTACACCAATAAATTTTTAAAGAAATGTTCGCCTTATCTAAACGCCGTATTCATGTAAAACTTCTGCCATGAATGAGGCAAAATTTCCTGTTTCTTTTTACTGGTAGGATTGTGCCCCGTTGGTAATCAGGCCCTGCATTCAAGTAACTGTGAATTAGTTTCGTAATTTGTATACATAGTTATAACTTTAATTTATATTTTGAATACATTTTCTTTTAAAACAAATACTCTTTCAGACATTTGATTTCCTTACATTTCATTGCTATTGTTTTGTTTGATTGTCATTTAAATAGTCTAAAAACTTTTGGTCAAATTTAGAAGACTGGGGATACTACTTAGGCGACCGTTCGCTGAACTTTGGACAACTTTTGACAAATTTTCCTAATTAAAATAAAACTTAAAAATTTAAAAAATAAATTATTCTAAAATTTTAATTAGTTAGTAGATAGATAGATTGATCACGTGTAGTGATATTTTGCGGATATTCCAAAAATAAAGTGAATTGAGTTACGCCTGAATAAAAGTGGTACAAATTTGGCTACTCTGCCGTAGTAGATATTATTCGATTGTTTCCGTTTTGAATAGATTATTATATATTGTTTCAAAAGTGTAAGTCGCCATTTAGAGGAAGTTCGGATATTATATAATGGTCATGCATTATACAATACTTTAATATCCGACACGTACGGTGCTGCAGCCAACCGCAAAACTGCTAAAACACTTCCTAGTACTCCCATGATGCATCGCTGTGAGTTCTGTTTGAATGCTGGATGGTGGAGTTGCGCGCTAAAATCAAATCTTATTCTCAATTTTTGCAATTTTTTGAAGTAAGTTTCATAAAATTTTTATTATATATAAGACTTTTTCGTCTGATGTTACAAGTAGTGTTTTTGTTCCTAATATTTTGTATTTATTATAAATCGTCATGTTTTGAACCAGGCAGCTATATTGAGAATCTTACAGTTTCTTTTTGAGTTACTAAAGCATAATTATAAGCACTGACCATTTTTTTTAAACTGTTGCCAAAAGGGTGGACCAACAAGTGGATATCAGCCGTCCGTAGGAAAACATTCCATCAGGCTTGCAGCTTGGAGCTACGGTTCGGATTTTCTCCTCCTCCTCGGTGATGCTAAACAAGTTCAGTATTAAGTTGAACATTTATATTTATTGCTGTGTTAGTCAGTTTACTTCTCTGCTAACTTGTTGACAAGTAAAGAGGTTATTTTTTAAAGATGGTGTGTCGGGTTATATGGAATATACTTTAGACAATTCTTCCATGACAAGTCTACTCTGAAAAAAATGAGATAAAACAGAAAAAATACTGAAAATATTTCACCAAGTATTCAAAACAGTACTTGCGTTATTTTACAGTAATTTCGGCTGTAATAGCGAAAGGCCGAGAAGCGATATCTCTTGGAGTTAGTGACCAAATATGAAATGAGTGGAGAAAATATGGGCTACTACAATACAAAGATTCGTTGCTCTTTGTACTGTATTACAAATATTGCATGCGTATTGGATCTTGTATTGAGCACAACATATTTTTAATTTAATAATCAAATATATAAGCAAGTAAACACAGTGCCCAACGGATCTCCTATTTATAATGCAGTAGCAGAATGGGAACTGCGATTACTTGAAAATACAGTTATGAGTGAGTGTTAAAAATCTATATATATATTTCTCTTACGTAGCGCAAAAAGGCTGTATTTGTAGCTTGCTATTTGGCAACGATTCTCAGCGGTTAATTTACGGTCACATGACCCGACACATTCAGCAAATCAAAATCCAGACAGAATATCCCTTTTAACACAAACCGTTTGAGCGATGCATGAATAAGAATTGCTATTGGTCCGATTTACTGTGACGTGTTAAATTCAGCGAATCAGCTTTTTGTTCAAGATTGTATTTAGATACCGCCGAAAACGTTTTGTTTACATTTCGTTAGCATAATACGTAACATCTTTTATAGCGTCTTATTATAATTTTAAATGATTTTAAGCAATGCTGTTTAACATTATAGGCGAAATGAAAGGAGAAGGACCCCATCTGACACTAACATGACATTTAAATCTAAATGGGGTCAATTTTCAGGCCGCTTAGCTTTCTCAATGACGATCAACAAGTCACAGGACAAACTTTTGATAAAATATGTTTAGTATCACCACCTAAATGCAATTTTATATACATATTCAAGAAAGTTTTCCATTATTTTTTATACATTAAAAATATTTGTGAATTTTATGTATTATAATGATTTACGATAGCACTCATTCTAGCTAGAGTTGATGCAAATAATGGCGAGTGAGCGAAGTGAGATGGGATTGCGTAGCGGCCCCAACTTGATTTGCGTAGCAATTCACGGAGTTTGGCAAGCGTTAGCGAGCAGGGAGCTGACCCCCCTAGTTATTAATATTTGGATACCTTATGTGGGCGATATTGATAAGATTTCTAGATTACTAATAAATTCATCAAGCTGTCAGCCTTACTGGGAAAACAAAACTGATAAATATCCACTTTTCATTTGAAACAGAGAAAGATATGTCACTAACATTCCTAAATGCCCAGATGAAACGTACGAATAATATATTCCAGACAACAATTTTCTGAAAACCGAATTCAAATGCTTATATAATATCCAAATATTAAAAAACACCTTTTCCTTATAAAATTGCAGCGATCATTACATACTTCCATAGACCCTTGAAAATCTGTTCATCTAAGAGTCTAAGTATAGAAATGGCCAAAAAAGCAGGATGTTCTACTAAAACAATTTATAAATTAATTGAAAGTGCAGCATCAATATATACAGTATATAGAAATACAATCAAATTAAAAATATATGAAATTTACAAACTCAATTTCATGTATATATTCCATATATTCCATGTAGTATCCCTAAAAATAAAAAAAACAGAATTAAAAAGACTCTGAATAAATACACCTATTAACACAGACCCTTCAATATTCAAATTAATTAGAACAGACATAGAAAAATAAATCAGTTAGAAACCTTAGGAATATAAAATTCAATGTAATTATTCAGTGTATAAAATTAAAATTAAAATTTAATGACAATGAAGGGAAAAAATGTGAATACATACGTATGACGAAAAAAAAATCGAAGAAAGAATTAGACGGCACGAAAGATATATAAGACTGAATAAAGATAGTACAGCATTTGCCCGATTAAACAATAAATCTTTAATGCGGATAAACTTTAAAGAGGTATAGAAACTATCAAATTATAAAAATTAAAACTACGCATTAATACGGGAAGCGTTGAGATTAGTCAAGAACATTCAGAAAAATGCAATGACATAATCCATGCTACAATCGACAACAGATAGCGCCACCTTTAAAATTAGAAAATACCGGGGAACTCAAACCAAATCCAAATGCGCTCAACAAAAGCTTCAGTAAACCAAACATGCCTCAGAGGGAAGGTTGAAAATATTTTTAAACATTTTTAAGAACAGGTATGACGATTTTTAAAGACTGACGTCTACTGCCAAGAAAAAAGTTAAGCACTTTTAAAAAAATGATATTTATATGATTTTTATGTCTGAAAAATTTATTTTAAAGTCTGTACATAGGTAAAACTATGTGGTTAAATATAAACTCTTATTTAAAAAGTAATCTAACTTACTTAAACACTATACCGTAAAACTAACTGCAAAAAATGACACAAAACTTTGCAAATGTGCTGCTTTCCTATGAAAAACAAAACTGCTGTAAATTTACAGCAAAATTTGCTTGCACCCATAATGCCAGCATCTTTTGCTATCAAAATACTTCCTTTCTTTATTATTATTTTTTTTTTACAGTGTAATGACGAACAATCATTCCACTCCGACGTATCTTCTGAGTCGCGCCTTTTATTAGGCTGTACACCAGACATGCGGAAGATGGAGTGTGCTTATTTTGCAATGGAAAATATTCAGAGGATGGAAAGGGGGAGAAATAGAGGAAATGTCTGATGTTTCCGATATTTGCCCTTGTGCACTGGGACCGAAACAATAGACTACAATTGTGATTTTTGTAAAAATTAAAAGAATGTTTAAAGAAACTGATGATTTGTAGTTCATGTACTACCGTTTACTAATTAAATAATCTTCGTTATTCCTGTAAATCATGGTTTTTCTTGCAAGTTTAATTCTCCGTATAACCCTATACCACATATCCCAAGTTTATTATTTTTTTCAATTTAAATATTGATATGTATTTTTTTCTTCCACTTTAAGAATTAAACTTTGCACTTTACTAAATTTTAATGTATCTCAATTTTTTATGTTACTTACAAATTACAATGCAAAAGGTATTCCATAATAGAAGAACCACTATTTGCTTTGAACACAGTAAATGTAAGTAAACAGATTTATTTAATACTATTTCTACTGGTGTCAAATGGCACCTTTCAAAAATTTCGATTTAAGGTTTTCATTCGTAATTTTTAGATTGGAGCAATTACAAATCATTTTTAACACACAAAGATTTGTTTCATGTACATTCACAAAAATGAAATAAACACTAGAAAACAAGAATTCTGCTTTTTCAGAATTTAGTGTCGTCCCCGATGAAAAAAAAAATATATATATTTAAATATAGATAGTACAAAGCATAATTCAGTTTCAAGACATAAAACACACTCTTTTAGTTTATATAAAATGACGACATTTACATCAGCTGAAGAATTCCATATCTTAAAAAACCAGTCTTAAAAAAACATCTACGGAAAAGTATCCGTATGTCGTCACTATCGCAGAATAATGCACAAATCCAGCAAAAAAGCAATGTCGTCATTGAAGAAACTCGTCAAAAAAAGGATCTACTGATTCATATGCTTGTAACACTATTATAAATACATAAAACTGAATATAGTTTATAATAGCTGCATGTTATATCAGAAATCATAAATTTATCTTTTTTGAACATAGCACGTATTTTAATTACAATTTTATTTTCATTTGTTCTGGGAAAATAGCAACCAAAAGATATTATAATCTGCTATTTTCCAACTATTTTTCCTTTACTTTCTACAGAAACAGAGTGCTTCAGATGCCAAAATTTAAAAAAAAAATGGCGTTAAGAACTATAAAAAAATTAATATCTCAAAAATAAATTGAGATGCAATTTTCAAATAAATGGCATGTAAAAGCATTTTTTTCCCTATATACGGCGATATAAAAATTGACAATGTGCGATGCTTAGAAATTTAAAAAATTGCAATAGAGATTATCAGTATTTAACAGCTCAATGATACATCTGCTTTATTTTACTGCTGGCTTCTGTAACGGAACGTTATTTTTTAGAGTCGACACTTTAATTGTTGTCCGTAAGAAATGGCATATCGGAGGCTAATAAATCAAAATTTTAAAAAGGTGTCATTTGATACCGGTAGAAACAGTGTCGAAATCCTGTGATTAAAAAAATCTAAATATTTTCTGTTACTAGAAAAAACAAAAAACTCAGCATACTTATATAATAATCTAAACATTTTCTAACTACAAGATACTCCTTTAAAGTATTTCAAGGGGCTAATTTTTAAGCTTTACAATAATAAAAGGCAAAACATGCGCAACCTCTTCATTCAAATTTTCCATACTACGGACTATTCATTATACAACATAATTTTAACCATAACACGTTTTCTAAACAATATATACACTTCAAAGAGTTTTATAACCAAACACTTTCTATACAGTTTCCATACATAATTGAGTACGCTTGAAAGGATTATTTACTGTGAAATTTATTTTTAAGTTAAAAAATAACACTCATATAAGAGAGTTTAGATAGTTTTAAAATATCGCCTTTCTTCTTTGTTAGAGTGATTTATAAACACAATCTATTAATCTCTTAAACGAGAAAAAGAAGGTAATTAAATTCCGAGAAAATAAAAAAAATTGGGAAATAGCTTATATTTTTAACAGGTTTTTAACTGTTAAATAAGCAATTCTTTAGCTAGGAATATATATAAAGAGTGATTTTCTCCATATAGTTCCAACAATAAATTTAAGATCTACATTTCCCTTGAACTGTAATGTATCTCTTAAAAGTAAAACTATACTTTACCTTTCAAAGAATGTTATAAAAAGAATCTTTTATATATTTTTTAAACATAATTGAATGCTGCTTAAAAATATTTATTATAAATAGTATTTATAAACCAAGAAATAAAATTTAGAGAAAAGAGGTAAGAATGTTTAAAAATATACTTTACTTTATTCTTTATGAGAGTGATTTATAAATCTGAGGATAGTTATATTTTCGAGGACAATTTGGTTATTAAAATGTGTGGGGGTGTTCCCTTCCATTTTGACCGACATTCTATATTTTAACTTTCTCACTACAAGATACGGACATTCTCACAATCTTTTGACTTTCGGGAATAAAAATCTGGTAAAATTAAACTTGCTAAAAAACGTTTTAATCTGATAGACGAATGACCTACTAATTCAAAATGAAGAAAAAATGGTCAGCAGCGAAAAAAATTTTATTTAACTGAGATTTAAGTTAAGATTGCGAGATTAATTTTTCTTACCATTTTACCACTATAACTTTTTATTTTCTTCTAAATTTTTACGTATAATGAATTTGCATAGTACCCACACGATATTCAAATAAGAAATAATAAAAATGTAGTACTTTTAATACAGAAATTTTGTATAACATTGTCTTAAAGGGGCGTTAAAGGAGAGACGGTAAGGTAAAAAAAGGGGACAGTATAGGAAAAAAAGGACGAAATGGGAAAAAAAGGGACGGTAAGGATGGAACGGTAAGGAAATTACCACCTATTTTTAGGCAAATCATGTTAAGACTAAGTGATAGCCACAATGTTAATTGACTTTTAGAAACAGTTGTTAACATTGGATTATATGATTTTTTTTCTTTTTATTATTTACCTCGAAAAGTTCAGGAATAAACTTTGGGGATGGTAAGACTACCAATAAAGCCACGATCTTGAAATTGATATTTAAATGCTGACTTAAATTCTGCTGTAAATTTCCTGTCAAAGAATTTTAGACATTCTTTCTGTAGCATACTTCTGCATGAGAAAAAAACTTGAAGAAAAATTCGGTGGCTGCATCTGAAGTGATTTTATGTATAAGTTTAGCAAGAGGGACGGTAAAGGATGAAAAACCCAGGGACAGAGTTCAAAAAATAATATCAACCGTAAAAATGTGTGCAGGTTAATTTTTTGCTACATATTTATATAAAACAATTGTCTCAGTTTCGGAAAAAAAATTACATCGAATTACTTTTATTGAAACAATTTTAAACAGACAGCTCCAAACTTAAAAATCAGCATCAGGGACACGGGACGGTATAGGAGTTTTCCTGGTATTTGGACCCCCAACATTGTCCAAAACTTATTTATCTCGTTAATATTGTTATACAATCATGCAATAGGATGTTCCCCAGTATATGAAATAAAAAAAAACACAAAAAAGGTATTAAAATAAAAATTATTATTCGGGGACATAAAAGTCAAAAGATTGTGAGAATGCCTCATAACCCATTCAACAAGTAAAGCTATTTTGTAGCTAGTAATTTTTGATTCATACCACTTAAAAAAAGCAGTAAAAATAGGAGAAGCTTTCTTTAGAATATTATTACGTAATACAGATCATTAATTAATACATGAACTTTTTAACCAGAACACGCCTTTTAAAAATAGATTTGATGAAAAGAAATGTTGTCTTTCAAAGAATTTTACAAGTAAAAGTCTTTTATATATACTCCTTAAACTTAACTGAAGGAGCCTAGAAGTAACATTGACCGCGAAATTTATTCATAAAGCCAATGAATAAAGCTGCAACAAAAGAGGCGATATTTTTAAAACTCAGCGTTGCTACGTTCCTTTTTAGGATAATTTATAGACAACATGAATTAATCTCTTAGCTTGAAAGGAAAAAGATATTTTAGGTTACCAGAAGCTTAGAAAAATTATGATAACCCATCTATTTTCTAACAAGGTTTTTATCTTTTAAATAAGCATTAATTAACCCAGCATATGAAGAATTTTTTTCTTTTTTTATTCTGTTCAAAAATTGATTGGAGCTCTACTTTCCTATAATCTAATGCCGGAATGAAAAGAAGTATTTTTATATAAATTTTTTTAGAGCTATTAAAAATGAAAAAAACATAGGTTTCAAGAGCTATATATTTTAATTGCACAATACATTGAATTATCGTTAATGCTTCTCCGTTTAAAACGCATCTAACAATCTCGTTTTCCGCCAACAGTTTTCTATTTGAAATTGATATTAAGGACATCACTTAACGCGTAATACCTACTGGAAAATACGCACAATTTTTGCACAATTAACCTGATAGAATATAAGGGCATTCCTATTGTACATTACTTTTTAAAAGCGAATTTAGTGCCGTTTATTGAGCGATCAAGAAATTGTTTACGATACTGATGAAGATAAAGATAACATTCCACAACCGACAACCTGAGATGTTCAAATAATTACGCAAGCTGTGTTGCTGATATGGTCAGTTAAAATTTTATGAAATAGACGAAATTTTGGTCTGGTTTGCAAAATGAGAAATCGAAAAAACAGGTAGAAAGAAAATCTCTTCGAATATCGGAAAGAATAGTAACTTAATACTTTAAATAAATTTAAATTATACAAGTACGGCAACTTATTTGTGCATTTGAACAGAATAATTAATTCATTTGTATGAACAATTGTGCCATTAATTTGCATTTTTCCTAAAAATACTAAATTAAACAAGAACGAAAAATCATGCGCCTATCTTAGATTATGTAAGACTTACAAACACATTCAGAATACTGTAAAAAATTGCACGGTTTATTAAGGTGGAAGGTTATGTCTACACTGTTAAAAATCGGCAACTTTAGCTGCATAGTCACTCCGCCGCTTTTATAGAATATACCTATTCTGGCCAGTGAGAATGCTCCATCGTATAGTCAAGTAATGGTTTTCCATAAAAGTGGTGAAGTGACTATGCAGCAAACGCTACAGATTGTTAACAGTATAAAAAAACAAATTGAAAAAGTATAAAGCATTTGTAAACTTAATTTCTGCTGTTACCATCAGTACTCTGGAAAATATCCGAGTTTTTTTTCTGTGCAGCCCTGTATATGATCTGCAGATTCGTATGTATACTGCACAGTATGCTCAGACTTAGTTCAGTTAAACCGGTACTTCTCAACCTTTTTTGGTTGACGGCATACTAAAAATATCAGGAATTATTTGCGGCACCCTTGAATATAAAAAATGTAAAAATTGTATGATACAAAAAAATTAAATATTTATTTACAAAATTTATTCAATGACAGGGCTCGGCGTGTTTTCTTGAACAAATTAAATCAAACCGAAGTTCTAAAGACGCTAGACAAGCTCTCATTTCATCGTCAACTTTGAAAAGTCTTACTCGCTTTTTGGACTTGATTTCTGTCATCGCTGAAAATCCAAATTCACAGAACCATAACGGTGCAAAAAGAAGAAGTATTTTAATAGCTTTCAATCTGACGGCAGGATACACATTTTTAACAGAAAGCCAAAACTAATCCATTTTTTTTTCGAAGACTGTTGAACGGTAAAACTTACCGTTTCTTAAATCAAGAAGCTGTTCTTTTTCTGTTGGTGTCAAATTTAGTGCCTTGCAAATTAAAAATGGTTCCGTTAACCATCCATATTCGTCAACTGAAAGCGAAGGAAAGTAATTTTTAAGTATTAAGCACATGAAAAATAGAAAATTTCGTATCGTTGATACGGCTCCATACATTTTTAATTATTTTTCATAAAACCTCGCGGCAGATTTGACAATCTCTCGTGGCACACTGGTTGAGAAACACTGATGTTTAACGAATAGCACAATTGAAAATTTCCATTCAGCAATTTCCGTTAATAAACGGAAATGTATTTGAGAGCATGGATTATTTTCTGCAACCCTGTATATGTCTATAGATTTAATACGCTTCAAGTAATAATAAAAAAATAGTTCAATTTAAAAACGCGTACCACAAATGACAAGTTGGAAATTGCTCGCCAAACGTGGCAAATGAGGTGCGTTCGTACTATAACTGGTTTTATAAATTTTTTTGCACCGCATATTGTACTGAATGTATATTTTAGTGAATTTCATAAGTTCCTATCAATTTCCTTCTGTTCGTAAGGCTTAACATCATTAAAATGTACTTGAAATAATTTTTTCCCATTGCCGTAATGTAACAGAAAACTTTTGACTCTCCCTGTCATTAAACTATGCATCCGATTTTCATAAAATTTGAAATGACTCGACAATATTTTGCAATAATTATATATTTAAAATTTCAGACTATTCGGAAGGCTGTAACATTATTAACCCCTTAACAGTGACATTTGTTTTCTTACAAAAAATTAAAAATGGGGCTGGACACCACTTCTTCCATACTAAAATATTTACCTTAATTAATCGAAAAATATCTGACAATCAATAAAGATAATTTTACAGTTACAAATTAGTGGTATCAAAATGCTTTTAATAACGAAGCAAGCAAAGTGTTCTTGCCCGAATCTAGTTCGGGCCACACTGTTAAGGGGTTAAAATGCACTTGCAATAATTTTTTCCCATTGGTCGTAATGTAATGGAAATTTTTGACTGTCCCTGTAATTAAACTATACATTCGATTTTCATAAAATTTGAAATGACCTGACAAAATTAAGCAACAACTATATGTATTAAATTTCAATTGATTCGGTTGGGTAGTTTTGCGCTGTTATATGACGACGGACAGACAGACGGACTGAACGACGACTATAGGTTCTACATGTTTATATAATTACGAACGCACCTAAAAATGCACTTCCAGCAATTATAGGGTTTAATAATTCAATTATTGTTCAATTTCTTCTGTGGCCAAATTCTTTTCTTCATCTTGTATATAAATGTAAACTCTATGCAGACCCTATTCTACCGAAAGCAACATGTAGTACACTTCAGTTATATATCTAAATTTCAGTATATTTGTGTAACATCATTAAAATACAGTGTAAAGAGATTTCTGCCCATAGATAGTAATGTAACGGGATTATTTTGAGTGCCTCTGTTAATTAACCGTGAATGCCACATACTTCATTTTCAGTACCGAAGATTAATTAGAAATACCTACTAACATCACTGTATTTCATGGCATTCGGATTATATTTAAGTAAGTTAGAGCGCGAACAGATGACAGATAGACAGCGAAACAAACCGAATTCATAAACATTTTTCAACGTTGTTGGAAAGTGTTTATAAACATAATAAAAGTTTGTTTAACTTAAAGTTCTAACCTATTTAATTTCTGTCAAAAACACAATGCTGGAAAAAAATATTCGACCACATGATAATTTTTTTCCTTAGAATAAAATTCCGAAAACAGTTATATATCTTGAATTTAGACATAAATATCCGATATAATATGTGAATTTAATTCAGTTATAAAAGTTAAAAAGTCTTTTTTTTTCTAGAAATGTTAAAATCTTGTAATATTAAAAAATGGAAGTAAGTTTAGGACCAGTAGCTTCTTTTAAATCTAGCATAATGAGATAACGTCATGACTGTAGTATTTTATGCGGTATACATCTGCGATGATGTTTTTAAGTTAGTAGTCACTAGATTTGAAGTTTCGGGATATGCAACTGCTATGCTTTGAACGTTGTTCGTGGGAAATATTTTACTGAAGAAGAAAAGCATAAAATAAGGGCTTTTTCGAATGGCGGGTTGACTGAAAAGCAAATTGCCCTAAAAATAAATAAATTTAAAACTGTTGTGCATAATTTTCGTTATCTAATGAATTATTTTAACAAGTAGAATTAAATTTTAAAAATAAAAAACCCCAACCAATTAATTATTTCTCAGCAATGTGAAACTATTTTTATATTATTTACCTATTTTTTTTTAAATTTATTGCATTGATGACTTTTAACTTGTGTTTAATTTTTAGTTCCTATCTATAAACACTGTTTGGATGAGGCCTATAGATGCCTATGGTGGTTAGAGCTTCAGTAAATCTAGAAGTCCTGCCTACACAACTTCCAGGTTATGTAATATTTAAACGAATCTTCTAACTGTAAAATAGTCAATGAAACATCGTCTTCATTTTGAAAGTCCTATCCATTGATATACCACTCAATAGATGCGTAATTTTTTTTCAACTCTACCGCCATTTTGTATTTTACGGCCGCCCTTTTCAATTTATAAAAACAAAAACTAGCTTATAACCATCGGACGGTTAAGACGAATCGATAGAGACCTCATTCATTAAAATCTATCCAACCGTTGGGATGTTTTGAGGGTATAAAGAAATACACATACCCAGATACGCGTGAAACACATAACCCTTCTTGGCAGTCGGGTAAAAATAAAAGAAGTGGATGGCTATCAAAACTCTTAGTCCGGTGTAAACGGGACGTCATTAAAATGACCGTTCAAGACTGTACTTGTTCTTCTACTATAAAATATGCTCTAGAACGCCAGGTAACGTCCATAATTATTAGAAATGCGTTAAAAAGCACCGAATACTTGAATAATGCTAAATTAAAACCCTCTAAGTGATTTGCCCGTATTTTTTCGTTTCCCTAAAAACACTTAAATCGGTTGTAGACAAAAATATTTTTAACAGAATTGTATTTTAAGATGTGTGTCAAGTAAATGGACATGGAGTGTATATTATAAACAAACAGGGAAAGAAAATTTAAATTAACATTAGTTTTATGAGTATTTGTATAACAATGCAGGAAAGCCCTAAAAAAACTCAGAGGGTTAACCCGGGATTACACGCCCAGGGTGGGCACGGTTATTACATTTCTCACCACTATTTTTTGAAAAGTAACGTTAAATTATTTTAGCGAAGAATTTGTGAGGAATGTCAACGGTTAAATAAAATGACGATTTTTGTTTGAATTTATTGGTGGCAAAGTATAAATAGTACATATCCCGGATATGCGCGAGCATTCCCGGGTTAAAAGCCAAACCAAATCTACAAAAGCATCACATTGATGGAAGAATAAATTCAACATCTTCCAACATCTTAAAATTCAATAAATGGCGAAAATTGGTTTTTACTAAAGAAAACTTATTCACCCTTGATGGTACATATGATTTCAGACGCTATTGGCATGATTTACCAAGTGAGCCATATCTGATTTCAAAACGTGTAAAAGGTGGTGACTCAGTCGAGATTTGGACAGGCTTTAATGCAAAAGAAAAAATGAGTTTTGTTTTCAGCAAGACAAATATGAACTCCTTTGACTATCAAGATATTCTTGATAATAGTTTTGTTCCCCTTAAGGCTGTTCCTAACTAATATGCTCAACAAGCGCAAAACATTTTGAAACATATACAAATTCATTTTTTAACAGAAAGGGAAAAAATTGGAAAGCCTGGTCATGGAAGCGATTTGGAATTGAACTGTTTTTTCCATTTTTTGATCGATCAAATACCTATTGAGTTATAAGCCATTTTGATCACGTGACAAACACGTTTTTTGCCCGCACTTGAGTGCTTTTTCTTCCTTCGCGCGGAAATTCGGTTCAAAAAGCCCACTTTGACACTATTTTATGAAAGATCTATTGCGTTTGCAAAAAAAATGAAAAAAAAAAACAGCACAATTACATAGTTTCTGAACAATAACACCAGCTAGTTCCATGCGTTTTCGAACAAAAATAAATTAAAACTTATGTCAGAAATTTCTCCTTTTCGATTTGAGAACAGCCTTAAAGGTGAAGTTATGGATCAGAATTTGGCATTGCTTCAAGATAACGCTATTATTCCCATGACTGTGTCAACTTCAGATTGATTATCTACAAACAACATCAAAACTATCAGCTTTCTAGCTAAAAGCCCTGACCAAAATACATAGTAAACTTGTGGGGAATCTTAGTTCCTCAAGTTTCTGGCAAAAGAAAGCAGTTTGATCCGATTGTTGAATTGAAAGTAGCCATTTTGAAAATATGGAGAAAAAAAATACCCATTTCTACACGTAAAAACCTGGCCAAATATTTCCCAAAACGTCTTTTTGAAGTAATCAAAGTTAAGGGAGATCAGGACTCAAAAAATCGATTTTTTTTAGTATCTATTTTCATTATTCAATTAATTCTGAACACAGTTCAAAAAACCACATAAAAATATTTGCATTTTTAACGGAGTTATATGCATTTATTTAACAACTATGCTTTCAAAACCGCACCCATTTAATTGCAACTTGCAAGTCGCGATTTCTCAAAACTTGATTGTTACGACTATCCGTAAGATTAAAAAAAACCCCATTTGATGGAATGACTTAAATTTATTTTTGCATGCATATAACATCATTATCTATAGAATGAATTAATATGTTTTAGATAGTTTAATGTTTTGTGTATTTTTAATGAAAAGAAAAATTGTATTTTTTAGGATTTTTTAAATTTTCAACTTTTTTCAGTAAGTTTGCCTTTGAGTGATAGTTATATCCTTAATTCATTTTATAAAGTTTCCTGATCATTTTAAAGCAAAAATTAGGTTCTTATGTCAATTCAACGTTAAGATATTTTACGGATGGTGATATGACACCTAAATTTGTTTTCGAAAATTGTGTTATATACATTTTCCTATATTTTTTATTTTATTACATTGAAGTACCTCATTTTATAATTTTATAAGACTACAAACGCACCTTAAAAATAGCATAAAGTTTAAATTAGTTACGTTCAAATGTTTTTCGTTATCAATAAAGCCCTGAGCCCCCGAATTTCGAGGGGAAACAATCAAAGTGCTAAAAATTAATGTACAAATCATTTACGTGTGTAATTTAGATTTTAAATATACTGGTCCTAAACATTTTTCCACCAAATTGTATCATCTAGAAATTAATTTTTGCTATTTTTTTATATATATTATTGTAATTTAAAACAAATAACAAAACCTCTATAACTTTAAGATTATAATTTTGCAATGATATTGTTTTTCCATTAAAGTATGAGTTTTACTGTTTTTGTTGGTTGTTCTAAACTTTTTTCCACCTCTGTATACCACAGAAATATTTTCGTCGTTTAATGCGAACTTCAAATACTACGAAAACAAAATATGACACGTGTGAGGCAGAAATACTAAATACTTAATGAGGCGTTTGTTTCTCCATGCAGCGGTGGTTCACAGGTTCGATGAAATGGTGAGATAAAAAAACAACAACATTATAGGTGAAAGTACAGTCACTGTTTATTCATTTCTCAAATGAAAAAGGCAATTCGTTAAAAAGTAGCCTCAGATATGAAGCTATGTAGAAGTATATTTATCCATGACAAAGTGCTCCATAACGTCACAACACAGGAAAAACAACGGCGGTCCTTTCACGGACCTTACAGCAGCGGGGTCGGGAGCCAACTGAACTTAATGCGTACTGAATCACATGACTTTGCGTATTGCATTATCGTCAACCAACAAAGGTTTTTGACGTCGGAATTACAGAGACAAAGCATTGGCGGCAGGTTTAACAGACAAATAATTTGGCAGCCCCCCTTTTCAGTGCACCCACAGGATGTGAAACAACCCTACATGTTTCAAGAATATAGCGACATAAAGTCTTGCTTTGTTTACTTTAGCAACAGATGGCAGTTAAATGTGATTGTGAAATCTTTAACAAATGTATGTACATGTAGAAGGCATAATGATAAATGATATATAATTTGAAACCTCAATTCCAATAAATACTTTTTTTCTTTATTTCATTTTACCTGTCAAATTCTAATAGCAAATAAGAGTGCTTTATTTAAAACGCAGATAAAATACGATTAAGAAAATGAACCGTTAACAAAAGTGCAGATGCACGGAGGTATATATGTGTCCTTGATTGCTTTTAAATAAAGACCGTTAAGAAAGAAAAAAAAATATGGGAGAATGAGACTTTTGAATAAGTGGAAAAAAAAAATTAAATTATAAAACTTTATACGTGTTGAGTAAAGTTCATTGTGAAAGGAGAAAGAAAAAAATAAATATATGAATGTAGAACTACGAATTGTTTTAGGAAAAAAAAATTAAAATAATGAATTTACTTGTTCAAAGTAGATTTTGAGTAACGGAGGGCGGAAACCGATATGTTGGAGAGAAATCTGCCACAACATGCTTTGAAGTACACAATAACGGGGGCTCACTGTATTTAGTTCTTGAAATAAATTTGATATCTACTGTTCATTCTACTTTTCATACTAGGATTGAAAGGTGAGTTTTAAGATCTAGAGTTAATTTTAAATGTTAGGAATGAAAAATATAAATAGATCACAAGAAATACACATTGTAATTACATAACATTACCTTACCATACTTCTAACCTTGCAGTCTTATAAAGTCAAGTAAACATATTTTGAAACAAGTCGGAAATTTTACGTCAAACGTGTCAAATGAGGTACGTTCGTACTGTAACTAGTTTTATAAATATTCATATCTTGGTGCAATAGCTGTTGCACTCGAGTTGTTTCAGCTTGTGCAAAAATGCATGGATACAAAATTTATTACGATTATATATATTAAATTCAGTAATACAGAAATAACATGACTCCATCTTAAATACAACGTAATCACCATGGCAACATAGAATCATTACCAATCATGGAATATCTCTGAATTAATTACGTATGATAGGATTTAATCTAATGAAGAAAACTTTTATAAATATCCTTTTAAGTTTTGATCCAGTTTTCATAAAATTAGAAATGACTCGACAAAATTCTGCAAAGATTATATATGTTAAATTTCAAACCATTCGGTTGGATAATTTTTGCGCTGCTGTATGCGGACAGACCGACAGACAGACGAACGGACCAGACATTTTCATTCGCCTGTAAATATATATATATATTGTGTTTAAAAATGACGCTTCAACTTTAATATTTGATAATGAATTAACTTTAAAAATAATTAATCATTAATTCATTAACTATAAAATCAGCTCTTGAATTAAAGAATTACATGACAGAAAAACACGGTTATGTAGCATAAAGGGCTAATATACTTTTAAGTTGAGATTAGATTTTCATAAAATTTAAAATGATAATATCTCTGAATTAATTGCATATGATATGATTTAATCTAATGAAGAAAACTTTTATGAATATCTTTTTAAGTTTTGATTTGGTTTTCATAAAATTTAAAACGACTCAACAAAATTCTGCAAAGATTATACATATTAAATTTGAAACCATTCGGTTGGGTATACTGTGTACTATTATATGACAGACGTACTATTATATGACCAGACATTTTCAGTCGCCTATAAATATATACGTTGTGTTTAAAATTAAAGCTTCAACTTTAATATTCGATAATGTATTAACTTTTTATGACACTTAAAGTGATAATATTTTTTTAAGTTGTGATTAGATTTTCATAAAATTTAAAAGGGTGGACAAAATTCTGCAACGATTCTACATATTGACCCTTTAGTGCGCAGCTTTGCATGTATGCAAAGAGCAGTGTTTTGAATTTAATAGATTGTTTTTATTCGTATATATCTAATTCACACTAGAAAATTAAAATAGCAATATTTCCTTAAATTAATAACAGAGATTTGAATAAAGCGAAATTAACCATTGAAACTTTCTGGTGTAATGTCAGACTCTCTGAACTACGTTATTCTCAGAAAGTATTCTATCATGGGAATTAAAGGGTTAAAGATTAAGTTTTATAAAATAAATAATTATATAAATTAATGTATTTGAAGACATATTTATTAAAGTATTGACTAATTTGCATTATTTTAGCGTAAAACAGACACACGACTGTAGTTTTTACTTGTATTGCAGATGTGCAAGAGAAGAAAAGATTGACGTATTATATGAAAAATGTATCTGCTTTTTTTCATTATTTTTCCTGTGTAATAAACCTTTCAGAGAATCATATATAATTTTTTTGAAACAAAATAAAAAATCGCACATTTAAGGGTTAAATTTCAAACCATTCTGTTGGGTAGTTTTTGCACTGTTCTGTGCGGACAAATGGACCAGACGATGACTATCGGTTGTAAGTATTTATATAATTTCGAACATATCTAAAAAAGTGACTTAAAGAAGTATAATGGAAAAAAAATATTTATTTGACTTGAAAGAAAAATAATGCTAGTAGAGCCATCCCTTACTAGTAGCACCTGGAATGCTGATCCGAAAATTACTTTTCAAAGTTTCACTTTGCAAATATTTAAAAAAAAAAAAAAAAAAAAACCTTTGGGGAAAATGAAATCCTAGTATTTCCATCAATCAAAGCAAAAAATTTAAAATAACTTAACCTATTATATTAGAGATGAGATTAAATGTGAACTTATCAAACTTGTGTACATTTAAAAAAATGCCTGTAGGCTCGGTCTACAGGCGCAGGTAAATTTTGAAGTTAAAAGTTAAATTTTTATTTTAAATAACGAAAGAACAAATAAAATAGTATAACATTAATAAAAATACAAATAAAACGTCGCAATACAAATCACTTGAAGACGTAAACACGTGTAATTTGCTTAAAGTCAAGTGAATTTTATATTTACGATCAACCATTATTGGCATTTAATCTTATAGTTTGGCGATAGATTTTTGGTAGACGGGATAACCAAGTTGTACCAATATTAGTTTTTGTTGCATTAAAATTTCCCAATTTGTTTATTTTCTGTAAGAAAGTAAACCCTATTAGTTTAGAATCAAAATCTATTTGAATTTTGCGAAATATTAGAGATATCGACAAGTTGGCGTCACTTTTGGTGACTAATTTTGGTTGCCAAATTTGGCAATATGTCACCAAGTTGGCAGCATTTGGCGTCGGAACAGGGTTCCCTCCTACGGTAACCCCCCTTATATGTATGGAAATACGATAGCGCAATATATATATATATATATAGATATATAGATTTTTATTTTCACGTGGAAATCTTGCAATAAAAAGTAATTGTTGTGGTAAGAATTTTATTGTGGTTTTTTAATTGTTG
Organism: Maratus speciosus; assembly: GCA_963932465.1. Taxonomy (NCBI): domain Eukaryota; kingdom Metazoa; phylum Arthropoda; class Arachnida; order Araneae; family Salticidae; genus Maratus; species Maratus speciosus. The sequence goes on from OZ010794.1 coordinate 289,649,617, forward strand.
TCAATTATATAAACGAAAAATGTTTAAATTTCTTTTCATTTTTCGTTAAGAGCTGGTTATATCAGAATCATGTTAAGGCGGTATTCAAAATTTTTAACCCTGCCCCATTTCTACTTTCTTGGGCCGCTTTTTCTCATTTGCAATCTCCGCCGAGATCTTCACCATCTCAATGCGTTTGGCGAGTTTGAAGACGATCTGTGCATAATTATGCCTTTTATCGTGCGGACAAAATTTAGTACATACATATATACACACACACATATATATAAACTTTTTAGTTGGGGTGGTTTTGGGTTCCTGGGGTCAGATAATGAAAAGTTATGAAGGAATTTTTCAAAAGTCGCACCATGGTAACGACTGCAATAGGTAGTATTTCTTACGAAATCTACTCAAAATCTTCTATAAACCTTCCATATATAATTGAATACGTCTGAAAAGCATATTTACTACTTATTTATAAGCTATAATATAAAGCTCCAACAAACTAATGGGTATTGTTTTAAAATTCGTGTTACTTTGCTGCTTATTAGAGTAATTTATAAACAGCATCTAATAATCTCTCATACGAAAGAAAGAAATTATTTTAGGTTACCAGAAGATTAAAAAAATATGAAAACACGTTCCATTTTTATCAGGCTTTTATCTTCTAAAAAATAATTAATTTTGCACATGCAGCTTATTTTTCTCTACTTAGTTCCAAAAATAGATCTGAGATTTCCATTTCATTAACCTAATTCTAGGATGATGAAAAGGTGAAATTTTTTTATCAAGAGTTATTTCAGATATAGTATTTAAAATGGAAAATATATGTAGCTCGCAAGATACTTTAATTAAGAAAAAAATTTAACAAATAGTAAGTAAAAATATTTAAAATATTTTGATAAAAAATTTCAAAATTTTTCTTATTACCCTGAAAATAAATAAGAATATATTTGTTTTAAAAAGTGAAACAAAAATCACTATAAGATACATCATTAAGAAATAAATATTTTTAGATGCATTTATTTTTGAAGCCGTATCACAAAAAAGGTAAGAACTGAATGAACAATTATGTTATTACATGCTTACATATTATCAGTGTTGTAGTCATAAAAAAAGCAAAGGTATACGGTAAAGGCAGTGTGTATACGCTGACGTCATGAATATTCATAGCTAGGGTATACGCTAATGCCTTTTTTGAGAAACAGAGGATATACGGAGCTTCTTAAAAATATCCAGAAGGTACACGGCGTATACCCTTGTATACCCTCCACTACATCCCTGCATATTACAGACCATTTATTATACGCGAAATTTTAGAGATGATACATCACAAAATGAAATTTCTTTCTCACTCTTCCAGAAATTTTATATAAAAAAAGATTTTATGTACAATTTTCATACATAAATGAGTACATTTAGAAAGATTATTTACTTCAAAATATTTTATACCAAAAAATAAAGCTCCAGAAAAACAGTTTATATTGATTTAAAATGCTACCTTATTTTGTTCGTAATTTTTATGCAGCGTCAGTTACTCTCTTACAATGTGGTGGAGCTTTCGGAGCCCTCAGCTAACAAAGTAGACATGACCCTAGATTAAGAGGGCTGGTCACTCAGATTCTGATTCCCCTCACTAATGTAAAGTCTATGGGCATTTGATGCATTCGTATAGGGGAGACTAGGGAGGGTTGACCATGGCTTGACCCACCCCTCAGTTTTCATATTTAAAAGGATTTCAAAGTTTTACCAATAGGTGTCAATCAAAGCTACTAGAATGTTCAAACAATTGTCTTTGTGTTATACAGATAATCGAAATAGCTATGGGGAAATATATTGGGAGGTGATTTCGACCAAAAAATTGTTTCTTTTAGAAATATTTTGTAAACTTTTTTAAGATAAAATATATCATAGAAATTTAAGAAAGTAGGTTTTAAGTAAGGTGAAAATATTGAGCTTTCATTCCAGGCATAAAGTTTGTACATTAACTTAGGGTTAACTTAACAATGTGCTATTCTATAGAAAAGGGTTCTGTGGGGAGGCTTGACCCAATCAATGTTTGGGAGGGTTGACCAGATGGTTAAGTCTTCTTTAATTAATTGGTTTTGAAAATCTTTTTATTATACACTGTGCATAATCAAAGGTTAATGGTTATATACAAAAAAATGTAAATTTATTCTGTAAAGCTACAGTAAAATGGGGTGATGGAAAAGAAAATGTTTAAAACTGAATAAAAAGAGATGTGAAAAATTGCTCTAGTATCTACTGCAAGAAAACATTTAATGAAATATAAGTGGGAAAGTTAATAGGAACTTTCTTCCAATTAAGTAACACCTACAGTAGGTAAATAGAAAAAGTGGTAAAGTCTGGAAAAACCTATAACTTATGAAAGCAGCAGCATTAAAAGTTAAGGGAAGACACGGCTATGACACAACGCCCACTCACATTAATTTTACTTTAACATTTTATACTCATTTATTATACGTAGCTAAATTTTATCTAAGTGTTTATATATACTTTAATTCGTGTGTTTGATAAAATTGTACAAAATAATAACCTCAACATAATAACCTCACACAACTTAGAAATGTGTAAGTTTTTTAGCTCTCCGAAAAATTGTACTTTTCAGCTAAAACCACATTAATTCCTAAAGTATTATAGCGATTTCGATAAAATTTTTTTGGTGATAGAGTATAAATATGAGATCATATGTAGCAGACAGTTTTAAAAAAATAAATAGCTAGATTAATCAGTTGTATTAATTAGGTAATTAATGAAAAAAAAATCTGATAAATTGTCATTGCTCTAAAATACAAAGTTTAAGTCGCTGAAAAAATCTATCTACCATAAGTCTTGAGCATAATCCAGTGAAAATGGATTCCAAAATTCATGAAACTCGGTCAGGTAGTTTCTGTGGAAACGGGTCTTAAAGCTCGCATATTTCCCATAGGAATGCATCCAATCTTATCTTCCCTTAAGTGCTTATGCGGCTGCAAAAGAACATAGCATCGATCGAAAAACTTTAGGAAGGTATGTAGACAAATTTCAGCAGAATGAATAGAGTGAGATGAAGTCAAACTATGTGACAACTAGTCTTCACAGGTCATAAAAAGTAGGACAAGGAGGCAAAAAAATGCGGGAAAGTGTCTTCTAATTCCGAACATAATAATACATGAAACCCTGTGAAAACGGAACCTGTCGCTAACGGAATACTGTCTTAAATGTTAAAATTTTATTTTCCCTGCTGTACAATTATACCTGCTCAGACAGAATCATGTTTAAAGCGGAATTTTTCTCCTGTGCCTTGCGATTTCGTCTAATCAGGTTTCTTTAAGCATCATATATTCAAAAAGTACTTTTTATAATAAATATAGCATGTAGCATAAAGTTATTTTGTTTTATTAAAACTGATTTTATTTCTCTTTACAAATATTCAACATAAAACAAAGTGGGTCAAGCCTCCCATATAGTGGGTCAGCCCTCCCATGTGTGGGGAGCCTTGATCCATTATTTTTTCTTGATTAAAATCAATCATTTTTCAAGTTTGTTATACGTTACACTTATGTAGCAATTTTGTTTTGATAACTGATTATATAACGAATAAAATGATATGTAAAACTTTATTCAAGGTTCAATATTTAAAAAAATAAAAATCATTTTGTAAAAAGTGGGTCAACCCTCCCTAGTCTCCCCTATTTAAAATAGCTCCTCGGGAATTCAATGTTTTTAACTTCTATTTTTTGTGTACATCCCCTAAAAGATGTCTCTTTTTTCTTAGTTCTCAAAATATTTCTAAAGTATAAACTCAATTTTATATGAAGTGATACTTAATTTTATACTTACTCACAGTTTTCCCGCTTTTAACACACAAAATATTAAATTCAGCATAGATTTTAGAAATATTTAGAAAACTAAGAAAAAGAAACATCCTTCAAGAAGAATACACAGAAAAAAGATGTAAAAAATATTAGTTTCCCAAGAAGATATTTTAAATATACGAATGCATGAAAAGTCCATAGACTTAACAATACGGAGGAGAATTCCAAAGCTGAGTGACCATCTCCCTTAACAGTAAAAACAATAATCAAGGTAGGTGGAAGTGAACGGTAGTATTTAACTAAATGATGATCGAATTATAAAGTTGAACACTAAAAGAATGTGAGGGGAATGTTATCCCGAAGGCAAGTCTCTAAATTCTAACTCTAGTGGGAAACAAAACGACAACGTTGGTAGCACTCCGGGGCCCAATAGAAAGGGAGACGACAGCGATGACAGCGATGACCACCTCGGGAACTCAGCTTTCGCTTTAGAGTGTTAGTGCAATCCCGAGGGGTAGACCACATCCACTCCTCCCGACTCTCAACCAGAGTTTGAGAGGGAGCGTCGGGTCCCTGCTGAGATTTATTTCGGTTACTGTGAGATTTACAATTACAATCACAATTGGTTACCCAATTTTTCTGGGCCGGGGAGACGACAGCACATGTAGTCACCTCATCGAGTTCACGGCTGAAATTCCAGAATAAGTTAAAACTCGATTCGGATATTAAAACGCAATCTGTCTGCCAAATCATATATTGGTGGAAAACACTGAAAACCCGATTTTAGCGGTTGACTCGTAGGTTCACCATTGTGTTTTCTCGCATTCAAAAGTATGAAAATATGGAGGACTGGAAGCAGGAAAACACAATGGTAAACCTACGAGTCAACCGCTAAAATCGAGTTCTCAGGTGTTTTCCACCAAGATATGACATGGCAGACCGATTGCGTTTTAATATGGAAACCAAGTTTGAACTAATTCTTGATATTCAGCTGTGAACTCGATGAGGTGATTGCCTGTGCTGCCGCCCCCCCGGTCTATAAGAAAGATTCATCTCAGATTCACCTACGAAAATGTCAACAGTTACTCTGAAATAGTACTATACAAAATGTCACTAGAAAATACGGCAATATCACTAATTGAACGGAATACCGTGGACTCCGATATACTTTTATTCGAAATATAAAATAACACCTCACCACGCAGGCAAACTTTCCGCTGAAGATTTTGAATCAAACACGACTTTCTGAAAAAAGCAGCATAGGGGGCCATCTTGATGAAGCTCGAATCTACCCTTAGACACCACCCAGCGCATTATGCGACAAAATCCGACTATATACACTCCCACTACCGTATTTCTACCAACTAGACAATCGCAGATACCTAACTAGCGTATCATCGCATAAAATAAAAGTCAAAATAAGGTTTCCGGTGATTCAAACACACTTTGAGAAAGGGAAAGAAATGACAAATTAGGTGGCTCATTTACGCACTGATGTTAGAATAAGGATAACATGTTCGTAGGCAAAACTCAACAATTCGGAAATTATACATCAAACGTGGCAAATGAGGTGCGTTCGTAATATAACTAGTTTTATAAATATTCAGAACTTGATGCAATAGCTGTTGCATTCTTATGCAAAAATGCATGAACGCAAAATTTATTACGATTGTACATATATTAAATTTAGTAATATGGAAACAATGTGACTCCATCTTAAATAAGACTTAATTAACACGAAAACCTAGAATCATTACCTATCATGGGATAGCATTGAATTAATAACGTATGATAGGATTTAATAGAATGAAGAAAACTTTTATTAATACCTTTTAAAGTTTTGATTCGATTTTCAGAAAATTTGAAATGACTCCACAAAATTCTGCAAGGATTACATATATTAAATTTCAAACCATTTGGTTGATTGGTTTTTCGCTGTTATACGCGGACAGACGGACGGACCGACCGGACGACGACTATAGGTGCTGCGTATTTATATAATTACGAACTCACCTAAAAATCATTTTACTCTACCTGCATAAGAAAGTAACAAGGTACATATGCTATAGCCATGGTTTTCGCTGAATTTTTACCGACCTTAGCAATTTGGCTAATCAGAAATAAAAAACATTCGCAAAATGAAAAAAATGTTAGCAAAATAAATTCACCGTGAAACAAAGAAATTTTGGTTTTTAACACCTTAATCTATCCTTTTTTCAAATATGTTCTAAAATAATTCAAGTCTTTGTAACTGTTCATAGAACAGTTATTCATCTAAATTTGCTACAGAAACTAAAAAAATAATAACTATTGTCCAAATGTCTTGCATAAGCAAAAAAATTTCCAATCCAGATTTAGCTCTATGAAATAAAACTTCCAATACCAGTTAACTCAGAATTTTAAGGTGTTACATTGAATGAATTCTGAAAATGTCAAAGTATTACGACAAAATATGTTAAAAAACTTTGCTTTTCTTGAATTTTTCACCGTTTCATTTAAATTCATTCTTCAAGACAATTCAAAATTACACTGTTGCTTATCGAGCCCGTTAACACAGTGAGAGATCTACTATATCTCACTTAAAAACCCCTACATACTGATCAGAAATCAGCATAAGAAAAACCCATGGACAATCATCTCTGCTTGGTATTTGGTCTAAGTCCAGAAACATTCCGCAAGACTTAAAAGATTTTTATCGGTCATAACCAATCATCTCAATAGACACTAACGTAATAGTTTTTACAAAGAGTAAAGCAGCGAATCCTCGTTTTCATCCTGCCGTGAGACCACTCGCTTGTCCTCGAAGTTGAACTGAAACTTCTTCCACCATTAGGTCACACATCCTTCTGTGGTCCTATAAGACTGAACTTTGTTAGTGAAATCATGTTCTAGTGGTCTAAGTGGCTAGGAGAAATGTCCTTTGTTCTCGACGGAAATGCCAAGATAATATAAGGGAATGCAGGAGCATTTTTACATAGTTTTCTTAGCTTTGGAATGGAACTGAGGTCCCAGTTTGGTTGTACAGAACTCTGAGATAGATTTATTTTCTCCGGGCCATCCGAAGGCTGAATACGTTGGGAGTCGATATGGCCTGTTACTTCCGACAATGAAGAGAAATATAGCTTTGGAACGGAATTGAGATTCTAGTTCAGTTGGAATTTTCAGAGTTGTAACTCTGAAGTTGATTTATATACTTCGGTCAATACGAAGTGCTGATTTCATCGGGAGCTGACAAAGCTAGTTATTTTCCCATCAAGGAAAAGAAAAGTAATGCTATCAAGTCCTGATTAACAGCGGGCGAAAGACAAACGACTTCCTATCGTATACAATAGTTGGTTCTCTCCGAGAGTAGAATTACTATGTTGAGCAAAAAGTTCTGTGAAATTTGTGAAAGTTGCGTTGTTATGCGAAAATTAACAACGAAACCAATAAGGACTATTCTTCAAAGTAGGGACCATTATAGTTCAAGAATTTCTGCCATCGGTCTGCCAGATTTCGGATTTGCTGTAAGCACTATGGCGGCTCCTTGGAATCGAAAAACTCTTGACATGCTTCTTTTCAACTTCATTAAAGGATTCAAATCGACGGCCCTTGAAAAAGTGTTGCAATGATCGAAAGAGGCCATAATCGGATGGAGCCACATCTGGACAGTTAGCGGGGTGTGGAAGAATTTCGAAGCCGTCCAACTGTGCAAACTCATCAACAGCTTTCAGAATCGTTAGACCTTTTCTCCAACAATGCGGATCAACACACACAAATCATACTGTTCAATAGGCGTTTCGGAGCCGAAATTCCTGAACTCCTATAGTTATACCACTAGTACTCCTATATGCGATACAAATTTTGGTAACTATTAAATAAAAAATTTCCCAGAACATTTTGCTCAGCCTAATGTTCCTACGGAAGGATTGAAAGTGATAGTGACACGAATTACGAGAGTAAAGATTTTGACTGAATATTATTTCAAACTTTAATGTGACTAAAATTCAGTGGCACAATAGCTGGACTTATCTTTAACTGTTAACGTTTGAAAGCTATTTTGAATCTTTAACCCCTTCGGGACGGGAGCCTTAAAAATTTTTAATCTTTTGTCACCGTTTTTTAAAAACAGAAATTTGTCTTCTTGAATCGAGAGAATGCGTTGATTAAATAAGTCAAATTTTACAGTAAAATTTTACTGGTGAGGAAAAACAAAGATTCTGAGCGCTTCATGCGGCACGTATACGTGCCGCTCGTCCCAAAGGGGTTAAGTGTTGTGAAAACTCACCTATTCAAGAAATTTTTCATTTAAATATCTTTTGTTTTTAATAAATACTTCTTTAGTTTTAAATGAAAAAGGATCGGTTGAAGTTTCACACGATATCACTTCATATTACAATACCGACCTCCGTCACAACACATCCTGAAATGACATTGTTGACATTTCTTATATGTATTCGATTTCTCAATTTAGTTTTTGTTTTGTTCATCATACTGAAATATCTATCACAGTTTAATGAATGCAGTGGTAAGATTGTAAAAAGTAACATGTTGCATGTTATAGAATAAAGTTGCTTCAAATCCTTTTTCAAATAAAGTCTGTGGTATCTTTTACATTTATGGTTCTGCAACGAGAAATCGAGATTAAATTCGAGAAGTAATTTCCGTTCTGACAATATTTAAGATAAGGAAGTGTCTATATCATCAAAATGTGTAAGGTTAAAAATTGATTCAATTTCTTTTATACCGTAGTTTTAAAAATTGTTCATATCCGATACTAACAGAAGATTTTGCGGACAAATCTCACTAAATATCTTAAATATCTGAGTTATCAACAAAGAGCTAATTTAATTTTTGTAAGAGATACCTTAACGCATTCGAGGGCGGTGGTCCATTTTTGGACCACCTAATTTTAATTCTTAAATTCCACATTGGTACCAGAATATTGGAACGAAAATTTTTCTTTTATCAAGAATGTAAGCAAAAGCTTTTGCTTATTTTGAAATAAGTTTGTTTTTGGATTCTGGTGTCATTCATTCATTTCAGAATTTTACGAATAGAAGTACCTTGCCCCTGAAAGGGTTAAGCAGTCTTATTTTAAATTTTGTAATTACACCACGTTCTTTTTTATTATCACAAACTGCGTCACTTTCATAAATAAAATCTTGGAATTCTTTAACAAATTCTACATTAACTTTTTGTAGTTTTTCTCATAACCAGAAGAACGATTCTCTAAGTATTCAAGAGTTATGACAGTTTGATATTTTGTTAAAGAAACATCAGCGTTCTGCTTTTGTAAAAACAAGCATAATTCGTTGAGATTAACTAAATCATTAGAAATGAAAGCAGTCACAGCAATAAACCGGAAACTAGTAACTGTTTTCAGTAGGCCCTGTCTAACAGCGATGCTGTCTTCGATCAATGCAGAAACCAGCAATGACCAATTGTTTTCTAATGCGTTCGACAAAACAGTCTGGTTGTAGATGCCTGCACAAATTTATTTTTCTCAATGAATTCACAATGTGATGTCATTTAGAACAATGTAAAATCAAAATGAATCAAATGCAATTTATAGAAAAGCCAGAAATAATTTTCGGCCACATGAATCGCGATTTGGGACCACTGTGAGCCGACGCGGCGCAAACATTGTGATGGGAAGAAATTTGCATTTCGAAGTAAACTTTATAAATATCTTATCAGCTCTCCTTAACCCCTTCGTCTAGCCTCTCTCTAACACCCTTTTAAGCATCATCTATTAGTTAGCTAAATGAAATTATTATAATTTTAGTGATCGTTTTGCTTCTGGGAATCTTGTATACTTAAATGAACTATGCCTCCTATAAATATATATTTAAATTTATCCTCTATTTATGTCACATTCCTTTACTCTCTTAAATATTTCAATTAATAGCCTTCGTTAATAAAAAATCTTAATCATCTTGCGCTGTGTATTTTAGAAATACCAAGTTCCTTTTGAAGCCGCTAACTAAAATGTAGTATTAAAATTAAGCTAGTATTAAAATTAAGCAGACACATGAATCAATTAATTTGACACTTATTCCATTTTACAAACAAACATAACATTTATTTACATAAAGAAAACACAAATAGACAATACTTAGTAATATTTTGGACATAGACATAGAAATATTTTGGATAACTTTCATTGGAAACTTGTTAGATGGATTATATATTAATTGCAATCGTTTACTATTGATTGCTGACTGATTCTGAGTTATGTAATTAATTTATTGATCCGGGTAGGCAAGGGCATGATTTGACTAAAATTGTATAGCTCATTAATTTAGCAGACAGAAAGGGAAATAATAAAGATGTACCTCTTATATCAAGGATCATCACATGGTAGAAACACTAGAGGTAAATGCAGCTAAATCTATTAGGCATACGTACATGTTGCGATCCTTTGGGCACGGATCCCTAATCAATTCTCCTTCCACATATGACTAACAAACTGCCCAATAACTGGCAGAGCCTCTATTTTAGATGACTCTCTTAGAAAAACATTTTCAGACTGCCTTCACTTCTTGCTCTCGTTGTATTAGTCTTACATTTAATTTTTGTAATTTATTCGTCCAATTTTACTTTCTCATCGCCTCAGTATCCAATAGGATCTCACCCATTTTTTTCCATTCTGACGCTCTTGCAATTTTAGTGGTCCTATGGAAAATTGTGTGCCATGCCTCTATTTCTGCCTGGACCCCTCATTATCGTCCAGCTGTGTGTCCTAGGGTGGGGGGAAGCATCGTTTCGGGTATAGCATAATAAATCGAATGTCCGAATGTTGTTATAAAAGTGTCCATTCTTAAGATTTATTTGTAAGAGTTCTGCTTAGTTGTAAAAATCCTGAGTGCCGGTCGTAAAATGTGCCCGATCATGAACTTTACTTCTGGAAGGTCCCGTGAAAGTTGGGATATTCTTTTTTTTCTTTTAATTCAAATAGTTCTGTTTCGTGCTTTTTTTGATGATGTGCATTTTAATCACATCACATAGTGATTAACTGACAATAGAGAAATACCTATTAGATTAGCACCTGGTGATTTGACATCGTCCGCATAACCCTTGCTGTGGCTTTGGCTTATGCCAAATTGAACAAATGTTGAGTCAGTATGTCTAAATAGAGAGTTGTGTAAATGGTACGGTACGTAACAACATGTATAATAACATGTATGATAATCACTTTTATAAACAGATTAAGTTAAATATTGCTATAAAAAGTGATAAAATATCTTTATTAAGATCGAAGATCGTTTCATCGCAAAGACGGCGACATTTTCAAAATCATTCACGATAGAAAATATTTTCACATAATTTAAAACAATAACATAGTAAACAATGTCACGAGACATAATGCATAATGAAAAACATTGCAAACATAAAAATTAAATTAGCTATTTGCAAGCATGGGTTAGTTTCATAATTAAAAAAATAACAATAACATGGTAAACAATGTCACAAGACATCAGCATAAAGAAAAACATTGCAAAACATAAAATAAAAATAAAATAAACTTGGCTATTTGCGAGCGTTGATTAATTTTTATTATTGTTACTAATATTACATAGCATCTCTTTCCATATTTTAGGTAAATCAAGGGATACTGAATCATTGCAAATATTCTTGTTGAGTAAAAATATCTCTATTGATTCCCGGATTATGGATGGTAAATAAAATCTTGATGGATAAATTAACTTGCTAGTTTTAAAATCGATCTGTAAAGGTTCTTCACTGCATAATGCGGCCAAAGCTGTGGTTCTTCTGTTGTATTTGATGTCTGCTATATGTTCGTTGATTCTAGTTTTAAATTTTCGGCTTGTCATACCTATATAAAATTGCTTTATTCCATCTTCTTTTGTGAAAGGTATTTCGTATACTCCTGATAATTGGTTTGACTCAATTGGATCTATTTTCTTGCATATTATATTTTTTAATATCATGGAAGGATTTGCGACTAGGGAGATATTGAATTTATTGGGAGATATTATATTCACGCTCGCAAATAGCTAATTTAATTTTTATGTTTGCAATGTTTTTCATTATTCATCATGTCTCGTGACATTGTTCACTATGTTATTGTTTTAAATAATGTGAAAATATTTTCTACTGCGAATGATTTTGAAAATATCGCCGTTTGTGCGATGAAACCATCGTCAATCTTAATAAAGATATTTTATCACTTTTTATACCATTATTTAACTTAATCTGGTACGGTACGATTGAAAATAAGTGACATGAATCATTTAGTAATACAAATATGTGTCGCCTCTACTGACACAAAAAAAAGATGAGCAAAAATTGAACACTCGCAATTTGCCGAGTGTCATTGTCCATGTACTCGCGAAATGAAGCATTTTGTCGCAATTTGGCGCAATCGCGAGCGGCAGTGAGAACCCTGGATATAGCCCGAGATAAAGAAGATAATTTATATTGAGAGACTATTATATAAAAAAAGAGAAAACACAGCTATTTTTATAAGGCTTTTATCTTTTAAATAAACATTTATTAGCCGTGCATTTGAAGATTGTTTTTTTTCAATTCCTACTATTAGTTCACATTCTCCCTATATATATATATATATATATATATATTTATATATCTTGTTCAAATTTTCAATCGTTAATAAAATACTCATTATTCATCCTATCAAGTTGAAATAAATTTGTTTAAACTTGTACTGGATGACAATTGATGTTAATATAGTTTTTTCAAATATTAATTAATTAATTAAATTTTAATTAATTAATTTTAGTTTTGCATGGGAAACAAAATGGCGGCCATTGGTTATTGAAGCTCAATGAAAGTATTTTCAATAAGTGGTTACCATAGGGGGGACTTTGTTCTGTCGCCAAATACCGCCAAGTTTGTCGCCAACTTGGCGGTATATCGCCAAATTTGGCGGCCAAAA